>CM059867.1:61227584-62551404 GCA_030490815.1 Acer saccharum
TTATACATAGAATCTCTCTTTGCATTGGAAATTAGAAGGAACATTTATCAGCATTACCAAGAATATAACATGCAGTCAATTGAAAAATCAATTGCAGTCAGTACATAGGCATAACAGTCATTAAAGAAAAAAGTGTTAACTGCAACACAAGTATCGCATGCAGTCTCTAAAGTTGATATCACTTTTTGCATCTTGAGCTTACCAAGCATTCATCACCCATCTTTCAACTGTTTTTGCACATAGAAAAGTCCTAATATATAGTGCAAAAATATGTGCATAGGTGGACTTGAAGGTGGAAATATAAGACGAACAAATATGTTCACATTTTTCAGATGATGAGCAGGCTAGCTAAAAATAATATCAGTTTGAAAAAGAACTTAGATTAATATCTAATTGCACATATGCACCTTATTCTAAGAGGTCATGGCAAGATAGACACCCTTAAAAGTCATTTGTACTAAGATTAAAAGCTCACAAGACCATGGGCATCATCAATCCACAACACTTTTTTACACAACAAAATAATACTGTATAGAGTTTACAGAGAAGACATAGGAACTAAAGTCTAAAAAATGAATCCAGCAAAGACCTACCCATACAGTACACAATATCTACAACTATAGAGAAACACAAAACTCAAGCTTATTGCAGAAATCTCTCTATTAGCATTATCATCGCCTACAGTGTAAGTTCTATAGTTGATGATGGAATTCTATATTGTTAAAAAAAATTGATAGTGTGTTCGACAAGGCTGCACAGCCTGCACTTCCTCTCAAAAGATTCACAATATAGGATGAGATAAACTTAAAACTTGGAACATTGGGGAAAATGATGAACTTATATCATGCACACATATTGGCAAGAAAAAAGTAGCCGTGAACAACAGTCCTCTTTCCACTCCTTTTATCCTTCTAAAACCGGGATCAATTAGGCAAGTACTCTTTCGTTTCAATATTCCGACACTAAAATCTCATTCATGTAATCATTTTTCTCCCTACTATACACTAATATATATTTTAATTATTATAAGGTTAAGCTTTTATGTGGCTGGCACAATCCACAATTCAAGCTTTTGGTGTCTCTCAGTGTTCCCATCACAAAAGAACCAGCTAATCTCTAATGCTACCAGAGAACAAGTCAAGCTCAGCATATACAATTACTACATAGGCACAAAGATTGTTCCCTTCAGAAAGCAGTACCTTGCAGAGATAAAAAAAATTCAACATACATATTCTTTTTTTTTTTTTTTTTTTTTAAATTTGATATAAATATAGTTATTTAATGTAAACCTTAGAATTCAAATCCTATCATCACTAAACATCAATTTCATTTAATTGTTCTTGTATGGCAAGCTAATGGATTTATGAAAATTAATTCCATGCACATAAATTACAAAGCAATTAAACCTTCAAGCATTGAATCTATTAGGCAACCAAAAGAGAACCTCTAAATATTAAGAAACCAATACCCAAAAAAGAACATTCCATTTAGTGTAAAAATATTTGATTAATTCCATGCCAATAAATTATAAGACAAAGAAAACTTCAAATAGCACAACCTAAAAAGAACAACCGCGTTTTAAGAAACCAGAATTAAGAGATACATACATGCCTTTTAAGATTTTGGTTATGCAAATGATTGTTCTTAGTCTCATGATGCACCAACATAGCGGACCAATGAAATAAACCATAAGTTATTAAAAAAAAAGGAGGCAAACACCAAATTTTGAATTCATCAATCCACCATGTCTTTCATATAACATTTTTAGGAAAGAAAAATTCTATAACTCACGTGATATATCACTTAAAAGCAATTAGATAAAATATGAGGTCTCAGTACTACCAATTCAGAACATTATAAAGTCCAAATTCTTAGACCGGAGAATAAAAGCACCAGAATATCACTCCATATTAGGTCAAGCTAATGAAACATCATCCAAAGCTCAAGTATGACAATAAAAGTAAATCATCAAGTATCTACTACAAAAATTAAAATGATAACCAAAAATATATTCATTCAACTAAACAACGGGAACAACAAAGTTCAGGTCAGAATTGGCCAATATGGAACCTTATCAAACCAAAAAACAGAATTTACAAGAGAAACAGCATAATGGGCAGCATGATGAACCACCAGATTACACTGTGTTGGCACAAAACAAATAGACATATCTCTAACATCAGTCATACAAGACATTAAAATCATCCATCAACTCCTTGGGAATCAGACCATTTCAACTCTTAGTTCATCCATATCACCTAAATTATATGTTTTTTTGGCATTTCGTTTGTTTAATCATTTTAATGAAAGATGTAAATATGCTAGCAAACTGACGGGATCCAAAATTGTCAACAAATTAAAATCTAAAGCTTGATGTCACTATAGAATGAACACTAGAAACATTGCCAAAAATAGAGATTTTAGCAAAAGATAAAAGCTAATGAGAAAGCTTTAATATGCCGGATGCAATTAGCCGGACTAACAAAGTCACGCCACATGACATGGACATCCAATTACATGTGATTCCAATGTCAAATGCCATGATTTTAGTAGTTGGGCTTATTGAGCCCAGGGTACTTAAGCATTTCTCAAAGCTGAAATGGAATCAAACATGAGTAAAGAGTTCTCTATAAATGCAACCATTTGGTGGTTTAATAGTTTTGTTCTTTGTCTTTTTACTTTTCAAACACCAATTAGAAAGGGTGAAAACTTCATCCCCAATCATCTATAAGCAGAATTCTACCAGTTAGGCAGATATTCAAATACCAGTTCAGTACCATCCAAAACCCCACGACTCGGAGGTCTAAAAACGACCAAAAGTGAACAAAGGAATGAATACACATCATCAATAACCAGAAAATACATATCCCCATATATTTAAAGCCAAGCTGTCCACAAAATATTTCCTATTCATGAAAATCAAACATTCAATATTCAAACCAGCATCAAGGCGCCGTATCCTCTAATAAAAAAATACTAATTTATTCACTTCATTGACTAATTATCATTCTCCGAAAAGTTTCTTCTTAATTTTTTTCACCTCAACATCGAACAAAGTTGCATTCTTCAATTCACATAACAATTAAGAAACAAAAATGCTAATTTATTGGTCTCAATTGCACATGCAAGAACTGAACCTAAAACACTCAAAATCCAGAGATGGCATCAATTCAATATCAAACAAGTGTAGAGAGAGAGAGAGAGAGAGAGAGAGAGAGAGAGAATTACATTGGCTTTGAGCTGATTGATGATCTTCAATCTAAGAGAATCAATGGAACCATCATTCAACAGAGACTCCAAAACGTCTTCTGGGCTGAAGAAGAACCCTTTTTATCAGTTTCACACAGGAACCCAACTCTTTTTCTGTGCCCACAAAATAAAAACCAAAAATCAACAATTTTTACCCTTCAAAATCCTTTCTTTTTATCTTCCATTACAGAAACTTAACAACGAACAGAAGTCTGTTTGTTTCCTGAGAAAAATCAAACAGAAGAGAAAAAAAAAAACAACCCTTTATAAAAATAGATCTAAACATGGAAAAAAAAAACACAAACGCACGAGAGAATTATCGTACCTCTGGCCTGGTTGCTGTTCTGGATTATGGATTCAAACAAAATTAGTAATTACACAGCTCTGATAAATCTGCCGAATAGCAACTCATTTGATCAGATGATGATTGATGATATTGCACTATGATGGCCGCAAATGTAGCTACTGGCAAGTTTAGGATTAGAGTTTAGAATGCTAGAAATTAGGATTTTGTGTACACTCCTAGAAATTTGGATTCGGATTTGTGTACTTGGTATGAGTGTTTAGATATATGAAACTGAACCACTATACCAATGTTTGTAAGCTTCTCTTTTTCTTTGGAAATAGAAAATGATCAGACTCCAAAGAACTTCATTTCTTATTCATCCTATTAAATGTTTTTTGAATTTTTCACTTTTCAGTACTATAGATAGTCTCACAATTTGGCTTGTTTGATCTTTTAACTAATAAAATAATTGGTATGTAAAAGAAGAAAAAAAACTAAGATATGGTGAATGTGCTGTTGACACATGCATATATATATTTTTTTAATTAAAGTTTTGCAATTGAATCACAATTCCCAACCAAAGTTTTGAATTGTATAACAATATGACATTAAAATGTACAGGTGTGAATAAATTTGTGAGAGAGTGTACTTGAGCAGTGGTTTAAGTGACTGTTGTGAGAATTGTATTTTCATTAGAGATCACAAAAGCACCTTAAGTGGATTTTAATGCTAAATGTTAAAAAATGGAAACAATGAATGCATGTGTGCAAGCATGCTTGTATTCTTGTTTCTGCTTTGTAAATATACTTCAGCTAAACAAACAACTTGAACCAACAATATTCACAATACTCACTCAAAAGTAAATGAAGTTCATTAATTGATATTCCAACATACTAAAAAATTTATTAACTTTCTGATCTAGGGATGTCCTAAGATTGTTGTTTCCCTCTAAGAAAATGAACACTAGATGCACTAGAAAAAATAGTCAATAAATCACCGGATATACATTTGACACAACCTCTAGTTTTATGATATCTTAGCATGATTTACTTACAGTTTCCAATTGAAGCTGGAGGATCAATCATTTTGCAAGTTCATTGTCCCCTCATTCATCTCAGTGTATCTTCTTTTCTCAATGCAGAGTTAGAATTGTCCTTTTCGTTTTCATGCTCCTTCTGTTTTCCTTTTTCTTTTCCTTTCTCAATTTCATTCTCAGTTTCTTTGCAGGGTTGGGTCTCAACATTTGGAAGAGGAAATAATAGAGGCTCCCTGCCACTTTATCGACAAAATACTCTTTCAACCGTTTTACTTATGTACTTTCCCAGTCCATCACTGTTGAGAATTAACTCCCAAACTGATTTAGAGGCTTTCTCGAGCACGGGGTTCTGTCCAACAAATAAAATTAAATGTAATTTCAGCATACATTGAACGACTCTAGTAGGTGTAAATAAAATCAGTACAGCATCTATGTCTTAACCAGCTAACAATTTCAAAAATTTTGCTTATTCAACATAAACTTACTCAACAGTAACACTTACTCAAGTTCCTGCCGAAGAGCATCAAAGAGCTCTCTTTTGATCTGTTTCTCAGCTCCAGGAGTGTTGAGAACTTTACTCTGTTCTGCCATTTGATGGTTGTATTCTTTAGCTCCTCCTGCAACAAAGAGAAGGCATACATATAAGAGCAATAGACAACCAAAATCATCCATCAAATCCTTGGGAATCAGACCATCTCGACTCTTAGTTCAACTGTATTCTCCTAAATTATATGTTTTTGTACTTTGTTTCTTTGGCATTTCATTTATTTAATCATCTCAATGAAAGACATAAATATGCTGGCAAACTGACTACTAGGAATATATACCTATCTAATTGCCAAAGCCTTCAATTCCCAATACTTTTGTCCAAAGTACAAAGCAAGGAACATGACTCTATAAAACTGACAAAATGTAACAAACTATAAAACTTGTCATATGGTAATTTAAGCCATATAACTGCGAAACCATTTGATGCTATCAAAGCAATCAAAAGACAAGCTTAAATGTGGGAACCATAATGGTCTCTCACAAGGACAAACCGACACAAGCTGTCCCATCTCCTTTATTTAAAGAGGAGTACAAATTAGATTTTAAAAAACAAAGAAAATAAGATAGAAGAGAGGAGACATAAGAATGAGATATGAAGAAGATACAAGAAACGTGACGACGAGATACAAACAATACACAACATACATTCAACTCTGAAGAAAATAATGTTGATAATGTACTGAACAAGAAAGATTAAAGGTCTAAAAAATGTAATTGTTTCCGTTGATGGGTGCATGAATTGGAGCACAGATAATAGGAAGAAAGGAATGGATATTGTTTCATTTATTTTCTTGTCTCCCATAAGATCCATGATTGATCCCCAGTCCTCAGGTCAAGTCATGGAAAAAACTAACAGCGGTTCCTTTGGTGACAATAATCAGTGGCGATAATTGAAAATTTTAGCATTTTCTTCCCCTGGGTGTAACGTAATAGGTGCTGATGTTTTGAATGTCCTTTTGGAACAAAAACTCAGGGAATTAGCATGTAAGGTCAAGTCGTTCAATTGTAATGTGATCAGGGAAGGGAGTACTGATGGTTCTGCATCCAGTTTACAAGACTTGGTACCCCCACACTTGGTGTGGTGAATTCAGCAGAACATGGCTAGACTTTAGAAATTTGCCAAGATAAAGATACATCAGATAGCCTAGACAACTGATGTTGCACCTCAATATCAAGTCCAGAGCTTAAAATCAACCAGACGTGGCAGGTTTGTCTTGTTGACTTTTATCACTCAGCTTCCGCCATTTATTTATAGTCTTATCAATTCGAAATTCATTTTGTCACTTGAGCATAGTAAAACAAAACAGAGGAAAACGAAGACGAAGAAGAGAGTTTACTTAATAGTAAACAGAATGATATTAAACCAATTTAACTTAAGACAGTTTTTTTCTTCTTAGATACATCTACTAGAACAAACAACTCAACTCAACTACTCCTTTACCTAAACTAAGTGATGTTTGCTATGCTAGAGCCAACCATGGAATCTTTTTGTATAGCATTTTTTTGCCATCACTCAAAGAGTTGAAGAGTTAAAGGTTGATGTTGACCCTAAACCTAATAATTTATGGGGTAAATTGCCATAGTGGCATGTCAATGGAGCTTAACTGGTTAAGGGTTAAGTGGCATGAATACATATTTTCAGCAGTGCTGCAATAAAGCTGTGAATGTTTCCAATTCCCCAAATAGTGGCATGTAGTTGTTCTAGTTCAGAAGTTTTTAAATATCTTCTGTTGGGCTTAGTTGGCTGTATTTTATGGTAAATAAATCGATCCTCTTTTCTTGCTGGTGGTTTCATGTTCTACAGTGCTTATAATCTGAGTTTCCGGCCTGGTATGCCTGTTACCAGTCCAACACATTGCTTAATTCTATAGTTACCCTTTTCAAGTCAAAATGTCCACTCCAGATACTCTTAATTCTATTGATTTAAAATATTATAACAAGCTACCCAAAGCTATAACGTTAGCAAGCTTTGGTTTCATGTTCTACAGTGCTTATTGGTGCATATTGAGCCTTTTTGGTTTTGTTGAGTTGCTATAATCTGAGTTTCTGTCCTAATAGTGTGCAACCGGCCTGGTATGCTTGTTACCAGTCCAACACATTGATGAACTACCTATAGTTACCCTTTTCAAGTCAAAGATTTATTAGAATAAAAAAGATTTATTATGCTTGTTAATTCTATTGATTTAAAATATTAGAACAAGCTACCCAAAGCTATAACGTTAGCAAGCTTCAAGAGAATAATATATATTTTTACTCATATGTCTTCAGAGATTTATTACGATATTTGTAATATCTGCTATTGAAAATGAGTAACTACCAATCTACCATACTGAAAACCTCACAATCTCTTCTTCTTCTTCTCTATTTTTTTCTCTTCAACATAGAATAAAAATTCAAGAGCAAAGTTGCATTCTTCTTTTCACATAACAATTAAGAATACACCAGTAAAACAAACAAAAATACTAATTCATTGGGCTCAATTACACATGCAAGAACTGAACCTTTACACCCAAATCTGTATAAATGTGTGTGTGTGTGTGTGTGTGTTTATATATATACAAGTGTATAGAGATTAGAGAGAGAGAGAGAATTACATTGGCTTTGAGCTGATTGATGATCTTCAATCTAAGAGAATCAATAGTACCATCATTCATCAGAGACTCCAAAACGTCTTCTGGGGATATCATTGAAGAAGAACCCATTTTTTCAGTTTCAAGCAGGAACCCAACTCAGTTCTTTCTCTGCCCACAAAATCAAAACCAAAAAGTATCTTCCATTACAGAAACTAAACAACGAACAGAAGTCTGTTTGTTTCGTTTTATCTTCTATTACAGAGCTCATGTCTGGCTGACTCTCATCTGATTCTTATTCTTTTCAATCAACGACGTCGTTTTTCAGTTGTGTAATATTTCTCACAACACCCATAATTTATTCGAGGGGTACTATTCATTTGGTCCCTATGTGTTTTTGAAATGTCTATTTTTACTCACTTATTCATTTTTCACTGGATTGATCCCTCTGTTTTCAAAAACCACTCAAATTGGTCCCTCTGTGAGTCAACCGTTAGTCAAAGTTAATGGTTTTAAGGATATTTTTGTCTTTAAACCATAAACATGCCATGTGTCAACACCACAAAAATAGAAAATAATTTATTTTAAATATTTATAATATAATTTACTTTCAAAAAAATTATAATACAATTCAAAAAATAATACAAAAAGGAAAAAAAAAAGTAAAATGATTTATTAATATAACAAAATATATATTTATATAACAAAATTATTTTTTTTTAAAACAGTTTTATCATCAACACCAAAATACAAACACAAACACAACAGTAAACATCCACACCCAAAAACAAAAACAAAAACAAAAACACCCACCTAGAAACCCAGCATTACAAAAAAAAAATGGTCTTTTCCGACGGCTAAATGTCATTGGAAAAGACCATTTCCCGTCAGAAATAAGCTTTTCTTATGGGATATTTCCTATGGGAAAAAGCTGTTGGAGGCCACCACAAATACGTTTGTTAGAAATAACAATTCACTGACGAGCCGTCACAAATACTACCTCACCCATTGACTCGACTTGACAGGCGCCACCTCACCTAGCAGGCACCCATCACCCAACAACTTTAACTCCATGAAACTCATGTGGTTTGAACCCTTGACTTGGATGACAATAAGGGTTACCCTTACCATTTTACTATAACTTTATATATAATATGTTTTGCATACTATTTATAGATAAACTATTGATATGTTTGTATAATATCTAATTAAATATATATATATTTTTTTGTATACTATTTAAATATAACTATTGAGATATTGTTTTTTAAAATATATTTTATTAAATTATTAGAGTTTGTTTAAAAAATCTGATATAGTAGTGTCACTAAACATAATTAAAAATAACTAAATGTTCTTGTGATTATAATTTTGCTATATTTATATTTAGTTAATTTAGTAAGAAGTGTCCATAAAGTAATTCGAATTAAATTTTAGCATTTTTGATGACACTTTTTATGTCGTCAGAAAACTGGGTAATATTGATGACTTATTTGACTATTTTCAACGGCCCAAAAGCCGTCGGAAATGTGGTAATATTTTTTTATTTTTTTATTTCTGACGGCACAAAAAGTCCCACAAGTCATCGGCATAACTCGGCAACTTGACACAACCTGAATCAATCTTACATATGTCATGTATGAGGGCATCGTAATGTTCCTTGACATCCCTACGTGACTTTCCCGGCAGTTGACTAGCAATATTTTGCCATATGACAATTTCTCAAGATAAAAATGCTTATAATAAGAGGGAGTTCCTAAATAATGGCGTCAATATCTCACAAATCCCTTAATCATAATCCTGACAAATGTTTTGTGAATTTCTATTGCATCAAAGTGTTCACTCCTGATTTTCGCACATATCATTTCCGGATAGCAAATTAGGGAAAATCAGGTGTATTAAATGCTTACTACGAAATAGAGTTTATATAATTATTTTATCTAACTTTTATTTTTCAAGAAAAAATTAATCACGAAATTTTTATTTATACAAATTATTTGAAGAAACTTTATATAAAATACGTTTTTGACACTACAATAAAAAATTGGTTGGAAAAGCCCATTTACTGTCGGAAATGTGGACTATTTCCGACGGCAATTAGGCATTCAAAATGTTGGATTACTTTTTCCTCATTTCCAACAAAACAATGACTATTTTCTGAAGGCCATTGGGTCGTTAGAAATGTGGTATTACATTTTTACTCATTTCCGACGGCACTTTTTGTGCCGTCGAAAATGGGAACGACATTGTCGGTACAAAGACTATTTTCGATGGTCATTTGGCCGTCGGAAATGTGGTATCAGATTTATAGTCATTTCCGAAGGCATTGATATGGTCGTTGGAAAATGTACCATTACTGACAGCAATTAGCGCCGTCGGAATAGTTTGTCACTAATAGACATTTTTTTAGTAGTGCAGTGGAAACCCAGAAACCATCATCACTACCACACCAACACTAAGAACACCCATCAATGAAATCACATCAACATCCATCAGGATTTCCAAACCCAAGCACAAAATCGCACCTCCACCCAACTCGAAATCGCACCAGTCAACCACCACCAAACCCAAACACGAAATTGCACTACCACCAAACCCAAAATCGCACCAGTCAAACCACCACCAAAACCTAACATGAAATCGACAAATTCCACCAGTCAAATCACCACCAAACCCGAATCCACACCAGTCAAACCACCACTAAAAACCAAACACGAAATCAGCACTACCACCAAACCCAAAATCGGAGCCCAATTAATGAACGGTAAGAAAACAACATCAGAGAAGAAAAATGGAGAAATGAGAACCAAATAAGAAGCACTCACCATGTTAGGTCTGGAGAAGATCCAAACAAATAGAGAAGCACAATCAAACACGAGTGAGCACAAAAAAAGGTAAAAGAAAAAGATAATTTGAAAAAAATCAAGTTCAAAAAAATCAAAGGGAAGATTTAAACGAATTGAATGCAAAAGGGTTGCAAAACGTAGTTGGCAACATAGGAGTGGTCAATGAAGAAAGAGATCGATGGATTGAGAGAGAATGAAGAAAGAGAGAGAAAATTATTATTTTAAATTCATTAATTGCCATTTTTGTTTTAAATTTTTTAGTTTGGTGGAGTTTTTTGTTTTTTATTTTTTATTTTTAAAAGGGGTATTATAATTTGGATTTTAAAGTTAATACCCCTTTATTTTATTTTGATTTTAAAGTTAAGGGTAAAAGTGTCATTTTGCTTTTTCAGTAACGGTTAACCGTCAAAATTTTGGTCAAAGGGACCAAAATGAGTGGTTTTTGAAAACATAGGGTCCAATCGAGTGAAAAATAGATAAGTGAGTAAAAAAAAATTTCAAAAAATATACTAAATGAATAATACCCCTTTATTCAATTATTTGATTATTAAGCTAACCCTAAACTAAATTACTAATTAACCCTTGTCTTCTTCCTCTACTTTAACATATTAACCGATTCTAATCACCAATAACTTTATTTTAAAAATTAATAATTTCTCTTCTTTTTTTTAATCAATAAGCCTATTATTTTCTACATCTTTAATTATTACAATTTTGTTTGTCACGCAAGATAACAATATAATCACAAGAAAGTATGAATGTTTTTTCAATGGGAAAGTGAAGATCTTATTTGATCTCTACAAAGCATTATCTAATGATAAGAATTTTTTTTATTATGAACTAAAGTCTAAAGACTTGGTTTATAGAAATACATTACATAATTCTATATAAGCAAAAAAGGTTTAAAAAAATTAGTCAATTTAAAAGTAACAACTAGAAGTATGGGTGGGCGTTTTCGGGTCTGGTTGGGTTGGGTTGAAAATTTTTCAACCCAATCCAACCCAACGTAAATTTTAACCCAACCCAACCCAACCCAATAGTTTGGTTGGGTTGGGTTGATCGGGTTGGGCTTTTTAAGCCCGATAGATAAAATATATTTGAATTCAAATTTTGTTATATCAAAATACAAATTTAAAATAATTTTTCACCCTAATATCATATCACATAAAGTTTAGATTTCTTAAAAGCATCAAAATCAAATCACAATATATAATAAAAATTGTTTAAATATCTATTGTATAATAAAATATAACCATTTATCCAACTTGGAAAGTCTCTATCTAAGCCTCCCATCCATTTTACAAATATAATCACTTCGTCGGATATCTCATGGTTGGATAATTCATTATTTATTTCAACCAACATAATAATTTGTGTTTATATATAATTATTAGACTTTTTTCTGCCAAATTCTTAATCAAATCCTAAGGAAAAAAAAAAAGCATTTTAAAGTATAATCAAGATGTGTCAATTAATACAAAAGATAAAGACAATATAATTGCATATTTTTAATAAATGTATTGTATATTATGGTATAAAATATTTAAAATTATGTATTTATAGTATTATAATTGGTAAATGAGTAAAATTTTTAAATATTTAAAAAAAATTGAGATTTCATAATAAATCTAATAATAATAAAATTATTTAATTTTTTATTTATTTATGTTGGGTTGTTGGGTTGGGTTGGGTTATATTTTATTAACCCAACCCAACCCAATCTCAAATGCAACCCAGCCCAATCTAGTCGGGTTGGTGGGGTTGGGATGGGTTGGTGGGTTGGTGCCCACCTCTAACTAGAAGGTTTTGAAAGAATAGAAAAATTAAAAGCAATGTTGAACATTTCCATTTGAGAGGATTTTGAGGGCTAACAATTAATGTTATTTTCTAGATTTGATTGATGATCGTACCTTTGAGTTGATTGATGATCTTCAATCTAAGAGAATCAATGGAATCATCACTTATTAGAGACTCCAAAACATCTTATGGGAATATCACTAAAGAAGAACCCATTTTTTTAGCTTCACGCAGGAACCCAATTTAGCTATTTCTCTGCCCACAAAATCAAAACCAAAAATCAACAATTTTTACACTTCAAAAATCATTATTTTTATCTTCCATTACAAAACTAAACAACAATTTAGAGTTTGACACTTTGACATCTCTTTTACTTATACAATTTGGGATGAGATCGATCATTAAATTATCAAAGTTCCATGTACTCTACCCAGGGCTGACCCATGGGGGCAGCAAACCCAGCATTTTGCTGGGGCCCCCAACTGGTCCAATTTTCTTCTTCTTCTTTGGGGCCTTATGATCCATACATTTAAGTTTAAACCTTGCCCAATTCCAAACATTTTCTGCTTTCATTTCTTTAGTTTCCTTTTAGGTCCAATAAACTAATTCAATTAATAAAAAACTTTAAAGGCCCAATATTTGTGATTATGATTCTGAGACCATTAGACATCACTGCACTATTAATATATATATATATATATATATCCTGCTAATAAACGAATTACGAATCAAAACCTTCACTTTGCTCTCTCTTTTCTTCTCTCTGCCTCTCTCTTTTCTTCTTGAAGCTGTTGTCGTTTAAAGAATCGAAGGTATGGTTTTTGTTTTCAATTAATTTCTGCATGCTAATTTTGACTCATCTTTTAATTATATATTTTAATTACAAATTACAATAGTATTAGTATCCACTAATTTTAGGTTGTAGTGGCTTTAGTGATCTCTGTTATCCTAGGTTCTTTCATTTCTTTTATAGATTATATAAATATATAATTATAAATAATTATAATCAATTGACTACAAATCTACTTTCTACAATTTACATAAATACACTGATACACAAACAGATTTCAGTTGGCCACGGGTTCTTTTATGGCCAATCGGATTTAAACTGAAAAAAAAATACAAGTTAAAATATATTTTTAGACATATATATAATTATATATAATACAAAATGATGGGTGTTAATGTGTTATATAATAATATAATTAAAAATGCAAGTTAAAAATTACAAGTTACAATTAGAGTCATTAGACAATATAATCTATTAATTATATATGTGTGTCAGTATGTAAATGTGTTATTGTGTTAATGTATGTTAGTATGTGTTATTGTTATTGTTAATTTAATTTTTTTTTTTTTAATGTTAATGATAATAATTTTATATAGGGCCCCGATTTTTGTTAATGTCATAAAATCGCTAGGGCCCCAAATGTCTATAAACGACCTGACTCTACCACACAGCAAAACTAAAGTAAAGGCCTCAAACTATATTTTTTTAAAAATTAGTTGTTGTATATTGTCTTTTAATATACTAAAATGTAAATATATAATAATAGTTTAAATTACTTGCTATAATTGTCTTTTAATACATTAAAATGTAATTATATAACATATAATAGTTCAAAGGGCATAGAAGTAAAAAGTATTTATTTTCATATATTTGTAACTAAAAAAAAAACAAATAACTTATCACTTAATTCAATTTTTAGTGGAAAAAAAAAACACATTATCTAGTTTTCAGTTTTCAGTCTTTAGTACAATTCAACACTATTCAATCTTCAGAAAAAAAAAAAAAAAAAAAAAAAAAAAAAAAACGCAACCTCTATCTCTCGTCCGATTCTTATTCTTTTCTTTATCAATGGCGTCGTTTTTCCCCTTTTTGTATTTAGTCGGATTATTTGTGTAATTTATATATGCAACCCTATGATTTATTCAATTATTTTATTTATCATTAAACTAACCCTAAACTAAACTACTAATTGAACCTTATCTTCTTCCTCATCTTTCATAGATTAATTTCTTTTTATTATTCTTATTATTATTATGTCTTTCCATGCATAGATTTTGTAAGGGGTTCAAAAAATTCCTAGCACTATTTACTCCCCTACTTTTAAGACTAGCACCAACTTAATAACATTAGTTTTAATAGCACCTAAAAATGTGAATTTAACAAAAATACCGTTAAAACACAATCACAAAAATAAGTCTCGCACCTTTTTTTTTCGAGACTTATTTTTGTGTTTCTGAGATGTATTTTGGTATTTCCGAGACTTATTTGGATATTTCCAAAACTTATTTCATATTTCCGAATTCCGAGACTTATTTTGTAATTTTCGAGACTTATTGGGTATTTTTTTAAAATTCCGAGACTTACCAGGTAAAATACAAGATTTTCCAAAAAAAAAAAAAAAAAAAAAAAAATCACCTTCTTCAACCTCCATTAGAACAAACCTCTATTGGAGTTCTGTTCCACCTCCATTGGTCCTCCATCAATTGATGTTTTTGGAAAGAAAAAAAAAAAAAAAAAACTAATGGCAGAAAAAGTAAAAAAAGAAGTTGATGGTATTTTGTCCATTAATATCATTTAAACTAAAATTATTAATATAGTGCTATTCCTAAAAATCACAATGGATTTTGTGCTATTTATACCTATTTCTACTTTCCATAAGTCTGTTATTGGTTTTTTTTTTTTTTTCTTTTTTTAATTAATAAGTCTATTATTTTGTATATCTTTAATTATTACAATTTTATCTGTCACACAAGATAACATCATAAGCAAATCTGGTTTTTTTCAATGGGAAAATGAAGGTCTTATTTAACGCTATATTATGAACTAAAGTCTAGAGACTTGGTTCATGTGTTTTAGCATATTAGAATTGTTGATAGAAACACATTACACAATTCGATATAACCAGCTTCAAAAAAAAAACAATTATATATAAGCAAAACAGGTTTAAAAAATCAATCCATTTAAAAGTAATAACATTAAAGGGTTTTGAAAGATAGAAAAATTAAAAGCAATGTTGAACATTTCCATTTTAGAGAATTTTGAGGGTTAACGATTAAGGTTAGGGGGGCTCTATTGCCACCCAAAATATTTCTCACTACACCCATAAAATAATAACATTTGCAATCCACAAAATATCTTTTTACACTCCATAGAATTAATAGGAAAGAATTGGATACAAATTGTGTTCTTGACTTGAAAATTTCAATTGTGAAGATGGTTACGTTAGGATACATCACTTTTACCCGGACTACTTCAATATCAAGATCTAATTTTGTAGCATTGATATTAAAATTTGCAGCAACCAAGAGGAATACCGTTTGTCCACAATATTGTTAAAGCTAAATCTTGATGCACATAATCATTCTTTTTCTCATTTTGTTTGTTTCAAGAATTGCATTTTTATTTATGTTCATACAATTGTAATCGATTAAAATTGTTTGATTTTAATGTTTTAGTTAATGAATCATTTTAATAGATTTATATATAAAAAAATAGCTTCTAAAATTCCAAATTTTGAGGATATATTTGGAATTTTGAAGGCCGTACAAAACAAATTTTGATGTTTGAATTTTAATAGATGGGTGGAGAAAGCAAATGAGTTTTACTAGAAATATTTTGGGTGGCAATTGAGCCACCTTAAGGTTTTTATTCGAGATTTTAATGGATGTATAAAGTAAAATTGTTATTTTTATATTTTAATAATGGGTATTTTAAGTAAACCGGTGTGAAGAGATTTTTTTTAGGTGGCAATAGCCTCACCCTTTACATATTTATATACGGAGTCCGACATGGGGAATCACACAAATTCTTGTTTTGTAATTATTACACAACATTGTGCAATCGAATTCAGTTCAAGAAAAAAAAAATCGCGCGAAACTTATGTACCTATATTCCTAATAATTATCGTTTTACCCTTATTATGTGCCTCAATCTGTACAATTGGGATTATCATTTTACCCTTATTAACAAGCTAAATGTATTTTGAACTTCCAGGAAACAGCATCTTAGGTTGTGTTTATGAGTTCAATCTTAGCTAGTTACCTTTCTTTGATCGATTCCTTTTGTACTTTAATTGAGTATTGGCAAAATATTAAGAAAATCAAAGTTCTCTTTTCCGTAAGAATTTAATTCCTGATTTTGTGTAGGGTCTATGTAACTTGATTTTCAACAATTTTTAGGAAATAATAATCACAAATTATGAATTAAGTTATATTCTTTATATTATAATTCTCGCTTAGAAAACTCGTCCCAAGAACATAAAAAATTAAAAATTAAAAAATAAAAATAAAAATAAAAAACAAAACAAAAAACAAAAAAAAAAAACAGAGAATTCAGCCCTTTATGCATATAAATTAAAGTACTTTATAAATACAATTAACAATTATTTTAATTAATAATTTGACTAGAGCTTAAAAAATAAATTATGAAGAAAAGAACATATATTAAAAAGCCAAAGGGCACATATTAATGTGACCGTATATAAATATAATATATATATATATATATATATATCATCAGTGCATTGTATGTGGGTCATAGATTATGAAGAAACTTTGACAAGTGCATACACTTTAAGTCAAAGTATGTAAATCTAATGGTCCACATCCAACGCACTGATGAAGTTATATTAGTACGCACTGACTTGAAAATTTATATATATATATATATATATATAATATATATATATAAGGAGGAACAAGGCATGAGCTTGAGAGAGATCTAGAAAGAGCTCTGCAATTGAATTTGAAACTGATATAATAAAAATCTTATAACCAAGATGAAAAAAAAAAAAAATGAAGGTATCATGTACAAGTTTTCTCCATGAAGTCATGAACCCATTAATTATTGAATTGAGACAACTTTAATTCCTTTCAAAACCATCGTCTCATTTTCCAATTCCGGATCCAGTCAAACTTTCCATTTGAACCTCTCTCTCCCCCCCTTTTTTTGGATGAATTACCCGGCTCGTATGTCTCTCCCTCTTATCTGTGACTTCCTTTATAATTCTCTATCGATGATCGAAACATGAGATATTGATAGACTAAATGAGTATCCGAACACTTCTCTTATATTTAAATTAAGATATTATTAATATAATGTAATTGACTAGAAAAGTAGTAGAGCATGCACAAGACACAAGCATCAAGCATGTGAGGTTGGAAGAAACCTAGGATAATGTTCAAGTGAAGACAAGGCAAGTATATGTACATCGATCACTGCATGACTCTGCAAATTTAGATAACATAAACTAAATATATTATACTATTAATTAATTAATTAATTAAATATCTCATTCTACTTTTTTACTCAACCATTTATTCAATTGAGGCAGATTATTTATTCTTTTGTTGGCCACTAACTCTTTTTCTGTTTTCACACTCTGATTATAATAAACTAAAAGAAATTTGGATGTATTTTGCCCATTATTGAATTTAAAAATGGGTCGTCGCCTCTTCGGTGTCAATGATTTTGTTGTTTTAGCTGAAATTACAGTCAATCACTATTTCTCATTTTCGTAGATCTGAATCTGATCACAAAAAATTGTTGGTTTCATTGTTTGTATTTTAGAATGGACACAAGTGATAATAATCAAGTGGAAAAACCTGTGAAAAAAGCAAGTAGGTGTTTCAGTTAATGAATCATTTTAATAGATTTATATATACAAAAATAACTTCTAAAATCCAATTTTGAGGATTTATTTGGAATTTTGAAGGGTGTACAAAGCATATTTTGATTTTTAAATTTTAGTAGATGGGTGGAGAAAGCAAATGAATCTTAGGAAAAATATATTGGGTGGCAATAGAGCCACCCTTAAGGCTTACTCGAGATTTTAATGGGTGCATAAAGTAAAATTATTATTTTTATATTTTAATAATGGGTAATTTAAGTAAACGGGTGTAAGAGATTTGTTTTGGGTGGCAATAGCCTCACCCTTTATATATTTATATACGGAGTCCAACGCAGGGAATTAAACACATTCGTGCAAAATCGATTGCATAATGTTTTGTAATTATTACACAACGTTGTGTAATCAAATTTGGTTTGAGAAAAAAATGTATGAAATTTATTTATCTATGTACCTAATAATTATCGTTTTACCTTATTATGTGCCTCTGTACAATTGGGATTATCATTTTACCCTTACTAACATGCAAAATGTATTTTGAACTTCCAAGAAACAGCATCTCAAGTTGTGTTTATGAGTTCAAACTAAGCTAGTTACCTTTCCTTAATTGATCCCTTTAGTACGTTAATCGTGTATTGGCAAAATTAAGAAAATCAACGTTCTCTTTTTCGTAAGAATTTAATTCCTGATTTTGTGTAGGGTTTATGTAACTTGATTTTCAACAATTTTTAGTAAAAAATATAATCACAAATCATGAATTAAGTTATATTCTTTATATTATAATTCTCGCTCAGCAAACAAGCCCCAAGAACACAAAAAAATAACAGCGAATTCAGCCCTTTATGCATATAATTTAAAGTACTTTATCAGTACAATTAGCAATTATTTTAATTAATAATTCTACTAGAGCTTAATTTAGTAAGATAATTTATATAAGAAATTTTACAATTAAAATTCAGAAAAGGGCACATATTAATGTGACCTCATATATCTATATAATAATTATTAGAAGGAACAAGGCATGAGTTTGAGAGAGATCTAGAAATAGCTCTGCAATTGAAACTGATAATCTTATAACCAAGATGAATATAAAAAAGAAAAAAAAATGAAGGTATCATGTACAAGATTTAAGTTTTCTCTATGAACCCATTAATTATTGAATTGAGACAACTTTGTTCCTTTCAAAACCATCGTCACGTCCACCAATAATGTTGAAAAAAAAAAGGTTTTAATAAGGTCACTAACAAAAAGTCGGTTAGACCTTTTCTGTTTTCACACTCTGTTTATAATTTAATATTTATAAACTAAATGAAATTTGGATGTATGCTTATGTTTTTGATTCCCTTCAAAACCATCATCACGTTCACCAATAATGCTGAAAAAAAAAAGAAAAGGTTTTAATAAGGTCACTAACAAAAAGTCGGTCAGACCTTTTCTGTTTTCACCCTCTGTTTATAATTTAATGTTTATAAACTAAATGAAATTTGGATGTATGCTTTATGTTTTTGCCCATTATTGAATTTAAAAATTGGTCATCGGTGTCAATGACTTTGTCTTTTTGATCTTTGATTCACTCTTCTGTTTTCACACTTTGTTTATAATATAAAATAAAAAATTTGGATGTAAGTTTGTTTTTGCCCATTATTGAATTTAAAAATTGGTCGTCGGTGTCAATGATTAGAACATGACATTACAATAATTTTTTTCCAGCTAGACTTTTTATCTTTGATTCAATCTTCTTTACTGTATCAAGAAACCCTTTTTCTCATTTTCTTAGATCTGATTCTAATCACAAAAAAATTGTTGTTTCATCGAACTGAGTTTTGCTTCCGAACTGCTCTGTTCTTTTCTGTTCTGTTTTCCTCTGTTTTCCTTTGATTCTCATCTCTGTTTCTGCAAAAAAAAAAAAAAACTAGACTTGAAACAACTCCTTTCAAAACTATCATCTCATTTTCCAATTATGGATCCAGTCAAACTTTTCATTTGAACCTCTCTCTCCCCTTTTTTTGGTATGAATTACCCGGCTCGTATATCTCTCCCTCTTATCCGTGACTTCCTTTATAATTCTCGGTCAATGATCGAAACATAAGATATTGATAGACTGAATAAGCGTCCGAACACTTCTTTTATATTTAAATTAAGATATTATTAATATAATGTAATTGACGAGAAAAGTAGTAGAGCATGCACAAGACACAACAATGTGAGGTTGGAAGAAACCTAGACTAATGTTCAAGTGAAGGACAAGGCAAGTATATGTACATCGATCGCTGCATGACTCTGCAAATTTAGATAACATAAACTAAATATATTATACTATTAATTAATTAATTAAATATCTCATTCTACTTTTTTACTCAACCATTTATTCAATTGAGGCAGATTCTTTATTCTTTGTTGGGCACTAACACTTTTTCTGTTTTCATGCACGCTCTGTTTATAATATAAACTAAAAGAAATTTGGATGTATGCTTATGTTTTTGCCCATTATTGAATTTAAAAATGGGTGGTCGCCTCGTCGGTGTCAATGATTTTGTCGTTTTAGCTAAAATTACAGTCATATACTCTTCTTTACAGTAGGAAGAAACCCTATTTCTCATTTGCGTAGATTTTAATGCTTCAGTTAATGAATCTTTTAATAGATTTATATATTAAAAAAGCTTCTAAAATTCCAAGTTTTAGGATATATTTGGAATTTTGAAGGGTGTACAAAACAAATTTTGATTTTTAAATTTTAATAGATGGGTGGAGAAAACAAATGAGTTTTACAAGAAATATTTTGGGTGGTAATAGAGCCTCCTTAAGATTATTATTCAAGATTTTAATGGATGTATACAGTAAAATTGTTATTTTTATGTTTTAATAATGGATATTTTATATAAACGGGTGTAAAGAGAAAAAAAAAAACAGAGAATTTAGCCTGTTATGCATATAAATTAAAGTATTTATTAGTACAATTAACAATTATTTTAATTAATAATTTACCTAAGATAATTTATATAAGAAACTTTACGATTAAAATTCAGAAAATGGCACATATTAATGTGACCCCATATATATATATATATAAGGAGGAATAAGGTATGAGCATGAGAGAGATCTAGAAAGAGTTCTGCAATTGAATTTGAAACTGATATAATAAAATGTTAAAATAAAAATAAAATAAAAGGATGTTATAATAAAATTTAAAGATAGTAGATGATGATGATTAGTTATAGAACAAATAAATAAATAAATAAGAAATAGAAAAGCATGAGAAAGAAACGAGAGAGTGGAGGAGGAGAAAATATATTGCCTTTATATTGATTGAGAGGGTATCAAATTTTCTCTACAACAACAACAACTTTTTAGTAATTACAAAGAATGCCATATATATAGGCAAGAAGAGAGGGGTGATTGATGTAATATTCCACTCTTAAACATGAAGCAACCATAGGAACTTGCCATGTGGCATGGATTATTCAAAAAGCCAATGGGTTCATGTGGTGTAAAAGCCACACACGTGTAACACTCCCCCTTGGATTTTCACCACTTGTATTTTAATTTGCTAGGAAAAACCCAGTGGGACAAAAACCTTAGCAAAGTATATACAATGATCTTCTGGATCAAGTGGTGTGAACGGATTCAGAACTGCCTCATTAAAACCTTTCCGGTAAAACCCAATGGGACAAAATCCGGTAAAAGGAAAAAGAGTACAGTATACAAATATATATTCAAAAATTTTGCTCCACCTGAATGAAACTTCAATATCAATCCTGTAATTTACAAAGCCGACGCATGCCAATTCCGTATACCAGTTTCTCAAAAGTTGATGTAGGCAATGTTTTGGTAAACAGATCTGCAAGATTATCTGTAGACCGTATTTGTTTAACATCAATTTGTCGGCTCTGTTGAAGTTCATGAGTATAGAAGAATTTAGGAGAAATATGTTTGGTTCTATCTCCCTTGATATATCCTCCTCTAACTTGAGCAATACAAGCCGCATTATCTTCGAATATTGGTGTTGGCATTTCTGTAGATAATGGAAATCCACAAGTATTTTGAATATGATAAATAACTGACCTTAGCCACACGCATTCTCGGCTTGTTTCATGAAGTGCAAGGATCTCAGAATGATTAGAGGATGTAGCAACAAGAGTTTGCTTTGTGGAGCGCCAGGAGATTGCTGTGCCATTATATGTAAAAACATATCCCGTTTGTGAACGGGCTTTATGGGGATTAGATAAATACCCGGCATCAGCATAACCAATTAAACCTGAAAAGTTGTTGGATTTTGAATAATATAATCTCAAATCTTTCATTCCACGAAGATAACGAAAAAGATGTTTAATCCCATTCCAATGTCTCCGAGTTGGTGCTGAACTGAATCTAGCAAGCAAATTTACTGAAAATGCGATATCTAGTCTAGTACATTGAGCCAGATATAATAAAGAACCAATTGCATTAAGATATGGTACTTCATGACCAAGTATCTTTTCATCATCTTCAAGTGGCCGGAATGGATCTTTCTTAGGATCAAGATTTCTAACAACCATGGGGGTACTTAATGGATGAGCATTATCCATATTAAATCTTTTCAGGATTTTTTCAATATATGCTGATTGATGGATAAGTATTCCGTCTGATTTACGCTCAATCTCCAGGCCGAGACAATATTTTGTTTTCCCTAAGTCTTTCATTTCAAATTCCCTTTTAAATAATCTGCAGTTTTCAGGAGCTCTTCAGGAGTTCCAATTAAATTCATATCATTAACATAAACTACTATAATAGCAAATCCAGATTCTGATTTCTTTATGAATACACATGGGCATATGGGGATTATTGATATATCCCTCTTTAGTTAAATATTCATTGAGGCGGTTGTACCACATGCGCCCAGATTGCTTTAATCCATACAAGGACCTTTGTAATTTAATTGAATATAAATTCTGAGGTCTCGAGTTGTATGCTTCTGGCATTCTAAATCCTTCAGGGATTTTCATGTAAATATCAGAATCGAGTGAGCCATATAGGTAGGCAGTTACTACGTCTATAAGACGCATTTCAAGTTTTTCTGAGACAGCCAAACTTATCAGAAATCGAAACGTAATTGTATCCATTACTGGTGAATACGTCTCATCAAAATCAATACCAGGTCTCTATGAGAAACCCTGTGCTACGAGTCGTGCCTTATATCGCACCACCTTGTTTTCCTCATTACGTTTCCGTACAAAAACCAATTTGTATCCAACAGGTTTGACGTCTTCAGGCGTCTGGACTATTGGTCCAAATACTTTACGTTTGGTTAATGAAGTCAATTCTGCTTGAATTGCTTCTTTCCATTTAGGCCAATCAGATCTTTGCCTACAATCGTCGAGGTTATAAGGCTCACAATCATCATTTAAAATTTCAGTAGCCACTGTGTACGAAAATATATCATCAATGATTGTTTTTTTACGATTCCACATTCCTCCTGTATAATTTATAGAAATTTCTTCATTTCTAGGTTCTTGTATCTCTTCAGAGATTTCTTCCCCTGCGGGGGTTTCTTGTGTCCTTTCAGGGACATCTAACTCTTGTGGAGTTGATTTAGAGAAAGTGGATTTATTTATAATTTCAGGAGTATGATCCTGATATTTTGTTTTCTTCCTTCGGGGAACAGTATCTTTCGAACCAAGTGGCCTACCACGCTTCTGGTGTACAGTAGATGATTCTTTTGCTATTATTTGTTTAGATTGTTCTCCTGGAACAATCACCCGTGCTGGTACATTAACAGCTGGGATGTGTGATTTTGTTACCCTAGTAGCATCTGTAAATGCATCTGGTAACTGATTTGCTATTGTTTGAAGGTGAACTATCTTTCGTATTTCATTCTCACATTGAGATGTGTATGAATCACGATGAATTAGACTAGGGACTTTCCAAGAAAATTCACGCTTCTCTTCAAGAGAAGTTTTTCCTTTCCCTAATGATGGGAAATTTTTCTCATCGAAATGACAATATGCAAATCGTGCAGTAAAAAGATCACCAGTTAAAGGTTCTAGATACCTAATAATTGATGGTGAATCTAGACCAACATATATTCCCAAACGCCGTTGGGGTCCCATTTTATTTCTATGTGTAGGTGCAATTGGGACATATACTGCACAGCCAAAAGTACGCAGATGAGAAATATCTGGCTGATGGCCAAATACGAGTTGCACTGGAGAATATTGATGATAAGAAGTGGGACGAAGACGAATTAATGCAGCAGCATGCAAAATAGCATGTCCCCAAACAGAAATTGGTAATTGTGTTCGTAATAGTAAAGTTCTTGCAATTACCTGGAGACGCTTGATAAGTGACTCTGCCAATCCATTCTGAGTATGAACGTGTGGAACTGGATGCTCAACATCAATCCCAACTGATTTGCAATATTCATCAAATGTTTTGGAGGTAAATTCACCCGCATTATCAAGGCGTATTGATTTAATCGAATGATCGGGAAAATGTGCCCGAAGCCTGATAATCTGTGCGAGTAACCTTGCAAAAGCAACATTGCGTGTTGATAATAAGCAAACGTGTGACCATCTGATGGATGCGTCAACTAGGACCATAAAATAGTGGAACGGTCCACTTGATGGATGGATAGGTCCACATATATCCCCTTGAATCCTTTGTAGGAATGATGGGGATTCAAAGCCAACCTTAGAATGTGATGGTTTTATTACTAATTTTCCTTGTGAACATGCAGTACATAAATTTTCATGGGATAAAAGAATCTTCTGGTTCTTTAATGGATGTCCATGAGAATTTTCAATGATTTTTCGCATCATTGTAGATCCTGGGTGACCAAGACGGTCATGCCAAAGCATAAATATTTTTGGATCTGAGAACTTCTAGTTCATAACTGTATGGACTTCTACATCTCTTATAAGAGTGTAATATAATCTAGATGATAAAGCACACAGCTTTTCCATAATAAGTTTCTGGCCTGAACTATGAGAAGTAATGCACAGATACTCAATATTCTCATCACTTATAGTTTCTATGTGGTATCCATTACACCGTATATCTTTGAAACTGAGCAGATTTCTTTTGGATCTGCTTGAATATAAAGCATCGTTGATACATATTTTAGTATTGTTTGGTAACAATATCATGGCTCTACCGGAGCCTTCTATCAGATCTGCTGGACCTGATATTGTATTAACATTTGCTTTAAGCAAGGTTAAATTCAGAAAGTATTTCCGATTTCGTAGAATCGTATGTGTCGTCGCACTATCGGCTAGACATATATCTCCTGTATTTTGCTTTTCAATATCACTCATCTTATTGTTTAAAGACATATCTATTAACAAAAACAAAAATAAAATAAATAAAGTGCATATTAGATATCGTGGTAAACAAAAGACATATATATATACACATGGAATATTTACATAAACATGATAACAAAAAGAATATACAAGCAGTACTCAATTGGTGTGGACATTTCCATCACCAGTTGAAGTGGTCACTTTTTCAGTCGGATCATTTAGAAAATCAGAAACATCAAACTGGACATCCATAAAATCTGAATCTTCCAAGAAATTGGTTTCAGGATTCTTTTCCTTTCCTTTTTCTTTGATTGAAGCCTGATAAAGCTCAACTAGATGTTTAGGTGTGCGGCATGTCCTTGACCAATGGTTATGACATCCACATCTGAAACAAACATTATCATCCTTCTTGGGTCCCTTCTGGATATTCTTTCCTTTATCTGGTTTTACCTTATAAACATTCCACTTCTGGGGAGTGTTTTGATTATGACCTCGACCCCGACCCTAACCATGGCTAGGACGACGACCACGACTACGACCACGACCACGACCACGACCACGACCACGACCACGACCACGGTAGGAACCGCGACCGCGACCATGACCTCGAGTATGTCCTCCGATAGTGTTGGCATTCACTTCTGGGAATGCTGTAGAGCCGGTCGGGCGTGATTCATGATTCTTTATTAAGAGTTCGTTGTTTTTCTCGGCAACCAGGAGACATGAGATAAGTTCTGAATATTTTGAGAATCGTCGTTCTTGATACTGCTGTTGTAATATCATGTTAGAGGCATGAAATGTTGTAAATGTTTTTTCCAACATATCATTTTCTGTCACATCCTGACCACACAATTTCAGCTGTGTAGTGATTTTGAATAAGGCAGAATTGTGTTCAGAAACTGATTTAAAATCTTGGAAGCGTAAATGTTGCCACTGATATCTAGCATTTGGTAACGCAACATCAGGTTGGTTATCAAATCGATCTTTCAGTTCCTGCCAAAGAACATCTGGTTCCGTGACAGTTAGGTACTGAGTTTTTAGATCTTCATGTAAGTGGTGGCGGATAATAACCATGGCTGTAGATTTGTTCTGTTCAGATGCATCAGCCCCATTTTCAATAGTATAATACAATCCTTCTGATTTCAGGAGTAATTTTGTATCAATAACCCATGACATGTAATTTTCTCCTGACACTTCTAGTGCAGCAAATTTTAGACTTGCAAGCTTTGGCATAGTTATAGCTTCTGATTATCTGAAAAATTACAACCGGAGTCAGAACTTCTGGTCTGATAAAAATCCGAGGAATTTAAATATTTGTAAGTAAATAAATTCAAAACTTCAGGTTCCGTTAATGATAAATAAATCCATGAACTCCAGGTTCTGGATGAGTGACCAAATTGTTTAAATAAATAAAAATTGCATAAAAGTAAATAAAGTGCGAGAAAGTAAATTGCGTAAAAATAAAATGCGGGAAAGTAAATTCAGAACTGCAGGTCTTGGTATTAATAAATAAAGGTCTAGAAACTTCAGGTTCTAGTAATAATAAATTCAGAACTTCAGGTTCTGGTAATAGATCTAGGAACTTCAGGTTCCAATGGTAATAAATTCATAAACTTCAGGCTTTAGTAATGAATTCAGAACTTCAGGTTCTGGAAATAACAGCATCGTGCTGATAACGTGTTATAATAAAATTTAAAGATAGTAGATGATGATGATGATGATTAGTTATAGAACAAATAAATAAATAAATAAGAAATAGAAAAGCATGAGAAAGAAACGAGAGAGTGGAGGAGGAGAAAATATATTGCCTTTATATTGATTGAGAGGGTATCAAATTTTCTCTACAACAACAACAACTTTTTAGTAATTACAAAGAAAGCCATATATATAGGCAAGAAGAGAGGGGTGATTGATGTAATATTTCACTCTTAAACATGAAGCAAACCATAGGAACTTGCCATGTGGCATGGATTATTCAAGAAGCCAATGGGTTCATGTGGTGTAAAAGCCACACACGTGTAACAAAGGATTAATTATTAATTATTGAATTGAGGCAACTTTAATTCCATTCAAAATCATCATCACGTCCACCAGAACCATCAATAATATTGAAAAATAATGGCTTTTAAAAGAAGAGTAATTGGCACAAAACCCCCCGGAGTATATATAGTTTTGCATGTTGCCCCCTGAATTAAACCCCCTGAACTATCGAAAATTGGCATTAACCCTAGTTTCTTCATCACATGCGCGTCACATGTCATGGCAAATGGCACTAAGTACCCCCTCTTATATACATAATTGCATTAAACCGGAAAAAATATAATAATATAACCTAAATACCCCTCTGAGCAAATTTAAAATACAAATCAATTTTTAAAATTTAAAATTTAAATAAAAATTTGCTTTTAGTTTTTTTTTTTTAAAAAGTCTCCAGAATGATCGACAAATAATTTTTTTTAAAAAGTAATTGTTTTTTTTTTTTATTTTCCATTAAAAAAATTCAGATTTAATAATAATAATAATAAAACTTCATCATGTTCATCTTCCATCTTCAATTGGAAACTCAAACATCCAAATCCAAATCCAGATTTTTGTCTTTTACAAATACAATACAAATTCAAAATGTCTCCAAAAAAAAAAAAAAATACAAAAAGGTGAATTAAAAAAATCTTTAAAAATTTGGATCTCTAGATTTATCACCAAAAAAGAAAAATGATTTATCACAAAAAAAAATTAAAAATTAAAATTAATAACAGAAATCAGAATTTGATGGGTTGGATCCATTGATTCCCATCTCTCCCCCCATCATCTATCGATGATCCCCATCTCTCAATCCCTTCATCATCTCTCCAACCCATCATCAACCTCATCTCTCCACCATCATCACCATCCTTCAATCTCAAATATTTCCAGGTAATTTCGTCCTTTTACACTTTATATACTATACATCTTCTTCTTCTTCATCGTCCCATCATCGACCATCACCATCATCATCATCTTCCTCATCATCGACCATCACCATCATCAACCATCATTTTCCTCATCATCCCACAAATCCAAACCCAGATATCTCTCTTTCTTCAACCACCATCATTTCCAAATCTCTCTTTCTTCATAGCATCACCTCTGGATCTGACGATCTACTCCTCTCGTTGCTCGACCTTGACGATTTGAATCATCTCGACCTCGCGCGGAGTGATTTACACCTTGCCTTGACGATCTGGATCTGTGTCCATCTGCACTCCAGGTGGAGCGGATTGGTTTTGGTGTTGAGAGGTGGCGGATTTGGTTTCGGTGATTGTGGTGGTGGTGGTTTGAAGGGTTGTTTGGGTTTTTTTGGGTTTTCTGGGTTGATGATGGTGGTTTGGATTGATTTCGAATTTGGGTGGTGGGGTGGTGGCTGGGTTCGAATTGATTTCGAATTTGGGTGGTGGCTACCGGCTGGGTTCGAATTTAGGTTTGGTGTGGTGGTTGATTTTGATTTAGTTCACAGAAGTTGTTCTAATTTGAAAATTAGGCATTAAGCTAATAAGATTAAAAGATTTTGTTAAATTTCAAAATTAATATATAAGAAAAAAATAGGCAAGAAGAAGAAGAAGAAGAAGATATAATCGATTGAAGAGGAAGAACAGAGATTGAAAAGGAGGAGCTGGAGAAAAGGCTTGGGATGTTGGTGGAGACCAATCCCAGATTGGATCTCCACCTCTTTTTTTTTTTTTTTTTTTAATGTTTTTTTTTTTTAATTTTTCAGTTTTTGTTTTTTAAAGAAAATAAAAGTTTTCTTTTTATTTTAGAATCCCAGATTGGATCTCCACCGTTCATCAGTCATGATGGACAGTGAAGATTGGATCCCCACCTCTTTTTAAAAAAAAAATGTTTTTTTTTTTAATTTTTCAGTTTTCGTTTTTTAAAGAAAATAAAAGTTTTCTTTTTATTTTAGAGTGAAGGGTAAAAAGGTCATTTAGTATTTTCTGTAAAAAGGTTATTTTTAAAAATTGATTTGTATTTTAAATTTGCTCAGAGGGGTATTTAGGTTATATTATTATATTTTTTCCGGTTTAATGCAATTATGTATATAAGAAGGGGAACTTAGTGCAATTTGCCATGACATGTGACGCGCATGTGACGAAGGAACAAGGGTTAATGCCAATTTTCAATAGTTCAGGGGGTTTAATGCCTAAAAAATTAATTCAGGGGGCAACATGCAAAACCATGTATACTCTAGGGGGGTTTTGTGCCAATTACTCTAAAAAGAATGAGTATCCTAGGCAGTAGAAAAATTCATGTGGGATGGTTTCAACATCACGTGGCATTATTGAGCCAATCAAATTGAACCATATACGAAAATGTTATATTTCCAATATGAAGTATGTTAATCTGGCTCAATTCGATCCCACACAAGTTTTTCTCCCTAATCAGATTCTTTATTCTTTTTTCTTTGTCGGCCACTAACAAAAATTCTTTTTCACTTTTTCTGTTTTCACACACTGTTTATAATTTTTGTATTCTTCATCAATGTTTATAAACTAAAAGAAATTTGCATTTATGATTATGTTTTTCCCATTATTTAATTTAAAAATTGGTCGTCGTCAATGATTTTGTCGTTTTAGCTGACTAGATCATTTTTCTTCTCCTATTGCTTTTCCTTGTATTTGCTTTACAATAATTTCACAGAGTAAACAATCAGTGGACTCATTGCTAGACTTTTTGATCTTTGATTCACTCTTCTTTGCTGTATCAAGACACCCTTTTTCTCATTTTCGTAGATCTGATTCTGATCACAAAAAGTGAAAGAGACAAGTACAGATCAAGGGATCAAAATGGTTGACATTGTTATCTCTGTTGCTGCAAAGATTGCCGAATACTTGGTTGCTCCCGTCGGACGTCCGTTCAGATATCTGTGGAACTACAAGACCAACCTTGAGAATCTGAAGGAGCCAGTGAAGAAGCTCCAGCGTAGAATACAAACTGTGGAATATTTAATTAAAGTTGGGGAAGAGCCTCTGCCGCATGTTGCGTATTGGCAGGAAAGGGCGAATCTGATCATTCATGAGGCCTCGGAGCTCATTAATGAAGATAATCCTGAGCAAGCAAACATTAAATGTTGCAAGGGGTTTTCTTGTCCTAATTTGATTAATAGCTATCAACTTAGCAAGAAAGCAGCTGACAAGTTGAAGGCTGTTGTTGGACTTGAACAAGAAGCTGCAGATTTTAAAGAAGTTTCATCCCCTACCATCCTAGAGGAGCCATGGCTTCGGTCTAGCAAAGGTTACGACGCTTTTGAATCGAGAAAGTCCATTTTGAAGAATATAATTGATGCACTGTGTGATCCTGATGTCAACATGGTTGGGATTTACGGCATGGGCGGCATCGGTAAGACAACATTAGCGAAGAAAGTAGCAAGACATACCAAGCAAGATAATCTATTTCATGTGATTGTCTTTGTAGAAGTGTCTAAAACAACGGACATAAAAAATATTCAGCAAGATATTGGAGGAAAGTTAGGCTTGTCATTCGATGACAAGTCCGAGGGCGAACGAGCAAGGGCATTATATAACAAATTGAAGAAAGAGGTCACTATATCCGAGAGAGCAGACAACAGTGAAGAAAAAAAGAAAGAGGGTGCAGACAACAGTGGAGAAGAAAAGAAAGAAGAAGTTTCTTTTGATTTTAGATAATATTTGGGAGAAAATCGATTTGCAGAGGGTAGGAATTCCTTTGGGAGGCGATTGCAAGGGATTAAAATTATTACTGACAACAAGGAACATTCACGTGCTAACAAATCAGATGGATTCTCGAAATAATTTTCCCGTCAACACTTTAGAAAAAGCAGAAGCTTGGAGTCTTTTTAAAAAGACAGCAGGTACGTGTGTTGACCATCCTGATTTGAAATCTATAGCACCAAAAGTAGCTAAGGAATGTGGAAATATGCCCCTTGCCATTGTTACCATAGCAAATGCATTAAAAAACAAGGGAGAGTCTACATGGAGCAATGCCTTGGATGAATTGAAAAATCCTTCTTCGGAGAGCATTGAGGGAATCACAAAGGAGGTATATACAAGTATAAAGTTAAGTTACGATTATCTGGATTCCGAGGAGCTCAGGAAGATTTTTTTGCTTTGTAGTCACATGGGATGCCACTATGATGCTTCTATTCGAGACTTGTTCAGGTATGGTTTGGGATTGGGTTTTTTTAAAAGATCTAACACCTTGGAAAAGGCACAATGTAGGGTAGAAGATTTGGTCAAGAAACTCAAGGACAATTCTTTGTTGCTTGATGCCCCTAATGAGACTAGTGAATCTCATTCTTATAGCATTTCTGACAGCGAAAGGTTTGCTATGCATGATGTTATTTGTGACGTGGCTAGATCAATTGCATGTGAAAAAGGAAATGTGTGTATTGTGATAGATGATGTCATTTCGTGCCGTTGGGCAAAAACGAATATTTTGAAGAATTGCAATTCGATCACGTTACATGATATTGGTGAGCTCCCAAAAGATTTAAAGTTAGTACTCCCGCAAATTAAGTTTTTCTATATGAAAACTAAGAATACACTTTCAAGAATCGCCGATGATTTCTTCGTAGAGATGTCAAGTCTTCTAGTTTTACATTTGATTGAAATGAATTTATCTCCATTACCGACATCACTTAGTCACCTTGTAAATCTGCAAACATTGTGTCTAGATGCATGTAAATTGGGAGACATAGCTGATATTGGAAAACTGGAGAAACTTGAATTCCTTAGTTTTTGTGGTTCTGAAATTAGGGAGTTGCCTAAAGAGATGCGTCAATTGACTAGTATAAGGTTGTTAGATTTGAATGATTGTTCTGAACTTGACATTATTCCCACAAATTTGTTATCATGCTTTACCCAATTAGAAGCATTGTATATGTATAATACCTTGATCATGTGGGAGGATAGAGGACTCAACGTAGGGAGAATCCTTGATGAGTTGAAGCATTTGCGTGATCGCTTGACCACTTTAGAAATTTGTATTCCAAATGTTAAAATGTCAGAAGGCTTGCTCTCCCCGCAACTGAAAAGATACAAAATATCCATAGATCGTGATTGTGATCGGATTTCACCTCCTAAGAATTCAAGAACGTTGAGACTCAAGTTGGATACAAATGACAATGCGGATGAGGTTATCTCACAGTTGAAGGGAATTAAACAACTAGAGTTGGGTTGTGCAGATAGTAGATATGGCTTTACTGCTGACTCAAAGCAGTCAGTATCTCATGATGCCTTGTTCTCGTTGGAGTCATTGTCTCTAAGAGATTTGAACTTTGAGAAGATATGTAATGTTCCACTTGCAGCAGAGTCTTTCAGTGAACTTAGAACAATTACAGTGCACAGATGTGATAAACTAACTAATATCTTCTCCTTCTCCATTGATAAAGTCCTTCCAAAACTTCAAGACATTAAAGTGTCATCCTGCAAAAATATGGAAGGGATTTTTGCTATTGAGAGAGAAGATGATGTCAACAACTCAGAATTGATTCATGAGATTCAATTCAGTCAATTATGCTCCGTGACTCTGAGAGATCTACCGAAGCTCAAAAGTTTCTGCCATAGATTGAAGACAACTTCCCAATTGCAATTGACAAGTAGTACAAATGATGGAGAAATCATTTCAGAGGACATGATTGATATTCCCAAGTCACTTTTCAATAAGAAGGTATCAATATTGTTCTCTCTAATTTTATTCTACATCAAACAAAAATATGAATTAGTATCTTCCTAATATAAAAAATTGTAATGTCATGCATTTGATTAGCTTTTAATTTGTTTGGAAAATCAGCAAAATATAAAAATAGCAATTGATATACAGTGGATGTAACCTCTGTTACTCTGTTAGTATATATCATTCTTATCCCTTCTATCTTTTCAAGTACAATCTCACATACTAATTTCAAAAAATCTCTTTTTATAATTACAACTTTCCATCTTTCATGAATATGTAAATTCAAGTGGGATAAAAAACGAGCCAAACTTGAGAGTGTAATTTATGCACTTTATTTTCATTATTTTAAAAGTTTATCTTTATATATACGTCTAGTATTGATTTAATTGTTTTATTTTTAAGGTTGTCGATATTGAGTTTAGATAGGTTGAAAATTTTAATTATATTCAATTAAATATCTCTATCAAACAAATAAGATTAAAATAACTGTATTTGCAGGTTGTGTTCCCCAACTTGAATAGTTTGTACGTACGCCGTTGTGCTAATTTAAAAGAGCTATTTCCATCTTCTATGGTTAATAGCTTTGTGAAACTCCAATATGTTAAGATATCTTTTTGCTCTCTTTTGGAAGAGGTGGTATTCATGGAAGAGTCAAGAGAAGAAGAAAGGAAGGATACTCAATTTCCATTCTTGAAAGTAATGATAATAACATATTGTCCTAATTTGAAGGCGTTCATCTCTAATGGCAAGGTACGTATACTACTATATATTTTCTCTTTATTATTGTTTTTTAATTAATTGAAATATTGTTCATAATCCTCGATCTAAAATCAAAAATTTATTATTTTAAAAACATCCAAAATTTAATTTTGTAATTACAACTTTCCAACTTTGCATGAGTATAGAATTTGAGTGGGTTAAGGTGTTGTTCGGTATTGTTTCCAAAAAACATTTTGCCTTCCAATAACAGTGAGAACTTGTTCGGCAACATTTTTTAGAGACTTTTTTTTGAAAAATTCTGTAAACACGAAAAAAAAAATGATTGTTTCCTTTTAATGCCTTGTAACTTGCACCCGTAGAAAACATCTAAATTATGTTTTCAGTTTTCTGTGTTTTCGTTTCCTTGTTTTCATGAGGCACACCTATTAATAATTTTATTTTTCTAAAATATATTTATTTAATTATTAATAAGTTATATATAATAGTTATCTATAATAATGATGGCAATATTGTATAAACATCCTTTGCCTTAGTTGAGATCCGTTAACTCATAATAGTCTTTGGTAAAAGTTGTTGATGTTGAATTTAGATTAATTATTATAGAGTAATGCTAGGCATTTTAATTATTTTTTTTCCAAATAATGTAGCATGTGAGATGTTAACATCATATTACTCACCACATAATCTTATAATTAGAAAACCTACTATTACTCACTATTTTTTTAACAGAAGAGTATACATTATTCTAATATTCTTATTAGATGTTTAAAGGTTCATACTAGTGAATTAAGAATTTTTTATTTATCACTATGATTTGATTTATAAGCTATCCGCAATGTGATGATAAGATATTAATATAAATCACCACACATGTCTTTATCTTCGCTTTTCTTAGTTTTCCAATTATACAAGCTTTGTGATCTTGTAGAATTCAATTAACCTTTCCCCCTTTATTTACATTTATTGTTTCGTTATTTTTGGAATTTTTTTATAATTATTTTCAGTTATAATTAGAAAGAACCCTCAGTAACTCAATGTCATGAACAATACAGATTGGATTTCCATCCTTGAAAGCAATGGTGATAAATTGTTGTCCTAAATTTATGGAGTTCATCTTCAATGATAAGGTACATATTATACTGTAGTATGTAATCTTCTACTTATTATTGTTTTAAAATCACCCACCTCAAATTCTTTACATTAACATCTTTTTGTAATTGTACATAATCCACGTTCTAAAATCCAAAATTTAAGTTTGTAATTAAAACTTGAGTTCTTAAAATTTACAACACTGTGGCCTAATTTTGTGGCCTTGTTACTAATTTATTAAGTTGAGTTTTAATATCACGTAAAATAGTTCAGAGAGAATTGAGTGACAGAGCAGAAAAGAAGAAAATAAGAGGAGAAGAAAATTAGACCAAGTGAAGTGAGAAACAAAAAGTCCATTTAAAAATAAAAAGAAACATACGTTGAATTTTCTTAAAAACAATTGATATGTATAGCAATGTCCTTTTCTTAAAAGCAATGTATATGAGTTGATTCTATTAGCTATCTGCAATGTGATGATAACTTATTGATAAGTTATATATTCATCTTCACATATCTTGTCCTTATTTTTTGCGTTTCTTATTTGTCCAAGTATACAAGCTTTGTGAGATTTGTTGAATTTAATTTACATTTTCCCCTTTAATTAGTTACACTTGATTTTCTATTTGTTTATTTTTGGATAAATGTTTTCTAATTACTTTCGGTTATCGTTAGAAAGAATCCTCTGTAACTCAATAGCATATATACTTACAGGTTGCAGTTCCTAACATAGAGAAATTGAAAATTTACAACATGGAAAACTTGGAGAAAATATGGCACAACCAACTTGTTAATGATTCCTTTCGTAAATTAAAATCATTGGTAGTTTGGTATTGCAAGAAGCTATTGAATGTGTTTCCATCAAACATTTATGGAAGGTTGTTAGGCCTAGAGTCTCTGGAAGTTAGTTGGTGTGGCTCTCTAGAAGAAATATTCGATCTCCGAGAATTGAGTATTTATGATTCCCAAATAATGATCTCCTTTGCAAACCTACAAAAATTGGAAGTTTCAAATTGTTCAAGTCTAAAAAACCTGTTTTCTGCATCTATCCTTGCAAAGGAAGGAGTAGTGATGGAAGAAGCACCTGCTAGGTTTCTCTTTCCGAAATTGACCTCCTTGGAACTGTATTATCTACCACAACTTAGAAGCTTCTACCCAGGTAGACATAAAGTGGAAGGGCCTGTCTTGAAAAAGTTGGAGCTGTTTAAATGTGGCATCCGTGACACTGACGAGGAGGGCCAAATGCAACAACCTTCTTTTTTCTCCTTGGTCGAAGAGGTAAGAGAATAAGACCCTTTTTTTTTTTTCTTCTTTAGTTAGTAATTTCTTGCAACACAATTTGATCAAAATTTAATTTTGTAATTACAACTTTCTTCAACAAAATTTAATACCATTCGGAATTTTGCACATCTATTATAGGCACCCAATTCTTCTTCCCTCTCTTTCACTTCTCTCACACAAATCATCGAACACCTTATAGGCACCCACACAAAATCTCTCTAAACATAAAGTCTCTCTACAAACCCACATTCTTCACTCAAATTTAGTGACATCACTGATAAAAACAGTTCAACACCACAACTAATTCAACATCATCAAACACTTCGTTGATAAAAAAAAAGGGGAAGAAAAAGGACTGAGCTAATCCATCTATTCTATATGTGTTTCCTCCCTGCCATTGTTGTTTCTTTTCTTCAAACGAAAACAAATCCCCTGAAAACCCAACAACCATTGGGTCTTAACCCCTCTTTGAGTCTTCAAAATCGTTGTCTTCTTCTCAAGTCTGCAAAAAGGCACTGAGAGAATCAGAAAAAGGAAAAGTGCAAAATGGTCATAAATTAGAAGTTAAAGTGTATTTTTATCGGTTACCAATACTTTTATGTTATTTAAACAAAAGTTAGTAGTTTAATGACAATTCCAAAAATTCAGTTGGAATCGGTGTTATTTGGTCATTTCCTCTCAAAAAACTTTCCAACTTTGAATGAGCTTAAATTCAGGTGGGGTAAATGTTTAGATCTAATCTATATACTATCTAGTATATTGTTGAGTTTATATTATTATTATTATTATTATTATTAACAGGAGAGTATACAGCATTCTTACTAGTGTATTAAATTTTTTTAATTTATTATTATGAGTTGATTCTATTAGCTAGCTATCCTGATAAGATTATATAAATCACCACATATCTTATCTTTATTTTTTCTTTTCTTACAAGCTTTGTGAGATTTGTAGAATTTAATTTACATTTTCCCACTTTAGTTATACTTATTTACTATTTCTTTATTTTTTTTTTCTCTCCTTGGTAGAACAGGTATGACAGTAAAACCCTTTTTCTTCTTCTTTAGTTAGTAATTTCTTGCCACACAATTTGATCAATTATCCCCCTCTATTTAAATCCATATGAAAATTGTCTTATGTATGGTCTTTGAATTTACTTTGCTTCTTATGATTTGATTGATTGCTAGGCATTCCCCTGTTTGGAGAAATTGAGTTTAAATGGAGAACAGGTCACGATGCTGTCTCAAGGCCGGTTTCCAGAATCTCTCTTTGACAGACTTAAAATTCTTCGAGTCAATTTTGATCATGAATCGATTTCTCTATTTGGTATCATTCAAAGATGTCAGAATCTGGAAGAGCTTTCACTTTTTAGAAGTCATTACAAAGAGATATTTCCCCATGTAAAGGACCAAACACAGACAAAAATAAAAACATTAAATCTTTATGGCCTTTACGATTTGAAGTACATATGGAAACAGGACTCCAAATTAGACTTGATTATTCAACATCTTGAAGTTCTAGAAGTAAAGTGGTGTCTCAGTTTGATCAATCTAATGCCACCTCCAACTTCTTTCCAGAATCCTTCAACGTCTTTCCAGAATCTAACATCTTTGGAAGTTCACCGTTGTGATAGTTTGATAAACATGGGAACATCCTCCGTAGCCAAAAGCCTGGTGCAGCTCACTGAAATGGATATAAGCTCCTGCGAAAAGCTTACAGAAGTGATAGGAAATCATGGAGATGTAATAGAGGATGAAATTATTTTCAGAAAGTTGAAGAGTTTGAATCTCGACGAATTACCAAGTCTCACAAGTTTCTGCTCTTGGAAATTCACCTTTAAATTCCCATCTTTAGAAACTTTGACTGTGCAACGATGCCCGAATTTGAAGATTTTCTCTCAAGGAGACTTAACCACGGAAAAGTTACAAGAAGTCAAAATCGATTGGGTATCAGTTGAACTATTTCCAGACTTTAACCTTAACACAGCTATACAACAGTCCCACAAAAAAGCGGTACGCATTGATTGATTAAACTAAACAATATCTAGTACTTTTCCATAGACTTTTTTTATACAATTTCTTCTTTCACCTGTAATATGCTTTGTTTTGCTACAGAATTCCGCAAAAGACAATGGTGCTTCTTCTAGTCACCATTTCAAAATTGACCAGGAATCGGTTGAACTACCTCCAGACTTTAACCTTAACACGGTCATACAACAGTCCCACGAAGAAGCCATACAACAAGCCCATGAAGAAGCGGTACACAAAGATTCACTAAGCTAAACAATATCTAGTACTTTTCCATAGATTTTTGTATTCAATTTCTGCTTTCACTTTTAATCTGTTTTGTTTTTCCAGAATGAAGAAAGCAGCGCTTCTTCTAGTCATCATCCAGAGTGAAGACCCTTTTGTATAGATTGTGAGACATTGGGCCTTGCTCATGTTTTTCATGTTAAAGTCAGATGTGGGAGGTTCTTCTTTCTATATGTTCTGTGTTCTGCTTTAGCTTTAGCATTTGTTCATATGATGTTGCTGGTTTTGAAGTGTTGCAGTACTCGTTTTCATGAACTTCTATGATTGTTTCTATGGTTGTAGTACGGTGACAAAAACTTATTTACATTATTGTTTCCTCTCCAAGTTAATGTTAGATTTATATAGATAAATTGATGGACTTGTTAGTAGAATATAGACAACAGACGGAGGAGTGAAAACATTTTTTGTGTGGTTTGTGAGACATTGCGACTTGCTCATGGTTTACAATGGCAATTTCACTGTTACGCTTTAGCTTCATTCATATGATGTTGCTGCTTCTGAAGTGTTGACGCTCTCGTTATCATGAACTTCAATGGTTGTATTGATATCTAAATAAGATGCAAGTTTATTTAATGCTTACATTGATTCTCTCTCTCCAAGTTATTATGTTAGAGTTATATGGATAACTATTTTTGAACTTGTTAATAGAATGTAAACTCTCAATTGTATATATATCACCTGGGGATACAAATAGATATTGCCATTGTAAGGATATCTTTCATTCCTTGACTACCTATTTGTAGGCCTGTTGGCCAACAGTTGCTACTGGAAATCGCTAGGAAACCAGGTCAAACAGCTTCGATGTGTTTGTCATATTTTTTTCCAAAGATGACCACTATTTGGCAAGGACGGTGGAATATCTGCTTCATCAGCCAATAATTTAATTTCTTTAAGAGGGGGCCAAAGAACCTTTGACATAAAACGTCGATGAGCTTCATTGCATTAGAAAAAAAAACAGAGAATCATTGACCCTCTGGTTGACATATCAAACAAATCAACTGTTTGAAAGTAACTTGAGAGATATATTATTGACCTTAATCTGCACACAGGCACAGTTGAGTTGTGTCCATACATACTAGCAATTGCACCATCTCAAACTTCAATACAAATATATGTGCAAAAGCATATAACTAACTATTTGAGTGCACTTGTCCTTACTAAGATCAATATCGGTACTTCTCCTCGGTTTTCATATCCAGCTCTAACTTTTCATGGATTCTCCCATGTTTAAGAGAATTACTAGTAAGAAACTTTTCAGTACGAAACTTGAAGTCAATGCAAATGCTTCATTTTGTGTAGAGGAAGAAGAAGAATGTGAAGTCATTGCGGTTGTATTACTTGATGCAGTTTTGTTCATCCTGCATGATAATTGAACAAATATTATAGTTCAAGAATTATTCGAAATGTAGGTTTATCGTAGGTATTCGAACTTACCCAACACCAGCAGTCATATACAAGCAATTATCATAACCTGCAAATAAATACAACTTCATTAGTTGTTTAAAACCAATAATATACTTCATACAAGTTCATTCGAAATGTGTTGATTAAAGGAAAAGATTGAATTTGTTGACGTACTTGGATCTTTGTCAACTTTGACACCATTCCCTCCAAAACTGCAAGCAACATCGGTAGCCTCGTTTTGCTGATAGTAACTGTTGAATGCAAATGATGCATGAGAGAGTAGAGTATCTGGCTTGAAACAAGGCTGACTAGGTTGAACAGCAGAACAGTCCACATTCCCACCAAGTGAAAGATGGTAAGAAGGTGAATACTAAACAAGAAGGTTATGCTTTCTCAGGGAACGTAAACAATAGGTCAAAGCAGAAATATAGAAACACATAATTATTCAATAGGTGACTGCTGAAACAAATTGAAATACAACTTGAAATATACAGAACAGAAGTACAGAACCATCCTAGCACATAGGTTGTCTCTGGCTGCTCCTAAGATAATATCTTATCAGCAAACTGCATTTGTTACAAGAATTTGCTCAGATACTAAGGTTTACGGGGTAATGTTCGGATTAAAATAGATACTATTATAATATATTTATAAACTTCAATAATCTAAAGTCATACAGACTACTTAAAGAAACATAATCACCATCAAGAAAACATCCCACCTAACAAGTATAGAAGAGACAACATATCAAACACTTCAATAACAAACTAAAAGTAGCAGGAAATTCTAGCATGAAATTAGGAACATACTGAAATAATTTAAAGTTTAAGTTAAGCATGAAATTCCATTAGAATTCAAGGACAAGGTATATATATAATAAACCAAGTAGACTAAATTAAGCACACGGGGTGCTTCGAGATGATGATGACTTCAGAAGATGGACCAAAACCCTTGTGAGCAATGAGATCAATTCTTGAATCTCCAAGACAAGACTGATATCGTCATCTCGATCCAAAGATGAAGACGACCTTGAAAGCTCAAGTTCAATCTTTCGGGCAAACACCGTCCTGAAACTGCACTCCAACTCCCTGGACCTCTAGCGTCCAAGCAGCCGCAGAAGACCCTTTTCAAGAACCTGTGCCCGCAAGGAAGGGTCTAAATAAGCTAGAGCAAACTGGAGTGGCTCTCTCAAGTGAGGATACTCTGATAAAATCTGCTTCTCTTTTTGAAGGTTTAAAATACGCTCATATTTTGGATCAGGTTTGGTGAAACTGTCCCTCAAAGTGTATGTCTTTCACAACTTTCCCATCTCCTTCAGATATAACTCATCTGGCCACTCCCAGAATCTAAGGATATCTCGAATACCATCTTCTCCCAAAGAAGATACACCTGCAATGGCTTCAGTTGAATAGCCATCTACAACTTCATTTGAAGACACATTTGCTTGAATTGAAGAGTTGTTCAGACTTTGAATTTCTTCCTCCCTCGAAACTACATTGAAGAATCAAAATTGGATTCAATACCAGGTAGCAAATAGCAATTAATTAAAAAATTTAATAACCAAATTTACTAGTAACAAAGCTACATTGAAGAATCCAATTATGGTTGTTATTGGATTCAATACCAGATAAAAATTAATTAAAAAATTTAATAACCAAATTTACAAGTAACCAAGCAACATTGAAGAATAAGATCCAATACAAGTAACCATTAATAACAAAATTTTCAGGTAACAAAGATACTATTGAAGAAGCCAATTATAACTCTGTTAACGAACAATTTGGATTCAATATAAGTAACCATTAATAAAAAGAAATAAAAAAATACCTGTTGCTGTTGTGATTGTTGAGTTGGTGATTGTTGAAGCCATGAATGACTCTGAAATTTCTTCTTCTTCTCTTATAAGAGTTTTTGCACAGAAATAATCACAACAAAATAAGAGTAAAATCGTTAATTTATAGAATAATAATCCTAGCCTCATTAACACAAACAAAAATGCTAATTTATTGTGCTCAATTACACAAGCAAGAACTGAACCTAAAACACCCAAACTCCAGAGCTGGCACCAATTCAATCATATAAATGTGTATATAATTATATACAAGTGTATAGAGACTAGAGCGAGCGAGAGAGAATTACATTGGCTTTGAGCTGATTGATGATCTTCAATCTAAGAGGATCAATAGTACCATCATTCATCAGAGAATCCAAAACATCTTCATGGTATATCACTGAAGAAGAACCCATTTTTTCAGTTTCACGAGGGAACCCAATTCAACCATTTCACTGCCCACGAAATCAAAACCAAAAATCAACAATTTTTACACTTCAAAATCCTTTCTTTTTATCTTCCATTACAGAAACTAAACAACGAATACAAGCGCGCGAAGTCTGTTTGTTTCTTGCGAAAAAAAAAAAAAAAAAAAACCTTAAAAAAATGGATCTAAACATGGAAACAAAACACAAACTTGCGATGAAATTCTCGAAACACAAACGACGTCGTTTTTTATTTTTGTATATTATTAAAATTTGAACGAATTACACCCACCTCCCCTGAGGTTTGCTAAATTACAGATGAAAACGACTTTATCATTAACTAACACTTACCTCCCCCGCCGTCAGTCAACGTCCGTTACATTTAACCACTGACCATATCAAGAAGGGTAATATCATCTTTCAATTTATATTGAGCTGTACATGTCATAAAAAACGAATAAAATTTTTTAAAAAAAAATCATATCATTTCTTCTTCCTCCACCGTCCATCACATGATGGACATTGGAGATCAGATTAAATTATTAAAATTAAAAAAATAAAAAATAAAAAATAAAAAAAAAACCGAAATTAAGAAAATAAATTAAAAAAACTTCATCATCATCATCCCCCAATCTCAGTTCATACAACCATACATACCACTTCTCCTTCATCATCGTCCCACAACCTCATCATCCTCATCATCATGCCACAGCCATCCTCATCATCGACCATCACCATCATCAACTATCATTTTCCTCATCATCCCACAAATCCAAACCCAGAAATCTTTCTTTCTTCAACAACCATCATCCCCAAATACAAAATCCAAACTGGAATCGAAATCCACAACACCAAAAACCCATTCAAAGCAATTTCCACAACATCTAAATCAACAAAACTTTAACATTAACATCTCCAAAAAAAAAATTCCAGAATTTTGTTCTTCTTCCAAAAACAAATTTTCTAGATCTCTCCAGATCTTTCCACCCCATCATCATCAAAAGATCCTAATCTCTCCACCCCCATTATCATCCTCATCTCTCCACCGCCAATATCAACCTTACCTCATCTCATCTCTCCACCATTGTCACCAAACCAAAATCGAAAAACAAATCGAACTAAAAAACAAAATCGAATCAAACCCGGAACCTAGAAACGTTTTTTATCATCATCGAACCCAGAAGCCCACCACCGACTCAAAATCGAACCCAGAAATCTCCATCAACATCATTGAGGGTTTGTGGGGTTGGTGGGGCTCGATATGGTGATGGGAGGGTCAGCTAAGGTTCGTCGGTTTCGCAGCGGCAAGCAGGAGATGGATTCGAGTAGCTTCTAGGACTTCATGGAGGTCAGAGAGAGACCGAGAAAGAGAGGAGAGAGATCGAGAAAGATGGAGATGGTGTCTGGTGTGTGAGAGTGATGATGATCGAGTGAGAGAAAGAGAAAGATTTAGTTTTTTTATATATTTTAATTTTAAATTTAATTTGTTTTGTTTTGTTTTTTTAATTATTTGTAATATTATATTTTTTTAAATATTTATTTTTCTTTTTGTTTAAATGAATGAATTTATATATTTTAATTTTAAATTTAATTGTTTTGTTTTGGGAAATAACTAGTTATAATTTTTTATTAATCTTTAATAATCTCTATTTTTTAAATAAATTTCCTTTTATTTTATTTTATTTGTAATTTGATTTTTTTTTATTTTAGTTTTTGTCTTTTTCTGGGGTTATAAAAGTAAATAGACATACTTAGGGGTATTTTAGACTTTTACATGGTATGACAAGGTCAACGGTTAAATGTAACAGACGTTGACTGACGACGAGGGAGGTGAGTGTTAGTTAATGATAAAGTCGTTTTCATCTGTAATTTAGCAAACCTCAGGGGAGGTGGGTGTAATTCGTTCTTAAAATTTTCCTGTAGTTTGCACTATTCCTTTTCCCCCCTATAGTTTTATTAATGACAACAATCCATTGTAATTTACTATATTACCCAAAATCCCCCACCACCAACTTCTGTTAAGATAAGCAAAATAATGTTTTACCTTCAATATATTAATTAAGATTTTTTAAAAACGGAAATTAAAATTATTAAACAAAAAAAAAAAAATTAAAAACCACCAGAAAAATAAAAATCATCCTAGAAAATTTTCCTTTTCCCCAAACACCAAAAATCCATGTCTAGTTCATCAATCTATAAAAAACATCATCAACCTCAAACACCATCATTGTCAATCTCAAACGCCACCAAAAATCAAAAACCTATACTGAAAAAAACACATACTCATTTCATCATAATCTTAAACACCACCAGAAATCTCATACCAATTCAAACGAAATTAAACATAATTGTACAGTAGAATACAACACAAAAAAAAAAAAAAAAAAAAAAAAAAAAAAAGTGCTATTCGAATTGAGTCTATATTTTAGAAATCCAATTGATTGGATGAATATCATGAAACTTAATGATTTTTAATGTCTCATATATTTTTAAATGTATATGATATAATTTGCTGTATATAAAAAACGAAAGAAAAATATAAAAATAATAATCATTTATAAGAAAAAAAAAATCAATATAATTAAGGAAAATAAACAGATGCATATTAGAATCAAATACTTGTACAAATGATTTTGCTTGGAGCTGTTTTAGAATTTCAACTACACAACTAAACAATTGATGTAAGTAGATATTGATAGGCATGAATAGAAAGAAAACTGAAGAGACGGAAACAATTATTTTGATTGGGCTCACATCCGATTTGCCCATCTTCTTCAACTTTTGAATTATAATTGGGCCGAGAAGAATTACAAATATTAGGTAGTTAATTATTTGGGCCAAAGAGGGCCCAATAGGATTTGGAGTTTTTAGAAACAAGCCTTCTTTTTTTTAAGAAAATAAACTTTTTTTTAATACTATTTTTGGATTAGAGGGCAAATATGTCTTTCCACTTGTCCAACATATCACAAGGGTGAAAAAGACTTTTACTTGATTATATAACGGTTGACCATCATATTTATGGAAGGTCGTTAAGCTTAGAGTCTCTAGAAGTTAGTGTATGTGACTCTCTAGAAGAAATATTTGATCTCCGAGAATTGTGTATTTATGATTCCCGAATAATGCTCTTCTTTGCAAACCTACAAAAATTGAGAGTTTCCAGATGTCAAAGTCTAAAAAACCTCTTTTCTGCATCTATCCTTGCAAAGGAAGGAGTAGTGATGGAAGAAGCGACTTGAAAGAAAAGCATTCCATACAAGCAACAACTCAATTGAGAGAACTGTATGTTGATCATAAGTCAAACTTGAAGCGCATATGGAATACAGATCCCAAAGGAATGCTATCATATCGAAAACTACAGAAAGTTACCGTCTTTCTTTGTCTGAATTTGGAAAATCTTTTTCCAGCTCTTTTGAATCTATTTTCTCTTGATGTATCTGATTGTGGACTACTGAAGGAGATTATTGTAAAGGGTGGAGTAAAAGAAGCAGCTGATTTCTCTTTCCGAAATTAAGCTCCCCTGCAACTCCATAATTTACCAAAACTCAGAACTCTCTACACAGGGCAAACTGTAGAACTGTCATGCTTGAAAAGGTTGGATCTGCATCATTGTGACAAAGTCAAATTATTCATTTCAGAATTTCTTGGCTTCTACGAAACAATTGAGCTATGATCATTAATTTAACACAACAACTGCAATCAAGCATGAAAATGTTCATATTCAGATCAGTGCATGTTTCGCCACTTCATTTCATTCAGAGATTTGGCAGTTTGGGAAAGCTTTCGCTGAATTCTAGTTCATACAAAGAGATATTTCATATGGGGAGGTCAAGGAACATCCACAAATAAAACATTTAGTTATTGGTGGACTTTTTGATTTGAAGCAAATATGGAAACAGGGCTCAAAAATAGAAACAAAATTTCAAAACCTTGAAATTCTAGAAGTGCAGTCGTGTTTCGATTTGATTAATCTAATGCCATCTTCAACATCTTTCCAGAATCTTAGGATTCTACAAGTATGGGGCTGCGATGGATTGAAAAACTTATTAACATCCTCAGCATCTTTCCAGAATCTTAGGAACTGGAAGTATTTGACTGCAAATTGCTGATAGAAGTGGTAGCAAACGACGGAGCTGTAACCGAAGAGATTAATTTCAGAAGGTTGAAGAGTCTATCACTTATGTATTTACAAAGTCTTGCAAGCTTCTGCTCTACGAAGCACAATTTAAACTTTCCAATTTTAGAAAGTTTAGCTGTGAATGAATGCCCCAAAATAAAGATTTTCTCTGAAGGAGTCACGAGGACACCAGAGTTGCACATGTAAGAAATTTGATTAACACATAATCAACATGGCATAGGCACATAATTAATCTGAATCTCAACCTAAACATGCTTCTATATCATGATTAATCAAACCCTAAATACATATTACTAACCCATAGTCAATTCAAGAGAAAGGGAGACTGTAGAATGCAGGAAGCGTACCTGAATCCATTGCCAGAGATTGGTGGACGGGTTGTGATCTTCCAAATTATCACGATCTTTAGGAACCCTAAAGTGTTCTCTCTTTATCTGTTGATAGGGGATGCAGACAAGAAAAAGTCATCGTGTAATTTGGGGACCATAACCCTAATATACTATAATAAGATTATTATAGGTTTTGCTATTTCTAATTTGGCCCCTCATCAAATTAGATATAGCACTCTGATATCTACACATTAATTCCATGACAATTATACCCTTAAGCCTTAAAACTTTAAATCTTAATTAGATCACTTTAATTTAGGCTTAACCAAAAGATAGTACAACACATTTAATATTTACATGTGTGGCCCCACATGATGGAATTTTCCAACAGCACAGACTTGAATTAAATTGGGAAGCATGTGAACAAAGTTGGGAAGTTGGCTTGAATACGATTCTTAAACAAAACATGGAAAAGAGGTATGTATTGAGATTTTCTTACATATATCAATGAGATTTTGTGAAGTAATTAAGTAACATCTCTATACAATTCTTGCTTTTACTTTAAATATCTTCTACTAATTAAACAGTCGAAGTCTTTCAAAAAAAATAAATAGTAAACAGTATAAGTAGGCAGATTATTCAATATAGTTTGCTAAAAATTGCGGCTCATCAAGTTATTTATGGTGAATTCAGATATATATGGTGGGAATGCATGCAATTCTGTTTTTGTCTTCATTGTTACAGCACTTGTGTTTTCTTTGATTTGATCATCTAAGATTGAATGGTGCATGCGAGGTTGCTTTTGATTTTCTAGCTGTTGCATTATTGGTGCTTGGCTACTGTATATTTACTGGTAGTGCTTGCGTTGGTTCATAAATCATAATTGTATGATTGTGTCGATGAATGAATCCCAAGTCATTGTCTGCATTTGGATGACAACCATAAGAAATTATATCAAATTACACCTACATGTTTACGACACAATATATCTTGATCATGTATATTTTTCAGACTATATATGAAATTTCATTAAATATATATATCATTTTTAAATTTTTTGCTAATATGAAAAATTGGATTGAATCCAATTGATATGATTTGGTTTAGATTTATAATATCTATATTTTCTAAATATGTGTTTATTTTTAAATCCTATATCAAACAGGTGAAACGGAAACGCTTGAAACATGAAAATGGGTGGGGGCATCAAGCAGGGGTCAAGGAATGAGAATAGGGATGGAGGAATCTAGTTCCCACCCCCATTTCCCCATTGACATCATTACTAGCGGAGTGTGAGATAATGATAAAGTTATTTCCGTTTGTAAAAGGGCATTTGATGGAATTTGCTCTTTCAACAATTGAGGTATGTTTTTAATCAACAAGATTGGCCTTAATGACTTAATGGTGATATATAGATTTCGTGGGCCAAATCTTTGAGAGCCACTTGCTAGAGGTACGGACGAATATCCTTAATAATTTTCTCTTTTAAACATAAATCCCTCCTTAAAAAATAGAATTAGAGGAGAATTGCAAGCAAGTAATTATTCCCTATCTCTTCATATTTGTAAATGTTCTTGTGATGTTTGTTATAGTCAATGTTCTTCTAGGTATGTTAATTTCCCTGCTTTCACCTGATAATGACATTGAATTTTTGTCTTTGGTTGCTGTATCAGTCTTGGTTGTTTCAATTAATTGCAGTTTTGTCTAAAGCTATCATTATTGGCTTCGCTGCCAGCTCATTATGGAGGCTTAGATGGCCGCGTAATATACATTGATGTAGAATCCAAATTTAGTTCAAGAAGGTACTGGAGTTAAACTTTTCATCTGATTTGGAACATTATTTCCCAGTCTATGATTCAATTAGAGAGACAAAATTTTAAGTTGTGAAATTTGAATTCCTCAGGATGATAGAAATTGGAGCAAGAAGTTTCCCAGAAATATTTCATTTGAAAGGAATGGCACAGGAGCTTTGGTGGAACAGATTTTTAACCTTTTCAATTTCAATTGGGTTAACATCAAGAGTTGAGATTCTAAAAAAAATGTGTTAATTTATCCATTTATATTGCAGATGGCTGGTAGGATTCTAGTCTTGTGGCTTATACGGTCCGACTTGAAAGCTTATACGTGAAGGTTATCTTTATGGTAAAAAAACTAAAGCATCCAGAAAGGGAAAGGGAGGGGTAGTGATGCTTTGACAAGTAATCTGGACTTTTTAGTGTCACCGTGAATGTTTAAATAGGATTTGAGTACTCTGGTACTATATTTTACTCTGTTCTTGATTCATGAATTTATTCTGCCAATTGGTTAAAAAACTAACAGAATTAGCCCACACACGAGTCGTGCATTCGAAGGTTCGAGGTCCATGATTTGCACACCCCCCCCCCCCCCCCCCCCCCCCCTGCGCGCGCGAGAGAGAGCCTCTATGCCACACATTGTTGATACCTCATATCACACTCTCACTTATATACTACACATAAGTGACTTCCCTAAGCAATGTGGGATTCACTTTGATCCCTACACAATGGGTTCACTTTGAGACTCAATTTCTCATTCACCCATTAACCATTTTGTGAATTTGAGTACACCATTTCGAAGCTCTCACGGAGGAGAATTCGAATCCACTTTAATCTTCCATTTCCATGGAATTAATCATACCCAAAAATTGCTCTCAAACCATGAGTTAGTCACAAAATTTCCAACATGATCATACCCTTAGCTGCTGATTTGGAACATTATCTATTAAACTTATTTTTGTGTTCGGAATCTACCTTCATTGTTCTTGGGATGAATGCTGAGAATTAATATTTGATCTATTTTTTTCCATGAAAGAAGCATAGACAATATGTTCTTATTTCTAAATTAGACATGTGCCAAAATTTCAAAATCGGCTCATGTTCAAAGTGACTATGATATCTAGATATGTCTAGGGAATACTATCTTGTTTTATCATCTTCTTCATTTCAAGTAGTTTTTCTTTTAGCTTTACTAACAATCTTATAGGGACTAGAGGTGATGCAATGGAACCTGTTGCACGAGCTTTTCAAACATGGCAAGTGAACACACACACTTCAGATTCTCAAGAGTACAAGATTCCTCAAATTCTAACATTAAGATTGGTTTTGGTTGTGGTGATCATGGTCCATGGAGATGGGAGCGGTAACGTGTTCAACGGGCAGGGTTGAGTCATAGCCAACTTCATATGGCTTCACAAACCTTTCTATGAACTCGGACCACTCATCACCCTCACAATATGCAGCTACTACATCTACATCTTCTACTGGTGCACAAGAAGGAAGTTGTTCATGAGCTGAGGAACAAATCTCAGCATTCTCAGCTACTGTAAAATGCGTACTGAATTATATCTGATTTTCAGGAATTCTGTTGTTGACCTTTTTTTACAAACATTGTATAAATAGATTAACTTAGTCTGTTAATGGTGTTCTCTTAGACCTTTCGACAAACACTTCTTCACTTTAATCAAACACTTGCTTTGTTTGTTATTTTACATTCCTCACGTGCCACAAATATGGTCTGATCATGACCGTATACATCGGCTCCAAACCCACCATTTTCATTGCAGACCAAACCCTAGCATTGCTCTGTCTTCTTACTGCACAACTTGGCTTATTCTACACCGTAATCTCATTGGAACAGCCGGAGTTCTCTACCCTCGGCTGAAATCCTACTCTCATGTACGTAAATGTGCCTTGGAGTTGATAAACTCCAATGATGAGTAGTTTTTGTAATCTTCTAGAATTTAATTAACCTTTTTCCTTCCTTAATGATGATATGTAATGCTACTATATCCTTAATTTTTATGATAAAATATTTTAAATACAAATACTGTAGGTTGGATTCCCTAGCTTAGAGAAAATGGTAATTTTCTGTATGGATAACTTGGAGTCAATATGGGACACCCAATATCTTGGGGATTCCTTCAATAAATTAAAATCAGTGGTGGTTTAAAGACTGCCGAGAGCTAAAGACTATATTTCCATCACGCATTTGTGGAAGACTTTCGAAGTTAGAGTCCCTAACTGTCCAGAGTTGTGGATTAGTAGAAGAAATATTTGATCTTCAGGGGCTAAATTTGAAAGAAAAGCATTCCATAGAAGCAACAACTCAATTGAGAGAATTGTATGTTGATCATATGTCAAACTTGAAGCACATATGGAATGAAGATCCCAAAGGAATGCTCTCATATCGAAAACTACAGAAAGTTACCGTCTTTCTTTGTCCGAATCTGGAAAATCTTTTTCCAGCATCTGTTGCCAAGAGTCTTTTGAATCTAGTTTCTCTTGATGTATCTGATTGTGGACTACTGAAGGAGATTATTGCAAAGGGTGGAGTAAAAGAACCTGCTCATAGCCTTCTCTTTCCGAAATTAAGCTCCCCTGCAACTCCATAATTTACCGCAATTCAGAACTTTCTACACAGGGCAAACTATAGATGTGTCATGCTTAGAAAAGTTGGGTCTGCATCATTGTGACAAAATCAAATTATTCAATTCAGAATTTCTTGGCTTCTATGAAACAGTTTAGGTATGATCATTAATTTAACACAACAACTGCAATCAAGCATGAAAATGTTCGTATTCAGATCAGTGCATGTTCTGTAAAACTTAATAACTATATTCTGTTTTCTCTCAAATGTTTATAACTATTTGTTTACTTGCAGCACCCCTTAACTATTTCCTCCCTTAGAATATATTAAATGACAGTATGTATGTTGTTATGTGAAACAGTTAGAATGAACGAACCAGGGTCTCCCCAACTTGGAGGAATTGCAATTAAGTGGAAAGCCAATTACAATGGAATTGCTGGACTAGGTTCCAGGACACGTCTTTCGCTCACTTAAGAGTCTCGAGCTCAACGACCTTGAATCAACAGTTTCGCCACTTCATTTCATTCAGAGATTTGGCAGTTTGGGAAAGCTTTCATTGAATTCTAGTTCATGCGAAGATATATTTTCATAAGGGGAGGTCAAGGAACATCCACAAATAAAACATTTAGTTCTTGGTGGACTTTTTGATTTGAAGCAAATATGGAAACAAGGCTTACAAATAGACACAAAATTTCAGAATCTTGAAATTCTAGAAGTGCGGTCATGTTTCGACTTGATTAATCTAATGCCATCTTCAGCATCTTTCCAGAATCTAAGGATTCTACAAGTATGGGGCTGCGATGGATTGAAAAACTTATTAACATCCTCAACAGCCAAAAGTCTGGTACTACTTGAGGAACTGGAAGTATTTGACTGCAAATTGCTGATAGAAGTGGTAGCAAAAGAGGGAGCTGTAACCGAAGAGATTAATTTCAGAAAGTTGAAGAGCCTATCACTTATGTATTGACAAAGTCTTGCAAGCTTCTGCTCTATAAAGCACAATTTAAACTTTCCAATTTTAGAAAGTTTAGTTGTGAATGAATGCCCCAAAATGAAGATTTTCTCTTAAGGAAAATGAAGTTTAGTTTATAATTTATTAAAACCTAACTACATGTCTACGTGCATTAAAAGTAAAATCGAGATTGTTGATGGCAAGTTCAGAACATAATTACAATTAAATGCTATCTAATTTAACTATCTAATTAAGCAAACTATCTAATTTAACTAATTACAGCTCAAGTATGGTCATACAATTAATGAGTACTCCACCTAAGGTCTTAGCATGGCAAGCTTAACAAATTAATCAATTATTGAACACCCAAGATCATGGAATGGCAAGAGAGACAACTATCAAGCTCAAGAGTCTAAGAATCACTTAAGAAAGCATGTTCATGCACAAATCAAATAATTCTTCATCAACCTATAGCTTAGAATCAAGACCCATGCATCAATGGTCATTCATACATGAAATCTGACTTCTCAAATGGCCTAAATTCTAATTGCATGTTAATAATATATAGGTCAATCGATCAACATGCATCCATAAATTGAAGCTCAAATCAACATTAACAACAACTAATTATATAGATATATAATACATGTTCATAAAATTCCCCACATCAATTTTAATTACACATAATGAAAATTAAAGAGAAAAGTAAAGAGAAGAGAACTCGTGATGGTCTTCAAGAGCTCCTAACTCCCATCTTCTTCTTCTTCTTCAAGCTCAAATTTGTGTAACAATGAATAAATGGAGGTGAGAGAAAGCTAAAATTGTGTGTACTGGGAAATGAGGTGGTTTTGGTGGTGAAATGGTTGGTTTTGGTTAGGGATGGTAACGGGTCAGATCGTGGCCGGATCAGCCCACCCCAAACCCGAAACTCATTTCTAACGGGTTGCCCCAAACCTGACCCATGACCCGAACGGGTTTTCGATTTCCACCCAAACCCAATTCAATTGGGTCAGGGGGGTGCCCCAAACCCTACCCGAATGACCCGATTCGTTTTATCCTTACAAAAAATAATCTCAAACCTCTAAATATATAAATTATTTTACCGTATGATTGAATTTTAAGACATTGACTTAAATTTAAACATTAAATTAATATATATATATATATATATATATATATACAATTTTTTTCTTTTTTATTGGAAATTTAAATATACACTTAAATACAAACATACACCATAGAAAAACATTTTAACATATACTTGAAAATTCATACATAAACTTAAATTTAATAAAACACAACATATAAGTTTAATAAACTTTAAATTCAAACATAAAATATGATTAGATAAAGAGACAAAGAGATTAGAGATTTATTTTTCCCTTCATATTTTTATATTTTAAAAAATAATTATATAAATATCGGGTCAAACGAGGTGGGTCGGGCATAAGGAGTTGACCCATATCCGACTCGATAAAAAACCGACTCAAAAAAGTTTGACCCAAACCTGACTCGAGCCCGGTTTTAAGTGCTCCAAATCCACCCCAAACGGATTAGAGCCCCGCCGGGGCGGGTTAGGGATTTTTGCCGTCCCTAATCATGGTCCTTGGAGATGGGAGTTGTAACGCATTCAATGGGTAGGGTCGAGTCATAGCTCAACTTTCCGTCTCATAGCCAACTTCATATGGCTTCGTAAACCTTTCTATGAACTCGGACCACTCATCTCCCTTGTGAAGGGTAATACTTTGATGAGCTCACAATATACAGCTCTTACATCTACATCTTCTACTGGTGTGCACAAGAAGGAAGTTGTTCATGAGCAGAGGAACAAATCTCAGCATTCTCAGCTTACTGTTAACTGTGCTTATTGTAGCAAGACTCTAGACTGCAATCATGACCATCATGATCAACATCACAAAGTGTCTATCAATGGCTGATATGAAGACTGTTATGGAGGTGGTTAGTTTGAAAATGCATACTAAATTATGTCTGATTTTCAGGAATTCTGTTGTTGACCTCTTTGTACAAACATTGTATAAATAGATTAACTTAGTCTGTAATATCGATTATGTTCAATAGAAATGAAATAGAGCATGCTCTGCTCTTCACCATCTTCAATTTCTTAAGCTCTCCTTAATGGTGTTCTCTTAGACCTTTCAACAAACACTTCTTCACTTTAATCAAACACTTGCTTTGTTTGTTATTTTACATCCCTCACACGCCACAAATATGGTCCGATCATGATCATATACATCGGCTCCAAACCCACCATTTTCATTGCAGGCCAAACCCTAGCATACCAAGCTCTTATTCAGCAAGGTGCAGTCTTAATTTCCTGACCATTACACGCATGCAAGCATTTCACTGTCTTCTTACTGCATGACTTGGCGTATTCTACACCGTATTTTCATTGGAACAGCCGGAGTTCTCTACCCTCCTCGGCTGAAATCCTACTCTCATGTATGTAAACGCGCCTTGGAGTTGATAAGCTCCAATGATGAGTAGTTTTTGTAATCTTCTAGAATTTAACTAACCTTTTTCCTATATATATATTAAAAAAAATATTTTTTAAAAAAAATTAACCTTTTTCCTTCCTTTATGATGATATGTAATGCAACTGTATCCTTAATTTTTATGATAAAATATTTTAAATACAAATACTGAAGGTTGGATTCCGTAGCTTGGAGAAAATGGTAATTTTCTGTATGGATAACTTGGAGTCAATATGGGACAACCAATTTCTTGGGGATTCCTTCTATAAATTAAAATCAGTGGAGGTTAAAGACTGCCAGGAGCTAAAGACTATATTTCCATCATGCATTTGTGGAAGACTTTCGAGGTTAGAGTCCCTAACTGTCAAGAGTTGTGGATTAGTAGAAGAAATATTCGATCTTCAGGGGCTAAATTTGAAAGAAAAGCATTCCACAGAAGCAACTCAATTGAGAGAATTGTATGTTGCTCATCTGTCAAACTTGAAGCACATATGGAATAAAGATCCCAAATCTTTTTCTTTGTCGAATCTGTCCGAATCTGGAAAATCTTTTTCCAGCATCGTTTGCCAAGAAGCCTTTTGAATCTAGTTTCTCTTGATGTATCTGATTGTGGACTACTGGAGGAGATTATTGCAAAGGGTGGAGTAAAACACTTAGTTTTCCATCTTTTGTGTCTTTCCAAAATTTGATGACATTTTAAGCTTTAAAGTGAAATGGAATGGTGCTTCTTCTATTGATGACCATCTGGAGTGAAGACCCTTTTGTGTAGTTTGTGAGACATTGGACCTTGCTCATGTTTTTCATGTTGAAGTCAGATGTGGGAGGTTCTTCTTTCTATATGTTCTGGTTCTGCTTTAGCTTTTGACTCAGTTTTCATGAACTTCTATGACTGTTTCTTGTGGTTGTATTGCTTGACATAACTTTAAAAACAAAAATTTTAAATGGTGGACAACAAGTAGTTGAGCAAAATTCAGTAGAATGAGAGATCTTTTTGGCACTTTAGACCACCAAACAAATGGCAGATGTGATATTCTGTCCATCACTGGACAACCTTGGCGAGGCAGTTAAGCAACTTCCAATGACATCATTGCCACCATATTTTCCCAAATCTGGATCCTTCGTATTTAGGTCCCCTGAAATTCCATGAATCACCCTTTTTGTTGTTCATTCTCTGTCCACCATAGTCATCCCCATTAAATCCTCTGTTATCACCACATAACTTTTGAGATGATCTACTACTATCAATCCAAGTTCCTTCTATTATCCATCTTACCGTTTGTTCGGAGCGTCTATCTCATAACAGTCAACATCATCAGAATCATCAAACCCTGCTCCAGGTCTGTTACTATCAAGATCTGAATGTCCTCTCTCGCGGGCACTTCGAACTTTGCTAGATTAATCAAAATCATATTCGTGCTCTCCAAATTTTTCTGCATGAGCCTGAATAACCATAACAGCATCTTCGCCCCTTGATGGAGAATCAGCGTACTCAAAAGAAGCAACATCTGCCCCATCTGATGCATCATCATCATCAAAATCGAAATTCCAGGAATTTGAAACCTCTGGCCACTTGGCAACCTTCTCCATTCTCATGTTTGGACCCTGTCGCCTCTCTTCCATTTTATTCTCTAGAAACTCATCAGGTGGACATTTTTAATCGTAATGAAAACATGCCATATTTCTCCGATAATTTACGAAGTTGCAACTGTGATAGCATAGAACCATCATAAGCAAACCCTATAGTTTATAACATTGCAATACATGAGTTGTAGCCAAAACAGAATCAATAAGATCAAAGAGTTGTGATAAAGCATCGGAAACTTACTCGGGGCATTCCCACCCTCCTGGAAGCAGCTGTCTCGTTGGTTGCTTATTGGTATCACATTGTAGGCACACAGTATATTCTTAGCAAAATTCATGAAAACACACCCGACACTAAACTTTTTCAATAATTTTAGTAAACTGCAGAGAATACTAAAAGGATGTTAACACTTGAAAAAATCAATGGCTAATGCGATGTTTGCAGTAGGATTTGAGTGCAAAATGAAAACCTATGTATCAGTATAACTAGAGATGAGTACAAGAAAACCAGAACTCATGCTGACCAACTTTTAATGAAAATCTAGATGGTGAAAAAAGAAGGCCAAGTATCATCAGTGATTAGACATTAGTTTTGTTTAATCTAGCAAAATCGTGCACAAAGCTAAGGAAAAGACGTAACACGTACATTTCCTTCATCAAGGTAAACATGCTTCCTCCTCAATGGCTTTGAAGAGAAAACCACCTTCTTGTCTGCACTCTGCGTGCACCTGGCCGGACATCCATAGCCAACCAAAATTTGTGTATATCCTGTCTCGACAAGGGCCTGAAATTCAGTAGAATGGGATATCTTTTTGGCGCTTATCTAATGGCATATGTGATTTGCCTGCTATCCAGCAGAGGACAACCTTGGTGAGGCAGTTAAGCGACAAACATAGACTATAACATTGCCACCACATTGAAAGATATTTCATAACTTCATATTCTTTGACGTTTAGAGGCAGGCTTGTAAGAAGTATAATCTCTCTTGCTCACCTGTTTTCAGACAAAGTCCTGAAATTATAATCATGGCTCAAATCTACCTTCCAATAAATCGCCTACTATTTTTAAATTCATTGAGATATCACCGTCACCATCATTATCCAGATCACATATGTAACATCTTCCAAGTTTTAATTTATAAGTGAATGTTATAATTCTTTGCAAAATTACAGTGTAAACAGGCCATGTTTCTCTTATAATTTAAGAATTTGAATTGTGAATGTTATAATTCTATGCAAAATTCATGAAACCACACATTTTTCACTTTGTAGTAAGTCACAGACTATTTAGAAATTAGAATACCAAAATGATTTTCATATAGGGAGCTAAAAGGACAGCATTTCAATTGATGTGTCCGATGTCTATATCATGTCCTAGGCTAATAGAAATTGGTTTTTAATATAATGGGCTTGGGCTTGGGCTTGGGCTTGGCTTCGGGTAATCTTTTGGAGCTGACTCCATTTATGATTTTTTCCCTTTAAATTATTAAAAATTTAAAAGTTGGATGATGGAATCATTAGAAGTTTATTAACCGGATTTAAGTAGACATTCGAAGTTGGTATCTAATAATCAGATATACAGAAAAAATATATATATATATGGGGAATTGCACAAACTTCCCTTGAGGTTTCACAAAAGTAAACATATATGACAATTTTGGACATATACTCACAAACTTCCATTGACCTTTAAATAATGTTACACAAACATCCCCTACCGTTAGTTGGGGTCCGTTAACTCCTAATGATCAGAGGCAATATGGTCTTTTAGACCTAATAAAATAAATTGAAAAAAATATTTTAATTATAAAAAAAATTAGAGATGGAGAACACCAGATTTCTCCATCTCTCCATCAGAGATGGAAAAACACTGTTACATCTAATCAAGGTAAAGAATGTGAATTCATTTCAATAAGCTTCTATGATGGTATCTTGATTTTGTTTTTGATAACTCTTATTTCTACACATTGTGTAGCCCCTTACTTTTATCTTTTATGCTTGTTTTCCGGGTAAAACCGGGTATTTAACGTTTTAAATAAGTGTTTCAGGATATTTTTCATCACAGGGGCTAAAGTGCAAAAATAGAGAAATATTGGGGCAAAAGTGCAATTTTTGAAAGTTGGTTTTGTACCCTTGTTCTGCATTAAGGGGCAGCAAAAATGGGTGCAGAAAGGGACCAGAACTTCATTTTTTTGTAATTTTGCGCCCTAGGGAGCAGAATAGGGCGTAAAAGTCAAGGCGGAATTTCGACGAAAGTTTCCTGCAGAATGCTCAACTTGCGGGGGCCATATCTCTCTCCTCCGATCGAACTGGGTTTCGTGCTACATATGATTGGAAAGCTCCAGAAGTCTTCTTTCCAACGGCTCACAAGAACGCGATTCCGATGTTTGTGGAGAAAGTTATGCCCGTTTCCGTAACGGTGCGCGCTGCTGGAAAGTCACCCGCGAGACCCCCCAAAAATCTGCCACTTAAGGGCATTTTCATCTTTTTCCCTCAATTCTGACCTAAACCCTTCTCCCCACTATAAATACCCCCTTTTCTCTTCAGTTTTGACAGAATCCACACTCTCCCTCTCTCTCTCTTCCGCCCCACACTCTCTCTCTTCCATTTTCTTCACATTCTCCACCAAATAAGGAGGATCCAAGCTCCCATGGAGGTTTTTCCTCCATGGGAGCTCCCCATACATCTCCACAACCCCATTTTACACTTCCTCCATCCATTTTAGGGCAGATTGCAAGGAATAGGAGTGGTCTTTGGACCAATTTCGGGCTAGGAAAGCTAGGAGCTTCTTTGGAGGGTTTGTCTTCAAAGGTTGTCTCTTATTTGCTCATTTCTTTGTATTTTCTATTTCTTTGATGTGTAACCCAGATTTGGGGAATATTGTAAACCTTCACTTGTGTTATATATGTTGGTTGTTCTTAAATTCTTGTGGGTTTTGTTTTATTCTTTGTTAATTTCATGTTTTAAGCTCTAATTGCAATATCCATGTGTATAGAGGCCTGAAATTGATATGTGTCCATGATTGGGATTAGGAGTAGAGTAATTTAATGTAGGAGTAGTGTAATTTAACTTCCCATGATTGTTGATTGATTGATGGATGATCAAAATGTCATGTTTAGAGTAATTGGAGTGTTAGAGATTTAGCTCCAAAGAGTGGAAAAGGTTTCAGTTCAGGCATTTAGTTGCTAAATTGGCCTGGGTTCCAATTCTTGTGCTTAATGGGTCTTGTTATCAAGGCACAATTGCTCATCCTTGGCCGGATTGGGTAATAAATTGATTTAGGGAAAATTCCCAAATCAAGAGAATGAACCCTTAACCCATATTGAATGGTCTTAATGAATAACAACCAACTTGTTTGCACATTGTTGTTTGGTAAACTTGTTTCCCATGTTTATCCATCCTAGGGAGATTGATAAAACCGAATCCGTATCTAGAGTTAAGACAAACTGAATTCCTCTTGTGCTTGTGTAGTTATATGGTATTTCATTGCTTAATGCTTTCACTCGGTTAGCCACCTTGTGGATGATATTTAGGCTATGTGTTATATATTGCGTGGTTCACAATAACATGTCCAGCGTGATATCCTCTACATTTGACCAGACAGTGAGAGATACACTAGGCTGGCGTGTAGAGCTCGTGTGTGTGTCCCACGGTCCTTAATGAATCCAAGCATTTATGCATGGATGTAATCTTTAAGACATCGAGAGAGATTAGAGATTAATTAAGGGGACACGAGCATATAACATACGTGTTGTATGGGTATCTCGTATTCTTAATGCTTTCACTTGGTTGCCATCCCGTATTTGGTTAGCCATTGTGAATGAATTATTGGCTGTAGTATGGCCCACGCGGTTGCGCATTAAATGCCTAACGAAATAACCACTGTATATGACCAGACAGTGAGAGATACACTAGGCTGGCATACAGGGCTCTTGTGTGTGTGCCACGACACTTAATGAATTCATATGTACTTTGTATGTGTGGATGTGATTTCTAAGACTTGAGAGAGATTAGAGATCAATTAAGGGGACACGAGCCTATGATATATTTGCAAATTGAGGGACTAAGTGAGTCTAGCACTTAATTAGGAGGATTGTTACGGTTGAATCGTTTCCTTAGTGTACACCACATTTCATGCATCTCTCCATTCCATCCTATCCATGTATATATTATGTTAGTTTATTTATTTATTTATAGTATTATTTACACTTTTCCACAACCGCAACACACGAGTTCTCTCGGAGTGTTGTAATAATAGCTAAAACCAGTGACGGTCGACGGATCCCACCTCCCTGCGGAACGATACCCTCACTTGCCGCTGTGCTAGTCCTTGTGACTCACGCGCTAGCGAGGTCGAACTTAAATGTTCATCTTTTGACCGACATCGCAACGACGTGTCGTCAGTTTTGTTTTGATAAGTTTCAAAAGATTACATGCAATGCACTGATATATTTTATATCAGTGCGCATTGAGGAGAAAAGGACTATATATATTGTTAGAGTAGTACTAAATACTAATTAAAGGACTAAATTGGGTGTTTTTACTTGCTTTTAAAAATTTTAAATTTTAAATTCAAAACACTTGAAACTTCATGTACAATTTTATCCTCTGTTTTCCTTGCAAAATCATTAAATAAGCTAGCTTTAAATGCTTTACTTTTCCTTGCATTTGCTTTTATTTGATTCTCTTGATTTTTGGGACTTCCTTTGCTCTTGCCCGAAGAAATTCTTTTCGCATTTTAGTTTCTTTGATCTCAAGAAACTTTCTCATTTCCCTCTGTTTTGATTTGATTTCTCATCACATGTCAAAAGATATGAATGAGGTATCCATTCCCTATAATATTTTTTGTTAAGAAAATAAAAGTTTGTAGAACTAATAATCCTCTTAGACTAAACAAAATCCCCGGGTCTTGCATTCTCAGTTAATTTCTTTAATGTACTACATGCGGTAGCAACGATTGGAATAAAAACATTATCAGATTGAATGAACGTTTTTTCCACCAAAACACATTAGGCATTGGTAGTTGTAAAAATATTTGATAAATGACATTTTGTTTATCTAGCACCCCTTAAAGTTCCATAAATTTAATCAAAACTAAAATTTATTCTTTTAATACATCTATTTACTTCTTTTTTTTATTCATACTTTCAAATCACACATCAATCGGGTTAGAGGTATGTCAGGATCTAGCTAGATCATCACTTCAAGCACATCACAGAAAAAAGTAGGACGCATTACCCTTATGGCATAAGTGAAGGGAAGTGTCTCCAATTGCTTTGCTAAGAGTGATTATACTTTCTCGATTTTTAGTAGTTGAATTTTCAACACAAATTTTTTATATGTTTATAGCAAAATAATAAAAGAAGCCTGCTTTAATTATTTTACTCTCTCATTACTTTTCCTCATATTTGCTTTAATTTAATTCTCTAGATTTTTGGACTTGATTCTCCTCTTCCCTGAAGAAATTATTATCGCATTTTAGTTTCTTTGATCTCAAGAAACTAAGATTTGCTTTCTAGTTGCCCTGTCGAGACCTGTTCAGTTTCATTTTCTTCTGTTTTTATTTGAATCTCTGTTTCTCAGTTGTTTCTTCAAAAAAAAAATTTAATTGAAAATTTGCTTTCATTCCATTCTCTAGATTTTCCAAATTTTCCTTTGCTCTTCTCTGAAAAAAATCCTTTCTGCATTTTAATTTATTTTATCTCGAGAAACTGTTGTTTCAAATTTAGAATTGCTCCCTAGTTACCTGTTGTATTGTGTTGTGTTCAGTGTTATTTTCCTTAATTTTTTTCTGAATATCATCTTTGCTTCTTCAAAAAATATTAAAGAAAAAAAAAGAGAAAAAAAAAAAAAAAGAAAGAAATATTTGATCCTCCAGATTTTTCAAACTATCCTTTCATTTCTCTAAAAAAAAAAATCCTTCTGTTGTTCCAAACAAAAAAATCTTTTCCTTTTATTCGCTTTACAATAATTTCACACGGCAAGCAATCGGTGGACTCATTGCTAGACTCTTTGATGTTTGATTCACTTTTCCTTACCGTATGAAGAAACGCTTTTTCTCATTTTCGTGGATCTGAATCTGATCAATAAAAAATTGTTGTTTCATCAAACTGAGTTTTGCTTCCGAATTGCTCTGTTCTTTTCTGTTCTGTTTTTCTCTGTTTTCCTTTGATTCGCATCTCTGTTTCTGCAACAACAAAAAACAAAAAAAACAAAAAAAAACAAAAAACAAAAAACAAAAACAAAAAGAGTAAGAGACAAGTACAGTTCAAGGGATCAAATGGTTGAAATTGCTATCTCTGTTGCTGCAAAGATTGCCGAATACTTGGTTGCTCCCGTCGGACGTCCGTTCAGATATTTGTGGAACTACAAGACCAACCTTGATAATCTGAAGGAGCCAGTGAAGAAGCTCGAGTGTAGAAGAGGAACTGTGGAACATTTTATTAAGGGAAAAAATGTTTTTGGTCCCTCTAGTTTACCCTATTATGCGTTTTAGTCCCCCTAGTATCAGGATTGGCCCGTTTGGTCCTTCTGTTACAGATTCTGTTTACAAATTGTCAGTCTGACATGTACAACCTACAAAATGACCTTATTGCCCCTAAAAGTGTTTGAACAACTGAAAAGGACAATTTTACCCCTGAGAGTAACCGTTGCACACTTCCAACGGCTACATTGTGGCTTATATAAAGCCTTGCACATTCTCATTTTCACATATACACATACTATATTCTCATACTCACACAAACACATTCACGCAAACACACTTCTCCAACAAACACATCTCCAGCAGCTGTTATACTCATACAAACACATTCACACAAACACACTTCTCCAACAAACACATCTCCAGCAGCTATTATACTTATACAAACACATTCACACAAACACACTTCTCCAACAAAGATATCTCCAACAGCTGTTATACTCATACAAACACATTCACACTAACACACTTCTCCAACATATCTCCATCAGTTTCCAACAAAACATATCCAAAATCATTTGTTCAACAATAAAGCTTACATTATACCACATCAATATCAAGCTCAACAATTATGGAGGCTACATCAAGCTCAGCATTCAACATCAACGGAAGGATAATAAAATTCAAAAACAGAAAATGCAATTGTGGGATTAAAGCTGCAGTGAAGATTTCTGAATCTCCAAACAACCCAAATAAATTGTATTTCTTCTGTGATAGGGGAAAATGCAAATTTTATAGATTTTGGGAACCTGATAACGAAGAATTCAACCAAGCTGAATACATAGAAAGCATTTCAGAAAGGTTTGAAAGTGGAGATAATTTTCAGCGGCTTGAACAAGAAATGACAGTTCTAAATGCAAGATTGATGAAGCTAGAAATGGTATGGGAAAGAGTGCAGCACCTAGAAAGCTTACATGCAAGGATGCATAATCTGGAAACAAATATTCATGGAAGAATGCATCACTTAGAGTCTAAAGAAGGAAGCTCAAGGCTGACGTGGGCAGTTAACATAGCTTTGTTTTGTGTAACCATGACAATCATTGTACTTAGTATGACAAGCAAAGACTAAATGTAATAACAAGTAAAGTTTAAGCAGAAATAAAAAGTAGTTATAGTTAAGTATTTAAGTACACTACATAAACTAGAATCACAGCCAATAACCATCAATATTCATGCCTGGTCTGTGTGCTAGTACTTTCAAAAAGAGTATTAAGCACATCTAATGGTTTGACAACCATATCTATAAATTTCTAGCAACAGTAACCATGCAATTATGCAAAAAAAAAAAGCTGTGACAAAAAAAGTAGTTTAATAAAGGTTTCCAAAATAAAACCAGGTGCTGCTGTCTTAGTTAATAACTTGAGAGTGAGGTTGACTCTGTGTTGTTGAAGGCTGTGATGTTGCAGGCTGTGAAGATGAAGGCTGTGTTGTTTCAGTCTGTGAAGATGAAGGCTGTGTTGTTTCAGTACTCTGTTAACAGAAAATGATTTTGAAATGTGAACAATCAAAGAATAATTTAAGAAAGAAATGGTAGTTTTGTGAAATCAGGTTGTCAAAGAATTGGTTGTGTTTGAGTAGGGAGACAGAATTGAATTGGATGGAGAAAGAAAGGATGAAAAATTAAAAAAAGTCAAGGTTGTCATACCTTTTTTTTCTTGCAGGTCCTTTTGTTGTGGCCCGGTTGTAAACAAAGCTTGCATACAACGGTTCCAGACCTTCCTCCTTTAGGTGGCTCATCTGGTTCCCTTTTTCTCTGTGTCTTAGGCCTGCCTGGTTGGATAGCACGAGGTGGCGGAATCAAATGCTCCGTTTGACCTTCAGTCATTACACAAGCAGGCACTTCTGGCCACCTTTTCTGATCAGGTAAGGGATGAATCATACCCCTATACGTCTGCAAATAAGCACTCTTGCTCAAACTTTGGTGGACAAAATCAGTAATCTTCTGCATAACAGACTTACCACAGTAATGGCTTATGGCAGCCATTGCATGACTACAGGGAATCCCACTTATCTACCAGTAACCACATTGACAACTAAACTCCCTGAGTTTCACACCATATCCCCCAGTTGGACCCAACAATTCGTATTCCCCATTCCCGGCTGCTATGATTGTAAATAACCTACTTTCTTTACTGTTTTTCATGATTTTTGCATTGACCCTTGGTGGCAAAACAGAATTCCACTGTTCACACTCATCCTTTCTTTCCTGAAATTTTCTCATAACCATCCTTCTAATAAACTCTAGCAACTCTAAATAAGATTTAGCCCTATGGGAACCTAACATGCTGTTAAATGCTTCAGTCATGTTGTTAGTGACATGGTCACATCTAACAATCGGGTCATAGTCAAACCTAGACCAATGTTCTGTCTTAATATTTTGTAACCAAGACTTGGCAGCAGGGTCAATGGCTCCAATCTCATTCATTGCCTCCTTGAAGTCAAACTCATTGTAGCTTCTTGTGGCCCTCCAAAACAACTTTTTATAGTGCTCTCCCTTGTAAAGAAGTCTAAAATTGGCAAAGATGTGTCTCGCACAATACCTGCCACATGACAATTAAAGTTTTTAATGAATATTGAAAATGAAAAAGCATAAGAAAAAAAAAAAAAAAAAGGGTTTAGAAATTACCTTCGTTTGGCAAAGGGAAAATGCAATTCCAAAGCTTGAATGACACCTTTTTGTCTATCTGACATGAATGTCAAGTTCCTACTTGATGGGTACTTTAAATGGATCTTCAAGTTGTTTAAAAACCATTCCCAACTTACTTGATTCTCCTTCTCACAGATGCAAACAGCTAGTGGGAATAACCCACTGTTTGCATCCAAGGCCACTGCAGACAGTAGCACTCCTCCAAAAGGGCCTTTCAAGTGGCACCCATCCACTCCAATGAAGGGCCTACAGCCCTCCAAGAACCCAAGTTTCTGAGCTTCGAAACTTAAAAACATCCTCTGAAATGTTGGTTGTGGATCCTGGGTGCATATATGTACTGCTGATCTGGGATTGGTTTGGTTCACCATGTAAGCATATCTCCTTAATAAACCAAAACATTTAGCATGGTCTTTCGCTAACCCCGCTAAGGCCTTTTTCTTTGCATTATAAAGCCTTTGAACATCAACCGAGACCCTATAGTTCTCCCTTAAAAGATCACCTAACACCTTAATATCGATACTTGGATTTGTCTTCACAAGGTTCTCAAACTTAGATGCAATCCACTTCACTTTGGCCTCCTTGTTATTGTAAACCCTATGACATTCGTGTTCGTCCACCAATGTTTTAATCATGAATGTCATATTATCAATCATGCGTGAACCATGTGCCCTCCAACGGCAGCCATCTCCTAAGCACTTGTAAGTTTGTCTCACATTGTCATTTTTCACTCTATGTAAAACTACTCCCTGTTGAATTGCATACTCCCTAAATATCTCTTTCATTTGGACTGCATTATCAAATGTTTGACCCACATGAAACTTAATTTCACCACCCACCATTTTCTTGAAAGGATTACCTTTCATCAACTTAGCTATCTTGACCTTATCTGGTTCCAACTCTGAGTCTGAAAAGTATTCATCATCAGACTTTGATTGATAACCCTCAAATAAAGACATACACTCCTTAATGATGTCATCATTCCCATCATTCTCTTCATTCCTATCATTCCCATCATTCCTATCATTCCCATCATTCCCATCCTCAGCATCTTCATCAACTATTGGGACTTGTCCATAATTATCCTCTCTCTCACCAGCCTCACTAGCCTTACCAGCCTCACTACCCTCACTAGCCTCACCCTCCTCATCATCCTTATCATCATCTTTCTCACTATCACCATCATAATTCAACATTTCAGCCTCTAAGTCATGCCAACCAAGTGGTTGATAACCACCGTCTTGTGCCAACACTTCAAGTTCCTCATCTCCTGGAGGATTTGGAACATAAACATTCTCTAACTCAAACACTATTGTATCTAACCCATGGTCCTCAAACACCCTAAAATGATCAAGTAACTCAATATCACTGTTGACCTGAACTCTCTCACCACTCCAAGGTAATTGTACCCAAACAATGCAATCATCATTGGGTACTTCATTCTGTCCATTAAGCTCATCAGTTGTTGCCCGAATCAAGGTGATGAGGCTAATGTGTTCAGAATCACATTCACCCACGTCATACACCTCATTTCCAAACCACACCTTTATATTGAAAATATCCATTGCACCTGTGCATAGATAAAAGAAACAAATTCAATCAGCAGACTACACTATAATAAGAACTTTAATTACATTATCTAATTATATATATATATATATATATATATACATGATCTAATTATATCCCACAAACAAACAAACACAATATATATATATATATATATATATGCATGCATATATAAAAGTACAATTAGCAGATTAATTACCATATAGTCATTAAAAACACAAAAAGCAACTAAACCTATCCAGTTTATTTCCCATCAAACACATACGGATCCAGTTTATTTCCATACAAAACCTAAATCCACCCATGCCACATGTGCACAGATAAAAGAAACAAATTCAATCAGTAGACTACACTATAACAAGAACTGTAATTACAGTATTTAATTATATATATATATATATGCATACATATATAAAAGTACATAACAAGTAGCAGATTAATTAATTAATATATACAAACACAGTATATATATATATATATATAAGCATGCATATATAAAAGTACAATTAGCAGATTAATTACCATATAGTCATTAAAAACACAAAAAGCAACTAAACCTATCCAGTTTGTTTCCCATCAAACACATACGGATCCAGTTTATTTCCATACAAAACCTATACAAAACATACTTTTTTCTATACAAAACCTATACAAAACCTAAATCCACCCATGCCACATGTGCACAGATAAAAGAAACAAATTCAATCAGTAGACTACACTATAACAAGAACTGTAATTACATGATCTAATTATATATATATATATGCATACATATATAAAAGTACATAACAAGTAGCAGATTAATTAATTAATATATATAAACATAGTATATATATATATATATATGCATGCATATATAAAAGTACAATTAGCAGATTAATTACCATATAGTCATTAAAAACACAAAAAGCAACTAAACCTATCCAGTTTATTTCCCATCAAACACATACGGATCCAGTTTATTTCCATACAAAACCTATACAAAACATACTTTTTTCTATACAAAACCTATACAAAACCTAAATCCACCCATGCCACATGTGCACAGATAAAAGAAACAAATTCAATCAGTAGACTACACTATAACAAGAACTATAATTACATGATCTAATTATATATATATATATATATATATATATATATATATATATGCATACATATATAAAAGTACATAACAAGTAGCAGATTAATTAATTAATATATACAAACACAGTATATATATATATATATATAAGCATGCATATATAAAAGTACAATTAGCAGATTAATTACCATATAGTCATTAAAAACACAAAAAGCAACTAAACCTATCCAGTTTATTTCCCATCAAACACATACGGATCCAGTTTATTTCCATACAAAACCTATACAAAACCTAAATCCACCCATGCCACATGTGCAAAGATAAAAGAAACAAATTCAATCAGTAGACTACACTATAACAAGAACTGTAATTACATGATCTAATTTTATATATATATATATATATAAAAGTACATAACAAGTAGCAGATTAATTAATTACCATATATATTATATATGCATACATATATAAAAGTACATAACAATTTCTCCCAAAATTGTACAAATAGAACACCAACCACATTGCATTGACAGTTTCTAAATTTCTATTATAACTTAAAAGCTATTAACCCACGTCTGTTTTTTAGAATGAACAAGAATTACTGAACCTAATTATCAGATTTCATACGTTAACATTTGGGGAAATTACAAAAGCTTGAAATAGAGGTGATTATAGAATTAGAACTTACGTGTGGAGTTGCTGTAACCAAAATGAGCACAGCAGTGAGCACTAGCTTCCACTACCTGATAACAAAACAACAACTTATACATTACTCAACTATGCTGATCAAACAAACAAAAATCAACAAATCAATAAGATTAATTTTTATTTAAATAAAAAAAAAAAAAAAAAAACCTCAGCGTTTGGATGAAGCAGCAAATAAACACACTGATAGAAGAAAGTCCCAGTAGTTTATTTCCATTTAATTTCCCATCAAACACATATAAACAAAATACATATCAACTGATTCCCATCTTCAACACATAAACACACAAATAAACCCTAAAAATCTAGAACCCGATTGTTTAAGAAATAAAAAACCTATCTTTTTCAAAAATTCCTCTCATTTTAGTACCATCACATGTAAAACAACTTGTAGAACACTCAATTACACTAAATTGACCTTTAATCGAAAAACCCCCAATTTGTTCAACACAGAAACCCTAGAAAGATGGATTTTGTGAATAATAATGGCCAAAAACACATGCATGCAAAATAAATCACTGAAAACACTCCTATAAACCATGATTGATTAAAAAACTCACCTGTCAATGAACAAGCTTCAAAAAATTCCCTCACAATAATCTTTCGTCTGCAATTGGAACCAAACTCAAACCTCTACAAGTCTAACAGTTGAATATAATGAAAAAAGGAGACAAGAACAAGTTAAAAAGAAGAAGATGAAGTGAAAATCAAAGGTTTTGGCGCGAAGGACTGAAGGAGTATAGGTCGTGTATTCTGGAAGAACAAAGACAAAAAGGTTTTGTAATCTTGGGACCACCCTTGATTTAGGTTTTGTTGAGTGATTTCTGAGGTGTCATGATCTCAAGTGTGTAATACACATCTCAACTGTTCAAATCATTTTTGGTTTTTAAATTATTCAATTTTTAATTTGTTGACTTACCATTTTGCCCTTCTTAAACAATCTTCTAGAAATCTGAATGTGAATTTTACCATTTTACCCTCGTGTTATTAACGGATTTCATAAAAACCTAACGGAAGTGGACGGCAGGGACCAAACGGGCCAATCCTGATACTAGGGGGACTAAAACGCATAATAGGGTAAACTAGAGGGACTAAAAACATTTTTACCCTTTTATTAAAGTTGGGGAAGAGCCTCTGCCTCATGTTAAGGATTGGCACGAAAGGGCGAATCGGATCATTCCTGAGGCCTTGGAACTCATTAGTGAAGATAATCCTGAGCAAGCAAACATTCAATGTTGCAAGGGGTTTTCTTTTCCTAATTTGATGAATCGCTATCAACTTAGCAAGAAAGCTGCTGACAAGTTGAAGGCTGTTGTTGGACTAGAGCAAGAAGCTGTGGACTTTAACGAAGTTTCATACCCTACCATTCCGGAGCAGACAACCCTTCAGCCTAGCAAAAGGGACATGGCTTTTGAATCGAGAAAGTTCATTTTGAAGGATATCATTGACGCACTACGTGATCATGATGTCAACATGGTTGGGATTTACGGCATGGGTGGCGTCGGTAAGACAACACTAGCGAGGGAAGTTGCTTCAGAAGCTAAGCAACATAATCTCTTTGATAAGATAGTTTTTGTAGAAGTGTCCGAGTCACCGGACATAAAGAATATTCAAGGAGTGATTGCAGATAACTTGGGTTTGCAATTCAAAGAAGAGACGGTACCTGGGAGAGCAAGCAGACTATCTGATCAATTGAAGAAAAAGGGGAAGATTCTTCTAATTTTAGATAATATTTGGAAGGGTATCGATTTCGAGAAAGTAGGAATTCCTTTCAAAAACGATCACAAGGGATTAAAATTATTGCTAACAACAAGAAGCCGTGATGTGTTGACCATTGAGATGGATTCTGAATGTAATTTTTCCGTCGACACATTAAAAGAAGCAGAAGCTTGGAGTCTTTTTAAAAACACAGCAGGTACGTGTACTGAACAACCTGATTTGAAATCTATTGCATTTGACGTAGCTAAGGAATGTGGAGGTATGCCCCTTGCCATTGTTGCCATAGCAAAAGCATTAAAAAACAAAGAAGAGTATGTATGGATAAATGCCTTGGAAAAATTGAAATCTCCTTCTTTGGAGAGCTTTGAGGGAATAATGACAAAAAATGTATATACAAGTATAAAGTTGAGTTATGATTATCTAGATACTACGGAGCTTAAGGAGATTTTTTTGCTTTGTAGTCGCATGGGATGCACCTATGATGCTTCCATTCGAGACTTGTTCAGGTATGGTTCGGGACTAGGGTTTTTTGAAAGTTCCAACACCTTGGAAAAGGCACAATGTAGGGTAGAAGATTTGGTCAAGAAACTTAAGGACAATTCTTTGTTGCTTGATGCCCCTAATAAGACCAGTGCATCTCATTCTTATACCATTTCTGACGGTGAAAGGTTTGCTATGCATGATATTATTTGTGATGTGGCTAGATCAATTTCACGTGAAAAAGGAAATGTGTGTACTATGATAGATGATGTCATTTCGTGCTCTTGGGCAAAAAAGAATATATTGAAGAATTGCACTTCAATCACATTACATGATATTGGTGAGCTCCCAAAAGATCTAAAGTTAGTACTCCCGCAACTTAAGTTTTTCTATATGAAACTTAAGAAAACATTTTCAAGAATCACCGATGATTTCTTCTCAGAGATGTCAAGGCTTCAAGTTTTACATTTGATTGAAATGAATTTATCTCCATTACCGACATCACTTAGTCACCTTGTAAATCTTCAAACATTGTGTCTAGATGCATGTGAATTGGGAGACAGCTGATATTGGAAAGCTGGAGAAACTTGAATTCCTTAGTTTTTGTGGTTCTAAATTTAAGAAGTTGCCTGAAGAGATGCATCGATTGACTAGTATAAAGTTGTTAGATTTGAATGATTGTTCCGAACTTGAAATTATTCCCCCAAATTTGTTATCATGCTTTACCCGATTAGAAGCACTGTATACGTATAATACCTTAGTCAGGTGGGAGGATGGAGGACTCAGCATAGGGAGAAAGAACGCCAGCCTTAATGAGTTGAAGCATTTGTGTGATCGCTTGACCACTTTAGAAATTTGTATTCCAAATGTTAAAATGTCGGAAGGCTTGCTCTCCCCACAACTGAAAAGATACAAAATATCCATAAATCATAGTGGGTTTTGGCCTCCTAAGAATTCAAGAACGTTGAGAGTCAAGTTGAATACAAATGACAATGCGGATGAGATTATCTCACAGTTGAAGGGAATTAAACAACTAGAGTTGTGTGCAGGCCTTAAAGATGACTTTATTGACTCAAAGCAGTCAGTATCTCTTGATGCCTTGTTCTCGTTGGAGTCATTGTCTCTTCAAGATTTGTACTTTGAGAAGATATGTAATGTTCCACTTGCAGCAGAGTCCTTCTGCCAACTAAGAACTATTACAGTGTACAGATGTGATAAACTAACTAATATCTTCTCATTCTCCGTTGATAGAGTCCTTCCAAAACTTCAAGAAATTCGAGTGTCATCCTGCAAAATTATGGAAGGGATTTTTGCTATTGAGAGAGAAGGTGATGTCAACAACTCAGAATTGATTCATGAGATTCAATTCAGTCAATTGTGCTCCGTGACTCTAAGTAGTCTACCACAGCTCAAAAGTTTCTGCAATAGAGTGAAGACAACTTCCCGATTGCAATTGACAAGTAATACAAATGATGGAGAAATCATTTCGGAGGACAATATTGATATTCCCAAGTCACTTTTCAATGAGAAGGTATCATTGTTGTTCTCTTTCATTTTATTCTCATACATTAAACAAAAATATAAATTAATAACTTCCTAATAAAAAAAAATGTAATATCATGCACTCAATTAGCTTCATTGTTGTTCTCTTTCATTTTATTCTCATACATTAAACAAAAATATAAATTAATAGTTTCCTAATAATAAAAAAGATTAGTTTTAAAATATCATAAATTGTCAGATAGAATTGAGTAGCAGAGCAAAAAAGAAGAAATAAAAAGAAACAAAAAGTGAGAACAAAAAGTCCATTTAAAAATAAAAAGAAACATATGTTGAATTTTCTTGAAAACAATTGATTTGGTTTTAAAGATCCACAGGACCACAATGTATAGTAACATCCTTTTCTTAAAAACAGTTGATCCTTTTCTTTTGAATATCATTAATATTTGTTTCCTTTTCCAAGTGGAATTTTGTTTCTATCTCCATAAATTGTAATCCTTATGGACATTAAATAGTCTTTTGGAGATTCTTTCCCTCGTCATATTTCTAATTATAATGGACATCCCATCTACAATCTCATATTTTCCATCCCAATCCACGGGCACCAAATGACATCTCAGCTACCACATGAGTTGGGATGGAAAATATAGGATTGTAGGTAAGATGTCTAGTATTACCTATAAAAATACTTTGAAAGAAATATATATTATAACCTTTCAAGTCTTCAAAAAGAAGCGTAGAGAGAAATAACATAGCCATAGACCATGGAGACCGGAGAGAAAAGAGGAAAAAGAAAGTGTTCTTAAAATAGAAATTCCATTTTTTTTTTTCATATAAAGTACAAAGTGTTCTTAAAATAGAAGATTAGAAGTTAAGAGGTATTTTTATGGGTTACCATATTTTGGTTCTATTTAAAGAAAAGTTATTTATTTAGCGACAAATTTAAAAATTCAGCTGAAATTGGTGCCATCTATGCTCATTTCCTCTCAAAAAATAAAAATAAAAATTAATAAATAAATAAATAACTTTCCAACATTCCATGAGCATAAAATTCATGGGAAATGTTTAGTTTAAATGTATATACTATCTAGTATATTGTGTGTAATTAATTTTTTGTGATTATTTTTATTAATAAAGTAATTTTTAAAAAATATATTTATAAAGTAATTGATGTTGTGGTTATCTAGTACAGTATAAAGATTATTTATTTTATTTTTATTGGAAGAGTATAATTATTGTTATTAGATGTTTAAAGCTTTAATACCAGTGAATTAAGAATTTTTATTTAATGATGAGTTGATTATATTAGCTATCAGCAATGTGATGATAAGTTATATATTAATCTTCACATATCTTATCCTTATTTTTCAGTTTCTTATTTGTTCAAGTATGCAAGCTTTGTGAGATTTCTTGAATTTAATTTACATTTTCCCCTTTAGTTACACTTGATTTACTATTTGTTTATTTTTGGATAAATATTTCCTAATTACTTTCGGTTATAGTTAGAAAGAATCATCTGTAACTCAATAGCATATATACTTACAGGTTGCAGGTCCTAACTTAGAGGAATTGAGAATTTTCAGCGTGGACAACTTGGAGAAAATATGGCACAACCAACTTGTTAAGGATTCCTTTTGTAAATTAAAATCATTGGAAGTTGTTGGTTGCAAGAAGCTATTGAATTTGTTTCCATCAAACATTTGTGGAAGGTTGTTAAGCCTTGAGTCTCTAGTAGTTCGTGTATGTGGCTCTCTAGAAGAAATATTTGATCTCCGAGAATTGAGTATTCGTGATTCCCAAATAATGCTCTTCTTTGCAAACCTACAAAAATTGAGAGTTTCAGAATGTCACAGTCTAAAAAACCTGTTTTCTGCATCTATCCTTGCAAAGGAAGGAGTAGTGATGGAAGAAGCACCTGCTAGGTTTCTCTTTCCGAAATTGACCTCCATGCAACTGTTTAATCTACCACAACTTAGAAGCTTCTACCCTGGTAGACATAAAGTGGAAGGGCCTGTCTTGAAAAAGTTGGAGCTGTTTAAATGTGGCATCCATGACACTGACGAGGAGGGCCAAATGCAACAACCTTCTTTTTTCCCCTTGGTCGAAGAGGTAAGAGAACAAGATCAATTTCCCCCCTCTATTTAAAACTATATGAAAATTGTTTTATGTATGGTCTTTGAATTTACTTTGCTCCTTATGATTTGATTGTTTGTTAGGCCTTCCCCTGTTTGGAGAAATTGATATTATCTGGAAAAATTGTTACGATGCTGTGGCAAGGTCAGGTTCTAGAATCTCTCTTACACACACTTAAAATTCATCAAGTCTGGTACGATGAATCGACAGTTTTGCCGTTTGGTATTATTCAAAGATGTCAAAATCTGGAAAATCTTTCACTTTATGACAGTTCATACCAAGTGATATTTCCCCATGGAGAGGACCAAACACAGACAAAATTAAAAACATTATATCTTTCCTACCTTAAGGATTTGAAATACATATGGAAACAGAACTCCAAATTAGACTTAATTATTCAAAATCTTGAAGTTCTAGAAGTAGAGGGGTGTAACAGTTTGATCAATCTAATGCCACCTCCAACTTCTTTCCAGAATCCTTCAACTTCTTTCCAGAATCTAACATCTCTGGAAGTTAAGCGTTGTAATAGTTTGACAAACATGGGAACATCCTCAGTAGCCAAAAGCCTGGTGCAGCTCACTGAAATGTGGATAGGCTCCTGCAAAAAGATTACAGAAGTGATAGGAAATCATGGAGATGTAATAGAGGATGAAATTATTTTCAAAAAGTTGAAGAGTTTGATGCTCCAAGATTTACCAAGTCTCACAAGTTTCTGCTCTTGGAAAATCACCTTAAAATTCCCATCATTAGAAACTTTGACTGTGCTACAATGCTCGAATATGAAGATTTTCTCGCAAGGAGACTTAACCACGGAAAAGTTACAAAAAATCGAAACTGGTTGGAACTCATTTGAACTACGTCCAGACTTTAACCTTAACACAACCATACAACAATTCCACGAAAAAGCGGTACACATTGGTTCACTAAGCTAAACAATATCTAGTACTTTTCCATAGATTTTTTTAATACAATTTCTGCTTTCACCTTTAATATGTTTTGTTTTGCTACAGAATTCTGCAAAAGACGAGGGTGCTTCTTCTAGTCACCATTTTGAAATTGACCGGGAATCGATACAACAGTGCCACGAGGAAGCCATACAACAGTCCCATGAAGAAACGGTACTCAAAGATTCATTAAACTACAATATCTAATACTTTTCCATAGATTTTTTTTTTTTTACAATTTCTTCTTTCACCTGTAATATGCTTTGTTTTGCTACAGAATTTCGCAAAAGACCGGATAGTTTGGCGAAGATGGGTTCCAACATGAGAGAGGATTTTGGGGAATGGGGAGATATGTGATTCAGCCTTCTGGTTTGGTGGGGTTGTTCTGTCATGGCGCCTTTGTCTTCGCCTGTTCTATGGGCTAGTCTTCGTTGGGATCGTTTTTTTCTTTTTTCTTTTTTCTTTTGTCCCCTGTTTTTGTTTTCCTTTTGCTGGTTGGTGCCTTGCCCTGTGCTGTGCTGTTTGCCTCTGTTGGCTGTGGTGTTTGTTTTTGCGTTGGTTGTGTTTCTGCTTGTTTGTGGGGCTTGCCCTTCTTGCCTTTTGGCTCTTTAATGAAGTTATCTTTTCAAAAAAGACGCAAAAGACAATGGTGCTTCTTCTAGTCACCATTTCAAAATTGACAAGGAATCGATACAACAGTCCCACGAAGAGTGGTACTCAAAGATTCACTAAGCTAAACAATATCCAATACTTTTTATAGATTTTTTTATGCAATTTCTGCTTTACCTTTTGTTCAAATTTCACTCTTGCTTAACTAGTTTCATACACATGAAACCAATGGAGGAGACTCACTCTATTAGTTTCATACACGTGAAACCAGTGGAAGAGAATCACTCAACATACCACACCATAAACATTACACATACTATAAACATAAATAACCATCAATAACATAAAAACCATACTCTTGGTTTTGAGGAGATAAACTAGAGAGATCACTCAATATCTTCTAAGGTTTTCATTCAAATTACATATCCATTCAATCTCCTTATCAGATAACACTGATAGAAGGGATATAAACAAAAAACAGGGCAATGTACAAACATTAGATCGTACCACATCATTGCCATCCAATGGTCAATATGCAACAATGAACTGACATTGCCAGACCTGATCTACAGACAAGAAACTGGCACAGCTGCCAACAACATCTGAAAAATCTAAAAGTAAATCTAACACATTTCAAAGCAATCTACAAAAGTAAACTAAATTACACTTATTCAAATTAAACTAAACTATCATAACTAAACCATAACCAAAACATAACTATAAGCTATTAGGGAGTATCTGGAAAAGTTTCACATAGCTCAACACTCCTCCTTGAAACGTTTCTTAAAGACTCCAAGCTTGCTTCATAGAACATTAAAATTGTTACCAGCTGATGCCTTTGTGAGAATGTCTGCCATTTGTTCTTCAGACTTGTAATGCATCAACTGAACATCACCATATTTCTTAGCTTCTCTAATTGCATGAAACTTGACATTGTTATGATCTGTTCTCCCATGCTGGACATGATTTTTGGCAATAGAGAATGCTGGATTGTTGCACCATATTCTTGTAGGTTTCTTTTGCACATAATTCAGGTCTATTACAACCTTTCCCATCCATTTAGCTTGATTTGGAGCAGCTGCAGTAATGTACTCAGTTTTTGCTGAGTATCGAGCTTGGTTCTTTTTCATCATCAGCTCCTCCTCCATAGCAAACTTCTTTTCATCAATTTGAGCAGCTTTTTTATAGCAAGCAGGCTCATTCATCATCAAGTTGCATTTTTCATAATTATCAGCAAGTGACTTTGTTTTTCCATCAGTCACTGCACCATCATTGAAAGCAAATTTACTGCTTGAAACTACATCAAAAACTTCATCAATATGAGGCTCCATGAGTAACTTTCCATTCTGACATGTATCATGTAAGCCATATGTGCTATATGTTGCTTGCACGTCCTTAACCATAACATTCTTCTTCAATTTCTTCAATGCATCCATATTACAATGACCATAATTTTTGTTCCATTGTGTAGAATCATTATGTTTGGAAACAAGTGTTGAGAAATTCACTTGATCCATGTTGAATGGAAAACTCTTATCAACCATTTCAACCTTAACAATTTCTACACCACATGAATTGGATATAATGCAGCAATTATCTTTAAATAAGCATGCATATCCTTTCTTCAATAATTGTGCAACACTTAGCAAATTTTGATCCAATTCAGGAATTAACAACACATCAGAAATTAATTTTGGACCTTTGCTAGTGTGTACAAAGATAGTACATTTTCCTGTAGCCTGAACCATTTCTCCATTTCCAAGCTTTATTTTGGTTCTGTCATTTCTATCCAGAGAAGTGAAGAGACTTGAATCCCATACCATGTGGCTTGTGCAACCATTATCGACATACCATACATCTTTTGAAGCTGAGCAACAAGCTTGAGACATTGTAAACAAGTGATCTTCAACTTCGGGTTGTTCATCAGTGAAGTTTGCTTGCTGCACAAGTTGTGGTTGCATCTGGTTTGGCTTTAATCTGCAAACATTTTCTTTGTGACCCCATCTCTTGCAATAATTGCACTAAAATTGTGGCTTGCCTTTGTGCCAGCAATCCTTTGACAAGTGGTTTGTTCTTTTGCACGTTGAACAAGGCGGAAACTTGCTCTTTCCTGCAGATTCTGATGAGCCTCCATCCATCTTGCCTTTTCCTTTGTCAAGGTTCTGCTTCTCTTGAAGTCTTGCTTGAAAAGCACCTTCAGTTACATCATCTTTTCTCATGGACATTCTTTGCTCATGAGCTTGAAGTTTACTGATCATTTCTGAGATGGTTAGCTTCTTTAAATCGCAAGACTCCTCAATTGCTGCAACTTTAGCTTCAAATTTTTCTGGTAAGCTTATCAACATCTTTTCCACAACCTTGTAGTCCTCCACTGTCTCACCATATAGTCTCATCTGATTCACCAACTCTGACAACTTAGAAGAGTAATCTTTGACAGATTCACTCTCCTTCATCTTCAATATTTCAAACTCTCTTTTGAGAGTTAGCATTTTGACATTTTTGACTCTTTCACTGCCTTCGTACCTTTCCTTCAGCTCATCCCATATTTCTTTTGTTGTTTCCAGGTGCATGATGCTAGTGAAAACCGAGTCTGTCAATGCTGAGTGTAGACAGGTGACAGCCTTGTCTTTCTTCATCTTCTCCTCCTCATGTTGTTTAATTTGAGCTATGGTTGGATTAGCTCTCAATGGAGGAACTTGCTTGTCCTCTATTACATACTCCCATAAGCCAAAAGACTTCAAATATGATTTCATTATTACTACCCAAATCTGGTAGTTTTCCCCAAAAAATTGAGGAACATGAAGGCTTGCACTGCCGGTAGCCATATTTGCACTCATGGGTGTTTAACACTCACTCTCTAGTGTTTGAACCTCACAAGCACTCAATAAATGAAAACAAAACCTCACAGCCCCTCAAGAACAATGCTCTGATACCACTGTTCAAATTTCACTCTTGCTTAACTAGTTTCATACACATGAAACAAGAGGAAGAAGTTAACTTGCCTAGTTTCATACACATGAAACCAATGGAGGAGACTCACTCTATTAGTTTCATACACGTGAAACCAGTGGAAGAGAATCACTCAACATACCACACCATAAACATTACACATACTATAAACATAAATAACCATCAATAACATAAAAACCATACTCTTGGTTTTGAGGAGATAAACCAGAGAGATCACTCAATATCTTCTAAGGTTTTCATTCAAATTACATATCCATTCAATCTCCTTATCAGATAACACTGATAGAAGGGATATAAACAAAAAACAGGGCAATGTACAAACATTAGATCGTACCACATCATTGCCATCCAATGGTCAATATGCAACAATGAACTAGCACTGCTAGACCTGATCTACAGACAAGAAACTGGCACAGCTGCCAACAACATCTGAAAAATCTAAAAGTAAATCTAACACATTTCAAAGCAATCTACAAAAGTAAACTAAATTACACTTATTCAAATTAAACTAAACTATCATAACTAAACCATAACCAAAACATAACTATAAGCTAGGGAGTATTTGGAAAAGTTTCACATAGCTCAACACCTTTAATATGTTTTGTTTTGCTACAGAATGAAGACTACAACGCTTCTTCTTGTTGGAAATGTGAAACTTCTCCAAAGACTCCCTAGCTTATTGTATGGTTATGGTTATGTTTTTATGGTTTAGTTATTGTTTAGTTATGGTATGGTTATGTAAATTAGTTCAATTGTAACTATGTCTTCTAGAAGATTATGGTCCTAAGTATGGCTAAGTATGGCTGTGTCAGGTTATGGGTGCACATGCCAGGTATGGGTGTCACATGGTCCTGTATTTTCTATATAAACCCCTCTTGGGGCATTGTAAAGATAAGCCATCAGAGAAATGGCATGGGATGTATGGTTATGATTTAATGGAAAGAAAGTTTTCCAGATAATGTCTACCTTTCATTTTATTGTTCATGTCTTCTTATGTTTCTCATTTTATGTTTATTGAAATGGTTTTTTATGGAAGTTCATGATCATGGTAACACTGTCCAAAGCATCACCCATGGTGAGAATGTCCAAAAGAGGCATCACCCATGGTGAGCATGACTTAGAGACAGCAGCCATGATATATGGATGTACTGATATCTCATAACAAGAGATATCAGAATATGGTTTATGGTTTATGTTTTTATGGTTTTTATGGATTTTTATGTATGATATTTTATGTAAATGATGTTTTATATTAATGTTTTTTAATGGTTATGGATGAAATGTTTTGATCCAACAACAATGGAATCAGTCCATGGATGTTCAATTTTTTCCTCTAGTGTCATCTGTATGAAACTAGTTGAGTTGATCAACTCCTCTAGTTTCATACGGCTGAAACTAGTCAAGCAAAATAACATGTAAATTTTTTCCAATTTTAACAGTGGTATCAGAGCTATTTTCTTGCGGGACTTGTGGTTTTTGTTTTCCAGATTATGGAGTGCTCAGTGAGGTTCAAACACTACAAAGAGAGTGTTAATCACCCATGAGTGCTAATATGATTTCATGGAGTGCTTAATGAGGTTTAAATCACCCATAAGTACTGTAATGGATGCTGGAAGCAACACACGTCTTCATGCTTTCGTAACTGAGGAGGAGCTGCTGAAGAACATGATGGAGTTTATTGATGGATATAGATGGATGGGAAGCTTTGGAGTCTTCAAGAAAAGTTTCAAGGAGGAGTGTTGGAAATGTGAAACTTCTCCAAAGACTCCCTAGCTTATTGTATGGTTATGGTTATGTTTTTATGGTTTAGTTATTGTTTAGTTATGGTATGGTTATGTAAATTAGTTCAATTGTAACTATGTCTTCTAGAAGATTATGGTCCTAAGTATGGCTAAGTATGGCTGTGTCAGGTTATGGGTGCACATGCCAGGTATGGGTGTCACATGGTCCTGTATTTTCTATATAAACCCCTCTTGGGGCATTGTAAAGATAAGCCATCAGAAAATGGCATGGGATGTATGGTTAATCTCTCTAAAATATGTCTTCTCTTCATGTTTATGTTTATGACTTCTTATGGTTATGGTTTTTATGTTTATGTTTATATTGAGTTCATTTTTCTCTTATTTCATGTGTATGAAAGTAGGCTAGTTGAGCCACTTTCTCTAGTTTCACGTGTATGAGGCTAGTTGAGCAAGATTCTCTAATTTCATATGTGTGAAACTAGTTATGTTAGATTGTATGGTATTTCATGTGTATGAATCTAGTTAAGCTAGACATGGAAATTTCTACACTTCTGGTGACCATTCGGAGTGAAGACCCTTTTGTATAGATTGGACCTTGCTCATGTTTTTCATGTTGAAGTCAGATGTGGGAGGTTCTTCTTTCTATATGTTCTGCGTTCTGCTTTAGCTTTAGCATTTGTTCATATGATGTTGCTGCTTTTGAAGTGTTGCAGTACTAGTTTTCATGAACTTCTATGATTGTTTCTATAGTTGTACTAGTACTGCGATAAAAACTTATTTACATTATTGTTTCCTCTCCAAGTTAATGTTAGATTTATATAGATAAATTCATGGACTTGTTAGTATAATATAGACAACATACGGAGGAGTGAAAACATTTTTTGCGTAGTTTGTGAGACATTGCGCCTTGCTAATGGTTTTCGTGTTGAAGTCAGATGTAATCGAACTGTAATGCTTTAGCTCCATTCATATAATGTTGCTGCTTATGAAGTGTTGAAGCTCATGAACTTCTATGGTTGTATTGATATCTAAATAAGATGCTAGAGTTTATTTAATGCTTACATTAATTCTCTCTCTCCAAGTTATAATGTTAGATTTATATGGATTACTATTTATGGACTTGCTAATAGAATGTAAACTCTTAATTATTTATATACCACCTGTGGATTCAAGTGCTATAAATAGATATTGCCATTGTAAAGATAAATCTTTCATTCTTTCACTGCCTATTTGTAGGCCTTTTGGCCAACTGTTCCGGCTACTGGAAATCGCCAGGAATCCATTGGAGCCACAAACCCTCCAAGCAAAAGATGGTAAAGAATGTTATGCTTTCTCAGGGAAACTTGATTTCAGGCAGTTTATGTGCTAGAGGAATGACCTCTAGGCTGCAAATCAAACAAAGCTGAATTCCAATCTGATATAAATATACAATCAATTCATCAGTTACATTGATAAAATACATAACACAATCAATGCAGATGTTGGTAGAAGGAAACACGAGAACACAACTTAAGCTCCACTGCATACTATCATATAATCTGAAATCTGCTTACACTTTCGCATTCCAAAAGTTAAAATCAGACTGCTGTTTTCTCCTTACAATGTCATACTTCCTCATTTTGCCTTGCCAAGTACCAACAGATAAAGAAATACAACATCAGAAGTTACACATAACCAGATAAACAGAACTTTTAAATTGAGTACGACTACAAACTATGATCAAATCCGACTTCATATTTATACCCCTGTAAAAGTGAGAGCAACATGACTCTTCCGGTCACTATCACTACCATATTTTTCATAGTTGAGGCTTAGGGGGGTGTATTGGATTGGGATTTTAATAGACAATTTTTGGGTGTCAGGATTTTATGGATTTTTAGGATTTTAAAGACTATTAGGATTATATGGACTAGATTTTTAGGATTTTTGAATTTTTAAAAAAAGAGTCTCTAGACTTTATTTAAAGACATTTTGGACATTTTTTTTTTTTCTTTTTTCTTTTTAAATATGGGCCCTATAAACTAGGTAGTTGGTCTGAGCAAAACAACCCAAATAAGATGTATTCTTTTAAAACAGGCATCAACACACAATAAAAATGTACATAAACAAATACCACAATAGTATGAATAATAGCCATCAACACGTTCGAAATTCTAAAAAACAAACACAATAACCATTTTATAGGTATCATATTGTTTAATATCTCTCAAGCCATCTAATTATTGAAAAAAAAAATTGCTGGAACTAGTAATCCTCCCATGGCCTAATATCTCTCTCTCCACATATAGTCAGATATGCTAAGTCTCCATGCATTAGCTTCCTCTCTCTGTTGCTCTTGGGTTTGTAAAACTAGTTCTTCAAGTTCCTCTTCAACAATCGGTGATGATGATGATGATACAAGATAACATACACAGTAGAAGCAAACCAGCTACGTATACGGGCACACAAGAAAAAGGTTACCTGGTATGTTGTTAAGGTTTCTTCACAGCCTTGTTGCTATTTTTTGAAAAGTCTTAAGTGAGCATGAAAAGTCTGATGTGAAAAGGCAAGACAATTTTGGGGTCTTGGTATTTAGACAATTTGCTACCTCTTAAAAGTCTGGATCCAATACCACAATATATTATGGACTTTTTAAAAAAATCTTAGAAGTCTGGATTCAATACCACAAGATATTATAGACTTTTAAAAAAAATCTTTATAGTCTGGATCCAATACCACAAGATATTATGGACATTTAAAAAAAAAAAATCTTAAAAGTCTTAATCGAATACCACCAGACTTATCTAACTTATTAAAAAGTCTCAATCCAATACCACCAGACTTTTCCTTCCCAAAATTGTCTATTAAAATCCCAATCCAATACACCCCCCTTAGATTGTCTAAACTACATATTCAAAGCAGAAATATAGAAACACATAACTATTCAAAAGGAGACTGCTGGAAACAAATTGAAATACAACTTGAAATATACAGAACAGTCCCTCAAAGCATACGACTTTCACAACTTCCCCATCTCCTTCAAATATAACTCATATGCCCACTCAAAGAATTTAAAGATACCTCTAATACCATCTTCTCCCAAAGAAGGTACATCTGCAACGACTTCAATTGAATAGCCATCTAGGATGTGTCTTCTTCGAGACGGTTGTGATTTTCTCGGAATACCTTCTACAACTTCATTTGAAGACACATCTGCTTGAATTGTAGAGTTGTTTAGACTTCAAATTTCTTCCTCCCTCGACACTACATTGAAGAATTGAAATTGGATTCAATACCAGGTAACAATTAATTAAAAAATTTAATAATCAAATTTACAGGTAACAAAGCTACATTGAAGAATCCAATTATGATTGCTATTGGATTCAATACTAGGTAACAATTAATTAAAAGTTTTAAAAACCAAATTTACAAGCAACCAAGCTACATTGAAGAATAAGATTTGATACAAGTAAGCCATTAATAAAAAAAAAAATTACAGGTAACACTATTGAAGAAGTCAATTATAATTGTTAACGAACAATTTGGATTCAATACAAGTAATTATTATTATTATTTTTGTTGAAGAAATAATAAAAGTAACCATTAATAACAAAAAAAAAAAAAAATGCGAAAATTTACCTGTTTCTGTTGTGATTGTTGAAGCCATGATAGTTAGAATTATGTTCCCTGGAATTTAACACCGTTATAATTTCGTCAAGAAACCCACTTTTTCCTGCCAATTTAAATCCTTTTGTTTCTCTCTCTCTCACAAGTGCAATCAAACCCTAATCTTGTCCTTGAACTTGAAGAAACCATTAATGGATCCCTTTAACACAGTCGTCTCAGGAGAAGAACCGCCCCTGCCCCCTCCCCCTCCCCCTCCGCCACTTGATGGTGACCAGGTGGAATGGACCAATTACAAAGGAAATTTAACAGATGCACAAACCAAATTAGTACATTTGGTAATACGAATAAGGATTATTTAGCTTGTTTGATCTTTTACCTAATCAAATTAAAGCTTATGATTGAAATGTTCTAAAATGCCGATTCCACGGCTGCCTAGTAACTTGATGGCCCCCTAACTAGGCGGCCAGGCGCCTAATCAATAATACTAATAATTGGTATGTCAAAGATGAAAAAATTAATTGGAAAATGGTGACCGTGCTGCTGACACAGGTACATACATACATACTTATATATATTTATATATATATATCAGGACAAAGAATGTGGACCACAGATTATGGAGAAGTTTTGACAAGTACATACACTTTGAGTCAAAGTATGTAAATCTAGTAGTCCACATTCTTCGTCCTGATATATTTATTGTCAGTTGGAACTGATAATAGAAAATTTGTATATATATATATTATTTTAATCCCAAACCACAGTTTTGTATTGTATTACAATATGCCATTAAAATGTACAGATGTGAATAAATTAGTGAAAGTGTGACAGTGTGTGCGTGACCGCAAAAGCACTGTGAGAATTGAATTTTCATTAGAGATCGCAAAAGCACCATAAGTGGATTTTAATGCTAAATGTTACAAAATGGAAACAAGCAATGCATGTGTGCAAGCATGCTTGTATTCTTGTTTCTGCTTTGTAAATATACTTCAGCTCAACAAACAACTTGAACCAACAATATTCACAATACTCACTCAAAAGTAAATGAAGTTCATCAATTGATATTCCGGAATACTAGAACATTTCAGACTTCAGTCTACTGTCTACATTAACTTTCTGATCTAGGTATGTCCTAAGATTGTTATTTCCCTCTAAGAGAATGAAAACTAGAAGCACAAGAAAATATAGTCAATGAATCACCATATATACATGTGATACAGCCCTTGTTTTGTGATATCCTGGCTTGTATGGTTTACTTTCAGTTTCCAATTGAAGCTGGAGGATCAATCCGTTTGCAACTTCATTGTCCTCTCCTCATTCATCTCAGTGTAACTCCTTTTCTTCGATGCAGAGTTTGAATTGTCCTTTTCGTTTTCATGCTCCTTCTCTTTTCCTTTTTCTTTTCCTTTCTCAGTTTCTTTGCAGGGTTGGTTCTCAACAATTGGACGAGGAAATAATGGCGGCTCCCTGCCACTTAATCGACAAAATACTCTTTCAACCGTTTCACTTATGTCCTTGCCCAGCCCATCGCTGTTGAGAATTAACTCCCAAACTGATTTAGAGGCTTTCTCCGGTGCCCAACAAATAAAATTAAATGTAGTTTCAGCATACATTAAACGACTCTAGTACATCTGTACATATAAATCAAGTCACTACAGCTCTATGTCTTAACCAGCTAACAATTTCAAAAATTCTGCTTATTCAACATAAACTTACTCAAGTTCCTGCCGAAGAGTATCAAAGAGCTCTATTTTGGTCTGTTTCTTAGCCCCAGGTGTGTTAAGAAATCTTTAGCTTCTCCTGCAACAAAGAGAAAGCATACATATAAGAGCAAAACCTTAGATAACCAAAACCATCCATCTACTCCTTGGAACCATTTCAACTCTTAGTTCATCCATATTCACCTAATTAATGTTTCTTTGGCTTTTCGTTCATTTAATCATCTCAATGAAAGATGTAAATATGCTAGCAGACCGACGGGATCCAAAATTGTTGACAAATCAAAATCTTAAAATTGATGTCACTATAGAATGAACATTAGAAACATTGCCAAAAATAGAGATTTTAGCAAGAGATAAAAGTTGAAGACAAAGCTTTAATACGCCGGATGCAGTGAGCCCGGACTAACAAAGTCATGCCATGTGACATGGACATCTGATTACATGTGATTCCAATGTCAAATGTCATGATTTCAGTAGTTGGGCTTATTGAGCCCAGCATACTGAAGCATTTCTCAAAGCTGAATGGAATCAAACATGAGTAAAGAGTTCTCTATAAATGCAACCATTTGGTGGTTTAATAGTTTCGTTCCTGGTCTTTTTACTTTTCAAACACCAATTTGAAAGGGTGAAAACTTCATACGTAATCAGCTATAAGCGGAATTCTAAGATTTAGGCATGTATTCAAATAACAGTTCAGTACCATCCAAAACCCCATGACTCGGTGGTCTAAAACCAACAGGAAACAAACAAAGAAATGAATACACATCATCAATAACTAGAATATACGAATCCGAATATATTCCAAACCAAGCTGTCCACAAAATATTTCAACTGATCATGAAAATCAAACATTCAATCAGATGCAAGATCAATTCAAACCAGCGTCAAGGCACCTTATCCTCTAATTAACAATACTAATTCATTCACTTCAAATTATCATTCTCTGAAAAGCTTCTTCTTCTTCTTTGTTTTTTTCTCCTCAACATAGAACAGAATTCAAGAGCTAAGTTGCATTCTTCTTTTCACATAACAATTAAGAATACACCAGTAAAACAAACAAAAATACTAATTCATTGGGCTCAATTACGCATGCAAGAACTGCACCTACAACACCAAAAATCCAGAACTGGCACCAATTCAATACCAAACGTATAAATGTGTAAATATATGTGATGTAGTAAAAATTACTTTCAATTAAAATTAAGTTCGTTCACTGGGATCGGTGATTCAATTAGCTAAAACTACTTAGTCTAGGGAAAAATTAAAACTAATCTAAGTGCGTAAAATTAAATTGCATAATGCTTTTGAGTTGGAAAAGTGATTTTGGTTCTTGAAAATGCTTAAAGATACAAACTTGTAAGCTAAAAATGTAAACTTGACAATAAAGATGCAAACTTGAACAATAAAAAATGCTATCTTGCAACAAAATAAACTAAGTTAAACACAAGCAACACACAATGTATGGATATATGGGAGAGAAACACTAGGGAATTAATATAACCTTCTTAGACCACTCAATGTCCTTACTTAGTCTCATTAAGCACTTCAAATCCAATTTTAGGGCTTGTTTATCATTAAGAGCTAGGTTCTTACCATTGCCTCCACAAGGTCATGTGCCAAGCAATGGTCATCACCCATTAATTGTATAAACTCTAAGCCAAAACAACATGGCATGGTCATGCACATATTATCTTTCTCAATTACCAAACTCATAATTAGAATTAAGGTGGAAAGGTCTTTCACACCAAAACCCAATTTCATAGATAGTTTACACTACACACCCACATCAATTGTGGTCACAAAATAATATGAGTAGTAGACAAACTCAAATTAATCAAGTAAAAGAGACTAAAATTGAATTGAATTAAGAAATAGACTAATTAGTTCATAAAGTGGTCAAATACGATTACATTAATCCCCTAGCTAAATGATTAGTTACACATCAAGGGAGAAATGAAAGAGAAAGCAAAAGAGTAGAGAAAACCCATTTTCTTGAGAGCTTCCTTTTCCTTGCAAAACCTCCGAAGATGGATGGAATGGTGGTGGAGAAGGAGAAAATGTGAAAAGATGATGAAAAATGTGAAGAAAGGTGGGAACTTGGGTGATTTTTGTGAGGTTGAAGATGGTGGAAGATGAGAGGATTTCTTTTGGGTGAGTGGTTATTTTGGATCTAGGGTTGAGAGAGTGTATGTGCTATTTTCAGCTAAGAGAATATGATATATATATAATGGGGAGCCAAAAAAACTGATGCTGAAATCGCCACTTTGCTGAGCTGGAAATGGGAGGTCGCTCCCAAGTTGGCTGTCGTGGGGGCGACCACTTTGGGAGCCAACTTCTCTGATCTATGGAGAAAAAAATAAAAGTGGCTGTCAAGTTGGCCGTGGTGGGAGCGACCACTTTGGGAGCCAACTTCTCTGGTCTATGAGTGCAAAAAGGTGGCTGTCAAGTTGGCCGCCGGCCAACGTCACGGCCAACTCCACTTGGAAAAATATGAGCATGACTCCTCTTCACTTCGACTCGGAACATGAACCAACCAAATACGCCCTCGGCTTCCCCATCTTGCTCAACGTGCACACTTGCCTCTGAAAAACTGTAAACCTGCGAATTAACTAATTTCGAGCCATTAGACACTCGATTTTACCTGAGAACCGAACAAAAGCGACGGAAATGGGGGCCAAAATCTAGTATAGAAATGGCTCGATCAATATGCACGTGTATATATATACATATACATATATATATATATATATATAGAGAGAGAGAGAGAGAGAGAGAGAGAATTACATTGGCTTTGAGCTGATTGATGATCATCAATCTAAAAGAATCAATGGTACCATCATTCATCTTATATCGCTGAAGAAGAACCCATTTTTTCAATTTCACACAGGAACCCAACTCAGCTCTTTCACTGCCCACAAAAACAAAACAAAAAATCAACAATTTTAAAGAATTATAGAGAGAAAAACTCTATAAAGAATTTTAGAGAGGAAAACTCTAATTTTTCTTATTTTATTCTTCTCTACATAGGAGGGATTATATAGAGGAAATACAATTAGGAAAGAAATCAAACAAGGAAATCAATCTACAATCCCTACAATTAGGCTAATTGTCAACTACACTAATCAAGCAATCAATTAGTCAACTATACAGTAATTAATTCAAGCAATCAATTAGTCAACTATACAATAATTAATTGATTATATTCTAACAGAAACTAATCCCTAAACTTTAGGAATTAATTTCGGAATTCAACACCCCCCCTCAAGCTGGGGAATAGATGTCAATCATTCCTAGCTTGGAAGTCAATTCTTCAAACTTTATTCTTGGAAGAGCTTTTGTTAGAACATCTGCCACTTGAAGGTGTGTATGTGTGTAAATCAAGCTCAGTATTCCAGCTTCAACCTTTTCTTTGATGAAATGACGATCTATCTCTACATGCTTAGTTCTGTCACGATGGACAGGATTTTTAGCAATACTTATTGCAGCCAAATTTTCACAAAACACCTTCATTGTTTCTCTTGTTGAAATCCTTAGCTCATCAAGTAACCTTTTCAACCATAATCCTTCCCATATACTCTGAGCTAAAGCTCTATACTCTGCCTCGGCACTGCTCCTAGCCACAACAGACTGTTTCTTGCTACACCAAGTCACCAAGTTTCCCCATACATAGGTACAATAGCCGGTAGTTGATCTTCGATCTGTAACGGATCCTGCCCAATCTGCATCTGAGTAGATTTCAACGTCTTTGCTTGTTCCTTTTCAAAAGAATATTCCTTTACCAAGATTCATCTTCAAGTATCTAAGAATCCGGTAAACTGCTTCAAGATGTTCTTCATTGGGCTTATTCATAAATTGACTTATGACACTAACAGGAAAGGCTATGTCCGGCCTTGTATGGGAGAGATAAATGAGCTTTCCTACAAGTCGTTGATATCTTCCAGTGTCAACCGGAGGACTGTCTTCTTTGAAACTGATTTTATAACTTGATTCCATTGGAGTGTCTGCAGGCTTACATCCTAACATCCCAATTTCTTTTAGCAAGTCCAAGATGTACTTGCGTTGGGAGACCACAATACCTTTCTTCGTACGAGCGACCTCCATGCCTAGGAAACATTTCAATGATCCTAGATCTTTTATCTCAAATTCCTTTGCCAAAACTTCCTTTAAATAGCCCATTTCTTCAGTGTTATCACCTGTCACAATAATATCGTCAACATAAACGATGAGAATAGCAACTTGCCCAGTAGAAGAAAACTTTGTGAATAGGGTATGATCGGCTTGTCCTTGAGAGTACCCATGCTTCTTGATTGCCTTTGTGAATCTATCAGACCATGCTCTAGGAGATTGCTTGAGACCATACAGTGACTTTCGAAGCTTACAGACCTTGTTAACATTGCTTCCTGTCTCAAAACCTGGTGGAATTTCCATGTACACTTCCTCTTCCAAGTCACCATTGAGGAAGGCATTTTTCACGTCTAGTTGATGAAGAGGCAAGTCTAGATTGGCTGCTAAGGACAACAAAACCAGAACAGAATTTAGCTTGGCAACAGGAGCAAAAGTTTCTTGGTAGTCGATGCCGTAGGTCTGTGTGAATCCTTTAGCAACAAGCCTTGCTTTGTAGCGACTTACACTCCCATCTGGATTATACTTGACAGTAAAAATCCACTTGCATCCTACTGGTCGTTTCCCTTCTGGCAAATCTGAGAGTTCCCAAGTATCATTCTTTTTTAGAGCATTCATCTCTTCTTGTATGGCAGCCCTCCATTCTGATTTTTCTAAAGCATCATGAATACCTCGTGGAATTTCTATATTGGATAGATTAGTAGCAAATGCCCGATATTCTGATGATAGACCATCATAGGAAACAAAATTGGAGATTGGATGTTGTGTACAAGATCTCACACATTTCCTTAAAGCAATAGGAATATCAAGATCAACATTAGCATAAATATCAGTCTGAGATGTGTTACCTAGAATATCTGGACTTGGACTTGGATCGGATTCTTGGTTCTGCTCAGGAAGTGTGCGATGCTCTATCTCCTCTTGAGGCTGTCTCCTCCTTGAATAAACAATGAGCTATTTGTCAACTAAAGGTTGTGTGCGGGCAGGAGTGGAGCTATTAGTGTTTGGCTCGATTTCTGAAGTGATGGTTGACTCAGGTTCAGGTGGAAGGATGGTTGACTCGGGTTCAAGTGGAATGGAAGTGGTTAACTCAATTTCATATAGAAGAATTGGAGTTCAAGAGTGTCAAGCCAAAAACTAAATTCTTGTATGGCTGAGTTCTCCCCCTGAATGAAAGTTTTTGGGTAGTATGATTGATTCTCAACGAAGGTGACATCCATAGAAGTGTAGAATTTCCTAGTGATAGGCGAGTAACACTTGTAACCTTTTTTAGTGGGAGAGTAACCAAGAAAGAGACATTTGATGGCCTTTGGATCAAGCTTGCTTCTGTGATGTTGATGTATATGAACAAATGTTGTACACCCAAATACTTTTAATGGTAGGGATGAGATGATTTGAGAATCTGGGTAGGAGCAGAGAATGGCTTGGCAGGGTGTTTGGAATTTGAGAACTCTTGATGGCATCCGGTTAATGAGATATGTGGCCGTGAGGACTGCCTCTCCCCAAAAATGCTTGGGAACATTTGTAGTGAACATAATGGATCTGGCCACTTCGAGGAGATGTCTGTTTTTCCTTTCTGCCACCCTGTTTTGTTGAGGTGTGTTGACACATGAACTTTGATGAACTATTCCCTGATCCATCAAATATTTGCCAAGTAAAGAATCGAAGTAATCTTTGGCGTTATCCGTCCTAAACACCTTTATTTTTGTCTGGAATTGTGTTTGGATCATGCTGTTGAAATTTTTGAAGGTAGCACCCGCCTCTGATTTTTCTTTCATCAAATATATCCACGTTATACGAGTATGGTCATCAATGAATGAAATAAACCACCAAGCTCCTGAGATATTGTTGACTCTAAAGGGTCCCCATATATCACTGTGAATGATTGCAAATGGGTGAGATGTTTTGTACCCTTGGATTGGATACTTACTTCTCACATGTTTGGATAATTGGCACACTTCACATTGAAGAATCTCAGGTTTGATATTATCGAATAATGTTGGGAACAACTTTTTTAAATACTGGAAATTGGGATGACCTAACCTATAGTGCCACAACATGATTGCACTATTGTTATTTGACAAGGCTGGAGGAATTGGAGATGACACACTACTTGCAGCTTGAACTTGTTCTTTAGGATTATTAGGACCGTTAAGAAGATAGAGCCCCGCACATTCATTAGCTTTGCCAATCATCCTCCCTGATTCCAAGTCCTGAAATTCACAACGATTTGAGAAAAAATTAGTAACACAATTCAGGTCTTTGGTGAGTTTGCTAATGGACAGCAAATTACAAGTTAAATTAGGCACCAAAAACACTAATTTTAAAGTCAGGTCATAAGTAATAGTAACTGATCCTATTCTTGCCACTTTAGACAATGATCCATCAGCAATTCAAACCATCAAATTTCTAAAACTTGGGCTGTAAGTATTGAATAGTGTAGCATTACCGATCATATGATCTGATGCTTCGGAATCTATTATCCAAGGACTGTGTCTCTTCATTTCAGTGCTCAAAGCCATAGGAAAATTACCTGTTTGATCAACAGAATGGAAGATGGAAGATGGAAAATTACCAACAGCAGATCCAGTTCTTATGGTGTTCTCGGTTGGGATCGGAATGGAAGATGTAGTTTGGTGGCTAATCATCTTCCAAAGAAACTCAATCTGCTCTTTGCTGAACAGTTTAGTTTCGAATGATGTCTTCTCCTTGTTGTTGGACATCATGATGGATTGAGACCCTTGGAGAAAGTTTTGCCCATTCAGTTTATGACCTATAATGGGGAGATGAGAATTGTCTGCTGCTCCAAGGCTGTTTGGAATTGTGACTTCAGAGGTATGTTTTTCGATAGCCATTCCGTTGGCTGGGCCGTATTTTGGCATAAGAGAGGAGAAGGTATTAGGGTTGCATAACCGGGGAAAAAAGACTAGGGTTTCGGTTTTACCGCTCTGATACCATAAAGAATTATAGAGAGGAAAACTCTATAAAGAATTTTAAAGAGGAAAACTCTAATTTTTCTTATTTTATTCTTCTCCACATAGGAGGGATTATATAGAGGAAATACAATTAGGAAAGAAATCAATCTACAATCCCTACAGTTAGGCTAATTGTCAACTACACTAATCAAGCAATCAATTAGTCAACTATACAGTAATTAATTCAAGCAATCAATTAGTCAACTATACCATAATTAATTGATTATATTCTAACAGAAACTAATCCCTAAACTTTAGGAATTAATTTTGGAATTCAACAAATTTTTACCCTTCAAATTCCTTTAAGCTTGAGATGGTATCACCTTTCAACATTATTGCTCAACAGCAACTACAAGCATATTATCATCAACAAATAATTAACAACCCATCTCTTTTTAGTTTGGGTTCTCCGAATTCAGGTATTTTTTTCGAAGTTTTTGAATTGATTTCTAGTCCCCTTTTCAGGATTCTAACAATTAAAAATGTATAGTAAAAGAATCTATGGTTTTGGTGTTATGTTGTGCAAATCATAATATCAGCAGCATGTGGGTTGGAAACCGGAGGGAGATTCAGTTTCAGGGAGCAAGCTCTTTTGCAGAAAGCATTGCTAGAGATCAAGTTCAAGGAGGGGTGTCTAATATTGCTCCAACAGGTAAAACTAGTTTCGTCTATCAGAACAACAACAACAACAATGTTGATGCCAACATGTTTCTCAATGAGCATGATAACAATTTATTGACTGAAAGCTCAAAAACGCAGCATCAATATTACGGGGAAAACGCAGCATCAATGGATACGTACATTAATTTGTACCAGGGAGTGAATCCTACTTGTAACATTGCTACAAATCAGCATCTAAGCTATGAACACAACACAGCTACTGCTACTGCTACTACTACTACTACTATGCATAGTGTTAATCAGCATTCAGTTGACTGTACCGAGCTAGTCTATCCTCCACACCCCATTTCTTGGGTGGCTCAGCCTGTTTCTATGGCCATGTCACTTCATAGTATGGCTCAATGACTCAATCTATGGCTCAGGCAGTTTCTGTGGTGGCACCGCCTCAAAATATGGCTCAAGCTATGTCTCAACCTGTTTCTATGGTGAAACTGCCTCAAAATATAGAGGAAAAGATGGCGGTAAATCTGCTGAAAAAGACCAACTCATTTGATTAGATGATTGATGATAGTGCCACTAATCCACTATGAATGGCAACAATGTAGCTAACAACAACTGGCAAGTTTAGGATTAGAGTTTAGAATGCTAGAATATTTGGCCAATTTAGGATGGAAGTTTTAGAATGCTAGAAATTAGGATTGTGTACACTCCTAGAAATTTGGGTTTGGATTTGTGTACTTGGTATGAGTGTTTAGATATTTGAAATTGAACCACCACACTAGTGTTTGTAAGCTTCTCTTTTTCTTTGGAAATAGAAATTGATCCTATTAACATGTTTTTTGAATTTTTCAGTATTATAGATAGTCTCAATTTGGCTTGTTTGATCTTTTGCCTAATCAAATTAAGGTTTATAATTGGTATATAAAATAAAAGAAGAAAAATATAACTAAGGTATGGTGACTGTGTTATTGACACATGCATATTTTTTATTTTATTTCAATTAAAGTTTTGCAATTGAATCCCAACCACAGTTTTGAATTGTATTACAATAAACCAATAAAATGTACAGATGTGAATAAATTAGTGAGAGAGTGTGCTTGAACAGTGGCCTAAGTGACTGTCGTGAGAATTGTATTTTCATTAGAGATCACAAAAGCACATTGCGTAAATGTTAATGCTACATGTTAAAAAATGGCAACAAACAATGCATATGTGCAAACATTCTGTTAAGAACTTTACTCTGTTCCACCATTTTGATGGTTGTATTCTTTTTGACGCAGAACGGAAGTTCTAGGGTTTACCAGCGTAATCCCCAAAGTAACAAAACTGGAATCCACCAGCAAAGAACGAATGAATGTAACTGAAAATTGATAATATTATTGAAAAATGAAACTGATAACAAAGGGCCTTAAATAGCCTCTCGAAACCCTAAAATAAGCAAAAAGACTAAAATATCCTCAAACTAAAAACGGAAAAATAAGAAAAAACACAAAATCTTCGGTTGCCCGACCGCCTAACTTAAACTGCTCCGATGAGGACGCAAATGATGTCAACCGGGGCAACCCTGGTTGCCACGCTATAGATCATTGAAAACCCTTTCCGAAAACATATTATAATAGGAAATCTGTCAACCGAGTCAAAAGTTACGCCCGTTTCTTTGGAGCACCTCTTTTGGACAATTTCCTGTCCATCTCTTCTTCAAACTCTAAAGCCAACTGTCTTACATCACTTTTGCTCCTCCTGCAACATAGAGAAAGCAAACATTTAAGAGCAAAACCTTAGATATCCAAAATCATCCATCAACTCCTTGGGAATCAGACCATTTCAACTCTTAGTTCATCCATATTCACCTAAATTATATGTTTCTTTGGCATTACGTTTATTTAATCATCTTCATAAGATGTAAATATGCTAGCAAACCAACAGGATCCAAAATTGTCAACAAATCAAAATCTTAAACGGTTAAACTTGATGTCACTGTAGAATGAACATTAGAAACATTGCCAAAAGTAGAGATTTTAGCAAGAGATAAAAGCTGAAGAGAACGCTTCAATATGCCGGATGCAGTGAGCCTGGACTAACAAAGTCATGCCACATGACATTGACATCCGAGTACATGTGATTCCGATGTCAAATGTCATGATTTCAGTAGTTGGGCTTATTGAGCCAGGCATAATGAAGCATTTCCCAAAGCTGAATGGAATCAAACATGAGTAGAGAGTTCTCTATAAATGCAACCATTTGACAGTTTAATAGTTTCGTTCTTTGTCTTTTTACTTTTCAAACACCAATTAGAAAGGGTGAAAACTTCATCTCCAACATCTATAAGCAGAATTCTACGAGTTAGGTGGATATTCAAATACCGGTTCAGTACCATCCAAAAACCCCATGACTCGGAGGTCTAAAACGACTAGAAACAAACAAAGGAATGAATACACATCATCAATAACTAGAATATATGAATCCACATATATTCAAAGCCAAGTTGTCCACAAAATATTTCAACTGATCGTGAAAATCAAACATTCAATATTCAAACCAGCATCAAGGCACTGTATCCTCTAATAAAAAATACTAATTTATTCACTTCATTGACTAATTATGATTCTCCGAAAAGCTTCTTCTTCTTCTTCTTAATTTTTTTCACCTCAACATAGAACAAAGTTGCATTCTTCTTTTCACATAACAATTAAGAATACACAAGTAACACAAACAAAAATGCTAATTTATTGGGCTCAATTACACATGCAAGAACTGAACCTAAAACACCCAAAATCCAGAGCTAGTACCAATTTAATATCAAACACATAAATGTGTGTATATATATATATATATATACAAGTGTATAGAGACTAGAGAGAGAGAGAGAGAGAGAGAGAGAGAGAGTTACACTGGCTTTCAGCTGATTGATATCTTCATTCTTCAATCTAAGAGAATAGTAGCATCATTCATCAGAGACTCCAAAACGTCCTCTGGGAATATCACTGAGGAAGAACCCATTTTTTCAGTTTCAAAATAGTAGCATCATTCATCATTCTGAGAATAGTAGCATCATTCATCAGAGACTCCAAAATATTTTGGTCAAAATTAAAATAAACCAAAATCAAAACTTGATTTCAGATAGTTTATGCACTAGATGAATGACCTCTAAACTGTGAACAGATCAAACAAAAGCTGAATTTCATTATGGTGCAAATACACAATCAATTCATTGGTTACAAAACTTACATCGATCAAATAATTTACACTTCAACTTGAATGAAGGTGTTGGCAGAAGGAAAACACGAAAACATTACTTAAGCTCCGATGCATACAATAGTTCAAAATCAGATTGCTGTTTTCTCATTACAACATCAGAAGTGTAGGCCACAACACTTAACCAGATAAACAGAACTTTTGAATTGACTATGACTACAAACTAGGATCAAATCTGGCTTCATATTTATTGCTGTAAACGTTACAGCAGCACAACTCTTCCGGTCACTACCACAACCACATTTTTCATAGCTGAGGCTCATATTGTCTAAACTCTAAAGTACGTATTCAAAGCAGAAATATATAAACACATAATTATTCAATAAGGTAAGAAGATAACGCACCTCCCTACTCCCCAGACAGCTTACATCGAAAGCACTTGCAAAGATCCTTGCACATAGGTTGTTTCTAGCTGCTCCTAAGATTATATCTTCTCAGCAAACTGCATTTGTTACAAGAATTTGCTCAGATACTAAGGTATATGGGGGTAATGTTCAAATGAAAATAGATCCTACGGATGAAAACAGATACTATTATAATGAATTGATAAACTTCAATAAACTAAAGTCTCTATATTGGCGAATGGATCTCCTCATGAGAGTTCTGTGATTTCGAAACGGAAGATACAGACTACGTAAAGAAAAATAATCACCATCAAGAAAACATCCCACCTAACTAAGTATAGAAGTGACAGCATATCAAACACTTCAATAACCTAGGAAACATGGATACTCCATTTGGTGGAGGTAACTCGTATCGAACTCGTATCCAGTTCAGATACTCCACGGATACTCCAAGATACGTATCCGATACGCCAAATGGCGTATCCATTGACTTTTTCACAAGTTTGACTATAGGATACTTAGGGGATACTTGGAGGATACGTTTGGGGCAATATTATAATTATTTTAGTATAAAATGGGGTCAAATTATAATTTTAAAATTTTAGGTGTCAAAATGAAATTGTAAGGAAGTTTTGGTTTTGATTCCATTGACATAGAGAATACCGGGATATTTGAGATTGCAAACTTTTCTCTTGATGAAACAGAGTTAGAGGCCGAATTATTTAGATCCTTTAACAATATGAATGATGATAATGAAGTTAATTAGGAATTTAAATATGTTTTATGAGTTTTTTTATGTAGTATTTGGATTTTGTAATATGTTATGACTTATGTGACGTATGCTTTATTTAGATTTTATAATATGGTCGACTTATGTGACATGTTTTATTTGGATCCTGTAATATATTACATTGTTATGACTTATGTAGTTACGTGACATATTTTATTTGGATTCTGAATATGTTTTTATTTTGAATGAATTATCAAATATGTTTTCATATATTATTATTATTATTTTTTAAATATAAAATATAAATATATATATTATTTTAATTGACGTATCATGCCGTATCCGTATCCTAGTTTTTGAAGATTTACCGTATCCCCGTATCGTGCCGTATCCGTATCCCGTATCCGTATCCGTGCTACATAGTCAATAACAAACTAAAAGTAGCAGGAAATTCTCGCATGAAATTAGGAACAGACTGAAATAATTTAAAAATTAACATTGGCATGAAATTCAAATAGAATTCAGGGACAAGGTATACATAATAAACCAAGTAGACTAAATTAAGCCCCCGGGGTGCTTCGAGATGATGACGTATTCAGGAGATCGACCAAAACCCTTGTGAGCAATGAGATAAATTCTTGAATCTCCAAGATAAGACTGATATTGTCATCTCCATCTAAAGAGGAAGACGACCTTGAAAGCTCAAGTTCAATCTTTCTGGCAAACACCGTCCTGAACCTGCGCTCCAACTCCCTGGACCTCCAGCCTCCAAGCAGATGTAGAAGACCCTTTTCGAGAACCTGTGTCCACAAGGAAGGGACCAAATAAGCAAGAGGAAAATGGAGTGGCTCTATCAAGTGAGGATACTCTGATAAAATATGCTTCTCTTTTGGAAGTTTTAAAACACGCTCATATGTTGGATCAGGTTTGGTGAAAGTATCCCTCCAAATTCGCAACTTTCCCATCTCCAAACTCATCTGCCCACTCCAAGAATTTATTGGTATCTTAAATATCTTCTTCTCCCCAAGAAGATACATCTGCAATGGCTTCAGTTGAATATCCATCTAGGATGAGTCTTCTTCGAAATGGTTGCCATTTTCTTGGATTACCTTCTACAACTTCATTTGAAGACACATCTGCTTGAATTGAAGAATTGTTCAAACTTTGAATTTCTTCCTCTCTCGAAACTACATAGAATAATCAAAATTGGATTCAATACAAGGTGACAATTAATTAAAAAATTGGATGACCAAACTTACAAGTAACAAAGCTACATTGAAGAATCCAATTATGATTGTTATTGGATTCAATACCAGAAAACAATTAATTAAAAAATTTAATAACCAAATTTACAAGTAACCAAGCTACATTGAAGAATAAGATCCAATACAAGTAACCATTAATAACAAAATTTACAGGTAACAAAGATACTATTGAAAAAGCCAATTATAACTCTGTTAACGAACAATTTGGATTCAATACAAGTAACCATTAATAAAAAAAATAAAAATAAAAATTACCTGTTGCTGTTGCGATTGTTGAGTTGGTGATTGTTGAAGCCATGTATGACTCTGGAATTTCTTCTTCTTCACTTATTAGGTTTTTTGCACATAAAATAATCACATTACGTACTCATTTCATCATAATTTTAAACACCACCAAATTTACAACAAAAAAAAAAAAAGTGTTATTCAAATTGAGTCTATATTTTAGAAATCCAATTGATTGGATGAATATCATGAAACTTAAGGATTTTTAATGTCTCATATATTTTTAATTGTATATAATATAATTTGCTGTATATGAAAAACAAAAGAAAATTAAAAAAATAATAATCATTTATAAAAATATCAATATAATTAAGGATAATAAACAGATGCATATTAGAATCAAATACTTATACAAATGATTTTGCTTGAAGCTGTTTTAGAATTTCAACTACACAACTAAACAATTGATGTAAATAGATATTGATAGGCATGAATAGAAAGAAAACTGAAGAGACCGAAACAATTATTTTGATTGAGCTCACCTCTGATTTGCCCATCTTCTTCAACTTTTGAATTACAATTGGGCTGGGCAGAATTATAAATAGAGTGACGATATTTGCACTCCTTAAAAACTGTATGTGCACCAAATCAATATATTTTAAAAACTCCAATATTACCCTTAAGTAAAATTATTAAATTTATCACAATAAATGTATATCTAAGCTAGAAAAACTTCAAAGAGACTTTTTCTGGGTAGATGGGGCTGTCAAAAAGAAAATGCATGCTGTGAAATGGGATTTGCTTTGCAAAAGCAAAAATAGTGGTGGGTTAGGCATTGGTTCGGCTCTAGCTAAAAACAAGGGCCTCTTGGCAAAATGGGTTTGGAGGTTTGGGGTTGAAGATAGGCCTTTTGTGGAAAAGGGTGTTATGCACAAGATATGGCGTGGCTGTGGAGTCGCTTCGATGGAACTGGAAAGGGGACTCTACCAGCTCTTTTTTTGTGAAAACAATGGGCCGCTTGTTTGATCCAGAAGAGTTCTCGGGTGTGCTCTTAGATAATGGTTTTCAGGTGCTTGTGGGTAGGGGGGACAGAGCTGATTTTTGGGCTGATATCTTGGTGGAGGGTACTCCCCTGAAGGTGGCATTTCCTAGAATATATGCTTTAGCTAGCAATAAAATTGGTTGTATCAGGGATTTTGGTGGCCAGGTTAGTTCTCATTGGAAGTGGGATGTCTCTCTTAGGAGACCTTTGTTCAATTGGGAAGTGGAGCAATGGGAATGCTTCCACGGCTGCCTGGAAACCATCAAAATTAGGGACTTGATCGATTCCGGACTCAATTGGGTGGATTCACAACCCTAACGGCAGCTTTACTGTTAACTCTTTTTGGAAGTGCCTGGAAGGTGAGCAGACCGGATTGATCACTGATTTCAATGGCATTTGGACAGGGAAATCTCCTCCTAAAGTGGAGGTGTTTGTTTGGCAACTTCTCCATGGGAGAGTGTTGGTCAATGATGTCCTTCATAAGTTCGGAATGCTTGTGGGATCCAACCTTAACTGTCATCTCTACGGTGATAATATTGAGACATCTGATCATCTTTTTTTGCATTGCACTTGGGCTGGCAGCCTGTGGCAAAGATGTATGAATTGGTGGGACATAATCCTTAATTATGTCCCATTGAAGTTTTTCTATCTTATGTGGGATTGAATCCAATTGATATAAAATTATTTCCGTGTGTAAAAGGGCATTTGATGGAATTTGATCTTTCAATAATTAAGGTATGTTTTTAATCAACAAGATTGGCCTTAACCAAGCCCAGCCCATCCTTGGCCCATCTCAATCCATTCATTCCTTCTTGTCTGAAAAGACAAACCGTTTTCCTAAACCCATCTTCATGTGAATTCTATTTCAATTTCTAAGGTTCATTCAAATAATTTTTCTGCGTATTGCATCCTTTGGATCGGGCTCAGGTGTTGTCGACCTCCCGTAAAGACATGAACAGTGTCTTCATGGTGGAGTTGTTCGATCTGTGCAGATGTGTTAATGACTTAATGGTGATATATAGATTTCGTGGGCCAAATCTTTGAGAGCCACTTGCTAGAGGTATGGACGAATATCCTTAATAATTTTCTCTTTTAAACATAAATCCCTCCTTAAAAAATAGAATTAGAGGAGAATTGCAGGCATGTAATTATTCCCTATCTCTTCATATTTGTAAATGTTCTTCTGATGTTTGTTACTGTTAATAGAAGAAGCAATATGTTAATTTCCCTGTTAATAGGAGATAATATAAGAAGTTTAGCTGAATGTCTGATTGCATGCTATAGAAAACCAAGAATGCTTCAGCTTGGAACAATGATACGGTCCGACTTGAAAGCTTATACGTGAAGGTTATGTTTATGGTAAAAAAACTAAAGCATCCAGAAAGGGAAAGGGAGGGGTAGTGGTGCTTTGACAAGTAATCTGGACTTTTTAGTCACCGTGAATGTTTAAATAGGATTTGAGTACTCTGGTTCTATATTTTACTCTGTTCTTGATTCATGAATTTATTCTGCCAATTGGTTAAAAGACTAACAGAATTAGAAGATTGTATTCCAACAATTTGCAACCAATAAAGGTTTCATTCCTCCAAAATCAAGTGAAGTTGCTAGTGATTGATAGCATGGTTGCTCTTGTTTCAGGGTGAGGTTTCTACTCTTTTCTGCTGTTTCAGGGTGAGGTTTCTATTCAAAATTAAATCAAATTATGGCCTTCCAGGTTTGGACTTTGGATGAGGTTGCTGTTTGATATAGCATGTTTTCCCTTCTACTAGGATGAATACAAATGCATGATCATACCCTTAGCTGCTGATTTGGAACATTATCAATTAAACTTATTTTTGTGTTCGGAATCTACCTTCATTGTTCTTGGGATGAATGCTGAGAATTAATATTTGTTCAATTTTTTTCCATGAAAGAAGCATAGACAATATGTTCTTATTTCTAAATTAGACATGTGCCAAAATTTCAAAATCGGCTCATGTTCAAAGTGACTATGATATCTAGATATGTCTAGGGAATACTATCTTGTTTTATCATCTTCTTCATTTCAAGCAATTTTTCTTTTAGCTTTACTAACAATCTTATAGGGACTAGAGGTGATGCAATGGAACCTGTTGCACGAGCTTTTCAAACATGGCAAGCGAACACACACACTTCAGATTCTCAAGAGTACAAGACTCCTCAAATTCTAACATTAAGATTGGTTTTGGCCCTGGTGATCATGGTCCATGGAGATGGGAGTGGTAACGCGTTCAACGGGCAGGGTCGAGTCATAGCTAACTTCATATGGCTTCACAAACCTTTCTATGAACTCGGACCACTCATCACCCTTGTGAAGGGTAATACTCGGATGAGCTCACACTCGGATGAGCTCACAATACGCAGCTACTACATCTACATCTTCTACTGGTGCACAAGAAGGAAGTTGTTCATGAGCTGAGGAACAAATCTCAGCATTCTCAGCTACTGTAAAATGCATACTGAATTATATCTGATTTTCAGGAATTCTGTCGTTGACCTTTTTTTACAAACATTGTATAAATAGATTAACTTAGTCTGTTAATGGTGTTCTCTTAGACCTTTCGACAAACACTTCTTCACTTTAATCAAACACTTGCTTTGTTTGTTATTTGACATCCCTCACGTGCCACAAATATGGTCTGATCATGACCGTATACATCGGCTCCAAACCCACCATTTTCATTGTAGACCAAACCCTAGCATACCAAGCTCTTATTCAGCAAGGTGCAGTCTTAATTTGCTGACCGCCCTCATTCAAACTTATTCAAGGACATATTTCCTGACCATTACACGCATGCAAGCATTGCACTGTCTTCTTACTGCACGACTTGGCTTATTCTACACCGTAATCTCATTGGAACAGCCAGAGTTCCCTACCCTCCTCGGCTGAAATCCTACTCTCATGTATGTAAACACACCTTGGAGTTGATAAGCTCCAACGATGACTATATTTCCATCATGCATTTGTGGAAGACTTTCGAGGTGAGAGTCCCTAACTGTCAAGAGTTGTGGTTTAGTAGAAGAAATATTTGATCTTCAGGGGCTAAATTTCAAAGAAAAGGATTCCATAGAAGCAACAACTCAATTGAGAGAATTGTATGTTGATCAACTGTCAAACTTGAAGCGCATATGGAATAAAGATCCCAAATCTTTTTCTCTGTCCGAATCTGGAAAATCTTTTTCCAACGACATCATTGCCACCATATTTTCCCAAATCTGGATCCTTCGTATTTAGGTCCCCTGAAATTCCTTGAATCACCTTTTTTGTTGTTCATTCTCTGTCCACCATAGTCATCCCCATTAAATCCTATGTTATCACCATAAGACCTTTGAGATGATCTACTACTATCAATCAGAGTTCCTTCTAATATCCATCTTACCATTTGTTCGGAGCGTCTATCTCATAATTGTCAACATCATCAGAATCATCAAACCCTGTTCCAGGTCTGTTACTATCAAGATCTGAATGTCCTCTCTCACGGGCACTTCGAACTTTGCTAGATTAATTGAAATCATATTCGTGCTCTCCAAATTTTTCTGCATGAGCCTGAATAACCATAACAGCATCTTCACCCCTTGATGGAGAATCAGCATACTCAAAAGAAGCAACATCTGCCCCATCTGATTCATCATCATCATCAAAATCGAAATTCCAGGCATTTGAAACCTCTGGCCACTTGGCAACCTTCTCCATTCTCATGTTTGGACCCTGTCGCCTCTCTTCCATTTTATTCTCTAGAAATTCATCAGGTGCACATTTGCAATCGTAATGAAAACATGCCATATTTCTCCGATAATTTAAGAAGTTGCAACTGTGATAGCATAGAACCATCATAAGCAAACCCCATAGTTTATAACATTGCAAAATGAAACCAATGTATCAGTATAACTAGAGATGAGTACAAGAAAACCAGAACTCATGCTGACCAACTTTTAATGAAATCTAGATGGTAAAAAAATAAATGAAAAAAGAAGGCAAAGTATCATCAGTGATTAGACATTAGTTTTGTTCAATTCAGCAAAATCGTGCACAAAGCTAAGGAAAAGACGTAACACGTACATCTCCTTCATCGAGGTGAACAAGCTTCCTCCTCAATAGCTTTGAAGAGAAAACCACCTTCTTCTCTGCACTCTGCCCGCACTTGGCCGGACATCCATAGCCAACCAAAATTTATATATGTCCTGTCTTGACAAGGGCCTGAAATTCAGTAGAACGGGATATCTTTTTGGCGCTTATCTAATGGCATATGTGATTTGCATGCTATCCAGCAGAGAACAACCTTGGTGAGGCAGTTAAGCAACAAACATGGACTATAACATTGCCACCACATTGAAAGATGTTCATAACTTCATATTCTCTGACGTTTGGAGGCAGGCTTGTAAGAAGTATAATTTCTCTTGCTCACCTGTTTCCGGACAAAGTCCTGAAATTATAGTCATGGCTCAAATCTACCTTCCAATAAATCGCCTACTGTTTTTAAATTCACTGAGATATCACCATCACCATCATTATCCATATCATATCTGTAACATCTTCCAAGTTTTAATTAATAAGTGAATGTTATAATTCTTTGCAAAATTACAATGTAAACAGGCCATGTTTCTCTTATAATTTAAGAATTTGCATTGTGAATGTTACAATTCTATGCAAAATTCATGAAATCACACATTTTTCATTTTTTTAGTAAGTCACAGACTTCTTAGAAATTAGAATACCAAAAGATTTTCATATAGGGGAGCTAAAAGGACAGCATTTCAATTAATGTGTTCAATGTCTTCATCATGTCTTAGGCTAATAGAAATTGGTTTTTAATATAATGGGCTTGGGCTTGGGCTTGGGCTTGGCTTCGGGTAATCTTTTGGAGCTGACTCCATTTATGATTTTTTTCCCTTTAAATTATTAAAAATTTATTAGAAGTTTATTAACCAGATTTAAGTAGACATTCGAAGTTGATATCTAATAATGAGATACATAGAAAAAGAAAAAAAAATGGCGGAATTGCACAAACTTCCCTTGAGGTTTCACAAAATTAAACATATGTGGCAATTTTGGATATGTACTCACAAACTTCCATTGACCTTTAAATAATGTTACACAAACATCCCTTACCAAGTTACCATTAGTTGGGGTCCGTTAACTCCTAACGATCGGAGGCAATATGGTCTTTTTGACCTAATAGAAAAAACATCCCACCTAACAAGTATAGAAGAGACAACATATCAAACACTTCAATAACAAAATAAAAGCATCATGAAATTCTAGCATGAAATTAGGAACAGACTGAGATAATTTCAAAAATTAAGTTTAGCATGAAATTCCATTATAATTCAGGGACAAGGTATGTATATATATATATAGGATGTGTCTTCTTTGAAATAGTTGCCATTTTCTCGGATTACCTTCTACTACTTCATTTGAAGACACATCGATCTGCTTGAATTGAAGAGTTGTTCTGACTTTGAATTTCTTCCTCCCTCGACACTACATTGAAGAATCCAAATTGGATTCAATGCCAGGTAACAATTAATTAAAAAACTTAATAACCAAATTTACAAGTAGCAAAGCTACATTGAAGAATCCAATTATGACTGTTATTGGATTCATTACCAGATAACAATTAATTGAAAATTTTAATAACCAAAATTTCAAGTAACCAAGCTACATTGAACCTAAAACTCGTTAATTTATAATAATCATAGTAAGAGTAAACTCGTTAATTTATAGAATAATAATCATTGCCTCGTTTAAATCTCACTAATATAAATGGACCTAATTAACACAGACAAAAATGCTAATTTATTGGGCTCAGTTACACACTTACACATGCAAAAACTAAACCTAAAACACCCAAAATCCAGAGATGGCACCTATTCAATATCAAACATATAAATGTGTATATATATTGAAACTTAATGATTTTTAATGTGTATATATTGGGCTGAGCAAAATTAAAAATATTAGGTGTTAATTATTTGGGCCAAATCGGGCCCAATAGGAATTGGAGTTTTTTTAATAATAAACTCTTTTAAAAAAATAAATAAATACTATATATGGACTTTTTATAAATTTATTATTTTCACATGCCAGTTGGAGAGGAGACAAATTAATTTTGATTTTTTTTCCCAATTATATATCCATCTGACTAATCACTATTCATTATTTTTCATCGTATATAGCAACTTTTTAAGATATCTATTTGGATAAAATCTTATACTTTTCCAATTTATAGAAAAGAAATTTAATTATAGAAAATTCATTATAGGGTCTCATCAATTCTCCTTTCAAAAAAAAAAATTCTCATTAAATGAATTTTCTAAATCTTTATAAATAAGCACACCTACCATAAAGATAAAATTGCACTAGAGTTCTTGTATTGTAATTCTCTATAAAATCAAAATGACAAATCCAACTTGTTTTTATATTCCTCTTGTTATGCTCGTAATTGTCGTTCATGTTTTATTTGTCAATCAAAATACCGCTACCGAGACAAGTAACAATGACGAAGTTACTCTTATAAAAAAATCTTGTAATGGCATCAAATTTCCAAATACATGTTGATCGGTTCTAGATGTAGAGTCGTAGCAGAAGCACAACCAATTTAAAAAGTTTAACGAGGATATCAATGGATATATTATATGAAGAATCTATTGGGTTAAAGTCACTATTCATTAAAGCGGAAGAAAATATCACCGATCCAAAAAAATTTAAATTTTTTTTAAGTATTTACATCAATGCATTCAAATTTTACAACCATAATGTAAAAACTTTTGGAATTCCTAATTTCGAAAAGAGAAATTATTTTCATGCAAATCTTGACATCGGTTTTTGTTTTAATGGTGCTATTGATTATACCGATACCAACATCAATATGTTCAACCGAGAGATTGAAACTTTATCTAATTTTACTTTGGATGTAATATTGTTTCTATTTAATTATAATAAATAAATAAATAAGTTCACTTGTTGTTTATGTATAACGCCCAATACAATTTAAACAAAATTTGATTGGGCCTATTACAGCCAATATCTGGTCAGCTCTATATGAATATCTCTAGATTGAAAAAGAAAAATAAAGTTGGTGGGACCAACCAATGACAACTTGTCCTGCTTTAATAAGCTTTGGATTAAACAGGTTCGTGGGCCCAAAAAACGATTTCAGCCCCAAAATTAATTATGACCCAAACTTTTATTGGCTGCATAGACGATTTTACCCTTGACTTTAGTTTAATGAGATGAAAGTCAAATTTTGCATCCAATAAACACTATCACATCATCAAAATTTGAACTTTTGTTTAGAAAAAACAAAAAAAAAAAAAAAAAAAAAAAAATTGAAAATGATTACAATAAAATCACATAAATAAAGTTATATTTTTGCACAAACATACCTGACATTTAGTATGATTGTAAGCATATGGAGCTTTTGCCTAGAACTATACAAACATCCCCTATCGATAACGGCATGTGTTAGGAGTTAATGGGGTAAAATTGGTTATAGGTCCAAAAGGCCGAACAAGTTTTTGTATTGAATTAGCCACTTTTAAATTTTAATACATGCTTTTATATTACTGAAACTTATAATTGTTCTCATTCTAAATGTAGATGTTAAAAAGTAAATGATATGATTAAATAATAATTAACACATAACTAATTTTATTATTTCTTAACACAATCAAACTAGTTTTTTTCACTATTGAACTAAGCCACCAGAATGAGGTACATAGAATTTCGAAAGCCACTCATTGTTGTTGATGAACTTCTCAACAATGAAATCTTTAACTTCACTGGGGTTGTTCAAGTTATGATATCTAGGCCATTTTACTCTACCGCCAGTGTAAGATCCAGGCCCAAAATTCCAAAATTCAACATCATACAAGGTGGTTACATCAGACTGGTCATTGAATTTCATCCAACTTTTAGGATCGATGAAATCATCCATGTAGGATTGCATGATGATTGTTCGGGCATACCTTTTCCACGGTCTACCCAAATATGTTTTTACATTAAAGTGGGCTTTAAGTTTTGGTGTAGGTATAATATTGCAATTGTGGATTGCAATTGCATTATTCATTTTATTGACTTCACTTCTATTGGCAGTGATTACAATTTGTTGCTGATCGAGTGGTCGCCTAACATGTATTGTTGAATTTTGAATAATAGAATTAGGAATTCAATTTATATATACGGATATACAAGGGGAAAAACAAGTAATTTTAACCGGACTCAGCTAAAAATCATACAGCCCATTTAAAATAATGTTTGTATTTTTCAATTAATATAGTATCGGGATAATGTTGGTAGGGCACCGATGGGGTCAATTTTTATTATGTGAAGCCCAGCCCATTTGTTTACAAACAAAATCTGAAATACCAATTTTTTTTGGGGCAACAAAGCAGATGATAAAGATAACAAGAAAGATGAAAGGTCTATAAAATGTAATGTTGCCATTGATGGGTGCACGAATTGGAGCACAGATAATAGGAAGAAAGGAATGGATATTGTTTCATTTATTTTCTCATCTCCCATAAGATCCATGACTGATCCCCAGTCCTCCGGTCAAGTCAGGAAAAAACTAACAGCTTTAGTATTGATTCCTTTGGTGACAATAAATCAATAATCAGCGGCGATGCTTGAAAAAGTTAGCATTTTCTTCTCCTTGGTGTAGGTGATGATGCTTTGAGTGTCCTTTTGGAACAAAAACTCACGGAATTAGCATGTAAGGTCGAGTCGTTCAATAACTTTTATACCTTAACTTTTTCATTATCCTGGTCCCGCTGAAGGACGCAACCGTAACATAGCTCAGAGCTGGAGTATAAGGCACCTTAGCTGCTGCTGTAATTGGAGTTGGACTTTGTGAAACAGTTGCAGGAGCAGCAGACCAGCCTCTTTTGACAACTACAAAGGGAAAGGAAAATTGATAATTAGATGCAATGTAGAAATGCAGTATAAGCTTCATTGGCCTACGCACATTGAATGACAAACTTGCAATGCAATCCAACATTATATAAAGTGTAAAAATAATAGCCTGCTTAGTTCTAGGTTCTAGCTAGAGCTTTGACAGTGGCACCGTCTCAGCAAAATTCCATTTCTTTTAATGATTCAAAATCAAGATCCTATTGGTCAACCAAACAGTTCCCACGTTCACAAGTTTTGCTTCGGTCCAGCTAAGACCTTAAGAACCCTGTCAGTTTAACCCATGAAACATTAAACCAAGTAGTGATAACTAAACCCAAAAACTAGGATTAGGCTATTAAGTAGTAATTTTTCCCCTCTCTACTCATACAACTGACAAAAACTCTATAGTTTCTCTTTTTCACTGAATGAACAGCAAACAGGCTTGCAAGATATTTATGTGTACCTAATAATAAAATTGTGTTACTAATCACTCTTGCTAGCTCATTTTGGCAAAAGTAACTCGACATCCACCAGAAAGGAAGAGACCGGAAGACACGGGACGGTAGATTGCAAATAAATGTGACAAGGGAGAATCTACCTTCTTACTTGGGATGGTGAACTGAAACAGATTCCCTCTTAGCATTGCTGCTAGAGGCTTCACTGACCAAATGAATGACGTCTTACATCAGCTGCATGGCAACCTAAAACATATTTACCATGAATTTTTATACACAGTTTGAAACTTTGAATTATATTAGACGAGATACTTCAAAATTTCCTCAAAGTATTGAACAGAGACCTTGCAGCCTAGCAAGTTACCAAGACCCCATTAAGAAATTTGGGCAGTTAACTTAACTGACAACATCTAATTATCGAAATATTGAAAATCATTGTCAGGGCCATTATACACCGCATAAATTTGTTATTCTTCTCTTCGAATATTGCTTTTACACTCCACTACCTTCTTGTTTCTTGCTTAGAAGGAAAGCAAAGAAATGATACATAAACATATATGATTACATATTTGCAATATTATTAAACAAATGGCAAGAACTTCAATATTTGCGAACGGCAATTTGAGTGGGCAATCATGTAAGCATCACATGAATATGATACGAAATTGAAATAGAAATGGAAAGAAATAAATGCATGACCTAAACCACATATATCATTAATGTATTTGATTGAAAAATGAAATATTCTTAATTTCACTGTCATCAAAGTATTATCAACATTATGATTTCAATCAACATATGAACACAATCCATAACATTATTCACTACTTCGCTCACGAACAAAGTATCATCTCTAGACATTCTTTAAAGAAAACACAGAAAATCGCAAAAAAAATTATAAAAAAAAAAAAAACAATCATCTAAAAAAACGCCGTCGATGATAATAGATTGAACAAATAATGGTACCAATTATAATTAGTTTAAAGTGAAAGCATCAATCAAAGACATAGCAGTCCATTTACTTTAATATACACATAACATTTGTAATGAGTTGATAAAAATGAATTAAAGTATTTTAAAATGAACAAAAAAGAGGAAAAAAAAAAAAAACAAAATTTACCTTCTCCTGGTTTTGGATTTCAGTGTTGATTAGAGACAGAGAGTATTCTAGGCCTCTTAGCGATGCTGTGGAAATGTCTGAGCTCCTCCAAATCTAACACCAAATCCTCTGCCATTTCGTGCTTTGCTTTCACTACACTGACTCTGCTTTCAAATTCTGTAAAATAAGTTTTTATATGATTATGTCCTAATAGTGTGCAACCGGCCTGGTATGCTCGTTAGTTGTTACCAGTCCAACACATTGCTGAACTACCTATAGTTACCCTTTTCAAGTCAAAATGTCCACTCCAAATACTCTTAATTCTATTGATTTAAAATATTAGAACAAGCTACCCAAAGCTATAACCTTGGCAAGATTCAAGAGAAGAATATATATTTTTACTCATATATCTTTAGAGATTTATTACAGATATTTGCAATTGAAAACGAGTAACTACCATACTAAAAACCTCACAATCTCATTCTCCGAAAAGCTTCTTCTTCTTTTTCTCTTTTTCTCCTCAACATATAACAAAAAATCAAGAGCAAAGTTGCATTCTTCTTTTCACATAACAATTAAGAATACACCAGTAACACAAACAAAAATGCTAATTTATTGGGCTCAATTACACATGCAAGAACTGAACCTAAAACATCCAAAATCCAGAGCTGGCACCAATTCAATATCAAAAATATAAATGTGTATATATAATTATATATACAAGTGTATAGAGACTAGAGAGAGAGAGAGAATTACATTGGCTTTGAGCTAATTGATGATCTTTAATCTAAGAGAATCAATGGTACCATCATTCATCAGAGGCTCCAAAACGTCTTCTGGGATATCACTGAAGAAGAGCCCATTTTTTCAGTTTCACACAGGAACCCAACTCAGTTCTTTCTCTGCCCACAAAAACAAAACCAAAAATCAACAATTTTTACACTTCAAAATACTTTCTTTTATCTTCCATTACAGAAACTAAACAACGAGCAGAAGTCTGTTTGTTTCCTGAGAAAAATCAAAAGGAAGAGAAAAATAAAAAACAGCCCTTTATAAAAATAGATCTAAACATGGGAAAAGAACACAAAAGCGCGAGAGAATTATCATACCTTTGGTTTTATGGATTCAAACAAAATTACACATCCTCTGGTTTGGACGAGACAGTCTGTCTCTCATTTGATTCTTATTCTTTTCTTTCAACGACGTCGTTTTCTGCATTTACTCGTCGTTTAATATTTCTCACAACACCCATAATTTATTCAATTATTTTAGGGTGAAATTCATTTTAGTCCCTCTAGTTTAACCTAATAGCTAAAATGGTCCCTAGGTTTTGAGAATTATCTAATTAAGTCCTTCTGTTAACGATTCCGTTAAAAAAGTGCAAACTAACAGGGTCAGAGGGTCAAATGACCCTGCTGCCCCTGATTAAAAATAAAATACAAAAAATATAAAACAATCTCCAAATTAAAAAATTAAAAAATTAAAAATACAAAAATACAAAAATACAAAAATATAAACAATCTATTCATCACCTCCATCTGGTTCAACACCAACCACATTCAACATCAATCACCAAACCCTAGCCACAAACACACCACCCCCACCAGTGTTGATTGACCCACCACCAAAATCAAACCACCACTACAAAGCCACCACGAATCAACCTCTATCACCATTTATTAGTCTTCTTCTTCTTCTTCATCACCACACCAACCTAGATCCATATTTTTTTTTTCATAAAATTTCTCCAGTATATTATAATCACATTCTAAACATGATTACATCCAGAGCTATATAATCTCTATTAGCAACAAATCCAAAACAATTGGAAAAAAAAAAAAAAAAAAAAAAAAAAAAAAACGTGATCAATCCAATCAAAAACCCAGAAAAAAAAAATTTCAAGAATGATATAACTCAACCAATCTGTCTATAACCCAAAACAATCTTGGCAACAGCAGCTCTAGTTCTTGCTCTGTTTTCACCACAAATATCCTTAGCAACACACATTGACATACCCTTCAATTCTTCAATCTCATAACTCTTCCTCACCATCATCACACCTCTCTTCTCCCTCACCAGCCACAATACACAGATTCCTTCTCTCTAATAAAACACCCATTCAAATCCAAAAATCCCTAACTTCTTCTTCTTTCACTAAATCTTCGATTCCCTTCAAACCCTCCACCACCAAACCTTCATCATCATCGGTTCATCACCTTAAATTCAACATCTCTATCACCGTTGTTCGCTTCTCGCTGTCGCAAATCTGGTTTCCGCGTGGTTTGTCTTACGTGAATCTCTTGCTCGATTTCAGACCACCCTGCCGTCAGCTCCAATCATCACATCCCACCTCTAATCAAGGGTTTCATCACCTGGTCACCGTCTCCGTTCGCACAGCTACCACTCGCAGCTCTTGATTTGGTGGGTTTGGTAATAGATGAGGATAGTGGGTTTACGGTTTTGAGAAGAAAAGATAGAGAAGAGATTAGGGTTTGGGGAGAGAGAATAGGGAGATAGCGGTGGATGAAGATAAAGATGCATTGTGTTTTTTTTAAATAAAAAAAAAAGATGTATTGTGTTTTTATTTTTAATGTTTATTAATTAATGGTATATTAATAATTGTTCTTTGGGTGTTAGATTAGGTTTTCTTTATATTTTTAATTATTTATTTTATTTTAAAATTGTTTTTAATTTTTAATTAATTTAATTAATTTAATTAAATTAAATTAAAAATTATTAATATACCATTAATTATTTTTTAATTTGATGTTTGTTTTATTTTTTGAATGTTTATTTTTTTAATTTGATTTTTTAAAATATTATTTTTAAATCAATTTTTTAATTGTTTTTAATTGAAATTATTAATTTTAACCCTGCTTTTACCATTATACCCTTACTGATCTGACAGAACCCTAACAGAATTGGATAGCAGGGACTGGAATACGTATTTTTGAAAACTAACGAGACCTGTCAAGATAATTCTCAAAACCGGGGGACCAGTTTGGCTATTAGGTGAAACTAGAGGTACTAAAATGAATTTCACCCATTATTTTGGAGTAATTGCATAAACATCCCCCAATTTTAGGCCTAATTACACACATATGAAATTTTTTACCAAATATTACACAAATATTACACAAACATCCCCCATTGTCAGTTGACTTCCATTCAAACTAACCGTTGACCAGATTTTTAGTATTAAAAGTCCAAAATACCCTTAGTTAAAAGTCCATATGTGTGTAATAAATAAATAAGTAACTAAGGGTGTTTGTGTAATATTTGGTAAAAAGTCCATATGTGTGTAATTAGGCCTAAACTAAAGGACATTTGTGTAATTACTCCATTATTTTATTATTAAGCTAACCCTAAACTAAATAATTAATTAACCCTTGTCTTCTTCCTCGTCTTTCACATATTAACCGATTCCGATCACCAATAACTTCAATTAAAAAAAAAATTCTCTTTTATTGTAATTAATAGGTCTATTATTTTCTACATCTTAAAATGTTTGTCACACAAGATAATCATATAACATCATAAGAAAATCTGAATGTTTTTTCAGTGGGAGAGTGAAGATCTTATTTATTCTCAACAAAGCAGTATCTAATGATAAGAATATTTTTTATTATGAACTAAAGTCTAAAGACTTGGTTTATAGAAATACATTACATAATTCTATATAAGCAAAAAAGGTTTTAAAAAATTAAAAAAATTAATCAATTTAAAAGCAACAACATTATAAGTTTTGAAAGAATAGAAAAATTAAAAGCAATGTTGAACTTTTCCATTTGGGAGGATTTTGAGGGTTAACAATTAAGGTTTTTTTTTTTTTTTTTTTTTTTTTTTGGTATCCGTGGGTGTCTAGGCCAGCTTGCGCGCACCTCGACTAATCCCACGAGGCTCTGAAGTTTACAGTCGGGTAAATCTCCAGTGGCCCTCAAGAGAAACGTGGCTGCCATGGATCAAACCTAGGACATCCGAGTTTACGGCTCGCCCCAGTGACCAGCGGCACCAGGGCCGGTCCATGGGCCAAGCAAACCCAGCCATTTGCTGGGGCCCCCGATTGGCCCAATCAACTTCTTCATATTTTGTAAAATTTGGAGCCTCCACATCCAATCTATTTATGTATAAATAGGCCCAATCTCAAACATTTATTTTATTCTTTACATTAGGCCCAACAAGTCAATTTAGCAGATTATATCAGACTTGTTGCTATTACTTGCTAACCTTTACTTATTACTGTTGTTGACTTGTTGCTTCGTTGAATCTGTCATCTGTGCTTGTAATTTGTAAAACATTCTCTACTTCGCTGAATCCCTTCTTGGCTTTTTTTTCAAACACTTAATCGCCGCCCTCTGCCCCTCTCTCTCCGACACTTCGTCTTCGATTTGCTTCACAGGTTCCTTTTTTTTTTTTTACTAGTTTGGATGAGAATGATAATGCACATATATTGATGATTTGAATGAGAACGTAGATGACTTGAACGATACTTTTTTTTTTTTTTTTAATTTATGTGGATAACATTGTATTTGGTAAATGAAAAATTATTTATTTAATTTTTTTTATGCTAATGATAATAATTTTATATAGGGCCCCGATTTTTGTTAATATCATAAAATCGCTTGGGCCCCAAAATGTCTGAAGACGGCTCTGAGTGGCACCACCCCTTAGGGATAACAATTAATGTTACTTTTTAGATTTTAATGGATGTATAGTCGTATAGAGTAAAATTGTTGTTTTTATATTTTGATAATGGGTATTTTAAGTAAACGGGTGTCAAGAGAATTTTTTTGGATGGCAATAACCTCACCCTTTATATATTTATATATGGAGTGGAGTCTGACGTAAGAATCATGTACATTCGATTGCACAATGTTTTGTAATTATTACATAACGTTTTACAATCATATCTAATTCAAAAAACATTCATGTGAAGTTTTTGTACCTCTATACCTAATGATTATCGTTTATATAGGGTTCAAAAATTAAATAGCACTATTTGGGGCGGTTTTTTGGTAACTGTCACCACTTTACTAATGTAAGTTTAAAAGGCACCTATTTGAGTGACCAGACAAAAATACCCTCATTTGTCTGTTTGTGCAATTTCAAACGGTGAGAGAAAGTGAGAGAAAAAGTGAAAAGTGAACAGCCCAACAGTCACCGGACGGTCCAACAGCCCTAAACTCGACGGAAAGTGTACGGTGAACCCCCGGCGACGGCGCTACAGTAAACCCAACAGTAATGGCATCGACGAGAAGTCACCGGAGATCTCAAAAGACTCGGGTAAGTTCTTGTTCCTGACGCGTTTTTCCGGTTGATAATTTCATGTTTTTTGATGTTTGATGCCATACTCATGATGTAGATTAGGTTGGATTTGTGATTGTGGTTGATTGTGGTTGACTGTGTTTGCACGATGAGGTTAGGTTAGGGTTTTAGTTTCAGAAAAGAGTTGTTTTGAGGACGATGAATTTCTGGGTTTCCGTGACTTTTGTTTAGTGTGTCGTGACTTTTATTTAGTGAATCGTGACTTTTGTTTAGTGAATCGTGACTTTTGTTTAGTGTGTCGTGACTTTTGTATATTGTATCGTGACTTTTGTATATTGTATCGTGACTTTTGTATAGTGTGTCGTGACTTTTGTTTAGTGTGTCGTGACTTTTGTATGGTGTGTCGTGACTTTTGTATTGTGTCCCGTGACTTTTGGCTTTTGTTAAGTGTTTCATGATAGCAGTATAGTTTCCCGTGACTTTTGATAAGTGTTCCGTGACTTTTGATAAGTGTCCCGTGACTTTTGTATACTGTCCCGTGACTTTTGATAAGTGTCCCGTGACTTTTGTATAGTGTCTCGTGACTTTTGTATAGTGTCTCGTGACTTTTGTATAGTGTCCCGTGACTTTTGATAAGTTTCCCGTGACTTTTGTATAGTGTCCCGTGACTTTTGATAAGTGTCCCGTGACTTTTGTATAGTGTCTCGTGACTTTTAATGAATTTCCCGTGACTTTTGTATAGTGTCCCGTGACTTTTGATAAGTGTTCCGTGACTTTTGTATAGTGTCTCGTGACTTTTAATGAATTTCCCGTGACTTTTGTATAGTGTCCCGTGACTTTTAATACACTTCCCATGACTTTTAATTCAGTGGTCCAATCATGAACTTATATGCTTTTTTTCTGTGAATATGCAGATGAGGAATGACCCAAAGGATTTTCTGAAGACTCCAGAGGAAGATTGGTTCAACGGAAAAATTAATCGCCATGACCATTTCGATGACCTGGAATATGTTGACACTGCACTTAATAGTGTACCTGAAGATTTGAAGATCGAAGACGTACGTCGGTTTACTGAGTCATGTTTCGGTCATTTCCTTCAGATGCATCGTCAGAATAATTTTTCGGGTGGGATTGTCCATCGGTTACTTCTACGCGAGTTGCATCATGATGGGCCGGCTGATGAGATGAGATTTTTGTTAGGGAAGCATATTGTCCGGTTCTCGAAGACTGAGTTTTGTCTAATCACCGGTTTGAAGTTTGGAGTCGAACCCGACACGGCGAGGTATGAAGTGGTTGAGAATGGCATACATGATCGGTACTTTCGGGGTCAAGAAGAAGTCGAGATTGAAAAGTTGAGAGCGGTGCTGCGGATTGGTATTTTTGAACAGCAGTACGATGCGGTGAAGCTTGCCTTATTGTTTATGCTGAACCGGATACTGATAGGGTTCGATGGGAGAGATAAAGTTCCAGTATGGCAGTTTCGCCTAGTTGAGGACCTGGACGCTTTTGATGTGTTCCCGTGGGGCACACACGTGTATAGGCGGTCTATTTACGGTTTCAAGCGGGCGTTTGATGGTCCACGACAGCGGTTGGCTGAAAAACGGCGACAAGAGGGCGAGGACCTTGACGTACAGAACCTCGAGTTGTCGTACAACATATACGGTCTACCGCATGCACTATTGGTGAGAATTTCAAGTTTGAATCCGTACTTTAATAGTAGTTTATTTTATATGACTGTTGTATTTACGTGTATCGTACTTTTTCTATTACGCAGGTATTTGCCTTTGAGGTTATCCCAGAGCTTGGCATCAGTAAATGTGGGATTCGCCGGACAATCGAGCTACCCCCCCCCCCCCCCCCCCCCCCCCCCACGTATTCTGAAATGGGAATTGAGTCAGCGACCTAGGGGGAAAAAGCTGGATGCTATTTTTACAAAAAGGGTAAGTGCTGATGTTGTTAATGTTGATAGTTAATACTATATATACAATGACAACTATTTAACTTCAATTTCAGATGGTCGCATGGCCTGAATTGGTGCCGACGGTTGCGGAGAGGGCTGAACGGTACATCGAAGGCATAAACCTAGAAGCAAATCTGTATGATTCCGATCACATCCCAGATCCGGAACGACATAGGCCTGCAGGACCCAATGATATGGAGGGTCCGTTTTCCCAACCCAGTGATACCGAGGCTATGTTTTCCCGACGGGATGATAGGGAGGCTTCGTATTCTGAAGGCACTGGTACGGAGGGTTCAGAACTTGAGGGTGGCAATAGGCGTAGGCGGGTACGATTCACGATGCCCAGACAGCCTAGACGTGAAGGTGATGTAGACCTAGAGGCTCGCACTGAGAGTCTCCGGACGCGTACACAGCCTCAACCTGGAGGTGATTCACGTAGAGGGGATCCAGAGGTACGTAAAAAAAATAAAACCCTATTATTTAATTCCACTCGATTGAACATTTTAAGTTCTAACAGAGTGTGAAATCCTTTCAGGGTTGGGACCAAAAAATCGATGAAGTGATGGCTGAAGTTCAATCTGTACGGGATGAGGTCATAGCTGCTATCAGAAAAAGTGATGAGGCGCGAGATAAGCAGTATGGAGAGTTGCTGGATATGATCAGGGCGCTACAGGGGAAGACGCCGCAGTCCCGTATGGATGGTCCACCATTTGATGACTCACCATTCGATGACGGGCACGGAGGAGACTTTAGCCCCGGCATGACAGGTGCTGGTCAGGATAGGACAGAGCCAGGGAGCAGACATGGGCAGCCACCAACTACGGAGGGTCAATCTATGGACACAGTATCCGGTTAGGGAGGTCAAGGTGCGACAGAACGAGAGGAGGTACCCGGTGATACAGAGATAGCAGAGGCAGCACAGGTACCACCTCCGGTTTTACCTGACAGCACTCCCGCGATTGAGATAGCACTGGTTCCATGGGCGGCAGCTGGTGGCTCAGAGCTACCACTGGGACAGAGTCCGTCCTTACAGAGCACCCCACCTCCGGTCGTGGACACCAGTGAAGTGCGACCCCTGAAGCGAATCCGGCGTGGCCTTCCCATTCCCCAGAGCGATACACGGAGGGATAGTTCCTCCAGACAGCGCACCCCTCCTCCTCAGATCGATACACGGAGGGAGAGTTCCTCCAGACAGCGCACCCCTCCTCCTCAGAGCGATACACGGAGGGAGAGTGTATCCTCACACCGCAGCCATCCTCCTCAGAGCGGTACACGGAGGGAGAGTTCCTCCAGACAGCGCACCCCTCCTCCTCAGAGCGGTACACGGAGGGAGAGTTCCTCCAGACAGCGCACCCCTCCTCCTCAGAGCGGTACACGGAGGGAGAGTTCCTCCAGACAGCGCACCCCTCCTCCTCAGAGCGATACACGGAGGGAGAGTTCCTCCAGACAGCGCAGCCCTCCTCCTCGCGATACACGGAGGGATAGTGTATCCTCACATCACAGCCATTCTCAGAGTGATGCACAGAGGGTGAGTTCATCCAGACAGCAGACCCCTCATGAGCGCACCCCTCCTCATACGGATCCCAGTGGTCAGTACCATACTCCACCTATGGTACCGCGTGTTCGCAAGCCAGGTTGGATGTTGCTGTCCCCATACACAAACCCCTGTCTACCGAAGAAGCCGAGGACCATGCCACCGACATCAGTTGCATTGGCGTATGTATTCAGTCCCCATGACTTGATAGATCCCTATTACATTGCAGCGTACAAAGCCTACAAGAGGAACACGACGGGGGAAACGTAAGTATTCGTGTTCATTTTGCAATATTTTATTATTATTACTTGGTTCTCTAACTTGTTCAACAATTATGCAGACGTGATGTGGATCTACCTTTACCAGTTGGCGTAACTTGGTTCCAACGGTTCCAGACCAACTTCATGGACTTGGAGGAATCGGTATGTTAATTAGTTAACGTACTGTGTATAAGTTTGTATGAGTAATAGTTGATTCATAATAATATAAAATGTTTACATTGTCAGCACATGGACGCGTACCTGAATATTCTACGGAAGCGTCAGCGAGCATACCCCGACGTGTACACTCCGAGGGTCAACTTACTCCATACACAGTTCTTTGTAAGTGTCTGTACTGATAGGTTTTCATTTGTGCATTGATGTGTTAATTAATGCTGCGATTATGTAATTGGTGTACAGTCATACTTAGAGATTCAGTGGCGGCAAATATTCGGTCCTAGGGTTGAGGGCAAACCCCCAACTGCATGGAAGATGCTGGAACACAAGTGGCCTACTGAAGACCTGAAGATGGTCCGAGGAATGATCCCATATGGATCCCGACCATGGCACGAGGTTGATTATGTAAGTGTTCCAATTATTTTTGTTTCCATAATGTAATATATTATGTTTAAAATTCCGTCAAATAAGACTATGTTAAACCACGTACAGGTTCTCATTCCTTGCAACCTTGGAAGGGAGCATTGGGTACTGGCGAGCCTAGATCTCAGGGAGGGGAAGATCTTCTTGTTAGACTCGTTCAGACAGCAGGTTCCCTGGGAGCACAGGCTTAAGCAGGTTGCATGCCTACGTTGGTTTATTCCGTCGATGTTGCATCAGATCGGGTTTCACGATAGCAGAAAGGCGGATGATACGACGTACAAATTGTCGAAGAGTGCCTTTCGGATGAGCATCCTGGACGGAAGACATGGGGTGCCTCAACAACAGCAGAGGTATGTTATTTTTAAGATTTTATTCTATCCCATTAGGTTTTAATAAAATTACAGTCTAATGGTTATTTAATTGGTGATTTTGCAGCGGTAACTGTGGTGCCCATGCTTTGAGATTGGCAGAGTACTTGCTAGCGAACAGGAAGGAGTTCGACTGGACGGAAGATGATATGGGCACCATCAGGGAGAAGATGGCTGTGGAGGTCTTTTGCAACTCGCTACACAACAGTGTTGTGTAGCTGATGTATATATGTGTTGTTCTCTATTATACATTTGATGTACATAACATATGTATTTTTTGTTTAAATTATTCGATTAAATTTATTCAATTCCACCACACATGATTTTGCCTATTTAAGTGAATAAGAATAATAAAAGAAAACCATTAATAAAAGAAAATTTTCTGAAAAGTCACGGGTAAGGCAACAAAAGTCACGGGTAAGGCATGAAAAGTCACGGGTAAAGCAACAAAAGTCACGGGTAAAGCATGAAAAGTCACGGGTAAGGCATGAAAAGTCACGGGTAAAGCAACAAAAGTCACGGGTAAGGCATGAAAAGTCACGGGTAAGGCATGAAAAGTCACGGGTAAGGCAACAAAAGTCACGGGTAAGGCATGAAAAGTCACGGGTAAGGCATGAAAAGTCACGGGTAAGGCATGAAAAGTCACGGGTAAGGCAACAAAAGTCACGGGTAAGGCATGAAAAGTCACGGGTAAGGCATGAAAAGTCACGGGTAAAGCAACAAAAGTCACGGGTAAGGCATGAAAAGTCACGGGTAAGGCATGAAAAGTCACGGGTAAAGCAACAAAAGTCACGGGTAAAGCATGAAAAGTCACGGGTAAGGCATGAAAAGTCACGGGTAAGGCAACAAAAGTCACGGGTAAGGCATGAAAAGTCACAGGTAAGGCATGAAAAGTCACGGGTAAGGCACACATCAAACATGAAAAGGCTCTGGAAGAAACTACACATTGCAAGAAACTACACCATGTGGTTTTCATTTCTAAAATATTGACATATATCAAAGCATACACAAAGTTAAAAAGTTTCAAAGCATGAAAAGTCCTAAGATGATTGCATCGTTCACTCAGATAAACATCACTAACTCTGGGCCACTGTATATGTTATTATGCTCGTCGTCTAGTGTCGGATAAGCAGCCACAAGAGCATCTTAAGCGCCAATATATAGGGAGTTGTAAATCTTCCAGTACACTTCCCTAACCTTCCGAGCAGGATGGAAAAGCCCCTACAGACAGTAGTTTAGCACAACAGCAGCACCCAATGCAACTCTCATCCCTTCAATCGCTTCCATGACAACATTTATGACGTGGGGTCAAGTCTCCTCTTGTAAGGCTCCATTCATTCCACGGTAGAGTCCTTCTGAGGGCATGTTTGTTTGTTGTGTCCAGTTGAATGACAGATGCTGCACTTGCGACGGTATTCTTCGGGAACAATTGTAATGGGACCTTCATTAACCATAGGCGGGTTGGAACACCTCCTGCTGTTATGTCCTGGTTGTCCACATCTTCTACATGACTGTGAGGTTGTCCTCTCAGAAGACGAGACATGTCGACCCTCCATTGGGCGACCGGATTGTCTCTTCGTCTTTGGATTTAAAACCACCCGCGCTGCGATGTCAGATGGCACTACCCATGAAGAAAGATGACCAACAGGCATAATAGGAACCGAGTATGCATCAATAAGTGTCTCCTTCTTGTAGTAGTCCGCACATAGAGATGTGAAATCCACGTTCCGCTCCCTACAACAATGGAAACAGTTAGATTCACGTTTGGGTAATATAAAGCGTTAACTGAACAAAGTCCGCATGTACTTTGCCGCTGCGAGTGCGTGTGAACATGGTAAAAAGTCCATTTGGAATTTGTTGCATGTGCATGTCTTCCGGGCTAAGTCAACCGTCCACTGTTTTCCCTTGTGTCTGACGGAGAATATGTTCCAGTCAACTGGATTTACGGTCATATAACCACACTTCTCGACACGTTTGAGGATCACAAGATGTGCTGCGTCGGTCAATCGATGCCGCATGGACTGTGCATTTGCATGTCGATCGTGGAACCACTTTTGTAGCATATTCCGAATGAACTTTGCCAATGTCATCAGTGGCAGTTGCCGTGCGAATCTTAGGCATGAGTTTATGCACTCTGCAACATTTGTGGTCATCAACCTGTACCTTCTTTGGGGACAGTGAACGCGGGACCACTTGTGTGGACCAGCATCAATGGCATAATCGTATGCACCCTTGTGCAGCTTACGTAACTCCTCCATGTGGCGATCATACTGGATTTGCCTGTACGACCTGGCAGCGTTATCCATTATGTCGGCAACATCCTTTCTGTGGAATCGCTTCTTCATATTTTCACCAAAATGCCAGCAACATATGGTATGGGTTGCATAAGGGAACACTTTAGAAATCCCTGCTTCAATGCTTGCATGACGATCGGAAATGAAAACCAGATCATCTATATGACCAAGGGCACCTCTCAAGCATTCCAAAAACCACTCCTATGAAAGGTTGTTCTCTGAGTCACCGTACCCAAAAGCAATTGGATACACCTGTTCGTTTCCATCTTGTGCAGTTGCCACAAACATTGTACCACCGAATCTTCCCTTCAAATGGGTACCATCAACTGCAATCACAGGACGCATACACCTCCGGAAACCTCTAATTGAGGACCCTAACGACATGAAAAAGTAAAGGAATTTACCATCGTCTGCGCACTGTAAGTCTGTGATTGTGCCAGGATTTTACTGTTCCAGAACATATGCAAAAGATGGCAGCAGCTGGAAACTTTCTTCATGGGTTCCATAGGTCAATGACAATGCATATTGCAGGGCATCATGTGCCTTACTGTACATGATTTGGATGCCATACATTGTTTTCATATCGGCAATTACGTCCTTCGGACGCATGAGACGACCATCATGTTGTTGAAGTCTAGGTGCAATGAGTTCTCCGATTGTGACTGCACTGGCTTGTCTGTGGCGACGGTGAACCTCCTCCAAAGGACAACTGTGTTCATTGACAAAACTTCTGACTTGAAAGTAAGTCCCTTCATCTCTCCTCACCGCTCTTAATTTCCACGAACAGTCATCAACGATGCAAACCAGATGTAATGTTGTCTTATTGGACCTTTTCACCTTCCATTCAAAGTTCTGCCGCATCGCAAAATCGCCAACTAGCCTCTTCAAATCCTTTTTACTCGGAAAAAATTGACCTTTATAAATCATGGTTGTCGGTTCTGGCGCTGCCAAGGTGTTGCTTCTACCAGTACCAAACGAGTATGAATCTGCTCCCGGAATAACCCAAGTTGTAGCATTAACAGAATCAGATGTTGTCACATTATAACGGACCTCGAACGTCCCTGGCATATCTGGTGCAGTGCCACTACCTCCTTGTACACGTCTACCACGTGTTTGCATTTGTGCAGGCTCTTCATCCACATTTTGCAGATCATCAACCTGTTGATTATTTGCCTCATTATCCACCTCATTGTTCAACGCATCATACTACGCATTGTACTGCTCAATTCGACAACCAAACACATCACCAATTTGAGGTTCAACTGCAGCTGCATGGTTGACTGCAACCTGTGGGACACCACACATGTTTCCCACACCTTCGCTGCCACTCCTTTGGGTGTACACTTGGTTACTACCGCTAAAGGATCCTAATTGTTGGGCATTTTCAAGAGGAGGAATATCATTCCCTACCATATCGCCAGCTGTCCGCTCAGTTAGACTGACACATACTTGAGGGATCACTCGATCTCCCCTTAGCATAAACTGAACATCGTCGTCATTCCTTATAAATGTGCGACACGTACTGCCGGGAACGATTGATATTGATGACAAATCAACATTGTATTTGTTTACATCATAGTTCACAATAGTTTGTACGATCGCCACCAATTCTTCGTAAGTCATATTCTTTGACACATACATTCCCCGGTTATCAGATCCAACAAACCTCTGACTTCCATCAGGTAACTGCTCCCATCGACCGTTGTAAGATATTACTATTCTAACCCGATTCATGACGCTGTCAAATTAATAATCACAAACCATTAATAAAAGAAAACACATCAAAGTGGGGTGAAAAGTCACGGGTAAGGCATGAAAAGTCACGGGTAAGGCAACAAAAGTCACGGGTAAGGCAACAAAAGTCACGGGTAAGGCATGAAAAGTCACGGGTAAGGCAACAAAAGTCACGGGTAAGGCATGAAAAGTCACGGGTAAGGCAACAAAAGTCACGGGTAAGGCATGAAAAGTCACGGGTAAAGCAACAAAAGTCACGGGTAAGGCATGAAAAGTCACGGGTAAGGCAACAAAAGTCACGGGTAAGGCAACAAAAGTCACGGGTAAGGCATGAAAAGTCACGGGTAAGGCAACAAAAGTCACGGGTAAGGCATGAAAAGTCACGGGTAAGGCATGAAAAGTCACGGGTAAGGCACACATCAAACATGAAAAGGCTCGGGAACAGATCTATGGAAAACTCTCAGAGATCCAAAAATGGTTTACGGTTTAAAAAATAATCAAAAAATACTCGGAAAACATATGAAAAGGAACAAATGAAAATGTTAACAAATTAAAACAAGAAAGTTCAAGAAATTTTACCTTATTTTACTGAACCACGTCACGTCTGGAAGAAATTCCAGAGAGAGAGAGAGAGGTAACACGAAGAACAAATTTCAGAGAGAGAGAGAGAGAGCTATTGTCAGTTTTTTTAACTGTCAGGGAGGACAGAGAAAAGTAAAGGGAATAACATAAATCATTTAAGTGAGGGCAATTTTGGTAGTTCACCATAATAGGTGCCTTTTAAACTTAACTTATTAAAGTACTGACAAAGTCACCAACTCTCTTTAAAAAGGTGACATTTCTCACCAATTCCACTTTATATATATATATATATATATATAATTATAAATTTTCAATTTCTTATATTCAAAATATAAGATGAAAGATGATGCCATTGGATCAAATTGGGTGAAATCTAATGGATTGGATGCATATCATGAAAGTTAATGATTTTTTTTGGGTAAAAATTAATGATTTTTTTTTTTTTAAATATCCACTAAAATCTATTTCTTGCATACTTCCACTACATATACTAATACAAGTGCTAAAAATAGATAATCTTTCATTCACTAGTCTACATATACTAATACAAGTGCTATGAATAGATAGTGACATTTGCAGGCCTGTTGACCAACTGTTTCGGCTACTGGAAATCCCCAGATGAACTTGAAATACCAAAATCAATCTAACCATTCATTTCTTCCAATGCAGACATAAACAAGAAGGTTATGCTTTCTCATGGAACATAAAATATTTTGGTCAAAAATACAATAAACCAAACCAAAACCAAAATACAAACAAAAGCTAAATTCCATTATGATGGAAATACACAATCAATTCATCATCCATCAGTGTGTGTGTATATATATATATATATATATATATATATATATATATATAGAGAGAGAGAGAGAGAGAGAGAGAGAGAGAGAGAATTACATTGGCTTTCAGCTGATTGATGATCTTCAATCTAAGAGAATCAATAGTACAATCATTCATCATAGACTCCAAAACGTCTTCCGAGGATATCACTGAAGAAGAACCCATTTTTTCAGCTTCATGAATAACCCAACTCAACTCTTTCTCTGCCCACAAAATCAAAACCAAAAATCGACAATTTTTAGCCTTCAAAATCCTTTCTTTTTATCTTCCATTACAGAAACTAAACAACAATTTAGAGTTTGACATCTCTTTTACTTATACAATTTGGGATGAGATCGATCATTAAAATTATCAAAGTTCCATATACTCTACCACACAGCAAAACTAAATTTCCATATATTCACCTTACTGACCGGCTATTTAACCCGACCAAATCCCTTTAACCCCGATCAGGTTATCCTACCCGATCAGCTAGTATCCCCGACCAGGTTATCTTTACCTGATCAGCTAGTTTCCCTAACCAAGTTATCTTTACCTGATCGGTTAATTTCCCCGACCATCTGGGTAAACTTGACCAAGTCTTGAGATCAACTGTTGGCCATCTTGGGTTAATCTTTTCTGTCTGACATTGATGACATGGCATATCTAATCACCGTATTTTCTAGTAATCATGCTGACCTGTCAGTCTTCCAAATTTTACAAATAACATAAACTAAAAGAAATTTGGATGTATGTTTAAGTCGTTCGTGCAAATGGTTTTGTCGTTTTAGCTTACTAGAACATGACATTATAGTCATTTTTTTTATTATTATTTATAATTTGATTAGTGTTATTACTTTTATTTTAGAGTTTTACTTCTTTTTTACTTATACAATTTGGGATGAGATTGATCATTAAAATTATCAAAGTTCTATGTACTCTACCACACAATAAAACTAAAGTTAAGGCCTTAAACTATAAATGTTTCAATTTTTTTTTTTTTTTTAAATTACTTGTTTTTTTAAGTATTTAAATTACTTATTGTATATTGTCTTTTAATATATCAAAATGTAAATATATAACAAATAATAATTGAAAGATCATAGATGTAAAAAGTATTTATTTTCATATATTTGTAACTAAGCAAACAATTTATCACTTATATTATTCATATTTCGGTTTTTAGTCTTTAATACAATTCAGTGCTACTCAGTCTTCAAACAAAAAATCAAATGCAACCTCTGTCTCTCGTCCGATTCTTATTCTTTTCTTTCCTATCAACTATCGTTTTTACCCTTTCTATATTTAGTCGGATTATTTGTGTAATTTATATATGCAACCCTTTGATTTATTCAATTATTTTATTTTATTATTAAGAAAGCTTCTTTTGACAATCCAATTTTTTCTTTTTACACTTCTTTTCTAAAAACACTCCATTATCAAAATTTAAATTTAAAAAAATTCTAAAGACACTTTATTTTGTTACAAGATTATCCTTTTTATCATTTTTGAATTAAATTATTAAAAAAAAGAAATTATTTCTCCTAAATCATTAGATTAATTATTACATATTAAATACTCTCTCCTAAATTTTTAATTACCATATTAAACTCTCTCTCCCCCGATACATATCTCTCATTTCCTATCTCCATTCTTTCTCAAGGAAGACTAACAGTTAAGAAAAAAAAAAATACTAATAAGCTTGATTTGTAGGAACCATATATATGTATATACTAAAATAAATAATAAATAAATAAATAACTCAAAAACCAAGTAACTTTTTTTTTTTTTTTTTTAAATCGAAATATGAAAATGCTTTTTGTTACTCTTGTAGGTATGCAGGGGCGTACCCAGGATTTTTTGTTAGGGTGGGCTAAAACAAAACTATATATATATATATATATATATATATAAATTAAAAAAAACTATAAAAAACTATAAAATAAAAAATAATAAAAAAACCTCGTCAATATTAGAAAATTTCATTATTTGAAAATAAAATATTCACATAGATAAAAGGATATAATGAGTCTTATAGTTAAAACTACATGAACTTAAAAACAAACGCAAATAAAAATAAGCACTATTTCAACTTTGTCTTACGAGGTTTTACATCATCAAACTCATCTATTATAGAATCTAAGTCAATGATATCAGCAATCTCTCTCTCAATATATATGAGCATACAGTCAGTAAGAAAATCGTCATCCATTTTATTGCGAAGTGGTGTTTTGACAAGCTTCATCGCTGAAAATGCTCGTTCTGTTGTAGCTGTGGATACAGGAAGAGTTAAGACTAAATGAATCAATTTATCAATCATAGTGTAGTGCTCTGACCTTTTTGTTTCAGCTAAACATTGACATAATTCCGAAAGAGAAGCCAAATTCTGAAATTTCGGACAACCAAGAACATCTAACCTGTAATGGCTCAATTGTCTTCTCAAATCTTCAATGTCATTCTTATTGAAATCTTCAGAGTAGAAATTATTGGCTAGAGTGCAAATATCATCAACATCAAATGATTTAAACACATCAACAGGGCTCAAAGCCATGCTAAGAGTAAGAAGTTCTATTGTTTGCTCCGGAAATCTATTATTCAACTCAGTCAATTGATAATCTATCACAGCAATAAAGATACTAAAGTGATAGTAATGCTCAATTGTGATATTATCTTTCTGCTGACAAGAACGTTTTGTTCCTTCCATATGACGTGCATTCATATTAGGTATATCAATTTCATACCTTTCACAAAATGACACTACACTTTCAAGAAAAGTATCTCATTCACTCTCCCTTAACTTTTGAAGAAGCATTTTTGTAGTTGACACTAAATTCATAGCATTTAAGATATCTTGAGATTTCAATTGTAAAGCTTGACAAAGCATATTAGATATTCCTAAAACTTTGTGCAATAACAACAAGATAAACACAAATTCAAAAGATCTCAAATCTTTATACGCACCTTTAGCTTCTCCACGTATATTACTGTTCAGTCCTTTGTCAATCAAATTTTCAAGAAGAGTAGAAGTTGAACCAAACATATTAATCAATCTATCAATAGAAGTAAAATGAGAACTCCAACGGGTAGCTCCAGGTCGTCGCAAAGTACGAATTTGATTAACCCCTGTACCAGTCTCAAGTTCCCCTAAAGCGGTCAATTCCTGAATTTCACCTTCTCGAATAGATTTCAACTCCGAGTGACACTTAGAAGAAACACTCACAAAGTTGACAATGGAATTCAATTTTGAAAAAAAATAGCCAAATATCATGCACTTCCTTAGCTACCGCAACTAAAGCAAGTTGAAGTCTATGTGCAAAACAATGTATGTAATAGGCATATGAACAATCTTTGAGAAACAATGCTTGTAAACCATTCCACTCACCCCTCATGTTGCTTGCACCATCGTATCCTTAACCTCGCAAGTTTTCAATTGATAGATCATATCGAGCAAGGACATTGCATATCTCTTTTTTAAGAGTTGAGGCATTTGTATCATTAACACTTACAATTTGAAAAAAAAAACGTTCTCTAACAAATCCTTTATAATCAACATACCTCAAAATAATTGCCATTTGTTCTTTGTTGGATTCATCAACAAGAATGCAGAATTTGGCATCCCTGACTTCCTCACGGATTTTAGCTCGCACTCTGTTAGCAAGAATATTCAACAACTCCTTTTGAATTCTAGGTGATGTATACTTGGCATTTTGTGGATAATTTTCTAGAACAATCCCAGCAATTTCTTGATTTACCTTTGCTTGCAACTTTATCATCTCAATGAAGTTCCCGCGATTGGTAGAATTGACGGATTCATCATGTCCCCGAAAAGCACATCCTTGCATTGCTAACCACTTCACCGTCTCTAGTGAGGTCTTGAGTCCTAACCGATTTTGCAAAGTTTATTGTACAGAAAGTGTATTCATGACTTTGTTGATATGTCGAGATGAATCTTTTAAGTTATTCCATCTTTGCATGGCAAAACTATGTTGTGAATTATGTTCCCCTTCATGGTGCACAAATGGACATTTTTTCTTACAATTGATTCTTTTCCAACTTTGAAAACCATCAATCGTAAATGTGCGATGCTTTGACGAAAGACTCTAAAAAAGATAGCATGGAAAACAAAATGCTTTATTTTTCACCATCGAATATTCAAGCCACGAAAATCGTTGGAACCAAGAATGTTGAAATCGTCGAATTTGTTTACCATCTGGAATGGGTGGATATTTATCCAATATAGGTTGACATGGACCCATTTTGATATATGCTTTTCGAATATCATCATGTTTGTCAGCAGGATAAACTTCTATTGGGAGGCGTAATCCAGGATCACGTTCATAATAGGGAGTATTAATATCCGATGGAGTGTCAACATTCTCAATTTCAATTCTTTGAGATGAAGAAGGCAAACTTGAACCCTCATCCTCAATATTACATGGAGAACTTGATCCTCTCTCAGTCGATAAATGATTATCTTTTTTTTTTTCCAAAGTATGACAGCATAGTTTTTCTTGGCTTTGATGAATGGTTGTTTGACATTGTAACCTAAAATTATTAAAAAAAATTGGTTAAAGTGATACTTTATAAATTATAATATAACCCTAGAAATAATAAATTGCAGTCGAAAATAACTTCATAAAAAAAAATTAACAAAACACTAACTTAAAATTACGAATAATAAACTAAAAATAAATATAAACTAAGAAAAATACCTGAATCGAAGAACCAAATATGAATATTTTTATAATTGAAAATTTCGATAGATGGGATTTAGGACTTGAGAGAGAGGAAATTGGGAGAGAGGTTCCGCCTTGTGTATATGCGTGTTATAGTTTGAACTAGAGGATAATTGGATGTATCAATGTAATGATATATAAATAAATAATAATAATTTATTGATATATATATATATATATATATATGTGATATGTCAGGTTTTGTTGTCCTTAAAGGTAAAGGAAAGTTGATTTGTTGCACTGTTGCGTACTTGCGTGCGTGTAGGAGTCAGAGACTATGAGAGCAATGAGCTGCATTAATTAAAGTGAAGCATTATAGAAATTTTTTTTTTTAAAAGGCTGACCCGGCTTTAGCCCGGGTCAGCCCTCTTTTGAGTCCACCCCTGTAGGTATGTGATTGCCTAGAGAACTTTAATTCTTTCATTAATCTTAGAAATTCTAAGTTTAATCGAATCTAGTTGAAACAATTCAAACTTTTATATATATATATATATATATATTACTGTTAGTAAAAAACTAAAATATTCATAAGTTTTTTTTTTTTCTTTAACTATTAATCAGAGATTGATCAGAAAGTATAGAAATATGATTTATTTTTATTTTATTTTTTTAGAAAAATGGAGAGAGATTAATTAGGAGAGAGTATTTAATATGGTAATAACATATTTAGGAGAAAGAGTTTAATATATAATATTTAATCTAATGATTTAGGAGAGAGAATTTTTTTGTAATAATTTAATTAATTTGGAGTGTCTTTAAATTTTTTTGTCTTATTTAGTAATTTACTAATTTTAATTTAGGTTAAAATTGTCATTAATAAAAAAAATTAAATTGGAGTGTGAAAAGATAATTTGGGGATTGTAAGGAGAAGCTCTCTATTATTAAACTAAACCTAAACTAAATTACTAATTAAACCTTGTCTTCTTCCTCATTTTTCACAGATTATTTATTTTTATTTATTTTATTTTTTATTTTTTTTATTATGTCTTTCTATGCACAGATTTCATATGGGGTTCAAAAATTTTATAACAAAAATAATGTATCATTTCACTGTCCAATATGGTTTGGTGGCAAAAGTGCCACAATGTCTCAATTTGAGTCACCGGCTCATCCCCATATTATTAAAAATAAATAAAAAATAGAAAAATAAAGGTAACATGTACAAGTCTTCTCCATGAACACGTTAATTATTGAATTGAGACGACTTTAATCCCTTTCAAAATCATCATCAGGTCCATTAGGACCACCAATAATGTTGAAAAAAAAAAATGGCATGCACAAGTCTTCTCTATTAACCCATTAATTATTGAATCGAGACAACTTTAATCCCTTTCAAAATCTTCATCACGTGCACTTGGACCACCAATAATGTTGAAAAAAATGGCTTTCATAAAGTGAGAGAGTATCCTAGAGAGGAGAAAAACTTGTGTGAGACGGTTTTAACGCCACGTAGTAAGACCGAGCCAATCAAATTGAGCCACATATAAAAATGTTTACTTTAGTAAGCCAATTTAGCTTAATTTGATTGGACGGTCACACCGCGTGGAGGTGAGACCATGCGATGAGACCATCCCACACAAGTTTTTCTTCTGTCGGCGGATTCTTTTAACAAAAAGTCTGTTACCTTTTCTGTTTTGACACTGTTTATAATTTAATGTTAGTCAATGTTTTCGTCGATTTATTAGACTTTTTGATCTTTGATTCACTCTTCTGTACCGTGGGAAGAAACCCTTTTTTTCATTTTCGTAGATCTGACTTTGATCACAAAAAATTGTTGTTTCATCAAACTGAGTTTTGCTTCCGAATTGCTCTGTTATTTTCTGTTCTGTTTTTCTCTGTTTTCCTTTGATTCTCATCTCTGTTTCTGCAAAAACCAAAAAAAAAAAAAAAAAAGTGATCTGTTTCTTTGAGATTTGCTTTCTAGTTTCCCTGTCGAGACCTGTTCAGTTTCATTTTCTTCTCTGTTTCTCAGTTGTTTCTTAAAAAAAAAAAAATTAAGTGAATAAGAAATATTTGCTTTCATTCCATTCTCTAGATTGTCCAAACTTTCCTTTGCTCTTCTCTGCATTTAAATTTATTTGATCTCGTGAAACTGTTGTTTCAAATTTAGAATAGCTCCCTAGTTGCCTGTTGTATTGTGTTGTGTTCTGTGTTATTTTCCTTTATTTTTCTCTGAATCTCATCTTTGCTTCTTCAAAAAATATCAACAAAAAAAAAAAGTCAAAAAGAAATATTTGATCCTCTAGATTTTTTAAACATTCTTTTCATTTCTACATATAAAAAAAAAATCCTACTGTTGTTCCAAACAAAAAAAATCTTTCATTTTTTTTATTCTCCCATTGCTGTTTCAAATTGCTCTGTTCTTTTTTTCTCTGTTTTCCTTTGATTCTCATCTCTGTTTCTGCAAAAACCAAAAAAAATAATAAAAGTGAAAGAGACAAGTACAGTTCAAGGGATCAAAATGGTTGAAATTGCTATCTCTGTTGCTGCAAAGATTGCCGAATACTTGGTTGCTCCCGTCGGACGTCCGTTCAGATATTTGTGGAACTACAAGACCAACCTTGAGAATCTGAAGATTGAAGTAGAAAAGCTGGAGGCTAAAAGAGACACTGTGCAATTGTTAATTAAACCTGGGGAGGCTCCTTTGCCGGAGGTTAAGCTTTGGCTGGAAAGGGCGAATCAGATCATGGTTGAGGTCTCGGAGGTTGTTGGAGATCATCCTGAGCAAGCAAACATACAATGTTGCAAGGGGTTTTCTTGTCCTAATTTGATTAATCGCTATCAACTTAGCAAGAAAGCTAGAGGGAAGTTGAAGTCTGATGTTGTTGATCTCGAGCAAGAAGCTGCGAAATTTAAAAAAGTTTCATACCCTACCATTCCAGAGGAGCCAAGGCTTCGGTCTAGCAAAGGTTATGAAGCTTTTGAATCGAGAATGTCCATTTTGAAGAATATAATTGATGCATTATGTAATCCTGGTATCAGCGTGGTTGGGATTTACGGCATGGGCGGCATTGGTAAGACAATATTAGCACAGGAAGTAGCAATACATACCAAGCAAGATAATCTCTTTCATGTGATAGTCTTTGTAGAAGTGTCTAAAACACCAGACATAAAAATAATTCAGCAAGAAATTGGAGGAAAGTTGGGCTTGAAATTCCATGACAAGACTGAGGGAGAACGAGCAAGGGCACTATATGACCAATTGAAGAAAGAGGTCACTGTATCCGAGGGAGTAGACAACAGTGGAGAAGAAAAGAAAGAAAAGAAGATTCTTCTGATTTTAGATAATATTTGGGAGAAAATCGATCTGGAGAGGGTAGGAATTCCTTTGGGAGGCGATTGCAAGGGATTAAAATTATTGTTGACAACAAGAAACATCAATGTGCTAACAAATCAGATGGATTCTCAATGTAATTTTTCCGTCGACACTTTAGAAGAAGCTGAAGCTTGGAGTCTTTTTAAAACCACAGCAGGTATGTGCGTCGACCATCCTGATTTGAAATCTATAGCACCTAAAGTAGCTAAGAAATGTGGAAATATGCCCCTTGCCATTGTTACCGTAGCAAATGCATTAAAAAACCAGGAAGAGTCTATATGGAGAAATGCCTTGAATGAATTGAAAAATCCTTCTTTGGAGACCTTTTTTAAAGGAGAAATGACAAAGGAGGTATATACCAGTATAAAATTTAGTTACGATTATCTAGATACTGACGAGCTTAGGGAGATTTTTCTGCTTTGTAGTCGCATGGGATGCACCTATGATGCTTCCATTCGAGACTTGTTCATGTACGGTTTGGGATTGGGTTTTTTTAAAAGTTCCAACACCTTGGAAGAAGCACAATGCAAGGTAGAAGCCTTGGTCAAGAAACTAAAGGACAATTCTTTGTTGCTTGACGCCCCTCATGATACAAAAGAATCTCATGGGTATGGCATTCCTGATGGCGACAGGTTTGCTATGCATGACGTTATTTGTGACGTGGCAAGATCAATTGATTGTGGAAAAGGAAATGTGTGTAACGTGATAGATGATGTCATTTTGTGCCATTGGGAAAAAAATGATATGTTGAAAAATTGCACTTCGATCACGTTACATAATATTTCTATGGTCCCAAAAGATCTTCAGTTAGTATTCCCGCAACTTGAGTTTTTCTATATGAAAACTAATGATACATTTTCAAGAATCGCTGATGATTTCTTCACAGAGATGTCAAGGCTTCAAGTTTTACATTTGATTAAAATGAATTTATCTCCACTACCGACATCACTTAGTAACCTTGTAAACCTTCAATCATTGTGTCTAGATACATGTGAATTGGGAGACATAGCTGATATTGGAAAGTTGAAGAAACTTGAAATCCTTAGTTTTCGTGGTTCTAAAATTAAGAAGTTGTCTGAAGAGATGCATCAATTGACTAGTATAAGGTTGTTAGATTTGACTAATTGTTCCACACTTGAAATTATTCCTCCAAATGTTATATCATGCTTTACCCAATTAGAAGTATTGTATATGTATAATACCTTAATCGAGTGGGAGGTTGGAGGACTCAACATAGGGAGAAAGAATGCTAGCCTTAATGAGTTGAAGCATTTGTGTGATCGCTTGACCACTTTAGAAATTTGTATTCCAAATGTTAAAATGTCAGAAGGCTTGCTCTCCCCGCAACTGAAAAGATACAAAATATCCATAGATCGTAATTGGATTTCGCTTCCTAAAAATTCAAGAACGTTGAGAATCAAGTTGAATACCAATGACAATGCCGATGAGGTTATCTCACAGTCGAAGGGAATCAAACAACTAGAGTTGGGTTGTGCAGATCGTAGATATGGCTTTACTGCTGACTCAAAGCAGTCAGTATCTCTTGATGCCTTGTTCTCGTTGGAGTCATTGTCTCTTGAAGATTTGAACCTTGTGAAGATCTGTAATGTTCCACTTGCAGCCGAGTCTTTCTGCCAACTAAGAACTATTACAGTGCACAAATGTGATAAACTAACTAATATCTTCTCATTCTCCATTGATAGAATCCTTCCTAAACTTCAAGAAATTGAAGTGTCATCCTGCAAAAATATGGAAGAGATTTTTGCTATTGAGAGAGAAGATGATGTCAACAACACAGAATTGATTCATGGGATTCAATTCAGTCAATTATGCTCCGTGACTCTGAGACGTCTACCACAGCTTAAATTTTTTTGCCATAGAGTGAAAACAACTTCCCCATTGCAATTGACAAGTAATACAAATGACGGAGAAACCATTTTGGAGGACAATATTGATATTCCCAAGTCACTTTTCAACGAGAAGGTACCAATGTTCTTCTCTCTTATTTTAATATAAATTAGTAACATCCTAATAAAAAAATGTAATGTCATATGCTCGATTAGCTTTTAAAATATCATAAATTGTCTAGCTAACTTTAATTTGTTTCAAAAAAGTCAGAAAAATATAAATATAGCAATTGATATACTGTATACAGTGGTAGATAGCCTTATACAACCTTAAAAGACTATACACTATATATATTAGTATATATCATTCTCATCCCTTCTATCTTTCCATTGTACAAATCTCATATACTAATTTCAAAAATCTCTTTTATAATTACAACTTTCCATCTTTCATGAATATATAAATTCAAGTGGGATCGAAATGGAGCCAAACTTGAGAGTGGAATTTATACACTTTATTTTCTCTATTTTAAAAGTTCAACTTTATATATACTATCTAGTATTGATCCTTGAGTTTAGATAGGTTGAAAATTTTAATTATATTCGATTAAATATCTCTATCAAACAAATAAGATTGAAACAACTGTATTTGCAGGTTGTGTTCCCCAACTTGGAGACCTTAGAAATTTCTGACATTAGTGTTGAAAAGATTTGGCACAACCAACTTCCAACGATGTCTTCTTCCTTTCAAAATTTAAATCGTTTGTTTGTACAAAACTGTGATATAAAAGGGCTATTTTCATCTTCTATGGTTAATAGCTTTGTGCAACTCCAATATCTTGAGATATGTGAGTGCTCTCTTTTGGAAGAGGTGGTATTCATGGAAGAGTTAAAAGAAGAAGAAAGGAAGGATACTCACTTTCCATTCTTAAAAGAAATGAAGGTAACAGATTGTCCAAATTTTAAGGCATTCATCTCTAATGACAAGGTACATATACTACTATATATCTTCTATTTATTATTGTTTTTTAAATTAATTGAAATATTGTACATAATCCACGATCTAAATTCCAAAATTTATTATTTCAAAAAAAAAAAAAAAAACCAAAATATAATTTTGTAATTACAACTTTCCAACTTTGCATGAGTATAGAATTTGAGTGGGTTAAGGTGTTGTTCGGTAATTTTTCAAAAAAACATTTTTGCTTTTCAATAACAATGAGAACTTGTTTGGTAACATTTTTGAGAGAATTTTTTTTGAAAAATACTAAAAACACGGAAAAAAAACAAATATTGTTTTCCATTTAATGCCTTGAAACTTGCACACGAAAAAAAATATATGATGTTTTCTATGTTTTGGTTTCCTTGTTTTCCTTTTAATGCCTTGAAACTTGCACACGAAAAAAACAAATATATGATGTTAATCATTTAATTTTTCAAAAATACTTATAGTGTTAATTGCACAAATATCCTTGAAGTTTGACAAAATAAAACAAATATGGCAGTTTTGGGTATATATATACAAACTTCCCTTCATGTTTGAAAAATGTTGTATAAACACCCTTTGCCTTAGTTGAGACCCGTTAACTCATAATAGTCAATGGTAAAAGTTGTTGATGTTGAATTTAGATTAATTATTTTAGAGTAATGCTATGCTTCCTATTTTTTTTTTTTCTCAAATGATGTGATATGTGAGGTGTCAACATTACATCACTCACCACATAATTTTATGATTTACAAGATGTTGACACCTCACGTGTCATATCATTTAAGAAAGAATTTAATAAAAGTAATTGGGAAGGCCAGCATTACTCATTATTTTTTTTAACATAAGTGTATACATTATTCTAATATTCTTATTAGATGTTTAAAGGTTCGTACCAGTGAATTAAGAATTTTTTATTTATCCCTATGATTTGATTTATAAGCTATCCGCGATGTGATGATAAGATATAGTATAAATAACCACATATGTCTTTATCGTTGCTTTTCTTAGTTTTCCAATTATACAAGCGTTTTGATCTTGTAGAATTTAATTAACCTTTCCCTCTTTATTTACACTTGATTTATTGTTTTGTTATTTTTGGATAATTTTTTATAATTATTTTCAGTTATAATTAGTAAGAACCCTTAATAACTCAATGTCATGAACACTGCAGATTGGATTTCCATCCTTGAAAGCAATGGAGATAAGTGGTTGTCCTAAATTTAAGGAGTTCATCTTCAATGATAAGGTACATATACTAATGTAGTTTATACTCTTGTATATCTTCTATTTATTCTTGTTTTAAAATCACCCACCTCAAATTCTTTACATTAACACCTTTCGTAATTAATTGGACCGTACATAATCCACGTTCTAAAATCCAAAATTTATTTTTGTAATTAAAACTTGAGTTCTTAAAATTTATAACACTAAATTATAAATTAGTGGCCCTGATACTAAATTATTAAGTTTAGTCTTAATATCACGTAAAATAGTTTAGAGAGAATTGGGTGGCAAAGCAGAAAATAAGAAAATAAGAGAGAGAAGAAAAACACACCAAGTGTAGTGAGAAACAGAAAGTCCCTTAAAAAATAAGGGGAATGTTATATACCTTTCCCATTTGCCTTCCCCTTTTGCCTTTCCCACTCATAGCTTAACATGTGTACACTTTTTCATTTAATAAAAAGCTCTTACTTTTTGCTGCAATGCTTATTTACGTCTTTACCCCTGATGGCTGCTTCTATCATTTCATTAATAAGGGGTGAAGACGTAAACAAGTTTTGCAATAAAAAGTGGGAGCTTTTATTAAATGAAAAAGTGTATACATGTCAAGTAATGAATGAGAAAGGTAAATGGGAAAGGTAGATAGAATTCCCCTAAAAATAAAAAGAAACATATGTTGAAATTTTCTGTTATTTTTATACAATTTCGAGTGATTCAACGTGTTGGAAATGTAGTCTATGGTTAGAAGAAATTATACACTAATTTTTTTTTTTTAATCGGAGAATTCAATGGGTGATCTTAAAATAGAAATTAAGAGGTATTTTTATAGGTTACTATATTTTGGTGCTATTTATAGAAAAGTAATTAATTTAGCGACAATTTTAAAAATTCAGCTGAAATTGGTGTTATCTAGGTCCATTTCTCACAAAAAAAAAAAAAAAAAAAAAAAAAAAAAAAAAAAAAAAAAAAAAAACAACTTTCCAACTTTGCAAGAGCATAAAATTCAGGTGGGGTAAATGTTTAGTTATAATATATACTATCTAATATATTGTGTGAAATTAATTTTATGTGATTATTTTTATTTCTAAAGTAATTGAAGTTGAGTTTAGATTATTATTATTATTTAACTGGAGAGTATACAGTATTCTTATTAGATGTTTTAAGGCTTGTACTGGTGAATTAAGAATTTTTTAATTTATCATTATGAGTTTATTTTATTAGCTAGCTATCCGCAATGTGATGATAAGATATATATTAATCACCACAAATCTTGTCTTTTTTTTGTTTTTCTTAGTTTTCTAGCATATTATACAAGCTCTGTGAGATTTGTAGAATTTAATTTACATTTCCCCCTTTAGTTACACTTGATTTAGTACTATTTGTTTATTTCTGGATAAATATTTTCTAATTACTTTCAGTTATAGTTAGAAAGAATCCTCTGTAACTGAATATCATATATACTTACAGGTTGCATTTCCTAACCTAGAGAAATTGACAATTTCCAGCATGGACAACTTGGAGATAATATGGCACAACCAACTTGTTAAGGATTCCTTTTGTAAATTGAAATCATTGGAAGTTGTTAATTGCAAGAAGCTATTGAATGTGTTTCCATCAATTATTTATGGAAGGTTGTTATGCCTAGAGTCTCTACAAGTTAGAGTATGTGGCTCTCTAGAAGAAATATTTGATCTCCAAGAATTGAGTATTTATGATTCCCAAATAATGCTCTCCTTTGTAAACCTACAAAAATTGAGAGTTTCAAAATGTCAAAGTCTAAAAAACCTGTTTTCTGCATCTATCCTTGCAAAGGAAGGAGTAGTGATGGAAGAAGCGCCTGTTAGGTTTCACTTTCCGAAATTGACCTCCTTGTTACTGTATGAACTACCAGAACTTAGAAGCTTCTACCCCGGTAGACATAAAGTGGAATGGCCTGTCTTGAAAACGTTGGAGCTGTCTTATTGTGGCATCCAAGACACTGATGAGGAGGGCCGAATGCTACAACCTTTTTTTGTCATGTTGGTCGAAGAGGTATGAGAATAAGACCCTTTTTTTATTAATTTCTTGCCACACAATTTGATCAATTTTCCCCCTCTATTTAAATCTATATGAAAATTGTTTTATGATTTGATTGGTTGCTAGGCCTTCCCCTGTTTGGAGGAATTGAAATTATCTGGAAAAAATGTCACGATGTTGTGGCAAGGCCAGTTTCAAGAATCTCTCTTTGACACACTTAAAATCCTTCAAGTCTGGTATGATGAATCGACAGTTTTGCCCTTTGGTATCATTCAAAGATGTCAGAATCTGGAAAATCTTTTACTTTATGGAAGTCCATACAAAGAGATATTTCCCTATGGAGAGGACCAAACACGGACAAAAATAAAAACATTAAACCTTTCCTTCCTTAAGGATTTGAAGTACATATGGAAACAGAACTCCAAATTAGACTTAAATATTCAAAATCTTGAAGTTCTAAAAGTATGGGCGTGTCACAGTTTGATCAATCTAATGCCACCTCCAACTTCTTTCCAGAATCCTTCAACTTCTTTCCAAAATCTAACATCTCTGGAAGTTCAGGGTTGTAATAGTTTGATAAACATTGGAACATCCTCAGTAGCCAAAAGCCTGGTGCAGCTCACTGAAATGAGTATAAGCAACTGCAAAAAGATTACAGAAGTGATAGGAAATCATGGAGATGTAATAGAGGATGAAATTATTTTCAGAAAGTTGAAGAGTTTGATGCTCCAACGTTTAGCAAGTATCACAAGTTTCTGCTCTTGGAATTTCACCTTAAAATTCCCATCTTTAGAAACTTTGACTGTGGAAGATTGCACGAATATGAAGATTTTCTCTCAGGGAGACTTAACCACGCAAAAGTTACAAAAAGTCACAATTAGCTGGGAATTAGTTGAACTACATCCAAACTTTAACCTTAACACAGCCATACAACAGTCTTACAAAAAAGAGGTACACATTGATTCACTAAGCTAAACAATATTTAGTACTTTTCTATAGATTTTTGTATACAATTTCTGCTTTCGCCTTTAATATGTTTTGTTTTTCTACAGAATGAAGACAACAGTGCTTCCTCTAGTCGCCATCTGGAGTGAAGACTCTTCTGTATAGATTGTGAGACATTGGACTTTGCTCATGTTTTTCATGTTGAAGTCAGATGTGGGAGGTTCTTCTTTCTATATGTTCTGTGTTCTGCTTTAGCTTTAGTATTTGTTCATATGATGTTGCTGCTTTTGAAGTGTTGCAGCACTTGTTTTCATGAACTTCTATGATTGTTTCTATGGTTGTACTGTGATAAAAACTTATTTACATTATTGTTTTCTCTCTAAGTTAATGTTAGAGTTATATAGATAAATTCATAGACTTGTTAGTAGAATACAGACAACATTTGGAGGAGTGAAAACATTTTTTATGTAGTTTGTGAGACATTGCGCCTTGCTAATGGTTTTCGTGTTGAAGTCAGATGTAATTTCACTGTTATGCTTTAGCTTCTGAAGTGTTGAAGCTCATAAACTTCTATGGTTGTATTGATATCTAAATAAGATGCTAAAGTTTATTTAATGCTTACATTAATTCTCTCTCTCCAAGTTATAATGTTAGATTTATATGGATAACCATGTATGGACTTTTAGTAGAATATAAACTCTTAATTGTTTATATACCACCTGGGGATACAAGTGCTATAGATAGATATTTCCATTGTAAGGATATCTTTCATTCTTTCACTACCTAATTCTAGGCCTGTTGGCCAACTGTTCCGGCTACTGGAAATCACTAGGAATCCATTGGAGTCACAAACCCACCAAGTGAAAGATGGTAAGAAGGTGAATACTAAACAAGAAGGTTATGCTTTCTTAGAGAACGTAAACAGGTCAATTACAATATACCAAAACCGAAACTTGATTTTAGACAGTTTATGTGTTGGACAAGGATCCTCTCCTCACCTCACCTCATCCTCACCTCACTTAATCTTATGACACATAAGCATTACAATGAATGAATGGTTGAGATGTGATTGATACTTTATTAACAACCAATCACATGTTTTAAAAAGGTGAGGAAAAGGTGAGGAAAATATGAGGTGAGGAGAGGATCTTGGTCCAAGAGGAATGACCTAATGAAACAATAGCTTTGAAGAAGATCCGCTTAGAGCAGGAAGATGAGGGTGTGCCTAGCACTGTAATACGAGAAATCTCCCTCTTGAAAGAAATTCAGCATGGCAACATTGTTAGGTATGTATGCAACTCATATGGTTGATTGATTCTTACACTATCTTGAAGTCTGCAACAGATAAGATGAAACTTTATGAGCTAAAATTTTCCTGAAGTCTCAAATTTCCCTCGAGTCATCTTGTCTTATAAATGTTGTTCAATATGTCATCCTTTAATTTACTAGTTTGTTTGGTCCAATTGATGAAATTTTATGCTGTCAAGAAGTTTTATTTGCAATGGTGCACATCTATATCTCGTGAGTTATGGGCTTATGGCTAGTATTTTTTTCTCACAATGTATGCTTTTCCTAGATCTTATGGAATGTAGCATATATATGCTACCCTGAAACATAGAGGCTTGCTGCCTATTATGTGTATAGATTTCTTCTACATGACAAAAAGATATGAAATGAAGAGTGATTTATTCTGCACTTATTTTGGTGTTGTTATTCCAGTTTTTTATTTCTTCAGAAACTATATTTTAATGGATGTTTGGTTATCAGGTTGCAGGATGTAGTGCACAGTGAGAAGCGTTTGTATCTGGTCTTTGAGTATCTGGACTTGGATTTGGAGAAACACATGGATTCTTGCCCAGATTTTGCTAAGGATCCACGTTTGGTAAAAGTGAGTCATATATTTTGTTATTGCTTTTTATTTCTTCAGAAACTATATTTTAATCATAATAGATTTTGATTCTATAATTCAATAATTCTATAATTATAAATACAAAGCTGAATTCCAATATGATATAAATACACAATCAATTCATCAGTACTAGATAACAATTAATTAAACATTTTATTAAGCAAATTTACGAGTAACCAAGCTACAATTAAATCTCACTAATATAAATGGGCCTAATTAACACAAACAAAAAATGCTAATTTATTGGGCTCAATTACACATGCAACTAAAACACCCAAAATCTAGAGCTGGCACTAATTCAATATCAAACATATAAATGTGTATTTATCTTGAAACTTTAATGATTTTTAATGTCTCATATATTTTTAATTGTATGTAATACAATTTGCTGTATATAAAAAACAAAAGAAAATTATATAAAAATAATAAACAGATTCATATTAGAATCAAATACTTATACAAATGATTTTGCTTGAAGGTGTTTTTGAATTTCAACTAAACAGATATAGATTGGCATGAATTAAAAGAAAACCGAAGAGACACAGACAATGATTTTGATTGGGCTTGTTCGGGTTCGATTCACTTCTGAATGGCCCATCTTCCCCAACTTTTGAATTACAATTGGGCTGGGCAAAATTAAAAATATTAGGTGTTAATTGTTTGGGCCAAAGCAGGCCCAATAGGTTTTCAAGTTTTTTAAAAATAAACTCTCTTTTTAAAAAAAATACTATATTTAAACTTTTTATAAACTCAAAACATTGTCAATGAACACTCTTATCACCAAACCACATTCTTCGTGTTTGTGTTTTTTTTTTTTTTCAAAAACAAATGTTACACTTGATATCCTGAGAAAAAAGCAGAAGCATTAAATTTATCTTAATTATAAATAATGAATATATTGATTCTTTATTCTATTTTGTTTTCTTTGGAACCAAAGTTCTATTTGAATAAAAAAAAACGAAATCAATGACTATGAGTTCATAAAAACATATATTTATAATTTTATATCATGACACTATAATAGTAGCAAATATCAACTAATACTTGAATCATGTATTAACATTATAAAACTTCGTTGAATCAAATTCCTTTGATTGTTTGATTCAGATTTGTGATTTATAATACTTGAATCAACATTATAAAACTTAGTTGAATCAAATTCCTTTGGTTGTTTGATTCAGATTTGTGATTTATAATACTTGAATCAACATTATAAAACTTAGTTGAATCAAATTCCTTTGGTTGTTTGATTCAGATTTGTGATTTATAATACTTGAATCAACATTATAAAACTTAGTTGTTTCAAATTCCTTTGGTTTGTCCACGGGCACTTATCTTCTGAAGCATTGCAATGTGCTTCTTCACATGTTCATGGTTACGTAACAGTAACGCACTTAACACTGCATTGCATTTCAAATTATAATAATATAACATTATTATTTATTATAAGTAGAGCCTTCATGTGGTCTCCACTCCATGGAGTGACCGGTTGCTTATGGTATTCAAAAAGTTATACCATAGAATCTCCTCTCTTCACATTGGAAATTTAGAAAGAACATTTATCAGCATTACCAAGAATATCACATGCAGTCGATTGAAAAATCAATTGCAGTCACTTGTATATAGGCATAACAGTCATTAAAGAAAAAAGTGTTAAGTATCGCATGCAGTCAGTAAAGTTGATATCACTTTTTGCGTCTTGAGCTTACCAAGAATTCATCACCCATCTTTCAACTGTTTTTGCACATAGAAAAGTCCTAATAATAGTAGGCCACTATGAAAACAAGTGGAAATATAGGACAAAAATATGTGCATAGGTGGATTTGAAAGTGGAAATATAAGACGAACAAATATGTTCACGTTTTTCAGATGATGAGCAGGCTAGCTAAAGTCAAGCATACCTGCAACTCAATCGCCTTCTTGGAACTGTATCCCCACATAGAGGTGGCTGTTTCTCGATGTTGCAGTAACAACAAGCTGTATCGCAGTCATTATTGCACCCTACAAAAGAAGAAAAAAGTCAGTCTATTTCCAGTTTACGTACCACAGTAATCAGGTCAAGACAGGTTTTGGTTACATCACTTCTTACATTAACATACTGAGATGGCTTAAGGTCAAGGTCCAGTGTGTTTATGAGAAAAGAAAACCGACTGTTTCCCTGAACAAAGTTGGTACCAACTTTAGTCAGGATCTGTTTAAATAGGCTTGTTCACTACCCAACTAGATACAATAAACTCTCTTTCCAAGACCAGTTTCTGAAACTTCAAATGGACAGCAAGACACTCCTATGCCCCTTGACAACAAATCTATAGGGTGAGCTAATAGTGATGCAACTTTTTTTCTCTTCTTTAGGTATTAATAACAAGCAAAGCCAAGTTAAGCCCTTGTGTCATACAGCGGCAACTAGCTTTCCGATGCCAAGGCTCTGTATAAGCAGAGCAGGAGTAACAGTTCATTGCAATTCTAGTGATGGAGCAACGATTATCTAGCAGATGAACAAAGAGAGAGTTGGAATATTTTCTAAACTGATGACTATGAGCCTATCCAATGATGGCATTAGTTAAAGACTGCAGGATATAGTAGTGTAAAACATAGTACACTATATCACACGGCAATCGTCCCTCTTAATAAGAGTATACAATTATCCAACACAAAATGACTAAGTTCCCATGAACCACTCATGATCAATCATCCATTGGGAACAACAAAACAGAATAATTTCAAACAAGATATAGCTTATGATTCCAATATCACAACAAATATATTAGAACTCATAATAAATGACCTAGTTGCTAGCTTGTCATGTATGAGTAATAACAAGATAATATCAGTTAGAAAAAGAACTCAGATTAATATCTAATTGCACATATGCACCTTATTCTAAGAGGTCATGGCAAGACAGACACCCTTAAAAGTCATTTGTACTAAGATTAAAAGCTCACAAGACTATGGGCATCATCAATCCACAACACTTTTTTACACAACAAAATAATAATGTACAGAGTTTACAGAGATGACATTAGGAACTAAAGTCTAAAAAATGAATCTAGCAATGACCTACCCATAAAGTATACGATATCTACAACTATAGAGCAACTAGTTTCTGTAGATAATAACTAAACAAATAGTTGGCTGACAGAAAAATAGGAATTTTTCTACAGAGAAGTTGTCATAATTATGAACTTATATCTTGCACACATATTGGCAAGTTTGAGTGTGCTATATTTTTCCCTTGACGCTTGTAAAATATAATTAAGTAAACTGCACATAACCAATAGAAAAGAAAAGAAAAGAAAAGAAAAGAAACTTATAAAGAAACACATAACTCAAGCTTATTGTAGAAATCTCTCTATTAGCATTATCACCGCCTACTGTGTAAGTTCTATAGTTGATGATGGAATTCTATATTGTTAAAAAAAAATGATAGTGTGTTCTACAAGGCTGCACAGCCTGCACTTCCTCTCAAAAGATTCACAATATGGGATGAGATAAACTTAAAACATGGAACATTGGAGAAAATGATGAACTTATGTCATGCACACATATTGGCCAAGAAAAAAGTAGCCGAGAACAACGGTCCTCATTCCACTCCTATTTTATCCTTCTGAAACTGGGATCAATTAGGCAAGTACTCTTTCGTTTCAATATTCTGATACTAAAATCTCATTCATGTAATCATTTTTCTCCCTACTATACACTAATATATATTTTTAATTATTATAGGGTTAAGCTTTTTATGTGGTAGGCACAATCCACAATTCAAGCTTTTGGTGTCTCTGCCCACCAAATTAAAACCAAAAATCAACAAATTTTACCCTTCAAAATCCTTTCTTTTTATCTTCCATTACAGAAACTTAACAACAAACAGAAGTCTGTTTGTTTCCTAAGAAAAATCAAATGGAAGAGGAAAAAAAAAAACCAACCCTTTATAAAAATAGATCTAAACATGGAAAAAGTACACAAACGCGCGAGAGAATTATCGTACCTCTGGCCTGGTTGCTGCTCTGGTTTATGGATTCAAACAAAATTAGTAATTACACAGCCTCTGCTCTGGTAAATCTGCCGAATAGCAACTCATTTGATCAGATGATGATTGATGATATTGGCACTATGAATGGCAAGTTTAGGATTGGAGTTTAGAATGCTAGAACACTTGGCCAATTTAGGATGGAAGTTTTAGAATGCTAGAAATTAGGATTTTGTGTACATTCTTAGAAATTTGGATTTCGATTTGTGTACTTGGTATGGGTGTTTAGATGTTTGAAACTGAACCACAATACCAGAGTTTGTAGCCTTCTCTTTTTCTAAGGAAATAGAAAATGATCAGACTCCAACGAACTTCATTTCCTATTCATCCTATTAAAATGTTTTTGAATTTTTCACTTTTAAGTATTATAGATAGTCTCAAAATTTGGCTTATTTGATCTTTTACCTAATCAAATATAATTGTTATGTAAAAGAAGAAAAATATAACTCAGATATGGTGGCTGTGCCATTGACACGAACATGTTTTTTTTTAATTTTAATTAAAGTTTTGCAATTGAATCCCAATTCTCAACCAAAGTTTTGAACTGTATAACAATATGACATTAAAATGTACAGGTGTGAATAAATTTGTGAGAGTGTGTGCTTGAGCAGTGGCCTAAGTGACTGTTGTAAGAATTGTATTTTCATTAGAGATCACAAAAGCACCCAATGGATTTTAATGCTAAATGTTAAAAAATGGAAACAAACAATGCATGTGTGCAAGCATGCTTGTATTCTTGTTTCTGCTTTGTAAATATACTTCAGCTAAACAAACAACTTGAACCAACAATATTCACAATACTCATTCAAAAGTAAATGAAATTCATCAATTGATATTCCAATATACTAAAAAATTTCAGACTTCAGTCTACATTAACTTTCTGATCTATGGATATCCCAAGATTGTTATTTCCCTCTAAGAAAATGAACACTAGAAGCACAAGAAAAAATAGTCAATAAATCACCAAATATACATTTGACACAACCTCTAGTTTTCTGATATCCTGGCTTGTATGATTTACTTACAGTTTCCAATTGAAGCTGGAGGATCAATCATTTTGCAACTTCATCGTCCCCTCCCTCCTCATTCATCTCAGTGTATCTCCTTTTCTTCAATGCAGAGTTCGATTTGTCCTTTTAGTTTTCATGCTCGTTCTCTTTTCCTTTTTCTTTTCCTTTCTCAGTTTCTTTGAAGGGTTGGGTCTCAACATTTGGAAGAGGAAATAATGGAGGCTCCCTGCCACTTAATCGACAAAATACTCTTTCAACCGTTTCACTTATGTCCTTTCCCAGCCCATCACTGTTGAGAATTAACTCCCAAACTGATTTAGAGGCTTTCTCGAGCACTGGGTTCTGTCCAACAAATAAAGTTAAATGTAATTTCAGCATACATTGAACTTGTAAATCAAATCAGTACAGCATCTATGTCTTAACCAGCTAACAATTTCAAAAATTCTGCTTATTCAACATAAACTTACTCACAGTAACACTTACTCAAGTTCCTGCCGAAGAGCATCAAAGAGCTCTCTTTTGGTCTGTTTCTCAGCTCCAGGAGTATTGAGAACTTTAATCTGTTCTGCCATTTTGATGGTTGTATTCTTTAGCTCCTCCTGCAACAAAGAGAAGGCATACATATAAGAGCAAAACCTTAGACAACCAACATCATCCATCAAATCCTTGGGAATCAGACCATTTCGAATCTTAGTTCAACTGTATTCTCCTAAATTATATGTTTTTGTACTTTGTTTCTTTGGCATTTCATTTATTTAATCATCTCAATGAAAGACGTAAACATGCTAGCAAACCGATTACTAGGAATATGTACCTATCTAATTGCCAAGGCCTTCAATTCCCAATACGTTTGTCCAACAGTACAAAGCAAGAAACATGACTCTATGACTTCAATAGATAGATAGCTACTTTGGATAAAACTTACAAAATGTAACAAACTATAAAACTTGTCATATGGTAATTTAAACCATATAACTGCTAAACCATTTGATGCTATCAAAGCAATCAAAAGACAAGCTTAAATGTGGGAACCATAATGGTCTCTCACAAGGACAAACCGACACAAGTTGTCCCATCTCCTTTATTTAAAGAGGAGTATAAATTAGATTTTAAAAAACAAAGAAGAAATAAGATAGAAGAGAGGAGACATAAGAATGAGATATGAAGAAGATACAAGAACCATGACGACGAGATACAAACAATACACAACATACATTCAACTCTGAAGAAAATAAGGTTGACAATGTACTGACCAAGAAAGATGAAAGGTCTATAAAATGTAATTGTTTCCATTGATGGGTGTATGAATTGGAGCACAGATAATAGGAAGAAAGGAATGGATATTGTTTCATTTATTTTCTCCTCTCCCATCCATGATTGATCCTCAGTCCTCGGGTCAAGTCATGGAAAAAAACTAACAGTGGTTCCTTTGGTGACAATAATCAGTGGCAATACTTGAAAAATTTAGCATTTTCTTCCCCTGGGTGTAACGTAATAGGTGCTGATGCTTTGAATGTCCTTTTGGAACAAAACTCAGGGAATTAACATGTAAGATCTAATGTGATCAGAGAAGGGAGTACTGATGGTTCTGCATCCAGTTTACAAGACTTAGTACCCCCACACTTGGTGTGGTAACCACAAATTCAGCAGAACATGGCCAGACTTTAGAAATTTGCCGAGCTGAAGTTACATCAGATAGCCTAGACAACTGATGTTGCACCTCAATATCAAGTCCAGAGCTTAAAATCAATCAGAAGTGGCAGGTTTGTCTTGTTGACTTTTATCACTCAGCTTCCGCCATTTCTTTGTAGTCTTATCAATTTGAAATTCATTGTCACTTGAGCATAGTAAAGCAAAAGAGAGGAAAACAAAGACAAAGAAGAGAGTTTCCTTAATAGTAAACAAAATGATATTAAACCAATTTAACTTAAGACCGTTTTTTCTTCTTAGATACATCTACTAGAACAATCAACTCAACTCAACTACTCCTTTACCTAAACCAAGTGACGTTGGCTATGCTAGAGCCAACCGTTGAATCTTTTCATATAGCATTTTTTTGCCATAACTCGAAGAGTTAAAGGCTGATGTTGACCCTAAACCTATTAATGTATCGGGTAAATTTCCATAGTGGCCTGTCAACGGAACTTAACTGGTTAAGTAGCATGAATACAGAATACATATTTTCAGCAGTGTGCAATAATAAGGCTGTGAACGTTTCCAATTCCCAAAATAGTGGCACGTAGTTATTCTAGTTCAGAAGTTTTAAGTATCTTCTATTGGGCTTAGTTGGCTGTATTTTATGGTAAATAAATCGATCCTCTTTTCTTGCTGGTGGTTTCATGTTCTACAGTGTTATTGGTGCATATTGAGCTTTTTGATTTTGTTGAGTTGATATAATCTGAGTTGCTTTTTGGCATGCTTGTTACCAGTCCAACACATTGCTGAACTACCTATACTCTTAATTCAAAATCACCACTCCCGATAATCTTAATTCTATTGATTTAAAATATTATAACAAGCTTCAAGAGAATAATATATATTTTTACTCATATGTCTTCAGAGATTTATTACGATATTTGCGATATTTGCTATTGAAAATGAGTAACTACCAATCTACCATACTGAAAACCTCACAGTCTCTTCTTCTTCTCTATTTTTTTCTCCTCAACATAGAATAAAAAATTCAAGAGCAAAGTTGCATTCTTCTTTTCACATAACAATTAAGAATACACCAGTAAAACAAACAAAAATACTAATTCATTTAGCTCAATTACACATGCAAGAACTGAACCTTTACAGCCAAATCTGTATAAATGTGTGTGTGTATATACAAGTGTATAGAGATTAGAGAGATAGAGAGAGAGAGAGAGAATTAAATTGGCTTTGAGCTGATTGATGATCTTCAATCTAAGAGAATCAATAGTACCATCATTCATCAGAGACTCTATCACTGAAGAAGAACCCATTTTTCAGTTTCATGCAGGAACCAAACTCAGTTCTTTCTCTGCCCACAAAATCAAAACCAAAAAGTACAGAAACTAAGAGGGGTGTATTGGATTGGGATTTTTTTAGACAATTCTGGGGAGTAAAAGTCTTGTGATATTGGATTGTGTCAGGTGTAGGAAGATTTGGAAATGGAAGGGAAAGGAATTTAGGGATTTCAAGTGCAGAATTGGGAATTTGAGTATTGAACTCTGTTGGTCAACGTTGTTAAAGGGTGTATTTTTTCCTATAAGCAAAACGATGCGTTTAGTTAAGCCAGATGGTTTTGGGTCAGAAGCATTATTGGGCCAGTTGGGCCACACTTGCAAATTATCTTTTATTCTAGCATTTCTGTTTCAGTATAGTCCAGTGAGCCCAATGAAGGGAATTCATTCCCTGGCCACGTAAATGCATTTTTCATTACAAAGTCTGTTGTAACAAACTTGTGGACATTCATTCAACGATTAAGAATTTCATTCCTTACAACTCTTCTCTCGTTTTCTCTCTGAATCTCTCCTCTCTCACTCAACCAAAACCAACTATTTCTACTCAATACATTGCGTTTTCTTCGTGAGATCTCGCGTGATCAGCTCGGCATCACAATTGGTATCAGAGCCAACATCCTGCAACCTGTGGAAATGGTGGAGGGAACCAGGAATCAAGTGGTGGAAAGCAGACTGACAGATCTGGATTCAAGGAACCAGGTCATGGAAGGAAGAGTTCTGAACATAGAAGAAAAACTACAACAAATTGGAGGAGGAGTTAATACCTGCAAGTCAGAAATCGAAGGGATGACGGCCAAAATAGCTCAACTCCACGATCTAGTCTACCGAAGCTTCAACCGAGTGGAACTGGATGAAGGAAATGGAAAAGGAATATTAGGATCAGCTCCGGCTGGTGCTAGCAGCAGCAGTCCCTTGGGAACTTCAAGACAGCAAGGTCAACAATCACCTGCAACCAAGGTATTCTCAGATAACCAATTCAAACCTCCAAAATTAAATTTTCCTAAATTTGATGGAACTGATCCAAAGGCATGGATCAGAAAATGTGAGAGATTCTTTCTCATTTACCCCGTGGAGCCTGAAAAAAAAAGTAATAGTGGCTTCCATACATTTTGAAAAAAAAGCAGAAACATGGTTTCAGACTTTCTATGCTTTAAAAGGAAACATAGGCTGGGAAGAGTTTACAGACTCTCTATTGGTTAGGTTCCTCGATTTGGAGCAAGAGGATGTGGTGGGAGAATTTCAGAGACTCAAGCAAACCTCCACTGTAACCGATTTCCAAGACCGATTTGAGGAACTTCAGCCTAGATTAATATCCAAGAATTTAGGTTTAAGTGATGAGTTTTTTTTAGCTTGTTTTGTGAGTGGGCTGAAGGGGGAAATCAGGAATTCAGTTAAGATGTTCCACCCACCTGATTTGAAGGCAGCAATACATCTTGCAAGGTTGCAAGAGGCGGCCATTGAGTCCAAAAAATTTAAACCATGGCCCAATAAACCAACTCCAAATACCACTCTCAACTCACATCCTGCAGTGACTAGGTGGAGCCCTACACTCAACCAGCATCAACCTCCCAGTCAAACACAAAAAAAAAAACCGAAACATATCCCATCAAAAGGCTGTCCCCAACCGAGATGAAGGCAAGGAGGGATAAGGGGTTATGTTATAATTGTGATGAGGTTTACCTCGTTTGGACACCAATGTGCCAAACGGCATATCTACATGCTAATAGGAGAAGATGGAAGTGAAGAAGATGAGGTAGAGGGAGCAGAAGAAAATTCTGAAAAAGTTGATACACTTACCGAATTACCAGGAGAGGAGATCACCATTTCTCATCAGGCTTTGAATGGTGGTAGCAAAGGAATTCAGACCATTAAACTAAAAGGAACCGTTAAAAATCGGGAGGTAACTATCTTGGTAGACAGTGGGTCTACCCATAACTTTCTGGATCCAGAAACCGCCAAGTTTACCGGGATCGAAATTGAGAGTACCAACCTACTTTGGGTAACCGTTGGAGGGGGAGGAAGGATCAGTAGCCAGGCCCGTTGCCCGGCATTCACTTGGACAGTACAGGGCACCAGTTTCACAACCGAAATGAGACTGCTCAAGCTGGGTGGTTGTGATGCGGTCCTCGGTATGCAATGGTTACAGGAAATAGGTCCGGTTCTGTTAGATGCTAAACTATTGACCATGGGTTTCAAGCAAGGTCGGCATTGGATAACCTTACAAGGAGTTAGGGAAGATGGTGGAAGACTAATACAATTAGAGGGAAGAAGAGTAGCTTCTCATTTCAGCAAAGCACAGACTAGGGTGGAACCTGTTGTGCAATTATACTCACTAGAGATGGAGAAGGAAGACAGTGAAGTACCAGAAGTTCTCAAACCAGTTCTAGAGGAGTTTTCGACAGTGTTTGAGGAACCCACGGCTTTACCTCCAGTCCGTTCGAAAGACCACCACATTCCACTAATGCCAAACAGTGGACCTATAAATGTTAGATCATACAGACACCCCTATATACAGAAAAATGAGATTGAAAGAATCGTCAAAGAGATGCTGGATGGCGGCCTAACCAGGGCCAGCAACAGTCCTTTTGCTTCTCCTATCTTATTGGTTAAGAAAAAGGATGGCTCGTGGCGTTTCTGCCTAGATTACAGGGAGCTGAATAGAATTACTATTAAGGATAAATTTCCGATTCCTATCATAGACGAACTCCTAGACGAGCTACACGGGGCGGGGGTTTTCTCTAAATTGGATTTGAGGGCTGGGTACCACCAAATCAGGGTGGCTGAGACAGATGTGCACAAAACGGCATTTAGAACCCACCAAGGCCATTACGAATTCCGGGTAATGCCGTTTGGTCTAACAAACGCTCCCGCAACTTTCCAATGCTTGATGAATGACATATTCAAGCCATTCCTTCGAAAGATGATCCTAGTTTTTTTTCGATGATATCCTAGTGTATAGCAAGAGTATGGAGGAACACATCGTTCATTTACGAATAGCTCTCTCCATCCTCAAGCAACACCAACTGTTTGTGAAGTGGAGTAAGTGTGAATTCGGGAAAAAGGAGCTTGAATACCTAGGCCATATTATTTCAGCAAAGGGAGTTTCGGCTGACTTGAGGAAGGTACAGGGAATGTTAGACTGGCCAACTCCCAAAACTATAAAGGGCTTAAGGGGATTTTTGGGCTTAACGGGATATTACCGCAAGTTTGTTAAAGGCTATGGGGTGATTAGTAAGCCTCTAACGGAGCTGCTCAAGAAGAATAATTTTAGTTGGACTGATACTGCAGCTGCAGCTTTTGTGGCACTCAAAGAGGCAATGATGACAACCCTTGTGTTGGCCTTACCTGATTTTTCACATCCGTTCACGGTGGAGACAGATGCGTGCGACGTAGGCATTGGGGCTGTCTTGTCACAGTTTGGTAGGCCTTTGGCTTATATAAGTAAGGCCCTACCACCCAGAAAGCTGGGTCTTTCTACCTACGAAAAGGAATTGTTGGCTGTTGTGTACGCCATACAAAAATGGAGGCCTTATTTGCTAGGCCACAAATTCACAATAAAAACTGACCACGAAAGTTTAAAGTACTTCCTAGAGCAGAAAATGACAACTCTTATGCAACAGAAATGGTTAACCAAGCTGCTAGGCTATGATTACGACATTTCTTACAAGAAGGGGAAAGATAACATAGTGGCTGATGGGCTGTCTAGGGCGATGAGCACTGACGAAGGCACTCTGGTAGCCCTCACTACCAATCAGCCTAACTGGGTTCTTGAGATTCAGGAAAGCTGAATGTACACAAACGAAGTTAAATTGCTTAAAGCATACCTAGAGGGGGGGGTGAATAGGTTTTTACACCTTTTTTCAAACCCTTGAACAAACATCCGTTTGTCCCTCAAGGTAGCCTTACACACAACACTATAATCCAAGATAGACATACATAGACAATATGATGACACAATCATAATTGAAATGTCTAAGTATATCAACAAGTCATGTGAGGTAAAATATCAAATAATCATAACAACAAAATAAACTTGTATTTCATAAGATGTTCAATGTGTTACAAGAGTGAGCAAAATGTCACTAAACAAATATTACAATATACAAAAGAATCAAAGATACAAATTTATCTATAGAATGAATACACTAATCACACTATACAAAGACTTGATTCAAAATACGTCACAAGTCAATATTATGAATCAAGACAATAAAATATACAATTAAAATATAAGAGAAGAGATAGAAAGAATTAACACAAGGGATTTTTTAACGTGGTAAAACCTCCAAGGAGGAAACATCCACGGGTTGAATTACAACCATTGGGTACTATATTATTGGAAAGTAAACATAGAACATTCACAAAGTGACCAATCTTTAGCTCACCCAACCTAGTGAAGTCTAAGCCTACCCAACCCTATTGGAAAGTATGAAATCCCTCAATGATGCGGAACCACCATATATTGGACAACACACTCAACCAACATCGATGGTAGATTAGAAATTCCTCAAGAGTGCATACACATCCCGTGTACCCCGCTCTATCGGAGTCTATGTCTAACCATACGCCTAGGCCTACCAATATGTTAGCCAACTCCCTATCCAAGGCACTCTTGCCTCTAGGGAGCCTCCCATGCATGACTATCCGAGTCCTCCCGACTCTAGCCATGACTTCTTGCTTACCTATCCGAGTCATCCCGACTCTAGGCAAGACTTCTTGCTTGGCTATCCGAGTCATCCCGACTCTAACCAAGACTTCATGCCTTTTACAAGGACTTCCTAGTGTGATCATGTGAATGCAAATGATGCAAACATTCATTTCAACATAGAACATGTGATCAATACATTCTATGGCACAAATAGACCTAAACATGTGAAAACACAATTAATCAAGTCTAGATGCAAAAATCCATGAATAGAAACCTAAGCATGTGAAACACCTAACACATATACTCAAAGTCTCATTCACACATATAACACTTGAATCACAAAATGTTCATTAAGTCCTAATTCAAGATGCTATCAATATACAATCAAAGTCTAGATATATGAGATTAAAATCAATCAATATACTAGACAAAAATATAGAGCAAGGTTTTGAGATTTACATCAATCAAAACCTATATTCTCTAAATCACAAACAAATACACAAATCCTTGATTTCTTCAATCAAAGGACCAAATCAAATCTCAAAGTCATTTTAACACAAAATTAATTCAATTAAGTATCAAACAACCTAAGATGCCATTCTAATCACAATACAACTCACAAACAAATGTAAAACCTAGAATCATAAAATCTAGTCAACATAAGTCCACAAATTGAGTTTCAATTGGAATGATAATCAAGCTACCTTTTCAAATAGCTTTCATAAAACAATAACATATATATAGAAGAAGAAACCCCAAGCAAATGGAAGGTGAAATAACAAGAAATCCCAAAGTTGAGACTCAAACCTCGAATTCTGCAGCTGGTACGAATTTCAGTGTCCAACCACTTGAAATCATGATCAATCAGCCACCAAATCACTTGGAGATGTTAGAGGACTCAAATACGAACACTCTCCAACTTGAATCACTCAAATCCGACTCCGGATGAGGAAGATATGGTGTTTTGAAGTTTGGAAAAATTGGAGAGAACTCTAGACGGGAATTCTGAAATTTTTTGCTTGGAAATTCAAAATGAGAGAGAGAGGGAAGAAATAGGAGGAGAGAGAGAGAACATTTTGACCAATCATGTGGTGCCACGTCACCCCCAGACCGTGGGGGGCGCGTGGCCCACACGGGAGCAGAAGGGGCTCCAGGCCGTGTGGCCCACGGCCTCAACCACGGCCAGCCCATGTGGCCCACGGCCTGGGCTGTCCTCTCCCGCGCACTCTCGGTTCGTCGGCCCGTATCTCGAGCGTCCAAACTCTGAATTCGAATCCATTTTCGGATTACGAACCGTGACTCTCTCACACACAAAAACGACTATACAACTTTGAAAAACGGTTGAGAAATCATCTCGGAAATCATCGATGAAGTCAACACAACGTAAGAGAACGTAAAGTGGCATAGTCAACACGTTTGGACTCAAAACCTTATGAATGAGTAACCGAAATGACCGGAACTCAATAAGGCATTGAATAAGAACATGTTCAAGTCCTAAACACAAAATACGGAAACATATAAACACAAATACACACACATATGCTAGTTTCCGGACATAGTCCTAGAAAATGCAAAACACAAAGTTTATTAACTAAAAGTGAATGCATGAGCATATTTTGCCAAGTGTGTGAAAGTGAAATGTAAATGAAATAAAATCATGAAGGGACACACAAAAATGATATGTGTGGGTGTGTGCCTAGCCTTGTAAGAGATAAGAGGTCATGTATACCTTTGTAGACCGATAATGTCCGAAACTCTTAAAAGCCGACAACTTGAACGAATAATGGTTGAGACGTCCTTCATCTTCGAAATCCTTCATTTACTAACCACTAAACATTACAAGTAAAACACGTTTTGATATGGAATTAATGCCAACACTAATTATCAACCTTACAAAAGCTACCAATTGGACTCGGTGGCTATAAAGGTACTGCCACGTCTAATGATTGACCCGGCGACAGTACCTGAGTTCACGCTTCACAACGGAATTTTAAGAAAACAGGGGAAAATTTTTATAGGAAGCACAGGGACGTTGCGGAAGAGGCTCATCGAAGAAAGCCATTGTTCAGCAATGGGGGGTCATTCTGGAATCAAGGGTACTGTGAAACGGATGCAACAATTTTTTTATTGGGAGAATATGAACAAAGAGGTAGTGGAATGGGTGACTCAATGTCCTATTTGCCAACAGTGTAAAGCTGAGCACGTGAGGAGCCCGGGACTCCTCCAACCACTGCCCATACCCACGACTCCGTGGCAAGATATTGCTATGGACTTCATAGAGGGGCTGCTCCTCTCCTTAGGCAAGGACACTATCCTAGTGGTGATAGATAGGCTCACTAAGTATGCCCACTTCCTTACGTTAACCCACCCCTACACAGCTACTACAGTGGCCAAAGTGTTCTTTGACAATATTCACAAACTACATGGTATCCCTACCACAATCATTTGTGACCGTGACAGGATTTTTACCAGCAGTTTTTGGCAGAGGCTTTTCCGGTTGGTGGGAACCAAGCTATGCCTTAGCACCGCTTATCACCCGCAGACAGACGGGCAGAGTGAAAGGTTGAATCAGTGCCTCGAGAACTACCTAAGGTGTATGTCAGGGGCTAGGCCGGGAAAATGGGCAAACTGGTTGCCCATGGCGGAATGGTGGTACAACTCTAACCACCATACCTCACTTTCTATGTCCCCTTTTGAGGCCTTATATGGGTACAAACCACCAGTTTTTTCTTTCACAACCCTAGCTATTACCTCTCCTGAAGTTAGAGATTATACCTGCGAAAGAAATAGGATACAGTCAGTCATCAAAGAGGCCTTAACGCAAGCTCAGGCAAGAATGAAGTTCTATGCTGACAAAAGACGTTCGGAACGGGAATTCGCTGAGGGAGATTGGGTTTACCTTCGTCTTCAGCCGTATAGACAGTCCTCGGTGGCTATTCGCCGGAATTTGAAGCTTGCTCCTCGCTTCTTTGGACCTTTCCAGGTGCTCGCACGCATTGGAGCGGTGGCTTACAAACTTCAGCTTCCTCCAGACTCTCAGATACACCCAGTTTTTCACGTTTCGCAGCTCAAGAAGAAGGTGGGTGCTACAGTCCAATCGAGCACAACTCTCCCTCGAACCGATGCTGACGGCCAGCTTCAGGTGTTTCCGGTGGCCATTTTGGACCGAAAGGTGGTGAAACGCCACAATCAGGCTGTCGCGTAACTGCTGGTGCAGTGGTCGAACACGACGCCGGAGGATGCCACCTGGGAGGACGCGTCGCAAATCAGGGCCCGGTTTCCTAACGCCTTCGACCTTTGAGGACAAGCAGGTCGTTAAGGAAGAGGGATTGTCAGGTGTAGGAAGATTTGGAAATGGAAGGGAAAGGAATTTAGGGATTTCAAGTGCAGAATTGGGAATTTGAGTATTGAACTCTGTTGGTCAACGTTGTTAAAGGGTGTATTTTTTCCTATAAGCAAAACGATGCGTTTAGTTAAGCCAGATGGTTTTGGGTCAGAAGCATTATTGGGCCAGTTGGGCCACACTTGCAAATTATCTTTTATTCTAGCATTTCTGTTTCAGTATAGTCCAGTGAGCCCAATGAAGGGAATTCATTCCCTGGCCACGTAAATGCATTTTTCATTACAAAGTCTGTTGTAACAAACTTGTGGACATTCATTCAACGATTAAGAATTTCATTCCTTACAACTCTTCTCTCGTTTTCTCTCTGAATCTCTCCTCTCTCACTCAACCAAAACCAACTATTTCTACTCAATACATTGCGTTTTCTTCGTGAGATCTCGCGTGATCAGCTCGGCATCACAGATTGAGACTTTTTAATAAGTTAGATAGGTCTTGTGGTATTCGATTAAGACTTTTTAATAAGTTAGATAGGTCTTGTGGTATTCGATTAAGACTTTTAAGATTTTTTTTAAAAGTACATAATATCTTGTGGTATTGGATCCAAACTTTTAAGATTTATTTTAAAAGTCTGTAATATCTTGTGGTATTGGATCCAGACTTTCAAGACTTTTTTTAAAAGTCCATAATATCTTGTGATATTGGATCCAGACTTTCAAGAGGCAGTAAATTGTCTGGTGGTATTGGATTGAGATCAAGATTTGTAAGATTTCATGACAAAATAGACTTTCTAGACTTTTTAGTGATAAATATAAATAGTTAGACCCTAAAATTGTCTTGCCCTCTCCCATCATACTTTTCACTCTTGCTCAAGACTTTTCAGAAAATAGCAACAAGGTCGTGAAGAAACCCTAACAACAGACCAGATTCAAGTAATAATTATATTGTATCTTGCACTGCCTAGTTATCGTAATTTATCTTGCACTAACTAGTTCATGTGTTCCTGTGTGTTGCTTTGCCTTTGCTTTTGTTTTGCGTTTTGTTGCTATGGGGCGTTTGCCTTGCTTTTGTTTGCTCCGTGTGCTGTTATCTACCTATTATATCAGTTATAGTATAGTTTTGTCTCGAGTTGATAACTTTTATATGTTCATAAAAATACAATATGATCATAAAAATCAGTTTATAGACAACACTATTCTTTTATATAGACAACACCGAATCGATAACTTTTACAATATAATCATAAAAAGAATAACTTTTTTACTATATGAATATGTACTTTTCAAAAAAAAAAAAAAAAAAACTGTTGCTATTATAAACTCACACCAAAACATACCAAATTCCATCGAATTGCACTGTGCTCCAGATTATGTGCTTACAAAAAAAAAAAAAAAAAAAAAAAAAAAAAAACTCACACCAAATTGAACTTATCATATCAGTGCACATGCTTTGAAGCTCCATGAGGTTTGCTTTTTATAAGTAATAGTTCACATGCCATAATAACTAGTTCATGTGTTCTTTTTTGCTTTTTATTCACACCGAATTGAATTATTGTTTTTTATTATTATTACTTTTTTGAAATTCATAAAATCCAATAATAAAAAACATCAATTACGAGTTTTCTAGGTTTTTAAGAGAACATAAATCTAAGGAGAAGAGAGAGAACTGCTCAGCATAATGAGCATGAACAGAGCAAATTTTTATATATACAATCACCAAAGAATAGTGTGAAGAAATTTGTTGTTGTAGCTTGTACACGTGCCACTCTATTACAAGAAAAAGACAGCTAACAAATTGGCTAATTTAAAACTAAAATATTAAAACTAATAATATATGGTTTAACAAAACGCAACACCATAGTAAGCCAGCGATATTATCATTTATCAAGTGACATTGTGCTTGAACAGTGACATTATAATTTTATGTGATTCATTATCCCCTGTTAGTTTTTGTCCCCTGTTACTGCTTAACTTTAGACTTACATTTCCATTTAAGACACAAGTAGAGTTAGTGTTGGCATGTGTAGCACTCCACAACTTTCTTCATAAAGAATGTCGATCTGATGAATTTCCTATTGAAGAAGAATCTACATCATCATCATCATCATCATCATCACCGGTTGTTGAAGAGGAACTTGAAGAACTAGTTTTACAAACCCAAGAACAACAGAGGGAGGAAGCTAATGCATGGAGACTTAGCATATCTGAGTATATGTGGAGAGAGAGATATTAGGCCATGGGAGGATTACTAGTTCCAGCAATTTTTTTTTTTTTTTTTTATATAAATAATTAGATGGCTTGAGAGATATTAAACAATATGATACCTCTATAATGGATTTGTGCTTGTTTTTTAGAATTTCGAATGTGTTGATGGCTATTATTCATACTATTGTGATATTTGTTTATGTACATTTTCATTGTGTGTTGATACCCGTTCTAAAAGAGTACATTTTATTTGGTGGAAATTGCTAAAAATAACCACTCTAAATATGGGAAATTCGTTTTTAACCACATACGAAACTTTAATTGTTAATAACCATGTTTTGAAAAAAAAATTCAGTGGGTGTCCATAAATTACCAAGATGCCCCCAAATTAATATTTCTATTTTCTTTTGTTTATTTTTCTCACTGTCTTCTTCTTGCTTCTATGTTCTTCATCACTGTATTTGTTCTTCATCACCTTCCTGCAAATCGAACACCAATGGCTGCACCATTGTTTAAGATTTCGTTCTTCCCTGTTCTTCATCATCGTTCTTCTTTGTTCTTCATAATCTTGTTGTGGATTTCACGAAATCAATGAGAAAAACTTTTCCGATTTGATCTAAATCGATAAATATCATTCATTTGTTCATTAATTGAGTTGCAAACAGTTACTTTAATATGGTTTTAGCTTTAATGCGTCAATTATGTGTGTTTATGTGAAGAATCGTTTTCAAAAAAGTTTACAGATTTTTCCAGAAGATTTCAAGTTTCACGGGTTCGAAAACTTGAAATCTTCTGTTAAAACTTATTAACAAAACTTGAAATCTTCTATAAAAACTTGAAATGTTGAAACTCTTCTGGTTCGTGATTAAAATTTCAAGTTTCATAATTTCAAGTTTTTCGTCAAGATTTCAAGTTTTTATAGAAGATTTCAAGTTTTGTCAACAAGTTTTAACAGAAGATTTCAAGTTATCGAATCTGTGAACCTTGAAATCTTCTGGAAAAATCTGCAAACTTTTTTGAAATTAATTCTTCACAAAAACACACAAAAGTGATCCAATAACGCTAAAACCATGTTAAAGTAACTGTTTGTAACTCAATTAATGAACAAATGAATGATATTTACACAACTTAAATAGATTTAGAGCAAATCGGAACAACGATTGGAATTCGATCATGAAGAACGAATAGAGAAGCAAGAGGAAGAACGAACAAAGAAGCAAGAGGAAGAACGAACAGAGAAGCAAGAAGAACCATCGAAATTCGATCATTGGTGTTCGATTTGCAGGAACAATGATCAGAATTTGATCATGAACCAGGTGAAGATTTTGATGGGATAGAAGGAGAAGAGAGAGAGAGGAGAGGGGAGAGAGAGAAAAAGAGAGAGTGTGTGTGTTTAGGGATGGTTTTTATATGAGGGCATTCAAGTAATTTCTCAAAAATGTGGTTATTAACGATTAAAATTTCATATGTGGTTAGAAACAAAATTCTAATATTTTGGATGGCTAATTTTGGTTTTCTCTCTTTTATTTGGGTTTTTTCAGCTCAGACCATCTACCTAGTTTGGGTTTCTTAACTTGGGTATGTGTATTAGCTAGCAAATTTATAAAGCCGATATTTAAAAAAAAAAGTCTAAAAAGTCTTTAAATAAAATCTAGATAATCATAATAGTCTATTAATAAAGTCTAGATAATCATAATAGTCTATAAATAAAGTCCAGAGACTCTTTTAAAAAAATTCCAAAATCCTGAAAGTCTAGTCCATATAATCCTAATAGTCTTTAAAATCCTAAAAATCCATAAAATCCTGCCACCCAAAAATTGTCTATTAAAATCCCAATCCAATACACCCCCCTAAACTCTGTTTGTTTCGTTTTATCTTCTATTACAGAACTGTCTGGCTGTCTCTCGTCTGATTCTTATTCTTTTCAATCAATGACGTCGTTTTTTAGTTGTGTAATATTTCTCATAAAACCCATAATTTATTCAATTATTTGATTATTAAGCTAACCCTACACTAAATTACTAATTAACCCTTGTCTTATTCCTCTAATTTAACATATTAACCGATTCTAATCACCAATAACTTTATTTAAAAAATAAAATATATATAAAATATATATAAAAAAAAAATCTCTCTCTTTTTTTTTTAATCAATAAGCCTATTATTTTCTACATCTTAAATTATTACAATTTTGTTTGCCACACAAGATAACAATATAATATCACAAGAAAATATGAACGTTTTTTCAATGAAGATCTTATTTAATCTCTACAAAGCATTATCTAATGATAAGAATTTTTTTTACTATGAACTAAAGTCTAAAGACTTGGTTTATAGAAATACATTACATAATTCTATATAAGCAAAAAAGGTTTAAAAAAATTAGTCAATTTAAAAGTAACAACACCGGAAGGTTTTGAAAGAATAGAAAAAATTAAAAGCAATGTTGAACTTTTTCATTTGAGAGGATTTCGAGGGGTAACAATTAAGGTTATTTTTGAAATTTGATTGATGATCGTACCCAGGGGCGTACCCAAGATTTTTTATTAGGGTGGGCTAAAACAAAACTATTTATATATATATATATATATATATATATATATATAATAATAATAATAATAAATTAATAGTAAGTGAATCTTGACGGTACTAAAAATTTATTAAGCAATTTGATTAAAGTGATATTTTATAAATTATAATATAATATTAAAAATAATAAATTACATTTGTAAAATAAATTAATATAAAAAATAATAAAATGTAAATTTAAAATTATGAATAATAAACCTAAAATCTTAGCTTTTTAACTAGAAAAAAATAAATTTTAACTTTTTAAAATAAATCGAATAAATATTTAATGGGGAGAGAGTGAATTGGGATGAGAGAGAGAGAATTAGGATGGTGAGAGAGATATAAATAGAAAAAGTAAAACTGTTGGACCCAAAAAACCAACATAAAATTTGAACCCAAACCCATGTTACAACATCACATAAGATCTTAGAAAGTATGATGTGGGCCTATATTATATGTGATGTTGCCACATGGCATTTGGATTGGAATTTGGATTAAATATCATTACTCAAATAGAAATATAGAATATAGGTAAGAGAGGGAGAGAGAATGAGAGTATTGGATTTGGGACTAGTAAGAGATAAAAGCAAAATTGATTTTAATTGTTGATGTGACCTGCATAGAAAAAAGAGAATAATTGCTTGCAGACTAGTAGACTACTACCTACTCTTCCTCTACGATGCTTGTTAATTAATTAGAATACTATTAAATTATTTTTTTTTATTTTTATTTTTATATAAACAGGTCAGCCCTCTCATCCGTACGCCCCTGATCGTACCTTTGAGTTGATTGATGATCTTCAATCTAAGAGAATCAATGGAAGCATCACTTATCAGAGACTCCAAAACATCTTCCGGGGATATCACCGAAGAAGAACCCATTTTTTCTGCTTCATGCAAGAACCTAATTCAGCTATTTCTTTGCCCACAAAATCAAAACCAAAAATCAACAATTTTTACACTTCAAAAATCGTTATTTTTATCTTCCATTACAAAAACTAAACAACAATTTAGAGTTTGACACTTTGACATCTCTTTTACTTATACAATTTGGGATGAGATCGATCATTAAAATTATCAAAGTTCCATGTACTCTACCACACAGCAAAACTAAAGTAAAGGCCTCAAACTATAAATGTTTTAAATAATTTTTTAAAAAATTACTTGTTTTTTTAATTATTTAAAGTTACTTGTTGTATATTGTCTTTTAATATATTAAAATGTAAATATATAATAAATAATAGTTTAAATTACTTGCTAAAATTGTTTTTTAATACATTAAAATGTAATTATATAACAAATAATAGTTGAAAGGGCATAGATGTAAAAAGTATTTATTTTCATATATTTGTGACTTTAAAAAAATAATAATAATAAAAAAAAAAACTAACTTATCACTTAATTCAATTTTTAGTGGGAAAAAAAAAAAAAAAAAAAAAAAAAAAAAAAAAAAAGCAAACACATTATCGCGTTTTTAGTTTTTAGTCTTAACTACAATTTAACACTATTCAGCCTTCAGATAAAAAATAAAACGCAAACTATGTCTCTCGTCTGATTCTTATTCTTTTCTTCTTATCAATGGCGTCGTTTTTTTCCCTTTTTGTATTTAGTCGTATTATTTGTGTAATTTATATATGCAACCCTATGATTTATTCAATTATTTTATTTATTATTAAACTAGCCCTAAACTAAACTACTAATTGAACCTTGTCTTCTTCCTCATCTTTCAAAGATTAATTTCTTTTTATATATATATATATTATTATTATGTCTTTCCATGCACAGATTTCGTAAGGGGTTCAAAAAATTTCTAGCACTATTTACTCCCCTACTTTTAAGACTAGCACCAACTTAATAACATTAGTTTTAAATTTTTAATGGCACCTAAAAATGTGAATTTAACAACAATACCCTTAAAACACAATCATAAAAATAAGTCTCGTGCCTTTTTTTTCAAGACTTATTTCGTATTTCCAAGACTTATTTGGACATTTCCAAGACTTATTTGGACATTTCCAAACTTATTTCATATTTCCGAATTTCGAGAATTACTTTGTAATTTTCGAGACTTATTAGATATTTTGAAAATTCCAAGACTTAGCAGGTAAAATACAAGATTTTCCAAAAAAAAAAAAAAATCACCTTCTTCGACCTCCATTAGAACAGACCTCTATTGGAGTTATGTTCCACCTCCATTGGTCCTCCATCAATTGAGATTTTTGGAGGAAAAAAAAATTGGAAAAAAAAATTAAACCTAATGCCTAAAAGTAAAAAATAAAAATAAAATAAAAATAAAAATAAAAATAAATAAATAAAAAGAAGTTGATGGTATTTTTGTCCATTGATGTCATTTAAACTAAAATTATTAATATAGTGCTATTCCTAAAAATCACAATGGATTTTGTGCTCTTTAGACCTATTTCTACTTTCCATAAGTCTGTCACTGGTTTTTTTTTTTTTTAATTGATAAGTCTATTATTTTGTATATCTTAAATTATTACAATTTTATCTGTCACACAAGATAACATCATAAGCAAATCTGGTTTTTTAAATGGGAAAATGAAGGTATTATTTAACCCTATATTATGAACTAAAGTATAAAGACTTGGTTCATGTGATAGAAACAAATTACACAATTCTATATAAGCAGCTTAAAAAAAAAAAAAAAAACAATTCTATATAAGCAAAACAGGTTTAAAAAATCAATCAATTTAAAAGTAATAACATTAAAGTGTTTTGAAAGAAATAGAAGAATTAAAAGCAATGTTGAATATTTCCATTTTAGAGAATTTTGAGAGTTAACAATTAAGGTTAGGGGGGCTCAATTGCCACCCAAAATATTTATCACTACACCCATAAAATAATAACATTTGCAACCCACAAAATATCTTTTTACACTTCATAGAATTGATAGGAAAGAATTGGATACGAATTGTGTTCTTGACTTGAAAATTTCCATTATGAAGATGGTTACATTAGGATACATCACTTTGACCCGGACTACTTCAATATCAAGATTTAATTTTGTAGCATTGATATTAAAATTTGCAGCAACCGGGAGGAATACTGTTTGTCCACAATATTGTTAAAGCTAAATCTTGATGCACATAATCAACCTTTTTCTCATTTTGTTTGTTTCAATAATTGCATTTTTAGTTATGTTCATGCGATTGTAATCGATTAAAATAGTTTGATTTTAATGTTTCAGTTAATGAATCATTTTAATAAATTTATATATATAAAATAGCTTCTAAAATTCCAAATTTGAGGATATATTTGGAATTTTGAAGGGTGTACAAAACAAACTTTGATTTTTGAATTTTAATAGATGGGTGGAGAAAGCAAATGAGTTTTACGTGAATGAATTTTAATAGATGGGTGGCAATTGAGTCACCTTAAGGTTATTATTCAAGATTTTTAATGGGTGTATAAAGTAAAATTGTTATGTTTATATTTTAATAATGGGTATTTTAAGTAAACGGGTGTGAAGAGATTTTTTTTTTTTTAGGTGGCAATAGCCTCACCCTTTATATATTTATATACGGAGTCCGACGTGGGGAATCACACATTCGTGTTTTGTAATTATTACACAACATTGTGCAATCGAATTCAGTTTGAGAAAGAAAAAATGTGCGAAATTTATGTACCTATATACCTAATAATTATCGTTTTACCCTTATTATGTGCCATGTACAATTGGGATTATCATTTTACCCTTATTAACAAGCAAAATGTATTTTGAACTTCTAGGAAATAGCATCTCAGGCTGTGTGTTTATGAGTTCAAAATTAGCTAGTTACCTTTCTTTAATGGATTCCTTTTGTACCTTAATTGAGTATTGGCAAAATATTAAGAAAATCAAAGTTCTCTTTTCTGTAAGAATTTAATTCCCGATTTTGTGTAGGGTCTATGTAACTTGATTTTCAACAATTTTTAGTAAATAATATAATCACAAATTATGAATTAAGTTATATTCTTTATATTATAATTCTTGCTTAGCAACTTGTCCCAAGAACATATAAAAAAACAGAGAATCCAGTCCTTTATGCATAAAAATTAAAGTACTTTATAAATACAATTAACAATTATTTTAATTAATAATTCGACCAGGGCTTAATTTAGTAAGATAATTTATATAAGAAACTTTACAATTAAAATTCAGAAAAGGGCACATATTAATGTGACCATATATATATTGATGATCGAAACATGAGATATTGATAAACTGAATGAGCATCCGAACACTTCTTTGATATTTAAATTAAGATATTATTAATATAATGTAATTGATAAGAAAAGTAGTAGAGCATGCACAAGACACAAGCATGTGAGGCTGGAAGAAACCTAGGATAATGTTCAAGTGAAGACAAGGCAAAGTATATGTACATCGATCACTGAATGACTCTGCAAATTTAGATAACATAAACTAAGTATATTATACTATCAATTAATTAATTAAATATCTCATTCTACTTTTTTACTCAACCATTTATTCCATTGAGGCAGATTCTTTTTTCTTTTGTTGGTCACTACAACTTTTTCTGTTTAGTATAAGGGGAATGCTATCTACCTTTCCCATTTGCCTTTCCCATTTACCTTTCCCACTCATTGTTTGACACGTGTACACTTTTTCATTTAATAAAAAGCTCTAACTTTTTACTACAAAGCTTATTTACATATTTATCCCTTATTAATGAAATGATAAAAACAACCATCAAGGGTAAATATGTAAACAAGCTTTGTAGCAAAAAGTGAGTGTTTTTTATTAAATGAAAAAGTATACACGTGTCAAACAATGAGTGGGAAAGGTAAATGGGAAAGGCAAATGGGAAAGGTAAATAGCATTCCCCTTAGTATAATATATAATAAAAGAAATTTGGATGCATGCTTATGTTTTTGCCCATTATTGAATTTTAAAATGGGTCGTCGCCTTGTCGGTGGCAATGATTTTGTCGTTTTGCTGAAATTACAGTCATTTACTCTTCTTTACAGTAGGAAGAAACCCTATTTCTCATTTTCGTAGATTTAAATAGATAAATAAAAAATATATTTAAATTGATTTAACGATTGTTTTAAGAGTAATGTTACTTTACCCAAATTTGGTGTCCAAATCCGGTGTCCAAATGACATGGCAACACTCTCGTCCATTCATTTAAATCAAGCAAATCTAATACAATTTAAATGAATGGACGAGAGTGTTGCCACGTCATTTGGACACCAGATTTGAGAGCTAAAGTAGAATTACTCTTGTTTTAAAAATAAAATAAGAATATTTAAGAAAAAAAAAAGAAAAAAAGAAAAAAAAAATGGGATCTTCACCGTCCATTTTGGGATAGATGGTAGAGATCAAACTTCAAAAAAAAAATATATACAAAAAAACTTAGGAAAAAAATTGATGGAGTGGAGATCCAAATTAGATCTCAACCGTCTATCACAAAAGATGGACGGTGGAGATCCAATCTGGATCTCCCCCCATCAGTGATCAATCACCAACCCCAATTCTCACCGGGCACCATCATCATCAAATCTCATCTTTCTCTCAATCTCCCTCAATCTCATCCCTCTCGAATCTGATCTCTCAATCTCATCAATCTCATCTCTCTCTCAATTTCACTGTCAACATTGGATCTATCCATCTCTTTCGATCTCGTCGCCGGCGGCCACCAACCATCCACCATCAGCCACCACCACCATATATCCCGATCTCATCTCATCTCTCTCTCTCTCTCTCTCTCTCGTCGCTGGCGGCCACCAACCACCATAAATAATCACGTGCCGCTCTAATTTCCGGGTCGAAAACCTCCTCAGACATGGCCAACTATCTCAAGCACGTCAAGCGTTCGATGAAATGCCTAACAAAAACACGGTCTCGACAAACACTATGATTTCAGGCTACGTGAAATCGGCAATCTCTCGACTGCTAGAGAGTTGTTCAATAGCATGATCCTCTCCTCATCAATTGGGTCAAATACTCAGGCAACCCTGTCCTAGTCCCACCACCAGGCATTGCCGCGAAGGATTTCCGCGACCCGACTACAGCTTTGTACACATCTGAATGGAAATGGCGCATAGCTATAGGGTCCAAAATCAACAAAACTGGCATATCTTTAGTGTATGATACAGAGGACTTTAAAAGTTATGAGTTGATAGATGGAATACTACATGGTGTTGCTGGGACTGGCATGTGGGAGTGTGTGGACTTTTATCCTGTGTCAACTACAACAAAGAATGGGTTGGATACATCTACTATTGCCCTGGAATCAAGCATGTTGTGAAAGCAAGCATGGATGATGACATACATGATTACTATGCACTTGGTACTTACGATGACAAAACTGCTACATGGGTTCCTGATAATCCCACCATTGATGTTGGAATTGGAATTAGATATGATTATGGTTTGTTCTATGCTTCCAAGACCTTTTTTGATCAGAACAAGAAAAGGAGACTTTTGTGGGGTTGGGTTGGAGAATCTGATAGTGAATCTGCTGATGTCAAGAAGGGATGGGCTTCACTTCAGGGTCTTCCAAGGACAGTGGTGTTAGACCAGAAAACTGGCACCAATCTGCTCCAATGACCAGTGGAGGAAGTATAAAGTTTGAGATTGACAAGCAAGAAATTTGACAACGTGAAGCTCAAACCAGGTTCAGTGGTGCCACTTGATGTTGCACCAGCCACACAGGTACAGATCAAACAAGGTACTAATAAGCCTCATCAATCATCCTCATCATCTGTCAAGTGAAAATGTTTTGATTCATCAAATTATACACATGGTTTCTTGTTGTAGGTCCTCTGAGGCAAGTGATGTTAACAACATCATCTATGGAAACTATGTTCCGGTACTAGAAGGCGAAAAATTGTCTCTAAAAATACTGGTGGATCATTCGATAGTCGAAAGCTCTGCACAAGGTGGAAGAACTAGTATCACATCAAGAGTATATCCAACAAAGGCAATATATGCAGCTGCTCGAGTGTTGTTCTTCAACAATGCCACTGAGAGTAGCATTACTAGCTCTCTCAAAATATGGCAAATGAATTCTGCATTCATTCGTCCCTACTCGAGCATATTTTTTATTTAAATATATTTTCTTAAATATTCTTATTTTCTTTTTAAAACAATTGTTAAATCAATTTAAATATATTTATTCTATTTTCTTTATTAAAAAATTCGTAATTTTATTATTATTTTTTATTTTTTATTTTTAAAATTTGATGACACGTGTCAAATTTGCATTGGATTACAAACCAAGTTAAACCGTAAAATTTTACAAGGTTAGAGGGTAAATTCGTATATTTAAACATTTTAATTTAAGTGAAGGGTATGTGGGAGTTGTTATTATATTTTTACAGTTTTAATACAATTATGTATATAATCAGTGTAGGTTAGTGTAATTTTCCCTAGACAGAATAAGGGTTCCGTCCCTATTCTATCACTGATTGCCAATTTCCTTGAGTTTAGGGGTTTAACGCCTAAAAAAATTTCATGGGGTAAAGTGACAATTCGTGTATAGTTCGGGGGCAAGTTGCGCTAATAACCCAAAATGTTATAACCAAGATGAATATTAAAAAAATAAAATAAAAAATAAAGGTATCATGTACAAGTTTTCTCCATAAACCCATTAATTATTGTATTAAGACAGCGTTAATTCCTTTCAAAATCACTACACGTAACTCATGTCCAAGTTACGTCCACCAATAATGTTGAAAAAAAAATGGCTTTAATAAAGTAAAAGGGTATCCGAGACAGATTCTTTTGTTGGCCACTAACAAAAATTCTTTATAATTTTTTTGTTATCTTCATTGATTATTAGTGTTTATAAACTAAAAGAAATTTGCATGTATGCTTAATGCTTATGCTTTTGGCCTTTTGCCCATTATTGAATTTAAAAATTGGTCGTCGGTGTCAATGATTTTGTCGTTTTTTAGCTGGCTAGAACATGACATTACAGTCATGTTATTCTCCCATTGCTTTTCATTGTATTCACTTTACAATAATTTCACACAGTAATATAAAGTATAAACGATCAAGGAAAAGCAATGGGAAAATCTAACATGTGCGAGAAAATTATTACATGGGTCCATCTTCTCAGAAAATCTTCAATGGGATAATTTCATTGTCTCTTGGTGAGTTCGTCTCAATGAGATTGCACCATTTATCTCTAGAATATAAATATATATTATTAAACTATAATTTGGTGCAATCCCATTAGACGGTCTCACCAAGTGACAATTAGACCGTCCTATTGAAGATTTTTTTCCCGTTTCATGGTGGTGAGACTGACCAATTAAAAGACACCAAGTGGCACACCATTAAAACTATAATTTATTTTTTTCCTTTCTCCAATTATGTATTGACATATGGAAAAGTAATTAATTTTTTTTTTTACAGTAAATTTTTAAAAAAATTAGTCTCCTTTGTTCCCCTTCTTCTTCCTCACGATATTTCTCTCTCCTCAATCCATGAATATCCTTCTTTCTTTAGATCTTATGAAGATTAAGAAATCTAAATGGAAAATAGAAGTTTTTTTCTTTTGAAAAGAAAATGAAATTGAAGTTAGATATGAATTCGAACTAAAAACGATGGATCTGGGAGTGAATTAACTTGGAAAGAGATGAAGCTGTGATGCGAGAAAGGTAAAAAGAAATTATATAATTAGTGTTTTTACTACATGTCAGTTAGATAAAATTAATTTGTTTATTTGTTTTTAGAGTTTTGCCACTTGGTATCTTTTAATTGGTCCGTCCCACCACCATCAAATGTGAGATGGACCTATGGAAGATTTTCTCCATTCATACATAATAGAATAATAGATTACATAACGTTTTATAATTATTACACAAATGCAATCAAATTTAGTTCAAGAAAAAAAAGTGTGAAATTTATGTACATATGTATTTAATCATTATCATTTTACCTTTATTATGTATCTCTGCAAAATCAGGATAATCGTTTTACCATTATTAATGTGCGAAATATATTTTAAACTTAAAAGAAACAGAATGTGTATGGTCAATGTAACTTGATTTTCAATAATTTTTAGTAAATAATGTACTCACAACTTATGAATTAAGTCATATTCTTTATATTATAGTTCTCACTTAGCAAACTCGTCCCAAGAACATAGAAAAAAAAATAGAGAATTCAGTCCTTTATACACAAAAATTAAAGTAATTTATTAGTACAATTAACAATTATTTTAATTAATAATTCCACCAAAGCTTAATTTAATATATAAGATAATTTATATAAGAAACTTTACAATTAAAATTCAGAAAAGGGCACATATTAATGTGACTATATATATATATAATTATAAGGATGTATATGAGCTTGTGAGAGATCTGGAAAGAGCTCTACAATTGAAACTGAATAAAAATGTTATAACCAAGATGAATATAAAAAAAAAAGAAAAAAAATTGAAGGTATCATGTACAAGTTTTCTCTATGAACCCATTGATTATTGAATTGAGACAACTTTAATTCCTTTCAAAATCATCCTACCTGGACCACCAATAATGTTGAAAAATAATGGCTTTTATTTTTAAAAATTCGTGTGGGATGGTCTCAACACCACGTGGTAATATTGAGCCAATCAAATTGATCAACCAATCAAATTGATCAACCACTTACGAAAATGTTATATTTCCAATGCAAAGTATGTTAATCCGGCTAAATTTGATCCCACACAAGTTTTTCTCCATAATCAGATTCTTTATCCTTTTGTTGGCCACTAACAAAAATTCTTTTTCACATTTTCTGTTTTTACACTCTGTTTATAATTTTTGTTATCCTCATTACTGTTTATAAACTAAAAGAAATTTGCCTGTATGATTATGTTTTGCCCATTATTTAATTTAAAAATTGGTCGTCGTCAATGATTTTGTCTTTTTAGCTGACAAGAACATGACATTACAGTCATTTTTCTTCTCCCATTGCTTTTCCTTTTATTCACTTTACAATAATTTCACACAGTAAACAATCAGTGGACTCATTGCTAGACTTTTTGATTTTTGATTCACTCTTCTTTACTGTATCAAGAAACTCTTTTTCTCATTTTCGTAGATCTGATTCTGATCACAAAAAAATTGTTGTTTCATCGAACTGAGTTTTTGCTTCCGAATTGCTCTGTTCAGTTTTTCTCTGTTTTCCTTTGATTCTCATCTCTGTTTCTGCAAAAACCAAACAAAAAAAAGGGTGAAAGAGACAAGTACAGTTCAAGGGATCAAAATGGTTGAAATTGCTATCTCTGTTGCTGCGAAAATTGCTGAATACTTGGTTGCTCCCGTCGGACGTCCGTTCAGATATTTGTGGAACTACAAGACCAACCTTGACAATCTGAAGAATGAAGTGGAAGAGCTGAAGGCTAAAAGAGACAGTGTGGAAAGTTTAATTAGAGTCGGGGAAGAGCCTCTGCCGCATGTTGAGAAATGGCAGAAAAGTGCGAATCAGACCATCGTTGAGGCCTCGAAGGTTGTTGAAGATAATCCAGAGCAAGCAAACATTCAATGTTGCAAGGGGTTTTCTTGTCCTAATTTGATGAATCGCTATCAACTTAGCAAGAAAGCAGCTGACAAGTTGAAGGATGTTGTTAGACTCGGGCAACAAGCTATGGACTTTAATGAAGTTTCATACCCTACCATTCCGGAGCAGCCAACCCTTCAGCCTCGCAAAGGGGACGTGGCTTTTGAATCGAGAAAGTCCATTTTGAAGGATATCATTGACGCATTGCGTGATCCTGATGTCAACATGGTTGGGATTTACGGCATGGGTGGCGTCGGTAAGACAACACTAGCGAGGGAAGTTGCATCAGAAGCTAAGCAACATAATCTCTTTGATAAGATAGTTTTTGTTGAAGTGTCTGAGTCACCGGACATACAGAATATTCAAGGAGTGATTGCAGACATCTTGGGTCTGCAATTCAAAGAAGAGACTGTACCTGGGAGAGCAAGCAGATTGTGTGATCAATTGAAGAAAGAGGGGAAGGTTCTTCTAATTTTAGATAATATTTGGAAGGGTATCGATTTTGTGGAAGTAGGAATTCCTTTCAAAAGCGATCACAAGGGATTAAAATTATTGTTGACAACAAGAAGCCGTGATGTGCTGACCATTGAGATGGATTCTAAATGTAATTTTTCCGTTGACACTTTAAAAGAAGCAGAAGCTTGGAGTCTTTTTAAAAACACAGCAGGTACGTGTACTGAACAACCTGATTTGAAATCTATTGCATTTGACATAGCTAAGGAATGTGGAGGTATGCCCCTTGCCATTGTTGCCATTGCAAAAGCATTAAAAAACAAAGAAGAGTATGTATGGATAAATGCCTTGGAAAAATTGAAATCTCCTTCTTCGGAGAGCTTCGAGGGAATAATGACAAAAAATGTATATACAAGTATAAAGTTGAGTTATGATTATCTAGACACTACGGAGCTTAAGGAGATTTTTTTCCTTTGTAGTCGCATGGGATGCACCTATGATGCTTCCATTCAAGACTTGTTTAGGTATGGTTCGGGACTAGGGTTTTTTGAAAGTTCCAACACCTTGGAAAAGGCACAATGTAGGGTAGAAGATTTGGTCAAGAAACTCAAGGACAATTCTTTGTTGCTTGATGCCCCTAATAAGACCGGTGCATCTCATTCTTACACCATTTCTGACGGCGAAAGGTTTGCTATGCATGATATTATTTGTGATGTGGCAAGATCAATTTCACATGAAAAAGGAAATGTGTGTACTGTGATAGATGATGTCATTTCGTGCTCTTGGGCAAAAAAAAATATATTGAAGAATTGCACTTCAATCACATTACATGATATTGGTGAGCTCCCAAAAGATCTAAAGTTAGTACTCCCGCAACTTAAGTTTTTCTATATGAAACTTAAGAAAACATTTTCAAGAATCACCGATGATTTCTTCTCAGAGATGTCAAGGCTTCAAGTTTTACATTTGATTGGAATGAATTTATCTCCATTACCGACATCACTTAGTCATCTTGTAAATCTTCAAACATTGTGTCTAGATGCATGTAAATTGGGAGACATAGCTAATGTTGGAAAACTGGAGAAACTTGAATTCCTTAGTTTTTGTGGTTCTAAATTTAAGAAGTTGCCGGAAGAGATGCGTCAATTGACTAGTTTAAGGTTGTTAGATTTGAATGATTGTTCCAAACTTGAAATTATTCCCCCAAATTTTTTATCATGCTTTACCCAATTAGAAGCATTGTATATGTATAATACCTTGATCACGTGGGAGGGTAGAGGACTCAACATAGGGAGAATCCTTGATGAGTTGAAGCATTTGCGTGATCGCTTGACCACTTTAGAAATTTGTATTCCAAATGTTAAAATGTCAGAAGGCTTGCTCTCCCTGCACCTGAAAAGATACAAAATATCCATAGATCGTAATCGGATTTCGCCTCCTAAGAATTCAAGAACGTTGAGAGTCGAGTTGAATACCAATGACAATGTGGATGAAGTTATCTCGCAGTTGAAGGGAATCAAACAACTAGAGTTGGGTTGTGCAGATCGTAGATATGGCTTTACTGCTGACTCAAAGCAGTCAGTATCTCTTGATGCCTTGTTCTCGTTGGAATCATTGTCTCTAAGAGGTTTGAACTTTGAGAAGATATGTAATGTTCCACTTGCAGCAGTCTCTTTCTGCCAACTAAGAACTATTACGGTGGACGGATGTCATAAACTAACTAATATCTTCTCCTTCTCCATTGATAGAGTCCTTCCAAAACTTCAAGAAATTGAAGTGTCATCCTGCAAAAATATGGAAGGAATTTTTGCTATTGAGAGAGAAGATGATGTCAACAACTCAGAATTGATTCATGAGATTCAATTCAGTCAATTATGCTCCGTGACTCTGTGGAGTCTACCCAAGCTCAAAAGTTTCTGCCATAGAGTGAAGACAACTTCCCAATTGCAATTGACAAGTAGTACAAATGATGGAGAAATCATTTCAGAGGACAGGATTGATATTCCCAAGTCAATTTTCAATGAGAAGGTATCGATATTGTTCTCTCTCATTTTATTCTACGTCAAACAAAAATATAAATTAGTATCTTCCTAATATCAAAAATTATAATGTCATGCATTTGATTAGCTTTTAAAATAGGAATATCATAAATTGTCTCACTAACTTTAATTGTAATGTCTTTAGGATGTAACTTTATTTGTTACTCTATTAGTATATATCATTCTCATCCCTTCTATCTTTTCAACGTACAAATCTCACATACTAATTTCAAAAATCTCTTTTTATAATTACAACTTTCCATCTTTCATGAATATATAAATTCAAGTGGGATCAAAAACGAGCCAAACTTGAGAGTGGAATTTATGTACTTTATTTTCATTATTTTAAAAGTTTATCTTTATATATACTTCTAGTATTGATTTAATTGTTTTATTTTTAAGGTTGTCGATCTTGTGTTTAGATAGGTTGAAAATTTTAATTATATTCGATTAAATATCTCTATCAAACAAATAAGATTGAAACAACTGTATTTGCAGGTTGTGTTCCCCAACTTGGAGACCTTAGAAATTGAAGGCATTAGTGCTGAAAAGATTTGGCACAACCAACTTCCAACGATGTCTTCTTCCTTTCAAAATTTAAATCGTTTGGTCGTAAAAAGCTGTGATAATTTAAAAGAGATATTTTCATCTTCTATGGTTAATAGCTTTGTGCAACTCCAATATCTTGTGATATATGAATGCTCTCTTTTGGAAGAGGTGGTATTCATGGAAGAGTCAAGAGAAGAAGAAAGGAAGGATACTCACTTTCTATTCTTGAAAGAAATGACCATAAAATATTGTCCTAATTTTAAGGGGTTCATCTCTAATGGCAAGGTACGTATACTACTATATATCTTCTCTTTATTATTGTTTTTTAATTAATTGAAATATTGTACAAAATCCACGATCTAAAATCCAAAATTTAATTTTGTAATTACAACTTTCCAACTTTGCATGAGTATAGAATTTGAGTGGGTTAAGGTGTTGTTCGGTATTGTTTCCAAAAAAACATTTTTGCCTTCCAATAACAGTGAGAACTTGTTCGGCAACATTTTTTACATGAACAGGTCACAACAAACTTCAACGGATTTTTTTAATAAATCGATGATAAGTTTTATAGCGCTTTTTTATTAATAATAATAATGAAAAAAATAAAAAATAAAAATTTTACTCGACAAATATCATCAGATATGTTGAAATCATTGCACGATGCATTAACATTTTTTAAAAATAACAAAAGAGATATTTTTTTGGAGTGGTTTTACAATTATTAGGGAAGAAAACAGCAGAGATCAGATAATCAAATAATCGATTTTGATAGTTAATAGGTCAACTTCATTAATGTGAACTGATAGAGATTGATTGGTAAACCAAGAAATATTGAAACTCTATATATATATACACGTTGTTTTTGTATCAAATTATTCAAATGTTTTCTATTTCTTCATCGTTCAATATTAAACTTGTTTTCCCGTATTTTTATTTTTAGAATATTATTTTTGATAATCTATGTAAATATTCAGTTACCAAAAACATAAATTTAATTTCTTATTTTTATTTTATATTGCAAATTTTCAAAATAAAATTTCATTCTTGAAATAAAAATAATGTAACAAATCTTAAACCATTTTTATGTTATAATTACAATATATTATTCATGATTAAGATATGATAAATAATAATTATTTTTTAAAAATGAATAGGATAAATAATGAGGTAGAAATGGTTTTGATTTATATATATAAAAAAAAAAAAAAAAAAAAATTGAAGGTTCAACGATGGTGTTGAAAGTTATAATGCGATTAATGTTTTTTTTTTTTTTTTTTAGATGTTTATCATAAGTAATAGGTTAAAAGAAATAAATTTGTATAATATAAAATTATGATAAAATTGGAAACATGTTATCTTTGATAGAATAATCTTGGAAGAAAATATATTAAATGCAATCCAGTGATTCGGAATTAAGTTAAAAGTCAGGATTTTTTTACTTTTTATTTTAAGTTGTTTTTTGGTATTTTTTAATTAAGTTGTTTAACCACTTAAAAAATATATATATATATATGATTGTTTTCCTTTTAATGCCTTGTAACTTGCACCCGTAGAAAACATCTAAATTATGTTTTCAGTTTTCTATGTTTTGGTTTCCTTGTTTTCATGAGGCACACCTATTAATAATTTTATTTTTCTAAAATACATTTATTTACTTATTAATAAGTTATATATAATAGTTATCTATAATAATAATGGCAATATTGTATAAACATCCTTTGCCTTAGTTGAGATCCGTTAACTCATAATAGTCTTTGGTAAAAGTTGTTGATGTTGAATTTAGATTAATTATTTTAGAGTAATGCTAGGCTTAATTTTTTTTTTCTCCAAATAATGTGACATGTGAGATATCACTCACCACATAATCTTATAATTAGAAAGCCTACTATTACTCACTATTTTTTTTTTAATGGAAGAGTATACATTATTCTAATATTCTTATTAGATGTTTAAAGGTTTATACTAGTGAATTAAGAATTTTTTATTTATCATTGTGATTTGATTTATAAGCTATCCACAATGTGATGATAAGATATTAATATAAATCACCACATATGTGTTTATCTTTGCTTTTCTTAGTTTTCCTATTATACAAGCTTTGTGATCTTGTAGAATTTAATTAACCTTTCCCCCTTTATTTACATTTATTGTTTCGTTATTTTTGGATTTTTTTTTATAATTATTTTCAGTTATAATTAGAAAGAACCCTCGGTAACTCAATGTCATGAGCACTACAGATTGGATTTCCATCCTTGAAAGAAATGACGATATGGCATTGTCCTAAATTTAAGGAGTTCATCTTCAATGATAAGGTACATATTATACTGTAGTATGTAATCTTCTACTTATTATTGTTTTAAATTCTTTACATTAACATCTTTTTGTAATTAACATGGACTGTACATAATTCACATTCTAAAATCCAAAATTTAAGTTTGTAATTAAAACTTGAATTCTTAAAATTTACAACACTGTGGCCTATTTTTGTGGCCGTGTTACTAATTTATTAAGTTGAGTTTTAATATCACGTAAAATAGTTCAGAGGGAATTGAGTGGCAGAGAAGAGAAGAGAAGAAAATTAGACCAAGTGAAGTGAGAAACAAAAAGTCCATTTAAAAATAAAAAGAAACATACGTTGAATTTTCTTAAAAACAATTGATTTAGTTTTAAAGATCCACAGGACCACAATGTATAGCAATGTCCTTTTCTTAAAAGCAATGTATATGAGTTGATTCTATTAACTATCTGCAATGTGATGACAAGTTATATATTCATCTTCACATATCTTGTCCTTATTTTTGCGTTTCTTATTTGTCCAAGTATACAAGCTTTGTGAGATTTGTTGGATTTAATTTACATTTTCCCCTTTAGTTACACTTGATTTACTATTTGTTTATTTTTGGATAAATATTTTCTAATTACTTTCAGTTATGGTTAGAAAGAATCCTCTGTAACTCAATAGCTTATATACTTGCAGGTTGCAGTTCCTAACATAGAGGAATTGAGAATTTACCGCATGGACAACTTGGAGAAAATATGGCACAACCAACTTGTTAATGATTCCTTTTGTAAATTAAAATCATTGGAAGTTTATGGTTGCGAGAAGCTATTGAATGTGTTTCCATCAAACATTTGTGGAAGGTTGTTAAGCAGCCTAGAGTCTCTAGAAGTTGATGAATGTGGCTCTCTAGAAGAAATATTTGATCTCCGAGAATTGATTATTTATGATTCCCAAACAATGCTCTCCTTTGAAAGCCTACAAAAATTGAGAGTTTCAGAATGTCCAAGTCTAAAAAACCTGTTTTCTGCATCTATCCTTGCAAAGGAAGGAGTAGTGATGGAAGAAGCACCTGCTAGGTTTCTCTTTCCGAAATTGACCTCCTTGGAACTGGATGATCTACCAGAACTTAGAAGCTTCTACCCTGGTAGACATAAAGTGGAAGGGCCTGTCTTTAAAAAGTTGGAGCTGTCTGATTGTGGCATCCATGACACTGACGAGGAGGGCCAAATGCAACAACCTTCTTTTTTCTCCTTGGTCGAAGAGGTAAGAGAATAAGACCCTTTTTTTTTTTCTTCTTTACTCAGTAATTTCTTGCCACACAATTTGATCAAAATTTAATTTTGTAATTACAACTTTCTTCAACAAAATTTAATACCATTCGCAATTTTGCACATCTATTTTAGGCAACCAATTCTTCTTCCCTCTCTTTCACTTCTCTCACACAAATCATCGAACACCTTATAGGCACCCACACAAAATCTCTCTAAACATAAAGTCTCTCTACAAACCCACATTCTTCACTCAAATTTAGAGACATCACTGATAAAAACAGTTCAACACCACTACTAATTCAACATCATCAAACACTTCATTGATTAAAAAAAAAAAGGGCAAGAAAAAGGATTGAGCTAATCCATCTAGTCTATGTGTGTTTCCTCCCTGCCATTGTTGTTTCTTTTCTTCCAACGAAAACAAATCCCCTGAAAACCCAACAACCATTGGGTCTTAACCCCTCTTTGAGTCTTCAAAATCGTTGTCTTCTTCTCAAAACAGCGACGATTTGAAAGGCTTATCGGTTTCTCTTGTGGGGTAGCCATGGAAGAGAGAGAAAGAGAGCAAGAAAACGGAGAAGAATTTTGTGATTGTCACTGAAAACAAATTGGAGAAGATGATGGAGAGAGATTATTAGAGATATGGTTCCAATTAAAAATCTCCATTTTTTTTTTTTCTCACACATTTTTTTAAAATTATTTAAAGATTTTATTCCTTAATTTTAAGGGTAAAATGGCCTTATTACCCTTTTGACATAAAAAAAATCCAGTTAGGTCAATGGTACTTCTCTGTAATTTAGGCAAAAATACAATCTAGCTACAATTTGAGCAAATGTCAGTGTACTTAATTGTAATTTGCCCTTAATAAATTATATAATAATTGCAGAAACACGTAACCTTGAGGTTTGACTACAGATTGGATTTATTGTTCAGTTATTTTTGGATAATTTTGTTTATAATTATATTCAGTTATAATTAGAAAGAACTCAATAACTCAATATCATGAACACTACAGATTGGATTTCCATCCTTGAAAGAAATGAAGATAAGGGAGTGTTCTAAATTGAAGGAGTTCATCTTCAATGATAAGGTACATGTACTACCGTATATCTTGTTTTAAAATCATCCACCTCAAATTCTTTACGGTAATACCTTATTGGATAGTACATAATCCCCGTTCTAAAATCCCAAAAAAAAAAAAAAAATGTTATTGATTTAGTTTTCTTTTAGTATATTATATATAATTTAATTTGGTATCATTTTCCTTTCCTTTTGAATATCTTTAATATTTGTTTCCTTTTCCAAGTGGAATCATGTTTCTATCTCCATAAATTGTTTCCCTAGACATATTTCCAAGTATAACGGATGTAAATAAATAAAAAATTGAAAGAAATATTATAACCTTTCAAGTCTGCAAAAAGGCATTGAGAGAATTAGACCATGGAGAAAAAAGAAAGAGAAAAAGAGGAAAAAAGAAAAGTGCAAAATGGTCTTAAAATAGAAGTTAAGGTGTATTTTTATCAGTTACCAATACTTTTATGTTATTTAAACAAAAAGTTATTAATTTAGTGAAAATTCCAAAAATTCAGTTGGAATTGGTGTTATTTAGGTCATTTAATTTCCTCTCAAAATACTTTCCAACTTTGAATGAGCATAAAATTCAAGTGGGGTAAACGTTTAGATTTAATCTATATACTATCTAGTATATTGTGCGTAATTATTTTTTTGTGATTATTTTTTATTTCTAAAGTAATTGATGTTGAGTTTAGATTATTATTATTATTATTATTATTAACCGGAGAGTATACAGTATTCTTATTAAATGTTTAAAGGTTTGTACTAGTGTATTAAGAATTTGTTAATTTATCATTATGAGTTGATTTTATTAGCTAGCTATTCGCAATGTGATGATAAGATTATATAAATCACCACATATCTTATATATATATATATATATATTTTTTTTTTTTTCTTACGAGCTTTGTGAGATTTGTAGAATTTAATTTACATTTTTCCACTTTAGTTACACTTATTTACTATTTCTTTATTTTTGGATAAATATTTTATAATTACTTTCGATTATAGTTAGAAATAATCTTTTATAACTCAATAGTATATATACTTACAGGTTGCAGTTCCTAACATAGAGAAATTGAGAATTTCCAGCATGGACAACTTGGAGAAAATATGGCACAACCAACTTGTTAATGATTCCTTTTGTAAATTAAAATCATTGGATGTTTATGATTGCAAGAAGCTATTGAATGTGTTTCCATCAAACATTTGTGGAAGGTTGTTAAGCCTAGAGTCTCTGGAAGTTAGAGAATGTGGCTCTCTAGAAGAAATATTTGATCTCAGAGAATTGAGTATTTATGATTCCCAAATAATGCTCTCCTTTGAAAACCTACAAAAATTGGAAGTTGCAAATTGTCCAAGTGTAAAAAACCTGTTTTCTGCATCTATCCTTGCGAAGGAAGGAGTAGTGATGGAAGAAGCACCTACTAGGTTTCTCTTTCCGAAATTGACCTCCTTGGAATTGAGGTATCTACCAAAACTTAGAAGCTTCTACCCAGGTAGACATAAAGTGGAAAGGCCTGTCTTGAAAAGGTTGGAGCTGTTTAAACGTGGCATCGATGACACTAACGAGGATGATGAGGATGACGAGGAGGTGGATGAGGGCCATGACACTGACGTGGATGATGAGGATGACGAGGAGGAGGGCCATGACACTGACGAGGATGACGAGAAGGATGGCCATGACATTGACGATGAGGGCCAAATGCAACAAGACCCTTTTTTTTTCTCCTTGGTCGAAGAGGTAAGAGAATAAGACCCTTTTTTTTTTCTTCTGCAGTTAGTAATTTCTTGCCACACAATTTGATCAATTATCCCCCTCTATTTAAATCCATATGGTCTTTGAATTTACTTTGCTTCTTATAATTTGATTGATTGCTAGGCATTCCCCTGTTTGGAGGAATTGAATTTAGATGGAGAATATGTCACGATGCTGTGTCAAGGCCAGTTTCTAGATTCTCTCTTTGACAGACTTAAAATTCTTCGAGTCAATGATGATCATGAATCGATTTTTCCATTTGGTATCATTCAAAGATGTCATAATCTGGAAGAGCTTTCACTTTTTGAAAGTCATTACAAAGAGATATTTCCCCATGGAGAGGACCAAACACAGACAAAAATAAAAACATTAAATCTTTATTACCTTCACGATTTGAAGTACATATGGAAACAGAACTCCAAATTGGACTTGATTATTCAACATCTTGAAGTTCTAAATGTACACATGTGTAACGGTTTGATCAATCTAATGCAACCTCCAACTTCTTTCCAGAATCCTTCAAGTTCATTCCAGAATCTAACATCTTTGGAAGTTGACCATCGTGATAGTTTGATAAACATAGGAACATCCACAGTAGCCAAAAGCCTGGTGCAGCTCACTAAAATGACTATATGGTCCTGCAAAAAGATTACAGAAGTGATAGGATATCATGGAGATGTAATAGAGGATGAAATTATTTTCAGAAAGTTGAAGAGTTTGAATCTCCTAGGATTACCAAGTCTCAAAAGTTTCTGCTCTTTGAATTGCACCTTAAAATTCCCATCTTTAGAAACTTTGACTGTGCAAGGATGCCTGAATTTGAAGATTTTCTCTCTGGGAGACTTAACCACGGAAAAGTTACAAGAAGTCAAAATTGATTGGGAATCGGTTGAACTACGTCCAGACTTTAACCTTAACACAACCATACAACAGTCCTATGAAAAAGCGGTATTCATTGATTCACTAAACTCAACAATATCTAGTATTTTTCCATAGATTTTTTTTTATACAATTTCTGCTTTCACCTGTAATATGCTTTGTTTTGCTACAGAATTCCGCAAAAGACAATGGTGCTTCTTCTAGTAACCATTTCGAAATTGACCAGGAATCGATACAACAGTCCGACAAAGAAGCCATACAACAGTCCCACGAAGAAGCGGTACTCAAAGATTCACTAAGCTAAACAATATCTAGTACTTTTCATAGATTTTTGTATACAATTTCTGCTTTCACCTTTAATATGTTTTGTTTTACTACAGAATGAAGACTACAGTGCTTCTTCTAGTGACCATTCGGAGTGAAGACCCTTTTGTATAGATTGTGAGACATTGAACCTTGCCCATGTTTTTCATGTTAAAGTCAGACGTGGGAGGTTCTTCTTTCTATATGTTCTGTGTTCTGCTTTAGCTTTAGCAGTTTGTTCTTATGATGTTGCTGCTTTTGAAGTGTTGCAGTACTCGTTTTCATGAACTTCTTTGATTGCTTCTATGGTTGCAGTACTGTGATAAAAACTTATTTACATTATTGTTTTCTCTCCAAGTTAATGTTACATTAGATTTATATAGATTAATTCATGTACTTGTTAGTAGGATATAGACAACATATGGAGGAGTGAAAACATTTTTTGTGTAGTTTGTGAGACATTGCACCTTGCTCATGGTTTTCATGTTGAAGTCAGATGTAATTTCACTGTTACCCTTTAGCTTCATTCATACGATGTTTGCTGTTTTTGAAGTGTTGAAGCTCTCGTTTTCATGAACTTCAATGGTTCTATGGTTATCCTTTAATGCTTACATTAATTCTCTCTCCAAGTTACAATGTTAGTTATATGGATAACTATTTATGGACTTAGTTGTAGGCCTGTCGGCCAACTGTTCCAGCTACCGGAAATAGCCAGGAATCATTGGAGCCACAAACCCACCAAGTGAAAGATGGTAAGAAGGTGAATACTAAACAAGAAGGTTATGCTTTTTCAGGTAATGAAAACAGATCAATTGCAATAAATCAAAACCGAAACTTGATTTTAGACGGTTTATGTGCTAGAGGAATGACCTCTAGGCTGCAAATCAACAAAGCTGAATTCCAATCTAATATAAATACACAATCAATTCATCAGTTACATTAATCAAATACATTACACTTCAACTTGAATGCAGATGTTGGTAAAAGGAAAACACAAGTGACACAACTTAAGCTCTGTTGCATACAATCAGATAAACTTAACTCTGCTTACACTTTCGCATTCCGAAAGTTAAAATCAGACTGCTGTTTAACTGTTTCCTCCTTACACTATCATACTTTCTGATCAGTTTGCCATGCCAAGTACCAACAGGGCAACAGATAAACAAATACAACATTAGAAGTCTAGGCCACTACACGGAACCACATAAATAGAACCTTTGAATTGACTACGACTACAAACTAGAATTAAATCTGGCTTCATTTTTATACCTGTAAACGTCACAGTAGCACAACTCTTCCAATCACTATCATTCCAAATTTTCCATAGCCGAGGCTCAGATTGTCATGGCTGTTAATACTAAAATGAATAGCAAAATCAATCTAACCATCCATTTCTTCCAATGCAAACAATAAACAAGAAGGTTATGTTTTCTCATGGAACATAAAACAAGTCAAAAATACAATAAATCTAAACCAAAACTTGATTTCAGACAGTTTACGTGCTAGATGATTGACCTCTAGACAGCAAACAAATCAAACAAAAGCTGAATTCTAATCTGACACAAATACACAATCAATTCATCAGAAACATTGATCAAATACATTACACAATCAATGCAGATGTTGGTACAAGGAGACACAAAAACACAACTTAGCTCTGCAATTAGATAAACTGAACCCTGCTTCCACTTTCGCATTTCAAAAGTTAAAATCAGACTGCCGTTTCTCGTTACATTATCATACTTCCTCATTTTTCCATGCCAAGTACCAACATATAAATAAATACAACATCAGAAGTCTAGACCACTACACATAACCAGATAAACGGAACTTTTAAATTGAGTATGACTACAAACTAGGATCAAATCCGACTTCATATTTATACCCCTGTAAACGTGACAGCAGCATGACTCTTCCAGTCACTATCGCTCCCAAATTGTTTAGCTAAGGCTTAGATTGTTTAGAGCACGTATTCAAACAGAAATATAGAAACGCATAATTATTCAATAAGGTGACTGCTAGAAACAACTTGAAATATATAGAACAGAACCCTCCTAGCACATAGGTTGTCTCTGGCTGCACCCAAGGTAATATCTTCTCAGCAAACTGCATTTGTTACAAGAATTTGCTCAGATACTAAGGTTTACGGGGTAATGTTCGGATGAAAATAGATACTATTATAATGTATTGATAAACTTCAATAAACTAAAGTCATATAGACTACTTAAAGAAACATAATCACCATCAAGAAAACATCCAACCTAACCAGTATAGAAGAGACACATATCAAACACTTCAATAACAAACTAAAAGTATCATGAAATTCTAGCATGAAATTAAGTTTAGGAACAGACTGAGATAATTTAAAAATTAGGTTTAGCATGAAATTCCATTAGAATTCAGGGACAAGGTATATATATATATATATATATATATATATATATAAAATAAACCAAGTAGACTAAATTAAGCACACGGGGTGCTTCGAGATGATGATGAATTCAGGAGATGGACCTAAACCCTTGTGAGCAATGAGATCAATTCTTGAATCTCCAAGACAAGACTGATATCGTCGTCTTGATCCAAAGATGAAAACGACCTTGAAAGCTCAAGGTCAATCTTTCGAGCAAACACCGTCCTGAACCTGCCCTCCAACTCCTTGGACCTCCAGCCTCCAAGTAGCCGCAGAAGACCCTTTTTGTCAACCTGTGCCTGCAAGGAAGGGTCCAAATAAGCGAGAGCAAACTGGAGTGGCTCTCTCAAGTCTCAAGTGAGGATACTCTGATAAAATCTGCTTCTCTAAGTTTTAAAAGACGCTCATATTTTGGATCAGGTTTGGTGAAACTGTCCCTCCAAATTTGCAACTTTCACATCTGCTTGAATTGAAGAGTTGTTCAGACTTCGAATTTCTTCCTAAGAATCGAAATTGGATTCAATACCAGGTCAACAATTAATTAAAAAATTTAATAACCAAATTTACAAGTAACCAAGCTACATTGAAGAATAAGATCTAATACACGTAACCATTAATAACAAAATTTGCAGGTAACAAAGATACTGTTGAAAAAGCCAATTATAACTCTGTTAACGAACAGTTTGGATTCAATACAAGTAACAATAAATAAATAAATAAATAAATACCTGTTGCTGTTGTGATTGTTGAAGCCATGAACGACTCTGGAATTTCTTCTTCTTCTCTTATTATGGTTTTTGCACAGAAAATAATCACAATAATAAATGGGCCTAGTTAACGCAAACAAAAATGCTGACTTACCAAACTGTACTTGTTGAAACATATAAATGTGTATATATCTTGAAATTTATTGATTTTTAATGTCTCATATATTTTTAATTGTATATAATATAATTTTCTGTATATAAAAAAAAACAAAAGAAAATGATTTAAAATTAATAATCATTTATAAAAAAAAAAATCAATATAATTAAGGATAATAAACAGATACATATTAGAATCAAATACTTATACAAATGATTTTGCTGGAAGCTGTTTTAGAATTTCAACTGCACAACTAAACAATTGATATAAATAGATATTGATTTGAATGAATTGAAAGAAAATTGAAGAGACAGACAATGATTTTGATTGGGCTCGTTCGGGTTCGATTCAGGTTTGGTTCACATCTGATTGGCCCATCTTCTCCAACTTTTGAATTACAACTGGGCTGGGCAGAATTTCAAATTATAGGTGTTACTTATTTGGGCCACAGCGGGCCCAATATGATTTGGAGTTTTTTTAAAAATAAACTTTTTTTAATACTATATTTGGACTTTATATAAATTTATTATTTTCACATACCAGTTGGAGACAAATTAATTTTGATTTTTTTATCCCAATTATATATCCACCTCACTAATCACTATTCATTATTTTTCATCATATATAGCAACTTTTTAAGATATCTGCTTAGAAAAAATCTTATACTTTTCCAATTTATAGAAAAGAAAGTTAATTATAGAAAATTCATTATTGGGTCTCATCAATTCTCCTTTCAAAAAAAATATATATTCTCATTAGAGGAATTTTTTAGATCTTTATAAATAATTACATCTCCCATAAAAAGATAAAATTGCACTAGAGTTCTTGTAATTCTTTATAAACTCAAAATGGCGAATCCAACTTGTTTTTATATTCATCTTCATATGCTCTCTATTGTCGTTCATGTTTTATTTGTCAATTAAAATAACTGAGACAAGTAACAATTAAGTGTTTGCATTAAAGCGGAAGAAAATATCACCACCAATTTTTTTTTTTTTTCTTTTAAATTAAGTGTTTGCATCAATGCATTCGAATTTTGCAACCATAATGTGAAAACTTTTGGAATTCCTGATTTCAGTAAAGGGGAATTATTTTCATGCAGATATTGATATCGGTTTTTGTTTTAATGGTGCTGTTGATTATACTGATACCAGCATCAATATGTTCAACCGAGAGATTGAAACTTTATCTAATTTTACTTTGGGTGTGTTAGATTTCTTAAATACATTACCCTCTTGAAAGAATATGTGATATCGTTTCTATTTAATTATAATAAATAAATAAATCAGTTCACTTATTGCTTATGTATAATGCCTAATACAATTCAAATAAAATTTTATTGGGCCTAATACATCCCATATATGGTCTTCAAAGCCCTAAAAGACCATAATTCTAGAATTGAGTATAAGATGATAGTCTAAGGAATTGGACTTTAATATTTGGGCCAGCCCGCTTTTAATATCTTTAGATTGAAAAAGAAAAATAAAGTTGGTGGAACCAATGACAACTTGTCCAGCTTTAATAGTTTTGGATCAAACAGGTTCGTGGATCCCAAAAAACGATTTCGGCCCCAAAATTAATTCTGACCCAAACTTTTATTGGCTACATAGACAATTTTACCTTTGACTTTAGTTTAATGAGATGAAAGTCCAATTTTGCATCCCATAAACACTATCACTTCATCAAAATTTGAACTTTTGTTTACGGAAAAAAAAATTGAAAATGATTACAATAAAATCGCATAAACAAAGTTATATTTTTACACAAACATACCTGACATTTAGTATGATTGTAAACATATGGAGCTTTTGCCCAGAACTATACAAACATCGCCTACCGATAACGGCAGGTGTTAGGAGTTAACCGGGCAAAATTGGTTATAGGTCCAAAAGGCCGAACAAGTTTTTATATTGAATTAACCACTTTTAAATTTTAAGAAACTTATAATTGTTCTCATTCTAAATGTAGATGTTAAAAAGTAAATGATATGATTAAATAATAATTAACACTCTTTTATTTATTACAAAACTAAAAGAGATACATAAATAACTAATTTTATTATTCCTTAACACAATCAAACTAGTTTTATTTTATTTTATTTTATTTTTTATTTTTTTAACACTATCGAACTAAAGCCACCAAAATAAGGTATACAGAATTTCGGAAGCCACTCATTGCTATTGATGAACTTCTCAACAGTGAAGTATTTAACTTCACTAGGGTTGTTCAAGTTATGATATCTAGGCCATTTTGCTCTACCACCAATGTAAGATATGGGCCCAAAGTTCCAAAATTCAACATCATACAAGGTGGTTACATCAGACTGGTCATTGAATTTCATCCAACCTTCAGGATCGATGAAATCATCCATGTAGGATTGCATGATGATCGTTCAAGCATACCTTTTCCACGGTCTACCCAAATGTGTTTTTACATTAGAGTGGGCTTTAAGTTTTGGTGTAGGTAATATTGCAATTGTGGATTACAATTGCAATATTCATTTTATTGACTTCTCTTCTATTATTGGTAGTTATCACAATTTGTTGCCGATCGAGTGGTCGCCTAACATGTATTGTTGAATTTTGAATAACCATCAAGGCTACACTAAAAATAAAATCCATCGTAGAAAAAATGGTTAACCCCACAGTGTGTATATGGTGTCTTGAAAACCCTCTATTAAGCATCGCAAACAGACGATAAAATTACTAGCCATTCTTAATGCTCAAATTGTTCACCTTCAGGACCAGGGGAAAAATCATACAGCCCATTTAAGATAACAATTTAAACGACCTACAAGAAATTCAACAGCAACCGTAGTAGACAGTTAAAATATTGATAGAGTAAAAAAAAATGAAAATAAAACAAAATAATTAAAAGAGTGGGATATTTGCACTTCTTAATATTTTTTTTTAGTTTAAACTAATTCAAATAATATTTAAAAATTAATTAATCTTTCTTATTTTTTTAATTATAAATAAAATAAATGATATTTAAAATATCAAAACAGTTTAAACTGACAAAATAAAATGAATAAATAATTCGATTTAAAATGTTTCAAAAAAAAAAAAAAAAAAAAAAAACCAGAGACAAAGTAGAACTCTTTCTTCTCCACTAGAAGGCCTCCTTTTTATTACAGTAATCAGATTCATAACAAGGGTGTTCTATTTAAATAAATTGTCATTATAATTTGTGTAACATATTATTTATGAGAGGGTAGTTTTGTAAAGAATGTGTCAAAATCTATTAACTTCTCCATTTCAGACAAAAGTCACAATTTCCAGCTTAACCGTAGAAGATATCACATTTTTCAGACGTTTTTATTTTTTGTACTTATGACAGAAGATAAGTATTACAAGCATGCAATCAACACAACCACAAAACAATTAATATGTTCTTAAACAAATTAATCCATAGAAGATATCACATTATCTCATAGTTAATAAAATATTATACGAAACGTGAAAACAAGCAAAATCTTGGTACAACTCCAAAAGAAAAAAGAGGAGGTTGGGGACGTAACTGAATAAGAAAGATGAAAGGTCTATAAAATGTAATGTTGCCATTGATGGGTACATGAATTGGAGCACAGATAATAGGAAGAAAGGAATGGGTATTGTTTCATTTATTTTCTCATCTCCCATAAGATCCATGACTGATCCTCACTCCTCCAGTCAAGTCATGGAAAAAACTAACAGCTTTAGTATTGATTCCTCTGGTGACAATAAATCAATAATCAGCCGTAATAGGTGATGATGCTTTGAGTGTCCTTTTGGAACAAAAGCTCAGGGAATTAGCATGTAAGGTCGAGTCGTTCAGTTGCTTTTATACCTTAACCTTTTCACTATCCTGGTCCCAGCTGAAGGAAGCAACCGTAACATAGCTCAGAGCTGGAGTATAAGGCACCTTAGCTGCTGTTGTAATTGGAGTTGGACTTTGTGAAACAATTGCAGGAGCAGCAGACCAGTGTCTTTTGACAACTACAAAAGAAAAGGAAAATTGATAATTAGATGCAATGTAGAAATGCAGTATAGAGCTTAATTGGCCTAGGCACATTGAATGACAAACTTGCAATCCAATCCAACATTATATAATGTGTAAAAATAATAGCCTGCTTAGTTCTAAATTCTAGCTAGAGCTTTGACAGTGGCGCCATCTCAGCAAAATTCCATTTCTTTTAATGATTCAAAATCAAGATCTTATTGGTCAACCAAACAGTTCCCACGTTCACAAGTTTTGCTTGGCTCCAGGTAAGACCTTAAGAACCCTGTCAGTTTAACGGTTTAAACCATGAACCATTAAACCAAGGCTTGGTGGGAGGTGAAAAGTTGTGCAAACAGGACTGCATTGCAATAAATGGATCAGATTTATTTCATTGACATTATCTTTAAACACATGGTAGTATTTTAAGTGTTGTAGGTCAGTACCACAGGATCCAAAGCTGGTCGCAAGTGTTCTCCAATTTGTGGTTATCGATTTGCAAAGCAAAAACTTGATATTTTGTCAGCACATGCTTTCTAAAGTTCACCTCTAGATGCAATTTTTTATGAATTGAATTTCATATAATACTATAGAGTTTACAGAGAACCTAAAGTCTAGAAAATGAATCCAGCAATGACCTACACCTACCCATATAGTACACAATATCTACAACTATAGAGCAACTAGTTTCTGTAGATAATAACTAAACGAATAGGTGGGTGACAGAAAAATAGGAATTTTTCCACAGAGGAGTTGACATAATTATGAACTTGTAACCTGCACACATATTGGCAAGTTTGAGTGTGTTATATTTTTTCCCTTTTTCGCCTATAACATATCATTATGTAAATTGCATGTAAGTATATAACCAAAAGAAAAGAAGAAGAAAAAAAAACTTTAAAAGAAAAACATAACTCAAGCTTTTTGCAGAATCTCTCTATTAGCATTATCACCCCCTACAGTGTAAGTTCTATAGTTGATGATGGAATTCTATATTGTTAAAAAAAAGAAATGATAGTGTGTTATGTAAGGCTGCACAGCCACTTCCTCTCAAAAGATTCACAATATGAGATGAGATAAACTTAAAACTTGGAACATTGGAGAAAATGATGAACTTATTTCATGCACACATATTGGCCAAGAAAAAAGTAGCCGAGAACGATGGTCCTCTTTCCACTCCTATTTTATCCTTCTGAAACCAGGCTCAATTAGGCAAGTACTCTTTCGTTTCAAAATTCCGACACTAAAATCTCATTCATGTGATCATTTTTCCACCCTACTATACACTAGTATATATTTTTTAATTATTATAGGGTTAAGCTTTTTATGTGGTTGGCACAATCCACAATTCAAGCTTTTGGTGTCTCTCAGTGTTCCCATGACAAAAGAACCAGCTAATCTCTAATGCTAACCAGAGAACAAGTCAAGCTCAGCATATACAATTACTACATAGGCACAAAGACCGTCTTCCCTTCAGAAAGAATCTACTACCAAAATTAAAACAATAACCAACAATGAGAAAATAATTGCAATTTCCAGTAACAAATCTACACAGACAAAATTGGAATAGTATATCCATATAACCACCATTTTATTTCTTCTTACCGTACGCACACACCACTCCCAACCTCACACAAACAAAAATTTAATCCTTAAATGTCTTGCTCCATTGCAAAAAACCAACAAATTCAGGACATTAGACATGTAACCACCAAATTCAATTCCGATTTTTGTATTTATGGCGTCATCATCCATCTATCAATTATTAGGTGCATCATATCAAAAAATTGCATTTCGAGAAATTCAAATTCACATGTTGAAAATCAACATGCATAACTTGGCTGCTTATTAAGGTATTAGCTTAAGTCTGCCTCATATGCTTAAGACACAATTAATAATATTAGCATGAAAAAATGCACCAAAAATAAGTATGCACAAGCAACATTGAAATTGCATATAATGAATAAAAATAAACAAGATGCTTCTCAACAGGAACCTTAGAGACCATCAAATATAATTCATAAATAAATTATTTTTGTATTTATATCAGTATCACCATCTAAAAACAAATTACCTTGGACGCTCTAGGATAATTGACAAAATATTCTTCTTAGCATATCATTAAATTTAAGTTGTAAGAACACTGATTGTTAGTAATGAATCCTTGATGTGAATCTTTATCATTTCAAAAAAGGACAGCATTTTGAGAGGATTAACATTGTTCTTCCTTTTATAACTAGGACAATATTTTATAACAGGAAAAACTTAGGGATACACCATTGATCAAGGCAATATACTAGATAATCTAGTGACCTTTAAGCAACATCTTAGTGGCAATCATCAAAATATTCAAGACAAAACTGTTTCAAAAAATCATAAAGTTGCACACCATGGTGAAAGAATATATGATAACTTATGGACAAAATTCTCAAGAATAATTTATATCAAAGTAAGATCATTGTATAACAACCAAACAAACATAAACCAGGATGTCTCAACATTATAACAGGGCAAAAATCTACATAATAATTTATTTACTAAAAGATGTTGCTATCTAGTTTTATTCAAGTGAAACACTTTCACAACAAAACTATATACAGTCCCATTAGAAGCTATTAAAAGGCAACAATCATCAAGCATATGCTATAAAAATTAAGTTGATAACCAACAATAAGAAATCATTGCAATTTTCAGTAACAAAAATCTGCAAAAGCAAAATTGAAATAGTATATCCATATAACCATTTTATTTCATTTTACCATATGCCACACACCACTACTTACCTCACACAAGCAAAAATTAAATTGATTTCCCTACATAATAATTTATTTACTAAAGAGGATTAATCCTAAAATGAAATGTCTTGTTCCACTGCAAAAGCTATATCCAACACAATTTAAGATATTAGATGAGTAACCACCAAATTCAATTCCGATTTTTGCATTTAAACACACAATTTAGGTTCATAAGACAACATATAGTAGGAACTATTATTTTGCGAAAAATAACATTAATCAATGCAAATATAAATCTAATTCTATCCAAATACATATAGTGATAATAGAACGTCACACCAAATACTAAAGAAAAAAGGCATTCCATATATCTTCATTAAGTAACCAAGCACATATCCACAACAAGTGATATGAAGCATTAGTTTGAAGCATGGATTTCTAACACAAAGGCCAACAAATAGAAAATTCACATGATATCGGTAAACCAAAAAATGAAACAACCATCAAAATGACAATCATATTTGATATAAAATAACCCAATTCCTTGATGCATACATTGGACACTTGGTATACTAAATATAACATAAAAAAATGATAGGTAGTGATCATTAGAAAAAAGTTATCCAAGTTTACAATAAATGGAAAATCTACTCTGATGTGAGTTCTATAAACCAATATATTTGTTCTTTCTAAACGCAATCACTTTGTAATTTTAAGAGTACTTGTTTTAAAAGGCACAAAAAGTATGAAATGAACTTAAAATAATAGAGAAATGTAAGTGGTGAACTCACATGCTTCACTTATATCAACTAAAGAAGGGGCTGCACCATTATATCAAAACATAATTGACAAAATATTATTCTCAACATAACAAATATAAGTTGCAAAAACACTGACTGTAATTAATGAACCATTGATGGGTATATCAGTTCTAAAAAGGACATAGCATTTTGAGAGGATTAACTGTCATCTTCTTTTTTTAGCTAGTAGAATATTTTATCACAATTGTATCAACAAAAAAATGAATATTTTATCACAAGAAAAACTTAGGGTTACCAATGATCAATGTAATATACTAGATAATTTAGTGAACAATGCATTATAAAGATGTACTAAGGTACCCCTAAGCAACATCTTAGTGGCAATCATCAAAATATTCAAGACACACTCTTTTTAAAGACGCACAATAGAACAGAAATAACTGGCATAAAATGGATTAAAGTATAAGAACAAAGTATAAAACTAGAAGAAATGCAACAATGTATATAGGTTTAGCCAAGTCCAAGCCTTAGAAGGTATGGAGACTCCATTAATGATAAGCACTGGTGGAAACTCAACTGAGTGAAGACACACTAAAGAGAGAGCAGTGACAAGAAAAGAAACAGTTAGGAGTTGGAGCTCAGGCCTCGGTCCTAAGAGAGAGGTGCATGTTTGGGAGAGAGAGAACTGAAGAGACAGTAACAATGATTTTAATTGGGCTCGGTTCGGGTTAAAAGGATTTGGGTAGCCAGTATTGCTTCCTAAAAAAAATTTTGCTTCCTAAAAAAAACAAAGAAAAAGACGGGTTCAATTAAGAAGATTTTCACTGTAGATTTGGTTCATATTGCTTCCACAATTTCCAAACCCACCGCCCAGGTAAGTTTGATTGCCCTAACAGTCAACCAGCCTGCCTACTAACTAAAAGAGAACAGGAAACAGAAAAGTAATATTACAATGCAAGCATTTATATATATATATATATATATATATATGACAGGTAATATTCACTTCATTGACTAATTATCATTCTCCGAAAAGCTTCTTCTTCTTCTTCTTCTTAATTTTTTTCACCTCAGCATAGAACAAAGTTGCATTCTTCTATTCACATAACAATTAAGAATACACCAGTAACACAAACAAAAATGCTAATATATTGGTCTCAATTGCACATGCAAGAACTGAAACCTATAACACTCAAAATCCAGAGCTGGCACCAATTCAATATCAAACAAGTGTATAGAGAGAGGGAATTACATTGGATTTGAGCTGATTGAGGATCTTCAATCTTAGAGAATCAATGGAATCAATCCAGAGCTTAGTTGGCTGTATTTTAAGGTAAATAAATCGATCCTCTTTTCTTGCTGGTGGTTTCATGTTCTACAGTGCTTATTGGTGCACATTGAGCCTTTTTGGTTTTGTTGAGTTGCTATAATCTGAGTTTCTGTCCTAATAGTGTGCAGCCGGCCTGGTATGCTTGTTACCAGTCCAACACATTGCTGAACTACCTATAGTTACCCTTTCCAAGTCAAAATGTCCGCTCCGGATACTCTTAATTCTATTGATTTAAAATATTAGAACAAGGTACCCAAAGTCAAGAGAAGAATATATATTTTACTCGTATATCTTTAGAGATTTATTACAAATATTAGTGATTGAAAACGATTAACTACCATACTGAAAACCTCACAATCTCATTCTCCGAAAAGCTTCTTTTTCTCTTTTTCTCAACATAGAACAAAATTCAAGAGCAAAGTTGCATTCTTCTTTTCACATAACAGTTAAGAATACACCAGTAACACAAACAAAAATGCTAATTTATTGGTCACAATTACATATGCAAGAACTGAACCTTAAACACCCAAAATCCAGAGCTGGCACCAATTCAATATCAAACATATAAATGTGTGCATATATATACAAGTGTATAGAGACTAGAGAGAGAGAGAGAGAGATAAAATTACATTAGCTTTGAGCTGATTGATGATCTTCAATCTACGAGAATCAATAGTACCATCATTCATCAGAGATTCCAAAACGTCTTCTGGGGATATCACTGAAGAAGATCCCATTTTTTCAGTTTCACACAGGAACCCAACTCAGTTCTTTCTCTGCCCACAAAAAAAAAAAAAAAAAAAAACCAACAATTTTTACACTTCAAAATCCTTTCTTTTTATCTTCCATTACAGAAACTAAACAACGAACAGAAGTCTGCTTGTTTCCTGAGAAAAATCAAACGGAAGAGAAAAATATAAACAACCCATTATAAAAATAGATCTAAACATGGAAAAAGAACAAAAACGCGCGAGAGAATTATCGTACCTCTGCTCTGGTTGCTGCTCTGGTTTATGTGGATTCAAACAAAATTACACAGCCTCTGGTTGGGACCGAGACAGACTCGGCTCTCTCATCTGATACTTATTCTTTTCTATCAACGACGTCGTTTTCTGTATTTAGTCGCATTAGTTGTGTAATATTTCTCACAATACCCATAATGTATTCAATTATTTTATTATTAAGCTAACTCTAAACTAAATTTCTAGTTGACCCTTGTCTTCTTCCTCATCTTTCACATATTAATTTCTCTTTTTTATTTTCTAATTAATATAAGCCTATTATTTTCTACATCTTAAATTATTACAATTTTATTTGTCACACAAGATATCATCATAAGCAAATGTGAATGTTTTACCTCTACAAAGCACTATCTAATGGTTATTATTAGTCGGGAAAATACCATTTTAGTCCCTATGGTTTACCATATTATACGTTTTGGTCCCCGTCGTTCCAGTATTAGCTATGCAGGTCCAAATGTTTTCAATTAATCTCTATTTTAGTCCCTACCGTCCAATTCCGTTAGGGATTCTCAAAATTCCGTCCGGTCAACGAGGGTAAGACGGTAATTCAACATCAAAGGTTCTAGAAGCCTGTTTGATGAAAGGGCATAATGGTAATTTTAAAATTAATTAAATATAAAAAAAACTAAACCCTAAACCAAAAGACTATCAGTGACTCTATCACTTAGTGTTTGAACAATTAAAACAAAAAATAAATTAAAATTAATTAAATTAATAAATATAATTAAATTAAATAATTGTAACAATTAAAACAAAAAATAAATAATCAACCACCCACTAAATAATCAGCCACCACCTAATCAATTTAATAAATATAATTAAATTAAATAATAAAAATTAAAAACAATTTTAAAATAAAATAAATAATTAAAAATATTAACAAAAATAAAACCCCTCTACATCTTCTTCAGAAAAAATAAATATAATTAAATTAAATAATAAAACCCTACTTTCAGAAAAAATAATATTTAAAAAATAAATAAACACCTAATCAAACCCTAAACCCAATCAACACCTAATCAAAAGCCATAACCATCTACATCTTCTTCAAAAAAAATAAATATAATTAAATTAAATAATTAAAACAATTAAAACAAAAAAATTAAATAATCAACCATCACCTAACTCACACCAGTTCATCACCATTCACCGATCTCTCTCTCAATCACTCTCTCAAACATTAACTCATCTCACCACCATCATCTCCACCCATTCCCAATATGATCTGGAAAATTTTATTTTAACAAAACCAGATCTCCACCCAAACCCTAGCCTCCACTGGTTCAATCCGCCGCTGTATCACCTTTGGATTATAACATTTGATCCATAGCAACCAGCTCTCACGCACTCTTCAATGGGTTTCTCTTGCACCAATTGTGACAAAAATCCCCCAACAAAAGCATCCCTTGTCACAAAAACAATATACGTATCATAATCAGTTCGGAGAAGATTCAGATGAAGAGTAATTCCTATAGGTATGGTGGGCTTGTTTTTCTTTTCGTTTTTTCTGTTTGGTTGCTGAGAAAATGGAAGAAAATGAAGGAAATTTGAACTGGGTTTTGCTTGGATTCTTCAATTTTTTTGCTGTCAACTGGGTTTTGGTGTTGGGAGGTGGAGGGTTCGGTGGGATTTTTCATTTTTATTTTTATTGTATATATATATATATATATATATTCTATTTTATCTCTTATCGCCATTTCTGTGTTCTTCTTTTTATCTAGAGGATCGGAGGAGAATGAAGGTGGTGGTGAGTTGGTGACGGCGAACCCAACCCAACCAAACTCAGATGAAAATGAAGATAAAGATGAAGATGAAGAATAGATGGGTGTGGTGGGAAGAAGAGATGTGTGTGATGGAGATTGGGACTAGGTTTGTGTTTGGATTTGGCTTTGGGTGGTTGGATTTGAGGCTTTGGTCGGAGAGAGTGTGGGTTGTTGAATTGGATGATTTTTTTTTTTTTAGATTTTGCTTTGCATTTTTTTGTAATTTCAGTTTCTTGGATGAAATTAGATGAATTTGTTGGGCTGGATGATTTTTTTTTTTTTTTAGATTTTGCTTTGCATTTTTTTGTAATTTCAGTTTCTTGGATGAAATTGGATGAATTTGTTGGGCGTGTTTTTGGTGGTGGTGGTGAATTGGAGAATTTGATGAATTTCAGTTTCGAATATACATGATTTCTGGTGTTGTGTTATGGGTTAGGTTAGGTTAGGATATAATGGTGGAAGATGATAGAGTGGAACAATAGTTAGGTTTTTATAAATTTTTACGTGACGTGTCAGCATCTGAGATCAAATTTGCATCTCAACCGTTCATTTCATTATAAATTTTTTATAATTATTAATTAATTATTAGAAGGGTAATATTGTCTTTACAACCAACTCTACTATTACTAAGGGCATAACGGTCATCTGACCATCTGACCTCTGATTTTAATAGAAAACATCACAGAAGGACTGAAATGGCTAATACTGAAACTACGGGGACCAGAACAGGTAATATGGTAAACCATAGGGACTCAAATGATATTATCCCTTATTAGTCTAAAATTTGTTTGATAGGTTTTAGCATTTTAGAATTGTTGATAGAAATACATTACACAATTCTATATAAGCAAAAAAAAAGTTTAAAAAATCAATTAATTTAAAAGTAATAAAAATTAGAAGGTGTTGAAAGAAATAGAAAAATTAAAAGAAATTTTTTTTTTTTTTGAAGTAAAAATTAAAAGCAATGTTGAAGTTTTCCGTTTGAGAGAATTTCAAGTTTAACAATAAAGGTTGATTTTATATATATATAAAAAACAATCTTTAGAATAATTATCGTTTATATATATATACGGTCCCGTTCCTATCAGTGCATCCTGATATAACTTTATCAAGATATTGAATGTGAGCCACTCATTTATAACAGTGATTTGATAAGTGCATACATACCAAGTCAAAGTATGTAAAACGAGTGGCTCACATTCAATATCCTTATATAATTCTATCAGTGCGCACTGATAGGATAATTTCCGTATATATATATATATATATAATTTTTCAATTTCTTATATTCAAAATGTAAGATAAAAGATGATGCCATTGGATCAAATTGGGTGAAATCTAATGGATTGGATGCATATCATGAAAGTTAATGACTTTTTTGGGGTAAAAATTAATGATTTTTTTAGAATTTTCCGCCACAAAATTATTTCTTGCATTCTTCCACTACATATACAAGTGCTATAAATAGATGATCTTTCATTCACTACCTATACAAGTGCTATGAATATCTGACCGTTGCAGGCCTATACTGAAATGCAACTGTTCCTAATCCATTGGCCTGTACTGAAATGCAACTGTTCCGACTACTGGAAATCACTAAGAATCCATCGAAGCCACAAACCCACCAAGTGAAAGATGTAACCATAAACAAGAAGGTTATTAAGCTTTCTCATGGCACATAAAATATTTTGGTCAAAATTACAATAAACCAAAACCATAACTTGATTTCAGATAGTTTATGCACTAGATGAGTGACCTCTAAACTGTGAACAAATCAAACAAAAGCTGAATTCCATTATGGTGCAAATACACAATCAATTCATTGGTTACAAAACTTACATCGATCAAATACTTTACACGTCAACTTGAATAAAGGTGTTGGCAGGAGGAAAACATGAAAACACAACTCAAGCTCTGATGCATACAATAGTTCAAAATCAGATTGCTGTTTTCTCACTACAACATCAGAAGTGTAGGCCACAACACTTAACCAGATAAACAGAACTTTTGAATTGACTACGACTACAAACTATGATCAAATCCGGCTTCATATTTATTGCTGTAAACGTTACAGCAGCACAACTCTTCCAGTCACTATCACTACCAAAATTTTCATATCTGAGGCTCGTATTGTCTAAAGTACGTATTCAAAGCAGAAATATATAAACACATAATTATTCAATAAGGTGACTGCTAGAAACAACTTGAAATATACAGAACAGAACCCTCCCACCAGGAGCTTTCTAATACTGATTACAAAATAGTGTGGTTTCGGATGACTTTTCATGCCAGCATGCCTCCTACCAGGAAAGGAAGAGACCATTGGCCACTTCATCCACTGTTAGAGGAATTATTATTATTTTTTTTCCGTAACTAACAAGACAACCTGTTTGGAGATGCTGACTTGATTGCATCAATCAAGAGCTTTGCCTGCTTTGTATGGACTTAAACAAGTAATCAAAGAAAAGAGTAAGAAGATATGCACCTCCCTATTCCCCAGACAGCTTACATCGAAAACACTTGCAAAGATCCTTGAACATAGGTTGTTTCTGGCTGCTCCTAAGATTATATCTTCTCAGCAAACTGCATTTGTTACAAGAATTTGCTTAGATAATAAGGTATATGGGGGTAATGTTTGAATGAAAATAGATCCTACGGATGAAAACAGATACTATTATAATGAATTGATAAACTTCAATAAACTAAAGTCTCTATATTGGTGAATGGATCTCCTCATGAGAGTTGTGTGATTTCGAAACGGAAGATACAGACTACTTAAAGAAACATAATCACCATCAAGAAAACATACCACCTAACTAAGTATAGAAGTGACAGCATATCAAACACTTCAATAACAAACTAAAAGTAGCAGGAAATTCTCACATGAAATTAGGAACAGACTGAAATAATTTAAAAATTAACATTAGCATGAAATTCAAATAGAATTCAGGGGCAAGGTATATATAATAAACCAAGTATACTAAATTAAGCCCCCGGGGTGCTTAAAGATGATGATGTATTCAAGAGATCAACCAAAACCCTCGTGAGCAATGAGATCAATTCTTTAATCTCCAAGACAAGACTGATATCGTCCTCTCCATCTAAAGATGAAGACAACCTTGAAAGCTCTGGTTCAATCTTTCTAGCAAATACCGTCCTGAACCTGCGCTCCAACTCCCTGGACCTCCAGCTTCCAAGTAGCTGCAGAAGACCCTTTTCGAGAACCTGTTCCCGCAAGGAAGGGTCCAAATAAGCAAGAGCAAAATGGAGTGGCTCTCTCAAGTGAGGATACTCTAATAAAATCTGCTTCTCTTTTTGAAGTTTTAAAACACGCTCATATGTTGGATCAGGTTTGGTGAAAGTGTCCCTCAAAGCGTACATCTTTCGCAATTTTCCCATCTCCTTCAGATAAAAATCATCTGCTCATCTTCTCCCAAAGAAGATACATCTGCGACGGCTTCAGTTGAATAGCCATCTAGGATGTGTCTTCTTCGAAACGGTTGCGATTTTCTCGGAATACCTTCTACAACTTCATTTGAAGACACATCTGCTTGAATTGAAGAGTTGTACAGACTATGAATTTCTTCCTCCCTCGACACTGCATTGAAGAATCAAAATTGGATTCAATACCAGGTAACAATTAATTAAAAAATTTAATAACCAAATTTACAAGTTACAAAACTACATTGAAGAATCCAATTATGATTGTTATTGGATTCAATACCAGGTAACAATTAATTAAAAAATTAAAGAACCAAATTTACAATTAACCAAGCTACATTGAAGAATAAGATCCAATACAAGTAACCATTAATAACAAAATTTACAGGTAACAAAGATACTATTGAAGAAGCCAATAATAACTCTGTTAACGAACAATTTGGATTCAATACAAGTAACCATTAATAAAAATAAATAAATAAAGATAAATCACCTGTTGTTGTTGTGATTGTTGAAGCCATGAATGACTCTGGAATTTCTTCTTCTTCTCTTATTAGGGTTTTTGCACATAAAATAAAATAATCACAACAAAATAAGAGTTAAATCGTTAATTTATAGAATAATAATCCTAGGCTCGTTTAAATCTCACTAATATAAATGGGCCTAATTAACACAAAAAAAAAAAATGCTAAATTATTGGTCTCAATTACACATGCAAGAACTGAACCTAAAACACCCAAAATCCAGAGATGGCACCAATTCAATATCAAACAAATAAATGTGTATATATAGTACCATCATTCATTGGAGAATCCAAAACATCTTCTGAGGATATCATTGAAGATGAACCCAATTCAGCTATTTCACTGCCCACAAAATCAAAACCAAAAATCAACGATTTTTACTCTTCATAATCCTTTCTTTTTTATCTTCCATTACAAAAACTAAACAACGAACACAAGCGCGCGAAGTCTGTTTGTTTCTTGAAAAAAAAAAAACAAAACAAAACATTAAAAAATCGATCTAAACATGGAACAAAGCACAAACTTTCATTGAAATTCTCAAAACACAAACGACGTCGTTTTTTATTTTTGTATTATTTTTTGATTGGGCTCACATCTGATTTGCCCATCTTCTCTGAATTACAATTGGGTCGGGCATAATTAAAAATATTAGGCGTTAATTATTTGGCCCAAAGTGGGCCCAATAGGATTTGGAGTTTTTAGAAACAAACTTTTTTTTAAAAGAAAATATACTCTTTTTTTAATACTATTTTTGGATTAGAAAGCAAATACATCTTTCCACTTGTCCAACATATTACAAGGGTAAAAAAGACTTTTACTTGATTCTGTAACGGTTGACCATCACATTTATGTAAGGTTGTTAAGCTTAGGGTCTCTATATGTTAATGTATGTGACTCTCTAGAAGAAATATTTGATCTCCAAGAATTGTGTATTTATGATTCCCAAATAATGCTCTCCTTTGCAAACCTACAAAAATTGAGAGTTTATGGATGTCAAAGTCTAAAAAACCTCTTTTCTGCATCTATCCTTGCAAAGGAAGGAGTAGTGATGGAAGAAGCGACTTGAAAGAAAAGCATTCCATACAAGCAACAACTCAATTGAGAGAACTGTATGTTGATCATATGTCAAACTTGAAGCGCATATGGAAAGAAGATCCCAACATAAAGTTACCGTCTTTCTTTGTCCGAATCTGGAAAAAAAATTTCCACCATCTGTTGCCAAGAGTCTTTTGAATCTGGTTTCTCTTGATGTATCTGATTGTGGACTACTGGAGGAGATTATTGCAAAGGGTGGAGTAAAAGAAGCTGCTGATAGGCTTCTATTTCTGAAATTAAGCTCCCCTGCAACTCCATAATTTACCGCAACTCAGAACTTTTTACACAGGGCAAACTGTAGATGTGTCATGCTTAGAACTGTAGATGTGTCAAATTATTCAATTCAGAATTTCTTGGCTTCTACGAAACAATTGAGGTATGATCATTAATTTAACACAACAACTGCAATCAAGCATGAAAATGTTCGTATTCAGATTAGTGCATGTTTTGTAAAACTTATTAACTATATTCTATTCTATTTTCTCTCAGATGTATATAACTATTTGTTTACTTGCAGCACCCCTTAACTATTTCGTCTCTTAGAATATATTAAATGACAGTATGTATGTTGTTATGCGAAACAGTTAGAAGGAACGAACCAGGGTCTCCCCAACTTGGAGGAATTGCAATTAAGTGGAAAGCCAATTACAATGGAATGGCCGGACCAGGTTCTAGGACACGTCTTTCGCTCACTTAAGAGTCTCGAGCTCACCGACCTTGAATCAACAGTTTTGCCACTTCATTTCATTCAGAGATTTGGCAGTTTGGGAAAGCTTTCACTGAATCCAAGTACATACAAGGAGATATTTTAATAGGGAAGGTCAAGAAACATCCACAAATAAAACATTTAGTTCTTGGTGGACTTTTTGATTTGAAGCAAATATGGAAACAAGGCTTAAAATTAGACACAAAATTTCAAAACCTTGAAATTCTAGAAGTGCGGTCATGTTTTAATTTGATTAATCTAATGCCATCTTCAGCATCTTTCCAGAATATTAGGATTCTACAAGTATGGGGCTGCGATGGATTGAAAAACTTATTAACATCCTCGACAGCCAAAAGTCTGGTACTACTTGAGAAACTGGAAGTATTTGACTTCAAAATGCTGATAGAAGTGGTAGCAAACGAGGGAGCTGTAACCGAAGAGATTAATTTCAGAAAGTTGAAGAGTCTTGCAAGCTTCTGCTCTATAAAGCACAATTTAAACTTTCGTGAATGAATGCCCCAAAATGAAGATTTTCTCTGATGGAAAATGAAGTTTAGTTTAGAATTTATTAAAACCTAACTACATGTCTACATGCATTAAAAGTAAAATCGAGATTGTTGATGGCAAGTTCAGAACATAATTACAATTAAATGCAAATTAACTAAACTAACTAATTTAACTAATTACAACTCAAGTATGGTCATACAAGAGCAGTAAGATGATCTTGGAAAATATTCTGTTGTGGGAATTGCAGATTCAAGAATTGCTTGTTCAAAATGTGGGTCTGTTTCAGAACTGAAGTGGTGATGCTGGTGGAAGGTAAATGGGATGATGACTTTCTTTTACGCTTGGATCGATCATCAGATGAATTCTCTTGAGCCTGATTAATTTGTCTGCAGCAGTAATCTTCTTCTGTGTATGTACACAACAGGGGATGTGTTGTAGAACTGTTTAAATTTGTCAAACTGTGACCATATTTTTTTGCCCCAAGTGAACTGTTTGTGTTTGTGTGTGAGAAGTTGGGTGAGATAAACAGGCATATGTCACATACACAGCAGTAATTTACAAATCACAGCAATTTCATGGCAAATATAACAAAAGGTTACGCAAGCAGAAGATCCAAATCCATTGTATACATTTAAGCTACAATTCTCTTCTCTTCACTCCAAGCGAACTTCATACCATTGGAGTGAACCAACGTCGCCCTCAAGTTCAAGTTCACAAACAGAAGTTACTAGGAAAGAAACAGCCTCATGAATGGTTGCAAATCTTGCAAGGTCACGCGGCAAGGCCTTACCGGGCCAATTTTCAAGCCAATATGTCAACCTGGCTTTCAACTCTTCTTCTGTAACAAACATCTCGTCTTTTCCTGGCTCCAACAGCACGTAAGTTTCGGTCCTCGAATATGCTATTCTCCTCCTCCTTGCAGCACAAACCTGACCCGACAAAAAATCATAAAACAAATGCCAATGAATTACAATAATAAATTTCAACATCAAATTAAAACCTAACCTTTACTGCATCAATTCGGTGGCTCGCAATTTTAGGTTGTTCTGTAATAGCTAGTGAACATGCTTGAACAAAGGGTGCAAGAGTATGTTGTCTTGATTCATTTTTACCTGCAAAGAAGTGGTCACAGCTTCCATAGCTTTGTATAGGAAGAGATAAGCTGCTTGAAATTAAACAGTTAAAGAGAGAAAGGGCAGAGCTTACTGTTAAAGCTATGAAGTTTATTTAAGGTTACTCCCTCCACTGCAACCCTTAGCATTGTGAACAACTCCAAACTTCCAAACTGCCCTTGGAGATATAGATAACATGATAAAACTTAGCCTCATTTGGAGATATAGACAAATTCTCTATTGTCCTTTATATCTCACCTTTAATTTTCAACATATTTACATGAATGCTATCCTCATTTTCTATCCTGATTCCTGGCCTTTTGTAAATTAGTGGAAAAGAAAAAGGGCTTACCAAACTATAGTTATGCCGTTAATAATCGAGTGTATATTCCATATCTATTTTAAGACACAAGACCAATCTTGTTTAACCAATTAACCAATTAATCAATTATTGAACACCCAAGATCATGGAATAGCAAGAGAGAGAGACAACTATCAAGCTCAAGAGTCCAAGAATCACTTAATAAAGCATGTTCATACACAAATCAAATCATTCTTCATCAACCTATAGCAGAATCAAGACTCATGCATCAATGGTCATTCATACATGAAATTTGACTTCTCAAATGGCCTAAATTCTAATTGCATGTTAATAATATATAGGTCAATCGATCAACATGCATGCATAAATTGAAGCTCAAATCAACATTAACAACAACTAATTATATATATAGATAAATAATACATGTTCATAAAATTCCCCACATCAATTTAATTACACATAATGAAAATTAAAGAGAAAAGTAAAGAGAAGAGAACTCGTGATGTTCTTCAAGAGCTCCTACCTCCCATCTTCTTCTTCTTCTTCAAGCTCAAATTCATTTATTTTAACAATGAATAAATGGAGGTGAGAGAAAGCTAAAATTGTGTGTACTGAGAAATGAGGTGGTTTTGGTGGTGAAATGGTTGGTTTTGGGTAGAGAATGGTGCTGAGAGAGTGTTTGAGAGGTAGGTGAATTCTCATAACCCTTCGATTTCGGACCAGGAAGGCTGGGTATTATGCAGGAGATATTAGAGCACGAATTGAGTAATGAAAGGACGAAATTGCCCCTCTAAAATGGCTGGTTTTGGCGAGAAATGCTTGTGTATTTAGAAAGCTAATGGGCTTTGTCTCTTGGGCTGTCAATTAGATATGCACTGGGGTGGATATAGAGGCTTCAAATGTGAAGCAAAACGCACAGGATCATTAATCAACGTGGTAGCTGGCCAACTTGCATGACAAATTATGGAAAGGCCCCTGTATTCTTACAAATAATTCTCTCTTACAAAAACATAAATCCCTCCTTAAAAAATAGAATTGGCTTGATTTGGAGGAGAATTGCAAGCATATAATTATTCCCTATCTCTTCATATTTGTAATGAGCAACATGTGAGATCTGGTGATGTTTGTTATAGTAAATGCTCTTCTAAGATAATGACTGTTATTTTTAATAGTATCTTGTTTTATCATCAACTTCATTTCAAACGGTTTTTCTTTTAGCTTTTCTAACAATCTTATAGGGACTAGAGGTGCTGCAATGGAACCTGTTTCACGAGCTTTTCAAACATGGCAAGTGAACAAACACACACTTCAGATTCTCAAGAGTACAAGATTACTCAAATTCTAACATTAAGATTGGTTTTTCCTGTGGTGATCATGGTTAGGGATGGCAACGGGTCGGATCGCTGCCGGATCAACCCGCCCCAAACCCGAAATCCATTTCTAACAAGTTGCCCCAAACCCAACCCGTGACCCAAACGGGGTTTTCGATTTCTGTCCCAAACCCGATTCGATTTGGTCAGGGGGTGCCCCAAACCCGACCCGAATAACCTGATTATTTTTATCCTTATATAAAAAATAAATAAATAAATAAAAATCTCAAACCTCTAAATATATAAATTATTTTACCATATGATTGAATTTTAACATTAAATTAATATATATATATATATACAATTTTTTCTTTTTTTATTGGAAATTTAAATATACACTTAAATACAAACATACACCATAGAAAAACATTTTAACATATACTTAAAATTCATACATAAACTTAAATTTAATAAAACATAACATACTCAAAAGAAGTAACAAATTTTGATGGTCTGTTACTATATATTTATGGACAATTGAAAATTTATGTGATAATCAATACCAATAAGCAATTAACAGAAATGTTGAGTAAATATACCAAGAGAGGAAAAGGAAAAAGAGGTAAAAATAATATAAAATGCAAGAAGACCAAGTTGCCCCCTGTGAGACGAAAACGGAAATCTATTAAAAAAATCCAGCACAGATTTTGTCTTTTCCTGGATGCTGTTACCATAATAAGGGAAATCCTTTCATTTTTGAGTTAGGATCCTCTCTTTAATTTTGTTTTTCCTTGGTATTCTTCAAGTGTAATTCAAATATCAAGTTGCATGAGAGAGAAAAAAGTGAACTAATCTTAACCATGTATTTTGTATTTTATTTAGGTGTCATTAGATTGTGGAAAGTCTAAGAAAAACAAATCAAGGAGAGGATCTTGATCCTTCATTTTTATCGTTTTGGCATCCATGAATTGTCTAGCATACTACAATTTTTATTACCACGAGACAATATTTCATATTTAGCATATCCATCATTGCTTCTGCTGGATAGGATTTTCCATCTAAATGAAAGTCAAAATTTGAAGGGATTTTGGAATTATCTCGAAAAATAATTTTTAAAACCCTCTTCGAGATAATTCCAAAAATTATTTTTCGAAATAATTTTAGATTTTGAAAGCTTTCATCATTGGTCAAAGATGTAATATGCTTCCATTTGTCACATGTTGTAAGTTATGATCAAATCCTTTTTAATCATATACCGACATGTTTTTTTAATTATGTATCACGTGATCGTAAATGTAACCGTAACGGATTTTGATCCGAAGCTGCAAATTTTTAATCACACGTGTGGCCAATCCAAATTAGGACATTAACTGCGTGTGGAACTGTGGATCCTTGTGGGTCCCACGGAACGCATGGTTGTCGTGACTCGTGACTTTCAAAACTGATAATAAAAAATAAATAAATAAATAAATAAAAAATAAAGCAACAAGGACTCTCAACTCTCAAGTCTCAAGGAGCCTGGAGGCGGGTATTATTAACCAGGTCATCCATAAAACCGTGCCAAGTGCCAACCCGAACCAGACGGAAGCTGTGATTTAACGACACGAGCTCTATGGCGTCCACCACATGGCGAAATTTCATTGGCTTCATGTACAAAGTTGACTAGTTATGTCTTTCCATCCAATAAGAATCTACCATGTGACGTACAATTGAAATCATATTCGTGCTCTCCAACTTTTTCTGCATGAGCCTGAATAACCATAACAGCATCTTCACCCCTTGATGGAGAATCAGCATACTCAAAAGAAGCAACATCTGCCCCATCTGATTCATCATCATCATCATCATCATCAAAATCGAAATTCCAGGCATTTGAAACCTCTGGCCACTTGGCAACCTTCTCCATTCTCATGTTTGGACCCTGTCGCCTCTCTTCCATTTTATTCTCTAGAAACTCATTAGGTGGACATTCGCAATCGAAATGAAAACATGCCATATTTCTCCGATAATTTAAGAAGTTGCAACTGTGATAGCATAGAGCCATCATAAGCAAACCCCATAGTTTATAACATTGCAAAATGAAAACCTATGTATTAGTATAACTAGAGATGAGTACAAGAAAACCAGAACTCATGTTGACCAACTTTTAATGAAAATCTAGATGGTAAAAAAAAATAAGTGAAAAAGAAGCTAGGCAAAGTATCATCAGTGATTAGACATTAGTTTTTTTCAATTCAGCAAAATCGTGCACAAAGCTAAGGAAAAGACGTAACACGTACATCTCCTTCATCGAGGTGAACATGCTTCCTCCTCAATAGCTTTGAAGAGAAAACCACCTTCTTGTCTGCACTCTGCGCGCACTTGGCCGGACATCCATAGCCAACCACATTTTGTATATGTTATAGGGGTTTTTCGTCTTCAAATGACACGTCAGCAATGATAGCGGGTAATGCGGAAATATAGTGATTCCACGTCATCAAAAGTCAAATGTGAAACACGTTATCAAAAGGGTCAACATGAATGTGCGACATCACCATATGAGGGGCCATCTGCAGATGGAATCTGGTTGGCTAAAGACCTGTTCGGCCAAGGGTTTCAATCAACCAAGATCTATTCCGCCAGGAACATGCTCGGCCACTCGGCCAAGAACATGCTCGGCCACTCAGCCAGGAATCTGCTCGGCCAAGATTCTACTCGGCCAGAAGTCCACTCGGCCAAGATTCTAATCAGCCAACATTCCACTCGGCCAGGAATCTGCTCGTCCAAGATTCTACTCGGCCAGAAGTCCATTCGGCCAAAATTCTATTCGGCTAAGTCTGCTCGGCCAAAAATCAGTACTTAGCCAAAAACGAGAAATACAGCCTTACCAAGATAGGCCATATCAGGAAGAGATCTGCAGATACGGAATCTTAGGATAATATTCCAATAAGAAAATATATTTCCTCTCTAGTACCAGAGAAGTCTAATCAGGAAAGAACTGTAAGCTTCTAGAAGGATACAGTCCAAACAGGAAACGGGTCCTAATTGATCTACTATACAAGAATCCTATAAAGTCTCTAATTAATGAGTTCACCGTATATACGACAGAAACTAGGGCAACCCTAGATCGAACCCTATAAATATATCAATGTATTCATTATATGAGGATTATGATTACCATGAGCAATGAACACCATGAGCAGTCTATGCTTTCATGAGAAAAGAGATACGAAACACAAGCAATTATCCGAGAGAAAAGTGAGAGAAAAGCGAGTTTTGAGCGTGTAATCCTTATATTCATAGTGGATCACTTCTCGCCGTCACCGGAACTGTGGATGTTTCCCCGCCTTGGGGTTTTACCACATAAAAACATGTGTTATGCTTGTTCATCTTTTATTTTCTGCTTTTATTACGTTTATCTTGCAGGTTTCACTAACCTAAATCGTTAACTGGTTGACCGTCGAGAAATCACCGCCAACAGTATATGTCATGTCTCAACAAGGGCCTGAAATTCAGTAGAATGGGATATCTTCTTGGCGCTTATCTAATGGCATATGTGATTTGCTTGCTATTCCTCAAGACCGTGAAAACTTTCGTTTGTTGGGCATACTTATGTATCAAAATGGGACCTGCGCCTTCTTGTGAGTTAGGACATCCAAGTCAATAGCTAGAGTTTTGCTAGGTGAAGAATTATTTCGTTCAAATCACAACCCGGTACGCGTGGCTAAGCCAAAGCCTTTCAAGGGCGATCTGAGAAATAACTAATCAACAACCAGTTCGGTAGCTCGCTCTCTCTGCTCTTTCTTATACGAGTACTCTTGAATAAATGGACTCTTGTCTCGTTCCCTTGGATTGTGGTTCTCGGGGGTACCAGGTTAACCACTTGAGCCACTACAAGTCATCACCTAGTTCACCGACCTCACGAGTAAGATTTGGCTCTCTATTGTCCACCAAGGTAGTTTACTTGCTTATATATAAGCAAACTTCAAAAAACTCCACTGCGACTGAGCGATCTCATCGATCTGACCTTCCTACTCTTGACTGACTCTAAGACTCAGTCTTCTAACTTGGATTGGGGTCAATTCAACTCTATCCTCTTGAAGCACCCTGCTTCCTTTACGTACAGCTAAAGTTCTTTCACTACAAGACTAGTTGCCTTAACGAATTGGTGAGGCAATTAAGCAACAAACATGGACTATAACATTGCCACCACATTGAATGATGTTCATATTCTTTGACGTTGGAGGAACGCTTGTAAGAAGTATAATTTCTCTTGCTCACCTATTTCCGGACAAAGTCCTGAAATTATAATTTCAAAAATTAAGTTTAGCATGAAATTCCATTATAATTCAGGGACAAGGTATATATATATACACATCTAAGATGTGTTTTCTTCGAAATGGTTGCCATTTTCTCGGATTACCTTCTACAACTTCATTTGAAGACACATCGATCTGCTTGAATTGAAGAGTTGTTCTGACTTTGAATTTCTTCCTCCCTCGACACTACATTGAAGAATCCAAATTGGATTCAATACCAGATAACAATTAATTAAAAAATTTAATAACCAAATTTACAAGTAACAAAGCTACATTGAAGAATCCAATTATGATTGTTATTGGATTCATTACCAGATAATAATTAATTGAAAATTTTAATAACCAAAATTTCAAGTAACCAAGCTACATTGAACCTAAAACTCGTTAATTTATAATAATCATAATAAGAGTAAACTTGTTAATTTATAGAATAATAATCATTGCCTCGTTTAAATCTAAATGGGCCTAATTAACACAAACAGAAATGCTAATTTATTGGGCTCAGTTACACATGCAAAAACTGAACCTAAAACACCCAAAATCCAGAGATGGCACCTATTCAATACCAAACATATAAATGTCTATATATATTGAAACTTAATGATTTTTAATGTCTCATATTATATAATATAAAAAACAAAAGAAAATTATATAAAAATAATAAACAGATTCATTTTAGAATCAAATACTTGTACAAATGATTTTTGCTTGAAGCTGTTTTTGAATTTCAACTAAACAATTAATATAAAATACATATTGATTGGCATGAATAAAAGGAAAACTGAAGAGATGGAGAAAATGATTTTGATTGGGCTCGTTTGGGTTTGATTTGGGTTCGGTTAATATCTGATTGGCCCATCTTTTCCAACTTTTGAATTACAATTGGGCTGCACAAAATTAAAAATATTAGGTGTTAATTATTTGGACCAAATCGGGACCAATGGGATTTGGAGTTTTTTTAATAATAAACTCTTTTAAAAAATAAATAAATACTATATATGGACTTTTTATAAATTTATTATTTTCACATGCCAGTTGGAGAGGAGACAAATTAATTTTGATTTTTTTTTCCCAATTATATATCCATATGACTAATCACTATTCACTATTTTTCATCGTATATAGCAACTTTTTAAGATATCTATTTGGATAAAATATTATACTTTTCCAATTTATAGAAAGAAAATTAATTATAGAAAATTCATTATAGGGTCTCATCAATTCTCCTTTCAAAAAAAAAAAATCTCATTTAATGAATTTTCTAAATCTTTATAAATAAGCACACCTACCATAAAGATAAAATTACACAAGAGTTCTTGTAATTCTCTATAAAATCAAAATGACAAATCCAACTTGTTTTTATATTCCTCTTCTTATGTTCTTTATTGTCGTTCATGTTTTATTTGTCAATCAAAATACCGCTACTGAGACAAGTAACAATGACGAAGTTCCTCTTATCAAAAAATCTTGTAATGGCATCAAATTTCCAAATACATGTTGATCGGTTCTAGATGTAGAGTCGTAGCAGAAGCACAACCAATTTAAAAAGTTTAACGAGGATATCAATGGATATATTATATGAAGAATCTATTGGGTTAAAGTCACTATTCATTAAAGCAGAAGAAAATATTACCAATCCAAAAAAAAATTAAATTTTTTTAAGTGTTTACATCAATGCATTCGAATTTTACAACCAAAATGTAAAAACTTTTGAAATTCCTGATTTCGAAAAGAGAAATTATTTTCATGCAAAACTTGACATCGGTTTTTGTTTTAATGGTGCCGTTGATTATATCGATACCAACATCAATATGTTCAACCGAGAGATTGAAACTTTATCTAATTTTACTTTGGATGTTACATTGTTTCTATTTAATTATAATTAATAAATAAATCAATTCACTTGCTATTTATGTATAACTGTTTATGTATGATGCCCAATACAATTCAAACAAAATTTGATTGGGCCTAATACGGCCCATATCTGGTCAGCTTTCTATTAATATCTCTAGATTGAAAAAGAAAAATAAAGTTGGTGGGACCAACCAATGACAACTTGTCCCGTTTTAGTAAGTTTTGGATTAAACAGGTTCGTGGCCCCAAAAAACAATTTCAACCCCAAAATTAATTCTGACCCAAACTTTTATTGGCTACACAGACAATTTTACCCTTGACTTTAGTTTAATGAGATGAAAGTCCAATTTTGCATCCAATAAACACTATCACATCATCAAATTTTGAACTTTTATTTAGGAAAAAAAAACAAAATTGAAAAAACAAGTTGAAAATGATTACAATAAAATCACATAAATAAAGTTATATTTTTGCACAAACATATCTGACATTTGGTATAATTGTAAGCATATGGAGCATTTTCTCGAAACTATACAATCATTCCCTACCAATAACGGCAAGGGTTAGGAGTTAACGGGATAAAATTGGTTATAAGCCCAAAAGGCCGAACAAGTTTTTATATTGAATTAACCACTTTTAAATTTTAATACATGTTTTTATATTACTGAAACTTATAATTGTTCTCATTCTAAATGTAGATATTAAAAAGTAATGATATGATTAAATAATAATTAACACTCTTTTATTTATTATAAAAATAAAAGAGATACATAAATAATTAATTTTATTATTCCTTAACACAATCAAACTAGTTTTTTTCACTATCGAACTAAGCCACTAGAATGAGGTACATAGAATTTCGTAAGCCACTCATTGCTGTTGATGAACTTCTCAACAATGAAATCTTTAACTTCATTGGGGTTGTTCAAGTTATGATATCTAAGCCATTTTACTCTACCATCGGTGTAAGATTTAGGGCCCCAGGCCCAAAATTCTAAAATTCAACATCATACAAGGTGGTTACATCGACTGGTCATGGAATTTCATCCAACTTTCAGGATCGATGAAATCATCCATGTAAGATTGCATGATGATCGTTCGGGCATACCTTTCCCATGGTCTACCCAAATGTGTTTTTACATTAGAGTGGGTTTTAAGTTTTGGTGTAGGTATACTATTGCAATTGTGGATTACAATTGCAAAATTCATTTTATTGACTTCTCTTCTATTATTAGCAGTGATCATAGTTTGTTGCCGATCGAGTGGTCACCTAACATGTATTGTTGAATTTTGAATAACCACCAAGGCTGCACCAAAAATAAAATATATCGTAGCAAATATGTCACAATTGTAGAAAAAATGGTTAACCACACAGGGTGTGTGTATAAAGTGTCTTGAAAACCCTCTATTGAGCATCGCAAACAGACGATAAAATTACTAGCCATTCTTAATGCTATGGCTTGTTCACCTTCAGGACCAGCATTGTGAACAACACTGATATCTTTAGCCAGTGAATAATTAGAGTTTATATCTATTAACAAAAAATAATAGAATTAGGAATTCAATTTATATATATTGATATACAAGGGGAAAAATCATACAGCCCATTTAAGATAATGCTTGTATTTTTAAATTAATAGAGTATCAGGATAATGTTGGTGGGGCATCGATAGGGTCATTTTTTTATTATGTGAAGCCCAGCCCATTTGTCTACGAACAAAATCTGAAACACCAATTTTTTTGGGCAACAAAACAGATGATAAAGATAACAATTTAAACAACCTTCAAGAAATTCAACAGCAACCATAGTAGACAGTTAAAATATTGATAAAGTAAAAAAATAAAAATAAAACAAAATAATTGAAAGAGTGGGATATTTGCACTTCTTAATATATTTTTTTAGTTTAAACTAATTCAAATAATATTTAAAAATTAATTAATCTTTCTTATTTTTTTAAATTATAAATAAAATAAATGATATTTAAAATATCAAAACAGTTTAAAATGACAAAATAAAATGAATAAATAATTCGATTTAAAATGTTTCAAAAAGAAAAAAACTGGAGACAAAGGAGAACTCTTTCTTCTCCACTGGAAGGCCTCCTTTTTATTACAGTAATCAGATTCATAACAAGGGTGTTCTATTTAAATAAATTGTTATTATAATTTGTGTAACATTATTTACGAGAGGGTAGTTTCGTAAAGAATGTGTTAAAATCCATTAACCTCTCCATTTCAGACAAAAGTCACAATTTCCAACTTAACGTAGAAGATATCACATTTTTCAGACATTTATTTTTTATTTTTTTGTACTTTTGACAGAAGATAACTATTAAAAGCATGCAATCAACACAACCACAAAACAATTAATATGTTCTTAAACAAATTAACCGTAGAAGATATCACATTATCTCACAGTTAATAAATATTATACGTAACACGAATAGAGGAGGTTGGGGACTTAACTGAACAAGAAAGATGAAAGGTCTATAAAATGTAATGTTGCCGCTGATGGGTGCACGAATTGGAGCACAGATAATAGGAAGAAAGGAATGAATATTGTTTCATTTATTTTCTCATCTCCCATAAGATCCATGACTGATCCCCAGTCCTCTGTTCAAGTCATGGAAAAAAGTCATTCCTTTGGTGACAATAAATCAATAATCAGCGGCGATACTTGAAAAATTTAGCATTTTCTTCTCCTGGGTGTAACATAATAGGTGATGATGCTTTGAGTGTCCTTTTGGAACAAAAACTCAGGGAATTAGCATGTAAGGTTGAGTCGTTCAATTACTTTTATACCTTACCTTTTTCATTATCCTGGTCCCAGCTGAAGGACGCAACCATAACATAGCTCAGAGCTGGAGTATAAGGCACCTTAGCTGCTGTTGTAATTGGAGTTGGACTTTGTGAAACAGTTGCAGGAGCAGACAGACCAGCCTCTTTTGACAACTACAAAAGGAAAGGAAAATTGATAGTCAGATGCAATGTAGAAATGCAGTATACAGCTTAATTGGCCTATGCACATTGAATGACAAACTTGCCATGCAGTCCAACATTATATATAGAGATTTGACATTGGCGTCTCAGAAAAATTCCAATTCTTTTAATGATTCAAAATCAAGATCCCATGTTCACAAGTTTTGCTTGGGTCCAGGTAAGACCTTAAGAACCCTGTCAGTTTAACCCATGAACCATTAAACCAAGTAGTTATAACTAAACCCAAAAACTAGGATTAGTCTATTAAGTCGTAATTTTTCCCCTCTCTACTCAAACAACCGACAAAAACTCTATAGTTTCTCTTTTTCACTGAATGAACAGCAAACAGGTTTGCAAGACATTTATGTGTACCTAATAATAAAATTGTGTTACTAATCAATAATCAATCTTACTAGCTCATTTTGGCAAAAGTACCTCCAACTCTACCAGAAAGAAGGGACTGGAAGACACAGGATGGTAGATTGCAAATAAATGTGACAAGGGAGAATGTACCTTTGTACTTGGGATGGTGAACTAAAACAGATTCCCTCCCTCATAGCATTGCTGCTAGAGGCTGCACTGACCAAGTGAATGACGTCTTATATAAGCTGCAGCCTGCATGGCAACCTAAAACATATTTACCATGAATTTTTATACACAGTTTGAAACTTTGAATTATATTAGACGAGATACTTCAAAATTTCCTCAAAATATTGAACAGACTTTGCAGCCTAGCAAGTTACCAAGACCCAATCAAGAAATTTGGGCCGTTAACTTAACTGACAACATCTAATTATCGATGATATTGTAAATCCCCACATAAATTTGTTATTATTCTCTTCGAATATTGCTTTTTACACTCCACTACCTTCTTGTTTCTTGCTTAAAAGGAAAGCAACGAAATGATGCATAAAATAAACATATATGATTACATATTTGCAATATTATTAAACAAATGGCAAGAACTTCAATATTTGTGAATAGCAATTTGAGTGGGCAATCATGTAAGCATCACATGAATATGATACGAAATTGAAATGGAAAGAAATAAACGCATGACCTAAATTATATATATTATTAATGTATTTGATTCAAAAACGAAATATTCTTAGTTTCACGGTCATCAAAGTATTATAAACATTATGATTTCAATCAACATATTAACACAATCCATAACATTATTCACTACTTCACTCACGAACAAAGTATCTTCTCTAGACATTCTTTAAAGAAAACACAGAAAATCGCAATTTAAAAAAAAAAAAAAAAAATCATCTAAAACAATGTCGTCGATGATAATAGATTGAACAAATAATGGTACCAATTATAACTAGTTGAAAGTGAAAGCATCAATCAAATACATAGTAGTCCATTTACTTTAATATACATATAACATTTGTAATGAGTTGATAAAAGTGAATTAAAGTATTTTAAAATGAACAAAAAAGAGAAAAAAACAAAAAAAAAAAAAACAAAAAAAACAAAATTTACCCTCTTAGCGATGCTGTGGAATTGTCTGAGCTCCTCCAAATCTATCGCCAAATCCTCCGCCATTTCTTGCTTTGCTTTCGCTACACTGACTCTGCTTTCAAATTCTGTAAAATAAGTTTATATATGATTATGTCCTAATAGTGTGCAACCAGCCTGGTATGCTTGTTACCAGTCCAACACATTGCTGAACTACCTATAGTTACCCTTTTCAAGTCAAAATGTCTGCTCCAAATACTCTTATAGTTACCCTTTTCAAGTCAAAATGTCCGCTCCAGATACTCTTAATTCTATTAATTTAAAATATTATAACAAGCTACCCAAAGCTATAACGTTAGCAAGATTCAAGAGAAGAATATATATTTTTACTCATATATCTTTAGAGATTTATTACAGATATTTGTGATTGAAAACGAATAACTACCATACTGAAAACCTCACAATCTCATTCTCCGAAAAGCTTCTTCTTCTTTTTCTCTTTTTCTCCTCAACATAGAACAAAAATTCAGGAGCAGAGTTGCATTCCTCTTTTCACATAACAATTAAGAATACACGAGTAACACAAACAAAAATGCTAATTTATTTGGCTCAATTACACATACCCAAAATCCATAGCTGGCACCTTTTCAATATCAAACATATAAATGTGTATATATAATCTGAGTTTCTGTCCTAATAGTGTGCAACCGGCCTGGTATGCCTGTTACCAGTACAACACATTGTTGAACTACCTATAGTTACCCTTTTCAAGTCAAAAAGTCCGCTCCATATACTCTTAAGTCTTAATTCTATTGATTTAAAATATTATAACAAGCTACCCAAAGCTATAACGTTATCAAGCTTCAAGAGATATATTTTTACTCATTTGTCTTTAGAGATTTATTACGATATTTGCGATATTTGCAATGTAACTACCATACTGAAAACCTCACGGTCTCATTCTCTGAAAAGCTTCTTCTTTTTTCTCTTTTTCTACTCAACATAGAACAAAAATTCAAGAGCAAAGTTGCATTCTTCTTCACATAACAATTAAGAATACACCAGTAACAAAAACAAAAATACTAATTCATTGGGCTCAATTACACAATGAATGCGTACATATATACAAATGAGTGTAAAGAGAGAGAGAGAATTACATTGGCACCAATTCAATATCAAACATATAAATGCGTACATATATAATACAAGTGTAAAGAGAGAGAGAGAATTACATTGGCTTTGAGCTGATTGATGATCTTCGATCTAAGAGAATCAATAGACTCCATAACGTCTTCTGGGGATATCACTGAAGAAGAGCCCATTTTTTCAGTTTCACACAGGAACCCAACTCAATTCTTTCTCTGCCCACAAAAACAAATCCAAAAAACAACAATTCTTACACTTCAAAATACTTTCTTTTTATCTTCCATTACAGAAACTAAACAACGAACAGAAGTCTGTTTGTTTCCTGAGAAAAATCGAAAGGAAGAGAAAAATAAAAAACAACCCTTTATAAAAATAGATCTAAACATGGAAAAAGAACACAAAAGCGCGAGAGAATTATCGAACCTTTGGTCTGGTTTACCGTTTATGGATTCAAACAAAATTACACATCCTCTGGTTTGGACCGAGACAGACTCTGTCTCTCATCTGATTCTTTTTCTTTTCTATCAACGACGTCGTTTTTTAGTCGTGTAATATTTCTCACACTCCCATAATTTATTCAATTATTTGATTATTAGGCTAACTCTAAACTAAATTACTAATTAACCCTTGTCTTTCATATATTAACCGATTCCGATCACCGATAACTCTAATAACAGAATAATAATTTCTCCTTTTTTTTTTCTAATTAATAAGCCTATTATTTTCTACATCTTAAATTATTACAATTTTGTTTGTCACACAAGATAACAATATAACATCATAAGAAAATGTGAATGTTTTTTCAATGGGAAAGTGAAGATCTTATTTAATCTCTACAAAACATTATCTAATGATAAGAATTTTTTATTATGAACTAAAGTCTAAAGACTTGATTTAATGAAATACATTACATAATTCTATATAGGGCAAATTACACAAACTTACCCTGATTATATGTATAATAACACAGAAACCCATGAAAAAATCATAATAACACTTACTCCCCCTTGACCTGTTGACTAACCGTTGATCAATGTTAGTCCATAACTAATTAAGGGTAATTTGGTCTTTTGCAATATTCTTAAATAAATGAAAAAAAATAACACCAAGTTCTCCAATCAAACTTCGCCACATCAGGCCTCAAACATATTATTAATTAATTATAATATTAATTAAAAATTAAACAAATTAAAAGAGAGAGAGAGAGAGAAGACAATGTTCTTCTCTACCTAGGCCCAAATTCAGCCTTTGAGAAAGAAGATTAATTGTTCGATTAATGGTTGATTGAAAATGGTTATGGTTGAGGTTGAAAATTTGGGTTTTTTTCTTCCACTGTAATTTTTTTTTTTGGTTGAATGTGGCCTTTTGTTCATGATTATTTCCCATCATCATTTTGGTTGAAATTGAAGTTTTGTTATGGATAATTTTTGCAAGTGAAATAGAAATATGGATCATTTTTTATTTTATTTTTATGTTTTATGGAAATTTTTTAGGTAAATGGGAGAAGACTCAAGACGGTGAATTAATGGAGATTCCATTGGAGATCTAGTTCTCCATTGATGGAGAGCCAAATTTCTCCATGGATATCAGATGATCTCTTTGGAGAGATCAATTTCTTTTCTTTTCTTTTTAATTTTTTTAAATATAATTATGTCAAAAAAAGTTATTTACTATAATATTTAAAATTTTCCAAATATAGATGTAAGGGCAAAATTGACAATGCGTAGTTTCCGTGATTGACTAACGGTGGTCAACCGTTAGTCAATAGGTCAAGGGGAGTGAGTGTTATTATGATTTTTTTTATGGGGTTCTGTGTTATTATGTATATAATCAAGGTAAGTTGTGTAATTTGCCCTTCTATATAAGCAAAAAAGGATTTAAAAAATTAATCAATTAGAAGATTTGGAAAGAATAGAAAAATTAAAAGCAATGTTGAACTTTTCCATTTGAGAGGTTTTCGAGGGTTAACAATTAAGGTTATTTTTGAGATTTTAATGGATGTTTATAGTAAAATTGTTGTTTTTATATTTTGATATTGTGTATTTTAAATAAGCGGGTGTTGAAAGAATTTTTTTTGGATGGCCATAGCCTCACCCTTTATATATTTATATATAGAGGTTGGTGCAAGAATCATGCATATTCGATTGCACAACACACATATTCGATTGCACGATGTTTTGTAATTATTACATTACACTGTGCAATCGAATCCAATTCAAAACAAAATTCGTGTGAAATTTTCATACCTCTATACCTAATGATTATAGTATACATACATATATATATATATATATATTCAATTGCTTATATTCATAATATAAGATTAAAGATTATGTTATTGGAGGAATATATATCGTTCGTCTACGGAAATACAATTTTGTTAAAGTTAAATCTTGATGTACATAATCAACCTTTTCTCAATTTGTTTGTTTCATGAATTGCATTTTTATTTATTTTCATGCGATTGTTTTCCATTAAAATAGTTTGATTTTAATGTTTCAGTTAATGAACCTTTTTAATAGATTTATATATATGTGTATATATATATATAAAGAATAGCTTCTAAAATTCCAAAATTTGAGGATATATTTGGAATTTTGAAGGGTGTACAAAACAAATTTTGATTTTAAAATTTTAATGGATGGGTGGAGAAAGCAAATGAGTCTTATGAGAAATATTTTTGGGTGACAATATAGCCACCCTTAAGGTTATTATTTGAGATTTTAATAGGTGTATAAAGTAAAATTGTTATTTTTTATATTTTAATATCGGGTATTTTAAGTAAACGGGTGTGAAGAGATTTATTTGTTGGGTGGCAATAGCCTCACCCTTTATATATGAGTCCGATACGAGGAATCGCACACATTCGTGTAGAATCGATTGCATAACGTTTTGTAATTATTACACAACATCATGCAATTGAATTCAGTTCGAGAAAAAAAAAAAAAAAGGTGCAAAATTTATGTACCTAATAATTATCGTTTTACCCTTATTTTGTATCTATATACAATAGGAATTATCGTTTTACCCTTATTAACATTAACATGTGAAATGTATATTGAACTTTCAGGAAATAGTGTCTCAGGTGGTGTTTATGAGTTCAAACTCAGCTAGTTACCTTTCCTTAATTGACCCCTTTAGTACTTTAATTGAGTATTGGCAAAATATTAAGAAAATAAAAGTTCTCTTTTTCTTAGGAATTTAATTCCCGTTTTTTTGTGTAGGGTTTATGTAACTTGATTTTCAACAATTTTTAATAAATAATAACCTAGTTACAAGGTTATATTTATACTAGTTACAGGGAGTTAAGACCAATAAAGAAATCCATCTCATATATATATAAGACTTACTTATTTCATATAAATACTATTTTCTTTTATGACAAGTTTTCTTGTAAAGAGAAATCATTTTCCTTTAAGCACAATAACTTCCAGAAGAATTACTTTCCTTTTCCGTTGAAGATTTCCTGTTCCACGCAAGCTTACGATTGACTACAGTTTCGGTCACGGTTGGCCACCCGCACCCCACACCGTTACAATTCACCTAGAATGCCCACGTTCTAACAGACCGCTATCCACGGCTGTCCATAACGCTGTCCATAACGCTGTCAATGCCACAACGTTACCCACAGCAGTTATCTTCAGCCTTTGATTATTCAGTTCTTCTTGGTTTTCAAACTTACTTCAAACACCAACTTCAACTTCCAAACGTATCACATGTCTCTAGGAAGTATCACAACAGTTGAGCCTCATTTGGTTCACATTGAGTTCACTTGAGAATATGAGCTAAAACCTAACACTATGACCCACATACAATGTACTGATATATTTTATATCAGTGCGAAAAGAGGAGAAAATGACTGATATAAAAGGAGGAACAAGGTATGAGCTTGAGAGAGATCTAGAAAGAACTTTGCAATTGAATTTGAAAGTTGAAACTGATATAATAAAAATCTTAATCCAAGATGAATATAAAAATAAAAAATAAAAAATAAAAATAAAAATGAAAAATGAAGGTACCATGTACAAGTTTTCTCCATGATCTCATTAATGATTGAATTGAGACAATTTTAATTCCTTTCAAAATCATCATCACCCGTCCACCAGGACCACCGGGACCCATTAATTTAAGTTTTTCTGCCTAGGTCACTAACAAAAACACTGTCACCTTTTATGTATTTAATTTCAAAATTGGTCTTTTCATTTGTCAAGGGTTTTGTCGTTTTAGCTGATTAGAACATGACATTACAATCTTTAAAAATATATATATATATATATACATATATATAGTAAAGAAAATAACATTACAGTCATTTTTTTCTCCCATTGCTTTTCCTTGTATTTGCTTTACAATAATTAACATGTGAAATGCAGTTTGAACTGTCAAGAAACAGCGTTTCATGTTGTGTTTATGAGTTCAAACTCAACTAGTTACCTTTCTTAATCGATCCTTTTAGAAATTTAATTAAGTATTGGTATAATATTACGAAAATCAAAGTTGTCTTTATGTAGGAATTTAAAACTCAGAAAAGGACACATATTAATGTGACCATATATATATATATAAATAATTACAAGGAGGAATAAGCCATTGATTGGTCATTAAGTATCAAAGTGTTGTCAAAAAAAAAAAAAGATGAAGGTACAAGTGATTCACGTCACTAATGTGATTCACGTGATGACCATGTGATTAATTATTGAATGAGATGACTTTAAATCCTTTCAAAACCATCACCATGTGATTCACGTCCATCACACCAGGACCACCAATAATGTTGAAAAGAATATCGGAGGCAGATTCTAACAAAAAGTCTTCTCACTTTTTCTGTTTTCCCACACTGTTTATAATTTTTACTATCTTCGTTAATGTTTATAAACTAAAAGAAATTTGCATGTATACAGTATGCATATGTTTTTGCCCATTATTGAATTTAAAAATTGGTTAGTCGTGTCAATGATTTTGTTGTAAAATCTTACGTTGATCCATCTCACGAGAAAATCTTCAATGAGACGGTCTTATTGCCATTTGGTGAGTTCGTTTCAATAAGATTTCAACATTTACCTCGAGAACATAAATATATATTATATTAAACTATAATTTGGTGTAATCTCATTTGGACGTGAGTTATTATTATATTATTAAAAAAAACAATAGTACTAGTCTATAATCTATATTCTATAAACTAAAAGAAATTTGCATGTATGATTATGCTTTGCCCATTATTGAATTTAAAAATTGGTCGTCGGTATCAGTCAATGATTTTGTCTCTGACTAGAACATGACATTATAGGCTTTTTCTTCTCCCATTGATTTTCCTTTTATTCACTTTACAATAATTTCAAACAGTAAACAATCGGTGGACTCATTGCTAGACTTTTTGATCTTTGATTCACTCTTCTTTACTGTATCAAGAAACTCCTTTTCGCATTTTCGTAGATCTGATTCTGATCACGAAAAAAATTGTTATTTCATCAAACGGAGTCTTGCATCCGAATTGCTCTGTTCTTTTCTGTTCTGTTTTTCTCTGTTTTCCTTTGATTCTCATCTCTGTTTCTGCAAAAACCAAAAAAAAAAAAAAAAAAAAAAGTGAAAGAGACAAGTACAGTTGAAGGGATCAAAATGGTTGAAATTGCTACCTTAGTTGTGGAGATTGCCAAATACTTGGTTGCTCCGGTCAGACGTCCGTTCAGCTATTTGTGGAACTACAAGACCAACCTTGACAATCTGGAGAAGGAAGTGGACAAGCTGAAGGCTGACAGAGACAGTGTGCAATTGTTAATTAAACCTGGGGAGGATCCTTTGCCGAATGTTAAGCTTTGGCAGGAAAGGACAGATCGGAGCATCGTTGAGGTCTCGAAGGTTGTTGGAGATAATCCTGAGCAAGCAAACATTCAATGTTGCAAGGGGTTTTCTTGTCATAATTTGATTAATCGCTATCAACGTGGCAAGAATGCTGTTGAGAAGTTGAAGGAGGTCCTTAAACTCGAGCAAGAAGCTGCACCATGGCTTGCTCAGATTTCAAGCCGTACCAATATTCCAGATGATCCATGGCTTCAGTCTGGCAACGGTTACGAGGCTTTTGATTCGAGAAGTTCCGTTTTGAAGAATATCATTGACGCACTGCATGATCCTGAAGTCAACATGGTTGGGATTTACGGCATGGGCGGCATCGGTAAGACAACATTAGCGAGGAAAGTAGCAAAACATATCCAACAAGATAATCCCTCTCATGTGATAGTCTCTGTTGAAGTGTCTACAACACCGAACATAAAAAATATTCAGCAAGCAATTGGAGGAAAGTTGGGCTTGAAATTCCATGACGAGACCGAGGACGGGCAAGCAAGGGCACTATATGGCCAATTGAAGAAAGAGGTCACCGTATCCGAAGGAGCAGACAACGGTGGAGGAAAAAAGGAAGAAAAAAAGATTCTTTTGATTTTAGATAATATCTGGGGGAAAATCGATTTGGAGAAGGTAGGAATTCCTTTAGGAGGCGATTGCAAAGGATTAAAATTATTGCTGACAACAAGAAGCATCCATGTGCTAACAAATCAGATGAATTCTCATTGTAATTTTTCGGTCGAAACTTTAGAAGAAGCAGAAGCTTGGAGTCTTTTTAAAAGCATAGCAGGTATGTGTGTTGACCTTCCTGATTTGAAAAATATAGCTCCTAAAGTAGCTAAGGAATGTGGAAATATGCCCCTCGCCATTGTTACCATAGCAAGTGCATTAAAAGACAAGGAAGAGTCTACATGGAGCACTGCCTTGAACGAATTGAAAAATCCTTCTTTGGAGGGCTTTGAGGCAACAATGACAAGGGAGGTATATACATGTATAAAGTTTAGTTACGATCTTCTTGATACTGAGAAGCTCAAGGAGATTTTTTTGCTTTGTAGTCGCATGGGACGCACCTATGATGCTTCCATTCAAGACTTGTTCATGTATGGTTTGGGATTGGGTTATTTCAAAAGATCCAACACCTTGGAAGAGGCACAATGCAAAGTAGAAGACTTGGTCAAGAAACTCAAGGGCAATTCTTTGCTGCTCGATGCTCCTAATGAAACTAGAGAATCTCTTCAGACTGTCATTCCTGATGGCGAAAAGTTTGCTATGCATGACGTTATTTGTGACGTGGCTAGATCAATTGACCGGCAAAAAGGAAATGTGTGTAATGTGATAGATGATGCCATTTCGTGCCGTTGGGCAAAAACGAATATTTTGAAGAATTGCACTTCGATCACGTTACATAATATTTCCGAGGTCCCAAAAGATCTACGATTAGAATTACCACAACTTGAGTTTTTCTATATGAAAACTAAGGATTCATTTTCAAAAATCGTTGATGATTTCTTCCTAGAGATGCCAAGTCTTCTAGTTTTACATTTGATTGAAATGAATTTATCTCCACTACCAACATCACTTAGTAACCTTATAAACCTTCAAACATTGTGTCTAGATGCTTGTAAATTGGGAGACATAGCTGATATTGGAAAGCTAGAGAAACTTGAAATCCTTAGTTTTCGTGGTTCTAAAATTAAGAAGTTGGCTGAAGAGATGTGTCACTTGACTAGTATAAGGTTGTTAGATTTGACTGATTGTTCCACACTTGAAATTATTCCTCCAGATGTTATATCATCATGCTTTACCCAATTAGAAGCATTGTATATGTATAATACCTTGATCGAGTGGGAGGTTGGAGGACTCAACATAGGGAGAAAGAACGCATGCCTTGATGAGTTGAAGCATTTGTGTGATCATTTGACCACTTTAGAAATTCATATTCCAAATGTTAAAATGTCAAAAGGCTTGCTCTCCCCACGACTGAAAAGATACAAGATATCCATAAATGATAGTGATTGGATTTCGCCTCCTAAGAATTCCAGAGCATTGAGAGTCAAGTTGAATACCAATGACAATGCAGATGAGGTTTTCTCGCAGTTGAAGGGAATCAAACAACTAGAGTTGGTTGCAGATCGTAGTGATTACCTTACTGACTCAAAGCAGTCAGTATCTCTTGATGCCTTGTTCTCGTTGGAGTCATTGTCTCTAAGAGATTTGAACTTTGAGAAGATACGTAATGTTCCACTTGCAGCAGAGTCTTTCTGCCAACTAAGAACTATTACAGTGTACAGTTGTCATAAACTAACTAATATCTTCTCATTCTCCATTGATAGAGTCCTTCCAAAACTTCAAGAAATTCGAGTGTCATCCTGCAAAAATATGGAAGGGATTTTTGCTATTGAGAGAGAAGATGATGTCAACAACTCAGAATTGATTCATGAGATTCAATTCAGTCAATTATGCTCAGTGACTCTGGGAGGTCTACCACAGCTCAAAAGTTTCTGCCATAGAGTGAAGACAACTTCCCAATTGCAATTGACAAGTAGTACAAATGATGGAGAAATCATTTCAGAGGACATGATTGATATTCCCAAGTCACTTTTCAATGAAAAGGTATCAATATTGTTCTCTCTCATATTATTCTACGTCAAATAAAAATTTAAATTAGTATCTTCCTAATATAAAAAATTGTAATGTCATGCATTTGATTAGCTTTTAAAATATGAATATCATAAATTGTCTCACTAACTTTAATTTGTTTGGAAAATCAGGAAAATATAAAAATAGCAATTGATATACCGTATACAGTGGTAGATAGCCATATACTTACCGTATACAGTGGATGTAACCTCTGTTGCTCTGTTAGTATATATCATTTTCATCCCTTCTATCTTTTCAACGTACAAATCTCACATACTAATTTCAAAAATCTCTTTTTATAATTACAACTTTCCATCTTTCATGAATATATAAATTCAAGTGGGATCAAAAACGAGCCAAACTTGAGAGTGGAATTTATGCACTTTATTTTCATTATTTTAAAAGTTTATCTTTATATATACTTATAGTATTGATTTAATTGTTTTATTTTTAAGGTTGTCGATCTTGAGTTTAGATAGGTTGAAAATTTTAATTGTATTCAATTAAATATCTCTATCAAACAAATAAGATTGAAACAACTTTATTTGCAGGTTGTGTTCCCCAACTTAGAGACCTTAAGAATTTCATTCATTAGTGCTGAAAAGATTTGGCACAACCAATTTCCAACGATGTCTTCTTCCTTTCAAAATTTAAATAGTTTGAAGGTACACGGATGTGATAATTTAAAAGAGCTATTTCCATCTTCTATGGTTAATAGCTTTGTGCAACTCCAATTTCTTGAGATATCCAAGTGCTCTCTTTTGGAAGAGACGGTATTCATGGAAGAGTTAAGAGAAGAAGAAAGGAAGGATACTCAATTTCCATTCTTGAAAAAAATGACGATAAAATATTGTCCTAATTTTAAGGGATTCACCTCTAATGATAAGGTATGTATACTAGCTACTATATATCTTCCATTTATTATTGTTATTTAATTAATTGAAATATTGTACATAATCCACTATCTAAAATCCAAAATTTAATTTTGTAATTACAACTTTCCAACTTTGCATGAGTATAGAATTTGAGTGGGTTAAGGTGTTGTTTGGTATTGTTTCCAAAAAACATGTTTGCCGTCCAATAACAGTCAGAACTTGTTCGGCAACATTTTTTAGAGATTTTTTTTTGAAAAATTCTGTAAACATGAAAAAAAAAATGATTGTTTTCCTTTTAATGCCTTGTAACTTTCACCCGTAGAAAACATCTAAATTATGTTTTCAGTTTTCTATGTTTTGGTTTCCTTGTTTTCATGAGGCACACCTATTAATAATTTTATTTTTCTAAAATACATTTATTTAATTATTAATAAGTTATATATAATGGTTATCTATAATAATAATGGCAATATTGTATAAACATCCTTTGCCTTAGTTCCGTTAACTCATAATAGTCTTTGGTAAAAGTTATTGATGTTGAATTTAGATTAATTATTTTAGAGTAATGCTAGCCATTTTAATTTTTTTTTTTTTCCAAATAATGTGACATGTGAGATGTCAACATCATATTACTCACCACATAATTTTATAATTAGAAAGCCTACTATTACTCACTATTTTTTTAATATTCTTATTAGATGTTTAAAGGTTCATACTAGTGAATTAAGAATTTTTTTTTTTTTATCACTATGATTTGATTTATAAGCTATCCACAATGTGATGACAAGATATTAATATAAATCACCACATGTCTTTATCTTCGCTTTTCTTAGTTTTCCTATTATACAAGCTTTGTGATCTTGTAGAATTCAATTAACCTTTCCCCCTTTATTTACATTTATTGTTTCGTTATTTTTGGATATTTTTTTATAATTATTTTCAGTTATAATTAGAAAGAACCCTCAGTAACTCAATGTCATGAACACTACAGATTGGATTTCCATCCTTGAAAGAAATGGAGATAAGCTGGTGTCCTAAAGTTAAGGAGTTCATCTTCAATGATAAGGTACATATTATATTAATCTTCACATATCTTGTCTTATTTTTGCTTTTCTTATTTGTCCAAATACTCTTATTTTTGCTTTGTGGGTTTATTTGTAGAATTTAATTTACTATTTCTTTATTTTTGGTTAAATGTTTTATAATTACTTTCAGTTATAGTTAGAAAGAATCCTCTGTAACTCAATAGCATATATATTTACAGGTTGTAGTTCCTAACATAGAAGAATTGAGAATTTACTACATGCTCAACTTGGAGAAAATATGGCACGACCAACTTGTTAAGGATTCCTTTTGTAAATTAAAATCATTGGAAGTTTATGGTTGCATGAAGTTATTGAATGTGTTTCCGTCAAACATTTATGGAAGGTTGTTAAGCCTAGAGTCTCTGGATGTTTCTGGATGTGGCTCTCTAGAAGAAATATTTGATCTCCGAGGATTTAGTATTTATGATTCCCAAATAACGATCTCCTTTGCAAACCTACAAAAATTGGGCGTTTCAGAATGTCACAGTCTAAAAAACCTGTTTTCTGCAACTATCCTTGCAAAGGAAGGAGTAGTGATGGAAGAAGCACCTGCTAGATTTCTCTTTCTGAAATTGACCTCCTTGGAATTGAATGATCTACCACAACTTAGAAGCTTCTACCCTAGTAGACATAAAGTGGAAGGGCCTGTCTTGAAAAAGTTGGAGCTGTCTGATTGTGGCATCCATGACACTGACGATGAGGGCCAAATGCAACAACCTTCTTTTGTCTCCTCGGTCGAAGAGGTAAGAGAATAAGAACCCTTTTTTTTTTTTTTTCTTCTTTAGTTAGTAATTTCTTGCCACACAATTTGATCAAAATTTAATTTTGTAATTATAGCTTTCTTTAACAAAATTTAATACCATTCGCAATTTTGCACATCTATTATAGGCGCCCAATTCTTCTTCCCTCTCTTTCACTTCTCTCACACAAATCATCGAACACCTTATAGGCACCCATACAAAATCTCTCAATACACAAAGTCTCCCTACAAACCCACATTCTTCACTCAAATTTAGAGACATCACTGATAAAAACAGTTCAACACCACTACTAATTCAACATCATCAGTCACTTCGTTGAAAAAAAATAAAAAAATAAAAAAATAAAAAAAAAAGGGAAGAAAAAGGATTGAATAATCCATCTAGTCTACGTGTGTTTCCTCCCTGTCATTGTTGTTTCTTTTCTTCCAACGAAAACAAATCCCCTGAAAAACCCAACAACCATTGGGTCTTAAGTCTTAACCCCTCTTTGAGTCTTCAAAATCATTGTCTTCTTCTCACAACAGCGGTGATTTGTGAGGCTTATCGGTTTCTCTTGTGGGGTAGCCATGGAAGAGAGAGAGAGAGCATGAAAATGGAGAAGAATTTTGTGATTGTCGCTGAAAACAAATCGGAGAAGATGATGGAGAGAGATTATTAGAGATATGGTTCCAATTAAATATCTGGGAACTAAATCTCCATTTTTTTTAATTTCTCACACATGTTTTTAAAATTATTTAAAGATTTTATTCCTTAATTTTAAGGGTAAAATGGCCTTATTACCCTTTTGACATAAAAAAATCATTTTAAGTATAACGGTCAACGTTAGGTCAAGGATACTTCTCTGTAATTTAGGCAAAAATACAATCTAGCTACAATTAGAGCAAATGTCAGGTACTTCATTGTAATTTGCCCTCAATAAATTATATATAATAGTTTTGTATAATAATGGCTAATTACAGAAACACCCTTGAGGTTTGACTACACTTGATTTATTATTCAGTTATTTTTGGATAATTTTGTTTATAGTTATACTCAGTTATAATTAGAAAGAACTCAATAACTCAATATCATGAACACTACAGATTGGATTTCCATCCTTGAAAGAAATGGAGATAAAGAGGTGTCCTAAATTGAAGGAGTCCATCTTCAATGATAAGGTACATGTACTACCGTATATCTTGTTTTAAAATCATCCACCTCAAATTCTATACATTAATACCTTACTGGACCGTACATAATCTCCGTTCTAAAATCCAAAAAATAAAAATAAAAAATTTAATTGATTTAGTTTTCTTTTAGTATATTATATATAATTTAATTTTGGATCGTTGTCCTTTTCTTTTGAATATCTTTAATATTTGTTTCCTTTTCCAAGTGGAATTATGTTTCTGTCTCCATAAATTGTTTCCCTAGACATATTTCCAAGTATAATGGATGTAAATAAATTAAAAAATTGAAACAAATATTATAACCTTTCAAGTCTGCAAAAAGGCATTGAGAGAATTGGACCATGGAGAAAAAAGAAAGTGAAAAAGAGGAAAAAAGAAAAGTGCAAAATGTCTTAAAATGGAAGTTAAGGTGTATTTTTATCAGTTACCAATACTTTTATGTTATTTAAACAAAAGTTATTAATTTAGTGACAATTCCAAATTTTTAGTTGGAATCGGTTTTTTATATTTAGAATGAGCTTAAATTCAGGTGGGGTAAATGTTTAGATCTAATCTATATACTATCTAGTATATTGTGTGTAATTAATTTTTTGTGATGATTTTTTATTTCTAAAGTAATTGATGTTGAGTTTAAATTATTATCATTTTTAACCGGAGAGTATACAACATTCTTATTAGATGTTTAAAGGTTTATAATTAAACATTTTTATACAACATTCTTAGTATACAACATTCTTATTAGTATACAACATTCTTACTATTTCTTTATTTTTGGATAAATATTTTATAATTACTCTTGGTTATTGTTAGAAAGAATCCTCTATAACTCAATAGCATATATACTTACAGGTTGCAGTTCCTAACCTAGAGAAATTGACAATTTCCCAGATGAACAACTTGGAGAAAATATGGCACAACCAATTTGTTAATGATTCCTTTTGTAAATTAAAATCTTTGTCAGTTGATAGTTGCAAGAAGCTATTGAATGTGTTTCCATCAAACATTTTTGGAAGGTTGTTAAGCCTAGAGTCTCTGGAAGTTAGTAAGTGTGACTCTCTAGAAGAAATATTTGATCTCCGAGAATTGAGTATTTATGATTCCCAAATAATGCTCTCCTTTGCAAACCTACAAAAATTGAGAGTTTTTGAATGTCGGAGTCTAAAAAACCTGTTTTCTGCATCTATCCTTGCAAAGGAAGGAGTAGTGATGGAAGAAGCACCTGCTAGGTTTCTCTTTCCAAAATTGACCTCCTTGAAACTGTACAGACTACCAGAACTTAGAAGCTTCTACCCTGGTAGACATAAAGTGGAATGGCATGTCTTGAAATCGTTGGATCTGTTTAAAGTGGAGGGCCAACCTTTGTTTCTCTCCTTGGTCGAAGAGGTATGAGAATAAGACCCTTTTTTTTTAATTTCTTGCCACACAATTTGATCAATTTTCCCCCTCTATTTAAATCTATATGAAAATTGTTTTGTCTGGTCTTTGATCAATTGTTTTACTTTGCTTGATTGCTAGGCCTTCCCCTATTTGGAGGAATTGGATTTAGATGGAAAATATGTCAAGATGCTGTGGCAAGGTCAAGTTCCAGAATCTCTCTTTGACAGTTTTAAAATTCTTGAAGTCTGGGACGATGAATCGAGAGTTTTGCCATTTAATATCATTCAAAGATGTCAGAATCTGGAAAATCTTTCACTTAATAGAAGTCCATACGAAGAGATATTTCCCCATGGAGAGGACCAAACACGGACAAAAATAAAAACATTAGATCTTTCTGACCTTGAGGATTTGAAGTACATATGGAATCAGAACTCCAAGTTAGACTTAATTATTCAAAATCTGGAAGTTCTAAAAGTACAGTCGTGTCACAGTTTGATCAATCTAATGCCACCTCCAACTTCTTTCCAGAATCCTTCAACTTCTTTCCAGAATCTAACTTCTCTGAAAGTTGAGGATTGTAATAGTTTGTTAAACATGGGAACATCCTCAGTAGCCAAAAGCTTGGAGCAGCTCACTAAAATGGGTATAAGGTCCTGTAAAAAGATTACAGAAGTGATAGGAAATCATGGAGATGTAATAGAGGATGAAATTATTTTCAGAAAGTTGAAGAGTTTGAATCTCCACAAATTACCAAGTCTCACAAGTTTCTGCTCTTGGAATTTCACCTTAAAATTCCCATCTTTAGAAACTTTGACTGTGCAAAGATGCCCGAATTTGAAGATTTTCTCTGCGGGAGACTTAACCACGGAAAAGTTACAAGAAGCCAAAATTGACTATAAATCAATTGAACTACGTCTAGACTTTGACCTTAACGCAGTCATACAACAGTCCTACGAAAAAGTGGTACACATTGATTCACTAAGCTAAACAATATCTAGTACTTTTCCATGGATTTTTTTAATACAATTTCTTCTTTCACATGTAATATACTTTGTTTTGCTACAGAATTCCGCAAAAGACAATGGTGCTTCTTCTAGTCACCATTTCGAAATTGACCAGGAATCGATACAATAGTCCGACGAAGAAGCCATACAACAGTCCCACAAAGAAGCGGTACACAAAGATTCACTAAGCTAAACAATATCTAGTACTTTTTCATAGATTTTTGTATTCAATTTCTGCTTTCACCTTTAATATTTTTTGTTTTTCCAGAATGAAGACAACGGCGCTTCTTCTAGTCACCATCCAGAGTGAAGACCCTTTTGTATAGATTGTGAGACATTGGACCTTGCTCATGTTTTTAATGTTATAGTCAGATGTAGGAGGTTCTTCTTTCTATATGTTCTGTGTTCTGCTTTAGCTTTAGCATTTGTTCATATGATGTCGCTGCTTTTGAAGTGTTGCGGTATTCGTTTTCATGAACTTCTATGATTGTTTCTATGGTTGTAGTACGGTATAAAAACTTATTTACATTATTGTTTCCTCTCCAAGTTAATGTTAGATTTATATAGATAAATTCATGGACTTGTTAGTAGAATACTAGAATATAGAAAACATATGGAGGAGTGAAAACATTTTGTGTAGTTTGTGAGACATTGTGCCTTGCTCATGGTTTTCATGGTGAAGTCAGATGTAATTTCACTGTTATGCTTTAGCTTCATTCATATGATGTTGCTGCTTCTGAAGTGTTGAAGCTATTTGTAGATATTGCCACTGTAAGGATATCGTTTATTCTTTCACTACATATTTGTAGAGCTGTTGGCCAACTGTTCCGGCAACTGGAAATCACTAGGAATCCATTGTAGCCACAAACCCACCAAGTGAAAGATGGTAAGAAGGTGAATACTAAACAAGAAGGTTATGCTTTCTCAAGGAACGTAAACAGGTGACCTCTAGGCTGCAAATCAAACAAAGCTGAATTCCAATCTGATATAAATACACAATCAATTCATCAATTACATTGATCAAATATATTACACTTCAACTTGAATGCAGATGTTGGTAAAAGGAAAACACGAAAACACAACTTAAGCTCTATTGCATACAATCAGATAAACTTAACCCTGCTTACACTTTCGCATTCCAAAAGTTAAAATCAGACTGCTGTTTTCTCCTTACATTATCATACTTCCTCATTTTGCCATGCCAAGTACCAACAGGGCAACAGATAAACAAATACAACATTAGAAGTCTAGGCCACTACACGTAACCATATAAACAGAACATTTGAATTAACTACGACTACAAACTAGAATCAAATCTGGCTTCATTTTTATACCTGTAACATCACAGCAGCACAACTCTTCCAGTCACTATCATTCCCAAATTTTCCATAGCCGAGGCTCAGATTGTCACGGCATTGAATACTAAAATGAATAACAAAATCAATCTAACCATCCATTACTTCCAATGCAGCCAATAAACAAGAAGGTTATGTTTTCTCATGGAACATAAAACAGGTCAAAAATACAATAAATCTAAACCAAAACTTGATTTCAGACAGTTTACGTGCTAGATGATTGACCTCTAGACTGCAGACAAATCAAACAAAAGCTAAATTCCATAGCCGAGGCTCAGATTGTCACGGCAGTGAATACTAAAATGTATAGCAAAATCAATCTAACCATCCATTTCTTCCAATGCAACAAATAAACAAGAAGGTTATGTTTTCTCATGGAACATAAAACAGGTCAAAAATACATTAAATCTAAACCAAAACTTGATTTCAGACAGTTTACATGCTAGATGATTGACCTCTAGACTGCAGACAAATCAAACAAAAGCTAAATTCTATTCTAACACAGATACACAATCAATTCATCAGATACATTAATCAATACATTACACATTCAATGTAGATGTTGGTAGAAGGAACCACGAAAACACAACTTAGCTCTGCAATCAGATAAACTGAACCCTGCTTACACTTTCGCATTACCAAAGTTAAAATCAGACTGCCGTTTCTCGTTACATTATCATACTTCCTCATTTTTCCATGCCAAGTTCCAACATATGAATAAATACGACATCAAAAGTCTACACCACTACACATAACCAGATAAACAGAACTTTTAAATTGAGTACGACTATAAACTAGGATCAAATCCGACTTCATATTTATACCCATGTAAACATGACAGCAGCATGACTCTTCCGGTTACTATCACTCCCATATTTTTCATAGCTGAGGCTTAGATTGTCTAAACTACGTATTCAAAGCAGAAATATAGAAACACATAATTATTCAATGAGGTGACAGCTAGAAACAAATTGAAATACAACTTGAAATATACAGAACAGAACCCTCCTAGCACATGGCTGCTCCTAAGATAATATTTTCTCAGCAAACTGTGCATTTGTTACAAGAATTTGCTCTGATACTAAGGTTTACAGGGTAATGTTCGGATGAAAATAGATACTGCGGATGAAAATAGATACTATTATAATGTAATGATAAACTTCAATAAACTAAAGTCATACAGACTATTTAAAGAAATTAATCACTGTCAAGAAAACATCCCACCTAACAAGCATAGAAGAGACAACATATCAAACACTTCAATAACAAACTAAAAGTAGCATGAAATTAGGAACAGACTGAGATAATTTTAAAAATTAAGTTTAGAATGAAATTCCATTACAATTTAGGGACAAGGTGTATATATATATATAATAAACCAAGTAGACTAAATTAAGCACACGGGGTGGTTCGAGATGATGATGAATTCAGGAGATCGACCAAAACCCTTGTGAGCAATGAGATCAATTCTTGAATCTCCAAGACAAGACTGATATAGTCATCTCGATCCAAAGATGAAGACGACCTTGAAAGCTCAAGTTCAATCTTTCGAGCAAACACAGTCCTGAACCTGCGCTCCAACTCCCTGGACCTCCAGCCTCCAAGCAGCCGCAGAAGACCCTTTTCGAGAACCTGTGCCCGCAAGGAAGGGTCCAAATAAGTGAGAGCAAACTGGAGTGGCTCTCTCAAATGAGGATACTCTGATAAAATCTGCTTCTCTTTTTGAAGTTTTAAAAGACGCTCATATTTTGGATCAGGTTTGGTGAAACTGTCCCTCCAAATTCGCAACTTTCCCATCTTCTTCAGATATAACTCATTTGCCCGCTCCAAGAATTTATTGGTATCTCGAATATCATCTTCTCCCCAAGAAGATACATCTGCAACGGCTTCAGTTGAATATCCATCTAGGATGTGTCTTCTTCGAAATGGTTGCCATTTTCTTGGATTACCTTCTACAACTTCATTTGAAGACACATCTACTTGAGTTGAAGAACTGTTCAAACTTTGAATTTCTTCCTCTCTCAAAACTACATAGAAGAATCAAAATTGGATTCAATACCAGGTGATAATTAATTAAACATTTTAATAACCAAATTTACAAGTAACAAAGCTACATTAAATAATTCAATTATGATTGCTATTTTCGCCAATTAACCCTTATTTAATTTTAAAATTGGTCTCTTCATTGGTCACAAAAAATTTAATTTTGCTCATTATGGTTTTGTCGTTTTAGCAGACTTGAACATGACATTACAGTCTTTTTTTTTAAAAAAACAAAAAATAGTAAAGAAAATGACATTACATTCATTTTTTTTTCTCCCATTGCTTTTCCTTGTATTTGCTTTACAATAATTCACAGAGTAAACAATCAGTGGACTCATTGCTAGTCACTTGGATCTTTGATTCACTCTTCTTTACTGTATGATGAAAAAACCCTTTTTTTCATTTTTTTGATCACAAAAAAATTGTTGTTTCAACAAACGTTGTGTAATCGGATTCGGTTCAAGGAAAAAAAAACGTATGAAATTTATTTACCTATGTACCTAATATTTATCATTTTACCTTATTATGTGCCTCTGTATAATGAGTACATTTTTACTCACCCCCTTACAAGGGGGGTAACGCTTACCCCCATCATGGAGGGTGAGCAAAAATGTTCTCCTGTATAATTATGATTATTGTTTTACCCTTATTAACATGTGAAATGTATTTTGAACTTTTAAAAAACAGCGTTACATGCTGTGTTTATGAGTTTAAACTCAATTAATTACCTTTTCTTAATTGATTCTTTTAGTACTTTAATTAAGTATCGGTAAAATATTAAGAAAATGAAAGTTCTCTTTTTTGTAAGAATTTAAAGCTCAGAAAAGTACACATATTAATGTGACCATATATATATAAATAATTATAAGGAGAAGTAAGTATCCAAGTGTTGTCAAAAAATAAAATAAAAAAAGATGAAGGTACAAGTTTTTCTGTGTGAACACCACCCATTAATTATTGAATGAGACAACTTTAAATCCTTTCAGAACCATCACCACATGATTCACGTCCATCACACCAGGACCGCCAATAATGTTGAAAAGAATATCCGAGGCAGATTCTAACAAAAAGTCTTTTCACTTTTTTCTGTTTTTATAATTTTTACCATCTTCGTTAATGTTTATAAACTAAAAGAAATTTGCATGTATACAGTTTACATATGATTTTGCCCATTATTGAATTTAAAAATTGGTTCGTCGTGTCAATGATTTTGTTGTAAAATCTTACATTGATCCATCTCACGAGAAAATCTTTAATGTGATGGTATTATTACCACTTAGTGAGTCTGTGTCAATGAGATTTCAATATTTATTTTGAGAACATAAATATATATTATTAAATTATAATTTTATACAATTTTATTGGATGATCTCATTAAATAGTAATGAGACCGTCCCATTGAAGATTTTTTCCCATCTTATGGTGGTGAGACGGACCAATTAAAAGACACCAAGTGGCACACAATTAAAACTCTAGTTTATTTTTTTCCTTTGTCCAATTATGTATTTGACACATGGAAAAGTAATTAATTTTTTTTACAGTAAATTAAAAAAATTGTAGTCTCCTCTATTCCCATTCTTGATTCTTCTTCCTCACGATATTTCTCTCTCCTCGATCCATGAATATCCTTCTTTCTTTAGATCTTATAAAGATTAAGAGATCTAAATGGAAAATAGAAATTATTTTCTTTTGAAAAGAAAATGAAATAGAAGTTAGATATGAATTTGAGCTAAAAACTATGGAACTGGGAATGAATTAACTTGGAAAGAGATGAAGCTGTGATGCGAGAAAGGTAAAAAGAAATTATATAATTAGTGTTTTTATTGCATGTCAGTTAGATAAAATTAATTTGTTTTTTGTTTTTAGAGTTTTGCCACTTCGTATCTTTTAATTGGTCTGTCCCACCACTATCAATTGTGAGATGGACCCATGGAAGATTTTCTCCATTTGTACATAATAGAATAATAGATTGCATAATGTTTTATAATTATTACACAAATGCAATCGAATTTAGTTCAAGAAAAAAGTGTGAAATTTATGCACATATACATTTAATCATTATCGTTTTACCTTTATTATGTATCTCTATAAAATCGGGATAATCGTTTTACCATTATTAATGTTCGAAATGTATTTTGAACTTCCAAGAAACAGAGTGTGTATGGTCAATGTAACTTGATTTTCAACAATTTTTAGTAAATAATGTAATCACAAATTATGAATTAAGTTATATTATTTATATTATATTCCTCACTTAGCAAACTCTTCGCTTAGCAAACTTGCCCCAAGAACATAAAAATAAAAAATAAAATAAAAATAAAAATAAAAATAAAAAAACAGAGAATTTAGCCCTTTATGCATAAAAATTAAAGTACTTTATTAGTACAATTAACAATTATTTTAATTAATAATTCCATCAAAGCTTAATTTAATAAGATAATTTATATAAGGAACTTTACGATTAAAATTCAGAAAAGGGCACATATTAATGTGACCATATATATATAATTATAAGGATGTATATGAACTTGTGAGAGATTTACAAGGAGCTCTACAATTGAAACTGATATAATAAAAATGTTATAACCAAGATGAATATAAAAATAAATAAAAAATGAAGGCATCATGTACAAGCTTAATTTAGAATTGAAGCCATTGATTTTCATGGTCTTCTACAGATATGCTTAACGGGCAGTGCACATCTTGTGCTTCTGATCGTTGTATCTGTGAGTTGTGACCATATTTATATATAATTATAAGAAGGAACTAGGCATGAGCTTGGAAGAGATCTAGAAAGAGCTTTGCAATTGAAACTGATATAATAAAAATCTTATAACCAAGATGAATAAAAAAAAAAAAAAATGAAAAATGAAGGTTTCATGTACAAGTCTTCTCAATGAACCCATCAGCACGTCCACCGACAATGTTGAAAATAAAAGTCTTCACTAACAAAAAGTCTTTTCATTTTTTCTGTTTTCAGACTGTGTTTATAATTTTGGTTATCTTCATTAATGTTTATAAATAAAAGAAATTTGGATGTATGCTTATGTCGGTGTCAATGATTCTGTCGTTTTAGCCGACTAGAACATGACATTACAGTCAATTTCTCCCATTGCTTTTCCTTGCATTTGCTTTACAATAATTTCACACGGTAAACAATCAGAATCAGTGGACTCATTGCTAGACTTTTTGATGTTTGATTCACTCTTCTTTACTGCATCAAGAAACCGTTTTTCTCATTTTCGTAGATCTGATTTTGATCACAAAAAAATTGTTGTTCCATCAAACTGAGTCTTGCTTCCGAATTGCTCTGTTGTTTTCTGTTCTGTTTTGTTCTGTTTTCCTTTGATTCTCATCTCTGTTTCTGCAAAAACCAAAAAAAAAAAAAAAAAAAGTGAAAGAGAGAAGTACAGTTCAAGGGATCAAAATGGTTGAAATTGCTATCTCTGTTGCTGCAAAGATTGCCGAATACTTGGTTGCTCCTGTCGGACGTCCGTTCAGATATCTGTGGAACTACAAGACCAACCTTAAGAATCTGAAGAATGAAGTGGAAAAGCTGGAGGCTAAAAGAGACACTGTGCAATTGTTAATTAAACCTGGGGAGGATCCTTTGCCAGATGTTAAGCTTTGGCAGGAGAGGGCAAATCGGATCATCGTTGAGGTCTCGGAGGTTGTTGGAGATAATCCTGAGCAAGCAAACATTCAATGTTTCAAGGGGTTTTCTTGTCCTAATTTGATGAATCGCTATCAACTTAGCAAGAAAGCTGGGAAGTTGAAGTCTGATGTTGTTGATCTCGAACAAGAAGCTGCGAAACTTAAAAAAGTTTCATACCCTACAATTCCAGAGGAGCCATGGCTTCGGTCTTGCAAAGGTTACGAGGCTTTTGAATCGAGAACATCCATTTTGAAGAATATCATTGACGCACTGCGTGATCCTGATGTCAACATGGTTGGGATTTACGGCATGGGAGGCATCGGTAAAACAACATTAGCGCAAAAAGTAGCAATACATACCCAGCAAGATAATCTCTTTCATGTGATAGTCTTTGTGGAAGTGTCTAAAACACCGGACATAAAAAATATTCAACAAGAAATTGGAGGAAAGTTAGGCTTGAAATTCCATGACAAGACCGAGGGCGAACGAGCAAGGGCACTATATGACCAATTGAAGAAAGAGGTCACTATATCTGAGAGAGCAGACAGCGGTGAAGAAAAAAAGAAAGAAAAAAAGATTCTTCTGATTTTAGATAATATTTGGGAGAGAATCGATTTGGAGAGGGTCGGAATTCCTTTGGGAGACGATTGCAAGGGATTAAAATTATTGCTGACAACGAGAAATAGTAATGTGCTAACAAATCAGATGGATTCTCAATATAATTTTTCCATCGACACTTTAGAAGAAGCAGAAGCTTGGAGTCTTTTTAAAAGCACAGCAGGTATGTGTGTTGATCATCCAGATTTAAAATCTATAGCACCTAAAGTAGCTAGGGAATGTGGAAATATGCCCCTTGCCATTGTTACCATAGCAAGTGCATTAAAAAACAAGGAAGAGTCTATATGGAGAAATGCCTTGGAAGAATTGAAAAATCCTTCTTCGGAGAGCTTTGAGGGAATAATGACCAAGGAAGTATATACAAGTATAAAATTTAGTTACGATTATCTAGATACTGAAGAGCTTAGGGAGATTTTTTTGCTCTGTAGTCGTATGGGATGCACCTATGATGCTTCCATTCGAGACTTGTTAATGTATGGTTTGGGATTGGGTTTTTTTAAAAGATCCAACACCTTGGAAAATGCACAATGCAGGGTAGAAGACTTGGTCAAGAAACTCAAAGACAATTCTTTGTTGCTTGATGCTCCTAATGAGACTAGAGAATCTCATTGGTATGGCATTCCTGATGGCGAAAGGTTTGCTATGCATGACGTTATTTGTGACGTGGCTAGATCAATTGACTGTGGAAAAGGAAATGTGTGTAATGTGATAGATGATGTCATTTTGTGCCCTTGGGCAAAAAAGAATATGTTGAAGAATTGCACTTCGATCACGTTACATAATATTTCTAAGGTCCCAAAAGATCTACGGTTAGTATTCCCGCAACTTAAGTTTTTCTATATGAAAACTAAGGATACATTTTCAAGAATAGATGATGATTTCTTTGCTGAGATGTTAAGGCTTCAAGTTTTACATTTGATTGAAATGAATTTATCTCCACTTCCGACATCACTTAGTCACCTTGTAAACCTTCAAACATTGTGTCTAGATGCATGTAAATTGGGAGACATAGCTGATATTGGAAAGCTAGAGAAACTTGAAATCCTTAGTTTTCGTGGTTCTAAAATTAAGAAGTTGTCTGGAGAGATGCGTCAATTGACTAGTATAAGGCTGTTAGATTTGACTCATTGTTCAACACTTGAAATTATTCCTCCAAATGTTATATCCTGCTTTACTCAATTAGAAGCATTGTATATGTATAATACTTCAATCAGGTGGGAGGATGGAGGACTCAATATAGGGGGAAGGAACGCTAGCCTCGATGAGCTGAAGCATTTGCATGATCGCTTGACTACTTTAGAAATTCGTATTCCAAATGTTAAAATGTCAAAAGGCTTGCTCTCCCCACAACTGAAAAGATACAAAATATCCATAGGTCGTAATTGGATTTTGCCTCCTAAGAATTCCAGAACATTGAGAGTCAAGTTGAATACCAATGACAATGCAGATGAGGTTATCTCGCTGTTGATGGGAATCAAACAACTAGAGTTGGGTGCAGATCTTAGATATGACTTTACAGACTCAAAGCAGTCAGTATCTTTTGATGCCTTGTTCTCGTTGGAGTCATTGTCTCTTGAACAGTTGAACTTGGAGAAGATATGTAATGTTCCACTTGCAGCAGAGTCTTTCTGCCAACTAAGAACTATTACAGTGCACAAATGTGATAAACTAACTAATATCTTCTCATTCTACATTGATAGAATCCTTCCAAAACTTCAAGGAATTGAAGTGTCATCCTGCAAAAATATGGAAGAGATTTTTTCTATTGAGAGAGAAGATGATGTCAACAACACAGAATTGATTCATGAGATTCAATTCAGTCAATTATGCTCCGTGACTCTGAGACGTCTACCACAGCTCAAAAGTTTCTGCCACAGAGTGAAGACAACTTCCCAATTGCAATTGACAAGTAGTACAAATGATGGAGAAATAATTTCGGAGGACATGATTGATATTCCCAAGTCACTTTTCAACGAGCAGGTATCAATGTTGTTCTCTCTCATTTTATTCTACGTCAAACAAAAATTTAAATTAGTAACTTCCTAATAAAAAAAATGTAAGGTCATGCGCTCAATTAGCTTTTAAAATATCATAAATTTCTCACTAACTTTAATTTGTTTCAGAAAATCGATCAGGAAAATATAAAAATAGCAATTGATATATTGTATACAGTGGTAGATAACCTTATACAACCTTAAAAGACTATAGTCTATTGGGTTTTAACCTCGATTAGTAAATATCATTCTCATCCCTTCGATCATTTCATCGTGAGATTGAATCTCATATTTACTAGCTTTACATGTGGATTTTCTAACAGATGTTAATCATATATTTGATAGTTAATTTGGATTGTAAAAATCTCACATACTAATTTCAAAAATCTCTTTTTATAATTACAACTTTCCATCTTTCATGAGTAAATAAATTCAAGTGGGATCTAAATCGAGCCAAACTTTCTTTGAACTATTATAATTAATTTACGGTTTGTGAGAGGAAGATATAACTCAAACCCACAACCTTCAGGGGGGGGGGGGGGGGTATGTGTGTAGGGCATATCAGTTGGTTTTTTGGTAGAGTGGAATTTATACACTTTATTTTCATTATTTTAGAAGTTTATCTTTATATATACTATCTAGTATTGATTTAATTGTTTTATTTTTAAGGTTGTTGATCTTGAGTTTAGACTTTCGATAGGTTGAAAATTTTAATTATATTCAATTAAATATCTCTATCAAATTAACAAATAATATTGAAACAACTGTATTTGCAGGTTGTGTTCCCCAACTTGGAGACTTTAGAAATTTCAGACATTAGTGCTGAAAAGATTTGGCACAACCAACTTCCAACGATGTCTTCTTCCTTTCAAAATTTAAATCGTTTGGTCATACAAAGTTGTGATAATTTAAATGAGCTATTTTCATCTTCTATGGTTAATAGCTTTGTGCAACTCCAATATCTTGAGATATCTAAGTGTTGTCTCTTGAAAGAGGTGGTATTCATGGAAGAGTTAAGAGAAGAAGAAAAGAGGGATGCTCAATTTCCATTATTGAAAGAAATGAAGATAGCACATTGTCCAAATTTTAAGGCATTCATCTCTAATGATAAGGTACATATACTACAATATATCTTATCTTTATTACTTTTTTTTTAATTAATTGAAATATTGTACATAATCCATTATCTAAAATCCAAAAATTTATTCTTTAAAAAAAAAATCCAAAATTTATTATTTCAAAAAAAAAATCCGAATTATGTTTTTTTGGATGAGTATAAAATTCAAGTGTTTTATGGTGATGTTCTGTATTGTCTCTGAAAAAAAAAAAAAAAAAAACATTTCTCTGAAAAATACTGAAAACACGAGAAAAAAAAAAGATTAAGATTTACCTTTAATGGCTAATTGCACAAACACCCTTGAGGTTTGACTAGATTTACTGTTTAATTATTTTTGGATAATTTTTTTATAATTAGAAAGAACTCTAATTAGTAACTCAATATCATGAACACTACAGATTGGATTTCCATCCCTGAAAGCAATGGAGATAATGGCTTGTCCTAAATTTAAGGATTTCATCTTCAATGATAAGGTACATATACTATTGTAGTATATATATCCTCTATTTATTCTTGTTTTAAAATCACTCTCCTCGAATTCTTTATTTTAACATCTTTTGGACTATACATAATCCACGTTCTAAAATCCAAAATTTATTTTTGTAATTAAAACTTGAGTTCTTAAAATTTATAACACCTTGGGCTGTTTTTGTGGCCATGTTACTAAATTATTAAATTGAGTTTTAATATCACGTAAAATAGTTTAGAGAGAATTGGGTGGCAGAGTAAAAAAGAAGAAAAACAGACCAAGTGAAGTGAGAAACAGAAAGTCCATCTAAAAATAAAAAGAAACATATGTTTATCCACTCACTAAATGAGATAAATCATCCACTCACCAAATGATAACTCATATGCCATATAGGCTGGGATGAAAAAAGTGAGATTATAGGTGCGATGTCTCACATTGCTCATAAAAATAATCTGAAAGAAATATTATAACCTTTCAAGTCTGCCAAAAGCGTAGAGAGATAGCATAGCGGTAGACCATGGAGACTACAGAGAAAAGAAAGATAATAGCATTTCTAATACAAAAGTGGCTTGTATACTAATAATCGTTGACATTACAACAATGTTAATAGATTTGCTTCTTATATGGCATAAAGATAGACTTGATAGACAATCAACTTAAAATTTGATCTCCAGTGCTTCTATTTAAAACACATTTATTTTTAATGACAGTGTCTAGTTTTCCTTACCAAAAAAGTGGCTTGTATACTAATAATCGTTGACATTACAACAATGTTAATAGATTTGCTTCTTTTATGGCACAAAGATAGACTTGATAGACAATCAACTTAAAATTTGATCTCCAATGCTTCTATTTAAAACACATTTATTTTTAATGACAGTGTCTAGTTTTCCTTACCAAAAATAGATTAAAAATTAATGTCAATTTTAAATACATACTGAGTCAATCTAAAAAAAAAATGTAAAACAAACCGTCTGAAAGTAAATGGTCATGTTGACAATGTGTAATATTTTTTTTATCACATCATCTTGAGGTTGAATATGCACAACTATATTGAAAATACATTTATTAACAGGCTGTTTATTATTCTTACGTGACATCTATTTTTTTTTTTTTTTTTTTTTTTCACAAACCACTCTTACATTGGAGATGCTCTAAAAAGAGGAAAACAAAAGAAACGTATAAAGTGATCTTAAAATAGAAGTTAAGAGGTATTTTTATGGGTTACCCTATTTTGGTGCTATTTAAAGAAAAATTATTATTTTAGCTACAATTTAAAAAATTAAGCTGAAATTGGTGCTATCTATGTCCCCTTCTCTCTCAAGAAACAAAAACTTTCCAACTCTTCAGGTGGGGTAAGTGTTTAGTTTTAATGTGTATATTATCTAGTATATTGCGTGTAATTAATTTTTTGTGATTCTTTTTATTTCTAAAGTAATTGATGTTGAGTTTAGATTATTATTATTATTATTATTATTAACGGGAGAGTATACAATATTCTTATTAGATGTTTAAAGTTAGTAGTGAATTAAGAATTTTTTTATTTATCATTATGAGTTTATTCTATTCACTAGCTATCCGCAATGTGATGATAAGATTATATTAATCACCACATATCTTATCTTTATCAGTAATGCTACACATCCCACCTAAAATCCCACTTTTTTCATCCCACTACATATGGCATATGAGGTGTCAAATTATGAGTGGATACATGGGGTAGGTGTCATTAATGTGTATCCACTCACAATTTAACACCTCACATGCCACATGTAGTAGGATAAAAAAGGTGGGATTTTAGGTGGGATGTTTAGCATTATTGTATCTTTATTTCAATATTGCTTTTCTTAGTTTTCTTATTATACAAGCTTTGTGAGATTTGTAGAATTTAATTTACATTTTCCCACTTTATTTACACTTTTTTTTTACCACCTAACTTCATTAACATAATGCAAAATGCAAGCCTCAACAAGAGCCAAACAAAACTAAAGCCCACCCAGTCAGAGCACAAAGCAAAAACAGAGCAAGATACACAGCAACAGCAAAAAACACTCAAACAACAACACAACAACAGCAAAATGAAACTTCAACCACCCAGAAACCAAACAGGAAAAACGACCACACCAGCATGACTACCCCCAAACTCGAACTCTCAATGCCAGCTTTGACAAAAAAAGAGCACCAAACCAGAACAACTCCAACACACAGCACCAAAATGTGTTGGAAAGGAAGAAGACACACCCAACAAACCAGAGCCCAACAAATGATTACTGGAATTTCTCCATTTTCTTCCCACCACCCTTTAGCTTTGAGATCGCTTTGAAAGTAACTTCTTCCACCCTAACTTCTTTTTCTTTAAAATCAAAACCCAAGGCTGTGCCCATAACAATGACTTTGAGAATCTCTATTTGATTAACTATTTCTTTATTTTTGGATAAATATTTTATAATTACTTCCAGTTATAGTTAGAAAGAATCCTCCATAACTCAATAACATATATACTTACAGGTTGCAGTTCCTAACTTAGAGAAATTGACAATTTCCGGCATGAGCAAGTTGAAAAAAATATGGCACAACCAACTTGTTAATGATTCCTCTTGTAAATTAAAATCATTGAAAGTTGATGGTTGTGAGAAGCTATTGAATGTGTTTCCATTAAACATTCATGGAGGGTTGTTAAGCCTAGAGTCTTTGGAAGTTAGTGGATGTGACTCTCTAAAAGAAATTGTTGTTCTCCGAGGAATAAATTCTGAAAGGCTCTCCTTTGCAAACCTACAAAAATTGAGAGTTTCAAGATGTCGAAGTCTAAAAAACCTCTTTTCTGCATCTATCCTTGCAAAGGAAGAAGCGCCTGATATGTTTTACTTTCCGAAATTAACCTCCTTGGAATTGTATTATCTACCACAACTTAGAAGCTTCTACCCTGGTAGACATAAAGTGGAAGGGACTGTCTTGAAAACGTTGGAGCTGTTTTATTGTGGCATCCATGACACTAACGAGGAGGGTCAAATGCAACAACCTTTGTTTCTCTCCTTGGTCGAAGAGGTATGAGAATAATTTCTTGCCTCACAATTTGATCAATTTCCCCCCTCTATTTAAATCTATATGAAAATTGTTTTATGATTTGATTGGTTGCTAGGCCTTCCCCTGTTTGGAGGAATTGAAATTAGCTGGAAAAATTGTCACGAAGAGGTGGCAACGCCAGTTTCCAGAATCTCTCTTTGACAGACTTAAAATTCTTCAAGTCTGGGACGATAAATCAACAGTTTTGCCATTTGATATCATTCAAAGTTGTCAGAATTTGGAAAAGCTTTCACTTGATGGAAGTTCATACGAAGAGATATTTCCCTATGGAGAGGACCAAACACGGACAAAAATAAAAACATTAAATCTTCTCTACCTTAAGGATTTGAAATACATATGGAAACAGAACTCCAAATTAGACTTAATTACTCAAAATCTTGAAGTTCTAGAAGTACAGACGTGTCACAAGTTGATCAATCTAATGCCACCTCCAACTGCTTTCCAGAATCCTTCAACTTCTTTCCAGAATCTAATGTCTCTGCAAGTTAAGCGTTGTAATAGTTTGACAAACATGGGAACATCCTCAGTAGCCAAAAGCCTGGTGCAGCTCACTGAAATGAGTATAAGCTCCTGCGAAAAGATCACAGAAGTGATAGGAAATCATGGAGATGTAACAGAGGATGAAATTATTTTCAGGAAGTTGAATAGTTTGATGCTCCGATATTTACCAAGCCTCACAAGTTTCTGCTCTTGGAATTTCACCTTAAAATTCCCATCTTTAGAAACTTTGACTGTGCATGATTGCCCGAATATGAAGATTTTCTCACAGGGGGACTTCACCACGCAAAAGTTACAAAAAGTCGAAATTGACTATAAATCAGTTGAACTCCGTTCAGACTTTAATCTTAACACAGCCATACAACAGTCCTACGAAAAAGTGGTACTCATTGATTCACTAAGCTAAACAATATCTAGTACTTTTCTATAGATTTTCTTTTATACAATTTCTGCTTCCACCTGTAATATGTTTTGTTTTGCTACAGATTTCCGCAAAAGACAATGGTGCTTCTTCTAGTCAACATATGGAGTGAAGACCCTTTTGTGTAGATTGTGAGAAATTGGACCTTGATCATGTTTTTCATGTTGAAGTCAAATGTGGGAGGTTCTTCCTTCTATATGTGTTGTGTTCTGCTTTAGCTTTAGCATTTGTTCATACGATGTTGCTGCTTTTAAAGTGTTGCACTGTGATAAAAACTTCTATGAATATTGTTTCTTGTGGTTGTACTGTGATAAAAACTTCTATGAATAAGTGTTGCACTGCTTTGGCATTTACATTATTGTTTTCTCTCCAAGTTAATGTTAGATTTATATAGATAAATTCATGGACTTTTTAGTAGAACATAGACAACATATGGAGGAGTGAAAACATTTTTTGTGTAGTTTGTAAGACTAATTTCACTGTTTTGCTTTAGCTTCATTCATCTGATGTTTGCTGCTTCTGAAGTGTTAAAGCTCATGAACTTCTATTGTTGCATCGATATCTAAATAAGATGATAAATTCATGGACTTGTTAGTAGAATATGGAGGAGTGAAAACATTTTGTGTGTAGTTTGTGAGACATTGCGCTTGCTCATGGTTTTCATGTTGAAGTCGGATGCAATTGCACTGTTATACTTTAGCTTAATTCATTTGATGTACTTATTTACAATATTGTTTTTCTACAGAATGATTTTAGAATGCGGATTTCCACAAAAGACGATGGTGCTTCTTCTAGTCACCATCCGGAGTGAAGACCCTTTTGTACATATTGTGAGACATTGGACCTTGCTCATCGTTTTCATGTTGAAGTCAGATTTAATTTCACTGTTATGCTTTAGCTTCATTCATATATGATGTTGCTGCTTCTCAAGTGTTGAAGCTCATGAACTTCTATGGATAACTATTTATGGACTTAGTTGTATTGATATCTACATAAGATGCAAGTTTATTTAATGCTTACATTAATTCTCTCTCTCTCCAAGTTATAATGTTACATTTATATGGATAACTATTTATGGACTTAGTTGTAGGCCCGTTGGCCAACTGTTCCGGCTACTGGAAATCACCGGGAATCCATTGGAGCCACAAACCCACCAAGTGAAAGATGGTAAGGAGGTGAATACTAAACAAGAAGGTTATGCTTTTTCAGGGAACGTAAACAGCTCAATTACAATACACCAAAACCGAAACTTGATTTCAAACGGTTTATGAGCTAGAGGAATGACCTCTGCTGCAAATCAAACAAAGCTGAATTCCAATCTGATATAAATACACAATCAATTCATTAGTTACATTGATCAAATACATTACACTTTAACTTGAATGCAGATGTTGCTAGAAGGAAAACACGAAAACACAACTTAAGCTCCGCTGCATACAATCATATAAACTGAAATCTGCTTACACTATCGCATTCCAAAAGTTAAAATCAGACTGTTGTTTTCTCATTACATTATCATACTTCCTCATTTTGCCATGCTAGTTACCAACAGGGCAACAGATAAACAAATACAACATTAGAAGTCATTAGAAGTCTAGGCCACTGCACGTAACCATATAAACAGAACCTTTGAATTCACTATGACTACAAACTAGAATCAAATCTGGCTTCATTTTATACCCGTAACATCACACTAGCACAACTCTTCTAGTCACTATCATTCCCAAATTTTCCATAGCTGAGGCTCAGATTGTCACGGCGGTGAATACTAAAATGAATAGCAAAATCAATCTAACCATCCATTTCTTCCAATGCAACCAGTAAACAAGAAGGTTATGTTTTCTCATGGAACATAAAACAAGTCAAAAATACAATAAATCTAAACCAAAACTTTATTTTAGACAGTTTACGTGCTAGATGATTGACCTCTAGACTGCAAACAAATCAAACAAAAGCTGAATTCTAATCTGACACAGATACACAATTAATTCATTAGAAACATTGATCAAATACATTACACAATCAATGCAGATGTTGGTATAAGGAAACACAAAAACACAACTTAGCTCTGCAATCAGATAAACTGAACCCTGCTTACAATTTCACATTACAAAAGTTAAAATCAGACTGCCGTTTCTCGTTACATTATCATACTTCCTCATTTTTCCATGCCAAGTACCAACTTATAAATAAATACAACATCAGAAGTCTAGACCAGTACACATAACCAAATAAACAGAACTTTAAAATTGAGTACGACTATAAACTAGGATCAAATCCAACTTCATATTTATACCCATGTATATGTGACAGCAGCATGACTCTTCCGGTCACTATCACTCCCATATTTTTCATAGCTTAGGCTTAGATTGTCTAAACTACGTATTCAAAGCAGAAATATTGAAACGCATAATTATTCAATGAGGTGACAGCTAGAAACAAATTGAAGTACAACTTGAAATATACAGAACAGAACCCTCCTAAGATAATAGCTTCTCAGCAAAATGTGCATTTGTTTCAAGAATTTGCTCTGATACTAAGGTTTACAGGGTAATGTTCGGATGAAAATAGATACTATTATAATGTATTGATAAAGTCATACAGACTATTTGAAGAAATTAATCACTGTCAAGAAAACATCCCACCTAACAAGCATAGAAGAGACAACATATCAAACACTTCAATAACAAACTAAAAGTAGCATGAAATTAGGAACAGACTGAGATAATTTAAAAATTAAGTTCAGCATGAAATTCCATTAGAAATCAGGGACTAAATTATATATATATAATAAACCAAGTAGACTAAATTAAGCACACGGGGTGGTTCGAGATGATGATGAATTCAGGAGATCGACCAAAATCCTTGTGAGCAATGATATCAATTCTTGAATCTCCAAGACAAGATTGATAAAGTCATCTCGATCCAAAGATGAAGACGACATCACTGTCATCATTTAAATCAATTTCATTCAAAACTACATCTATTCCTCAGAAAGTGATAACTTCAAATCCTAGAAATCCAGATATGAAAGTTCAAAACCCAAAAACCAATGGACTCAAAAATCAAAATTTCTCCAAATCCAGAAAAAAAAAATATTAAACCGCTCTCACTCATCTGATTAAATTGGAAGATCGCCTCCATCAACGATCAAACAGAGGAGAGTCTCCTACATTAGATCAGATCGAAGATGGAGGATCTACTCAATCAGATCGGATCGAGTATGGAGGATATCCTCCATCTTTGATCAGGTGGAGGATCCGTGGATCGAAGTGGAGGGTCTCCTCCATCGTTGATCAGATGGGTGGTCTCCTCCATCGCCGATCTGATGAAGGAGATCTCTATCAAATCTGACATTTTCAATTCTTTTCTTTATTTTATTATTATATAATTATACAATTATTAATTTTAAGAATTATAAAATAAATAACAAGGGGCATTTTAGACATTTCATACTAAAAAGCTGGTCAACAGTTAATATAGATGGAAGTCAAGTAATGACAGGGTATATTTGTACAATTTGAAGTAATAGCTCAATATATGTGTAATTATACCTAAACTCAAGAGTGTTTGTGTAATTAACCCTTTAAAAAATGGATCTAAACATGGAAACAAAACACAAACTTGCGATGAAATTCTCAAAACACAAACGACGTCGTTTTTTTTATTTTTGTATATTATTAAAATTTCCCTGTAGTTTACACTATTGCTTTTTCCCCCTATAGTTTAATTAAGGGAAATTATCATTGTTCCCCTATAATTTTCCTTATTCTCCAATTTCCCCCCTTTAGTTTCAAAATTCTCCAATTTCTCCCCTCCCATGCCTATTTTTATATGGTGAAATTGGTTGTATTTGTACATGGGAGGGGGGAAATTGGAGAATTTTGAACCTAGAGGGGGAGACTGGAGAATTTGGAAAACTACAGGGAAAGAATAATAATTTCCCTTTAATTAATGACAACAATCCCTTGTAATTTACTATATTACCCAAAATCCTCCACCGCCAACTTCTGTTAAGATTTTAAGCAAAATAATGTTTTACCTTCAATATATTGATTAAAATTATTTTTAAGAAACGGAAATTGAAATTATTAAACAAAAAAATTAAAAACCACCAGGAAAAAAAAAAAAAAAAAAAAAAAAGCCTAGAAATTTTTCCTTTTCCCCAAACGCCAAAAATCCATGTCTAGTTCATAAAATCTAAAACAGAAAACATCATCAATCTCAAAAATCACCAAAAATCAAAAACCTATTTTATAAAAAATACATACTCATTTCATCATAATCTTAAACACCACCAGAAATCTCATACCAAATTCAAACGAAATTAAACATAATTGTACAGTAAATACCAAAAAAAATATAAAAAATATATTAAAAAAAAAGGAGAAAAAGTGTTACTCGAATTGAGTCTATATTTTAGAAATCCAATTGATTGGATGAATATCATGAAACTTAATGATTTTTATTGTCTCATATTTTTTTAATTGTATATAATATAATTTGCTGTATATAAAAAACGAAAGAAAATTATAAAAAAAAATCAGTATAATTAAGGATAATAAACAGATGCATATTAGAATCAAATACTTATACAAATGATTTTGCTTGAAGCTGTTTTAGAATTTAAACTACACAACTAAACAATTGATGTAAATAGATACGGATAGGCATGAATAGAAAGAAAATTGAAGAGACGGAAACAATTATTTTGATTGGGCTCACATCTGATTTGCCCATCTTCTCCAACTTTTGAATTACAATTGGGTCGGGCAGAATTACAAACGTTAGGTGTTAATTATTTGGGCCAAAGCGGGCCCAATAGGATTTGGAGGTTTTTTAGAAACAAACTTTTTTTTTAAGAAAATAAACTCTGGTACTACTTGAAAAACTGGAAGTATTTGACTGCAAATTGCTGATAGAAGTGGTAGCAAAAGAGGGAGCTGTAACCGAATTTAAGCTACAATTCTCTTGTCTCTTCACTCCAAGCGAACTTCATACCATTGGAGTGAACCAACGTCGCCCTCAAGTTCAAGTTCACAAATAGAAGTTACTAGGAAAGAAACAGCCTCATGAATGGTTGCAAATCTTGCAAGGTCATGCGGCAAGGCCTTACCGGGCCAATTTTCAAGCCAATATGTCAACCTGGCTTTCAATTCTTCTTCTGTAACAAACATCTCGTCTTTTCCTGGCTCCAACAGCACGTAAGTTTCAGTCCTCGAATATGCTATTCTCCTCCTTTTAGCACAAACCTGACCCAACAAACAATCATAAAACAAATGCCAATGAATTACAATAATAAATTTCAACATCAAATTAAAACCTAACCTTTACTGCATCAACTCGGTGGCTCGCAATTTTAGGTTGTTCTATAACAGCTAGTGAACATGCTTGAACAAAGGTGCAAGAGTATGTTGTCTTGATTCATTTTTACCTGCAAAGAAGTGGTCACAGCTTCCATGGCTTTGAATAGGAAGAGATAAGTTGCTTGAAATTAAACAGTTGAAGAGAGAAAGGGCAGAGCTTACGGTTAAAGCTATGAAGTTTATTTAAGGCTACTCCCTCCACTGCAACCCTTAGCATTGTGAACAACTCCAAACTTCCAAACTGCCTTTGGAGATAGATAACATGATAAAACTTAGCCCCATTTGGAGATATAGACAAGTTCTCTATTCTCTTTTATATCTCACCTTTAATTTTCAACATATTTACATGAATGCCATCCTCATTTTCTATCCTGATTCCTGGCCTTTTGTAAATTAGTGGAAAAGAAAAAGGGCTTACCAAACTATAGTGTTTTAAGACACAAGACCAATCTTGTTTAACCAACTAACAAATTAATCAATTATTGAACACTTAATAAAGCATGCTCATGCACAAATCATGGAATGGCAAGAGAGACAACTATCAAGCTCAAAAGTCCAAGAATCACTTAATAAAGAATGTTCATGCACAAATCAAATAATTCTTCATCAACCTATAGCTTAGAATCAAGACCCATGCATCAATGGTCATTCATACATGAAATTTGACTTCTCAAATGGCCTAAATTCTAATTGCATGTTAATAATAGGTCAATCAATCAACATGCATGCATAAATTGAAGCTCTAATCAACATTAACAACAACTAATTATATAGATAAATAACACATGTTCAGAAAATTAAAGAGAAAAGTAACGAGAAGAGAACCCGTGATGGTCTTCAAGAGCTCCTAACTCCCATCTTCTTCTTCTTCAAGCTCAAATTCGTGTAACAATGAATAAATGGAGGTGAGAGAAAGCTCAAAATTGTGTGTACTGGGAAATGAGGTCGTTTTGGTGGTGAAATGGTTGGTTTTGGGTAGAGAATGGTGCTCAAAATAAGTAGGGTTGCACATTGGGGAAATGGGGATGGATATAGGTCACCCCATCCCCATCCCCACTTCTCAAACCCTTCCCCATCCCCATCCCCAATTCCCCATTTTCCCCGCTTTTCCCCGTTTTCCCCCTTTCCCCCTTTCCCCCGTTTCCCCGTTTCTCCATTTAACTGAAAATTACAAATTAAACTTTTAAAAAAAAGCATTTCATTACAAATGAAAAAAAAAAATACATTACAAAATAAATTATTTCAATAATTCAAAGTTTGAAACCAAGTCAACTTCACATATTAAGCTTAGAAGAAGAACTGAAACTGATTTGGAGAGAAGAAGAACTGCAGCCGTTGGATGGAGAAGCAGCCGTGTGAAGAACTGAAACTGAAGCAGTAGGAGCTGGTCGGAGAAGCAGTGGGGGTTGGTCGGAGAAGAAGAGGGAGCTGGTCAGAGAAGAACTTGAGAGGAGATTGAGGACAACACTGTGAATTTGAAAGTGAAGAGAGGAGTCGTAGACTGAAAGTGAAGAGGAGGCAAGAGTGCAAGACTTTAGATCTAGGTTTTCAAAGAGTAAATAAGGTATTTATAGTTAGGTTTTTAAAGAGTAAGTGAGGTATTTATGGTTAGGTTATCAAGTAGTAAAAAAATTATAAAATATATATATAATTATTATTTTAATATTTTAGGGGAAATGGGGAAATGGAGAAGGGGATACCTCCCCCCATCCCCATCCCCATCCCCATTTCACTATAATAGTGGGGGAAATGGGGAAATGGGGATGGGGGAGGGTCTCCCCATCCCCATTCCCATTTCAATTTGGGGATGATTTTCATCCCCATCCCCCCACCCCATTTCCCCATTTTCCCCCAAAAAATTTCCCCCAAATGGGGATGGGGAAGCGGGGAAATGGGGATCCGGGGTAAAATGTGCAACCCTACTCATAAGTCATATCCCTTCGATTTCGGACCAGGAAGGCTGGGTATTATGGAGGAGAGATTAGGGCACTAATTGGGTGATGAAAGGACGAAATTGCCCCTCTAAAATGGCTGGTTTTGGCGAGAAATGCTTGTGTATTTAGAAAGCTAATGGGTTTGGTCTCTTTGGCCTTCAATTAGATATGCAATGGGGTGGATATAGAGGCTTCAAATGTGAAGCAAAACGCACAGCATCATTAATCGACGTGGCAGCTGGCCAACTTACATGACAAATTATGGAAAAGCCCCTGTATTCTTACAAATAATTTTCTCTTATAAACATAAATCCCTCCTTCAAAAATAGAATTGGCTTGATTTGGAGGAGAATTGCTAGCATGTAATTATTCCCTATCTCTTCATATTTGTAATGAGCAACATGTGAGATCTGGTGATGTTTGCTATAGGAAATGTTCTTCTAAGATAATGACTGTTATTTGTAATAGTATTTTGTTTTATCATCAACTTCATTTCAAGCAGTTTTTCTTTTAGCTTTACTAACAATCTTATAGAGACTAGAGGTGATGCAATATTGCAATGGAACCTGTTGCACGAGCTTTTCAAACATGGCAAGTGAACACACACACTTTAGATTCTCAAGAGTACAAGATTCCTCAAATTCTAACATTAAGATTGGTTTTGGCCATGGTGATCATGGTTAGGGATGGCAACGGGTCGGATCGCGGCCGGATCAACCCTTCCCAAACCCGAAATCCATTTCTAACAGGTTGCCTCAAACCCAACCCGTGACCCAAACGAGTTTTTGATTTCCGTCCCAAACCCGATTCGATTTGGTCAGGGGGTGCCCCAAACCCGACCTGAATGACTCGATTATTTTTATCCCTACAAAAAAAAAAAGAAAAAAATCTCAAACCTCTAAATATATAAATTATTTTACCATATGATTGAATTTTAACATTAAATTAATATATATATATATACAATTTTTTTCTTTTTTTATTGGAAATTTAAATATACACTTAAATACAAACATACACCATAGAAAAATATTTTAACATATACTTAAAATTCTTACATAAACTTAAATTTAATAGAACACAACATATTCAAAAGAAGTAACAAATTTGATGGTCTGTTACTATAAATTTATGGACAATTGAAAATTTATGTGATAATCAATACCCGCAATAAGCAATTAACAGAAATGTTGAGTAAATATACCAAGAGAGGAAAAGGAAAAAGAGGTAAAAATAATATAAAATGCAAGAAGACCAAGTTGCCCCCTGTGAGACGAAAACGGAAATCTATTTTGTATTTTTCCTGCCATTGCATTAAATTAAAAAAAATCCAGCACAGATTTAAGAATTTGCATTGTGAATGTTATAATTCTATGCAAAATTCATGAAATCACACATTTTTCACTTTTTAGTAAGTCACAGACTATTTAGAAATTAGAATACCAAAAGATTTTCATATAGGGAGCTAAAAGGACAGCATTTCAATAATTCAATTGTGTTCAATGTCTTTATCATCTCCTAGATTCCTAGGCTAATAAAAAAGAGAAAATTGTCAAATCTAGCCAAATTGATTATGGGAAAATTGTTTTTAGCCTTGTCTCATATTTTAATTGTTTATAACCATTTTGCAATAAATTCTTTCAATTCCTAGCAAAAATTACAACAATACCCCAGCCAATTTATTTTTTTATTTTTTTTCCCTTTACTCTTCTCCTCTTCAAGTGGAACCTCTCCTCTTTCTTCTTTCCTGCTCTTTTTTTTCTTCTTTTCCATTCTTCGACTTCTTCTTCTTCATCTCATCTCTTCTTCTTATTCTTCTTCTCTTCATCTTCTCCATGATGGAAAATATGTAAATTTTAGTTTTTCTTTTGAGAAAAAAAGAAGAAAATTTGGTTAAAAATTAACATATATCATAAAAAAATTAAAGAAATTAAAAATGAAAAAAAATACTGATTTTTCCTTGAATAGTACTTTGCTTTCTTTATCACTAGATTAATTTCCAGAAATAAATTAAAGAAATTAGGAAACCTAACCTTCAAAAAAGTTATTCACTGCTAAACTCTCTCTAGAAAAATTTTGATGCTTAAACCAGGCCAACTATGTGCAAATAAAAGAGAATTATACAATTGATTAGGCAATTCAACTTCACTTAGTAAAACCCTAATTCAGAGCGATTACCCCTTTCCTTTTGCAACATATATCATGAATACATTTGAAATGCTAACATTAATAGAATGAGTAAACTAACAATTCAATAACAGTAAAACAATTACATATAAATATCAGACCCACTTCCAAGTTCATGCCCCAGTTCAATCGATGAAGGTTCCATTAGACCCACTTGTCTCCTTCATATTCCAAGAATCACTCCAACCTCCTGGTTTTGTTGTTGGAAATAAATATTAATTGTGAAAGAGAAATTAATAGAGAAGATGAATTAAACACACCAAAGTCTGCAAAACGACCAATCTTGATGGGTGGGTATTATTGGGGATCCAAGTTTTAGTTATGGCTCTGTATAAGTATAAGATAGAGAAGACTCTGCAAGTTGTAGCAACAAAAATGAATGAGAAAATTACCAAATCTACATCAACATCCATCAGGATCTTCAATTTTTGATATTGAAAATAGATAAGAAGAGAAAGAAGGAAAGAGAAGAAGAGATGTCGTGGAAGAGAGAAGAAGGGTAAAGGGAAGGGCTTTTAGATGGCTGCTTTTATATAGGGGTATTACGGTAATAGCGCAAAAATTAGGTTATAAACAATTAAAATTTGAAAGTAGGTTATAAACGATTACTCAATGTTCTAAATGGTTAGATATGAACTTTTCCCTAATAAAAATTGGTTTTTAATATAATGGGCTTGGGTTTGGGCTTGGGTTTGGGCTTGGGCTTGGCTTCGGGTAATCTTTTGGAGCTGACACCATTTATGATTTTTTTCCTTTAAATTATTAAAAATTTAAAAGTTGGATGATGGAATCATTAGAAGTTTATTAACCAGATTTAAGTAGACGTTCAAAGTTGGTATCTAATAATGAGATATACAGAAAAATATATATATATGGGGGAACTGCACAAACTTCCCTTGAGGTTTCACAAAATTAAACATATATGTCAATTTTGGACATATACTCATAAACTTCCATTGACCTTTAAATAATGTTACACAAACATCCCCTACCGTTAGTTGGGGTCCGTTAAATCCTAACGATCGGAGGCAATATGGTCTTTTTGACCTAATAAAATAAATTGAAAAAAATATATATTTTAATTATAAAAAAAAAATGGAGAACACCAGATTTCTCCATCTCTCCATCTCTCCATTAGAGATGGAAAAACACTGTTCCATCTAATCAAGGTAAAGAATGTGAATTCATTTCAATAAGCTTCTATGGGGATATCTTGATTTTGTTTTGTTTTAATAAGTTTCAAGAGATTACATTGATTGTCTTTTAATTGTTTTCTAGATTGACTCTTCATAAGCAGATAAACTTTGAGTTTCTCTCATTTTAAATCATGACTATATTTATGCATTGTCTTTTTCATTTTATTATTTCTCTGTTCATTTGGAGATGGGAGTGGAGTCGCTGATGTCCCATCTTGTGTCCAGCAAAATGAAGCACATATTATGTGGAAACTTTGAGTACGAAGCTTGTCAGTCTGATCAGGAATAGTTTTCAGAAGGCATGGAAAAGATGATAGACTGGATATGAAGTCTACAGATGGAGAGCGGTGCCACATTTTGGTGGCAAAAAAATGGGTCAATGCACTGGTTGTTGTTTTGCTGTCTGGCTACTTGGCCTTCGATGGCCATTTGGCTTTTTATTTATTTATTTTATTTTTTGTGTAATTGATGAAGATGATTGTGGGAATTTTTTATTTTTATTTTTTGGTGTTTTCTGTATTTGTGTTGTGTTGTGGATGGAATTTAATGAATGAAGTAGGGTGAGAAGTTGGATGGAGATGTATTGATATTTGATTTTTCAGTTTGAGTTTTTTTTTTTTTTTTTTTTTCAGATCTCATAGCCTTTTTTTTCCATCTCATGTCTTTTTTTCTCTCTTTTTTTAATTATTTAAAAATATAATTTTTTATTTTAAAAAGGAAAATCAGGGGTATTATAGTCATTTTTAAAATTTGACAATTGACTGTTGGGAGTTAACGGCTAGGAAAGTTTGGGTTAAATTTCTCAAACATCAGGTAGGTTTGATGTCAATACCCTCAAAACTGTCATACCCATGCATGTAATATTTTCAAACCTCAAGGAATGTTTGTGCAATTCGCCCAAATTTATTAATGTTTGCCAAAATTGTGTGGTTATTGGCTATTGTTACCCAAAAAACTTGTTTTTGATTCCAATCATAAAATTAAAAAAAAAAAAAAAAAAAAGAGATTATTAATTTAAACACCCCATTGAATGTCAAAACTGCAACTATAAGAAATTAATCAATCAACAAGATCTAAAGATTTATTGTGATTTAGCACATGACATGAATAAGTGGAGAGAGAGAGAAAGACCAAGAAACCAAACTTCAATAGTCCATCAAAACATTTTGATGAAATGATGCCAAAGATAGAATAACATAAAATATAAAAAACGGTGACACATGAAAAAGAGACTAACACATTTTATCTTTTTATTTTATTTTATTATTTTAAAAAAAATGATGACGCATGTTAAATTTTTATTGGAAAATAGTTAAGAGTAAAGTTGTCAATTTTTTAAAAGTTTCAAGGCAAATTTGTACTTTTTAGTCATTCAATTAAAGTTAAGGGTAATAATATCAATCTTTATTTTATGTGAAGGTTGACTGTTAAAAATCTGGCTCGAGGGACCAAATTGATGGATTTACGAAAATATAGAGACTACGAGCAATAAAAATGAAAAGACACATTAAAAAAAAAAAAAAAAACTAATATTTCTTTAAACGTTAGGGAGTAAATTTATAATATCCCCAAAAAAAACTCTAATCACTTTCCGGTTTCCATATTCTTATAAAATATTTTTTCGAAAAAACTACAGAATGATCTTACAGATTTACAGTATAAGGAAACCACAAACATAACAAATATCTAGAGCATCTCAAACAGTTAAACCTATTAATCAGTCCAAACCAAACAGATTTTTATTGGTTTGGTTCAGTAACTTAGGTTTTTAAGCATATAGTTGGTTTGATTTGGTTTGTAAATCATTAAACTAATTAAATTACTATTTTGTTTGGTTATAGCCTATAGGTGAAATGGTAGGACAAAAGGGTATAAGAATTTCAATAAGACAAACCACCGCATCATCTGTATATCTATTTATATATAAAATCTTCTTTAGTTATCTCAATTGTCATTATTTTCTGTGCATTTCTTCGCTGTAAATAGTTGAATTTCTAACATTTAGTGTGTATATATATAGTTATTGTTAGAGTAGTACTAAATACTAATTAAAGGACTAAATTGGGTGTTTTTACTTGCTTTTTTAAATTTTAAATTTTAAATTCAAAACACTTGAAACTTCATGTACAATTTCATCCTCTGCTTTCCTTGCAAAATCATTAAAGAAGCTAGCTTTAATTGCTTTACTTTTCCTTGTATTTGCTTTTATTTGATTCTCTTGATTTTTGGGACTTCCTTTGCTCTTGTCTGAAGTAATTCTTTTCGCATTTTAGTTTCTTTGATCTCAAGAAACTTTCTCATTTCCCTCTGTTTTGATTTGATTTCTCATCACATATAAAAAGATATGAATGAGGTATCCATTCCCTATAATATTTTTTGTTAATGAAAAATAAAAGTTTGTAGAATTAATAATCCTCTTAGACTAAACAAAATCCCCAGGTCTTGCATTCTCAGTTGTTAATTTCTTTTATGTACTACATGCAGTAGCAGCGATTCAAACAAGAACATTGTCAGATTGAATAAACGTTCTTTCCACCAAGACACATTAGGCCTTAGTAGTTGTAAAAATATTTGATAAATGACATTTTGTTTATCTAGCACTCCTTAAAGTTCCATAAATTTAATCAAAACAAAAATTTATTCTTTCAATACATCTATTTACATTTTTTTATTCAGATTTTCAAATCGCACATCAATCGGGTTAGAGGTATGTCGGGATCTAACTAGATCATCGCTTCAAGCACGTCACGGAAAAAAGTAGGACTCGTTACCCTTATGGCATAAGTGAAGGGAAGTGTCTCCAATTGGTTTGCTATGAGTGATTGTACTTTCTCGATTTTTAGTAGTTGAATTTTCAACACAAATTCTTATATGTTTATAGCAAATTAATAAAAGAAGCCAGCTTTAATTACTTTACTCTCTCATTACTTTTCCTCATATTTGCTTTAATTTAATTCTCTAGATCTTTTACTTGACTCTCCTCTCCCAGAAGAAATTCTTTTCGCATTTTAGTTTCTTTGATCTCAAGAAACTAAGATTTGCTTTCTAGAAGCCCTGTCGAGACCTGTTCAGTTTCATTTTCTTCTGTTTTTCTTTGAATCTCTGTTTCTCAGTTGTTTCTTATAAAAAAAAAAAAAAAAAAAAAATTAAGTGAAAAAGAAATATTTGCTTTCATTCCATTCTCTAGATTTTCCAAACTTTCCTGTGCTCTTGTCTGAAAAAAATCCTTTCTGCATTTTAATTTATTTGATCTTGTGAAACTGTTGTTTCAAATTTAGAATTGCTCCCTAGTTGCCTGTTGTATTGTGTTGTGTTCTGTGTTATTTCCTTTATTTTTCTCTGAATATCATCTTTGCTTCTTCAAAAAATATCAACAAAAAAAAAGTCAAAAAGAAATATTTGTTCCAAACAAAAAAATCTTTCATTTTTTTTTCTCCCATTGCTTTTCCTTGTATTCGCTTTACAATAATTTCACAGAGTAAACAATCAGTGGACTCATTGCTAGACTCTTTGATCTTTGATTTACTCTTCTTTGCTGTATCAAGAAACCCTTTTTCTCATTTTCGTAGATCTGATTTTGATCACAAAAAAATTGTTGTTCCATCAAACTGAGTCTTGCTTCCGAATTGCTCTGTTGTTTTCTGTTCTGTTTTTCTCTGTTTTCCTGTTGATTCTCATCTCTGTTTCTGTGAAAACCAAAAAAAAAAAGTGTTGAAAGAGACAAGTACAGTTCAAGGGTTCAAAATGGTTGAAATTGCTATCGCTGTTGCTGCAAAGATTGTCGAATACTTGGTTGCTCCTGTCGGACGTCCGTTCGGATATTTGTGGAACTACAAGACCAACCTCGAGAATCTGAAGAATGAAATGGAAAAGCTGAAGACTGAAAGAGACACTGTGCAATTGAAAATTAAACCTGGGGAGGATCCTTTGCCGGATGTTAAGCTTTGGCAGGAAAGGGTGAAACGGATCATCGATGAGGTCTCGGAGGTTGTTGTAGATAATCCTGAGCAAGCAAACATTCAATGTTGCAAGGGGTTTTCTTTTCCTAATTTGATGAATCGCTATCAACTTAGCAAGAAAGCTGCTAAGAAGTTGAAGGCTGTTGTTGAACACGAGCAAGAAGCTGTGGACTTTAACGAAGTTTCATACCCTACTATTCCGGAGCAGACAACCCTTCAGCCTAGCAAAGGGGACGTGGCTTTTGAATCGAGAAAGTCCATTTTGAAGGATATTATTGACGCATTGCGTGATCCTAATGTCAACATGGTTGGGATTTACGGCATGGGTGGCATCGGTAAGACAACACTAGCGAGGGAATTTGCTTCAGAAGCTAAGCAACATAATCTCTTTGATAAGATAGTTTTTGTAGAAGTGTCCGAGTCACCGGACATAAAGAATATTCAAGGAGTGATTGCAGATAACTTGGGTTTGCAATTCAAAGAAGAGACGGTACCTGGGAGAGCAAGCAGACTATCTGATCAATTGAAGAAAGAGGGGAAGATTCTTCTAATTTTAGATAATATTTGGAAGGGTATCGATTTTGAGAAAGTAGGAATTCCTTTCAAAAACGATCACAAGGGATTAAAATTATTGCTGACAACAAGAAGCCGTGATGTGCTGACCATTGAGATGGATTCTGAATGTAATTTTTCCGTTGACACTTTAAAAGAAGCAGAAGCTTGGAGTCTTTTTAAAAACACAGCAGGTACATGTACTGAACAACCTGATTTGAAATCTATTGCATTTAACATAGTTAAGGAATGTGGAGGTATGCCCCTTGCCATTGTTGCCATAGCAAAAGCATTGAAAAACAAAGAAGAGTATGTATGGATAAATGCCTTGGAAAAATTGAAATCTCCTTCTTTGGAGAGCTTTGAGGGAATAATGACAAAAAATGTATATACAAGTATAAAGTTGAGTTATGATTATCTAGATACTACAGAGCTTAAGGAGATTTTTTTACTTTGTAGTCGCATGGGACGCACCTACGATGCTTCCATTCGAGACTTGTTCAGGTATGGTTCGGGACTAGGGTTTTTTGAAAGTTCCAACACCTTGGAAAAGGCACAATGTAAGGTAGAAGATTTGGTCCAGAAACTCAAGGACAATTCTTTGTTGCTTGATGCCCTTAATAAGACTAGTGCATCTCATTCTTATACCATTTATGACGGCGAAAGGTTTGGTATGCATGATATTATTTGTGATGTGGCTAGATTAATTGCACGTGAAAAAGGAAATGTGTGTACCGTGATAGATGATGTCATTTCATGCTCTTGGGCAAGAAAGAATATATTGAAGAATTGCACTTCAATCACATTACATAATATTGGTGAGCTCCCAAAAGATCTAAAGTTAGTACTCCCGCAACTTAAGTTTTTCTATATGAAACCTAAGAATACATTTTCAAGAATCACCGATGATTTCTTCACAGACATTTCAAGCCTTCTAGTTTTACATTTGATTGAAATGAATTTATCTCCATTACCGACATCACTTAGTCACCTTGTAAATCTTCAAACATTGTGTCTAGATGCATGTAAATTGGGAGACATAGCTGATGTTGGAAAACTAGAGAAACTTGAATTCCTTAGTTTTTGTGGTTCTAACTTTAAGAAGTTGCCGGAAGAGATGCGTCAATTGACTAGTATAAGGTTGTTAGATTTGAATGATTGTTCCAAGCTTGAAATTATTCCCCCAAATTTTTTATCATGCTTGACCCAATTAGAAGCATTGTATATGTATAATACCTTGATCACGTGGGAGGGTAGAGGACTCAACATAGGGAGAATCCTTGATGAGTTGAAGCATTTGCGCGATCGTTTGACCACTTTAGAAATCAGTATTCCAAATGTTAAATTATCAGAAGGCTTGCTCTCCCCGCACCTGAAAAGATACAAAATATCCATAGATCGTGATCGGATTTTGCCTCTCATGAATTCAAGAACGTTGAGAGTCAAGTTGAATGCCAATGACAATGCCGGTGAGGTTATCTCGCAGTTGAAGGGAATCAAACAACTAGAGTTGGTTGCAGATAGTAGAGATGACTTTACTGACTCAAAGCAGTCAGTATCTCTTGATGCCTTGTTCTCGTTGGAGTCATTGTCTCTTGTAGATTTGTACTTCGAGAAGATATGTAATGATCCACTTGCAGCAGGGTCTTTCTGCCAACTAAGAACTATTACAGTGTACAGTTGTCATAAACTAACCAATATCTTCTCCTTCTCCATTGATAAAGTCCTTCCAAAACTTAAAGAAATTGAAGTGTCATCCTGCAAAAATATGGAAGGGATTTTTGCTATTGAGAGAGAAGATGATGTCAACAACACAGAATTGATTCATGAGATTCAGTTCAGTCAATTATGCTCCGTGACTCTGAGACGTCTACCACAGCTCAAAAGTTTCTGCCATAGAGTGAAGACAACTTCCCAATTGCAATTGACAAGTAGTACAAATGATGGAGAAATCATTTCAGAGGACATGATTGATATTCCCAAGTCACTTTTCAACGAGAAGGTATCAATATTGTTCTCTCTCATTTTATTCTACGTCAAACAAAAATATGAATTAGAATCTTCCTAATATAAAAAATTGTAATGTCATGCATTTGATTAGCTTTTAAAATATGAATATCATAAATTGTCTCACTAACTTTAATTTGTTTGGAAAATATAAAAATAGCAATTGATACAGTGGTAGATAGTCTATTAGGTTGTAACTTTATTTGTTACTCTGTTAATATTTATCATTTTCATCCCTTCTATCTTTTCAACGTACAAAAATCTCTTTTTATAATTACAGCTTTCCCTCTTTCATGAATATATAAATTCAAGTGGGATCAAAAACGAGCCAAACTTGAGAGTGGAATTTATACACTTTATTTTCATTATTTTAAAAGTTTATCTTTATATATACTTCTAGTATTGATTTAATTGTTTTATTTTTAAGGTTGTCGATCTTGTGTTTAGATAGGTTGAAAATTTTAATTGTATTCAATTAAATATCTCTATCAAACAAATAAGATTGAAACAACTGTATTTGCAGGTTGTGTTCCCCAACTTGGAGACCTTAAGAATTTCAGACATCATTGCTGAAAAGATTTGGCACAACCAACTTCCAACGATGTCTTCTTCCTTTAAAATATTAAATTATTTGGTCGTACAATACTGTGCTAATTTAAAAGAGCTATTTTCATCTTCTATGGTTAATAGCTTTGTGCAACTCCAATATCTTCATATGTCTGATTGCTCTCTTTTGGAAGAGGTGGTATTCATGGAAGAGTTAAAAGAAGAAGAAAGGAAGGATACTCAATTTCCATTCTTGAAAGAAATGAGGATAATAGATTGTCCAAATTTTAAGGGGTTCATCTCTATATATCTTCTCTTTATTATTGTTTTTTTAATTAAGGATAATGTTAGACATCCAACACTTTTGTCCAACTCTTGTGTCCAACACTTGATGTGTCAATTGATGAGTGGATACACATTAATAATGATTTATCCATGTATCCACTCACCAATTGACACATCAAGTGTTGGACACAAATGTTGGACAAAAGTGTTGGATGTCTACCATTGTCCTTTAATTAATTAATTGAAATATTGTACATAATCCACGATCTAAAATCCAAAATTTAATTTTGTAATTACAACTTTCCAACTTTGCAGAGTATAGAATTTGAGTGGGTTAAGGTGTTGTTCGGTATTGTTTCCAAAAAACATTTTTGCCTTCCAATAACAGTGAGAACTTGTTCGGCAACATTTTTTACATGAACAGGTCACAACAAACTTCAACGGATTTTTTTAATAAATCGATAATAAGTTTTATAGTGCTTTTTTATTAATAATAATAATAATGAAAAAAAATAAAAAATAAAAATTTTACTCGACAAATATCATTAGATATGTTGAAATCATTGCACGATGCATTAACATTTTTTAGAAATAACAAAAGAGATATTTTTTTGGAGTGGTTTTACAATTATTAGGGAAGAAAACAGCAGAGATCAGATAATCAAATAATCGATTTTGATAGTTAATAGGTCAACTTCATTAATGTGAACTGATAGAGATTGATTGGTAAACCAAGAAATATTGAAACTCTATATATATATACACGTTGTTTTTGTATCAAATTATTCAAATGTTTTCTATTTCTTCATCATTCAATATTAAACTTGTTTTCCCGTATTTTTATTTTTAGAATATTATTTTTGATAATCTATGTAAATATTCAGTTACCAAAAACATAAATTTAATTTCTTATTTTTATTTTATATTGCAAATTTTCAAAATAAAATTTCATTCTTGAAATAAAAATAATGTAACAAAGCTTAAACCATTTTTATGTTATAATTACAATATATTATTCATGATTAAGATATGATAAATAATAATTATTTTTTAAAACGGAATAGGATAAATAATGAGGTAGAAATGATTTTGATTTATATATATAAAAATAAATAAAAATTGAAGGTTCAACGAGGGTGTTGAAAGTTATAATGTGATTAATGTTTTTTTTTTTTTTTTTTTTTTTTAGATGTTTATCATAAGTAATAGGTTAAAAGAAATAAATTTGTATAATATAAAATTATGATAAAATTGGAAACATGTTATCTTTGGTAGGATAATCTTTGAAGAAAATATATTAAATGCAATCCAGTGATTCGGAATTAAGTTAAAAGTCAGGATTTTTTTACTTTTTATTTTAAGTTGTTTTTTGGTATTTTTTAATTAAGTTGTTTAACCACTTTAAAAAAAAAAAAAAATGATTGTTTTCCTTTTAATGCCTTGTAACTTGCACCCGTAGAAAACATCTAAATTATGTTTTCAATGTTCTATGTTTTGGTTTCCTTGTTTTCATGAGGCACACCTATTAATAATTTTATTTTTCTAAAATACATTTATTTAATTATTAATAAGTTATATATAATAGTTATCTATAATAATAATGGCAATATTGTATAAGCATCCTTTGCCTTAGTTGAGATCCGTTAACTCATAATAGTCTTTGGTAAAAGTTGTTGATGTTGAATTTAGATTAATTATTTTAGAGTAATGCTAGGCATTTAAAATTATTATTTTTCCAAATAATTTAGATGTGAGATGTTATCATCATATTACTCACCACATAATCTTATAATTAGAAAGCCTACTATTACTCACTATTTTTTTAACGAAAGAGTATACATTATTCTAATATTCTTATTAGATGTTTAAAGGTTCATACTAGTGAATTAAGAATTTTTTATTTATCACTATGATTTGATTTATAAGCTATCCGCAAAGTGATGATAAGATATTAATATAAATCACCACATATGTCTTTATCTTCGCTTTTCTTAGTTTTCCTATTATACAAGCTTTGTGATCTTGTAGAATTCAATTAACCTTTCCCCCTTTATTTACATTTATTGTTTCGTTATTTTTGGATATTTTTTTATAATTATTTTCAGTTATAATTAGAAAGAACCCTCAGTAACTCAATGTCATGAACACTACAGATTGGATTTCCATCCTTGAAAGCAATGGTGATAATTGGTTGTCCTAAATTTAAGGAGTTCATCTTCAATGATAAGGTACATATTATACTGTAGTATGTAATCTTCTACTTATTATTGTTTTAAAATCACCCACCTCAATTTCTTTACATTAACATCTTTTTGTAATTGACATGGACTGTACATAATCCACGTTTTGAAATCCAAAATTTAATTTTGCAATTAAAACTTGATTTCTTAAAATTTACAACACTGTGGCCTATTTTTGTGGCCTTGTTACTAATTTATTAAGTTGAGTTTTAATATCACGTAAAATAGTTCAGAGAGAATTGAGTGGCAGAGCAGAAAAGAAGAAAATAAGAGAAGAGAAGAAAATTAGACCAAGTGAAGTGAGAAACAAAAAGTCCATTTAAAAATAAAAAGAAACATACGTTGAATTTTCTTAAAAACATTGATTTAGTTTTAAAGATCCACATGACCACAATGTATAGCAACGTCCTTTTCTTTTGAATATCATTAATATTTGTTTCCTTTTCCAAGTGGAATTATGTTTCTATCTCCACAAATTGTAATCCTTATGGACATTAAATACAGTCCTTTGGAGATTCTTTCCCACGTCTTATTTATTTATTTATTTTATTTTTATTTACAAAAATTTTATTTTATTTTTTTAACGGAAGAGTACTCTTATTAGATGTTTAAAGGCTTATACTAGTGAATTAAGAATTTTTATTTAATGATGAGTTGATTCTATTAGCTATCAGCAATGTGATGATAAGTTATCTTGTCCTTAATTTTGCGTATACAAGCTTTGTGAGATTTGTAGAATTTAATTTACATTTTCCCCCTTTAGTAACACTTGATTTACTATTTCTTTATTTTTGGATAAATATTTTATAATTACTTTTGGTTATAGTCAGAAAGAATCCTCTGTAACTCAATAACATATATACTTACAGGTTGCAGTTCCTAACATAGAGGAATTGAGAATTTACCACATGGACAACTTGGAGAAAATATGGCACAACCAACTTGTTAAGGATTCCTCTTGGAAATTAAAATCATTGAAAGTTTTTTATTGCAGTAAGCTATTGAATGTGTTTCCATCAAACATTCATGGAAGGTTGTTAAGCCTAGAGTCTGTAGTAGTTACTACATGTGGCTCTGTAGAAGAAATATTTGATCTCCGAGAATTGAGTATTTATGATTCCCAAACAATGCTCTCCTTTGCAAACCTACAAAAATTGAGAGTTTCAGGATGTCCAAGTCTAAAAAACCTGTTTTCTGCATCTATCCTTGCAAAGGAAGGAGTAGTGATGGAAGAAGCACCTGTTACGTTTCTCTTTCCGAAATTGACCTCCTTGGAACTGAATGATCTACCAGAACTTGGAAGCTTCTACCCAGGTAGACATAAAGTGGAAGGGCCTGTCTTGAAAAAGTTGGAGCTGTCTGGTTGTGGCATCCATGACTTGTCAGAGGTAACAACCTTTTTTTTTCTCCTTCTTTAGTTAGTAATTTCTTGCCACACAATTTGATCAAAATTTAATTTTGTAATTACAACTTTCTTCAACAAAATTTAATACCATTCGCAATTTTGCACATCAATTATAGGCACCCAATTCTTCTTCCCTCTCTTTCACTTCTCTCACACAAATCATCGAACACCTTATAGGCACCCACACAAAATCTCTCAAAACACAAAGTCTCTCTACAAACCCACATTCTTCACTCAAATTTAGAGACGTCACTGATAAAAACAGTTCAACACCACTACTAATTCAACATCATCAAACACTCCGTTGATAAAAAAAAAGGGGGAAGAAAAAGGATTGAGCTAATCCATCTAGTCTATGTGTGTTTCCTCCCTGCCATTGTTGTTTCTTTTCTTCCAACGAAAACAAATCCCCTGAAAACCCAACAACCATTGGGTCTTAACCCCTCTTTGAGTCTTCAAAATCGTTGTCTTCTTCTCACAACAGCGACGATTTGTGAGGCTTATCGGTTTCTCTTGTGGGGTAGCCATGGAAGAGAGAGAGAGAGCAAGAAAATGGAGAAGAATTTTGTGATTGTCACTTAAAACAAATTGGAGAAGATGATGGAGAGAGATTATTAGAGATATGGTTCCAATTAAAAATCTGGGAACCAAATCTCCATTTTTTTTAACTTCTCACACATTTTTTAAAAAATTATTTAAAGATTTTATTCCTTAATTTTAAGGGTAAAATGGCCTTATTACCCTTTTAACAAAAAAAATCCAGTTAGGTCAATGGTACTTCTCTGTAATTTAGGCAAAAATACAATCTAGCTACAATTTGAGCAAATGTCAGGGTGCTTCATTGTAATTTGCCCTTAATAAATTATATATAATAGTTTTGCATAATAATAATGGCTAATAGCAGAAACACCATTGAGGTTTGACTACACTTTATTTACTGTTCGGTTATTTTTGGATAATTTTGTTTATAATTATATTCAGTTATAATTAGAAAGAACTCAATAACTCAATATCATGAACACTACACAGATTGGATTTCCATCCTTGAAAGGAATGGAGATAAGGTGGTGTCCTAAATTGAAGGAGTTCATCTTCAATGATAAGGTACATGTACTACCGTATATCTTGTTTTAAAATCATCCACCTCAAATTCTTTACATTAATACCTTATTGGACCGTACATAATCCCCGTTCTAAAATCCAAAAAATAAAAATAAAAAATGTAATTGATTTAGTTTTCTTTTAGTATATTATATATAATTTAATTTGGGATCGTTGTCCTTTTCTTTTGAATATCTTTAATATTTGTTTCCTTTTCCAAGTGGAATTATGTTTCTATCTCCATAAATTGTTTCCCTAGACATATATCCAAGTATAACGGATGTAAATAAATAAAAAATTTGAAAGAAATATTATAACCTTTCAAGTCTGCAAAAAGGCATTGAGAGAATCAGACCATGGAGAAAAAAGAAAGTGAAAAAGAGGAAAAAAGAAAAGTGCAAAATGTCTTAAAATAGAAGTTAAGGTGTATTTTTATCGGTTACCAATACTTTTTATGTTATTTAAACAAAAGTTATTAATTGAGTGACAATTCCAAAAATTCAGTCGGAATTGGTGTTATTTGGTCATTTCCTCTTAAAAAACTTTCCAACTTTGAATGAGCTTAAATTCAGGTGGGGTAAATGTTTAGATCTAATCTATATACTATCTAGTATATTGTGTGTAATTATTTTTTATTTCTGAAGTAATTGATGTTGAGTTTAGATTATTATTATTTTTATTATTTTTAACCGGAGAGTATACAACATTCTTATTAGATTCTATTAGCTAGCTATCTTGTGATGATAAGATTATATAAATCCCCACATATCTTATCTTTATATTTTATTTTCTTATGAGCTTTGTGAGATTTGTAGAATTTAATTTACATTTTCCCACTTTAGTTACACTTATTTACTATTTCTTTATTTTTGGATAATTATTTTATAATTACTTTCGGTTATTGTTAGAACGAATCCTCTATAACTCAATAGCATATATACTTACAGGTTGCAGTTCCTAACATAGAGAAATTGACAATTTCCTACATGGACAACTTGGAGAAAATATGGCACAACCAACTTGTTAATGATTCCTTTTGTAAATTAAAATCCTTGTCAGTTGATAGTTGCAAGAAGCTATTGAATGTGTTTCCATCAAACATTTGTGGAAGGTTGTTAAGCCTAGAGTCTCTGGAAGTTAGTACGTGTGATTCTCTAGAAGAAATATTTGATATCCAAGAATTGAGTATTTATGATTCCCAAATAATGCTCTCCTTTGCAAACCTACAAAAATTGAGAGTTTCAGAATGTAGAAGTCTAAAAAACCTGTTTTCTGCATCTATCCTTGCAAAGGAAGGAGTAGTGATGGAAGAAGCACCTGCTAGGTTTCTCTTTCCAAAATTGCCCTCCTTGGAACTGTGCGGACTACCAGAACTTAGAAGCTTCTACCCTGGTAGACATAAAGTGGAATGGCATGTCTTGAAATCGTTGGATCTGTATGAAGTGGAGGGCCAACCTTTGTTTCTCTCCTTGGTGGAAGAAGTATGAGAATAAGACCCTTTTTTCTTTCTTCTTTAGTTAGTAATTTCTTGCCACACAATTTGATCAATTTTCACCCCTCTATTTAAATCTATATGAAAAGTGTTTTATGTATGGTCTTTGATCAATTGTTTTACTTTGCTTGATTGCTAGGCCTTCCCCTGTTTGGAGGAATTGGATTTAGATGGAAAATATGTCACGATGCTGTGGCAAGGTCAAGTTCCAAAATCTCTCTTTGACAGTCTTAAAATTCTTACAGTCTAGGACGATGAATCGAGAGTTTTGCCATTTGATATCATTCAAAGATGTCAGAATTTGGAAAATCTTTCACTTAATAGAAGTCCATACGAAGAGATATTTCCCCATGGAGAGCACCAAACACGGACAAAAATAAAAACATTATATCTTTTTGACCTTGAGGATTTGAAGTACATATGGAATCAGAACTCCAAATTAGACTTAATTATTCAAAATCTTGAAGTTCTAGAAGTAAAGCGGTGTCACAGTTTGATCAATCTAATGCCACCTTCAACTTCTTTCCAGAATCCTTCAACTTCTTTCCAGAATCTAACATCTCTGAAAGTTAAGGATTGTAACAGTTTGATAAACATGGGAACATCCACAGTAGCCAAAAGCCTGGTGCAGCTCACTGAAATGCGTATAAGCTCCTGCGAAAAGCTTACAGAAGTGATAGGAAATCATGGAGATGTAATAGAGGATGAAATTATTTTCAGAAAGTTGAAGAGTTTGAAGCTCCGATCTTTACCAAGTCTCACAAGTTTCTGCTCTTGGAATTTCACCTTAAAATTCTCATCTTTAGAAACTTTGACTGTGCGACAATGCTCGAAAATGAAGATTTTCTCTCAAGGAGACTTAACCACGGAAAAGTTACAAGAAGTCAAAATTGCCTATGAATCAGTTGAACTACGTCTAGACTTTGACCTTAACACAGCCATACAACAGTCCTATGAAAAAGCGGTACACATTGATTCACTAAACTAAACAATATCTAGTATTTTTCCATAGATTTTTTTTTATACAATTTCTGCTCTCACCTGTAATATGCTTTGTTTTGCTACAGAATTCCGCAAAAGACAATGGTGCTTCTTCTAGTCACCATTTCGAAATTGACCAGGAATCGATACAACAGTCCGACGAAAAAGCCATACAACAGTCCCACGAAGAAGCGGTACACAAAGATTCACTAAGCTAAACAATATCCAGTACTTTTCCACAGATTTTTGTATTCAATTTATGCTTTCACCTTTAATATGTTTTGTTTTTCCAGAATGAAGACAACGGCGCTCCTTCTAGTCACCATCCAGAGTGAAGACCCTTTTGTATAGATTGTGAGACATTGGACCTTCCTCATGTTTTTCATGTTAAAGTCAGATGTGGGAGGTTCTTCTTTCTATATGTTCTGTGTTCTGCTTTAGCTTTAGCATTTGTTCATATGATGTCGCTGGTTTTGAAGTGTTGCAGTACTCGTTTTCATGAACTTCTATGATTGTTTCTATGGTTGTAGTACGGTGACAAAAACTTATTTACATTATTGTTTCCTCTCCAAGTTAATGTTAGATTTATATAGATAAATTGATGGACTTGTTAGTAGAATATAGACAACAGACGGAGGAGTGAAAACATTTTTTGTGTGGTTTGTGAGACATTGCGACTTGCTCATGGTTTACAATGGCAATTTCACTGTTACGCTTTAGCTTCATTCATATGATGTTGCTGCTTCTGAAGTGTTGACGCTCTCGTTATCATGAACTTCAATGGTTGTATTGATATCTAAATAAGATGCAAGTTTATTTAATGCTTACATTGATTCTCTCTCTCCAAGTTATTATGTTAGAGTTATATGGATAACTATTTTTGAACTTGTTAATAGAATGTAAACTCTCAATTGTATATATATCACCTGGGGATACAAATAGATATTGCCATTGTAAGGATATCTTTCATTCCTTGACTACCTATTTGTAGGCCTGTTGGCCAACAGTTGCTACTGGAAATCGCTAGGAAACCAGGTCAAACAGCTTCGATGTGTTTGTCATATTTTTTTCCAAAGATGACCACTATTTGGCAAGGACGGTGGAATATCTGCTTCATCAGCCAATAATTTAATTTCTTTAAGAGGGGGCCAAAGAACCTTTGACATAAAACGTCGATGAGCTTCATTGCATTAGAAAAAAAACAGAGAATCATTGACCCTCTGGTTGACATATCAAACAAATCAACTGTTTGAAAGTAACTTGAGAGATATATTATTGACCTTAATCTGCACACAGGCACAGTTGAGTTGTGTCCATACATACTAGCAATTGCACCATCTCAAACTTCAATACAAATATATGTGCAAAAGCATATAACTAACTATTTGAGTGCACTTGTCCTTACTAAGATCAATATCGGTACTTCTCCTCGGTTTTCATATCCAGCTCTAACTTTTCATGGATTCTCCCATGTTTAAGAGAATTACTAGTAAGAAACTTTTCAGTACGAAACTTGAAGTCAATGCAAATGCTTCATTTTGTGTAGAGGAAGAAGAAGAATGTGAAGTCATTGCGGTTGTATTACTTGATGCAGTTTTGTTCATCCTGCATGATAATTGAACAAATATTATAGTTCAAGAATTATTCGAAATGTAGGTTTATCGTAGGTATTCGAACTTACCCAACACCAGTAGTCATATACAAGCAATTATCATAACCTGCAAATAAATACAACTTCATTAGTTGTTTAAAACCAATAATATACTTCATACAAGTTCATTCGAAATGTGTTGATTAAAGGAAAAGATTGAATTTGTTGATGTACTTGGATCTTTGTCAACTTTGACACCATTCCCTCCAAAACTGCAAGCAACATCCGTAGCCTCGTTTTGCTGATAGTAACTGTTGAATGCAAATGATGCATGAGAGAGTAGAGTATCTGGCTTGAAACAAGGCTGACTAGGTTGAACAGCAGAACAGTCCACATTCCCACCAAGTGAAAGATGGTAAGAAGGTGAATACTAAACAAGAAGGTTATGCTTTCTCAGGGAACGTAAACAATAGGTCAAAGCAGAAATATAGAAACACATAATTATTCAATAGGTGACTGCTGAAACAAATTGAAATACAACTTGAAATATACAGAACAGAAGTACAGAACCATCCTAGCACATAGGTTGTCTCTGGCTGCTCCTAAGATAATATCTTCTCAGCAAACTGCATTTGTTACAAGAATTTGCTCAGATACTAAGGTTTACGGGGTAATGTTCGGATGAAAATAGATACTATTATAATATATTTATAAACTTCAATAATCTAAAGTCATACAGACTACTTAAAGAAACATAATCACCATCAAGAAAACATCCCACCTAACAAGTATAGAAGAGACAACATATCAAACACTTCAATAACAAACTAAAAGTAGCAGGAAATTCTAGCATGAAATTAGGAACATACTGAAATAATTTAAAGTTTAAGTTAAGCATGAAATTCCATTAGAATTCAAGGACAAGGTATATATATAATAAACCAAGTAGACTAAATTAAGCACACGGGGTGCTTCGAGATGATGATGACTTCAGAAGATGGACCAAAACCCTTGTGAGCAATGAGATCAATTCTTGAATCTCCAAGACAAGACTGATATCATCATCTCGATCCAAAGATGAAGACGACCTTGAAAGCTCAAGTTCAATCTTTCGGGGCAAACACCGTCCTGAAACTGCACTCCAACTCCCTGGACCTCTAGCGTCCAAGCAGCCGCAGAAGACCCTTTTCAAGAACCTGTGCCCGCAAGGAAGGGTCTAAATAAACTAGAGCAAACTGGAGTGGCTCTCTCAAGTGAGGATACTCTGATAAAATCTGCTTCTCTTTTTGAAGGTTTAAAATACGCTCATATTTTGGATCAGGTTTGGTGAAACTGTCCCTCAAAGTGTATGTCTTTCACAACTTTCCCATCTCCTTCAGATATAACTCATCTGGCCACTCCCAGAATCTAAGGATATCTCGAATACCATCTTCTCCCAAAGAAGATACACCTGCAATGGCTTCAGTTGAATAGCCATCTACAACTTCATTTGAAGACACATTTGCTTGAATTGAAGAGTTGTTCAGACTTTGAATTTCTTCCTCCCTCGAAACTACATTGAAGAATCAAAATTGGATTCAATACCAGGTAGCAAATAGCAATTAATTAAAAAATTTAATAACCAAATTTACTAGTAACAAAGCTACATTGAAGAATCCAATTATGATTGTTATTGGATTCAATACCAGATAACAATTAATTAAAAAATTTAATAACCAAATTTACAAGTAACCAAGCAACATTGAAGAATAAGATCCAATACAAGTAACCATTAATAACAAAATTTTCAGGTAACAAAGATACTATTGAAGAAGCCAATTATAACTCTGTTAACGAACAATTTGGATTCAATATAAGTAACCATTAATAAAAAGAAATAAAAAAAATACCTGTTGCTGTTGTGATTGTTGAGTTGGTGATTGTTGAAGCCATGAATGACTCTGAAATTTCTTCTTCTTCTCTTATAAGAGTTTTTGCACAGAAAATAATCACAACAAAATAAGAGTAAAATCGTTAATTTATAGAATAATAATCCTAGCTTCATTAACACAAACAAAAATGCTAATTTATTGTGCTCAATTACACAAGCAAGAACTGAACCTAAAACACACAAACTCCAGAGCTGGCACCAATTCAATCATATAAATGTGTATATAATTATATATACAAGTGTATAGAGACTAGAGCGAGCGAGAGAGAATTACATTGGCTTTGAGCTGATTGATGATCTTCAATCTAAGAGGATCAATAGTACCATCATTCATCAGAGAATCCAAAACATCTTCATGGTATATCACTGAAGAAGAACCCATTTTTTCAGTTTCACGAGGGAACCCAATTCAACTATTTCACTGCCCACGAAATCAAAACCAAAAATCAACAATTTTATACTTCAAAATCCTTTCTTTTTATCTTCCATTACAGAAACTAAACAACGAACACAAGCGCGCGAAGTCTGTTTGTTTCTTGCGAAAAAAAAAAAAAAAAAAAAAACCTTAAAAAAATGGATCTAAACATGGAAACAAAACACAAACTTGCGATGAAATTCTCGAAACACAAACGACGTCGTTTTTTATTTTTGTATATTATTAAAATTTTCCTGTAGTTTGCACTATTCCTTTCCCCCCTCTAGTTTTATTAATAACAACAATCCATTGTAATTTACTATATTACCCAAAATCCCCCACCACCAACTTCTGTTAAGATAAGCAAAATAATGTTTTACCTTCAATATATTAATTAAGATTTTTAAAAAACGGAAATTAAAATTATTAAACAAAAAAAAAAAATTAAAAACCACCAGAAAAATAAAAATCATCCTAGAAAATTTTCCTTTTCCCCAAACACCAAAATCCATAAATCCATGTCTAGTTCATCAATCTATAAAAAACATCATCAACCTCAAACACCATCATTGTCAATCTCAAACGCCACCAAAAATCAAAAACCTATACTGAAAAAAACACATACTCATTTCATCATAATCTTAAACACCACCAGAAATCTCATACCAAATTCAAACGAAATTAAACATAATTGTACAGTAGAAAAAGAAAAAAAAAAAAAAAAAAAAAAAAAAAAAAAGTGCTATTCGAATTGAGTCTATATTTTAGAAATCCAATTGATTGGATGAATATCATGAAACTTAATGATTTTTAATGTCTCATATATTTTTAATTGTATATGATATAATTTGCTGTATATAAAAAACGAAAGAAAAATATAAAAATAATAATCATTTATAAGAAAAAAAAATCAATATAATTAAGGATAATAAACAGATGCATATTAGAATCAAATACTTGTACAAATGATTTTGCTTGGAGCTGTTTTAGAATTTCAACTACACAACTAAACAATTGATGTAAGTAGATATTGATAGGCATGAATAGAAAGAAAACTGAAGAGACGGAAACAATTATTTTGATTGGGCTCACATCCGATTTGCCCATCTTCTCCAACTTTTGAATTATAATTGGGCCGAGAAGAATTACAAATATTAGGTAGTTAATTATTTGGGCCAAAGAGGGCCCAATAGGATTTGGAGTTTTTAGAAACAAACCTTCTTTTTTTTTAAGAAAATAAACTTTTTTTTTTTAATACTATTTTTGGATTAGAGGGCAAATATGTCTTTCCACTTGTCCAACATATCACAAGGGTGAAAAAGACTTTTACTTGATTATATAACGGTTGACCATCATATTTATGGAAGGTTGTTAAGCTTAGAGTCTCTAGAAGTTAGTGTATGTGACTCTCTAGAAGAAATATTTGATCTCCGAGAATTGTGTATTTATGATTCCCGAATAATGCTCTTCTTTGCAAACCTACAAAAATTGAGAGTTTCCAGATGTCAAAGTCTAAAAAACCTCTTTTCTGCATCTATCCTTGCAAAGGAAGGAGTAGTGATGGAAGAAGCGACTTGAAAGAAAAGCATTCCATACAAGCAACAACTCAATTGAGAGAACTGTATGTTGATCATAAGTCAAACTTGAAGCGCATATGGAATACAGATCCCAAAGGAATGCTATCATATCGAAAACTACAGAAAGTTACCGTCTTTCTTTGTCCGAATCTGGAAAATCTTTTTCCAGCATCTGTTGCCAAGAGTCTTTTGAATCTTGTTTCTCTTGATGTATCTGATTGTGGACTACTGAAGGAGATTATTGCAAAGGGTGGAGTAAAAGAAGCAGCTGATAGGCTTCTCTTTCTGAAATTAAGCTCCCCTGCAACTCCATAATTAAGCTTTCTGAACAAGAGTAGTAAGATGATCTTGGAAAATATTCTGTTGTGGGAATTGCAAATTCAAGAATTGCTTGTTCAAAATGCGGGTCTGTTTCAGAACTGAAGTGGTGATGCTGATGGAAGCTAAATGGGATGATGACTTTCTTTTACGCTTGGATCGATCATCAGATGAATTCTCTTGAATCTGATTAATTTATCTACAGCAGTAATCTTCTTCTGTGTAAGTACACAACAGGGGATGTGTTGTAGAAGCATAACCGTTTAAATTTGTCGGTTTAAATTTGTCAAACTGTGACCATATTTTTTTGCCCCAAGTGAACTGTTTGTGTTTGTGAGTGAGAAGTTGAGTGAGATAAACAGGCGCATGTAGAAAAAAAAGTCCCAAAAACACTTATTTTCGGCATTTAATCAAGCATGTCACATACACAGCAGTAATTTACAATTCACATAGTAATTTCATGGCAAATATAACAAAAGGTTAGGCAAGCAAAAGATCCAAATCCATCGTATACATTTAAGCTACAATTCTCTTGTCTCTTCACTCCAAGCGAACTTCATACCATTGGAGTGAACCAACGTCGCCCTCAAGTTCAAGTTCACAAACAGAAGTTACTAGGAAAGAAACAGCCTCATGAATGGTTGCAAATCTTGCAAGGTCACGCGGCAAGGCCTTACCGGGCCAATTTTCAAGCCAATATGTCAACCTGGCTTTCAACTCTTCTTCTGTAACAAACATCTCGTCTTTTCCTGGCTCCAACAGCACGTAAGTTTCGGTCCTCGAATATGCTATTGTCCTCCTCCTTGTAGCACAAACCTGACCTGACAAACAATCATAAAACCAATGCCAATGAATTACAATAATAAATTTCAACATCAAATTAAAAACCTAACCTTTACTGCATCAATTCGGTGGCTAGCAATTTTAGGTTGTTCTGTAACAGCTAGTGAACATGCTTGAACAAAGGGTGCAAGAGTATGTTGTCTTGATTCATTTTTACCTGCAAAGAAGTGTGGTCACAGCTTCCATAGCTTTGAATAGGAAGAGATAAGTTGCTTGAAATTAAACAGTTGAAGAGAGAAAGGGCAGAGCTTACTGTTAAAGCTATGAAGTTTATTTAAGGCTACTCCCTCCACTGCAACCCTTAGCATTGTGAACAACTCCAAACTTCCAAACTGCCTTTGGAGATAGATAACATGATAAAACTTAGCCCCATTTGGAGATATAGACAAATTCTCTATTGTCTTTTATATCTCACCTTTAATTTTCAACATATTTACATGAATGCCATCCTCATTTTCTATCCTGATTCCTGGCCTTTTGTAAATTAGTGGAAAAGAAAAAGGGCTTACCAAACTATAGTGTTTTAAGACACAAGACCAATCTTGTTTAACCAATTAACCAATTAATCAATTATTGAACACCCAAGATCATGGAATGGCAAGAGAGACAACTATCAAGCTCAAGAGTCCAAGAATCACTTAATAAAGAATGTTCATGCACAAATCAAATAATTCTTCATCAACCTATAGCTTAGAATCAAGACCCATGCATCAATGGTCATTCATATATGAAATTTGACTTCTCAAATGGCCTAAATTCTAATTGCATGTTAATAATATATAGGTCAATCGATCAACATGCATTCATAAATTGAAGCTCAAATCAACATTAACAACAACTAATTATATAGATAAATAATACATGTTCATAAAATTCCCCACATCAATTTTAATTACACATAATGAAAATTAAAGAGAAAAGGAAAGAGAAGAGAACTCGTGATGGTCTTCAAGAGCTCCTAACTCCCATCTTCTTCTTCTTCTTCAAGCTCAAATTCGTGTAACAATGAATAAATGGAGGTGAGAGAAAGCTCAAAATTGTGTGTACTGGGAAATGAGGTCGTTTTGGTGGTGAAATGGTTGGTTTTGGGTAGAGAATGGTGCTGAGAGAGTGTTTGAGAACTAGGTGAGTTCTCATATCCCTTCGATTTCGGACCAGGAAGGATGGGTATTATGGAGGAGAGATTAGGTTGGGTGATGAAAGGATGAAATTGCCCCTCTAAAATGGCCGGTTTTGGCGAAATTGTATTTAGAAAGCTAATGGGTTTGGTCTCTTGGGCCTTCAATTAGATATGCACTGGGGTGGATATAGAGGCTTCAAATGTGAAGCAAAACGCACAGCATCATTAATCATCGACGTGGCAGCTGGCCAACTTGCTTGACAAATTATGGAAAGGCCCCTGTATTCTTACAAATAATTTTTTCTTATAAACATAAATCCCTCCTTAAAAAATAGAATTGGCTTGATTTGGAGGAGAATTGCAAGCGAACATGGCAAGCGAACACACACTTCAGATTCTCAAGAGCACAAGATTCCTCAAATTCTAACATTAAGATTGGTTTTGGCCGTGGTGATCATGGTCTATGGAGATGGGAGTGGTAACGGCGTTCAACGGGCAGGGTCGAGTCATAGCTCAAATTTCCATCTCATAGCCAACTTCATATGGCTTCGCCAACCTTTCTATGAACTCGGACCACTCATCACCCTTGTGAAGGGTAATACTCGGATGAGCTCACAATATACAGCTACATCTACATCTACTGGTGTGCACAAGAAGGAAGTTGTTCATGAGCAGAGGAACAAATCTCAGCATTATCAGATGCCAAGCTCAGCTACTGTAAAATGCCTACTAAATTATATCTGATTTTCAGGAATTCTATACAAACATTGTATAAATAGATTAACTTAGTCTGTTATATCGATTATGTTCAATAGAAATGAAATAGAGCATGCTCTGCTCTTCACCATCTTCAATTTCTTAAGCTCTCATTAATGGTGTTCTCTTAGACCTTTCAACAAACACTTCTTCACTTTAATCAAACACTTGCTTTGTTTGTTATTTTACATCCCTCACGCGCCACAAATACGGTCTGATAATGACCGTACACATCGGCTCCAAACCCACCATTTTCATTGCAGACCAAACCCTTGCATACCAAGCTCTTATTCAACAAGGTGCAGTCTTAATTTGCTGACCGCCCTCACTCAAAACTTATTCAAGGAAATATTTCCTGACCATTACACGAATGCAATCATTGCACTGTCTTCTTACTGCACGATTTAGCGTATTCTACACCGTTAATCTCATTGGAACAGCGGGAGTTCTCTACCCTCCTCGACTGAAATCCTACTCTCATGTACGTAAACGTGCCTTGGAGTTGATAAGCTCCAATGATGAGTAGATTTTGTAATCTTCTAGAATTTAATTTAATTCTTGAAAAACAAAAATTTTAAATGGTGGACACCAAGTAGGTGAGCAAAATTCAGTAGAATGAGAGATCTTTTTGGCACTTTAGAGCACCAAAGAAATGGCAGATGTGATATTCTGTCCTGCACCGGACAACCTTGGCAAGGCAGTTAAGCAACTTCCAACGACATCATTGCCACCATATTTTCCCAAATCTGGATCCTTTGTATTTAGGTCCCCTGAAATTCCCTGAATCACCCTTTTTGTTGTTCATTCTCTGTCCACCATAATCATCCCCATTAAATCCTCTGTTATCACCACAGGACCTTTGAGAGGATCTACAACTATCAATCAGAGTTCCTTCTATTATCCATCTTACCATTTGTTCAGAGCGTCTATCTCATGACTTTCAACATCATCAGAATCATCAAACCCCGTTCCAGGTCTGTTACTATCAAGATCTGAATGTCCTCTCTGGCGGGCACTTCGAACTTCGCTAGATTAATTGAAATCATATTCGTGCTCTCCAAATTTTTCTGCATGAACCTGAATAACCATAACAGCATCTTCACCCCTTGATGGAGAATCATCATACTCAAAAGAAGCAACATTTGCCCCATCTGATTCATCATCATCATCATCAAAATCGAAATTCCAGGCATTTTAAACCTCTGGCCACTTGGCAACCTTCTCCCTTCTCATGTTTGGACCCTGTCGCCTCTCTTCCATTACTCATCGGGTGGACATTTGCAATCGTAATGAAAACATGCCATATTTCTCCGATAATTTAAGAAGTTGCAACTGTGATAGCATAGAACCATCATAAGCAAAACCTATAGTTTATAACATTGCAATCCATGAGTTGTAGCCAAAACAGAATCAATAAGATAAAAGAGTTGTGATAAAGCATCGGAAACTTACTCGGGGCATTCACACCCTCCTGGAAGCAGCTGTCTCTTTGGTCGCTTGGTATCACATTGTAGGCACATAGTATATTCTTAGCAAAATTCATGAAAACACACCTGACACCAAACTTTTTCAATAATTTTAGTAAACTGCAGAGAATACTAAAAGGATTTTAACAGTTGAAAAAAACCAATGGCTAATGCGGTGTTTGCAGTAGGATTTGGTGCAAAATGAAAACCTATGTATCAGTATAACTAGAAATGAGTACAAGAAAACCAGAACTCATGCTGACCAACTTTTAATGAAAATCTAGAAGGTAAAAAAATAAGTGAAAAAAGAAGGCAAAGTATCATCAGTGATTAGACATTAGTTTTGTTTAATCCAGCAAAATCGTGCACAAAGCTAAGGAAAAGACGTAACACATACATCTCCTTCATCGAGGTGAACATGCTTCCTCCTCAATAGCTTTGAAGAGAAAACCACCATCTTGTCTGCACTCTGCGCGCACTTGGCCGGACATCCATAGCCAACCAAAATTTGTATATATCCTGTCTCGACAAGGGCCTGAAATTCAGTAGAATGGGATATCTTTTTGGCGCTTATCTAATGGCATATGTGATTTGCCTGCTATCCAGCAGAGGACAACCTTGGTGAGGCAGTTAAGCAACATACATGGACTATAACATTGCCACCACATTGAAAGATGTTCATAACTTCATATTCTTTGACGTTTGGAGGCAGGCTTGTAAGAAGTATAATTTCTCTTGCTCACCTATTTCCGGACAAAGTCCTGAAATTATAGTCATGGCTCAAATCTACCTTCCAATTAATCGCCTACTGTTTTTAAATTCACTAAGAAATCACCATCACCATCATTATCCATATCATATTTGTAACATCTTCCAAGTTTTAATTTATAAGTGAATGTTATAACTCTTTGCAAAATTACAATGTAAACAGGTCATGTTTCTCTTATAATTTAAGAATTTGCATTGTGAACTTTATAATTCAATGCAAAATTCATGAAATCACACATTTTTCACTTTTTAGTAAGTTACAGACTATTTAGAAATTTGAATACCAAAAGATTTTCATATAGGGAGCTAGAAGGACAGCATTTCAATTGATGTGTTCAATGTCTTTATCATGTCCTAGGCTAATAGAAATTGGTTTTTAATATAATGGGATTGGGCTTGGGCTTGGGCTTGGCTTCGGGTAATCTTTTGGAGCTGACTCCATTTATGATTTTTTGTCACAAGTACACCCAACAATTTAAGGGGGGTGTATTCAATTAGGATTCTTGAAGACATTTAAAGACATTATAAATCCTGGTGTATTCAATTAGGACATTTAAAGACTTTAAAAGAGTCTATATGAATCCAGTGGTATTCAATTAGGATTTCTATGGACTTTTAAAGAATCCTTCCAAATCTAGATGTATTGAATTGAGACTTTAAAAATGTCTACAAAAATCCAGGTGTATTCAATTAGGACTAGATTTTAAAGGATTTTCTTAAGTCATGGATTTTGGTGGATTTTGGTGGATTTTATGGTGAGAGATATAAATATCAAATGTCATAACATGTCCAGCCTTCTTCCTAGAGATTTTGGTGGACTTTACTCTCTCTCTAAAAAAAAAAAAAAAACGTGGGTAAATATTGAGTATATCACTATAATGAATCTATATCTCAATTAAATTATTCATAAACTATACTATCAAACAATATTAATTTTGTAATTGTCTTATATTTATATTTTTGCTTTTAAAAAAATAAAGAAAATAACAAATTAATTAATATTAATTTTTTTTATTTTTTTATTTAGAAAAAGCTAGACTTTATAGGTACCCATGCAAAGGATTCGAACAAGTAAACTTTATTGTACCATTCTGCTCAGCCCTAGTTGGTAATTAATTACGGTGTTATATAAAGATATTTCACATTTTCAATTTCGCTCCTTTTTTCTTTTTCTTTTTTTAATATATATGGGGGTATGATTGGTATATTTTATATATATATATATATATATATATATATATATATATATTTAAAGTTCTATTGACAAAATAAAAAATACATTACACGTCAAATTTTATTTGAGTAACTGGTGTATCAAATTTTGCTCATTCCAACTTCAAAGGTTTTTTTTTGATAATTAGCTATAATTAGCTTACTATTGATAAGTTAGAGATAACAAATCCATGAAAATCCATGGATGTCTAAACAAATCCATAAAAGTCTGAGATAGATGTTTAAACAAATCCATAAATGTCTGAGATAGATGTCTAAACAAATCCATAAAAGTCCATGTGGATTTATAAAAGTCTATAGAAATCTATGAAAATCCATGAAAATCCGTCACTTGAAAAATGTCTTTAAATGTCTTCAAGAATCCTAATTGAATACACCCCCCTAAAGGAAGTTGTAATGTGCATACATGAAGCACATAAGTACGAATCTGATTGCCCCAACTTATTTCAGTAAGAGATTGCGTATGTTGTGCATTCATCTGAACCCGCCGAGTCATCTCAAGCTGGTCTAATCGAGACTGAAGCACAGCCATTGCCGAAGCCTTATTTTGATGTTGTGATCTGTGGTTATTACAAATTACAACTTCACAGTTAGATAAAGAAGAAGGTAATCACTCCGCCTGTTGGAAATGTGAAACTTCTCCAAAGACTCCCTAGCTTATTGTATGGTTATGGTTATGTTTTTATGGTTTAGTTATTGTTTAGTTATGGTATGGTTATGTAAATTAGTTCATTTTTCTCTTATTTCATGTGTATGAAAGTAGGCTAGTTGAGCCACTTTCTCTAGTTTCACGTGTATGAGGCTAGTTGAGCAAGATTCTCTAATTTCATATGTGTGAAACTAGTTATGTTAGATTGTATGGTATTTCATGTGTATGAATCTAGTTAAGCTAGACATGGAAATTTCTACAATGGTATCAGAGCTATTTTCTTGCGGGACTTGTGGTTTTTGTTTTCCAGATTATGGAGTGCTCAGTGAGGTTCAAACACTACAAAGAGAGTGTTAATCATTCATGAGTGCTAATATGATTTCATGGAGTGCTTAATGAGGTTTAAATCACCCATAAGTACTGTAATGGATGCTGGAAGCAACACACGTCTTCATGATTTCGTAATTGAGGAGGAGCTGCTGAAGAACATGATGGAGTTTATTGATGGATATAGATGGATGGGAAGCTTTGGAGTCTTCAAGAAAAGTTTCAAGGAGGAGTGTTGGAAATGTGAAACTTCTCCAAAGACTCCCTAGCTTATTGTATGGTTATGGTTATGTTTTTATGGTTTAGTTATTGTTTAGTTATGGTATGGTTATGTAAATTAGTTCAATTGTAACTATGTCTTCTAGAAGATTATGGTCCTAAGTATGGCTAAGTATGGCTGTGTCAGGTTATGGGTGCACATGCCAGGTATGGGTGTCACATGGTCCTGTATTTTCTATATAAACCCCTCTTGGGGCATTGTAAAGATAAGCCATCAGAAAATGGCATGGGATGTATGGTTAATCTCTCTAAAATATGTCTTCTCTTCATGTTTATGTTTATGACTTCTTATGGTTATGGTTTTTATGTTTATGTTTATATTGAGTTCATTTTTCTCTTATTTCATGTGTATGAAAGTAGGCTAGTTGAGCCACTTTCTCTAGTTTCACGTGTATGAGGCTAGTTGAGCAAGATTCTCTAATTTCATATGTGTGAAACTAGTTATGTTAGATTGTATGGTATTTCATGTGTATGAATCTAGTTAAACTAGACATGGAAATTTCTACAACTCCTTGGTCCATAATTAGCACAAACAAAGCATAGAGGAATGCACACCTTTCATTTTGGCAAGTGGCAGTAACTCCTGTAGGAATGTGAACTATTCTCACAGCACTCTCAGTTGTGTTAGCATGCTGGCAACCAGGTCCTCCAGCACGATATCGCTCAATACGTAGATCAGACTCGTTAATTTGTACTCGGGTAGATCCATCGCCCATGATTGGAATCACAGCAACAGCAGCAAATGAAGTATGCCGGCGCTTTCCACTGTCAAAAGGTGAGATTCGTACTAACCTGTGCACTCCTACTTCTGACTTGGCATATCCAAATGCATACTCACCGACAACTTTGATTGTTGCCCGCTGAAAACAAAGAGTTATCCAAGGTTAGAGAACTAACGTTTGTTCCTCAGAATACCAAAGCTCAAGTAGCAATGAAAGTAACTAACTTCACTATTAGAAGCTAATGTTTCACAGAAATCATTAATAGGTGGAAGATGGTAAGAATATGAACCTTTATTCCTGCCATCTCACCCGGCATTTCATCCACTACAGTTACTCCATATCCACGCCGTTGTGCCCATGATTTATACATTTCCATGACCATTGCTGCCCAGTCCATACTCTCAGTACCCCCAACTCCAGCTTGGACCTATATCATGCACCATATCAAGCAACAAGGTCTGTTACAAAAACAGATTTTCATCTAACGAGATGAGTGTAAAAAGAAATGATAATGGAACAAACTTAAGTACAATTATATATAAAATAACCTCTATGTAACAAGGGCAAGGATCCTGCTCTCCGGATAAAAGAGCTTCAAGTTTTTTCTCATTTGAGATTTTTCTCATCGTAACCAAAGCTTCCAAAGATTCCTGCAAAAGGGAAGAAGTCAATCTAGATCAATCAGAAAATAAGTCTCATAATTAAATTATATGAGAAACCATTATCATCAAACAGAATGAATACATGCCTAGAATAGGAAGCGAGAGCCCACTGATTCCAACTGTGTCATTCTCTTCCTGGGCAAGCTTTATCATGTCAATATGCTCAAGCAATTCCTGCTCAAATGCTTTCACTTCTTTCATTTTACCCATAAGCGAACCATGCTCACGACTTATCCTCCCGGCATGCATAATCACATAATCACATTTTTGCTTGAAGCTGTTTTTGAATTTCAACTAAACAATTGATATAAATAGATATTGATTGGCATGAATAGAAAGAAAATTGAAGAGACGGAGACAATTATATCAAGTGTTTGATTCGGGTTCAGTTCGGGTTTAATTCGGGTTCGGTTCATATCTAATTGGCCCATCTTTTCCAACTTTTGAATTACAATTAAGCTGAGCAAAATTACAAATATCAAGTATTAATTATTTGGGCCAAATTGGGCCCAATAGGATTTGGAGTTCTGTAATAATAAACTCTTTTTTAAAAAGCCCAATTAGGATTTGGAGTTCTGTAATAATAAACTCTTTTTTAAAAAAATAAATACTATATATGGACTTTTTATAAATTTATTATTTTCATATGCCAGTTGGAGACTTGGAGAGGAGACAAATTAATTTTCTTTTTTCCCAGATATATATCCACCTGACTAATCACTATTCATTATTTTTATCGTAAATAGCAACTTTTTAAGATATCTACTTGGATAAAATCTTATACTTTTCCAATTTATAGAAAAGAAATTAATTATAGAAAATTCATTATAGTGTCTCATCAATTCTCCTTTCAATATATATATATATATATATATATATATATATATATATATATATATATTCTGTTTAAATGAATTTTCTAAATCTTTATAAATAAGCACACCTCCCATAAAGATAAAATTGCACTAGAGTTCTTGTAATTCTCTAAATGACAAATCCAATTTGTTTTTATATTCCTCTTCTTATGCTCTTTATTGTCGTTCATGTTTTATTTGTCAATCAAAATACCGCTACCGAAACAAGTAACAATGACGAAGTTACTCTTATCAAAAAATCTTGTAATGGCATCAAATTTCCAGATACATGTTGATCGGTTCTAGATGTAGATTCGTAGTAGATGCGCAACCGATTTAAAAAGTTTAACAAGGATATCAATGGATATATTATATTAAGAATCTATTGGGTTAAAGTCACTATTCATTAAAGCGGATGAAAACATCACCGATCCAAATTTCTAAAAAATAAAAACTAAATTTAAGTGTTTGCATTGATGCATTTGAATTTTGCAACCATAATGTAAAAACTTTTGGAATTTCTGATTTCGAAAAGAGAAATTATTTTCATGCAAATCTTGACATCGGTTTTTGTTTTAATGGTGTCGTTGATTGTACTGATACCAACATCAATATGTTCAACCGAGATATTGAAACTTTATCTAATTTTACCTTGGACGTGATATTATTTCTATTTAATTATAATAAATAAATCAATCAATTCACTTCTTGTTTATGTATAATGCCCAATACAATTCAAACAAAATTTGATTGGGCCTAATACGGCCTATATCTGGTCTTCAAAGCCCTAAAAGCCCATAATTTTAGAATTGGACATAAGATGATAATCTAAGGAATTGGACTTAAATATTTGGACCAACCCGCTTTTAATAGGTCAGAGCTGGAGTATAAGGCACCTTAGCTGCTGTTGTAATTGGAGTTGGACGTTGTGAAACAGTTGCAGGCGCAGTAGAAATGCAAAAGGAAAGGAAAATTCATAATGTAGAAATGCAGTATAGAGCTTAATTGGCACATTGAAATATTGAATGACAAACTTGCAATCCAATCCAACATTATATCAAGTGTAAACATAATAGCCTGCTTAGTTCTAGGTTCTACCTAGAGCTTTGACAGTGGCGTCCCAGCAAAATTCCATTTCTACAGATGCATATTAGAATCAAATACTTGTACAAATGATTTTGCTTGAAGCTGTATTAGAATTTCAACTACACAAGTACACAACTAAGCAATTGATATAAATAGATATTGATTGGCATGAATTAAAAGAAAACTGAAGAGAAGGAGACAATGATTTTGATTGGGCTTGTTCGGGTTCGGTTCACATTTGAATGGCCCATTTTCTCCAACTTTTGAATTACAATTGGGCTGGGTAAAATTAAAAATATTAGGAGCCCCTTGGAGATGCTCTAAGGATATCTTTCATTCTTTCACTACATATTTGTAAGCCTATTGGCCAACTGTTCCGGCTATTGGATATCGCTAGGAATCCATTGGAGTCACAAACCCACTGGCTGAAAGATGGTAAGAAGGTGAATACTAAACAAGAAGGTTATGCTTTCTTAGAGAACATAAACAGGTCAATTACAATAAACCGAAACCGAAACTTGATTTTAGACGGTTTATGTATTAGAGGAATGACCTAATGAAACAATAGCTTTGAAGATTATCCGCTTAGAGCAGGAAGATGAGGGTGTGCCTAGCACTTCAATACGAGAAATCTCCCTCTTGAAAGAAATTCAGCATGGTAACATTGTTAGGTATGTATGCAACTCATATGGTTTATTGATTCTTACACTACCTTGAAGTCTGCAACAGATAAGATGAAACTTTATGAGCTAAATAAAATTTTCCTGAAGTCTCAAATTTCCCTTGAGTCATCTTGTCTTATAAATGTTGTTCAATATGTCATCCTTTAATTTACTAGTTTGTTTGGTCCAATTGATGAAATTTTATGCTGTCAAGAAGTTTTTATTTGATGGTGCATATCTATATCTCGTGAGTTATGGGCTTATGGCTAGTATTTTTTTCTCACAATGGAATGTAGCATATGTGCTACCCTGAAACATAGAGGCTTCCTGCCTATTATGTGTATAGATTTCTTCTACATGACAAAAGATATGAAATGAAGAGTGCTTTATTCTGCACTTATTTTGGTGTTGTTATTCCAGTCTTTTCTTTCTTCTGAAACTATATTTGAATGGATGTTTGGTTATCAGGTTGCAGGATGTAGTGCACGGTGAGAAGTGTTTGTATCTTGTCTTTGAGTATCTGGACTTGGATTTGGAGAAACACATGGATTCTTGCCCAGATTTTGCTAAGGATCCACGTTTGGTAAAAGTGAGTCATATATTTTGTTATTGCTTTTCATGCTGTATTTAAAATAGTAGATTGAGATTTTGATTCTATAATTCAATAATTCTATAATTATAAATACAAAGCTGAATTCCAATATGATATAAATACACAATCAATTCATCAATACTTAAACAAATGATTTTGCTTGAAGCTGTTTTTGAATTTCAACTAAACAGATATAGATTGGCATGAATTAAAAGAAAACCGAAGAGACTCAGACAATGATTTTGATTGGGCTTGTTCGGGTTCGATTCACTTCTGAATGGCCCATCTTCCCCAACTTTTGAATTACAATTGGGCTGGGCAAAATTAAAAATATTAGGTGTTAATTGTTTGGGCCAAAGCAGGCCCAATAGGTTTTGAAGTTTTTTAAAAATAAACTCTCTTTTTAAAAAAAAATACTATATTTAAACTTTTTATAAACTCAAAACATTGTCAATGAACACTCTTATCACCAAACCACATTCTTCGTGTTTGTGTTTTTTTTTTTTTTTCAAAGACAAATGTTAAACTTGATATCCTGAGAAAAAAGCAGAAGCATTAAATTTATCTTAATTATAAATAATGAATATATTGATTCTTTATTCTATTTTGTTTTCTTTGGAACCAAAGTTCTATTTGAATTAAAAAAAACGAAATCAATGACTATGAGTTCATAAAAACTTAGTTATCCAAGCAGATTTCAAACATATATAAAGACAGAAACGTATTTATATATTTATAATTTTATATCATGACACTATAAAAGTAGTAGCAAATATCAACTAATACTTGAATCATGTATTAACATTATAGAACTTCGTTGAATCAAATTCCTTTGATTGTTTGATTCAGATTTGTGATTTATAATACTTGAATCAACATTATAAAACTTAGTTGAATCAAATTCCTTTGGTTGTTTGATTCAGATTTGTGATTTATAATACTAGAATCAACATTATAAAACTTAGTTGTTTCAAATTCCTTTGGTTTGTCCACTGGCACTTATCTTCTGAAGCATTGCAATGTGCTTCTTCACATGTTCATGGTTACGTAACAGTAACGCACTTAACACTGCATTGCATTTCAAATTATAATAATATAACATTATTATAAATTATAAGTAGAGCCTTCATGTGGTCTCCACTCCATGGAGTGACCGGTTGCTTATGGTATTCAAAACGTTATACCATAGAATCTCCTCTCTTCACATTGGAAATTTAGAAAGAACATTTATCAGCATTACCAAGAATATCACATGCAGTCGATTGAAAAATCAATTGCAGTCACTTGTATATAGACATAACAGTCATTAAAGAAAAAAGTGTCAAGTGCAACATGAGTATCGCATGCAGTCAGTAAAGTTGATATCACTTTTTGCGTCTTGAGCTTACCAAGAATTCATCACCCATCTTTCAACTGTTTTTGCACATAGAAAAGTCCTAATAATAGTAGGCCACTATGAAAACAAGTGGAAATATAGGACAAAAATATGTGCATGGGTGGACTTGAAAGTGGAAATATAAGACTAACAAATATGTTCACGTTTTTCAGATGATGAGCTAAAGTCAAGCATATCTGCAACTCAATCGCCTTCTTGGAACCGTATCCCCGCGTAGAGGTGGCTGTTTCTTGATGTTGCAGTAACAGCAAGCTGTATCGCGGTCATTATTGCACCCTACAAAAGAAGAAAAAAGTCAGTCTATTTCCAGTTTGTGTACCACAGTAATCAGGTCAAGACAGGTTTTGGTTACATCATCTCTTACATTAACATATTGAGATGGCTCAAGGTCAAGGTCCAGTGTGTTTATGAGAAAAGAAAACCGACTGCTTCCCTGAACAAAGTTGGTACCAACTTTAGTCGGGATCTGTTTAAATAGGCTTGTTCACTACCCAAGTGTATGATATGACAGACCTAACCCAATATGATATGCTTCAGAAACTAGGCTCCTCTTTTATACATGTTAGTGCAAAACTGAACTAAAATACAATTGCCAAAAGTTAATCCACAAGTCTAGCAAGTTTCAGCGACTCTGACCAAAGACAACCGAAGGAAAGACATCACTCCCAAACTCAAAAGTTATAGAATGATGCTAAATCCGAGCACTGTCGGAAGGATGGTGCCACGAATTAAAACAGGAGAAAAAAAAATACCCAAGGACATGCTAACCACTTGATCCAGGTAACTAGAATGAGAAAGAGATAAGTCCACTTAACAAAGGTAGTTAATACATACTATAAACTCTCTTTCCAAGACCAGTTTCTGAAACTCCAAGTGGATAGCAAGACACTCCTATGCCCCTTAACAACAAATCTATAGGGTGCGCTAATAATAGTGAGCAACTTTTTTTCTCTTCTTTAGGTATTAATAACAAGCAAAACCAAGCTAAGCCCTTGTGTCAAACAGCGGCAACTAGCTTTCCGATGCCAAGGCTCTGTATGAGCAGAGCAGGAGTAACAGGTCATTGCAATTCTGGTGATAGAGCAACAATTATCTAGCAGATGAACAAAGAGAGAGTTGGAATATTTTCTAAACTGATGACTATGAGCCTATCCAATGATGGCATTAGTTAAAGACTGCAGGATATAGTAGTGTAAAACATAATACAACAAAACAGAATAATTTCTAACAAGATATAGCTTATGATTCCAATATCACAACAAATATATTAGAACTCACAATAAACGACCGAGTTGCTAGCTTGTCATGTATGAGTAATAACAAGATAATATCAGTTTGAAAAAGAACTTAGATTAATATCTAATTGCACATATGCACCTTATTCCAAGAGGTCATGGCAAGATAGACACCCTTAAAAGTCATTTGTACTAAGATTAAAAGCTCACAAGACTATGGGCATCATCAATCCACAACACTTTTTTACACAACAAAATAATACTGTATAGAGTTTACAGAGAAGACATAGGAACTAAAGTCTAAAAAATGAATCCAGCAATGACCTACCCATACAGTACACGATATCTACAACTATAGAACAACTAGTTTCTGTAGATAATAACTTAACAAATAGTTGGCTGACAGAAAAATAGGAATTTTTCTACAGAGGAGTTGTCATAATTATGAACTTATATCCTGCACACATATTGGCAAGTTTGAGTGTGCTATAATTTTTCCCTTTTTTGCTTATAAAATATAATTAAGTAAACTGCACGTAACCAAAAGAAAAGAAAAGAAAAGGAAAAAAAAAAAAACTTATAAAGAAACACATAACTCAAGCTTATTGCAGAAATCTCCCTATTAGCATTATCACCGCCTACAGTGTAAGTTCTATAGTTGATGATGGAATTCTCTATTGTTAAAAAAAAATGATAGTGTGTTCTATAAGGCCGCACAGCCTGCACTTCCTCTCAAAAGATTCACAATATGGGATGAGATAAACTTAAAACTTGGAACATTGGAGAAAATGATGAACTTATATCATGCACACATATTGGCCAAGAAAAAAGTAGCCGAGAACAACAGTTCTCTTTCCACTCCTATTTTATCCTTCAGAAACTGGGATCAATTAGGAAAGTACTCTTTCGTTTCAATATTCCAACACTAAAATCTCATTCATGTAATCATTTTTCTCCCTACTATACACTAATATATATTTTTAGTTATTATAGGGTTAAGCTTTTTATGTGGCTGGCACAATCCACAATTCAAGCTTTTGGTGTCTCTCAGTGTTCCCATCACAAAAGAACTAGCTAATCTCAAATGCTAACCAGAGAACAAGTCAAGCTCAGCATATACAATTACTACATAGGCACAAAGATCGTCTTCCCTTCAGAAAGCAGTACCTTCCAGATATAAAAAAAAATTCAACATACATATTCTTTTTTTTTTTTTTTTTTTTTTAATTTGATATAAATATAGTTATTTCATGTAAACCTTAGAATTCAAATCCTATCATCACTAAACATCAATTTCATTTAATTGTTCTTGTATGGCAAGCTAATGGATTTATGAAAATTAATTCCATTCACATAAATTACAAAGCAATTAAACCTTCAAGTATTGAGTCTATTAGGCAACCAAAAGAGAACCTCTATAAATTAAGAAACCAATACCGAAAAGAGAACATTCCATTTAGTGTAAAAATATTTGATTCATTCCATGCCAATAAATTATAAGACAAAGAAAACTTCAAATAGCACAACCTAAAAAGAACAACCACGTTTTAAGAAACCAGAATTAAGAGATACATACATGCCTTCTAAGATTTTGGTTACGCAAAAGATTGGTTCTTAGTCTTATGATGCACCAACATAGCCAGACCAATGAAATAAACCATAAGTTATTAAAAAAAGAAAGGGCAAACACCAAATTTTGAATTCATATAACATTTTTAGGAAAGAAAAAGTCTATAACTCACGTGATATATCACTTAAAAGCAATTAGATAAAATATGAGGTCTCAATACTACCAATTCAGAACATTACAAAGTCCAAATTCTTAGACCAGAATATCACTCCGTATTAGGTCAAGCTAATGAAACATCATCCAAAGCTTAAGTATGACAATAAAAGTACATCATCAAGTATCTACTACAAAAATTAAAATGATAACCAAAAATATATTCATTCAACTAAACAACGGGAACAACAAAGTTCAAGTCAGAATTGGTCAATATGGAACCTTATCAAACCTAAAAACAGAATTTACAAGAGAAACAGCATAATGGGCAGCATGATGAGCCACCATATTACACTGTGTTGGCACAAAACAAATAGACATATCTCTAACATCAGTCATACAAGACTTTAAAATCATCCATCAACTCCTTGGGAATCAGACCATTTCAACTCTTAGTTCATCCATATCACCTAAATTATATGTTTCTTTGGCATTTCGTTTATTTAATCATTTTAATGAAAGATGTAAATATGCTAGCCAACCGACGGGATCCAAAATTGTCAACAAATTAAAATCTAAAGCTTGATGTCACTATAGAATGAACATTAGAAACATTGCCAAAAATAGAGATTTTAGCAAGAGATAAAAGCTGAAGAGTTAGCATTAATACGCCGGATGCAGTGAGCCCGTACTAACAAATTAGTACGCCACGTGACATGGACATCCAATCACATGTGATTCCAATGTCAAATGCCATGATTTCAGTCGTTGGGCTTATTGAGCCCAGGGTACTGAAGCATTTCTCAAAGCTAAAATGGAATCAAACATGAGTAAAGAGTTCTCTATAAATGCAACCATTTGGCGGTTTAATAGTTTCATACTCTGTCTTTTTACTTTTCAAACACCAATTCGAAAGGGTGAAAACGTCATCCTCAATCATCTATAAGCAGAATTCTACCAGTTAGGCAGATTTTCAAATACCAGTTCAGTACCATCCAAAACCCCATGACTCGGAGGTCTAAAAACAGCCAAAAGCAAACAAAGGAATGAATACACATCATCAATAACCAGAATATATAAATCCCCATATATTTAAAGCCAAGCTGTCCACAAAATATTTCAACTATTCATGAAAATCAAACATTCAATATTCAAACCAGCATCAAGGCACCGTATCCTCTAATAAAAAATAATAATTTATTCACTTCATTAACTAATTATCATTCTACGAAAAGTTTCTTCTTAATTTTTTTCACCTCAACATAGAACACAGTTGCATTCTTCTATTCACATAACAATTAAGAAACACCAGTAACACAAACAAAAATGCTAATTTATTGGTCTCAATTGCACATGCAAGAACTGAACCTAAAACACTCAAAATCCAGAGATGGCATAATTCAATATCAAACAAGTTTGTAGAGAGAGAGAGAGAGAATTACATTGGCTTTGAGCTGATTGATGATCTTCAATCTAAGAGAATCAATGAAACCATCATTCAACATAGACTCCAAGACGTCTTCTGGGAATATCATTGAAGAAGAACCCTTTTTATCAGTTTCACAAAGGAACCCAACTCAGCTTTTTCTCTGCCCACAAAATCAAAACCAAAAATCAACTTCATTGTCCTTTTCGTCTCAGTGTATCTTTGCAACCAAAAATCATTTTGCAACTTCATTGTCCCCTCCCTCCTCATTCACCTCAGTGTATCTTCTTTTCTTTAATGCAGAGTTAGAATTGTCCTTTTCGTTTTCATGCTCCTCTTTTCTTGTTTCTTTTCCTTTCTCAGTTTCATTCTCAGTTTCTTTGCAGGGTTGGGTCTCAACATTTGGAAGAGGAAATAATAGAGGCTCCCTGCCACTTAATCGACGAAATACTCTTTCAACCGTTTCACTTATGTCCTTTCCCAGCCCATCACTGTTGAGAATTAACTCCCAAACTGATTTAGAGGCTTTCTCGAGCACGGGGATTCTGTCCAAAAAATTAAATTAAATGTAATTTCAGCATACATTGAACGACTCTAGTAGGTGTAAATCAAATTAGTACAGCATCTATGTCTTAACCAGCTAACAATTTCGAAAATTTTGCTTATTCAACATAAACGTACTCAAGTTCTTGCCGAAGAGCATCAAAGAGCTCTCTTTTGGTCTGTTTCTCAGCTCCAGGAGTGTTGAGAACTTTACTCTGTTCCACAATTTTGATGGTTGTATTCTTTACTCCTCCTGCAACAAAGAGAAGGCATACATATAAGAGCAAAACCTAGACAACCAAAATCATCCATCAAATCTTTGGGAATCAGACCATTTCGACTCTTAGTTCAACTGTATTCTCCTAAATTATATGTTTTTGTACTTTGTTTCTTTGGCATTTCATTTATTTAATCATTTCAATGAAAGATGTAAATATGCTAGCAAACCTACTACTAGGAATATATACCTATCTAATTGCCAAGGCCTTCAATTCCCAATACTTTTGTCCAACCGTACAAAGCAAGGAACATGACTCTATGACTTCAATAGATAGCTACTTTGGGTAACACTGACAAAATGTAACAAACTAAAAAACTTGTCATATGGTAATTTAAGCCATATAACTGTGAAACCATTTGATGCTATCAAAGCAATCAAAAGACAAGCTTAAATGTGGGAACCATAATGGTCTCTCACAAGGACAAACCGACACAAGCTGTCCCATCTCCTTTATTTAAAGAGGAGTATAAATTAGATTTTAAAAAACAAAGAAGAAATAAGATAGAAGAGAGGAGACATAAGAATGAGATATGAAGAAGATACAAGAAACATGGACGAGATACAAACAATACACAACATACATTCAACTCTGAAGAAAATAATATTGATAATGTACTGAACAAGAAAGATGAAAGGTCTATAAAATGTAATTGTTTATGTTGATGGGTGCATGAATTGGAGCACAGATAATAGGAAGAAAGGAATGGATATTGTTTCATTTATTTTCTCGTCTCCCATAAGATCCATGATTGATCCCCAGTCCTCAAGTCAAGTCATGGAAAAAACTAACAGCGGTTCCTTTGGTGACAATAATCGGTGGCGATACTTGAAAAATTTAGCATTTTCTTCCCCCGGGAATTAGCATTTTCTTGTCAATTTAAAAGTAACAAAAACTAAGGGAATTAGCATGTAAGGTCGAGTCGTTCAATTGTAATGTGATCAGAGAAGGGAGTACTGATGGTTCTGCATCCAGTTTACAAGACTAGGTACCCCCACACTTGGTGTGGTAACCACGAATTCAGCAGAACATGGCCAGACTTTAGAAATTTGCCAAGAAAAAGATACATCAGATAGCGTAGACAACTGATGTTGCGCCTCATTATCAAGTGAAGAGATTAAAATCAACCAGAAGTGGCAGGTTTGTCTTGTTGACTTTTATCACTCGGCTTCCGCCATTTCTTTGTAGTCTTATCAATTCGAAATTCATTTTGTCACTTGAGCATAGTAAAACAAAACAGAGGAAAACGAGGACGAAGAAGAGAGTTTCCTAATAGTAAACCGAATGATATTAAACCAATTTAACTTAAAGACAGTTTTTTTCTTCTTAGATACATCTACTAGAACAAACAACTCAACTCAACTACTCCTTTACCTAAACTAAGTGATGTTGGCTATGCTAGAGCCAACCATGGAATCTTTTTGTACAGCATTTTTTTGTCACTCGAAGAGTCGAAGAGTTAAAGGCTGATGTTGACCCTAAACCTATTAATGTATCGGGTAAATTGCCATAGTGGCCTGTCAATGGAGCTTAAATGGTTAAGGGTTAAGTGGCATGAATACATATTTTCAGCAGTGCTGCAATGACGCTGTGAATGTTTCCAATTCCCAAAATAGTGGCACGTAGTTGTTCTAGTTCAGAAGTTTTAAGTATCTTCTATTGGGCTTAGTTGGCTGTATTTTATGGTAAATAAATCGATCCTCTTTTCTTGCTGGTGGTTGCATGTTCTACGGTGCTTATTGGTGCATATTGAGCCTTTTTGGTTTTGTTGAGTTGCTATAATCTGAGTTTCTGTCCTAATAGTGTGCAACCGGCCTGGTATGCCTGTTACCAGTCCAACACATTGCTGAACTACCTATAGTTACCCTTTTCAAGTCAAAATGTCCGCTCCAAATACTCTTAATTCTATTGATTTAAAATATTAGAACAAGCTACCCAAGGCTATAATATTAGCAAGCTTCGAGAATAATATATATTTTTACTCATGTCTTTAGAGATTTACTACGATATTTGCGATTGAAAATGGGTAACTAGTTAACTACCATACTGAAAACCTCACAGTCTCATTCTCCGAAAAGCGCTTTTCTTTTTTCTCTTTTTATACTCAACATAGAACAAAAATTCAAGAGCAAAGTTGCATTCTTCTTCACATAACAATTAAGAATACACCAGTAACACAAACAAAAATACTAATTTATTGGGCTCAATTACACATGCAAGAACTGAACCTACAACACCCAAAATCCAGAGCTGGCACCAATTCAATATCAAACATATAAATGTGTACATATATACATACAAGAGTATAGAGAGAGAGAGAGAGAGAGGTACATTGGCTTTGAGCTGATTGATGATCTTCAATCTAAGAGAATCTATAGTACCATTATTCATCAGAGACTCCAAAACGTCTTGTGGGGATATCACTGAAGAAGATCCCATTTTTTCAGTTTCACACAGGAACCCAACTCAGCTCTTTCCCTGCCCACAAAAACAAAACCAAAAATCAACAATTTTTACACTTCAAAATCTTTTCTTTTTATCTTCCATTACAGAAACTAAACAACGAACAGAAATGCGAAGTTTGTTTGTTTCCTGAGAAAAATCAAACGGAAGAGCAAAAAAAACAACCCTTTATAAAAATAGATCAAAACATGGAAAAAGAACACAAAAGCGCGAGAGAATTATCGTACCTCTCGTCTGGTTCATGGATTCAAACAAAATTACACAGCCTCTGGTTTGGACCGAGACAGACTCTGTCTCTCTCATCTGATTCTTACTCTTTTCTATCAACGACGTCGTTTTTTAGTTGTGTAATATTTCTCACAATCCCATAATTTATTCAATTATTTGATTATTAAGCTAACTCTAACCTAAATTACTAATTAACCCTTGTCTTCTTCCTTGTCTTTCACATATTAACCGATTTCGATCACCAATAACTTTAATAACAGAATAATAATTTCTTTTCTTTTTTTCTAATTAATAAGCCTATTATTTTCTACATCTTAAATTATTACAATTTTGTTTGTCACACAAGATAACAATATAACATCATAAGAAAATTGAATGTTTTTTTCAATGGGAAAGTGAAGATCTTATTTAATCTCTACAAAACATTATCTAATGATAAGAATTTTTTATTATGAACTAAAGTCTACAGACTTGATTTAATGAAATATATTACATAATTCTATATAAGCAAAAAAGGTTTTAAAAAATTAATCAATTTTAAAATAACAGCATTACAAGATTTTGAAAGAATAGAAAAATTAAAGGCAATGTTGAACTTTTCCATTTGAGAGGATTTCGAGGGTTAACAATTAAGGTTATTTTTGAGATTTTAATGGATGTTTATAGTAAAATTGTTGTTTTTATATTTTGATATTGTGTATTTTAAATAAGAGGGTGTCAAAAGAATTTTTTTTGGATGGCAATAGCCTCACCCTTTATATATTTATATATAGAGGCTAGCGCAGGAATCACGTATATTCGATTGCATGATGTTTTGTAATTATTACATTACACTATGCAATCGAATCCAATTAAAAAAAAAAAAAAATCATGCGAAATTTTCGTACCTCTATACCTAATGATTATAGTTTATATATATATAATTTAAATTGCTTATATTCAAAATATAAAATTAAAGATGATGTTATTGGAGGAATATATATCGTTCGTCTATGGAAGCAAAATTTTGTTAAAGTTAAATCTTGATGCACATAATCATCCTTTTCTGATCAATTTGTTGTTTCATGAATTGCATTTTTATTTATTTTTATATGATTGTAATAGATTAAAATAGTTTGATTTTAATGTTTTAGTTAATGAACCTTTTTAATAGATTTATATATATAAAGAATAGCTTCTAAAATTCCAAAATTTGAGGATATATTTGGAATTTTGAAAGGTGTACAAAACAAATTTTGATTTAAAAATTTTAATAGATGGGTGGAGAAAGCAAATGAGTCTTATGGGGATGAAAATCATCCTCAAATTGAAATGGGGATGGAGGGACCCCTCCCCATCCCCATTTCCCCATTTTTCCCACAATTATATTGAATCCCCCATCCCCATTTCCCCAAAACATATATAAATATAATTATAATTAATATATATATATATAGATATATATATTATTCTTTGAAAAACCTAACTCCCTCCCTAAGTATATATACACATTTCCCCATTTCCCCCAAACATATATAAATATGTTTGTTTTTTTTAGTTTAATTTGTAATTTTTAGTCAAATAGGAAAATAGGGGAACGGGGGGAAACGGTGAAAATGGGGAAATAGGGAAAAACAGGGAAAATGGGGATGGTGATGGATATAGGTCCCCCCAAAATTCCCCATCCCCATTTTCCCCAAATGGGGAAATTGTGGGGGGGGGGGGGGGGGGGGGGGGGGGGGGGGGGTGGCGCGAGGGGCAGGTGATGGGAGAAGGGTCCAGGAAGTGAGGATGGGGATGGAGGGACCTATATCCATCCCCATTCCCCAAATGTGTATCTCTACTTACGACTTACGAGAAATATTTTTGGGTGGAAATATAGCCACCCTTAAGGTTATTATTCGAGATTTTGATGGGTGTATATAGTAAAATTGTTATTTTTTATATTTTAATATTGGGTATTTTAAGTAAACGGGTGTGAAGAGATTTTTTTGTTGGGTGGCAATAGCCTCACCCTTTATATACAAGTTTGATACGAGGAATCGCACACATTCGTGTAGAATCGATTGCATAACGTTTAGTAATTATTACACAACATTGTGCAATTGAATTCAGTTTGAGAAAAAAAAAAACGTGCGAAATTTATGTACTTACTAATTATCGTTTTACCCTTATTATGTATCTATATACAATTGGGATTATCGTTTTACCTTTATAACATGTGAAATGTTTATTGAACTTTCAGGAAACAAAGTCTCAAGTTGTGTTTATGAGTTCAAACTCAGCTAGTTGCCTTTCCTTAATTGATCCATTTAGTGCTTTAATTGAGTATTGGCAAAATATTAAGAAAATAAAAGTTCTCTTTTTCTTATGAATTTAATTCCCGATCTTGTGTAGGGTTTATGTAACTTGATTTTCAACAATTTTTAATAAATAATAACCTAGTTACAAGGTTCTATTTATACTAGTTACAATGAGCTAAGACCAACAAAGAAATCCATCTCCTATACGTACAAAACTTAATTGTTCCATATAAATACTATTTTCTTTTCTGACAAGTCTTCTTGTAAAGAGAAATCATTTTCCTTTAAGCATAAGAACTTCCAAAAAAATTACTTTCTTTTCCGCTAAAGATTTCCTGTTTCACACAAACTTATGATTAACTACGGTTCCAGTCATGGTTGGCCACCCGCACCCTACACCGTTACAAGTCACCTGGAATGCACCACGTTCTAGCAAACCGCTATCCACGGTTGTCCATAATGCTGTCAATGCCACATCGTTACCCACATCAAATGTCTTCAGCCTTCGATTCTTCAGTTCTTCTTGGTCTTCAAACTTACTTTAAACACTAACTTCAACTTCAAAATGTATCCCACGTCTTTAAGAAGTATCAAATCAGCTGAGCCTCATTTGGTTCACATTGGGTTCACTTGAAAATACGAGCCAAAACCTAACATTATGGTCCACATACAATATACTGATATATTTTATATCAGTGCACAAGGAGGATAAAATGACCGATAGAAAAGGAGGAACAAGGTATGAGCTTGAGAGAGATCTAGAAAGAGCTCTGCAATTGAATTTGAAAGTTGAAACTGTTATAATAAAAATCTTATATCCAAGATGAATATAAAAATAAAAAATATAAATGAAAAATGAAGGTATCATGTACAAGTTTTTTCCATGATCTCATTAATTATTGAATTGAGACAATTTTAATTCCTTTCAAAATCATCATCACGTCCACTAGGACCACCAGGACCACCAGGACCACTAGGAGTCTAGGACCCATTAATTTAAGTTTTTCTGCCTAGACAAGTCACTAACAAAAACACTGTTATCTTTTCTGTCAGTTGCTATATGCTTATGTTTTTGCCTATTATTTAATTTAAAAATTGGTCAATGGTTTTGTCGTTTTAGCAGACTTGAACATGACATTACGGTCTTTTTTTTTTTTTTTTTTTTAAAATAGTAAAGAAAATGACATGACATTCATTTTTTTCTCCCATTGCTTTTTCTTGTATTTGCTTTACAATAATTCAGAGTAAACAATAAGTGGACTCATTGCTAGTCACTTTGATCTTTGATTCACTCTTCTTTACTGTATGATGAAGAAACCCCTTTTCTCATTTTTTTTATCACAATAAAATTGTTGTTTCATCAAACGTTGTGTAATCGGATTCGGTTCGAGAAAAAAAATATATATGAAACTTATTTACCTATGTACCTAATAATTATCGTTTTACCTTATTATGTGCCTCTGTATAATTATGATTATTGTTTTACCCTTATTAACGTGTGAAATATATTTTGAACTTTTAAGAAACAGCATTGCTGTGTTTATGAGTTCAAACTCAACTAGTTGCCTTTTCTTAATTGATTCTTTTAGTACTTTAATTAAATATCAGTAAAATATTAAGACAATGAAAGTTGTCTTTATGTAGGAATTTAAAACTCAGAAAAGGACACATATTAATGTGACCATATATATCTATATATATATATGTATAAATAATTATAAGGAGGACTAAGCCATTGATTGGTCAGTAAGTATCCAAGTGTTGTCAAAAAAAAAAAAAAAAATGAAGGTACAAGTTGTTCTGTGTGAACCCCACCCATTAATTATTGAATGAGACAACTTTAAATTCTTTCAAAACCATCACCACGTGATTCTTGTCTATCACACCAGGACCACCAATGATGTTGAAAAGGATAGCCGAGGCAGATTCTAACAAAAAGCCTTCTCACTTTTTCTGTTTATAATTTTTACTATCTTCGTTAATGTTTATAAAACTAAAAGAAATTTGCATGTATACAGTATTCATATGTTTTTGCCCATTATTGAATTAAAAATTGGTTCATCGTGTCAATGATTTTGTTGTAAAATCTTACGTTGATCTCACGAGAAAATCTTCAATGGGACGGTATTTTTACCATTTGATGAGTCCGTTTCAATGAGATTTCAATATTTATCTCGAGAACATAAGTATATATTATTAAACTATAATTTTATACAATCTCATTGGACGATCTCATTAAGTAGCAATGAGACCGTCCTATTGAAGATTTTCTCCACTCTCATGGTGCTGAGACGGACCAATTAAAAGACACCAAGTGGCACACCATTAAAACTACAATTTTTTTTTTTTCCTTTCTCCAATTATGTATTGACACATGGAAAAGTAATTAATTTTTTTTTTTACAGCAAATTAAAAATATTGTAGTCTCCTCTACTCCGATTCTTCTTCCTCACGATGTTTCTCTCTCCTCGATCCATGAATATCCTTCTTTCTTTAGATCTTATAAAGATTAAGAGATCTAAATGGAAAATAGAAGTTATTTTCTTTTGAAAAGAAATGAAATAACTATGGAACTTTCTTATAAAGATAAAGAAAATAGAAGATTAAGAGATCTAAATGGAAAATAGAAGTTAGATATGAATTCGAGCTACAAACTATGGAACTTGGAGTGAATTAACTTGGAAAGAGATGAAGCTGTGATGCAAGAAAGGTAAAAAGAATTATATAATTAGTGTTTTTACTGCATGTCAGTTAAATAAAATTAATTTGTTTTTGTTTTTAGAGTTTTGCCACTTGGTATCTTTTAATTGGTATGTCCCACCACCAACAATTGTGAGATGGACCCATGGAAGATTTTCTCTATTCGTACATAATAGAATAATAGATTGCATAATGTTTTATAATTATTGCACAAATGCAATCAAATTTAGTTCCAAAAAAAAGTGTGAAATTTATGTACATATATATTTAATCATTATCGTTTTACCTTTATTATGTATCTATGTAAAATCAGGATAATCGTTTTACCATTATTAATGGGCAAAATATATTTTGAACTTTTAGGAAACAGAGCGTGTATGGTCAATGTAACATGATTTTCGATTATTGTTAGTAAATAATGTAATCACAAATTATGAATTAAGTTATATTCTTTATATTATAATTCTCACTTAGCAAACTCGCCCCAAAAACATTAAAAAGAAAACAGAGAATTTAGCCTTTTATGCATAAAATTTAAGTACTTTACTAGTACAATTAACAATTATTTTAATTAATAATTCCACCAAAGCTTAATTTAATAAGATAATTTATATAAGAAACTTTACAATTAAAATTTAGAAAATGGCACATATTAATGTGACCATATCAAAATCATCATCACGTCCACTGGGACCATTAATAATGTTGAAAAATAATGGCTTTTATAAAGTAAGGGTATATTAGGCGGTAGAAAAATTTGGGTGGGATGGTCTCAACACCATGTGGTAATATTGAGCCAATCAAATTGAACCGCGTACGAAAATGTTATATTTCTAATGCGAAGTATGTTAATCTGGCTAAATTCGACCACACACAAGTTTTTCTTCCTAATCAGATTCTTTATTCTTTTGTCGGCCACTGACGAAAATTCTTTTTCACTTTTTCTGTTTTCACACACTCTGTTATAATTTTTGTTATCTTCGTTAATGTTTATAAACTAAAACAAATTTGCATGTATGACTATGTTTTGCCCATTATTTAATTTAAAATTTGGTCGTCGGTGTCAATGATTTTGTCGTTACTCGTTAGCTTACTAGAACATGACATTACAGTCATTTTTCTTATCCCATTGCCTTTTCTTTTATTCACTTTACAATAATTTCACACAGTAAACAATCAGTGGACTCATTGCTATACTTTTTGATCTTTGATTCACTCTTCTTTACTGTATCAAGAAACCCTTTTTCTCATTTTCGTAGATCTGATTCTGATCACACAAACATTGTTGTTTCATCGTACTGAGTTTTTGCTTCCGAATTGCTCTGTTCATTTCTGTTCTGTTTTTCTCCGTTTTCCTTTGATTCTCATCTCTATTTCTGCAAAAAAAAAAAAAAAGGAAAAAAAAATTGAAAGAGACAAGTACAGTTGAAGGGATCAAAATGGTTGAAATTGCTACCTTTGTTGTGGAGATTGCCAAATACTTGGTTGCTCCCGTCAGACGTCCGTTCAGCTATTTGTGGAACTACAAGACCAACCTTGACAATCTGGAGAAGGAAGTGGACAAGCTGAAGGCTGACAGAGACAGTGTGCAATTGTTAATTAAACCTGGGAAGGATCCTTTGCCGAATGTTAAGCTTTGGCAGGAAAGGACGGATCGGAGCATCGTTGAGGTCTCGAAGGTTGTTGGAGATAATCCTGAGCAAGCAAACATTCAATGTTGCAAGGGTTTTTCTTGTCCTAATTTGATTTGTCGCTATCAACGTGGCAAGAATGCTGCTGAGAAGTTGAAGGAGGTCCTTAAACTCGAGCAAGAAGCTGCACCATGGCTTGCTCAGATTACAATCAGTACCAATATTCCAGATTATCCATGGCTTCGGTCTGGTGACGGTTACGAGGCTTTTGATTCGAGAAGTTCCGTTTTGAAGAATATCATTGACGCACTGTGTGATCCTGATGTCAATATGGTTGGGATTTACGGCATGGGCGGCATCGGTAAGACAACGTTAGCGAGGAAAGTAGCAAAACATATCCAACAAGATAATCCCTCTCATGTGATAGTCTTTGTTGAAGTGTCTACAACACCGAACATAAAAATATTCAGCAAGCAATTGGAGGAAAGGTGGGCTTGAAATTCCATGACGAGACCGAGGACGAACAAGCAAGGGCACTATATGACCAATTGAAGAAAGAGGAGGTCACAGTATCCGAGGGAGCAGACAACAGTGGAGAAAAAAATAAAGAAAAGAAGATTCTTCTGATTTTAGATAATATATGGGGGAAAATAGATTTGGAGAAGGTAGGAATTCCTTTGGGAGGCGATTGCAAAGGAATAAAATTATTGCTGACAACAAGAAGCATCCATGTGCTAACAAATCAGATGAATTCTCATTGTAATTTTTCGGTCGAAACTTTAGAAGAAGCAGAAGCTTGGAGTCTTTTTAAAAGCACAGCAGGTATGTGTATTGGCCATCCTGATTTGAAAAATATAGCTCCCAAAGTAGCTAAAGAATGTGGAAATATGCCCCTTGCCATTGTTACCATAGCAAGTGCATTAAAAGACAAGGAAGAGTCTACATGGAGCACTGCCTTGAACGAATTGAAAAATCCTTCTTTGGAGGGCTTTGAGGAAACAATGACAAGGGAGGTATATACATGTATAAAGTTTAGTTACGATCATCTTGATACTAAGGAGCTCAAGGAGATTTTTTTGCTTTGTAGTCGCATGGGACGCACATATGATGCTTCCATTCGAGACTTGTTCATGTATGGTTTGGGATTGGGTTATTTTAAAAGATACAATACCTTGGAAGAGGCACAATGCAAAGTAGAAGACTTGGTCAAGAAACTCAAGGGCAATTCTTTGCTGCTCGATGCTCCTAATGAGACTAGAGAATCTCTTCGGCATGTCATTCCTGATGGCAAAAGGTTTGCTATGCATGACGTTATTTGTGACATGGCTAGATCAATTGATCGGCAAAAAGGAAATGTGTGTAATGTGATAGATGATGCCATTTCGTGCCGTTGGGCAAAAACGAATATTTTGAAGAATTGCACTTCGATCACGTTACATAATATTTCCGAGATCCCAAAAGATCTACGATTAGAATTACCGCAACTTGAGTTTTTCTATATGAAAACTAAGGATTCATTTTCAATAATCGTTGATGATTTCTTCCTAGAGATGCCAAGTCTTCTAGTTTTACATTTGATTGAAATGAATTTATCTCCATTACCGACTTCACTTAGTCACCTTGTAAATCTTCAAACATTGTGTCTAGAAGAATGCAAATTGGGGGACATAGCCGATATTGGAAAGCTGGAGAAACTTGAAATCCTTAGTTTCCATGGTTCTAAGATTAAGAAGTTGCCTGAAGAGATGCGTCAATTGACTAGTATAAGGTTGTTAGATTTGACTAGTTGTTCCAAACTTGAAATTATTCCTCCAGATGTTATATCATGCTTTACCCAATTAGAAGCATTGTATATGTATAATACCTCAATCAAGTGGGAGGTTGGAGGACTTGACATAGGGAGAAAGAATGCTAGACTTAATGAGTTGAAGCATTTGTGTGATCGCTTGACCACTTTAGAAATTTGTATTCCAAATGTTAAAATGTCAGAAGGCTTACTCTCCTCGAAACTGAAAAGATACAAAATATCCATAGATGATTATTGGAATTTGCCACCTAGGAATTCCAGAACGTTGAGAGTCAAGTTGAATACCAATGACAATGCAGATGAGGTTATCTCGCAGTTGAAGGGAATCAAACAACTAGAGTTGGATGCAGATCTTGGAGATGACTTTACTTACTCAAAGCAGTTAGTATCTCTTTATGCCTTGTTCTCGTTGGAGTCATTGTCTCTTGAATATTTGAACTTTGAGAAGATATGTAATGTTCCACTTGCAGCAGAGTCTTTCTGCCAACTAAGAACTATTACAGTGCAGAGATGTGATAAACTAACTAATATCTTCTCATTCTCCGTTGATAATAGAGTCCTTCCAAAACTTCAAGAAATTCGAGTGTCTCGGTGTAAAAATATGGAAGGGATTTTTGCTATTGAGAGAGAAGATGATGTCAACAACTCAGAATTGATTCATGAGATTCAATTCAGTCAATTATGCTCCGTGACTCTGAGAGATCTACCGAAGCTCAAAAGTTTCTGCCATAGAGTGAAGACAGCTTCCCAATTGCAATTGACAAGTAGTACAAATGATGGAGAAATCATTTCAGAGGACATGATTGATATTCCCAAGTCACTTTTCAATGAGAAGGTATCAATATTGTTCTTTCTCATTTTATTCTACATCAAACAAAAATATAAATTAGTATCTTCCTAATATAAAAAATTGTAATGTCATGCATTTGATTAGCTTTTAAAATATGAATATCATAAATTGTCTCACTAACTTTAATTTGTTTGGAAAATCAGCAAAATATAAAAATACTGTATACAGTGGATGTAACCTCTGTTACTATGTTAGTATATATCATTCTCATCCCTTCTATCTTTTCAACGTACAAAAATCTCTTTTTATAATTACAACTTTCCATCTTTCATGAATATATAAATTCAAGTGGGATCAAAAACGAGCCAAACTTGAGAGTGGAATTTATGCACTTTATTTTCATTATTTTAAAAGTTTATCTTTATATATACGTCTAGTATTGATTTAATTGTTTATTTTTAAGGTTGTCGATATTGAGTTTAGATAGGTTGAAAATTTTAATTATATTCAATTAAATATCTCTATCAAACAAATAAGATTAAAACAATTGTATTTGCAGGTTGTGTTCCCCAACTTGAATAGTTTGGTCATATGCAGTTGTGATAATTTAAAAGAGCTATTTTCATCTTCTATGGTTAATAGCTTTGTGCAACTCCAATATCTTGAGATATCTTATTGCTCTCTTTTGGAAGATGTGGTATTCATGGAAAAGTTAAAAGAAGAAGAAAGGAAGGATATTCAATTTCCATTCTTGAAAGAAATGAAAATAACAAATTGCCGTAATTTTAAGGGGTTCATCTCTAATGGCAAGGTACGTATACTACTATATATCTTCTCTTTATTATTGTTTTTAATTAATTGAAATATTGTACATAATCCACGATCTAAAATCCAAAATTTATTATTTTAAAAACATCCAAAATTTAATTTTGTAATTACAACTATCCAACTTTGCATGAGTATAGAATTTGAGTGGGTTAAGGTGGTGTTCGATATTGTTTCCGAAAAACATGTTTGCTTTCCAATAACAGTGAGAACTTGTTCGGCAACATTTTTTAGAGATTTTTTTTTGAAAAATTCTGTAAACACGAAAAAAAATAAATGATTGTTTTCCTTTTAATGCCTTGTAACTTGCACCCGTAGAAAACATCTAAATTATGTTTTCAGTTTTCTATGTTTTGGTTTCCTTGTTTTCATGAGGCACACCTATTAATAATTTTATTTTTCTAAAATACATTTATTTAATTATTAATAAGTTATATATAATGGTTATCTATAATAATAATGGCAATATTGTATAAACATCCTTTGCCTTAGTTCCGTTAACTCATAATAGTCTTTGGTAAAAGTTATTGATGTTGAATTTAGATTAATTATTTTAGAGTAATGCTAGGCATTTTAATTTTTTTTTTTCCAAATAATGTGGAATGTGAGATGTCAACATCATATTACTCACCACATAATCTTATAATTAAAAAGCCTACTATTACTCACTATTTTTTTTAATGGAAGAGTATACATTATTCTAATATTCTAATTAGATGTTTAAAGGTTCATACTAGTGAATTAAGAATTTTTTATTTATCACTATGATTTGATTTATAAGCTATCCACAATGATGTGATGATAAGATATTAATATAAATCACCACATATGTCTTTATCTTCGCTTTTCTTAGTTTTCCTATTATACAAGCTTTGTGATCTTGTAGAATTTAATTAACCTTTCCCCCTTTATTTACATTTATTGTTTTGTTATTTTTGGATTTTTTTTATAATTATTTTCAGTTATAATTAGAAAGAACCATCAGTAACTCAATGTCATGAACACTACAGATTGAATTTCCATCCTTGAAAGAAATGGAGATAAGGTTTTGTCCTGAATTTAAGGAATTCATCTTCAATGATAAGGTACATATTATATACTGTAGTATGTAATCTTCTACATTAACATCTTTTTATAATTAACATGGACCGTACATAATCCATGTTCTGAAATCCAAAATTTAAGTTTGTAATTAAAACTTGAGTTCTTAAAATTTACAACACTATGGCCTATTTTTGTGGCCTTGTTACTAATTTATTAAGTTGAGTTTTAATATCACGTAAAATAGTTCAGAGAGAATTGAGTGGCAGAGCAGAAAAGAAGAAAATAAGAGGAGAAGAAAATTAGACCAAGTGAAATGAGAAACAAAAAGTCCATTTAAAAATAAAAAGAAACATACGTTGGATTTTCTTAAAAACAATTGATTTAGTTTTAAAGATCCACAGGACCACAATGTATATGAGTTGATTCTATTAGCTATGTGCAATGTGATGATAAGTTATATATTCATCTTCACATATCTTGTCCTTAATTTTGCGTTTCTTATTTGTCCAAGTATACAAGCTTTGTGAGATTATTTGTTGAATTTAATTTACATTTTCCCCTTTAATTAGTTACACTTGATTTTCTATTTGTTTATTTTTGGATAAATGTTTTCTAATTGCTTTTAGTTATAGTTAGAAAGAATCCTCTGTAACTCAATAGCATATATACTTACAGGTTGCAGTTCCTAACATAGAGAAATTGACAATTTGGGGCATGGACAACTTGGAGAAAATATGGCACAACCAACTTGTTAAGGATTCCTTTTGTAAATTAAAATCATTGGAAGTTGGTATGTGCAAGAAGCTATTGAATGTGTTTCCATCAAATATTTATGAAAGGTTGTTAAGCCTAGAGTCTCTGGAAGTTAGTGAATGTGACTCTCTAGAAGAAATATTTGATCTATCTGATTGTGGCATCCATGGCACTGACGAGGAGGGCCAAATGCAACAACCTTCTTTTTTCTCCTTGGTCGAAGAGGTAAGAGAATAAGACCCTTTTTTTTTTTTCTACTTTAGTTAGTAATTTCTTGCCACACAATTTGATCAAAATTTAATTTTGTAATTACAACTTTCTTCAACAAAATTTAATACCATTCGCAATTTTATACATCTATTATAGGCACCCAATTCTTCTTCCCTCTGTTTCACTTCTCTCACACAAATCATCGAACACCTTAAGGCACCCACACAAAATCTCTCAAAACACAAAGTCTCTCTACAAACCCACATTCTTCACTCAGATTTAGAGACATCACTGATAAAAACAGTTCAACACCACAACTAATTCAACATCATCAAACACTTCGTTGATAAAAAAAAAAGGGGAAGAAAAAGGACTGAGCTAATCCATCTATTCTATGTGTGTTTCCTCCCTGCCATTGTTGTTTCTTTTCTTCCAACGAAAACAAATCCCCTGAAAACCCAACAACCATTGGGTCTTAACCCCTCTTTGAGTCTTCAAAATCGTTGTCTTCTTCTCACAACAGCAGCGATTTGTGAGACTTATCGGTTTCTCTTGTGGGGTAGCCATGGAAGAGAGAGAGAGCAAGAAAATGGAGAAGAATTTGTGATTGTCGCTGAAAACAAATTGGAGAAGATGACGGAGAGAGATTATTAGAGACATGGTTCCAATTAAATATCTGGGAACCAAATCTCAATTTTTTTTTAACTTCTCACGCATTTTTAAAAAATTATTTAAAGATTTTATTCAAAAAAATCCAGTTAGGTCAATGGTACTTCTCTGTAATTTAGGCAAAAATACAATCTAGCTATAATTTGTATAATAATTGCAGAAACACGTACCCTTGAGGTTTGACTACACTTGATTTACTGTTCAGTTATTTTTGGATAATTTTGTTTATAATTATATTCAGTTATAATTAGAAAGAACTCTAATTAGTAACTCAATATCGTGAATATTACAGATTGGATTTGCATCCTTGAAAGCAATGAGGATAGAGAGTTGTCCTAAATTGAAGGAATTCATCTTCAATGATAAGGTACATGTACTATCGTATATCTTGTTTTAAAATCATCAACCTCAAATTCTTTACATTAATACCTTATTGGACCGTACATAATCCCCGTTCTAAAATCCAAAAAAAATTAAATGTAATTGATTTAGTTTTCTTTAAGTATTATATATAATTTAATTTGGGATCGTTTTCCTTTTCTTTTGAATATCTTTAATATTTGTTTCCTTTTCCAAGTGGAATTATGTTTCTATCTCCATAAATTGTTTCCATAGACATATTTCCAAGTATAACGGATGTAAATAAATAACTAAAAAATTGAAAGAAATATTATAACCTTTCAAGTCTGCAAAAAGGCATTGAGAGAATCAGGCCATGGAGGAAAAAGAAAGAGAAAAAGAGGAGAAAAAAAAGTACAAAATGGTCTTAAAATAGAAGTTAAGGTGTATTTTTATTAGTTACCTATACTTTTATGTTATTTAAACAAAAGTTATTAATTTAGTAACAATTCCAAAAATTCAGTTGGAATTGGTTTTATTTGGTCATTTCCTCTCAAAAAACTTTCCAACTTTGAATGAGCTTAAATTCAGGTGGGGTAAATGTTTAGATATAATCTATATACTATCTAGTATATTGTGTGTAATTATTTTTTTGTGATTATTATTATTTTTAACGGGAGAGTTTACAACATTCTTATTAGATATTTAAAGGTTTATACTAATGTATTAAGATTTTTTTTTAATTTATCATTATGAGTTGATTCTATTAGCTAGCTATCCTGTGATGATAACATTATATAAATCACCATGTATCTTATCTTTATTTTTTCTTTTCTTACGAGCTTTGTGAGATTTGTAGAATTTAATTTACATTTTCCCACTTTATTTACTATTTCTTTATTTTTGGATAAATATTTTATAATTACTTTCAGTTATAGTTAGAATGAATCCTCTATAACTCAATAGCATATATACTTACAGGTTGCAGTTCCTAACATAGAGGAATTGAGAATTCGCTACATGGACAACTTGAAGAAAATATGGCACAACCAACTTGTTAATGATTCCTTTTGTAAATTAAAATCATTGGAAGTTAAATATTGCAAGAAGCTATCGAATGTGTTTCCATCAAACATTTGTGGAAGGTTGTTAAGCCTAGAGTCTCTGGAAGTTCATGAATGTGGCTCTCTAGAAGAAATATTTGATCTACGAGGATTGAGTATTTATGATTCCCAAATAATGCTCTCCTTTGCAAACCTACAAAATTTGAGAGTTTATTACTGTGTAAGACTAAAAAACCTGTTTTCTGCATCGATCCTTGCAAAGGAAGGAGTAGTGATGGAAGAAGCACCTGCTAGCTTTCTCTTTCCGAAATTGACCTCCTTCGAACTGTTTTGTCTACGAGAACTTAGATGCTTCTACCCTGGTAGACATAAAGTGGAAGGGCCTGTCTTGAAAACTTTGCTACTGATTCTTCGTAACACTGACGAGGAGGGTCAAATGCAACAACCTTTTTTTCTCTCCTTGGTCGAACAGGTATGACAGTAAGACCTTTTTTTTCTTCTTCTTTAGTTAGTAATTTCTTGCCACACAATTTCCTTGAATTTACTTTGCTTCTTATGATTTGATTGATTGCTAGGCATTCCCCTGTCTGGAGGAATTGAGGTTAGGTGGAAAAGAGGTAACGATGCTATGTCAAGGCCAGTTTCTAGGATCTCTCTTTGACAAACTTAAAATTCTTCGAGTCAAACATGATGATGAATGGATTTTTCCATTTGGTATCATTCAAAGATGTCAGAATCTGGAAGAGCTTTCACTTTCTGAAAGTTTTTACAAAGAGATATTTCCACATGGAGAGGACCAAACACAGACAAAAATAAAAACATTAAATCTTTTCGAACTTCAAAATTTGGAGTACATATGGAAACAGAACTCCAAATTAGACTTGATTATTCAACATCTTGAAGTTCTAAAAGTAGAGGGGTGTAACAGTTTGATCAATCTAATGCAACCTCCAACTTCTTTCCAGAATCCTTCAACTTCGTTCCAGAATCTAACATCTTTGGAAGTTCACCATTGTGATAGTGAGATAAACATAGGAACATCCACAGTAGCCAAAAGCCTGGTGCAGCTCACTGAAATGAGTATAAGCCTCTGCAAAACGATTACAGAAGTGATAGGATATCATGGAGATGTAATAGAGGAGGAAGTTATTTTCAGAAAGTTGAAGAGTTTAACTCTCCACGACTTACCAAGTCTCACAAGTTTCTGCTCTTTGGATTGCACCTTAAAATTCCCATCTTTAGAAACTTTGACCGTGTATTATTGCCCGAATATGACGATTTTCTCTCTGGGAGACTTAACCACGGAAAAGTTACAAGAAGTCAAAATTCACTTGAAATTGGTTGAACTACGTCCAGACTTTAACCTTAACACAGCCATACAAAAGTACTATGAAAAAGTGGTACACATTGATTCACTAAACTCAACAATATCTAGTATTTTTCCATAGATTTTTTTTTTTATACAATTTCTGCTTTCACCTGTAATATGCTTTGTTTTGCTACAGAATGCCGCAAAAGACAATGGTGCTTCTTCTAGTCACCATTTTGAAATATACTAGGAATCGATACAACAGTCCGACGAAGAAGCCATACAACAGTCCCATGAAGAAGCGGTACACAAAAATTCACTAAGCTAAATAATTTCTAGTACTTTTCATAGATTTTTGTATACAATTTCTGCTTTCACCTTTAATATGTTTTGTTTTGCTACAGAATGAAGACTACAGTGCTTCTTCTAGTGACCATTCGGAGTGAAGACCCTTTTGTATAGATTGTGAGACATTGAACCTTGCTCATGTTTTTCATGTTAAAAGTCAGATGTGGGAGGTTCTTCTTTCTATATGTTCTGTGTTCTGCTTTAGCTTTAGCATTTGTTCTTATGATGTTGCTGCTTTTGAAGTGTTGCAGTACTCGTTTTCATGAACTTCTATGATTGTTTCTATAGTTGTACTGTGATAAAAACTTATTCACATTATTGTTTACTCTCCAAGTTAATGTTAGATTTATATAGATAAATTCATGGAGTTGGTAGTAGAATATAGACAACATATGGAGGAGTGAAAACATTTTTTGTGTAGTTTGTGAGGCATTGCGCCTTGCTCATGGTTTTCATGTTGAAGTCAGATGTAATTTCACTGTTATTCTTTAGCTTCATTCATATGATGTTTGCTGTTTCTGAAGTGTTGAAGCTCTCGTTTTCATGAACTTCAATGGTTCTATGGTTATCCTTTAATGCTTACATTAATTCTCGCTCTCCAAGTTACAATGTTAGTTATATGGATAACTATTTACGGACTTAGTTGTAGGCCTGTCAGCCAACTGTTCCAGCTACTGGAAATAGCCAGGAATCATTGGAGCCACAAACCCACCAAGTGAAAGATGGTAAGAAGGTGAATACTAAACAAGAAGGTTATGCTTTCTCAGGTAATGAAAACAAATCAATTGCAATAAACCAAATCCGAAACTTGATTTTAGACGGTTCATGTGCTAGAGGAATGACCTCTAGGCTGCAAATCAAACAAAGCTGAATTCCAATATGATATAAATACACAATCAATTCATCAGTTACATTGATCAAATACATTACACTTCAACTTGAATGCAGATGTTGGTAAAAGGAAAACACGAAAACACAAGTGACACAACTTAAGCTTTGCTGCATACAATCAGATAAACTTAACCCTGCTTACACTTTCGCATTCCGAAAGTTAAAATCAGACTGCTGTTTAACTGTTTTCTCCTTACATTATCATACTTCCTCAGTTGGCCATGCCAAGTACCAACAGGGCAACGGATAAACAAATACAACATTAGAAGTCTAGGCCACAACACGTAACCACATAAACAGAACCTTTGAATTGACTACGACTACAAACTAGAATCAAATCTGGCTTCATTTTTATACTTGTAAACGTCACAGCAGCACAACTCTTCCGGTCACTATCATTCCCAAATTTTCCATAGCCAAGGCTCAGATTGTCACGGTAGTGAATACTAAAATGAATAGCAAAATCAATCTAACCATCCATTTCTTCCAATGCAACCAATAAACAAGAAGGTTATGTTTTCTCATGGAACATAAAACAGGTCAAAAATACAATAAATCTAAGCCAAAACTTGATTTCAGACAGTTTACGTGCATGATGATTGGCCTCTAGACTGCAAACAAATCAAACAAAAGCTGAATTCTATTCTGACACATACACAATCAAATTCATCAGATACATAGATCAAATACATTACACAATCAATGTAGATGTTGGTAGAAGGAAACACAAAAACACAACTTAGCTCTGCAATCAGATAAACTGAACCCTGCTTACACTTTCACATTACAAAAGTTAAAATCAGACTGTCGTTTCTCATTACATTATCATACTTCCTCATTTTTCATGCCAAGTACCAACATATAAATAAATATAACATCAGAAGTCTAGACCACTACACATAACCAGATAAACAGAACTTTTAAATTGAGTACGACTACAAACTAGGATCAAATCCGACTTCATATTTATACCCCTGTAAACGTGACAGCAGCATGACTCTTCCGGTCACTATTGCTCCCAAATTTTTCATAGCTAAGGCTTAGATTGTTTAGAGCACGTATTCAAAGCAGAAATATAGAAACGCATAATTATTCAATAAGGAAACAAATTGAAATACAACTTGAAATATATAGAACAGAACCCTCCTAGCACACAGGTTGTCTCTGGCTGCTCCTAAGATAATATCTTCTCAGCAAACTGCATTTGTTACAAGAATTTGCTCAGATGAAAATAGATACTATGGATGAAAATAGATACTATTATAATGTATTGATAAACTTCAATAAACTGAAGTCATATGGACTACTTAAAGAAACATAATCACCATCAAGAAAACATCCAACCTAACAAGTATAGAAGAGACACATATCAAACACTTCAATAACAAACTAAAAGTGTCAGGAAATTCTAGCATGAAATTAAGAACAGACTGAGATAATTTAAAAATTAAGTTCAGCATGAAATTCCATTAGAATTCAGGGACAAGGTATATATATAATAAACCAAGTAGACTAAATTAAGCACACGGGGTGCTTCGAGATGATATCTTCAAGTAGACTAATTTGGGATCGTTTTCCTTTTCTTTTGAATATCTTTAATATTTGTTTCCTTTTCCAAGTGGAATTATGTTTCTATCTCCATATATTGTTTCCATAGACATATTTCCAAGTATAACGGATGTAAATAAATAACTAAAAAATTGAAAGAAATATTATAACCTTTCAAGTCTGCAAAAAGGCATTGAGAGAATCAGGCCATGGAGGAAAAAGAAAGAGAAAAAGAGGAGAAAAAAAAGTACAAAATGGTCTTAAAATAGAAGTTAAGGTGTATTTTTATTAGTTACCTATACTTTTATGTTATTTAAACAAAAGTTATTAATTTAGTAACAATTCCAAAAATTCAGTTGGAATTGGTTTTATTTGGTCATTTCCTCTCAAAAAACTTTCCAACTTTGAATGAGCTTAAATTCAGGTGGGGTAAATGTTTAGATATAATCTATATACTATCTAGTATATTGTGTGTAATTATTTTTTTGTGATTATTATTATTTTTAACCGGAGAGTTTATAACATTCTTATTAGATATTTAAAGGTTTATACTAATGTATTAAGATTTTTTTTTAATTTATCATTATGAGTTGATTCTATTAGCTAGCTATCCTGTGATGATAACATTATATAAATCACCACATATCTTATCTTTATTTTTTCTTTTCTTACGAGCTTTGTGAGATTTGCAGAATTTAATTTACATTTTCCCACTTTAGTTACACTTATTTACTATTTCTTTATTTTTGGATAAATATTTTATAATTACTTTCGGTTATAGTTAGAAAGAATTCTATATAACTCAATAGCATATATACTTACAGGTTGCAGTTCCTAACATAGAGAAATTGACAATTTCCTACATGGACAACTTGGAGAAAATATGGCACAACCAACTTGTTAATGATTCCTTTTGTAAATTAAAATCATTGGATGTTTCTGATTGCAACAAGCTATTGAATGTGTTTCCATCAAACATTTGTGGAAGGTTGTTAAGCCTAGAGTCTCTGAAAGTTCTTGAATGTGGCTCTCTAGAAGAAATATTTGATCTATCTGATTGTGGCATCCATGGCACTGACGAGGAGGGCCAAATGCAACAACCTTCTTTTTTCTCCTTGGTCGAAGAGGTAAGAGAATAAGACCCTTTTTTTTTTTCTTCTTTAGTTAGTAATTTCTTGCCCCACAATTTGATCAACATTTAATTTTGTAATTACAACTTTCTTCAACAAAATTTAATACCATTCGCAATTTTACACATCTATTATAGGCACCCAATTCTTCTTCCCTCTGTTTCACTTCTCTCACACAAATCATCGAACACCTTATAGGCACCCACACAAAATCTCTCAAGACACAAAATCTCTCAAGACACAAAGTCTCTCTACAAACCCACATTCTTCACTCAAATTCAGAGACATCACTGATAAAAACAGTTCAACACCACTGCTAATTCAACATCATCAAACACTTCGTTGATAAAAAAAAAGGGGGGGAAGAAAAAGGATTGAGCTAATCAATCTATTCTATGTGTGTTTCCTTCCTGCCATTGTTGTTTCTTTTCTTCCAACGAAAACAAATCCCCTAAAAACCCAACAACCATTGGGTCTTAACCCCTCTTTGAGTCTTCAAAATCGTTGTCTTCTTCTCACAACAGCGACGATTTGTGAGGCTTATTGGTTTCTCTTGTGGGGTAGCCATGGAAGAGGGAGAGAGCAAGAAAATGGAGAAGAATTTTGTGATTGTTGCTGAAAACAAATCGGAGAAGATGATGGAGAGAGATTATTAGAGATATGGTTCTAATTAAATATCTGGGAACCAAATCTCCATTTTTTTTAAAATTATTTAAAGATTTTATTCCTTAATTTTAAGGGTAAAATGGCCTTATTACCCTTTTGACAAAAAATCCAGTTAGGTCAATGGTACTTCTCTGTAATTTAGGCAAAAATACAATCTAGCTACAATTCATTGTAATTTGCCCTTAATAAATTATATATAATAGTTTTTTATAATAAAATGGCTAATTGCAGAACCACCCTTGAGGTTTGACTACACTTGATTTACTGTTCAGTTATTTTTGGATAATTTTGTTTATAATTATATTCGGTTATAATTAGAAAGAACTCAATAACTCAATATCATGAACACTGCAGATTGGATTTCCATCCTTGAAAGAAATGAAGATAAGGAGGTGTCCAAATTTGAAGGAGTTCATCTTCAATGATAAGGTACATGTACTACTGTATATCTTGTTTTAAAATCATCCACCTCAAATTCTTTACATTAATACCTTATTGGACCGTACATAATCCCCGTTCTAAAATCAAAAAAAAAAAAAAAATGTAATTGATTTAGTTTTCTTTTAGTATATTATATATAATTTAATTTGGGATCGTTTTCCTTTTCTTTTGAATATCTTTAATATTTGTTTCATTTTCTAAGTGGAATTATGTTTCTATCTCCATAAATTGTTTCCCTAGACATATTTCTAAGTATAACGGATGTAAATAAATAAATAAAAATTGAAAGAAATATTATAACCTTTCAAGTCTGCAAAAAGGCATTGAGAGAATTAGACCATACAGAAAAAAGAAAGAGAAAAAGAGGAAAAAAGAAAAGTGCAAAATGGTCTTAAAATAGAAGTTAAGGTGTATTTTTATCAGTCACCAATACTTTTATGTTATTTAAACAAAAAGTTATTAATTTAGTGACAATTCCAAAAATTCAGTTGGAATTGGTGTTATTTAGGTCATTTCCTCTCAAAAAACTTTCCAACTTTGAATGAGCATAAAATTCAAGTGGGGTAAACGTTTAGATTTAATCTATATACTATCTAGTATATATTGTGCGTAATTATTTTTTTGTGATTATTTTTTATTTCTAAAGTAATTGATGTTGAGTTTAGATTATTATTATTATTATTTTTAACCGGAGAGTGTACAGCATTCTTATTAGATGGTTAAAGGCTTATACTAGTGTATTAAGAATTTTTTAATTTATTATTATGAGTTGATTCTATTATCTAGCTATCCTGTGATGATAACATTATATAAATCCCCACATATCTTTTCTTTATATTTTCTTTTCTTACGAGCTTTGTGAGATTTGTAGAATTTAATTTACATTTTCCCACTTTAGTTACATTGATTTACTATTTCTTTAATTTTGGATAAATATTTTATAATTACTTTTGGTTATAGTTAGAAAGAATCCTCTGTAACTCAATAGCATATATATTTACAGGTTGGAGTTCCTAACCTAGAGGAATTGACAATTTCCCAAATGGACAACTTGGAGAAAATATGGCACTACCAACTTGTTAATGATTCCTTTTGTAAATTAAAATCATTGGAAGTTGATCGTTGCAAGAAGCTATTGAATGTGTTTCCATCAAACATTTATGGAAGGTTGTTAAGCCTAGAGTCTCTGGAAGTTAGTGAATGTGACTCTCTAGAAGAAATATTTGATCTCCGAGAATTGAGTATTTATGATTCCCAAATAATGCTCTCCTTTGCAAACCTACAAAAATTGAGAGTTTCAGAATGTCGAAGTCTAAAAAACCTGTTTTCTGCATCTATCCTTGCAAAGGAAGGAGTAGTGATGGAAGAAGCACCTGCTAGGTTTCTCTTTCCGAAATTGACCTCCTTTGAACTGTCCAGACTACCAGAACTTAGAAGCTTCTACCCTGGTAGACATAAAGTGGAATGGCATGTCTTGAAATCGTTGGATCTGTTTAAAGTGGAGGGCCAACCTTTGTTTCTCTCCTTGGTCGAAGAGGTATGAGAATAAGACCCTTTTTTTTTTCTTCTTTAGTTAGTAATTTCTTACCACACAGTTTGATCAATTTTCCCCCTCTATTTAAATCTATATGAAAAGTGTTTTATGCATGGTCTTTGATCAATTGTTTTACTTTGCTTGATTGCTAGGCCTTACCCAGTTTGGAGAAATTGGATTTAGATGGAAAATATGTCACGATGCTATGGCAAGGTCAAGTTCCAGAATCTCTCTTTGACAGTCTTAAAATTCTTAAAGTCTGGGACGATGAATCGAGAGTTTTGCCATTTGATATCATTCAAAGATGTCAAAATCTGGAAAATCTTTCACTTAATAGAAGTCCATACGAAGAGATATTTCCCCATGGAGAGGACCAAACACGGACAAAAATAAAAACATTAGATCTTTTTGACCTCGAGGATTTGAAGTACATATGGAATCAGAACTCCAAATTAGACTTAATTATTCAAAATCTTGAAGTTTTAGAAGTAGAGACGTGTCACAGTTTGATCAATCTAATGCCACCTCCAACTTCTTTCCAGAATCCTTCAACTTCTTTCCAGAATTTAACACCTCTGGAAGTTGAGCATTGCAATAGTTTGATAAACATGGGAACATCCTCAGTAGCCAAAAGCCTGGTGGAGCTCACTGAAATGAGTATAAGCTCTTGCGAAAAGATTACAGAAGTGATAGGAAATCATGGAGATGTAATAGAGGATGAAATTATTTTCAGAAAGTTGAAGAGTTTGATGCTCGAAGATTTACCAAGTCTCACAAGTTTTTGCTCTTGGAATTTCACCTTAAAATTCCCATCTTTAGAAACTGTGACTGTGCGACAATGCCCAAATATGAAGATTTTCTCTAAGGGAGACTTAACCACGCAAAAGTTACAAAAAGTTAAAATTGGCCGGGAATTAGTTGAACTTCGTCTAGACTTTAACCTTAACACAGTCATACAACAGTCTTACGAAAAAGCGGTACACATTGATTCATTAAGCTAAACAATATCTAGCACTTTTCCATAGATTTTATATACAATTTCTGCTTTCACCTTTAATATGTTTTGTTTTTCTATAGAATGCTCCCAGAAAGCCGAATTCCGCAAAAGACAATGGTGCTTCTTCTAGTCACCATCCAGTCCTGATGGCCGGCCCTGCAGTTGTTCAGGAGTGAAGACCCTTTTGTGTAGTTTGTGAGACATTGGACCTTGCTCATGTTTTTCATGTTAAAGTCAGATGTGGGAGGTTCTTCTTTCATTATGTTCTGTGTTCTGCTTTTGCTTTAGTATTTGTTCATGTTGGACCTTGCTTCTTATGAAGTGTTGCAGTACTCGTTTTCATGAACTTCTATGATTGTTTCTATGGTTGTAGTACGGTGATAAAAACTTATTTACATTATTGTTTTCTCTCCAAGTTAATGTTAGATTTATATAGATAAATTCATGGACTTTTTAGTAGACAACATATGGAGGAGTGAAAACATTTTTTGTGAAAACATAAATTCATGGTTTTCATGTTGAGGTCAGATGTAATCAAACTGTAATGCTTTAGCTGCATTCATATCAGCTGCTTCTGAAGTGTTGAAGCTATCGTTTTCATGAAAATTCAATGGTTGTTTCTAAATAAGATGCTAAGTTTATTTAATGCTTACATTAATTCTCTCTCTCCAAGTTAAAATGTTAGAATTATATGGATAACTATTTATGGACTCTTAATTGTTTATATACCACCTGGGGATACAAGTGCTATAAATAGATATTGCCATTGTAAGGATATCTTTCATTCTTTCACTACCTATTTGTAGGCCTGTTGGCCAACTGTTCCGGCTACCAGAAATCACCAGGAATCCATTGGAGCCAAGAACCCACCAAGTGAAAGATGGTAAGAAGGTTAACTTGATTCCTTCAATCTCACAGCGGTGAATACTAAAATGAATAACAAAATCAATCTAACCATCCATTTCTTCCAATGCAACCGTAAACAAGAAGATTATACTTTCTCAAGGACCGTAAACGGGTCAATTACAATAGAATAAAGCTATTGGACCCAAAAAACCAACCAAAATTTCCAACCTAAACCTATGTGGCAACATCACATGGGATCTTGGAAAGTGTGACATGATCCCATATTGTGTGTGATGTTGCCACATGGCATTTGGTTTGGAATTTGGGTTGGTTTTTTGGGTCCAATAGCATTACTCATTACAATAAACCAAAACCGAAACTTTATTTTAGACAGTTTATGAGCTAGAGGAATGACCTCTAGACTGCAAGTCAAACAAAGCTGAATTCCAATCTGATATAAATACACAATCAATTCTACAGTTACATTGATCAAATACATTACGCTTCAACTTGAATGCAGATGTTGGTAAAAGGAAAACATGAATACACAAGTTAGCTCTGCTGCATACAATCAGATAAACTGAACTCTACTGACGCTTGCATTACAAAAAGAAAAATCAGACACTGTTTTCTCATTTTGCCTTGCCAAGTACCAACACATAAATAAATACAACATCAGAAGTCTTGGCCACTGCATGTAACCAGATAAACAGAACTTTTGAATTGACTACGACTATAAGCTAGGATCAAATCTGGCTTCATATTTATACCTGTAAACGTCACAGCAGCACAACTCTTCCAGTCACTATCTCATAGCTGAGGCTTAGATTGTTTAAAGCGCGTATTCAAAGCAGAAATATAGAAACATAATTATTCAATAAGGCTACTGCTAGAAACAAATTGAAATACAACTTGAAATATACATAACAGAACCCTCCTAGCACATAGGTTGTCTCTGGCTGCTCCTTTGATAATATCTTCTCAACAAATTGCATTTGTTACAAGAATTTACTCAGATACTGAGGTTTACGGGGTAATGTTCGGATGAAAATAGATACTATTATAAACTTCAATAAACTAAAGTTATACAAACTACTTAAAGAAACATAATTACCATCAAGAAAACATCTATAGAAGAGACAACATATCAAACACTTCAATAACAAACTAAAGTAGCAGGAAATTCTAGCATGAAATTAGGAACAGACTGAGATAATTTAAAAATTAAGTTTCGCATGAAATTCCATTAGAATTCAAGGACAAGGTGTGTGTATATATATATATATATATATATATAATAAACCAAGTAGACTAAATTAAGCACACGGGGTGCTTCGAGATGATGATGAATTCAGGAGATGGACCAAGACACTTGTGAGCAATGAGATCAATTCTTGAATCTCCAAGACAAGACTGATATCGTCATCCCGATCCAAAGATGAAGACGACCTTGAAAGCTCAAGTTCAATCTTTCGAGCAAACAAAGTCCTGAACCTACGCGCCAACTCCTTGGACCTCCAGCCTCCAAGCAGCCGCAGAAGACACTTTTCGAGAACCTGTGCCTGCAAGGAAGGGTCCAAATGAGCGAGAGCAAACTGGAGTGGCTCTCTCAAGTGAAGTTTTAAAAGACGCTCATATATAAAATCTGCTTCTCTTTTTGAAGTTTTAAAAGACGCTCATATGTTGAATCAGGTTTGGTGTAACTGTCCAACTTTTGAATTACAATTGGGCTGGGCAGAATTACAAATATTAGGTGATAATTATTTGGGCCAAAGCGGGCCCAATAGGATTTGGAGTTTTTTTTTTTTAAAACAACCTTTTTTTAAAAAAAATACAATATTTAGACTTTTTATAAATTTATTATTTTCACATGTCAGTTGGAGACAAATTAATTTTGATTTTTTTTCCAATTATATATCCGCTTGACTAATCACTAATTCACTATTCATTATTTTTCATCATATACATTACCCTCTTGAAAGAATACGTGATATTTTTTCTTTTGAATTATAATAATAAATAAATCAATTCACTTTAGAAATGAATATTTTGGCCTTAATTTTTTTTTTTTTTTTTTTTTGTATTTTTTGTAAGATAAATATTGTTATAATTGTTTCGGTTCAAACTTAGAATTGCTACATCCTGATAAGTAAAAGAGTATCCCCAACTTCACTTGCCGCTTATGTATAAAGCCCAATTCAATTCCTACCATAATTATATGATTGGACTTCAATATTTGGGCCATTCAATTAAAAACAAATTTGATTGGGTGTAATTAGCTGTTTAATGTACATGAAGAATGTTCGCCTAAAGGTTCTGGGTGATACACTCACCACTCTTTCTAACTGCACACACATAAAGTTTGTCTTGAATGAATTTGAATACCATATCAAACACTGATGATTTTTCTAAAGTTTGGGGATAGAGATGACAACGGGTTGACTTTTACTAAATCCAATCCTCGAACCTGCACGTGTGGGTGTCTCACACGCGAATATGTAAAATTGAAAAGAAAAATAACTAAAAATAATATTAGATTATTAACTCAAAATGGCATTTTCAATTTAGATTTGCAATTTGCTCAAAACATCGGATTAAAGTTCTAGATTTCCTTTAAATCAAGCAGGTTCATGGGTTTGGGTTTGGGGTCTGGTTTTTTTCTCAAACTAGAACCCGAATGTAAACCTGCTTCAGGTTTAAATTAACACCCAAAACCCGTCCACAAACCTGATTAGTAAAAATCATATCCGACTGTGACAATTCTTTTAAAATAATATTAATTATAATAATTTTTAAATCAAGTAGGTTTGTGGGTTAAAATATGGTTTTTTTTTTTTTTTTTCTCAAACTCAAACATGAATCTGAGCTCGCTTCGAGCTTGAATTAACGCTCAAAACCCATCCACAAATCTGATTAGCAAAATCCATACCCAACCGTCACGTTTTGAGTTCGGGTTGGTGCCTAGGTGTTGGGGTGAAATTGTCATCCCTAGTCACATATCACTGCAATCATATAATCCCTTAATGTATCTAAATTATTTATCTCAATTCTAACTTCAAAGCTATAACTTACTATTTTTCACAACAACAACAACAAAAATCAAATCAAATCTCTTGAAAGAGAAAAAGCATTACCTACGCAACTACAAGACATTAATGATCGATGGTGTGTAGAAATTCACGTCAGAGTAGGGTTAAAGACTGAAAGCTGGGATGGTTTAAAATCCTATCATCTACAAGACAAACTCGTTCTCTTAAGTGTAGAAATTCAAAAATGTGTGACTGAATCCTATGAAACTCTAATTTCGCAGTATTCTATAAATTCTGCATCTTCGGATGGATCAATTCTAGATATCTATGTAGATCTACATGATTCTGAATTTAATACATGTACTTATTCAAGTATCATCATACCAATAATGTAGATCTAACACTAGTTTGAGATGGAGCACCTGTTCCATCTCTGGTCGCTCCATCTGTGATGAAGAGATGGAGAGTTTTTTTAAAAAATATTTTTGTGGAGTTGAATCATCGATAAAGATTTTATCAATTATCACATTGGATATTATTCGAGATGGAAAAAGAGAGAGAAATGGTTTTTTTTTTTTTTTTTTTTTTTTTTTTTTTTTTTTTTTTTTTTTTAGTTGAAAAAGATGAAGATATGGTATGGAATTTGAAGTTGAGGAATATGAAAATGGATTTGTTTTAAAAAAATTGTTTAATTTATTTTTATGGCTCAATTGATTCGGTGATGGTGATGTTTGTTTACTTTTTAAAATGCATTTGATTTTGTATTTATTCTACATGGATTTGGGTTGGGCTTAGGCTACGTACCAATCCCGTCGGTTCCGACATATGAGAGTATGTGTTACGATACTTTATAATACGTACCAATCCCGTCGGTTCCATTATCTTAAGTTTCTGAGTTTAATGATCATCGACAAAAACAGCTATATATAAATGGGATCAAACATGTGGAAGCTTTTCAAATGTTAACAAGAAGAAACCACTCTTGAGTCTTGAGAACCAATTAGCTAGTAATTAACATAGCATTAGATATAATCCATTTGTTGAAGTTTCTCATCGTCCAACTATACTTTGATTTGCAATTGAACCCAAAATTCGTTACAATAGTCAAATTCCGAGAATGAATTTGAGTGATAATTGAACATAAGAACAAAATCACTCCAGCTTACTATAAATAGAACCGACAGTTGATCTCAAACTTAGTTGTTTCAAATTCCTTTGGTTTGTCCAATTGCACTTATCTTTTGAAGCATTGCAATGTGCTTCTTCACATTCTTCACGTTCATGGTGCAACGGTTTTACATACGACATACGTAACAGTAACACACTTAACACTGCATTGCATTTCAAATTATAACAATATAACATTATTATAAATTATAAGTAGAGCCTTCATGTGGTCTCCATTCCATGGAGTGACCGGGTGCTTATGGTATTCAAAATGTTATACCATAGAATCTCCTCTCTTCACATTGGAAATTTAGAAGGAACATTTATCAGCATTACCAAGAATATCACATGCAGTCAATTGAAAAATCAATTGCAGTCACTTGGATATAGGCATAACAGTCATTAAAGAAAAAAGTGTTAATTGCAACAAAAGTATTGCATGCAGTCAGTAAAGTTGATATCACTTTTTGCGTCTTGAGCTTACTAAGCATTCATCACCCATCTTTCAACTGTTTTTGCACATAGAAAAGTCCTAATAATAGCAGGCCACTATGAAAACAAGTGGAAATATAGGACAAATATATGTGCATAGGTGGACTTGAAAGTGGATATATAAGACGTACACATATGTTCACATATTTCGGATGATGAGCAGGCTAGCTAAAGTCAAGCATACCTGCAAGTCTGCAAACTCAATCGCCTTCTTGGAACCGTATCTCGCATAGAGGTGGCTGTTTCTCGATGTTGCAGTAACAAGAAGCTGTATCGCAGTCATTATTGCACCCTACAAAAGAAGAAAAAAGTCAGTCTATTTCCAGTTTGCGTACCACAGTAATCAGGTCAGGACAGGTTTTGGTTACATCACCTCTTACATTAACATACTGAGATGGCTCAAGGTCAAGGTCCAGTGTGTTTATGAGAAAAGAAAACCGACTGCTTCCCTGAACAAGGTACCAACTTTAGTCAGGATCTGTTTAAATAGGCTTGTTCACTACCCAACTAGATACAATAAACTCTCTTTCCAAGATCAGTTTCTGAAACTTCAAATGGACAGCAAGACACTCCTATGCCCCTTAACAACAAATCTATAGGGTGAGCTAATAGTGGTGCAACTTTTTTTCTCTTCTTTAGGTATTAATAACAAGCAAAGCCAAGCTAAGCCCTTGTGTAATACAGCGGCAACTAGCTTTCCGATGCCAAGGCTCTGTATGAGCAGAGCAGGAGTAACAGTTCATTGCAATTCTGGTGATAGAGCAACAATTTTCTGGCAGATGAACAAAGAGAGTTGGAATATTTTCTAAACTGATGACTATGAGCCTATCCAATGATTGCATTAGTTAAAGACTGCAGGATATAGTAGTGTAAAACATAATACACTATATCACATGGCAATCATCCCTCTTAATAAGAGTATACAATTATCCAACACTAAACGACTAAGTTCCCATGAACCACTCATGATCAATCATCCAGTGGGGACAACAAAACAGAATAATTTCTAACAAGATATAGCTTATGATTCCAATATCACAACAAATATATTAGAACTCATAATAAACGACCGAGTTGCTAGCTTGTCATGTATGAGCAATAACAAGATAATATCAGTTTGAAAAAGAACTTAGATTAATATCTAATTGCACATTTATGCACCTTATTCTAAGAGTCATGGCAAGATAGACACCCTTAAAAGTCATTTGTACTAAGATTAAAAGCTCACAAGACTATGGGCATCATCAATCCACAACACTTTTTTACACAACGAAATAATACAGTATAGAGTTTACAGAGAAGGCATAGGAACTAAAGTCTAAAAAATGAATCCAGCAATGACCTACCCATATAGTACACGATATCTACAACTATAGAGCAACTAAACAAATAGTTGGGTGACAGAAAAATAGGAATTTTTCTACAGAGGAGTTGTCATAATTTTCAACTTATATCCTGCACACATATTGGCAAGTTTGAGTGTACTATATTTTTTCCTTTTTCGCTTATAAAATATAATTAAGTAAACTGCACATAACCAAAAGAAAAGAAAAGAAAAGAAAAAAAACTTATGAAGAAACACATAACTCAAGCTTATTGCAAAAATCTCTCTATTAGCATTATCACCACCTACATTGTAAGTTCTATAGTTGATGATGGAATTCTATATTGTTAAGAAAAGAAAAAAAAAAATGAATGTGTGTTCTACAAGGCTGCACAGCCTGCACTTCCTCTCAAAAGATTCACAATATGGGATGAGATAAACTTAAAACTTGGAACATTGGAGAAAATGATGAACTTATATCATGCACACATATTGGCCAAGAAAAAAGTAGCCGAGAACAACAGTCCTCTTTCCACTCCTATTTTATCCTTCTGAAACCGGGAACAATTAGGCAAGTACTCTTTCATTTCAATATTCCGACACTAAAATCTCATTCATGTAATCATTTTTCTCCCTACTGTACACTAATATATATTTTTAATTATTATAGGGTTAAGCTTTTTATGTGGCTGCTACAATCCACAATTCAAGCTTTTGGTGTCTCTCAGTGTTCCCATCACAAAAGAACCAGCTAATCTCTAATGCTAACCAGAGACCAAGTCAATCTCAGCATATACAATTACTACATAGGCACAAAGATCGTCTTTCCCTTTAGAAAGCAGTACCTTGCAGAGATAAAACAATTCAATATAAATATTCTTCTTCTTTTTTTTTTTTTTTTTAATTTGATATAAATATAGTTACTTCATGTAAACCTTAGAATTCAAATCCTATCATCACTAAACATCAATTTCATTTAATTGTTCTTGTATGGCAAGCTAATGGATTTATGAAAATTAATTCCATGCACATAAACTACAAAGCAATTAAACCTTCAAGCATCGAGTCTATTAGGCAACCAAAAGAGAACCTCTAAATATTAAGAAACCAATACCCAAAAAAGAACGTTGCACTAAAAATATTTGATTAATTCCATGCCAATAAATTAGAAGACAAAGAAAACTTCAAATAGCACAACCTAAAAAGAACAACCGTGCTTTAAGAAACCAGAATTAAGAGATATATACATGCCTTTTAAGATTTTGGTTATGCAAATGTTTGGTTCTTAGTCTTATGATGCACCAACATAGCCCGGACCAATGAAATAAACCATAAGTCATTAAAAAAAAAAAGGCAAACACCAAATTTTGAATTCAATCAATCCATCATGTCTTTCATATAACATTTTTAAGAAAGAAAAATTCTATAACTCATGTGATATATCACTTAAAAGCAATTAGATAAAATATGAGGTCTCAGTACTACCAATTCAAAACATTATGAAGTCCAAATTCTAGACCAGAATATCACTCCATATTAGGTCAAGCTAATGAAACATCATCCAAAGCTCAAGTATGACAATAAAAGTACATGATCAAGTATCTACTACAAAAATTAAAATGATAACCAAAAATATATTCATTCAACTAAACAACGGGAACAACAAAGTTCAGGTCAGAATTGGCCAATATGGAACCTTATCAAACCAAAAAACAGAATTTACAAGAGACAGCATAATGGGCAGCATGATGAGCCACCATATTACACTTTGTTGGCACAAAACAAATAGACATATCTCTAACATCAGTCATACAATACATTAAAATCATCCATCAACTCCTTGGGAATCAGACCATTTCAACTCTTAGTTCATCCATATCACCTAAATTATATGTTTCTTTGGCATTTCATTTATTTAATCATTTTAAGGAAAGATGTAAATATGCTAGCAAACCGACGGGATCCAAAATTGTCAACAAATTAAAATCTAAAGCTTGATGTCACTATAGAATGAACATTAGAAACATTGCCAAAAATAGAGATTTTAGCAAGAGATAAAAGATGAGGAGAAAGCTTCAATACGCCAGATGCAGTGAGCCCGGACTAACAAAGTCATGCCACGTGACATGGACATCCAATTACATGTGATTCCAATGTCAAATGCCATGATTTTAGTAGTTGGGCTTATTGAGCCCAGGGAACTGAAGCATTTCTGAAAGCTGAAATGGAATCAAACATGAGTAAAGAGTTCTCTATAAATGCAGCCATTTGGTGGTTTAAAAGTTTCGTTCTTTGTCTTTTTACTTTTCAAACACCAATTAGAAAGCTTGAAAACTTCATCCCCAATCAACTATAAGCAGAACTCTATGAGTTAGGCAGCTATTCAAATACCAGTTCAGTACCATCCAAAACCCCATGACTCGGAGGTCTAAAAACGACCAGAAACGAACAAAGGAATGAATGCACATCATCAATAACTAGAATAATTAAAGCCCCATATATTTAAAGCCAAGCAATCCACAAAATATTTCAACTATTCATGAAAATCAAACATTCAATATTCAAACCAGTATCAAGGCACAGTATCCTCTAATAAAAAATACTAATTTATACACTTCATTGACTAATTATCTTTCTCCGAAAAGTTTCTTCTTCTTCTTAATTTTTTTCACCTCAACATAGAACAAAGTTGCATTCTTCTATTCACATAACAATTAAGAAACACCAGTAGCACAAACAAAAATGCTAATTTATTGGTCTCAATTGTACATGCAAGAACTGAACCTAAAACGCTCAAAATCCAGAGCTGGCATCAATTCAATATCAAACAAGTGTAGAGAGAGAGAGAGAGAGAGAGAGAGAGAGAGAGAGAGAATTACATTGGCTTTGAGCTGATTGATGATCTTCAATCTAAGAGAATCAATGGAACCATCATTCATCAGACTCCAAAACATCTTCTTGGGATATCACTGAAGAAGAACCCTTATTTTCAGTTTCACACAGTAACCCAACTCAGCTTTTTCTCTACCCACAAAATTAAAACCAAAAATCAACAATTTTTACCCTTCAAAATCCTTTCTTTTTATCTTCCATTACAGAAACTTAACAACAAACAGAAGTCTGTTTGTTTCTGGAGAAATATCAAACGGAAGAGGAAAAAAAAAAAAAAAAAAACCACCCTTTATAAAAATAGATCTAAACAAGGAAAAGTACACAAATGCGCAAGAGAATTATCGTAACTGTGGCCAGGTTACTGCTCTGGTTTATGGATTCAAACAAAATTAGTAATTACACAGCCTCTGCTCTGGTAAATCTGCCGAATAGCAACTCGTTTGATCAGATGATGATTGGTGATATTGGCACTATGAAAGGCAACAATATAGCTAACTGGCAAGTTTAGGATTGGAGTTTTTGCTAGAATACTAGGCCAATTTAGGATGGAAGTTTTAAAATGCTAGAAATTAGGATTTTGTGTGCACTCCTAGAAATTTGGATTTCGATTTGTGTACTTGGTATGGGTGTTTAGATGTTTGAAACTGAACCACCATACCAGTGTTTGTAACCTTCTCTTTTTCTTAGGAAATAGAAAATGATCAAACGATCAGACTCCAAAGAACTTCATTTCCTATTCATCCTATAAAAATGTTTTTGAATTTTTCACTTTTCAGTATTATAGATAGTCTCAAAATTTGGCTTGTTTGATCTTTTACCTAATCAAACATAATTGGTATGTAAAAGAAAAATATAACTAAGACATGGTGACTGTGCTGTTGGCACAAGCATATTTTTTAATTTATTTTAATTAAAGTTTTGAATTGTATAACAATATGTCATTAAAATGTACAGGTGTGAATAAATTTGTGAGAGAGTGTGCTTGAGCAGTGGCCTTAGTGACTGTTGTGAGAATTGTATTTTCATTAGAGATCACAAAAGCACCTTAAGTGGATTTTAATGCTAAATGTTAAAAAATGGAAACAAACAATGCATGTGTGCAAGCATGCTTGTATTCTTGTTTCTGCTTTGTAAATATACTTCAGCTAAACAAACAACTTGAACCAACAATATTCACAATACTCACTCAAAAGTAAATGAAGTTCATCAATTGATATTCCAACATACTAAAAAATTTCAGACTTCATCTACATAAACTTTCTGATCTACGGATGTCCTAAGATTGTTATTTATCTCTAAGAAAATGAACACTAGAAGCACAAGAAAAAATAGTCAATAAATCACCAGATATACATTTGACACAACCTCTAGTTTTCTGGTATCTTGGCTAGTATGCTTTACTTACAGTTTCCAATTGAAGCTGGAGGATCAATCATTTTGCAACTTTATTGTCCCCTCCCTCCTCATTCATCTCAGTTTATCTTCTTTTCTTCAATGCAGAGTTAGAATTGTCCTTTTCGTTTTCATGCTCCTTCTCTATTCCTTTTTCTTTTCCTTTCTCAGTTTCTTTGCAGGGTTGGGTCTCAACATTTGGAAGAGGAAATAATAGAGGCTCCCTGCCACTTAATCGACAAAATACTCTTTCAACCGTTTACTTATGTCCTTTCCCAGTCCATAACTGTTGAGAATTAACTCCCAAACTGATTTAGAGGCCTTCTCGAGCACGGGGTTCTGTCCAACAAATAAAATTAAATGTAATTTCAGCATACATTGAACGACTCTAGTAGGTGTAAATCAAATCAGTACAGCATCTATGTCTTAACCAGCTAACAATTTCAAAAAGTTTGCTTATTCAACATAAACTTAGATTTGAATGATTGTTCCGAGCTTGAAATTATTCCCCAAAATTTTTTGTCATGCTTTACCCAATTAGAAGCATTGTATATGTGTAATTCCTTGATCATGTGGGAGGGTAGAGGAGTCAACATAGGGAGAATCCTTGATGAGTTGAAGCATTTGCGTGATCGCTTGACCACTTTAGAAATCAGTATTCCAAATGTTAAAATGTCAGAAGGCTTGCTCTCCCCGCAACTGAAAAGATACAAAATATCCATAGATCGTAATCGGATTTCGCCTCCTAAGAATTCAAGAACGTTGAGAGTCAAGTTGAATACCAATGACAATGCGGATGAAGTTATCTCGCAGTTGAAGGGAATCAAACAACTAGAGTTGGTTGCAGATGATCACTTAACTGACTCAAAGCAGTCGGTATCTCTTGATGCCTTGTTCTCGTTGGAGTCATTGTCTCTAAGAGGTTTGAACTTTGAGAAGATATGTAATGTTCCACTTGCAGCAGAGTCTTTCTGCCAACTAAGAACTATTACAGTGTACCGTTGTGATAAACTAACTAATATCTTCTCATTCTCCATTGATGGAGTCCTTCCAAAACTTCAAGAAATTGAAGTGTCATACTGCAAAAATATGAAAGAGATTTTTGCTATTGAGAGAGAAGATGATGTCAACAACACAGAATTGATTCATGAGATTCAATTCAGTCAATTATGCTCCGTGACTTTGAGTGATCTACCGAAGCTCAAAAGTTTCTGCCATAGAGTGAAGACAACTTCCCAATTGCAATTGACAAGTAGTACAAATGATGGAGAAATCATTTCAGAGGACATGATTGATATTCCCAAGTCACTTTTCAACAGGAAGGTATCAATCCCGTTCTTTCTCATGTTATTCTACGTCAAACAAAAATATAAATTAGTATCTTCCTAATATAAAAAAATTGTAATGTCATGCATTTGATTAGCTTTTAAAATATGAATATCATAAATTGTCTCACTAACTTTAATTTGTTTGGAAAATCAGGAAAATATAAAAATACTGTATACAGTATACAGTGGTAGCCATATACTTACTGTATACAGTGGATGTAACCTCTGTTACTCTGTTAGTATATATCATTCTCATCCCTTTTATCTTTTCAACGTACAAATCTCACATACTAATTTCAAAAATCTCTTTTTATAATTACAACTTTCCATCTTTCATGAATATATAAATTCAAGTGGGATCAAAAACGAGCCAAACTTGAGAGTGGAATTTATACACTTTATTTTCATTATTTTAAAAGTTTATCTTTATATATACTTCTAGTATTTATTTAATTGTTTTATTTTTAAGGTTGTCGATCTTGAGTTTAGATAGGTTGAAAATTTTAATTATATTCAATTAATTATCTCTACCAAACAAATAAGATTGAAACAACTTTATTTGCAGGTTGTGTTCCCCAACTTGGAGACCTTATACATTTCATGCATGTGTGCTGAAAAGATTTGGCACAACCAACTTCCAACAATGTCTTCTTCCTTTCAAAATTTAAATCGTTTGGATGTACGCTGTTGTGATAATTTAAAAGAGCTATTTCCATCTTCTATGGTTAATAGCTTTGTGCAACTCCAATATCTTGAGATATCTTATTGCTCTCTTTTGGAAGAGATGGTATTCATGGAAGAGTTAAAAGAAGAAGAAAGGAAGGATACTCACTTTCTATTCTTGAAAGAAATGACCATAAAATATTGTCCTAATTTTAAGGGGTTCATCTCTAATGGCAAGGTACGTATACTACTATATATTTTCTCTTTATTATTGTTTTTTAATTAATTGAAATATTGTACAAAATCCACGATCTAAAATCCAAAATTTAATTTTGTATTTACAGCTTTCCAACTTTGCATGAGTACAGAATTTGAGTGGGTTAAGGTGTTGTTCGGTGTTGTTTCCAAAAAACATATTTGCCTTCCAATAACAGTGAGAACTTGTTGGGCAACATTTTTTACATGAACAGGTCACAACAAACTTCAACGGATTTTTTTAATAAATCGATGATAAGTTTTATAGTGCTTTTTTATTAATAATAATAATGAAAAAAATAAAAAATAAAAATTTTACTCGACAAATATCATCAGATATGTTGAAATCATTGCACGATGCATTAACATTTTTTAGAAATAACAAAAGAGATATTTTTTTGGAGTGGTTTTACAATTATTAGGGAAGAAAACAGCAGAGATCAGATAACCAAATAATCGATTTTGATAGTTAATAGGTCAACTTCATTAATGTGAACTGATAGAGATTGATTGGTAAACCAAGAAATATTGAAACTCTATATATATATACACGTTGTTTTTGTATCAAATTATTCAAATGTTTTCTATTTCTTCATCATTCAATATTAAACTTGTTTTCCCGTATTTTTATTTTTAGAATATTATTTTTGATAATCTATGTAAATATTCAGTTACCAAAAACATAAATTTAATTTCTTATTTTTATTTTATATTGCAAATTTTCAAAATAAAATTTCATTCTTGAAATAAAAATAATGTAACAAATCTTAAACCATTTTTATGTTATAATTACAATATATTATTCATGATTAAGATATGATAAATAATAATTATTTTTTAAAAAGGAATAGGATAAATAATGAGGTAGAAATGGTTTTGATTTATATATATATAAATAAATAAAAATTGAAGGTTCAACGATGGTGTTGAAAGTTAAAATGTGATTAATGTTTTTTTTTTTTTTTTTTTTAGATGTTTATCATAAGTAATAGGTAAAAAGAAATAAATTTGTATAATATAAAATTATGATAAAATTGGAAACATGTTATCTTTGGTAGGATAATCTTGGAATAAAATATATTAAATGCAATCCAGTGATTCGGAATTAAGTTAAAAGTCAAGATTTTTTTACTTTTTATTTTAAGTTGTTTTTTGGTATTTTTTAATTAAGTTGTTTAACCACTTTAAAAAAAAAAAATGATTGTTTTCCTTTTAATGCCTTGTAACTTGCACCCGTAGAAAACATCTAAATTATGTTTTCAATGTTCTATGTTTTGGTTTCCTTGTTTTCATGAGGCACACCTATTAATAATTTTATTTTTCTAAAATACATTTATTTAATTATTAATAAGTTATATATAATAGTTATCTATAATAATAATGGCAATATTGTATAAACATCCTTTGCCTTAGTTGAGATCCGTTAACTCATAATAGTCTTTGGTAAAAGTTGTTGATGTTGAATTGAGATTAATTATTTTAGAGTAATGCTAGGCATTTTAATTTTTTTTTCCAAATAATGTGGCATGTGAGATGTCAACATCATATTACTTATCACATAATCTTATAATTAGAAAGCCTACTATTACTCACTATTTTTTTAACGGAAGAGTATACATTATTCTAATATTCTTATTAGATGTTTAAAGATTCATATTAGTGAATTAAGAATTTTTTATTTATCACTGTGGTTTGATTTATAAGCTATCCGCAATGTGATGATAAGATATTAATATAAATCACCACATATGTCTTTATCTTCGCTTTTCTTAGTTTTCCTATTATACAAGCTTTGTGATCTTGTAGAATTCAATTAACCTTTCCCCCTTTATTTACATTTATTGTTTCGTTATTTTTGGATATTTTTTTTAATAATTATTTTCAGTTATAATTAGAAAGAACCCTTCGTAACTCAATGTTATGAACACTACAGATTGGATTTCCTTCCTTGAAAAAAATGGAGATAAGCTTGTGTCCTAAATTTAAGGAGTTCATCTTCAATGATAAGGTACATATTATACTATAGTATGTAATCTTCTACTTATTATTGTTTTAAAATCACCCACCTAAAATTCTTTACATTAACATCTTTATTGTAATTAACATGGACCGTACATAATCCACGTTCTAAAATCCAAAATTTAAGTTTGTAATTAAAACTTGAGTTCTTAAGATTTACAACACTGTGGCCTATTTTTGTGGCCTTGTTACTAATTTATTAAGTTGAGTTTTAATATCACGTAAAATAGTTCAGAGAGAATTGAGTGGCAGAGCAGAAAAGAAGAAAATAAGAGAAGAGAAGAAAATTAGACCAAGTGAAGTGAGAAACAAAAAGTCCATTTAAAAATAAAAAGAAACATATGTTGAATTTTCTTAAAAACAATTGATTTAGTTTTAAAGATCCACAGGACCACAATGTATAGCAATGTCCTTTTCTTAAAAGCAATGTATAAGAGTTGATTCTATTAGCTATTTGCAATGTGATGATAAGTTATGTATTCATCTTCACATATCTTATCCTTATTTTTGCGTTTCTTATTTGTCCAAGTATACAAGCTTTGTGAGATTTGTTGAATGTAATTTACATTTTCCCCTTTAATTAGTTACACTTGATTTTCTATTTGTTTATTTTTGGATAAATGTTTTATAATTACTTTCAGTTATAGTTAGAAAGAATCCTCTGTAACTCAATAGCATATATACTTACAGGTTGCAGTTCCTAACATAGAGGAATTGACAATTTGGGGCATGGACAACTTGGAGAAAATATGGCACAACCAACTTGTTAATGATTCCTTTTGTAAATTAAAATCATTGATAGTTGGAGGGGGGGTTTTGGAAGGGGGTTGCAAGAAGCTATTAAATGTGTTTCCATCAAACATTTATGGAAGGTTGTTAAGCCTAGAGTCTCTGGAAGTTAGTTGGTGTGGCTCTCTAGAAGAAATATTCGATCTCCGAGAATTGAGTATTTATGATTCCCAAATAATGATCTCCTTTGCAAACCTACAAAAATTGGAAGTTTCAAATTGTTCAAGTCTAAAAAACCTGTTTTCTGCATCTATCCTTGCAAAGGAAGGAGTAGTGATGGAAGAAGCACCTGCTAGGTTTCTCTTTCCGAAATTGACCTCCTTGGAACTGTATTATCTACCACAACTTAGAAGCTTCTACCCAGGTAGACATAAAGTGGAAGGGCCTGTCTTGAAAAAGTTGGAGCTGTTTAAATGTGGCATCCGTGACACTGACGAGGAGGGCCAAATGCAACAACCTTCTTTTTTCTCCTTGGTCGAAGAGGTAAGAGAATAAGACCCTTTTTTTTTTCTTCTTTAGTTAGTAATTTCTTGCAACACAATTTGATCAAAATTTAATTTTGTAATTACAACTTTCTTCAACAAAATTTAATACCATTCGGAATTTTGCACATCTATTATAGGCACCCAATTCTTCTTCCCTCTCTTTCACTTCTCTCACACAAATCATCGAACACCTTATAGGCACCCACACAAAATCTCTCAAAACACAAAGTCTCTCTACAAACCCACATTCTTCACTCAAATTTAGTGACATCACTGATAAAAACAGTTCAACACCACAACTAATTCAACATCATCAAACACTTCGTTGATAAAAAAAAAAGGGGAAGAAAAAGGACTGAGCTAATCCATCTATTCTATATGTGTTTCCTCCCTGCCATTGTTGTTTCTTTTCTTCAAACGAAAACAAATCCCCTGAAAACCCAACAACCATTGGGTCTTAACCCCTCTTTGAGTCTTCAAAATCGTTGTCTTCTTCTCAAGTCTGCAAAAAGGCACTGAGAGAATCAGAAAAAGGAAAAGTGCAAAATGGTCATAAATTAGAAGTTAAAGTGTATTTTTATCGGTTACCAATACTTTTATGTTATTTAAACAAAAGTTATTAGTTTAGTGACAATTCCAAAAATTCAGTTGGAATCGGTGTTATTTGGTCATTTCCTCTCAAAAAAACTTTCCAACTTTGAATGAGCTTAAATTCAGGTGGGGTAAATGTTTAGATCTAATCTATATACTATCTAGTATATTGTGTGTAATTATTTTTTTTGTGATTATTTTTTATTTCTAAAGTAATTGATGTTGAGTTTATATTATTATTATTATTATTATTATTATTATTAACAAGAGAGTATACAGCATTCTTACTAGTATTGATTCTAGTATTAAATTTTTATAATTTATTATTATGAGTTGATTCTATTAGCTAGCTATCCTGATAAGATTATATAAATCACCACATATCTTATCTTTATTTTTTCTTTTCTTACGAGCTTTGTGAGATTTGTAGAATTTAATTTACATTTTCCCAAGTTAGTTACACTTATTTACTATTTCTTTATTTTTTTTCTCTCCTTGGTAGAACAGGTATGACAGTAAAACCCTTTTTCTTCTTCTTTAGTTAGTAATTTCTTGCCACACAATTTGATCAATTATCCGCCTCTATTTAAATCGATATGAAAATTGTCTTATGTATGGTCTTTGAAATTACTTTGCTTCTTATGATTTGATTGATTGCTAGGCATTCCCTTGTTTGGAGGAATTGAGATTAAATGGAGAACAGGTCACGATGCTGTGTCAAGGCCGGTTTCCAGAATCTCTCTTTGGTGGACTTAAAATTCTTCGAGTCAATAATGATAATGAATCGATTTCTCCATTTGGTATCATTCAAAGATGTCAGAATCTGGAAGAGCTTTCACTTTTTTGAAGTCATAACAAAGAGATATTTCCCCATGGAGAGGACCAAACACAGACAAAAATAAAAACATTAAATCTTTCCAGCCTTTACGATTTGAAGTACATATGGAAACAGAACTCCAAATTAGACTTGATTATTCAACATCTTGAAGTTCTAAAAGTAGAGTGGTGTCACAATTTGATCAATCTAATGCCACCTCCAACTTCTTTCTAGAATCCTTCAACGTCTTTCCAGAATCTAACATCTCTGAAAGTTGAGTGTTGTAGTAGTTTGATAAACATTGGAACATCCTCCGTAGCCAAAAGCCTGGTGCAGCTCACTGAAATGAGGATAAGCTACTGCGAAAAGATTACAGAAGTGATAGGAAATCATGGAGATGTAGAAGAGGATGAAATTATTTTCAGAAAGTTGAAGAGTTTGAAGCTCCGATCTTTACCAAGTCTCACAAGTTTCTGCTCTTGGAATTTCACCTTAAAATTCTCATCTTTAGAAACTTTGACTGTGCGACAATGCTCGAAAATGAAGATTTTCTCTCAAGGAGACTTAACCACGGAAAAGTTACAAGAAGTCGAAATTGACGAGGAATCAGTTGAACTCCGTTCACACTTTAACCTTAACACAGCCATACAACAGTCCTATGAAAAAGCGGTACACATTGATTCACTAAACTCAACAATATCTAGTATTTTTCCATAGATTTTTTTTTATACAATTTCTGCTTTCACCTGTAATATGCTTTGTTTTGCTACAGAATTCCGCAAAAGACAATGGTGCTTCTTCTAGTCACCATTTCGAAATTGACCAGGAATCGATACAACAGTCCGACGAAGAAGCCATACAACAGTCCCACAAAGAAGCGGTACACAAAAATTCACTAAGCTAAACAATATCTAGTACTTTTCATAGATTTTTGTATACAATTTCTGCTTTCACCTTTAATATGTTTTGTTTTGCTACAGAATGAAGACTACAGTGCTTCTTCTAGTGACCATTCGGAGTGAAGACCCTTTTGTATAGATTGTGAGACATTGAACCTTGCTCATGTTTTTCATGTTAAAGTCAGACGTGGGAGGTTCTTCTTTCTATATGTTCTGTGTTCTTCTTTAGCTTTAGCATTTGTTCTTATGATGTTGCTGCCTTTGAAGTGTTGCAGTACTCGTTTTCATGAACTTCTTTGATTGTTTCTATGGTTGCAGTACTGTGATAAAAACTTATTTACATTATTGTTTTCTCTCCAAGTTAATGTTACATTAGATTTATATAGATAAATTCATGTACTTGTTAGTAGAATATAGACAACATATGGAGGAGTGAAAACATTTTTTGTGTAGTTTGTGAGGCATTGCACCTTGCTCATGGTTTTCATGTTGAAGTCAGATGTAATTTCACTGTTATCCTTTAGCTTCATTCATATGATGTTTGCTGTTTCTGAAGTGTTGAAGCTCTCGTTTTCATGAACTTCAATGGTTCTATGGTTATCCTTTAATGCTTACATTAATTCTCTCTCTCCAAGTTACAATGTTAGTTATATGGATAACTATTTATGGACTTAGTTGTAGGCCTGTCGGCCAACTGTTCCAGCTACCGGAAATAGCCAGGAATCATTGGAGCCACAAACCCACCAAGTGAAAGATGGTAAGAAGGTGAATACTAAACAAGAAGGTTATGCTTTCTCAGGTAATGAAAACAAATCAATTGCAATAAATCAAAACCGAAACTTGATTTTAGACGGTTTATGTGCTAGAGGAATGACCTCTAGGCTGCAAATCAACAAAGCTGAATTCCAATACACAATCAATTCATCAGTTACATTAATCAAATACATTACACTTTAACTTGAATGTAGATGTTGGTAAAAGGAAAACACAAGTGACACAACTTAAGCTCCGTTGCATACAATCAGATAAACTTAACTCTGCTTACACTAACGCATTACGAAAGTTAAAATCAGACTGCTGTTAAACTGTTTTCTCCTTACATTATCATACTTCCTGATCAGTTTGCCATGCCAAGTACCAACAGGGCAACAGATAAACAAATACAACATTAGAAGTCTAGGCCACTACACGGAACCACATAAACAGAACCTTTGAATTGACTACGACTACAAATTAGAATCAAATCTGGCTTCATTTTTATACCTGTAAACGTCACAGCAGCACAACTCTTCCAGTCACTATCATTCCAAAATTTTCCATAGCTGAGGCTCAGATTGTCATGGCGGTGAATACTAAAATGAATAGCAAAATCAATCTAACCATCCATTTCTTCCAATGCAACCAGTAAATAAGAAGGTTATGTTTTCTCATGGAACATAAAACAAGTCAAAAATACAATAAATTTAAACCAAAACTTGATTTCAGACAGTTTACGTGCTAGATGATTGACCTCTAGACTGCAAACAAATCAAACAAAAGCTGAATTCTAATCTGACACAGATACACAATCAATTCATCAGAAACATTGATCAAATACATTACACAATCAATGCAGATGTTGGTATAAGGAAACACAAAAACACAACTTAGCTCTACAATTAGATAAACTGAACCCTGCTTCCACTTTCGCATTTCAAAAGTTAAAATCAGACTGCCGTTTCTCATTACATTATCATACTTCCCCATTTTTCCATGCCAAGTACCAACATATAAATAAATACAACATCAGAAGTCTAGACCACTACACATAACCAGATAAACAGAACTTTTAAATTGAGTATGACTACAAACTAGGATCAAATCCGACTTCATATTTATACCCCTGTAAATGTGACAGCAGCATGACTCTTCCAGTCACTATCGCTCCCAAATTGTTTAGCTAAGGCTTAGATTGTTTAGAGCACGTATTCAAAGCAGAAATATAGAAACGCATAATTATTCAATAAGGTGACTGCTAGAAACAACTTGAAATATATAGAACAGAACCCTCCTAGCACATAGGTTGTCTCTGGCTGCACCCAAGGTAATATCTTCTCAGCAAACTGCATTTGTTACAAGAATTTTCTCAGATACTAAGGTTTACAGGGTAATGTTCGGATGAAAATAGATACTACTATAATGCATGGTTTTAAAAGGCGGTTTGAGGCGTACGCCTCGAGGCGGTGAGGCGGAAAGGCGGTCAAAAAACGCACCGAGGCGTACGCCTCATGGTGGTTTTGAAAAACGTAAGCCTCAGAATTTGAGGCGTACGCCTCTGAGGCGTACCGCCTCGAGGCTTATGAGGCATACGCCTCAAAAAAACCTTGTATTTGGGCCTTTTTTTGCTGTTGGGTCGGTTGGGCCTTTAATGGGTCAATATAAAAATAGTTTTGGGCCTTTGTTTTGGGCCTATTAATAAACCAAAGTCTGAAATAACAAAATAAAACACACAACAAAACTAAAAAACTCTAGCCCAAAGTCTGAAATAACAAAATAAAACACACAACAAAATTAAAAAACCCTAGCCCAATAAAAGAAAAGAGAGTATAAGGAAGAGATCTATTTTAAGTCGAAGACTTGTTCTAAATTTCTAGTTTAGGATGGGAGGATTCATAGTTTTTAGTCTTTTGTCTTGTGAGTTATGACTTTGCTTTGTTATTAATTTTCTCTATTATGAATTAAATCATGTTGTGTGTTTTATTTGATGGTAAATTAGTAATGTTATTGACTCATTGGTATTATGGCATTGGATCTATTGGTATGAATTATGAAATATGCATTTCTAGTTTGTTTTTATAATTTTTTGCTGTTTTCTATTTTTTTTAATTTTTATTATTAATTAATTGGGGTTTACGCCTCATTTCTATGCCTCGAGGCTTACGCCTCATGAGGCGGTGGGCAACCGCCTCGAGGCTCGTTTTCGCCTTTCAAAACCTTGCTATAATGTATTGATAAACTTCAATAAACTAAAGTCATATAGACTACTTAAAGAAACATAATCACCATCAAGAAAACATCCAACCTAACAAGTATAGAAGAGACACATATCAAACACTTCAATAACAAACCAAAAGTATCAGGAAATTCTAGCATGAAATTAAGTTTAAATTAAGTTTAGGAACAGACTGAGATAATTTAAAAATTAGGTTTAGCATGTAATTCCATTAGAATTCAGAGACAAGGTATATATATATATATATATATAAAATAAACCAAGTAGACTAAATTAAGCACACGGGGTGCTTTGAGATGATGATGAATTCAGGAGATGGACCTAAACCCTTGTGAGCAATGAGATCAATTCTTGAATCTCCAAGACAAGACTGATATCGTCGTCTTGATCCAAAGATGAAAACGACCTTGAAAGCTCAAGGTCAATCTTTCGAGCAAACACTGTCCTGAACCTGCGTTCCAACTCCTTGGACCTCCAGCCTCCAAGCAGCCGCAGAAGACCCTTTTCGTCAACCTGTGCCTGCAAGGAAGGGTCCAAATAAGCGAGAGCAAACTGGAGTTGCTCTCTCAAGTCTCAAGTGAGGATACTCTGATAAAATCTGCTTCTCTAAGTTTTAAAAGACGCTCATATTTTGGATCAGGTTTGGTGAAACTGTCCCTCCAAATTTGCAACTTTCACATCTGCTTGAATTGAAGAGTTGTTCAGACTTTGAATTTCTTCCTAAGAATTGAAATTGGATTCAATACCAGGTCAACAATTAATTAAAAATTTTAATAACCAAATTTACAAATAACCAAGCTACATTGAAGAATAAGATCTAATACAAGTAACTATTAATAACAAAATTTACAGGTAAAAAAGATACTGTTGAAAAAGCCAATTATAACTCTGTTAACGAACAGTTTGGATTCAATACAAGTAACAATAAATAAATAAATAAAATTACCTGTTGCTGTTGTGATTGTTGAGTTGGTGATTGTTGAAGCCATGAACGACTCTGGAATTCCTTCTTCTTCTCTTATTAGGGTTTTTGCACATAAAATAATCACAATAATAAACGGGCCTAGTTAACGCAAACAAAAATGCTGACTTACCAAACTGTACTTGTTGAAACATATAAATGTGTATATATCTTGAAATTTATTGATTTTTAATGTCTCATATATTTTTAATTGTATATAATATAATTTTCTGTATATAAAAAAAAAAACAAAGAAAATTATTTAAAATTAATAATCATTTATAAAAAAAAAAAATCAATTTAATTAAGGATAATAAACAGATGCATATTAGAATCAAATACTTATACAAATGATTTTGCTGGAAGCTGTTTTTAGAATTTCAACTGCACAACTAAACAATTGATATAAATAGATATTGATATTTTGTGTAAATACATGGTAGGTTCTCCTAGGGTTTTCTCTCCAAAACCCTAGTGTAGAAGAAGTAGGGTTTAAGGGCGGTTTTTCTTGGGTTTGACAGCACCATTTTTTCTGATTGTGTTTTGGGAATCTTGTTTTCGTTCTCTTTACTTGGATGGAGCAAGAAGAGATTTCTAGGTTATGTGCGGCTCTTTCGATCAAAAGTAAGGAAGAAAAGCTTTGGAGTGTTCAAGACTCCTTAAAGGTGTCCGCAGGCCGGAAACTTGATTTATGTCTGGTCGGTAAAATCCTATCCAACAAACATGTCAATAGAGATGTTTTTAGAGCTGTATTACCAAAGATTTGGCAAACACAGATGGAGATTGAGGTTGTACAGGACAATACTTTTATTTTTTATTTTCGGAATCCGAGTGACCGTTTTAGGGTTCTTGCTGGGGGACCATGGAGTTTTGATAATAGCTTATTGGTGTTGGAGAAGGTTTATGGTGTGGGGGATATTGCTAAAGTCAGTTTTACCCGAGCAGAGTTTTGGATCCAAATCCTGAATGCTCCTTTGTTGTGTATGACGAAGGAGATGGGGGTTTTTTTGGGGAAGCTGTTAGTGGACCTGGTGGATATTGATGTGGGTGTTACGGGAGAGTGTTTTGGTAAATATATGCGAGTTAAGGTAGCTATTGATGTGTCTCAGCCTCTTAAGAGATTTTTGAGATTGGATTTGCTAGGAGATGGACAGGAATCACTTGTATTGTTACGTTATGAAAAGCTCCCCGAATATTGCTTTAACTATGGAGTCCTTGGTCATTCTTACCAAATGTGTGGTAGTGGTACTGCGAATGGACGGATAGATGATTCTGAATTTGAGTTTGGTCCCTGGATGAGGGCTTCGACTCCTCCTGGACAAAATAGGAAGGTTGGTCAGCATAGGCCATCTGGTGGGGTTTTCAACAAGCAGGATGTGGGGCGGAAATATTCGACTAGTGGGAATGTGGAACATAGTAGTACTAGTAGTTCGTGGAAATCTCGGACTGCCGCTGAGGTTGAGCGAAGTCAGAATTCCGCTGAGCGGCAAAAAATGGAGATGGAGGTTGACAGACAGACTTTGGGTAGTGTAGATAAAGCAGAAGATACTAACGAAAGAACTCCATCGGCAGGGGTTGTGGGTGTTGGGATGGACTCGTTATTAGTGGCAGATTCAAGGCAGGGAGTTAACCCAATTACAGCTGAGATTACAAAGGCGGTTGGGACGGTGGGCAAGGTGGCTTTGGTTGAGCATGAGGGTGGTGTTTCGGTGGGTCATGTCGATACTGATGATGTGTTAGGGAAGTCTGTGGGAGAAGGGACGACAGGTGTGGATCAACAACAGGGTGGCAGGTCTGATGCTGTGGCTCTTGCTCGAGACTTTGAGGTCCAGTCTGTTTGCTCGGGTGTAGAGGTAGGGGCTGTTCAGAAAAAGGGCAAATGGAAACGCTGGGCGCGAGAGGGTGGATTGCGAGTTCAAGGTCCTATGGACGTTGTGCAAGTGGAGAAGAAAAGAAACAGTAATGTTGTTGTTACAAGTACTCAGTCGGATTTGAAAAAACTGAAAGAAGATGGTGCTTTTGGCCAGGAGCCAATTGAGATATCGGCGAGTCGGGCAGGTTCCCCGGCTTGCCGGACTCAATGAAAATCCTGAGTTGGAACGCTCGAGGTCTGGGTGGCGGTCGAGCGTTCCGGGTTCTGCATTCGTTAATGCAGGACCATCGCCTGGAGGTTCTTTTTTGATGGAAACTATTAGTGATCACAATGCTATGGAGTGTCTTCGTATTAAGTTGGGGTTTGATGCAAAGTTGGTTGTGGACAGAATTGGCAACTGTAACACCCCAAAATTCAAAGAGAAATCAAGTACTTTGATATGGAATGTTCTATCATAAACCATAAATTAATTCACCAAAGAAAATTAATAATTATAAAATACCTCCAAATAAATCATTCTTCAACGTAAATATATCTCCAAATACATTCAACAATAAGGTCCAAAACGATCTAAAGGAAATGAAAACAATTCCGAGAATCCTAACTTCAAATTCTAATTAACAAAATCAAAGGGAGTCGTTATAAAAAAATCTCAATCACTTCCAATTCCAAGTCTATCGCCCTAACGGTAAGCTCTTAAGAATCTCTGTCTGCAAAATGTCAAATGACAAGGGGTGAGCTGTCAACTCAATAAGCATTGCATAATACGCAATCGAAAACATTTATAACAAATACCAAAAACTTTTAAAGAGTACATAAAAGCAAAAATCAAATATTCATATACAAGTAAACTTGTAAAATTAAAGTAACATTTTCATATACAAAAATACATTTGCAAAAGTAACATTTTCATTGTACAATAGCGATTGGTAATATTTCATAAAAATAAGCTCAAGTCAAGTAGTGTCACCGATACCCCTGGTGACCCGGCCATTTACATTTCAGAAATTGGTACAAGACCAAAATCATAACATTTCATTTAGAAATTGGTACAAGACCAAAATCATAACATTTCATTTGTCGCGCGCGCTGCATTTACATTTTCACTAGTGATCACCATTTCATTACATTTCATTTACTACTGACATTGAGCTAAAACATTACTTTCAAAATATGTATATAATAATACATTTGCATTACTAAAGCGCAAAACAATGGACCATATAAACTTTTAAAGAATAGTTCAAGTAAAGGCAAAATTCATTTACAGAATTGGATAAATAAAAGTAACGAATATATAAGTAGAAAAATATGAGTTTACATAAGTATAAGCATATAAATATATATATATATATATATATATATATCATTTCAGAACAGAATAATATAATAATTAAATTTGTTTCATAAGAAAACTATATTTTTTTCTTTTTGCAACCACATACTATGCAAAAACCACTTACCTTGGAAGCTAGCTAGTTTAATGCTTCACTAACGATATAGGAAAGTCACACGCGGAACCTAAACATTTAGAATAACAATCCTTCAATCAAAATAACCAAATAAAAGAAATATGACTCCACTTCTTAGAAGAAAATACATTTTATTCATTTTATTGCAGAAACTCTAGTAAAACAGGTTTTAGTGCGCAAACGTTTGTGATTCGAAAATCTTATGGGCCTCAAAATATTTCAAAACTTAGTCAATAAAACTAAACATCAGATTTCTAACTCCTCTCAAAATATCGGAATTTTATCAAACACCTATGAATTTCTATAATTTTCTAAGCACCCAAAGGTCAAACCTGACAGCATAAATTTCGATCCTCCAACCAGATTTCGTATCAAAGTTTAACAACCCTACAGACCATGAAAAATTCCAAAATTTTATTTATAGACTAATATACCAGAAATATATCTCCATACCAAAAATCAGAATTTTATCTATCTCCGTTTAAGAATTAAAATTCCTACAACACCAAGAGATCATGACTGTCAGCCTAACTATTATTGCTTAAACATCAAATATACCCACATAATTAAAATAATTATATATCACTAAAATTCACGAAATTTAATATCCTGGTTCAATATATCTCTAAAATCACAGTACTAAAAATCAGACCTAGATACATCCCCAATATCAATTTAAAATTACTCTAACTTAATAAAATCAGTTTGACGATTCAGAAAATCTACATATGTAATCAATTTTAGAAATAAAATCTTCCTAAGATAATCACCACCAAAAATTCCGAAAATTAAAATCCAAGTTGATATAAATGTCTACTATTCTCATACCAAATTTTACCATCAACTGCAATCTACAAATATAATTAAAATTATCAACACAATATATTGCTTATCCAATACTAAAACAAATCAAAATTACAACTTATACTAACACTCAAATTTGAACTCTTTAATGAACTCCAAAATCCATGCATTAAGACATCTCCATCCAAAAAACTAAAATCGAACAATTGATAGAGGCCCAATCTTTGTTAATGAGATATTTGAATGTTTAAAAAAAAAACAAAGAGTTTTGATTAGAGAGATTAAAACTGTAAATGAACATTTAAAGAAAAACAAATTTAAGAACTTTACCTTGAAAATACTCTGACTCAATCTACCAAAATAGTAGTTTTCTATATTCTTTTGTGAGAGTTATCGATTTTCAGAAAAGAAAGCGTAGAAAAGAATATAAAAGTTTTAACGTGAAAACTCATTTATATCTCTTTAAAGAGAAGAATACAAATACAAATCAAATTCAATTTCCTAATGTCTCTACACATTGAGATGAAAATAATTAGTTTAAGGAGTTAGTGGTTTCTCCTAGTAAACCACCTATAAATCCTAACTGAATTAAACTACTAAACTAACGATAATGCTTCTATTATCTATTCTATTATCTATTATTATTACTAATAAAGAGGAAAAATTACGGGTCTTACAGCAACAGTGGTGGTTTATGTTTGTTTTGGAAGGTAGACGTCGATATTTCTCTCTTGACGTATTCTCGTTTTCACATTGATACAGTGATTACGTCAAATGGTGATAAAAAGTGGAGATGGACTGGTTTTTATGGAAATCCGAGTGCGGCTCAAAGGGTTCATGGGTGGTTGTTGTTAAGGAGGTTGGCGGACATGTCAGCTCTTCCTTGGCTAATTGGCGGTGATTTTAATGAGGTTTTGAATTTGTCTGAAAAGCAAGGGGGGGCTGTTAGACAGAATGTGTTTATGGACAATTTTAAAGATGCTTTGGTGTATGGTGGGCTTAAGGATTTGGGTTACTCGGGTCCTTTGTATACTTGGTCGAACCGGCGCGAACCAAGTCAGCTTGTTCTTGAGAGGTTGGATCGGTTTGTGAGCAATGAGGACTGGCAGAATTTGTTTCCTTATTTTTTTGTCCGTCATCTTGATTTTATCAAGTCCGATCATCGTCCGATAATCCTTTGTTTTGACGTTCAGCAGTCTGTGGTTCCGAGGGGGCGTCGTTTTTACTAAGAGTGTTGCTGGGAAGAGAAGGCTGAATGCCATGAGATTATTCAGAGTAGTTGGCGAGGGGTGGATGATCCAAACCGGATGAGAGGGATGGTCAGGAGACTGTCTACTTGTGCACGGCGGCTTCAGCAGTGGAATACGTCCAATATGGGTGTTTTCAAGGAGAAGATTGATGCTAAGAAAAGGGAGATGGCAGGTTTTAGTAATTTGGGGGTTGTGGCCGATTGGAATAAGTGGAGAGTGGCTGATCGTGAGCTTGATGATTTACTGAAGGAGGAAGAGGTGTATTGGAGGCAGCGGTCCAGAATTTCTTGGTTGAAAGAAGGGGACCGAAATACAAAGTTTTTTCATGCTAAGGCTTCGTCTAGGAGGAGGAGGAACCAGTTGCATGGGTTATTCGATGGTAACGGTGTTTGGAAAACAAACGAGGAGGAGATGGCAGGTATTATTTCCCAATATTTCTCTTCCATTTTTACTAGTTCCCATCCATCTGCGGAGCAACTTGAGAGGGTTATTGGTTCGGTTGAGCATAGGCTGCCTCCTAATATGAGGGATTTTCTTGATGGTAATTTTTCGGCTGAGGAGGTAAAGGAGGCTTTATTCCAAATGAGTCCTTCCAAATCTCCTGGGGAGGATGGTTTTCCTGCGGCTTTTTTTCAGAAACATTGGGAGGTGGTGGGCAGTGATGTTACGAGACTTTGTTTAGAGTGTCTCAATGATGGCCTCTCCGTGCGTATGATTAATCATACTATTCTTTGTCTTATCCCGAAAGTGAAGAAAGTTGAGAGTATGGCTGATCTAAGACCTATTAGCCTATGCAATGTTATTTACAAATGCATTTCTAAGGCTCTTGCGAATAGAATGCGGAAGGTGCTTAATTTCGTTATCTCAGACTCCCAGAGTGCATTTTTACCGGGTCGTCTGATTACGGGTAATGCGATGGTTGGTTTTGAATGTATGCATGCTTTGCGTCGGAAGGTTAATGGTAAGAAAAAGGGCTTTATGTCTCTTAAATTAGACATGTCAAAGGCTTATGATAGGGTGGACTGGAATTTTTTGAAAGGTATGATGCTTCGTTTGGGTTTCTCTGAAAGGTGGGTTTCAAAAATCATGGGGTGTGTTTCTTCAGTTAGTTACTCTTTCATTTTAAATGGTAAAATTAGAGGGCATATTTCTCCTTCCAGAGGGTTACGTCAAGGAGATCCCCTGTCCCCTTATCTTTTTCTCATATGTGCTGAGGGCTTATCTAGCTTGATCGCAAATTCTGAGAGTAGAGGAGACTTCTATGGGTTTCGGTGTAGTATGGGTGGCCCGAAAGTTACACATCTCTTTTTTGCTGATGATAGCCTCCTCTTTACGAAGGCGACGTTAGCGGAGTGTCGTAATATCAAGAGTTTGTTGGAGTTTTATTCTCAGGCTTCCGGGCAAATTGTCAATTTTAATAAATCTGCGGTTTGTTTTAGTAGGAAGATTGCTTGGTCTGAAAAACGGAGATTGGCGGCGGCTCTTGATATGTCTTTGGTTGAGGTTCATGAAAGGTATTTAGGGCTTCCGTGTGTTACTAATAGAAGCAAACGTGTTCTGTTTGATGATATTAAGGAGCGAGTCTGGAAGAAGCTTCAAAACTGGGGTAATCGGTTTTTTTCGGGTGGTGGGCGTGAGGTTCTTATCAAAGCGGTTGTTTAATCGATCTCGGTGTACTCCATGAATTTATTTAGGTTGCCGAGTTCTTTGATCTTTGAGCTTCATCGTCTTTGTGCGAGGTTTTGGTGGGGGGGTACTGGGGCGAAGCGTAAGATGCACTGGTGTTCCTGGGATATTCTCTGCAAAGCTCATATTAACGGGGGGCTTGGTTTTCGGGATTTGGGGGCCTTCAACAAGGCGATGCTGGCCAAGCAATGCTGGCGTTTGTTGCATAATCAGGACTCTTTAATTGCTCGGATTCTTAAGGGCTGTTATTTCCCTGAGTCCGGTTTTCTTGAGGCTAAAAGGTGTAAGTCTGGGTCTTTTATGTGGAATAGCTTAATGTGGGGCAAAGAGGTTGTGGATAAGGGCTCTCGTTGGAGGGTAGGGAATGATCGTTCGATATCGGTTTACAAGGACAGGTGGATTCCGCGTGCTTCTACTTTTAAAATTGCTTCTCCTCCTGGTCTGGGAGTGGTGACAGTGGCTGATCTTAAGAGGGAGGATGGTTCTTGGAATGAGGAGCTGATTCGGCAGACCTTTTGGGAGGATGAGGTGCATTCGATTCTTGGGATTCCTACTAGTCGTTTGGCTTTGGATGATGTTCTCTTATGGCACTATGAGAAGTCGGGTCGTTTTTCTGTTAGAAGTGGCTATTGGGTTGCTCTTGATGCAAGCTCTAACCCCAGCTATTCGGGTCTGAGCTGCAAGGAATCCTGGTGGAAATTCTTTTGGCGTCTCCAACTTCCGAATAAAATTAAACTCTTTATATGGAAGGCGTGTAACAATTGGTTTCCTGCGAGAGCGAACTTGGCTCGTCACGGTATTCAGCTTGATAGTTTATGTCCAGTTTGTGGTGTTAAATATGAGACTTCTCTTCATGCTCTTTGGCAATGTTCTTCTCTGAAGGCTGTGCGGTCCAGATCCTGTCTGAAGGGTTGGGGTAAGGCGTCTGATGCTTTGTCCTTTGTTGATTTTGTGCTCTCTTGCTACTCTAGTGTCAGTAAGTTGGATTTCGAGCTTCTCTGTGTTGTGTGGTGGTGCGTTTGGTTCAGGAGAAATAATCTGGTGCACTCGGCGGTGCTTTTACCTGATTCGGAGGTGTTTGAGTGGGCTTCTTTATTTATTCAGGAGTTTAGGGCTGCGAATGTTAAGGTTTTGAAGGCTGATTCGGTTCAGTCTGCTCTCCCTCGCTGGACGGCTCCTCCTGATGGAGTGTTCAAGATTAATACTGATGCTGCTTTGAATGTGCAAGGCCTAGTGTCTGGCTTGGGGGTGGTTATCCGTGACTGTCATGGTCAGGTGATGGCATCGCTTTGCAGTCAGATGGGGGTCTGTTATAGCCCTGAAATTGCTGAAGCTCTGGCTATTCGTCGTGGTCTGCGGCTGGCGGTGGAAACTGGTTTGGTTCCGGCTATGTTGGAATCAGATGCGTCTGTGGTTGTTAGTGCTATTGGCTCTCAAGATCGTTCTTTATCTGATGTTGGTATCATTATCCATGATATCTCTTGTCTCCTGAGAAGCCCCTGTTTTAATTCTATTAGTTTTGTCCCTAGGTTGGCAAACAAGGTTGCCCATGGTCTAGCAAAGCTTGCTTTGCGTTTTGTGGGTGAGTCGGTTTGGTTGGAGGACTGTCCCTTGTCTGTGGAGAGTCTGGTCTTGGGCGATGTCCCGAGTTCTTGTATGCGGTTTGGTTCTTCTTAATGCATTTCTTTCTTTTAAAAAAAAAAAGATATAAATAGATATTGATTTGCATGAATTGAAAGAAAATTGAAGAGACAGACAATGATTTTGATTGGGCTCGTTCAGGTTCAATTCAGGTTCGGTTCACATCTGATTGGCCCATCTTCTCCAACTTTTGAATTACAACTGGGTTGGGCAGAATTTCAAATTATAGGTGTTACTTATTTGGGCCACAGCGGGCCCAATATGATTTGGAGTTTTTTTAAAAAATAAACTTTTTTTTAATACTATATTTGAACTTTATATAAATTTATTATTTTCACATACCAGTTGGAGACAAATTAATTTTGATTTTTTTATCCCAATTATATATCCACCTCACTAATCACTATTCATTATTTTTCATCATATATAGCAACTTTTTAAGATATCTGCTTAGAAAAAATCTTATACTTTTCCAATTTATAGAAAAGAAAGTTAATTATAGAAAATTCATTATTGGGTCTCATCAATTCTCCTTTCAAAAAAATATATATATTCTCATTAAAGGAATTTTTTAGATCTTTATAAATAATCACATCTCCCATAAAAAGATAAAATTGCACTAGAGTTCTTGTAATTCTCTATAAACTCAAAATGGCGAATCCAACTTGTTTTTATATTCATATTCATATGCTCTCTATTGTCATTCATGTTTTATTTGTCAATTAAAATAACTAAGACAAGTAACAATTAAGTGTTTGCATTAAAGCGGAAGAAAATATCACCACCAATTTTTTATTTTTTTTTTAAATTAAGTGTTTGCATCAATGCATTCGAATTTTGCAACCATAATGTGAAAACTTTTGGGATTCCTGAGTTCGTAAAGGGGAATTATTTTCATGCAGATATTGATATTGGTTTTTGTTTTAATGGTGCTGTTGATTATACTGATACCAGCATCAATATGTTCAACCGAGAGATTGAAACTTTATCTAATTTTACTTTGGGTGTGTTAGATTTCTTAAATACATTACCCTCTTGAAAGAATATGTGATATCGTTTCTATTTAATTATAATAAATAAATAAATCAGTTCACTTATTGCTTATGTATAATGCCTAATACAATTCAAATAAAATTTTATTGGGCCTAATACATCCCATATATGGTCTTCAAAGCCCTAAAAGACCATAATTCTAGAATTGAGCATAAGATGATAGTCTAAGGAATTGGACTTTAATATTTGGGCCAGCCCGCTTTTAATATCTTTAGATTGAAAAAGGAAAATAAAGTTGGTGGAACTAATGACAACTTGTCCAGCTTTAATAGTTTTGGATCAAACAGGTTCGTGGACCCAAAAAAAACGATTTCGACCCCAAAATTAATTCTGACCCAAACTTTTATTGGCTGCATAGACAATTTTACCTTTGACTTTAGTTTAATGAGATGAAAGTCCAATTTTGCATCCCATAAACACTATCACGTCATCAAAATTTGAACTTTTGTTTACGAAAAAAAAATTGAAAATGATTACAATAAAATCGCATAAACAAAGTTATATTTTTGCACAAACATACCTGACATTTAGTATGATTGTAAACATATGGAGCTTTTGCCCAGAACTATACAAACATCGCCTACCGATAACGGCAGGTGTTAGGAGTTAACCGGGCAAAATTGGTTATAGGTCCAAAAGGCCGAACAAGTTTTTATATTGAATTAACCACTTTTAAATTTTAAGAAACTTATAATTGTTCTCATTCTAAATGTAGATGTTAAAAAGTAAATGATATGATTAAATAATAATTAACACTCTTTTATTTATTATAAAAATAAAAGAGATACATAAATAACTAATTTTATTATTCCTTAACACAATCAAACTAGTTTTTTTTTATTTTTTTATTTTTTTTTATTTTTTTAACACTATCGAACTAAACCACCAAAATAAGGTATACAGAATTTCGGAAGCCACTCAATGCTATTAATGAACTTCTCAACAGTGAAATATTTAACTTCACTAAGGTTGTTCAAGTTATGATATCTAGGCCATTTTGCTCTACCACCAATGTAAGATATGGGCCCAAAGTTCCAAAATTCAACATCATACAAGGTGGTTACATCAGACTGGTCATTGAATTTCATCCAACCTTCAGGATCGATGAAATCATCCATGTAGGATTGCATGATGATCGTTCAAGCATACCTTTTCCACGGTCTACCCAAATGTGTTTTTACATTAGAGTGGGCTTTAAGTTTTGGTGTAGGTAATATTGCAATTGTGGATTACAATTGCAATATTCATTTTATTGACTTCTCTTCTATTATTGGTAGTGATCACAGTTTGTTGCCGATCGAGTGGTCGCCTAACATGTATTGTTGAATTTTGAATAACCATCAAGGCTACACCAAAAATAAAATCCATCATAGCAAATATGTCACAATTGTAGAAAAAATGGTTAACCCCACGGTGTTTGTATAAGGTGTCTTGAAAACCCTCTATTACAGACGATAAAATTACTAGCCATTCTTAATGCTCAAATTGTTAACCTTCAGGACCAGCATTGTGAACAATGCCGATATCTTTAGCCAGGAAATAATCAAAGTTTATATCTATTAACAAAAAATAATAGAATTAGGAATTCAATTTATATATACTGATATACAAGGGGAAAAATCATACAGCCCATTTAAGATAACAATTTAAACGACCTACAAGAAATTCAACAGCAACCGTAGTAGATGTAGGGGGTCGACCTACGGTCGATGTGGATCGGGTCGGATGTGTGCTAGGCCCAAGGCAACTTGGTTGAGCTTGTCGTATGAGGGGATGTCGTCTGCTCTGGGATCCTGCAAGAAATGTTAGTCTGCCGAATGAACGGAGGTCGTCTCCTCAAGAACCTGCAAAAAAAGTTATAACATAAACAGAGCACAGTTAAAACAAAGGTGGTGTGTCTGGATCGTTTAGCCTTAGGTGTGCTTGGGCTGAGCAATCTATTGTGGATGTAGTAGTCTGGTGACCGCCGGTGGTCGGAATCTTCTTAGGGACAGAGTTTCAGTACGCTGATTATAAGCTTTAGTTGAGAGAAAATCAGAGAGCTTTCAAATGAATGAGCTCTTCTTTTATAGGAGGTATAGCTCCAACGTCCACTTTCAGAGACTTGATTGTGGGCGAGATTTGTGGAGCAATATCCTCTCCATAAATGGACTATTATCTGCGGTTACAAGTCCACTCGTAACTGATGCTTTGAATAAGTCAGATATTGCTGGCAGCTATGTTGGGTCGACCAAACACAATGGGCCTGGGATTAGGCTAGTAAAGATTGGGCCTTGGCAGGTTGGGCCTATTGGACCATTTTTGGCTACTACAGTTTGTCCCCCACTCTCTAAATAAGAATCCATCGATTTTAGAGAGTGATTTTCGCTGAGTCGACTGGAGTCGAACGACTTTTTATCTTGAATTCGATAGATATCTTCATTGGTTTCAACCAATGTCGAACGATATTTCCCGTTGAGTCGACTGGAGTCGAACGACTTTGCGTCTTGAATTCGATAAATATCTTCTTTGGTTTTAGCCAATGTCGAACGATATTCGTATCAGAACGAGATCAACATTGATCCTGGATGGAGTCGACCATTTGTCGAATGAACATACCTCAGCGATGTCTCTTTGGTTACTGTTTTTGGCCAACGTTCTCTGGGCGAACGACGTTGTGTCGCTGATTAAGGCTTGACGTTTAGTCGATCCTTTTTTCGGTTTGCTGGTTGAGTATTTAATCTGAAATGATGGATTTAAAAGCAGAAGTGACAGGCGTTTGAGTTTCCAATGCTGGCGTCAGATGCATTTATTTCTTGCGCAGTTAACTAGAAAAGTTTTTTGAATTTAAAACTTTTATCGGGCTTTTCACCCAGGTTAAACGGTGTGGTTTAATTAACCGGAGCAGTTGAATCGGCAGTTGGGAAGGTGTCGACACGTGGCAACTAGGGTTAGTGGGTTTTATAAAACCCAAACCGACCAACTCCTTCAACCAGTTGCTTTGCGTTTGGAATTCTTTATTTTTCACTTGAGAAAACTCCACTCCTTTCTCCACGATCTTGCGCTTGAAGATTCCTTGTTCTCGAATCCTTTCCAGGTTGGTGAAATCTTTCCTTTGCATTTTATTTTCTTCCATTCTTTCTGCGTAAAAAAAACTTGTTAAACATTAGTTTAGAAAGTACCTTTCTTTGTTTTTGAATATCTCTGATGTTTGGATGAAGCTTTTTTGTTTTTATGAACTTTTCTGAAACTGAATCTGAGGGTGTTCTTCAGAAGTTTTGCTAGACTTTTGATGCTTGCATGATTGATCCATGTCAAGTTAGATTGTTTTGCAAAATGTTGTTTCTGTTTTCGTGTAGAAGTCGTCTCGGTGAGAGTAGCTTTCTAGGGTAGATTCCTATCTCAGGATCTAGGTTGGCTTTCCATTAGGAAGTTAGGAAACCCTAGGTTTTTGATCAAGAAGCCCCTTAGGTTGTGATTGTAGCGTATAGCTTTTGTCTGACTTGTGCATTTTCTGCATGTCAGATTTTGGGAATATGATGTCGAGCGACCACACAACCTCTGACTTGGGTATTAGCTGGTCTAATGATGATGATGGAGGAGTCGACAGTACGACGCGAGATGTCGATAGACGGGTCACGGTTGAAAATCCGTCTACATCTCTCTCTATTGATGCTAGGGGTCTCTTAGAACAAGGTGCCGTATACGCCATTGCGTCGGCTGTTGAGTTCCCTGAGTATATAGACGTTGATGAGCCGTCGACATCTGGTCGCTCGCTAGGTATATTAAAAGATAGTCCAGCCAGTGTGATTTCTGAGGACATGTTACCTGGCATTCGTGCGATGTACGGTATCCCTAACGACGTCGAACTACGTGCGCCGAAGGAATACGAGCGTGCCGACTGGGATATACCAGGATGGACGTGTCTCTATGAGTACACCTTCCGTTTAGGTTTTAGATTTCCCATCCCTCAGTTGGTTCGACGAATGTTAGTGTACTACGATCTTGCTCCTGGTCAACTGATGCCCAATACTTGGAGAATATTGTTGGGCTTAGGAATATTATGTGAGAGGAATAATATTCAGTTCGGGCTCGGGTGCCTCCTTCACAATTATTATCTAAAGGAGCATCTGACCGACATTGGACGTTATTCGTTAGTGTCGCGAAATAAAAAGATGGATCTTATTATCGACACGAAGACGAACGACAGAAACTGGAAGGACACATTCTTTTTTGTAAAGGGTCCTCCAGTCGACGGCCCATGGCGGATGGGGAACGAGGTATATCAATACCCACGGGTTTGGAATAGTTATGGTAAGTTTTCTTGACTGTCGAATGGATTGTGGACACATGTTATTTAGATGATTATCTAAACATATTTCGTTTATAACTTTTGCAGAGGTTGGAGGGGCAGGCAAAGCACCGGAGTGTGGTGTCGCTGCCGAGCGTACTAGGATTTTGTTAGAAATCCCAGCAGCGCAGAGAAGTGTTAGCAATTTGCTAACGGAAGGTAATTTCAGGCCTAGTCGACTGTGGAGGTGGTCGACATTAAATAGATCGCGCGCCCCCTATCCTCACGTGAAGGATTTTTTAACGTGCCTGTGGATCAGGAGGAGTTTTGAGATCCTTCAGTTCGACTTGCATTTTTTAAAGCCCCTAACTGATGTTGAACGTCGTTTCGCAGTGACGACGATGGCGAGCGCAGAGATAAACATACCTGACGAGGCCGAGACCTTGAGGCGCTACAGAGAGGAATTCACCAGGAAACGAGCGGCTGCGCAGAAGAAAAGGCAGGCTGCTGAGGCGTCGGCTGGAGGTTCTCCGTCGGTGGTAGGGCCACCTCTGGAGTCTTCACCAGAGAAGACTCAACTAAAAAAGAAGCCAAGAAGGGCCCCTCCTGTCGAACGACAGAAGAAGGCTGCGTCCAGTTCGAAAGATAAGTCGACTGGATCAGACTTCGAACCTGATTCTCCGATGAAGCTTCTTGCTTCGGGGCTGTCATCTTTCAGGGACCCTACTGGGTTTTTGAAGAGGTCGGACGACTTCACTCTGGTCGATGACGATCTGCATTTAAAGAAAATTAAGACAGAGGAGGTGTTCGACACGCTGCTGCTCTCGAACTTCCAGGTAAGAGTTATGGTCTCATCATTTTCTCGTTGTTGGTGAGGTTCTTTATTGATCGATATTTCCCTTATGTTGCAGGCCTACCAAGCGACGTTGCATCTGCATGGTCGATACAAGGCCATCAACGACAAGAGCGTGGCACTTCGTAAGGTGGGCGACGCTCTTAAGGCGGAAAATGCTACACTCTCCGCCGAAAAGAGCGCGGTCGAGCAGCAGAAGGCAACGCTGGAGGAAGAGCTGAAGAATGAGAGGGCTCGACACCAGGCCGAGGTGGCAAGGCTTAATGAAGCAGCTAGCCAACAAGATAAGACCATCGAGGCTTTGAGGGAGAGGGCCATATCGATAGCGGTAGAGGCTGTCTGCAAAACCAGGGCAGGACTTTTCAAGGAATACCTGTCGGGCGACCATTTGAAGTGGGTTCCTCAGACGATGCAAGAAGAAATTGATATGTATGAAGAGATGCAGCGTCTTAAGTTAGAGGAATCTCAAGGGGCGGGTGTCGACGGAGAAGTTCCGCATGTCGATGAGAACCTTGGTGATGATGCGTCGCTCGACAAGGATGCTGCTGCTACTATCGATGGTCCTCCGCTGAATGGCCTATAAACTTGTATTATTTTTGTATGATTTTGGTCGCCTTCGACCTATTTTTGTAATATTTCGAATGATTTGGTCGACTTCGACCTTATTTTTTCCTTTACTCAATAGTCTTAATAGAATTTCGTCTTTAATTTTGCATTTGTGATGAAATCTTTCGTGTGATGATAACATAAGATTTTTGCAGGGAATGAGATGAGCCTGTAAACCCATGCTCAAACGTAAGGCGATCGACATTATATGAGACTTTGATTTTGTATATACATGATAAGCCTGTAAACTTATGCTCGTTATATAGATCGGTCGACATAACTTATAAGGATGATTCAACTGAGAATAATTTTATCATTGATGTCGTATGATGGTCGACATGACCTTTTACATTGAATTTCGCGTGCATGCGTTTGATGGTCGACACGACCTTTTACATTGAATTTCGCGTACATGCGTTTGATAGTCGACACGACCTTTTACATTGAATTTCGCGTACATGCGTTTGATGGTCGACACGACCTTGTCTTGTTACCGTTGCCATTTGTCCCCAGTACTACTCCCTCACTTTCAATATGCGTTAGTCGACTGAAGTATATTGAGAGTGGTCATTTAGAGAGTTTGCTTGTCGATGTCGACAGCTGGGTTAGCGGGAAGAATGTATGTTGAGCTCAGTTTTGCACTTAGTTGCACTAAGTTGTCATCATTGCTCTTGATCATAATTTGTTAGCAATGAAAAGATGAGAAGAAAAAAATAAACAGTAATGATAATAATAAAATGGGAGTTCAGAAATGGTACTGTTTCAGATGTATGGCGTTCCAACTATTGTGTAGTTCTCGACCGTCGAGTCCTCTTAGCTTGTATGCACCTCGCCCGACAATATCCGTTACTTGGTATGGTCCTTCCCATGTTGGCCCCAGCTTTCCGGCGCCTTCTTCCCTGGTATTTTGGAACACTCGTCGTAGCACCCAGTCGTGTAGTCTAAAGACTCGGATATTGACCTTTTTATTGTAATGTCGAGCGACTTGTTGTTGGTACGACTGAGTTCTTAAGGCTGCACGATCTCGGCGTTCGTCAAGATGGTCCAGTTCAAAACTGAGTTCCAAGTTGTTCTGTTCTTCATTGGGATTTTCACTACGGGCGGTCGACAGCCTGGTTTCTATTGGGATGACTGCTTCTGATCCATAGACGAGTGAGAAGGGAGTTTCTCCTGTTGATCGCCGTGGGGTAGTTCTGTATGACCATAAGATCTCTGGGAGTTTTTCTGCCCACTGGCTTTTTTCAGCTTCTAGTCGCTTCTTCAGTGTGTTGACGATCGTTTTGTTGGTCGACTCCGCTTGTCCATTTGCTTGAGGATATCGCGGAGTTGAAAAGCTCAATTTGATCCCGTATTTGTCGCAGAAATTTCTGAAGTCGAACGAAATGAACTGGGATCCGTTGTCGGTGACTATTTCCTTTGGGACCCCAAACCTGCATATGATATTTTTCCATATAAAGTAGCGTACCTCAATGTCGCGTACTTGTTGATATGCTCCGACTTCAACCCATTTGGTGAAGTAGTCTGTTAGGACTAACATATAAACGACACCGCCTGGAGCTGCTGGTAGCTTACCTACAATATCCATTCCCCATTTCATAAAAGGCCAAGGGGCTGAAATTGAATTCAACATACCTGGGGGGAGATGTGACATCGGTGCGAAGCGTTGGCACTTGTCGCATGCTTTGACGTGATTTTGAGAGTCGACACGCATAGTTGGCCAGTAATACCCTGCTGTGATGGCTCTGTTCGACAAGCTACGGGCGCCGGAATGATTTCCGCATTCCTCCTGGTGCAAACTTTTCAGAACGTCGTACGCCTCTCGAGGGGTCACACATCTCAAATATGGGCCTGTGAATGATTTCTTGTATAGTTTACCATATAGGATGCAGAACTTGGCTGCTTTGGCCTTGATTCTCCTTGCTTCTGTCCTGTCGCCTGGTAGAATGTCTGCTTGGAGATAATTGAAGATTGGCTCTATCCAACTTCTTCCGTTGTCGACCGGTGCCACTGTTTCTGATTCCTGAATTGATGGAGACATCAGATGGATTATTGGAACCGACTTCGAACTGTTCGTTGTTGTCGACCCAAGGTTTGCTAGTGCGTCTGCTCGTGTATTCTCGGATCTGGGTATTTGCTCGATTGAAAATTCGTCGAACGTCGACTGCAGCTGTTTAACTTTGTTCAAATAGGCCGACATTCTTTGATCTCTCGCCTCATATGTGCCATTTACTTGTCGAACGACTAATTGGGAATCGCTTCGTACTTTAATGATTTTCACGCTTAGGCTTTTTGCGAGGTCGAGCCCGGCGATTAATGCTTCGTATTCGGCTTCGTTGTTCGTTGCATGAAATCCACAGTGGATTGATTGCTCCAGTATGTCCCCGTGTGGGGATTCGAGTACTAATCCTAACCCGCTTCCTTTGATGCTACTTGATCCGTCGACCGACAAGGTCCATATACCGGTTGTAATTGTTAGTGCAACTAGTTCCTGTTCAGCCTGCACACTTTCACCAGGGGTAAAATCCGTAATAAAATCGGCTAATACCTGTGATTTCATCGCTGATCGCGGGTGGAAACTGATGTCGTATTCGCTGAGTTCGACCGCCCACTTTGTCAATCGACCTGAAAGTTCAGGTTTATGAAGTATATTTTTGAGGGGATAAGCAGTTAATACCTTAATTGAGTGGCATTGGAAGTATGGCCTGAGTTTGCGGGCTGCCATCACAAGGGCAAGAGCTAGTTTCTCTAGTCGACTGTACCTGGTTTCGGCGTCGAGCAGAGTCTTGCTTACATAGTAGACTGGATGCTGGATACTTTCCTCTTCTCTGACTAAAACTGCACTTACGGCTGTATTAGACACGGCCAGGTATATGAACAGTATTTCGTTGTCCTTTGGTTTCGACAGTAATGGGGGCGACCTCAGGTAGGTTTTCAGATCTTGCAACGCTTTCTCGCAGTCGTCATTCCATTCGAATGCTTTGTTCTTCCTGAGGATATTGAAGAATGGGAGGCACTTTTCGGACGACTTTGATATGAATCGGTTTAGTGCTGCGACTCGACCGGTTAGTTTCTGAACGTCCTTCATGCACTTAGGCGACTCGATATTTTCGATCGATCGTATTTGATCTGGATTAGCTTCGACGCCTCTTTGAGTGACTAGGTAGCCTAGGAATTTTCCTGAAGACACACCAAAAGAACACTTTGTAGGGTTCAGTTTCATACCATATTGGTCGAGTACGTCGAACGACTGCCGAAGATGATCGATATGTTGCTGGGCGACTAATGATTTGACCAGCATGTCGTCGATGTAGACTTCCATCGTTGATCCAAGCATCTTGGCGAACATTTTGTTGACTAGCCTTTGATATGTTGCACCTGCATTTTTCAAACCAAAGGGCATTACTTTGTAACAAAAAATACCTCTTTCAGTGACGAAGGCTGTTTTTTCCTGGTCGTCTGGATGCATCAGAATCTGGTTGTAGCCGGAGTAAGCGTCCATGAAGCTCAACAATTCATGCCCTGCAGTTGCGTCGACTAGCATGTCGATGTGTGGAAGCGGAAATGAATCCTTGGGGCATGCCTTGTTGAGATCAGTGAAGTCGATGCAGACTCTCCACTTTCCGTTCTTCTTTTTTACTACGACGACGTTGGCCAGCCAGTCTGGATATTTTACTTCTCTCACTGAACCGATGTCGAACAACTTTTGTATTTCTTCGTTGATCACTTTGTTCCTTTCGGGAGCGAACTTTCTTCTTTTTTGTTTAACTGGCTGATGGTCTGGGTCGACTTGTAGTCGGTGAACCATTACTTCTGGGTCGATTCCGATCATATCTTCGTGCGACCAGGCAAAGCTGTTGCGGCGTTCCCTAAGGAACTCGACTAACTGCTTTCGGATGTCGTCTGGTAACCTCGACCCGATGAAAACTTTACGATCTGGTTGGTCTGGGTCGATAGATACTTCGTCGAGTTCCTCCATTTTCTGCTTGGTTGGAGTCGACTCGACCGTGGCTTCCTGTAATTGCTATAATTCCTGTTTCTTCTTTTTTAAAGCGTTTTGGTAGCACTCCCTTGCGGCTCGTTGCTCTCCTTTAATTTCTTTAACTCCCCACTTGGTTGGAAATTTGATCAGCTGATGATAGGTCGAGGGGATTGCTTTCAATTCGTGTATCCAGGGTCTGCCGAGTATGGCGTTATATGGGGATTGGCAGTCGAGCACTAGGAAGTTGATGTACAGGTTGACTCCTTCGGCGTAGACTGGTAGCACAATTTCGCCTAGAGTACTCTTTTGTTCTCCACTGAACCCGGTCAACATCGTCGTTCGACGACTGAGTTTCGATTCGTCGACCTGCATTTCTCTTAGAGCACTGTTAAACAAAATATTACATGAACTGCCGTTATCAATTAAGATGCGTTTAGTTAAACAATTGGCAATATGCAAAGAAATAACTAAGGCATCATGGTGGGGAGAGAACAAATCTGATTTATCTGTCGACCGAAAGGTAACGGTTTCGTCGACTTTGGATGGGTGTTCCCGGTTCGGTTGAATCTCTGCGTTCGACACTTGTCGAGTGTGCCTCTTAGCTGCTGAGTAACTTACGCCACTTACTTCAGATCCGCCAGAAATGCAGTTGATTACCCGATCTTGCCTAGGAGGCTCTGGAGGACTGTCGACTGAACCGGTCTGTCTCTGGTCGTCGCGTCTTGCATATGTCTGCTTACCCTTATCTGTCAGGAACTCTCGTAGATGCCCCCGTTTCAGCAGTTCTGCTACTTCAAATTTTAGGGCGATGCAATCTTCCGTCCGATGGCCATGGTCGCCATGGAATTCGCATCGAATTTTTGAATCCCTATGTTCGGGAAGGGCGTTCATTTTCCGCGGCCATTTGACCGACTTGCCCATTTCTCTCATGACGGCAACAAGGTCGACTGGTTCAATGCTCAGAAGGTACTCTGGTGCTTCCACCTTGGGTCGACTCGACCTCGGAATATCTCGCCCATAGGAGTTTCTCTCACGAGAGTTTTCATGCCGCGACTGGGTGCCTCTCCTGTCGCTTGTCGGGTACGGTTCTGAACGTCTGTCGTTAGACTTTCTGTCGACTCGCTCGTTTCGACGACTTCCATAGTAACTGCTATTAGCTTTTCCAACGAAATTCGCCTCATCCTCTTCCCACTTGATCTGAGCCCAAGCTTTGGCCAATACGTCTTCCATTGTCCTGCAAGGGTATTTGGTAAGTTCCTTATATAAATCAGAATCAAACCTGAGACCTTTCCTGAAGGCGTAGATGGCAGTCGCCTGGTTGCAGTGAGGGATTTGCACTTTTTCTCTGTTAAAACGCCCGACGTAGGCTCGCAGATTCTCGCCGGTTCTCTGCGTTATGGTATAGAGGTCGTCCGACAGCTTTTCCAACTTGCGGCTGCTTGCAAATTGCTCCACGAATGTGTCCGTCAGCTGTGCAAAAGAATCAATAGAGTTGTTAGGTAAATTTGTGTACCACTGAAGGGCAGGACCACTAAGGCTGGATCCGAAGGCCTTGCACATGCAAGCTTCTCTAAGGTCGCGTGGGATTGCGGCCGTGAACATCCTTTGCTTGTATTGTGCTATGTGGTCGTCCGGATCGGTCGTCCCTTCGTATTGCTTCATGTTTGGGAAGTTGAACTTCTTTGGCATTTCCATGAGAGCTATTGCATCGACGAAGGGCGAGTCAGCAAAGCTATTTGCGGTGCTTTTCTTGATAGGAGCTGGAACTCCTGGGATTCTTTGAATGAGAGCTTCCATTTCTGCAAACCTGCGAGAAAAGTCTAGATTAGCAGATAGATTTAAGTCTGGTCCCGGTTTTACCAATCCGGGTGTCGACTGAAGAGACATAACCGCCTTTGGGATATTGGCCGGTTGTTGATCTACTGGCAGTTGGTATTCGTTCGCGGCATCGTTTCTGGCCGGTACGTCGTTGAGGTCGATCTCAACCCTCGCTGTCTGAAGTGTTGGTCGATTCTGATGGTCGACCGGATTCACTTCTGGTGCGTTGGGGTTGTCTGGAACTCTCGGAATGGGTCGGTCGACGCCAGGTTCATCGTTCGACGTCGGGATTGGATGCTCCGAAGTGGCTGAATCTGGTACTACTCCGTCGACCAGCGTTCTCAATTCTTCGTTTGCCGCCCGGATTGCCGCATTTTCTGCTTCAAGCGCTTGCAGCCTTTCAGCACTGGCTGCCATTTGGGCGTTCAACATAGCGATCTGTTCTTCGACAGTTGGAGCGGATCCACTTCCTGCCATGTTCGATTGCAGTTGGAATAGACTAATTTGAATTTGAAGGAAGTTGCAATGGGCCCCACGGTGGGCGCCAAACTGTAGGGGGTCGACCTACGGTCGATGTGGATCGGGTCGGATGTGTGCTAGGCCCAAGGCAACTTGGTTGAGCTTGTCGTATGAGGGGATGTCGTCTGCTCTGGGATCCTGCAAGAAATGTTAGTCTGCCGAATGAACGGAGGTCGTCTCCTCAAGAACCTGCAAAAAAAGTTATAACATAAACAGAGCACAGTTAAAACAAAGGTGGTGTGTCTGGATCGTTTAGCCTTAGGTGTGCTTGGGCTGAGCAATCTATTGTGGATGTAGTAGTCTGGTGACCGCCGGTGGTCGGAATCTTCTCAGGGACAGAGTTTCAGTACGCTGATTATAAGCTTTAGTTGAGAGAAAATCAGAGAGCTTTCAAATGAATGAGCTCTTCTTTTTATAGGAGGTATAGCTCCAACGTCCACTTTCAGAGACTTGATTGTGGGCGAGATTTGTGGAGCAATATCCTCTCCATAAGTGGACTGTTATCTGCGGTTACAAGTCCACTCGTAACTGATGCTTTGAATAAGTCAGATATTGCTGGCAGCTATGTTGGGTCGACCAAACACAATGGGCCTGGGATTAGGCTAGTAAAGATTGGGCCTTGGTAGGTTGGGCCTATTGGACCATTTTTGGCTACTACAGTAGACAGTTAAAATATTGATAGAGTAAAAAAAAAATGAAAATAAAACAAAATAATTAAAAGAGTGGGATATTTGCACTTCTTAATATTTTTTTTTAGTTCAAACTAATTCAAATAATATTTAAAAATTAATTAATCTTTCTTATTTTTTTAATTATAAATAAAATAAATGATATTTAAAATATCAAAATAGTTTAAACTGACAAAATAAAATGAATAAATAATTCGATTTAAAATGTTTCAAAAAAAAAAAAAAAAAAAAAAAAAAAAACCGGAGACAAAGGAGAACTCTTTCTTCTCCACTGGAAGGCCTCCTTTTTATTACAGTAATCAGATTCATAACAAGGGTGTTCTATTTAAATAAATTGTCATTATAATTTGTGTAACATATTATTTATGAGAGGGTAGTTTTGTAAAGAATGTGTCAAAATCCATTAACTTCTACATTTTAGACAAAAGTCACAATTTCCAGCTTAACCATAGAAGATATCACATTTTTCAGACGTTTTTTTTTTTGTACTTATGACAGAAGATAAGTATTACAAGCATGCAATCAACACAACCACAAAACAATTAATATGTTCTTAAACAAATTAAACATAGAAGATATAACATTATCTCACAGTTAATAAAATATTATACGAAACGTGAAAACAAGCAAAATCTTGGTAAAACTCCAAAAGAAAACAGAGGAGGTTGGGGACGTAACTGAATAAGAAAGATGAAAGGTCTATAAAATGTAATGTTGCCATTGATGGGTGCAAGAATTGGAGCACAGATAATAGGAAGAAAGGAATGGGTATTGTTTCATTTATTTTCTCATCTCCCATAAGATCGATGACTGATCCTCACTCCTCCGGTCAAGTCATGGAAAAAACTAACAGCTTCAGTATTGATTCCTCTGGTGACAATAAATCAATAATCAGCCGTGATACTTGAAATATTTAGCATTTTCTTCTCCTGGTTGTAACGTAATAGGTGATGATGCTTTGAGTGTCCTTTTGGAACAAAAGCTCAGGGAATTAGCATGTAAGGTCGAGTCGTTCAGTTGCTTTTATACCTTAACCTTTTCATTATCTTGGTCCCAGCTGAAGGAAGCAACCGTAACATAGCTCAGAGCTGGAGTATAAGGCACCTTAGCTGCTGTTGTAATTGGAGTTGGACTTTGTGAAACAATTGCAGGAGCAGCAGACCAGTCTCTTTTGACAACTACAAAAGAAAAGGAAAATTGATAATTAGATGCAATGTAGAAATGCAGTATAGAGCTTAATTGGCCTAGGCACATTGAATGACAAACTTGCAATCCAATCCAACATTATATAATGTGTAAAAATAATAGCCTGCTTAGTTCTAAATTCTAGCTAGAGCTTTGACAGTGGCGCCATCTCAGCAAAATTCCATTTCTTTTAATGATTCAAAATCAAGATCTTATTGGTCAACCAAACAGTTCCCACGTTCACAAGTTTTGCTTGGCTCCAGGTAAGACCTTAAGAACCCTGTCAGTTTAACGGTTTAAACCATGAACCATTAAACCAAGGCTTGGTGGGAGGTGAAAAGTTGTGCAAACAGGACTGCATTGCAATAAATGGATCAGATTTATTTCATTTACATTATCTTTAAACACATGGTAGTATTTTAAGTGTTGTAGGTCAGTACCACAGGATCCAAAGCTGGTCGCAAGTGTTCTCCAATTTGTGGTTGTCGATTTGCAAAGCAAAAACTTGATATTTTGTCAGCACATGCTTTCTAAAGTTCATCTCTAGATGCAATTTTTTATGAATTGAATTTCATATATAGAGTTTACAGAGAACCTAAAGTCTAGAAAATGAATCCAGCAATGACCTACACCTACCCATATAGTACACAATATCTACAACTATAGAGCAACTAGTTTCTGTAGATAATAACTATACGAATAGTTGGGTGACAGAAAAATAGGAATTTTTCCATAGAGGAGTTGACATAATTATGAACTTATAACTTGCACACATATTGGCAAGTTTGAGTGTGTTATATTTTTTTCCCTTTTTTGCCTATAACATATCATTATGTAAACTGCATATAAGTATATAACCAAAATAAAAGAAGAAAAAAAAAAACTTTTAAAGAAAAACATAACTCAAGCTTTTTGCAGAAATCTCTCTATTAGCATTATCACCACCTACAATGTAAGTTCTCTAGTTGATGATGGAATTCTATATTGTTAAAAAAAAAAAAATGATAGTGTGTTATGTAAGGCTGCACAGCCACTTCCTCTCAAAAGATTCACAATATGGGATGTGATAAACTTAAAACTTAGAACATTGGAGAAAATGATGAACGTATTTCATGCACACATATTGGCCAAGAAAAAAGTAGCCGAGAACGATGGTCCTCTTTCCACTCCTATTTTATCCTTCTGAAACCAGGCTCAATTAGGCAAGTACTCTTTCGTTTCAAAATTCCGACACTAAAATCTCATTCATGTGATCATTTTTCGACCCTACTATACACTAGTATATATTTTTTAATTATTATAGGGTTAAGCTTTTTATGTGGTTGGCACAATCCACAATTCAAGCTTTTGGTGTCTCTTAGTGTTCCCATGACAAAAGAACCAGCTAATCTCTAATGCTAACCAGAGAACAAGTCAAGCTCAGCATATACAATTACTACATAGGCACAAAGACCGTCTTCCCTTCAGAAAGCAGTACCTTGCAGAGATCATCAAGTATCTACTACCAAAATTAAAACAATAACCAACAATGAGAAAATAATTGCAATTTCCAGTAACAAATCTACACAGACAAAATTGGAATAGTATATCCATATATAGTAAAACAAATTCCAAACATGCCATAATTAGAACCAATATCAAGGATCATTGGAAGTCAATTTTTCTTGAACCTTTAAGGGCTTATTTTCTTGTCATTTGCTTAGGAACGAAGATGTATTCTGTTTTTCGGCATCACGAGGATCCTGCCAGTGACAAAATCCTTATTAAAGTACCACAATTTTCCAGAAAGTTTATTATCTAAATAGAAATTGTGCTCTTTTCTAATGAAATTATAAATGAAGTGATGAGTGATGGGTTTTTGTGAATTACATGTTGATTCGATAGTCTCTTCCTCAAACCAATTCGCAGTTCATATATTAATTTGAAGAAAAAAAAAGTGACTTAGAGCTTAAGAATTGAAAATGCTTTTGTTACTAAATGTAGTCTCCAGTACAAAATTCCTGGGATGAAAAAACACATTGGAAATGGATACAAGTCATAATAAAATTGGTTTATGTTACAAAGTAATGATGTAGATGAATCAATTAACTATTTACTATATTTGAAAAGGCCACAGGTGGTGGGGCATACAGGTTTGTCGATCTTATCAAAGAAAAGCTTGGTGTTAGTATTGAGAAGGAAGAGGAAATGGAATGTCTTGTTGCTGGTGCAAATTTTCTGCTTAAGGTAGGATACTGATACCACATACATATGTTGATACTGACAACTAATTGTTCTATGAATATAGTATGCACTATGCATACCAATTCTAAACTAGAAGTCAGTAGTAAATTAGTAATCATGTAATAATTAAAAAAAAAAAAAAAAAACCCGAAAACCAAAAACACCAAAATAAGAAAACTTGATGAATCAAATCGATCAAAACACCAAATATCAAACCTTGATGAGGTTGACACATCAGTTGATGTCAAATTCGATGGAAAAATATAGTGGAGAAAAGGAAGAGAGCAGAGATTGTTGTTAGTACTGCAAATTGTATTAATTGATTATATTGGTTGAGTGTATAGATTATGTTATTGGGCCATATAGTGGTATAATTCTCCATCTATAATAGAAGTCAGAGATAACAAATCCATGAAAGTCCATGGATGTCTAAACAAATCCATGAAAGTATGAGATAGAAGTTTAAACAAATCCATAGAAGTTTGAGGTAGATGTCTAAACAAATCCATAAAAGTCCATATGGATTTATAAAAGTCTGTAGAAATCCATGAAAATCTATCACTTAAAAAATGTTTTTAAATGTCCTCAAGAATCCTAATTGAATACACCCCTCTAAACAACGAGCAGAAGTCTGTTTGTTTCCTGAGAAAACTCAAAAGGAAGAGAAAAATGAAAAACAACCCTTTATAAAAATAGATCTAAACATGGAAAATGAACACAAAAGCGCGAGAGAATTATCGTACCTCTGCTCTGGTTGCTGCTCTGGTTTATGTGGATTCAAACAAAATTACACAGCCTCTGCCCTGGTTTGGACCGAGACAGACTCGACTCTCTCATCTGATACTTATTCTTTTCTATCAACGACGTCGTTTTCTGTATTTAGTCGTATTAGTTGTGTAATATTTCTCACAACACCCATAATTTATTCAATTATTTTATTATTAAGCTAACTCTAAACTAAATTTCTAGTTGACCCTTGTCTTCTTCCTCATCTTTCACATATTAATTTCTCTTTTTATTTTCTAATTAATATAAGTCTATTATTTTCTACATCTTAAATTATTACAATTTTATTTGTCACACAAGATATCATCATAAGCAAATGTGAATGTTTTATCTCTACAAAGCACTATCTAATGGTTATTATTAGTCTAAAAATTGTTTGATAGGTTTTAGCATTTTAGAATTGTTGATAGAAATACATTACACAATTCTATATAAGCAAAAAAAAAGTTTAAAAAATCAATTAATTCAAAAGTAATAAAAATTAGAAGGTGTTGAAAGAAATAGAAAAATTAAAAGAAATTTTTTTTTTTTGAAGTAAAAATTAAAAGCAATGTTGAAGTTTTCCGTTTGAGAGAATTTCAAGTTTAACAATAAAGGTTGATTTTATATATATATAAAAAACAATCTTTAGAATAATTATCGTTTATATATATATATATATATATATATATATAAATAATTTTTCAATTTCTTATATTCAAAATGTAAGATAAAATATGATGCCATTGGATCAAATTGGGTGAAATCTAATGGATTGGATGCATATCATGAAAGTTAATGACTTTTTTGGGGTAAAAATTAATGATTTTTTTAGAATTTTCCGCCACAAAATTATTTCTTGCATTCTTACATATACAAGTGCTATAAATAGATGATCTTTCATTCACTACCTATACAAGTGCTACGAATATCTGACCGTTGCAAGCCTATACTGAAATGCAACTGTTCCTAATCCATCGGCCTGTACTGAAATGCAACTGTTCCGACTACTGGAAATCACTAAGAATCCATCGGAGCCACAAACCCACCAAGTGAAAGATGTAACTATAAACAAGAAGGTTATTAAGCTTTCTCATGGCACATAAAATATTTTGGTCAAAATTACAATAAACCAAAACCAAAACCATAACTTGATTTCAGATAGTTTATGCACTAGATGAGTGACCTCTAAACTGTGAACAAATCAAACAAAAGCTGAATTCCATTATGGTGCAAATACACAATCAATTCATTGGTTACAAAACTTACATTGATCAAATACTTTACACTTCAACTTGAATAAAGGTGTTGGCAGGAGGAAAACATATATGAAAACACAACTCAAGCTCTGATGCATACAATAGTTCAAAATCAGATTGCTGTTTTCTCACTACAACATCAGAAGTGTAGGCCACAACACTTAACCAGATAAACAGAACTTTTGAATTGACTACGACTACAAACTAGGATCAAATCCGGCTTCATATTTATTGCTGTAAACGTTACAGCAGCACAACTCTTCCAGTCACTATCACTACCAAATTTTTCATAGCTTAGGCTTAGATTGTCAAAAGTAAGTATTCAAAGCAGAAATATATAAACACATAATTATTCAATAAGGTGACTGCTAGAAACAACTTGAAATATACAGAACAGAACCCTCCCACCAGGAGCTTTCCAATACTGATTACAAAATAGTGTGGTTTCGGATGACTTTTCATGCCAGCATGCCTCCTACCAGGAAAGGAAGAGACCATTGGCCACTTCATCCACTGTTAGAGGAATTATTATTATTTTTTTTCCGTAACTAACAAGACAACCTGTTTGGAGATGCTGACTTGATTGCATCAATCAAGAGCTTTGCCTGCTTTGTATGGACTTAAACAAGTAATCAAAGAAAAGAGTAAGAAGATATGCACCTCCCTACTCCCCAGACAGCTTACATCGAAAACACTTGCAAAGATCCTTGAACATAGGTTGTTTCTGGCTGCTCCTAAGATTATATCTTCTCAGCAAACTGCATTTGTTAAAAGAATTTGCTCAGATAATAAGGTATATGGGGGTAATGTTTGAATGAAAATAGATCCTACGGATGAAAACAGATACTATTATAATGAATTGATAAACTTCAATAAACTAAAGTCTCTATATTGGTGAATGGATCTCCTCATGAGAGTTATGTGATTTCGAAACGGAAGATACAGACTACTTAAAGAAACATAATCACCATCAAGAAAACATACCACCTAACTAAGTATAGAAGTGACAGCATATCAAACACTTCAATAACAAACTAAAAGTAGCAGGAAATTCTCACATGAAATTAGGAACAGACTGAAATAATTTAAAAATTAACATTAGCATGAAATTCAAATAGAATTCAGGGGCAAGGTATATATAATAAACCAAGTATACTAAATTAAGCCCCCGGGGTGCTTAAAGATGATGATGTATTCAAGAGATCAACCAAAACCCTCGTGAGCAATGAGATCAATTCTTTAATCTCCAAGACAAGACTGATATCGTCCTCTCCATCTAAAGATGAAGACAACCTTGAAAGCTCTGGTTCAATCTTTCTAGCAAATACCGTCCTGAACCTGCGGTCCAACTCCCTGGACCTCCAGCTTCCAAGTAGCTGCAGAAGACCCTTTTCGAGAACCTGTTCCCGCAAGGAAGGGTCCAAATAAGCAAGAACAAAATGGAGTGGCTCTCTCAAGTGAGGATACTCTAATAAAATCTGCTTCTCTTTTTGAAGTTTTAAAACACGCTCATTTGTTGGATCAGGTTTGGTGAAAGTGTCCCTCAAAGCGTACGTCTTTCACAATTTTCCCATCTCCTTTAGATAAAAATCATCTGCTCATCTTCTCCCAAAGAAGATACATCTGCGACGGCTTCAGTTGAATAGCCATCTAGGATGTGTCTTCTTCGAAACGGTTGCGATTTTCTCGGAATACCTTCTACAACTTCATTTGAAGACACATCTGCTTGAATTGAAGAGTTGTACAGACTATGAATTTCTTCCTCCCTCGACACTGCATTGAAGAATCAAAATTAGATTCAATACCAGGTAACAATTAATTAAAAAATTTAATAACCAAATTTACAAGTTACAAAACTACATTGAAGAATCCAATTATGATTGTTATTGGATTCAATACCAAGTAACAATTAATTAAAAAATTAAAGAACCAAATTTACAATTAACCAAGCTACATTGAAGAATAAGATCCAATACAAGTAACCATTAATAACAAAATTTACAGGTAACAAAGATACTATTGAAGAAGCCAATAATAACTCTGTTAACGAACAATTTGGATTCAATACAAGTAACCATTAATAAAAATAAATAAATAAAGATAAATCACCTCCTGTTGTTGTGATTGTTGAAGCCATGAATGACTCTGGAATTTCTTCTTCTTCTCTTATTAGGGTTTTTGCACATAAAATAAAATAATCACAACAAAATAAGAGTTAAATCGTTAATTTATAGAATAATAATCCTAGGCTTGTTTAAATCTCACTAATATAAATGGGCCTAATTAACACAAAAAAAAAAATGCTAAATTATTGGTCTCAATTACACATGCAAGAACTGAACCTAAAACACCCAAAATCCAGAGATGGCACCAATTCAATATCAAACAAATAAATGTGTATATATAGTACCATCATTCATTGGAGAATCCAAAACATCTTCTGAGGATATCATTGAAGAAGAACCCAATTCAGCTATTTCACTGCCCACAAAATCAAAACCAAAAATCAACGATTTTTACTCTTCATAATCCTTTCTTTTTTATCTTCCATTACAAAAACTAAACAACGAACACAAGCGCGCGAAGTCTGTTTGTTTCTTGAAAAAAAAAAAAAAAAAAAAAACAAAACAAAACAAAACTTTAAAAAATCGATCTAAACATGGAACAAAGCACAAACTTTCATGGAAATTCTCAAAACACAAACGACGTCGTTTTTTATTTTTGTATTATTTTTTTATTGGGCTCACATCTGATTTGCCAATCTTCTCTTAATTACAATTGGGTCGGGCATAATTAAAAATATTAGGCGTTAATTATTTGGCCCAAAGTGGGCCCAATAGGATTTGGAGTTTTTAGAAACAAACTTTTTTTTAAAAGAAAATATACTCTTTTTTTAATACTATTTTTGGATTAGAGAGCAAATACATCTTTCCACTTGTCCAACATATTACAAGGGTAAAAAAGACTTTTACTTGATTCTGTAACGGTTGACCATCACATTTATGTAAGGTTGTTAAGCTTAGGGTCTCTAGATGTTAATGTATGTGACTCTCTAGAAGAAATATTTGATCTCCAAGAATTGTGTATTTATGATTCCCAAATAATGCTCTCCTTTGCAAACCTACAAAAATTGAGAGTTTATGGATGTCAAAGTCTAAAAAACCTCTTTTCTGCATCTATCCTTGCAAAGGAAGGAGTAGTGATGGAAGAAGCGACTTGAAAGAAAAGCATTCCATACAAGCAACAACTCAATTGAGAGAACTGTATGTTGATCATATGTCAAACTTGAAGCGCATATGGAAAGAAGATCCCAACATAAAGTTACCGTCTTTCTTTGTCCGAATCTGGAAAAAAAATTTCCACCATCTGTTGCCAAGAGTCTTTTGAATCTGGTTTCTCTTGATGTATCTGATTGTGGACTACTGGAGGAGATTATTGCAAAGGGTGGAGTAAAAGAAGCTGCTGATAGGCTTCTATTTCTGAAATTAAGCTCCCCTGCAACTCCATAATTTACCGCAACTCAGAACTTTTTACACAGGGCAAACTGTAGATGTGTCATGCTTAGAACTGTAGATGTGTCAAATTATTCAATTCAGAATTTCTTGGCTTCTACGAAACAATTGAGGTATGATCATTAATTTAACACAGCAACTGCAATCAAGCATGAAAATGTTCGTATTCAGATTAGTGCATGTTTTGTAAAACTTATTAACTATATTCTATTCTATTTTCTCTCAGATGTATATAACTATTTGTTTACTTGCAGCACACCTTAACTATTTCGTCCCTTAGAATATATTAAATGACAGTATGTATGTTGTTATGCGAAACAGTTAGAAGGAACGAACCAGGGTCTCCCCAACTTGGAGGAATTGCAATTAAGTGGAAAGCCAATTACAATGGAATGGCCAGACCAGGTTCTAGGACACGTCTTTCGCTCACTTAAGAGTCTCGAGCTCACCGACCTTGAATCAACAGTTTTGCCACTTCATTTCATTCAGAGATTTGGCAGTTTGGAAAAGCTTTCACTGAATTCAAGTACATACAAGGAGATATTTTAATAGGGAAGGTCAAGAAACATCCACAAATAAAACATTTAGTTCTTGGTGGACTTTTTGATTTGAAGCAAATATGGAAACAAGGCTTAAAAATAGACACAAAATTTCAAAACCTTGAAATTCTAGAAGTGCGGTCATGTTTTAATTTGATTAATCTAATGCCATCTTCAGCATCTTTCCATAATATTAGGATTCTACAAGTATGGGGCTGCGATGGATTGAAAAACTTATTAACATCCTCGACAGCCAAAAGTCTGGTACTACTTGAGAAACAGGAAGTATTTGACTGCAAAATGCTGATAGAAGTGGTAGCAAACGAGGGAGCTGTAACCGAAGAGATTAATTTCATAAAGTTGAAGAGTCTTGCAAGCTTCTGCTCTATAAAGCACAATTTAAACTTTCCAATTTTAGAAAGTTTAGTTGTGAATGAATGCCCCAAAAGGAAGATTTTCTCTGAAGGAAAATGAAGTTTAGTTTAGAATTTATTAAAACCTAACTACATGTCTACATGCATTAAAAGTAAAATCGAGATTGTTGATGGCAAGTTCAGAACATAATTACAATTAAATGCAAATTAACTAAACTAACTAATTTAACTAATTACAACTCAAGTATGGTCATACAAGAGTAGTAAGATGATCTTGGAAAATATTCTGTTGTGGGAATTGCAGATTCAAGAATTGCTTGTTCAAAATGTGGGTCTGTTTCAGAACTGAAGTGGTGATGCTGGTGGAAGGTAAATGGGATGATGACTTTCTTTTACGCGTGGATCGATCATCAGATGAATTCTCTTGAGCCTGATTAATTTGTCTGCAGCAGTAATCTTCTTCTGTGTATGTACACAACAGGGGATGTGTTGTAGAAGTAGAACTGTTTAAATTTGTCTAACTGTGACCATATTTTTTTGCCCCAAGTGAACTGTTTGTGTTTGTGTGTGAGAAGTTGGGTGAGATAAACAGGTGCATGTCACATACACAGCAGTAATTTACAAATCACATAGCAATTTCAAGGCAAATATAACAAAAGGTTAGACAAGCAGAAGATCCAAATCCATCGTATACATTTAAGCTACAATTCTGTTGTCTCTTCACTCCAAGCGAACTTCATACCATTGGAGTGAACCAACGTCGCCCTCAAGTTCAAGTTCACAAACAGAAGTTACTAGGAAAGAAACAGCGTCATGAATGGTTGCAAATCTTGCAAGGTCACGCGGCAAGGCCTTACCGGGCCAATTTTCAAGCCAATATGTCAACCTGGCTTTCAACTCTTCTTCTGTAACAAACATCTCGTCTTTTCCTGGCTCCAACAGCACGTAAGTTTCGGTCCTCGAATATGCTATTCTCCTCCTCCTTGTAGCACAAACCTGACCCGACAAAAAATCATAAAACAAATGCCAACAAATTACAATCTTGTTTAAGACACAAGACCAATCTTGTTTAACCAATTAACCAATTAATCAATTATATTGAACACCCAAGATCATGGAATGGCAAGAGAGACAACTATCAAGCTCAAGAGTCCAATAATCACTTAATAAAGCATGTTCATGCACAAATCAAATAATTTTTCATCAACCTAGCTTAGAATCAAGACCCATGCATCAATGGTCATTCACTACATGAAATTTGACTTCTCAAATGGCCTAAATTCTAATTGCATGTTAATAATATATAGGTCAATCGATCAACATGCATTCATAAATTGAAGCTCAAATCAACATGAACAACAACTAATTATATATATATAGATAAATAATACATGTTCATAAAATTCCCCACATCAATTTTAATTACACATAATGAAAATTAAAGAGAAAAGTAAAGAGAAGAGAACTCGTGATGGTCTTCAAGAGCTCCTAACTCCCATCTTCTTCTTCTTCTTCTTCTTCAAGCTCATATTCGTGTAACAATGAATAAATGGAGGTGAGAGAAAGCTCAAAATTGTGTGTACTGGGAAATGAGGTGGTTTTGGTGGTGAAATGGTTGGTTTTGGGTAGAGAACGGTGCTGAGAGAGTGTTTGTGAGCTAGGTGAGCTCTCATGTCCCTTCGATTTCGGACCAGGAAGGCTGGGTATTGTGGAGGAGAGATTAGGGCACGAATTGGGTGATGAAAGGACGAAATTGCCCCTCTAAAATGGCTGGTTTTGGCGAGAAATGCTTGTGTATTTAGAAAGCTAATGGGCTTGGTCTCTTGGGCCTTCAATTAGATATGCAATGGGGTGGATATAGAGGCTTCAAATGTGAAGCAAAACGCACAGCATCATTAATCGACTTGGCAGCTGGCCAACTTGCATGACAAATTATGGAAAGGCCCCTGTATTCTTACAAATAGTTTTCTCTTATAAACATAAATCCCTCCCATTCTCAGCTGCCAAGCTCAGCTACTGTAAAGACTGCATACATGACCATCATGATCAACATCACAAAGTGTCTATCAACGGCTGGAATGAAGACTGTTATGGAGGTGGTTAGTTTGAAAATGCATACTAAATTATGTATGATTTTCAGGAATTCTGTTGTTGACCTTTTTGTACAAACATGCTCTGCTCTTCACCATCTTCAATTTCTTAAGCTCTCATTAATGGTGTTCTCTTAGACCTTCCAACAAACACTTCTTCACTTTAATCAAACACTTGCTTTGTTTGTTATTTTATACCCCTCACGCACTACAAATATGGTCCGATCATGACTGTATACATCGGCTCCAAACCCACCATTTTCATTGCAGACCCAACCCTAGCATACCAAGCTCTTATTCAGCAAGGTGCAGTCTTAATTTCCTGACCATTACTCGTATGCAAGCATTGCACTGTCTTCTTACTGCATGACTTGGCGTATTCTACACCATAATTTCATTGGAACAGCCGGAGTTCTCTACCCTCCTCGGCTGAAATCCTACTCTCATGCACGTAAACGTGCCTTGGAGTTGATAAGCTCCAATGATGAGTAGTTTTTGTAGTCTTCTAGAATTTAATTAAACTTTTTCCTATATATATATATATATATATATATTCAGTCTTTCTATTATCAGTTCAAATTGACAAAAGTTATATCAGTTCCTTGTATGTGAGCCACTGGATTTAAATACTTTGACTGACAAGTGCATACAGCCAAGTCAAAGTATTTAAATTCAGTGGCCTACATGCAAGGAACTGATATAACTTTTGTCAGTTATGTCAGTTTGAACTGATAATAGAATTTCTGTATATATATTAACATTTTTCCTTCCTTAATGATGATATGTAATGCAACTATATCCTTAATTTTTATGATAAAATATTTTAACTACAAATACTACAGGTTGGATTCCCTAGTTTGGAGAAAATGGTAATTTTCTGTATGGATAACTTGCAGTCAATATGGGACAAACAATTTCTTGGGGATTCCTTCTATAAATTAAAATCAGTGGAGGTTAAAGACTGCTAGGAGCTAAAGACTATATTTCCATCATGCATTTGTGGAAGACTTTCGAGGTTAGAGTCCCTAACTGTCAAGGGTTGTGGATTAGTAGAAGAAATATTCGATCTTCAGGGGCTAGATTTGAAAGAAAAGCATTCCCTAGAAGCAACAACTCCATTGAGAGAATTGTATGTTGATCATCTGTCAAACTTGAAGCGCATATGGAATAAAGATCCCAAAGGAATGCTCTCATATGGGAAACTGCAGAAAGTGAACGTTTTTCTATGTCCGAATCTGGAAAATCTTTTTCCAGCATCTGTTGCCAAGAGTCTTTTGAATCTTGTTTCTCTTGAGGTATTTGATTGTGGACTACTGGAGGAGATTATTGCAAAGGGTGGAGTAAAACACTTTAGTTTTCCATCTTTTGTGTCTTTCCAAAATTTGAAGACATTGGAAGTTTTAAAGTGTTATGGATTGGTGAATTTAATGATGGTCTCAATAGCCAAAAGTCTGGTGCGGCTTACAAGATTGAATATAACCAAATGCAAAATGATAGAAGATATCATAACACATATCCAGGTTGTTGAAATGGAAAATCGGATCGCATTCAAGAAATTGAAATATTTGGAGCTTTATTGTTTACCAAGGCTTGCAAGTTTTGGCTCTCGGAATTATACTATTAAATGTCCATCTTTGCAACAAGTCGTTGTGAGACGATGTCCAAATATGAAGATTTTTTTGCAAGGAGCCTTAAGCAGACTGAAACTGCACAAACTGCAAACCCCGTGACAATTAAAACAAAACGAGTCTACTTCTTACTATTGACATATCAAGATCAGAATGTCCTCTCTCGCGCGCACTTCGAACTTTGGTAGATTGATTGAAATCATATTCGTGCCCTCCAAATTTTTCTGTATGACCCTGAATAACCATAACAGCATCTTCACCCCTTGATGGAGAATCAGCATACTCAAAAGAAGCAACATCTGCCCCATCTGATTCATCATCATCATCAAAATCGAAATTCCATGCATTTGAAACCTCTGGCTACTTGGCAACCTTCTCCATTCTCATGTTTGGACCATGTCGCCTCTCTTCCATTTTATTCTCTAGAAACTCATCAGGTGGACACTTGCAATCGTAATGAAAACATGCCATATTTCTCCGATAATTTAAGAAGTTGCAACTGTGATAGCATAGAACCATCATAAGCAAACCCTATAGTTAATAACATTGCAAAATGAAAACCTATGTATCAGTATAACCAGAGATGAGTACAAGAAAACCAGAACTCATGCTGACCAACTTTTAATGAAAATCTAGATGGTAAAAAAATAAGTGAAAAATCGTGCTCAAAGCTAGATGGTATCATCAGTGATTAGTCATTAGTTTTGTTTAATCTAGCAAAATCGTGCTCAAAGCTAAGGAAAAGACGTAACACGTACATCTCCTTCATTGAGGTGATCATGCTTCCTCCTCAATGGCTTTGAAGAGAAAACCACCTTCTTGTCTGCACTCTGCTCGCACTTGGCCGGACATCCATAGCCAACCAAAATTTGTATATATCCTGTCTCGACAAGGGCCTGAAATTCAGTAGAATGGGATATCTTTTTGGCGCTTATCTAATGGCATATGTGATTTGCCGGACAACCTTGGTGAGGCAGTTAAGCAACAAACATTGACTATAACATTGCCACCGGCCACATTGAAAGATGTTCATTACTTCATATTCTCTGACGTTTGGAGGCAGGCTTGTAAGAAGTATAATTTCTCTTGCTTACCTGTTTCTGGACAAAGTCTTGAAATTATAGTCATGGCTCATATCTACCTTCCAATAAATCGCCTACCGTTTTTAAATTCACTGAGATATCACCATCACCATCATTATCCATATCATATTTGTAACATCTTCCAGGTTTTAATTTATAAGTGAATGTTATAATTCTTTGCAAAATTACAATGTAAACAAGCCATGTTTCTCATATAATTTAAGAATTGCATTGTGAATGTTATAATTCTATGCAAAATTCATGAAATCACACATTTTTCATTTTGTAGTAAGTCACAGACTATTTAGAAATTAGAATACCAAAAGATTTTCATATAGGGAGCTAAAAGGACAGCATTTCAATTGATGTGTTCAATGTCTTTATCAGGTCCGTTAACTCCTAACAATCGGAAGCAATATGGTCTTTTTGACCTAATAAAATAAATTGAAAAAACATCCCACCTAACAAGTATATAAGAGACAACACATCAAACACTTCAATAACAAAATAAAAGTATCATGGAATTCTAGCATGAAATTAGGAACAGATTAAGATAATTTCAAAAATTAAGTTTAGCATGAAATTCCATTAGAATTCAGGGACAAGGTATATATATATACATACACATCTAGGACATGTCTTCTTTGAAATGGTTGCGATTTTTTCGGATTACCTTCTACAACTTCATTTGAAGACACATCGATCTACTTGAATTGAGGAGTTATTCTGACTTTGAATTTCTTCCTCCCTCGACATTACATTGAAGAATCCAAATTGGATTCAATACCAAATAACAATTAATTAAAAAATTTAATAACCAAATTTACAAGTAACAAAGCTACATTGAAGAATCCAATTATGATTGTTATTGGATTCATTACCAGATAACAATTAATTGAAAATTTTAATAACCAAAATTTCAAGTAACCAAGCTACATTGAACCTAAAACTCGTTAATTTATAATAATCATAATAAGAGTAAACTCGTTAATTTATAGAATAATAATCATTGCATCTCACTAATATAAATGGACCTAATTAACACAAACAAAAATGCTAATTTATTGGGCTCAATTGCACATGCAAAAACTGAACCTAAAACACCCAAAATCCAGAGATGGCATAAATGTGTATATATATTGAAACTTAATGATTTTTAATGTCTCATATTTTTTTAATTGTATATAATATAAAAAACAAAAGAAAATTATATAAAAATAATAAACAGATTCATATTAGAATCAAATACTTATACACATGATTTTTGCTTGAAGCTGTTTTTGAATTTCAACTAAACAATTAATATAAATAGATATTGATTGGCATGAATAAAAAGAAAATTGAAGAGATGGAGAAAATGGTTTTGATTGGGCTCGTTTGGGTTTGATTTGGGTTCGGTTAATATCTTATTGGCCCATCTTTTCCAACTTTAGAATTACAATTGGGCTGGGCAAAATTAAAAATATTAGGTGTTAATTATTTGGGCCAAATCGGGCCCAATAGGATTTGGAGTTTTTTTTTTTAATAATAAACTCTTTTAAAAAATAAATACATACTATATATGGACTTTTTTGTAAATTTATTATTTTCACATGCCAATTGGAGAGGAGACAAATTAATTTTGAATTTTTTTTCCCAATTATATATCCATCTGACTAATCACTATTCATTATTTTTCATCGTATATAGCAACTTTTTAAGATATCTATTTGGATAAAATCTTATACTTTTCCAATTTATAGAAAATAAATTTAATTATAGAAAATTCATTATAGGGTCTCATCAATTCTCCTTTAATATATATATATATATATATATATATATTCTCATTAAATGAATTTTCTAAATCTTTATAAATAAGCACACCTCCCATAAAGATAAAATTGCACTAGAGTTCTTGTAATGCTATAAAATCAAAATGACAAATCCAACTTGTTTTTATATTCCTCTTCTTATGCTCTTTATTGTCGTTCATGTTTTATTTGTCAATCAAAATACCGCTACTGAGACAAGTAACAATGACGAAGCTACTCTTATCAAAAAATCTTTTAATGACATCAAATTTCCAGATACATGTTGATCGGTTCTAAATGTAGATTCGTAGTGGAAGCGCAATCAATTTAAAAAGTTTAACGAGGATGTCAATGGATATATTATATGAAGAATCTATTGGGTTAAAGTCACTATTCATTAAAGCGGAAGAAAATATCACTGATCCAAATAAAAATAATAATAATAAGTGTTTACATCGATGCATTCGAATTTTACAACCATAATGTAAAAACTTCTGGAATTCCTGATTTCGAAAAAAGAAATTATTTTCATGTAAATTTTGACATCGGTTTTTGTTTTAATGGTGATGTTGATTGTACCGATACCAACATGAATATGTTCAACCGAGAGATTGAAACTTTATCTAATTTTACTTTAGATGTGATATTGTTTCTATTTAATTATAATAAATAAAGAAATCAATTCAGTTGTTGTTTATGTATAACGTCCAATACAATTCAAACAAAATTTGATTGCGTCTAAAACAGCCCATATCTGGTCTTCAAAACCCTAAAAGCCCATAATTCTAGAATTGGGCATAAGATGATAGTCTAAGGAATTGAACTTAAATATTTGGGCCAACTCTCTATTAATATCTCTAAATTGAAAAAGAAAAATAAAGTTGGTGGGACCAACCAATGACAACTTGTTCCACTTTAATAAGTTTTGGATTAAACAGGTTCGTGGGCCCAAAAAATGATCTCGGCCCCAAAATTAATTATGACCCAAACTTTTATTGGCTGCACAGACGATTTTTCCCTTGACTTTAGTTTAATGAGATGAAAGTCCAATTTTGCATCCAATAAACACTATCACATCATCAAAATTTGAACTTTTGTTTAGGAAAAAAAAAATTATTGAAAAAAACAAGTTGAAAATGATTATAATAAAATCACATAAATAAAGTTATATTTTTGCACAAACATATTTGACATTTAGTATAATTGTAAGCATATGGAGCTTTTGCTCGTAACTATACAAATATTCCCTACCAATAACGGCAACGGTTAGGAGTTAACAAGACAAAATTGGTTATAGGGACAAAATTGGTTATGGGCCCAAAAGGCCGTACAAGTTTTTTTTTTATTATTATTATATTGAATTAACCACTTTTAAATTTTAATACATGCTTTTATATTATTGAAACTTACAATCGTTCTCATTCTAAATGTAGATGTTAAAAGTAAATGATATAATTAAATAATAATTAATACTCTTTTATTTATTATAAAAATAAAAGAGATACATAAATAACTAATTTTATTATTCCTTGACACAATCAAACTAGTTTTTTTTTTTTTTTTTTTTTTTTTTTAATTTTTTTTAATTTTTTTTAAACACTATCCAACTAAGCCACCAAAATGAGGTACGTAGAATTTCGAAAGTCACTCATTGATGTTGATGAACTTCTCAACAGTGAAATCTTTAACTTCATTGGGGTTGTTCAAGTTATGATATCTAGGCCATTTTACTCTACCACAAGTGTAAGATCTAGGCCTAAAATTCCAAAATTCAACATCATATAAAGTGGTTACATCATACTGGTCATTGAATTTCATCCAACCTTCAGGATTGATGAAATCATCCATATAGGATTGCATGATGATCGTTCGGGCATACCTTTTCACGGTCTACCCAAATGTGTTTTCACATTAGAACGGGCTTTAAGTTTTGGTGTAGGTATAATATTGCAATTGTGGATTACAATCGCAATATTCATTTTATTGACTTCTCTTCTATTGGCAGTGATCACAGTTTGTTGCCGATCGAGTGTTGCCTTACATGTATTGTTGAATTTTGAATAACCACCAAGGCCGCACCAAAAATAAAATCTATTGTAGCAAATATGTCACAATTGTAGAAAAAAATGGTTAACCCCACGGGGTGTGTGTATGAGGTGTCTTGAAGACCCTTTATTGAGCATTGCAAACAGACAATAAAATTACTAGTCATTGTTAATGCTACGGCTTGTTCACCTTCAGGACCAGCATTGTGAACAATGCCGATATCTTTAGCCAGGAAATAATCAAAGTTTATATATACTAATGTACAAGGGGAAAAACAAGTAATTTTAACCGGACTCAGTTAAAAATCATACAGCCCATTTAAGATAATGTTTGTATTTTTCAATTAACAGAGTATCGGGATAACGTTGGTGGGGCACCGATAGGGTCATTTTTATTATGTGAAGCCCAGCCCATTTGTCTACAAACAAAATCTGAAATACCAATTTTTTGGGGCAACAAAACAGATGATAAAGATAACAATTTAAACAACCTTCAAGAAATTCAACAGCAACCATAGTAGACATTTAAAATATTGATAGAGTAAAAAAATGAAAATAAAACAAAATAATTGAAAGAGTGTGATATTTGCACTTCTTAATATTTTTTTTAGTTTAAACTAATTCAAATAAAAAAATTAATTAATCTTTCTTATTTTTTTTAATTATAAATAAAATAAATGATATTTAAAATATCAAAACAGTTTAAAATGACAAAATAAAATGAATAAATAATTCAATTAAAATGTTTCAAAAAAAAAAAAATAGAGACAAAGGAGAACTCTTTCTTCTCCACTTGAAGGCCTCCTTTTTTATTACAGTAATCAGATTCATAACAAGGGTGTTCTATTTAAATAAATTGTTATTATAATTTGTGTAACATATTATTTATGAGAGGGTAGTTTTGTAAAGAATGTGTTCAAATCCATTAACCTCTCCATTTCAGACAAAAGTCACAATTTCCAACTTAACCGTAGAAGATATCACATTTTTCAGACGTATTAAAAGCATGCAATCAACACAACCGCAAAACAATTAATATGTTCTTAAACAAATTAACCGTAGAAGATATCACATTATCTCACGGTAAATAAATATTATACGTAACGTGAACAGAGGAGGTTGGGGACGTAACCGAACAAGAAAGATGAAAGGTCTATAAAATGTAATGTTGCAGTTGATGGGTGCAAGAATTGGAGCACAGATAATAGGAAGAAAGGAATGGATATTGTTTCATTTATTTTCTCATCTCCCATAAGATCCATGACTGATCCTCACTCCTCCCGTCAAGTCATGGAAAAAACTAACAGCTTTAGTATTGATTCCTTTGGTGACAATAAATCAATAATCAGCGGTGATACTTGAAAAATTTAGCATTTTCTTCTCCTGGGTGTAACATAATAGGTGATGATGCTTTGAGTGTCCTTTTGGAACAAAAACTCAGGGAATTAGCATGTAAGGTCGAGTCGTTCAATTACTTTTATACCTTAACTTTTTCATTAATTATCCTGGTCCCAGCTGAAGGTCGCAACCGTAACATAGCTCAGAGCTGAAGTATAAGGCACCTTAGCTGCTGTTGTAATTGGAGATGGACTTTGTGAAACAGTTGCAGGAGCAGCCAGACCAGCCTCTTTTGACAACTACAAAGGGAAAGGAAAATTGATAATTAGATGCAATGAAGAAATGCAGTATACAGCTTAATTGGCCTACGCACATTGAATGACAAACTTGCAATGCAATCCAACATTATATAAAGTGTAAAAAAAAGGGGGCTTTGCAAAAGTGTCCCCTTTGAAAGTTAAAAGAGCAAAAATGTCTCCAGTATGTTTTTCTTGCAAAACTGTCCGGTATCAATGTTTACTTTGCATAAATGTCCCATGTTGGACTATACTACCCTCACCACTTAAATTGGGGTGTAATGTCACAAATACCCTTAAACATTTCAGGTTTCCACAATTACCCTTGTCTTCCCTTCCCTCCCTTTCTTTCCACGAGTCCTTTGTTGAATTCCCTTCCCCCCCCCATTTTCGAACATACAGGACCTGACCCGACCACACCACAGTCGTGCCCCTCACCCGATACTTCTTCTTCTTGTTCTCATTCTTCTTCCTTCCCCATCTTCGGGGTTTCAATATTCCTCCTAACATTCCGAAATTCCTTCTGAATTGTTTTCAATTGAACATTATCAAGAACCATATAACTTGAAAACCATATAGAAACCCTAAAAACAGAGAGATAGAGAGAGATAGAGGCACGAGGACGACGAGGGATGATGGGTTTCTGTCCGTAGTCTTCAAAAGTTTGCAATTGTGTTGGGTAATAGACAGGGTGGAGTTTGAGTCTGAAGCCGAGATAGATCGACCAGGCAAGGATACCTAAGCTGCTAGCTGTGGGATCGAAGACGGCTGCAGGTGAGTGTTTCTTTAAATATGTGCATTGGAACCTTTGAAATCAATGTTAATTTTTCGTCTGTGCTGGGCGGTGCTGCTGTTTGGGAGGGGCTAAACATTGTTATTGGCTCGATTTTCTTTTTCGTTTTTATTGGTGTTGTGTTTGGATTGGGTTGTTTTTGTTGGTTTTGCCTGGTGTTGATGTGGGGTCGTTTCTGCTGGTATAGCTATTGTTTGTCTTATGTCTTAGTTAGGTTGTCTTGTTTTAGGCGTCTTTGCTTCCCTGCCTGGGTTGATTCATTTTGATGCAACTTTGTGGGTGTTTGGATTTAGAAGAGAAAGTGTTTGATAATATGCTTGAGAGAAGCATGGTTGCGTGAAATGTTATGATTAATGCGTTTGTTCAGTCTCGTGAGTTGGTTCTAATGAAGAATTTGTTGGCATTTGTTCGTTCTAACTGCTGTGTGGGCATTTGTTGTTTTCTATGGCACCCCTTGTTGAATTGCTGCTGCTATGTGGCGTTGTTTATTTGGCATTGATAACTCTGTCCAGGGCTTGAAGTTCGAGTCTTGGGTGTGAAAGCCCTGTGCAGGGCTTCAAATCCCTTGACAGGGCTTTAACAATCAACTGTTTTACTTATACACCGTTTTGTTTTATTTCTTCATTTTCATATCTTTGTTACTTTAACAACATTTGCAGGGTCTATGGATACAATGGATGGGTTCATAGTACATTGCGATAGACATTGGATTGATGACGAGGTGATGGGTCCAATTTCCTTTGCATGTCATGACGAGAAATATAGTAAATTGTTTAAAACAATATGTCACCGTATCGGGGTTAGTAATGACAGATTCCGGATAAGCTTAAGTTAAGAGCTTTTAACGCCGAAAGGGAGTTGTACTTTATCCATTATGAGCGATAGTGATGTATCCTGTTTGCTTTCTCATAATCAATCCTTGTCCTTGTGGACTGAAATTAAGGTCGAAGTCGTAGAAAGATCTGTACCGGTGAAGGCAACTGAAAATGTTTTTCAAACTGTGATAAAGTCAAGAAATACAATAATCCAGTCATGTATACCTTCAGGCTGTAAACCCTCTGGTAATTCTGAATCCCCAATTAGTACTCCATTGTTTCCATCAGTGAGTGGTAGCAACCAACCGTTTGGGCCAGTGCCTTCCCTCAGATTTACATCGACCGAGAAAGATCAGGGGACTCCAGCATCGACTACTAAGCATGCAGATGCAGAGGTTAAGGTGGATGATTATGATAGTTCTAGCAGTGAGTCTAGCAGTGATGAGTCTAGCAGTGACGGGCAACCGTCAACAGACTGTAGAGAAGTTCAAACAAATGGAGCACCTAAGAGTTCTACACCCTCTACGACGACACGGTGGACAATACCGGGGTCAGAACTATACTCAATTCAGCCCATTAGATCAAAAGAATTGTTTCAAGACAATGGAGACTTTAGTGAAATATATAAAGGACAGATTTTCAAGGACAAGAAAACATTGAAAGGGGCTCTAGGGTTCAATGCATTGCAAAAGAGGTTTGATTACAGGGTTCGACGATCGAATCATACACGATTCGTCGCAATATGTAAAAAGAGAGATTGTCAATGGGTTTTTAGGGCAGGGAAATCGAGAAATGGGACGTACTGGAATGTTAAGTCCGTTGACTCTAAGCACACATGTGGTGATAATGGAAACTACAACGTAGATTTTCACCGTGTAAGTTCCCATGTAATAGGGCAATTGTTTGCAAGAAAGTTTGTCGATCCAGGACGCAACCTCCGTCCTAAAGATATCCAGACTGACATAAAGGATAAGCACGGCATAAACCTCACCTATAACAAAGCTTACAGATCTAAGGACCGTGCTTTACATAGTGTTTTTGGTGATCCGTGGGAGTCATTTAAGACGTTGCCCGCATACTTTCACATGTTGGAGAAATGTAATCCGGGGACAAAAACCAAGATTACAACCGATAGGCAAAACCGGTTCAAATATGGATTCATGGCACTTGGGGCTTGTATAGAGGGATTCAATATAGTAATTAGGCCGGTTATTGCCGTCGATGCTACCCACTTGAAGTCCAAGACCAAGGGAGTTTTGTTAGTTGCGGTATGCAAGGATGGTAATGAGATGATATACCCTTTGGCATTTGGGTTTGCCAATTCCGAGTGCTCAAAGTCATGGACATGGTTCTTGAAGCAACTTCACGACGTGATCTTGCATCCCGAACTTGTTCTGATAGTTTCGGATCGACACACGGGTATCTCTAATGGCATGAGAGCAATATTCCCCAATTCAGCACATGTGCTTTGTGCATACCACTTGGCCAACAATCTGAAACAACATTGTAGGAAGCGAGGTGACGTGATTTATCATTACTATCGTGCTGCATATGCGTATCGTGTTGAGAAATTCGACCGTGTAATGGCTGAGCTGAAATCCATCCCTCCTAAGGTTTATGATGAGCTCGTAGAAGTTGGGATACAGAAGTTTTCACGTGTCCATAGCCCTAGGAAGAGGTACCATATGATGACCACTAACATTGCAGAGTCAATGAATTCTTGTTTACTTTCAATCCGAAAGTTGCCTATCACATCTATTGCCGAATTATCAGAGATTTGTTGCAACGTTGGTTCCACGACCGTCGAAGTAATGCAAGAGAAACACCCACATTCTTGACTAATGATGCGGACCAACACATCAAAGACAGGGTATTAGCATCGCAACGGTGTGAGATTCACCCCATTGACTACGATAGATTCAAGGTACAAGACCAATGGAATGAAGCAATTGTCAACTTGGAACAACGTTCATGCTCATGCCGTGAATGGGACCTAGATGAGCTACCGTGTATTCATGCCATGGCTGTTGCAACGTATGCTTACATAATGTTTATTTAGTTTTTGAATAACAACCATAATCTTCAATTTCTAATTGCTATTCATTTTTTTTGTGTCTTTTGTATCAGGCTTAAAAGTAAGCCCATCAACTCATTATGTTCCGACTTTTTCATAACTGGATGGCTGAAACAGGCGTACGCCATGGTTGTGAACCCTGTTCCAAATCCTGAAGAGTGGGACATTGCTGATGATGTTCGTAATCGCGTTGTATTACCATGGAAAAAAAAGCGACTGACAGGAAGACCAAACAAAAATCGAATGCCTTCTGTCGGGGAGAAACGAAAGCAACAATCGTGTGGGAATTGTGGGCAAAAGGGACACAATCAAAAAAGTTGCACGAACCCATCATGTAGCACAGGGAAACCAGCAAAAAAAGCACGTGCTTGTAGTGTGTGCAAGAAAGAAGGACATAACAAACTTACGTGCCCGGATAGGGATAAGGCACTGGACCCCAGTTTGGCACCCCACCTCAGCTCAGATGACACTGACACTGACACAGACGATGAAGAAGTTGATTCGTAGGTATGGGTGAGACTCATCCTTTCCTTCTATTTTATTTTTTTGAAATAAAAAATCTTTGACAGCCAGCAGTGTTGCTTACGCTGTTGTTGTTGCATTCACATACATCTTCACTGTAGGTTCAGATGCAGGAGTGCAAAAAAGTTGTGGTGATGATGATGGTGTAGACGTGTAGTATGTGTTGTAAGTTGCATGGGATGTTGTTTCTCTGGTTGTTGCTGTGATGATGGTGCAGTCGTTCTTTTTAGGTGGTGTGGTGTAGTCATTGTAAGTTGCAAGTTACCTTGTTTAATACCTTGTTTATGGTTTTTAAGTTTTTACAAGCAGGAGCAGCCCAGCATGTGTTATAAATAACACAATATTTACAGCTGTTTTTAACTTGTTGTGGTGATGATCTTGTATGAAATAATTGTTTTCAAGCCCTGGAATATTTGTTGTGGCTTTTTTTTTATTATTTTATTATTATGGAATAATTGTTGGTGAGGCCTTGGTGATACAGGTATTTATGTTATGTGTTTGTTTAAGTATATATTTGTGTGTGGCCAGCATACACATATACTGTTCTTGGTTTGTTGTATATATTGTTGTATACTGTTCTTTGTAGTAATACTGCCATACTGGGCTTGATATTATTGATCCCAGGAACGAACAGGAACCATGCAAGACAGGGCTTGAATTTATTTACATGTCAATCCCTGGAATAATTTTTGAAGCCCAGGGCTTGAATTTATTTACATGTCAATCCCTGGAATAATTTTTGAAGCCAGGGCTTGAATTTATTTATTATATCCAAGGCCCTGGAAGAACATTTATTTGTTAAGGCCTGGATATTATTATTTAGCCCACCAGGATGGGGGTCATGCAAGACAGCCCATGTTTTTGTACACACTTACACCAGGCGGGGGGGTCATACAAGACAGGCCCATGTTTATGTTTTTATATATATGTCAAGGCCGGGCTTGAACAACATTGATTTGTTAAGGCCTGAATATTATTATTTAGCCCAACAGAAGGTGGGGTTGGTCATGACAATGTATTTTAATTAATAATATTTAGTTAAATGAAGTAGAGCAGTAATGGTAAAAGTACATTTATTTAGGGAGTCTTGGGCTTCGGGAGTCTTTATACCTGGTGTCTTTTGAGTTTTAAAAAAGCATTCATTGCAATGATTTGTGAAAAGGCATCCAGATGACCTTTCAATGGAAAAGGACGGTTGGGGCAATGACCATGGTGGCTTTTCATTTATTGCGACATTGGGGGTTTTCATACATTATAAATACCGTCCTTTGTTACATTTTTTTCTCACTTCACTTATATTCGGGGCTATTGTTTAGTATTTTTTTGTTTTTTTTCAAGGTGCAATGGCAGAAAACAACACAAGGAATAATGTTGCAAATAATTTTCATGAAACAGACAGGCTGGAATCCATCTTCGTATGTCTGAGGCAACGGATTGCAAATGCAGAGAACACCATCCGTGAAGAGCGTGCAAATGCTGGACGCCTGACTGTGGACAATGCAGTGTTGATGGGAAAAGTTAAAAACCTGGAAGCAGAAATTATCAATTTACATGTGCAGATGGAGGCAAGAGACGATGAACTGAATGGGCTGTACGGTCTTGTGGAAAAAATGCAGAAGAAAATGTTGGACTTCAATATTCCACCATCTCCCTAGAGAAATGCTTTATTATTTTATTCACAGTCTGATGTCTTTGCTTATGTTTTTTTTATGTTCAATGTGTTCAGGTCTTTCTAAATATAATATAATATTATTTAGTGGAAATGGAAGGAAATGAATATTATCATATTTCCCTTTCCTAAATCCCTGACAGAATATCTCAATCATCTAAAAAAAGTTATCTTTAATTCATATTCATAAAAAAGGGAAAGCAGATGCCTTGAACAAACACAACACAAACAAGCATTCACATACATTTACCCACTGTTACTCCGATTACAAAAACAACAATATACAATATAACCAGCATTACTGTTTTGCTTTGTACCGGTTCAATGTAAAGAACCTTATCTTCTGTGGTACAAGAACTATGATTTGAAAGTTTTTCATGCTGAACCGCACGGATAGCTTCATATGCTTCATCCACCGTATTAAATCTCTGATAAGAAGCACCCTTAAATCCATCAACTTGTTCATGACAATCAGGCCAAGAGTTGAACACACCAGTTTTCCTGCCTTTGAAAACAGCATACACCGATTTCTTTGCTATATCATACAAAACACTGAATATACGTGCAAAAAAAGAACAAACAAAGAGGAAATCCAGATTAGATTATTTTTTATAATGACAAAACAACAAACAAAATAAAGACATTAAATCCTGCAGACATTAAACAAAATGAAATAACAAAAACCAGTTAATTGGCCATAGAAGTCTTTCGACAGAAATCAAAGGTTGAAGCTATACTACCTTGTAACCATATGATTTTTGTCGAAAACCTCCATGGCCATTGAACTCATTTTCCAACTAAGATCATAAATTAACGAATCAAAAACGAAACAAAATGAAGATTAAGATTTGTAGAAGAAGACCTCTGGGCGTGGGGGCTCCTCGTCAGGATTGAAAGAAATAAACAGAAGATTATGAAGAAAGAGTAGAAGAGGAACCGACCATCTATATAGGGGAAAGACTGAAGTGGGATCCAGCTGTGGTCCACTTGCATTGGTTAGTGGGATCCAGCTGTGGTCCACGTATTTCCTTACCCCCCCTACCGTTGCATTTTTTTTCAAGCCCAGAAACAATAAAGGTGAAGCCCTGGAAAGGTATTGAAGCCCAAAATCACCGTACTGAGCTGACCTGGAATAATGTTTTGCATTTAATTTAAATTTTTGGACAATTTTAAAAAATTTTCTGATTGTACAGAATTTGTTACACAACATGTGGCAACACGTAGAGTGTTTGACACCACCAAAAACGCAATCCATAATGTGGGAAGCCTTAGATTGACACTATGTGCAAATGTCACCCATTGCTCTACTAGGGTTATAAGTGTTACTATGCAATATTAATGGATTTGGTCACGGTGTATTTTTGTGACCATCCGATGCTCCCCCAAAAACTCTATAAAGATACCCACCTACATTCAATCCACTTTGGACCATCTCGATCGGGAAGAAAAACACGGGACCCACATCATCGAATGCATAAACAATAGACATTCAAGCCCTGGCTATTATTGTTCAAGCCCAGTAATTACAAAAAAATTTAAATTAATAAAATAATGGGATCCAGCTGGACCATTAGAATGGGCTGAATGTGGAATTGCTGTCTGAAGCCCATTCCCATCCTGTATTACGCCTACAAGCCTATATATATAATTGGAGACCTAAAAGCCCACCCGTTTAATTACATATAACCCCAAGAATGAAATGGGATCCAGCTGTGGTCCACGTATTTCCTTACCCCCTATCGTTGCATTTTTTTTCAAGCCTAGAAACAATAAAGGTGAAGCCCTGGAAAGGTATTGAAGCCCAAAATCACCGTACTGAGCTGACCTGGAATAATGTTTTGCATTTAATTTAAATTTTTGGACAATTTTAAAAAAATTTCCGATTGTACGGAATTTGTTACACAACATGTGGCAACACATAGAGTGTTTGACACCACCAAAAACGCAATCCATAATGTGGGAAGCCTTAGATTGACACTATGTGCAAATGTCACCCATTACTCTACTAGGGTTATAAGTGTTACTATGCAATGTTAATGGATTTGGTCACGGTGTATTTTTGTGACTGTCCGATGCTCCCCCAAAAACTCTATAAAGATACCCACCTACATTCAATCCACTTTGGACCATCCCGATCGGGAAGAAAAACACGGGACCCACATCATCGGATGCATAAACAATAGACATTCAAGCCCTAGCTATTATTGTTCAAGCCCAACAATTACAAAAAAATTTTAGAATGAAGTGGGATCCAGCTATGGTCCACTTGCATTGGTTAGTGGGATCCAGCTGTGGTCCACCGATTTCCTTACCTCCTACCATTGCAATTTTTTTCAAGCCCAAAAACAATTAAGGTGAAGCCCTGGAAATTAATTGAAGCCCAAAACCACTGTACTGAGCTGACTTCGTATGCAGTATGCTATATTTTTGTATGTATTCCGTAATGGTAATGGTTAGGAATGGATTAAGGCTTAAAAAATAGAACAATTCATTTCATTCGTCGTAAAGACATTAAAAAAGTGTCATCCAAACCAAATATTCTGGGCTTCAGAACAAATCAATTATTTTCGTTTGCCGCAAACACATTAACAACTACTCCAATACCTAATATTATGGGCTTCAGAACAAGTCATTTCATTTCATACGCCCCCACCGAAAGCAAAACAACCAAACAACACACCATGGATTACATTACAGAGGCTTCCACCGGAAATAAAACCAGAAAATCTAAAAACAAACAAAGCTGGTAAACATTCCAGCCACAACCACAACCCCAACATTCCCTCACAGAGGGAAAGGCCAACACAATGGATTTCATTATTAATGATAAACTTAACATCGCTCAACTGGAAATGTTAAAACGTCTCAATTTCAGCACAATTGACCGCAGTCAATGATCATTACGGTCTTCGATGGCAAGCCGGAGCTGGAGCCGATCTGATCAATGGCCTTCAAGACGTCAAATCCTTCGACCATCTCACCGAAGACGACTTGCTTGCGATCGAGCCACTCGGTCTTAGTGGTACAGATGCAGAACTGGGACCCGTTGGCCAATGTGCTAGTTTTGGCCATTGACAATATACCGGGACCGATGTGCTTCTTCACGAAGTTCTCGTCGGCAAAACTAGGGCCGTATATCGATTCACCACCAGTTCCATTTCCTTGAGTGATGTCTCCTCCATGGACCATGTACCCAGGTATCACGCGGTGGAAGGTTGAACCATTGTAGTGGAGTGGCTTCCCAACCGTGCCGATCCCCTTCTCTCCGGTACAAAGAGCCCGAAAGTTCTCCGCTGTGATAGGGGTACTGTCTGCGAAGTGCTCCATCACAATTATACCCACAGGGATGCCGTCAATGCTTAGGTCAAAGAACACTCTAGGGTTCCCCATACCAGTGTCTACGACAAACAGAGAGAAGGTGTAGTGGAAAGTGGAAATGGTAGATGAAGAACAAAAGAGAGTATCGACAAAATGGGGACTCACGGTTTCCTTTAAATGCCAAATGAACACCCCACCCCCCCCCCCCCCCCCCCCCCCCCCCCCCCCCCCCCCCCTCATGTACCTAAATTTTTGTTTGTAATGCAAAAAAAATAGAACACCCCAAAAACAACAAAACTCACGTGACCCTAGGTCGGGGTCCCACCAAAAACGAGAAGAATTGGCATTTGTAGTTTTACGGCCTTTCACATTATTAAACGAAACCCAACGTGTTCTCTTCAAGCGGGTTCGGTTACCTCTTTAAGTGGGTTGGGTTCGAGATCGACACACGGGTTCGGGTTTAATTGCTATCCCTACTCATATGATTAGCGGAAATGGAAGAAATTATTATTATTATTAGCCCCTAAGTAAGAGGAAATGTAGAATATGTATCGAATGATATCCTTCACATTATCACCATTGTTGTAAATCTTTGAATACATATCAGAAGACAGAAGATCTTCAATCCAGTGAAAGTTATGATAACATTGTTATAACCACTTCATGCAATCTTCAAGCTGAAATTCAACTATTAATTCATAATAATCTCCACTATTAATTCATACAATTAATTACACATTCAATTCAATTAAATCATCACAAAATCTTGAAAAAATTCATCACAAAATCATAACTTGTACGGCTTTACATTAACTAACACCAACTGAGGAAAAAACAAAACTGAAACTTTAAAACAGATAAACATCAAACAAGCCATATAAGGAGAATTAATTACACATTCAATTAACATAACAATGAAGCTTCAAACAAAACCACAACAGAAACAGCTAATTCATACACTTGGGACTGATTTCCCAAATTGAAATACATCTGGTAACACTGTTAATCTGCACTGCCTAACAAAACCACGACAGAAACAGCTACCAACTTCACAGCTACCAACCGTAAAACAGAAACAGCTACCCCAACAAACATCTCAACACAGTTCACCGTTAACGAAAATTTCAAGAGCCATTGCCTGACGGATGGTGGGAATATCTTTCTGTCCAAAGATACCCATCCATGATGACAACGGAATCCCAAATAATATCAATTCTGCATATTTACACACAAAGGCACCACAACTGTAGCTACAACAAGTGAAAATGCAGGACTAAATATTTTTGTATCATAATAAAGAACTAGAAGTAATAATGCAAATTTTACCCGTCATCTTGTTGAGGAAGAATGGTTGGTTCGATGTTTTCAGCAGTGAATGGACTTGTGTGAGGAGGCATCTTCATATGTTCATAGTAACCAGCATGCTTAAGAATTGAGGGTAACAAATAAAGTAACCCTGGGATGTCTTTCAATCGGTCACTTTTTCCATTACGGTCACATAACGAGTCATACAAATTGACTTTCCCTTCTTTTAAAAAAACTTCACATAGTACCCAATGATCCCCGGTGTTGCAAGGAACCAACACCTGTGTAAAAAAAAAACAAAGAGAGAAGAAAGAACAAAACATAGGCAAATCACATTAAAAAGGCAAAAAAAAAGAGGAAGAGAGGAATAAGAAAAAAACAAGGAACAAAGAAGAAAGAAGACAGAAGAACATACCTGGTACAAGAGCAGTAGCCAGCAGGTAGCAGAGCAGCAGAGAAAAAAAGAAGAAAGAAGACAGCAGCAACCAGCAAGTAGCAGGGCAGTAGAGAAAAATAGGAGTTAGTGACTTAGTGAAAACCAATAATAACTTAACAAAATTGTCACATTGCATGTCACATACTTACCGACTCCATAGTCCACCACGGTTGAGGGTAAAGAAGGTCAGAACCTGACACATAATTTAGTGTATCATCGTCTGGTTGGAAAGATAGGGGATCGAATTCGGGGTATTCTTCCCAAATTGGGACAGCTGGTGTAGTGGGTGTAAGATCCTTCTTTTTTTTTTTATTCTTTTTGACTTCTTTTTGCTCGAATCCGGCTGAGTTATTATTTTTTAAATGTTCAGATTCCAATAACTTCTTAACAGCTTCCCACTTCAGTTTCAAATGAGCCTGTTTACAAAATAAAAAAACTTTCGTTCAGTTTAGGATTGCATCAGAAATGAATGTGAAGAAAAAAACAGTAGAAAAATGAACTTACGAAAAACGTCGTTGGAACCAATCCGATTTCCTGACGGTCGCTAACCTCTCCATTCGAACGCCGCCTCTTCCACAGAACATCGAGGTAGCTGTCTATGTGCTACAAAGACATTTATATATAAACGTTACGAAACTTATCTGTATTTGTGTAAACAAACGCATCACAATTTATCACTTACCAAGTTGGACAACCATTTTGTAGGTTTGACCAAATTGTTGAACTGTTCACGATTCATATCGATGGGTTGGCCAGTAAAGACACTGTGAGTTGGAAAAATTAAATTAAATATTCTGAACAAAAAAACACGTAAATAAAATATAAAATAAAAACAGAGGAGAATAGGAATGGACCATTACCGAGTATCATCCTTATTCTTCAGAAATGACATGAACCGATCATAATTGTCATTCACACAATCGCTCAAATCTTTGGTTCTCTTCCTCTTCTTGGGTATGGGCATGGGATCAGTGTACGGGCTGTCCAAGTACTTTGACCACCTACGGGCTCTTATGTTCTTATTATTCTTGTAACACACACTTGGGTCAGCCGCATTCATAAATATAACACTAAGATCAGGGTTTGGAAGAACCACGTTCACACATGGTGAAGGGAAGTCATCCAAATTTATCGCGTGCTTAGCTGACCCATATGACTCACCAACAACATTATCCAACCCACCCTCCTTACCAACAACAATCCCTGTATCGTCCTTATCATCGGCCTTCTCCACCTCGACCATCTCCACCTCGGCCTTCTCAACCTCGGCCATCTCCACCTCTTCGACAACCTCCTTGTTCAAGTCTTTCTCCCACTTTTCCCCATCATTAAAATTGTGCAATGGTGACAAATTAGGACTGACCTACAGTCATCAGAATATGTATAAAGAACTACACAATTGAATAATGTTTAATTACATAATAAGTTTTTGAATAGGCTTGAAAACCCTTATGTGTTATATTACTTACCATGTCGTCCACAGGTTTGTGTGAGCTTGATCTTCTCTCGTCCAAATCTTTCTCCCTTTTTTCTGGTGCAATCTTTCCAATTTCTTCACTTATCCAGGACTTCATCCTCTCCTCGCTTTCTTTTATTTTCTGTGTGACCAGCTGTGCAATAGATGTATACAATTCTGGTATTGTATACGGAACCGATGTCTTCATTTTTGACTGCAAATCCAATTCAAAAAAGAATTAATACATTACGCAAACTAACTTAGGATAGTAAAAGTTATGTATGTATATTACAAATCATTACCTTGGGAGTTTCTACATCTCCATCGAAGAGCCGTTTCTTAGATGACGGTTCATCTGACTTTCTAGATCCGATGAACCTTGTTGTTGTCTTACTTTGGTGAATGGAAGCATCACCCTCTTCGATTGGATCTTGACGGTCCTCCGCATCATCATCATCGTGGTCCTCCCTTACCACATCTTGAAGCATCAAAGATTTGTAATAAGCACTTGACTTTTCATGATATGACACCTTCCATGGGAACAAAGCCATCTGCATGTAAAATGAACATTAAGGTCAGAAACCCAATAGTATGTATAAGATAACCAGCAACACAAGGGATTTCAAGCCCTGGCAAGGTATTTCAAGCCCTGGCAAGCTATTTCAAGCCCCGCCTCTCTTTCATACCCTCATTTGGAAAAACCAACAACTGATATTAACTAACTACATACACTATAATATCCAAGCACCCCCGGGGCCCCCATTCATAATAAGAAAGTGTAGCCCACAATCCATTATAATAAAGATTTAAGAACCAGGTTCATAGAGTAAAGTAGTATAACACAACACATAAGGGTTTTCAAGCCCTGACAAGTTATTTCAAACCCTGGCAATGGATTGAAATAACTAGCTAAGGGATTTCATACCTTCATTTGAAATAAGAAAGTGTAGCCTACAACCCACTATGATAAAGATTTAAGAATGAGCTTCATAGAGCAATAAGTAGTAGTGGTATAACACATAAGGGTTTTCAAGCCCTGGCAAGGTATTTCAAGCACTGGCAAGGTATTTTAAGCCCTAGCAAGGCATTTCAAGCCCCGCCTCCCTTTCATACCCTCATTTGGAAAAACCAACAACTGATATTAACTAACTACATACACTATAAAATACACGTAGAAGTAAAATACATGTAGAAGTAAAATACACACCGTCGTACTGAAGAAAGATTCAACTTTTAAAACTCTTGTATTGAAATTCCAATTCTTAAATCTTGGGAACCCTGTACTTTTCCGTACGCCGAGTTTACCTTCCAAACGGTAAATCCGTTCAACGGCCCAAACCTAAACAATTAAAAAAATCTCATAAAGAAATTACAAATCTCATGAGTTTGATTTACACATGAATTCATTTGGCAACTATTACCTGAAATGCTAGTAGAAATCCATAAACGTGGAATGTGAAACACTTCAAATCATCATTGTTCTGCTGATTGTCTAACTTCACTTGCTGATTGTCAGTTTTCTTCTTCTTCTTCTTCTTCTTCTCTTCCTTATTCTCCTCTTCCTTCTTCTTCCTCTTCTTATTCTTGGGGCCCTCATTCTCTTCTTTCTTCTCGCCATTGCCTCTTAACTTTTCAATGTGTTTTTCGGCTGCATTCTTCAAACAACACAAGGTGACATCGAATATGTATGAGCCCCAAGGAGAACTTTCAAATGCATCGATGTCCTCAACTAAAGACAACACCCAACTGGGTATGGCTGTCCGTGCTTCATCCATCCCAAAGAATTGGGACACCATTAATAGGTATCCCATCTTCAATGCGTCATCACCCTCTGAAGGCTCTGTCAGCCGGTTAAAGGTTGCCTCCAATAGTTCAATCGACGGGTTTTCATCTACGAAATAGCGTGTTAAAATAGATTCCTCACTGACTTCTTCTTTTTCTTGGAACCCTTCGGGCAGTGTGCCCATGTTGAGGCCACTGCACAAGTAGAATTCCTCTCTGCCAAACCGAGCTTTCTTCTCCCCTAAACCAAACCACATTTCATCATCCTTTTCTTCTTCGGGACAAATGAGCTGTCTTTTCAAAAGATTGTAGATCAGCATCCCATGAACCCTTATGGGCTGTATCATTTCCAAGTACTGCCCAAAGGGGCCTTCTTTAAACCTATCTAACACGCCGCAACGTGTCAAGACCAACTTCAAATCTTGAAGAAAATTCTTTTTGTTGTGCGAGTTTATTCTCGCATGTACCCAGCTTTTGTGGTCTGGATACCGCCATTGTTTTTTGAAACGATCAGCCCCCATCTGGTTTACAAGAAAACAAAAAATTATTAATGCTAAGCATAACATAAAAAGGGATTTCAAGCCCTGGAATCAAATATCAAGCCCTGGCAAAGGGATTTAAGGAACTGGATAAAGAATTTCAAGCCCTGTAGATGGATTTGAAGACCTGAACTGGAATTTCAAGCCCTGGAAAGGGATTTTAAGCTCTGATTTGGAAAAAACAAACAATGCTATGAAAGGCTTCCCATGGAGTCCCCACTGGGGTACTACGGGGATACAGTGATGTATGTCAACACAAAAATAATACATAAGCCCCAGCCCCCAACACCACCAAAATCCACCAATTCCAAAATCCAACGCTTAACATAACATCACAAAAACGATATACAACAACACTACACTTCACAATCGCTCACAGGGCTTCAAATCCCTTTGTCAAGGATTAATATTCAGACAAATGGGGCCACATTGTTCAATTAAAAACTAAAAAAAAACCACAAGCCAAGCCAAGCCAAGAATAAACCACTGGTAACCCACCACAAGCCAAGTCACAAGCCAAGTCACCCAAGTAAAAAATCAAATCATCATCCATGCATAGTTACACACAGATGCAAACAAAACAAATTAATGGGAGGTTCAAACGCCAGAATGAAGAAGACAATGAGAAAACGAATGAATACCTTTACTTGCGAGTTGTGACAAAGGCGTCTTCTCTAACTCGAATGTGGAATGAAGATGACAAGGACAAAACGGCGGGCCTCGGTCTCGGTATTTGACTGTTCTTCTACTTGGTGTGTTCTGATTCTTCTTCTTCTTCTTCTCTCTCGTTCGCCTCTTCTTCTACTCTCGTTCGCAACCTTTGCTCCTCTGCTCACTGAGATGGCTCTTTTACTCGGTTCTTCTCTCTTGTTCGCCTCTTGGGGTCCTCTACTCTCGTTCACACAACCGCCAAGCTCCTCACTGAGATGGCTCTTCTACTGGGCTCTTCTCTCTCGTTCACCTCTTCGGGTCCTCTACTCTCGTCGTCGCAACCGCCGGGGCTCAAAAGTGATTTTGAATTTCAATTTTAGGTTAGGGCAAATTGGTAATGATGCTTTATTGGGATTGACTGTTTAGGGCCATTTCGGGATTTCCTCTTTTAAATGGTTTTAAATATTAAAATGCCCTTAAGGGTAGTCTTGGAATTTCATGTGCCAAGGGGACACAAATGCAAGAAAAACATACTGGAGACATTTTTGCTCTTTTAACTTTCAAAGGGGACATTTCCTTCCATTTCCCCTCAAAATAATAGCCTGCTTAGTTCTGGGTTCTAGCTAGAGCTTTGACACTGGTGTCTCAGAAAAATTCCATTTCTTTTAATGATTCAAAATCAAGATCCTATTGGTCAACCAAACAGTTCCCACGTTCACAAGTTTTGCTTGGCTCCAGGTAAGACCTTAAGAACCCTGTCAGTTTAACCCATGAACCATTAAACCAAGTGGTAATAACTAAACCCAAAAACTAGGATTAGGCTATTAAGTCGTAATTTTTCCCCTCTCTACTCAAACAACTGACAAAAATTCTATAGTTTCTCTTTTTCACTGAATGAACAGCAAATAGGTTTGCAAGACATTTATGTGTACCTAATAATAAAATTGTGTTACTAATCAATAATCACTCTAGCTAGCTCATTTTGGCAAAAGTACCTCCAACTCCATCAGAAAGAAGGGACTGGAAGACACCGGATGGTAGATTGCAAATAAATGTGACAAGGGAGAATGTACCTTCGTACTTGGGATGGTGAACTAAAACAGATTCCCTCCCTCATAGCATTGCTGCTAGAGGCTGCACTGACCAAGTGAATGACGTCTTATATCAGCTGCAGCCTGCATGGCAACCTAAAACATATTTACCATGAATTTTTATACACAGTTTGAAACTTTGAATTATATTAGACGAGATACTTCAAAATTTCCTCAAAATATTGAACAGACTTTGCAGCCTAGCAAGTTACCAAGACCCAATTAAGAAATTTGGGCAATTAACTTAACTGACAACATCTAATTATCGATGATATTGTAAATCCCCACATAAATTTGTTATTATTCTCTTCGAATATTGCTTTTTACACTCCACTACCTTCTTGTTTCTTGCTTAAAAGGAAAGCAAAGAAATGATGCATAAAATAAACATATATGATTACATATTTGCAATATTATTAAACAAATGGCAAGAACTTCAATATTTGCAAATAGCAATTTGAGTGGGCAATCATGTAAGCATCACATGAATATGATACAAAATTGAAATGGAAAGAAATAAACACATGACCTAAATTATATATATATATATATATATATATATTATTAATGTATTTGATTCAAAAACAAAATATTCTTAGTTTCACGGTCATCAAAGTATTATCAACATTATGATTTCAATCAACATATTAACACAATCCATAACATTATTCACTACTTCACTCACAAACAAAGTATCTTCTCTAGACATTCTTTAAAGAAAACACATAAAATCGCAATTAAAAAAAAAAAAAAAAAATCATCTAAAACAATGTCGTCTATGATAATAGATTGAACAAATAATGCTACCAATTATAACTAGTTGAAAGTGAAAGCATCAATCAAAGACATAGTAGTCCATTTACTTTAATATACACATAACATTTGTAATGAGTTGATAAAAACGAACTAAAGTATTTTAAAATGAAAAATATAAAAAATAAAAAATTTTACCCTCTTAGCGATGCTGTGGAATTGTCTGAGCTCCTCCAAATCTACGTAGTACTTTAATTGAGTATTGGCAAAATATTAAGAAAATCAAAGTTCTCTTCTTCGTAGGAATTTAATTTCCAATTTTATGTAGGGTTTATGTAACTTGATTTACAACAATTTTTAGTGAATAATGTAATCTCAGATCATGAATTAAGTTATATTCTTTATATTATAATTCTCGCTCAGCAAACAAGCCCCAAGAATATAAAAAATAAAAACAAAAACATAGAATTCAACCCTTTATGCATATAAATTAAAGTAGTTTATTAGTACAATTAACACATATTTTAATTAATAATACAACCCGAGTTTAATTTAGTAAGATAATTTATATAAGAAACTTTACAATTAAAATTCATAAAAGGGTCATGTGACCATATATATATATATTTATAAGGAGGGACAAGACATAAGTTTGGGAGAGATCTAGAAGAGCTCTGCAATATAATAAAAATCTTATAATCAAGATGAATATAAAAATGAAAAATGAAGGTATCATGTACCACTGTGCAAGTCGTTCTCTATGGACCCATTAATTATTGAATGAGAGTATGAGACCATCATCACGTGATTCACGTCCACAAAAAATGTTGAAAAAAAAAAATGGCGTATCACGTGATTCATGTCCACCAGGAGGCAGGAGCCCACCAGTTCACCAATAATGTTGAATTTTTTTTTGGTGTTAATAAAGTAAGAGAGTATGCGAGGCAGATTCTAACAAAAATGTCTTTTCATTTTTTCTGATTTCACACACTGTTTATAATTTTTGTTATCTTCGTTAATTTTTATAAACTAAAAGAAATTTGCATGTATGCATATGTTTTTGCCCATTATTGAATTTAAAAATGGAAATTGTTTGGGTATCGAAGATACTGACCCCACCAATAGAATGTTGCCATGTGACTTTTTTCTCTTAATTTTTTATATTTATCTCCCTGCAATATTTACAAATGGGCCACGTGGTAAAACCCCATTGATGGGTCAATACCTTGATTAGCACCCAAGCATTGTCCTTTAAAAATTGGTCATCGTGTCAATGATTTTGTCGTTTTAGCTGACTAGAATATGACATTTAAAATATATGCATATATTTGGAATTTTGAAGGGAATACAAAACAGGTTTTGATTTTTAAATTTTAATAAATGGGTGGAGAAATCAAATGAGTTTTACATGAAATATTTTGGGTGGCAATAGATCCACCTTAGGTTATTATTTAAAATTTTAAAGTAAAATTGTTATTTTTATATTATATCCTTATGGAGTCCGATGTAGAGAATCACACACATTCATATGAGAAAATTTTACATGGGTCCATCTCATGAGAAAATCTTTAATGGGATGGTTTCATTAATGGGATGGTTTCATTGTCACTTGGTGAATTCGTCCCAATGAAATTGCACAATTTATCTTGAGAACATAAATATATATTATTAAACTATAATTTGGTGCAATCTCATTTGATAGTCTCATTAAGTGACAATGAAACTGTCCCATTAAGTGGCAATGAAACAGTCCCATTGAAGATTTTTTCCTATCTCATGGTGGTGAGACGGACCAATTAAAAGACACCAAGTGGCACACCATTAAAACTACAATTTATTTATTTTCCTTTCTTCAATTATGTATTGACACATGGAAAAGTAATTAATTTTTTATTGACAGTAAATTAAAAAAAAAAATAGTCTCCTCTGTTCCCCTTCTTCTTCCTCACAATATTTCTCTCTCCTTGATCCATGAATATCCTTCTTTCTTTAGATCTTATGAAGATTAAGAGATCTAAATGGAAAATAGAAGTTTTTTTCTTTTGAAAAGAAAATGAAATAGAAGTTAGATATGAATTTGAGGTAAAAAACTATGGAACTAGGAGTGAATTAACTTGGAAAGAGAAGAAGCTGTGATGCGAGAAAGGTAAAATGAAATTATATAATTAGTGTTTTTACTGCATGTCAGTTAGATAAAATTAATTTGTTTTTTGCTTTTAGAGTTTTGCCACTTGGTATCTTTTAATTGGTTCATCTCACCACCATCAAATGTAAGATGAACACATGGAAGATTTTCTCCATTCGTACATAATAGAATAATAGATTGCATAATGTTTTATAATTATTACACAAATGCAATCGAATTTAGTTCAAGACAAAAAAAAAAAAAAAAAAAAAAAAAATGAAATTTATGTACATAAATATTTAATCATTATAGTTTACCTTTATTATGTACCTCTGCAAAATCGGGATAATCGTTTTACCCTTATTAATGCGTGAAATGTATTTTGAACTTGTAGGAAATAGCATGTGTAGGGTCAATGTTACATGATTTTCAACAATTTTTAGTAAATAATGTAATCACAAATTATGAATTAAGTTATATTCTTTATATTATAATTCTCACTTAGCAAACTCTTCGTTTATCAAACTCGCCCCAAGAACATAAAATAAAAAAATTAAAAATATATATAAAAAAAAATTAAAAAAAAACTGAGAATTTAGCCCTTTATGCATAAAAATTAAAGTACTTTAGCAGTACAATTAATAATTATTTTAATTAATAATTCAACCAAAGCTTAATTTAATAAGATAATTTATATAAGAAACTTTACAATTACAATTCAGAAAAGGGCACATATTAATGTGAATATATATATATATATATATATATATATAATTATGAGGATGTATATGAGCTTGTGAGAGAACTGGAAAGAGCCCTACAATTGAAACTGGTATAATAAAAATGTAAAAATAAAAAATAAAAAATTGAAGGTATCATGTACAAGTTTTCTCCATGAATCCATTAATTATTGAATTGAGAAAACTTTAATTCCATTCAAAATCATCATCAACGTCCACCAGAACCACCAATAATGTTGAAAAATAACAGCTTTTATAAAGTAAGGGTATCCTAGGCAGTAGAAAAATTCGTGTGGGATGGTCTAAACACCGCGTGGTAATATTGAGCCAATCAAATTGAACCACGTACGAAAATGTTATATTACCAATGCAAAGTATGTTAATCTGGCTAAATTCGATCCCACACAAGTTTTTCTTCCTAATCAGATTCTTTATTCTTTTGTCGGCCACTAACGAAAATTCTTTTTCACTTTTTCTGTTTTCACACACACTCTGATTATAATCTTTGTTATCTTCATTAATGTTTATAAACTAAAAGAAATTTGCATGTAGGATTATGTTTTTCCTATTATTGAATTTAAAAATTGGTCGTCGGTGTCAATGATTTTGTCGTTAGCTGACTAGAGCATGACATTACAGTCAAATTTTTCGCCCATTGCTTTTCCTTGTATTTGCTTTACAATAATTTCACACGGTAAACAATCATTGGACTCATTGCTAGACTTTTTGATCTTTGATTCACTCTTCTTTACTGTATCAAGAAACTCCTTTTCTCATTCTCGTAGATCTGATTCTGATCACACAAACAATTGTTATTTCATCAAACTGAGTCTTGCTTCCGAATTGCTCTGTTCTTTTCTGTTCTGTTTTTCTCTGTTTTCCTTTGATTCTCATCTCTGTTTCTGCAAAAACCAACAAAAAAAAAAAAAAAAAAGTGAAAGAGATCAAAATGGGCGAAATTGCTGCCTCTGTTGCTGCCTCTGTTGCTGCAAAGATCGCCGGATACTTGGTTGCTCCCGTCGGACGTCCGTTCATATATTTGTGGAACTACAAGACCAACCTTGAGAATCTGAAGAATAAAGTGGAAAAGCTGAAGGCTATGAAACGCAGTGTGGAACGTTTAATCAGAGTCGGGGAAGAGATTATGCCGCATGTTGAGATTTGGCAGAAGCGTGTGGATCAGATCATTCCTGAGGCAGAGCTCAGTAGTGAAGATAATCTTGAGCAAGAAAACATTCAATGTTGCATTGGGTTTTCTTTTGTTAATTTGATCAATCGCTATCAACGTAGCAAGAATGCTGCTAAGACGTTGAAGGATGTCCTTGAACTCGAGCAAGAAGCTGCACCATTTTTAAGAGAAGTTTCAAGCAGTACCAATATTCCAGATGAGCCATGGCTTCGATCTGGTGACGGTTACGAGGCTTATGAATCGAGAAGGTCCGTTTTGAAGAATATCATTGATGCATTGCTTAATCCTGGTATCAACGTGGTTGGGATCTACGGCATGGGCGGCATCGGTAAGACAACGTTGGCGCAGAAAGTAGCGATACATGCCAAGCATGATAATCTCTTTCATGTGATAGTCTTTGTAGAAGTATCTAAAACACCGAACATACAAAATATTCAACAAGAAATCGGAGGAAAGTTGGGCTTGAAACTCCATGACAAGACTGAGGGCGAACGAGCAAGGGCACTATATGACCAATTGAAGAAAGAGGTCACTATATCCGAGGGAGCAGACAAAAGTGGAGAAGAAAAGAAAGAAAAGAAGATTCTTCTGATTTTAGATAATATTTGGGAGAAAATTGATTTGGAAGAGGTAGGAATTCCTTTGGAAGGCGATTGCAAAGGATTAAAATTATTGCTCACAACAAGAAATAGTGATGTTCTAACAAATCAGATGGATTTTAAATGTAATTTTTCGGTCCGCAATTTTCCAGTCGACACTTTAGAAGAAGCAGAAGCTTGGAGTCTTTTTAAAAGCACAGCAGGTACGTTTGATGACCATCCTGATTTGAAAAATATAGCTCCTAAAGTAGCTAAGGAATGTGGAAATATGCCCCTTGCCATTGTTACCATAGCAAGTGCATTAAAAGATAAGGACAAGTCTACATGGAGCACTGCCTTGAACGAATTGAAAAATCCTGCTATGCTTTTGGAGGGCTTTGAGGCAACAATGACAAAGAAGGTATATACATGTATAAAGTTTAGTTACGATCATCTTGATACTAAGGAGCTCAAGGAGATTTTTTTGCTTTGTAGTCGCATGGGACGCACCTATGATGCTTCCATTCAAGACTTGTTCATGTATGGTTTGGGATTGGGTTATTTTAAAAGATTCAACACCTTGGAAGAGGCGCAATGCAAAGTAGAAGACTTGGTCAAGAAACTCAAGGGCAATTCTTTGCTGCTTGATGCTCCTAATGAGACTAGAGAATCTCTTCGGCATGTCATTCCTGATGGCGAAAGGTTTGCTATGCATGACGTTATTTGTGACGTGGCTAGATCAATTGACGGGCAAAAAGGAAATGTGTGTAATGTGATCGATTATGCCATTTCGTGCCGTTGGGCAAAAACGAATATTTTGAAGAATTGCACTTCGATCACGTTACATAATATTTCCGAGGTCCCAAAAGATCTACGTTTAGAATTACCGCAACTTGAGTTTTTCTATATGAAAACTAAGGATTCATTTTCAAAAATCGTTGATGATTTCTTCCTAGAGATGCCAAGTCTTCTAGTTTTACATTTGATTGAAATGAATTTATCTCCATTACCGACATCACTTAGTAAACTTACAAACCTTCAAACATTGTGTCTAGATGCATGTAAATTGGGAGACATAGCTGATATTGGAAAGCTAGGGAAACTTGAAATCCTTAGTTTTCGTGGTTCTAAATTTAAGAAGTTGCCCGAAGACATGTGTCAATGGACTAGTATAAGGTTGTTAGATTTGAATGATTGTTCCGAGCTTAAAATTATTCCCCAAAATTTTTTGTCGCGCTCTACCCAATTAGAAGCATTGTATATGTATAATACCTTGATCGAGTGGGAGATTAGAGAACTCAACATAATCCTTGATGAGTTGAAGCATTTGCGTGGTCGCTTGACCACTTTAGAAATCAGTATTCCAAATGTTAAAATGTCAGAAGGCTTGCTCTCCCCACAACTGGAAAGATACAAAATATCCATAGATCGTGCTCTGATTTCACCTCCTATGAATTCAAGAACGTTGAGAGTCAAGTTGAATACCAATGATAATGCAGATAAGGTTATCTCGCAGTTGAAGGGAATCAAACAACTAGAGTTGGTTGCAGAGAGTAGATATGACTTTACTGACTCAAAGCAGTCAGTATCTCTTGATGCCTTGCTCTCGTTGGAGTCATTGTCTCTTGAAGGTTTGAACTTTGAGAAGATATGTAATGTTCCACTTGCAGCAGAGTCTTTCTGCCAACTAAGAACTATTACGGTGGACGGATGTGATAAACTAACTAATATCTTCTCATTCTCCATTGATAGAGTCCTTCCAAAACTTCAAGAAATTGAAGTGTCTTGGTGTAGAAATATGGAAGGGATTTTTGCTATTGAGAGAGAAGATGATGTCAACAACACAGAATTGATTCATGAGATTCAATTCAGTCAATTATGCTCCGTGACTCTGAGAGGTCTACCACAGCTCAAAAGTTTCTGCCATAGAGTGAAGACAACTTCCCAATTGCAATTGACAAGTAGTACAAATGATGGAGAAATCATTTCAGAGGACATGATTGATATTCCCAAGTCAATTTTCAATGAGAAGGTATCAATATTGTTCTCTCTCATTTTATTCTACGTCAAACAATAATATAAATTAGTATCTTCCTAATATAAAAAATTGTAATGTCATTCATTTGATTAGCTTTTAAAATATGAAAATCATAAATTGTCTCACTAACTTTAATTTGTTTGGAAAATCAGCAAAATATAAAAATAGCAATTGATACACCATATACAGTGGTAGATAGTCTATTAGGATGTAACTTTATTTGTTACTCTGTTAGTATATATCATTCTCATCCCTTCTATCTTTTCAAGTACAATATATCTCACATACTAATTTCAAAAAATCTCTTTTTATATTTACAACTTTCCATCTTTCATGAATATATAAATTCAAGTGGGATCAAAAACGAGCCAAACTTGAGAGTGGAATTTATACACTTTATTTTCATTATTTTAAAAGTTTATCTTTGTATATACTTTCTAGTAATGATTTAATTGTTTTATTTTTAAGGTTGAAAATTTTAATTATATTCAATTTAATATCTCTATCAAATTAACAAATAATATTGAAACAACTGTATTTGCAGGTTTTGTTCCCCAACTTGGAGACCTTAGAAATTTCAGACATCAGTGCTGAAAAGATTTGGCACAACAAACTTCCAACTATGTCTTCTTCCTTTCAAAATTTAAATCGTTTGGAAGTATACAGTTGTGATAATTTGAAAGAGCTATTTTCATCTTCTATGGTTAATAGCTTTGTGCAACTCCAATATCTTGAGATACATGATTGCTCTCTTTTGGAAGAGGTGGTATTCATGGAAGAGTTAAGAGAAGAAGAAAGGAGGGATTATCAATTTCCATTATTGAAAGAAATGAAAATATTAATTTGTCCAAATTTGAAGGGATTCATCTCTAATGATAAGGTACGTATACCACTATATATCTTCTCTTTATTATTGTTTTTTAATTAATTGAAATATTGTACATAATCCACGATCTAAAATCCAAAATTTATTATTTTAAAAAAACCAAAATTTAATTTTGTAATTACAACTTTCCAACTTTGCATGAGTATAGAATTTGAGTGGGTTAAGGTGTTGTTCGGTATTGTTTCCAAAAAACATTTTTGCCTTCCAATAACAGTGAGAACTTGTTGGGCAACATTTTTTAGAGAATTTTTTTTTTTTGAAAAATTCTGTAAACACGAAAAAAAATAAAAAATGATTGTTTTCCTTTTAATGCCTTGTAACTTGCACCCGTAGAAAACATCTAAATTATGTTTTCAGTTTTCTATGTTTTGGTTTCCTTGTTTTCATGAGGCACACCTATTAATAATTTTATTTTTCTAAAATACATTTATTTAATTATTAATAAGTTATATATAATAGTTATCTATAATAATAATGGCAATATTGTATAAACATCTTTTGCCTTAGTTGAGATCCGTTAACTCATAATAGTCTTTGGTAAAAGTTGTTGATGTTGAATTTAGATTAATTATTTTAGAGTAATGATAGATATTAATATAAATCACCACATATGTCTTTATCTTCGCTTTTCTTAGTTTTCCTATTATACAAGCTTTGTGATCTTGTAGAATTCAATTAACCTTTCCCCCTTTATTTACATTTATTGTTTCGTTATTTTTCGATATTTTTTTATAATTATTTTCAGTTATAATTAGAAAGAACCCTCAGTAACTCAATGTCATGAACACTACAGATTGGATTTCCATCCTTGAAAGCAATGGAGATATTTCGTTGTCCTAAATTTAAGGAGTTCATCTTCAATGATAAGGTACATATTATACTGTAGTATGTAATCTTCTACTTATTATTGTTTTAAAATCACCCACCTCAAATTCTTTACATTAACATCTTTTTGTAATTAACATAATCCACGTTCTAAAATCCAAAATTTAAATTTGTAATTAAAACTTGAGTTCTTAAAATTTACAACACTGTGGCCTATTTTTGTGGCCTTGTTACTAATTTATTAAGTTGAGTTTTAATATCACGTAAAATAGTTCAGAGAGAATTGAGGGGCAGAGCAGAAAAGAAGAAAATAAAAGAAGAGAAGAAAATTAGACCAAGTGAAGTGAGAAACAAAAAGTCCATTTAAAAATAAAAAGAAACAAACGTAGAATTTTCTTAAAAACAATTGATTTAGTTTTAAAGATCCACAGGACCACAATGTATAGCAATGTCCTTTTCTTAAAAGCAATGTATATGAGTTGATTCTATTAGCTATCTGCAATGTGATGACAAGTTATATATTCATCTTCACATATCTTGTCCTTATTTTTGCGTTTCTTATTTGTCCAAGTATACAAGCTTTGTGAGATTTGTTGGATTTAATTTACATTTTCCCCTTTAGTTACACTTGATTTACTATTTCTTTATTTTTGGATAAATGTTTTCTAATTACTTTCGGTTATAGTTAGAAAGAATTCTCTGTAACTCAATAGCATATATACTTACAGGTTGAAGTTCCTAACATAGAGGAATTGGAAATTTGGGAGATGGACAACTTAGAGAAAATATGGCACAACCAACTTGTTAATGGTTCCTTTTGTAAATTAAAATCATTGGATGTTTTTGATTGCAAGAAGCTATTGAATGTGTTTCCATCAAACATTTATGGAAGGTTGTTAAGCCTAGAGTATCTGAAATTTCATGAATGTGGCTCTCTAAAAGAAATATTTGATCTACGAGAATTGAGTATTTATGATTCCCAAATAATGCTCCCCTTTGCAAACCTACAAAAATGGGACGTTTCAGGATGTCGAAGTCTAAAAAACCTGTTTTCTGCATCTATCCTTGCAAAGGAAGCACCTGCTAGGTTTCTCTTTCCGGAATTGACCTCCTTGGAACTGGATGATCTACCAGAACTTAGAAGCTTCTACCCTGGTAGACATAAAGTGGAAGGGCCTGTCTTGAAAAAGTTGGAGCTGTCTGATTGTGGCATCCATGACACTGACGAGGAGGGCCAAATGCAACAACCTTCTTTTTTCTCCTTGGTCCAAGAGGTAAGAGAATAAGACCCATTTTTTTTTCTTCTTTAGTTAGTAATTTCTTGCCACACAATTTGATCGAAATTTAATTTTGCAATTACAACTTTCTTCAACAAAATTTAATACCATTCGCAATTTTGCACATCTATTATAGGCACCCGATTCTTCTTCCCTCTCTTTCACTTCTCTCACACAAATCATCGAACACCTTATAGGCACCCACACAAAATCTCTGAAAACACAAAGTCTATCTACAAACCCACATTCTTCACTCAAATTTAGAGACATCACTGATAAAAACAGTTCAACACCACTACTAATTCAACATCATCAAACACTTCGTTGATAAAAAAAAAAAAAAAAAAAAGGGAAGAAAAAGGATTGAGCTAATCCATCTAGTCTATGTGTGTTTCCTCCCTGCCATTGTTGTTTCTTTTCTTCCAACGAAAACAAATCCCCTAAAACCCAACAATCATTGGGTCTTAACCCCTCTTTGAGTCTTCAAAATCGTTGTCTTCTTCTCACAACAGCATCGATTTGTGAGGCTTATCGGTTTCTCTTGTGGGTTAGCCATGGAAGAGAGTGAGAGAGCAAGAAAATGGAGAAGAATTTTGTGAAAGTCCTTGAAAACAAATTGGAGAAGATGATGGACAGAGATTATTAGAGATATGGTTCCAATTAGATATATGGGAACCAAATCTCCATTTTTTTTAAAATTTCTCACACATTTTTTTAAAATTATTTAAAGATTTTATTCCTTAATTTTAAGGGTAAAATGGCCTTATTACCCTTTTGACATAAAAAAATCATGTTAACTATAACGGTCAACATTAGGTCAAGGATACTTCCCTGTAATTTAGGCAAAATACAATCTAGCTACAATTTGAGCAAATGTCAGGGTACTTCATTGTAATTTGCCCTTAATAAATTATATATAATAGTTTTGTTTAATAATAATGGCTAATTGCAGAAACACCCTTGAGGTTTGACTACACTTGATTTACTATTCAGTTATTTTTGGATAATTCTGTTTATAATTATATTCAGTTATAATTAGAAAGAACTCAAGAACTCAATATCATGAACACTACAGGTTGGATTTCCATCCTTGGAAGAAATGGAGATAAGCGGGTGTTCTAAATTGAAGGAGTTCATCTTCAATGATAAGGTACATGTACTACCGTATATCTTGTTTTAAAATCATCCACCTCAAATTCTTTACATTAATACCTTATTGGACCATACATAATCCCCGTTCTAAAATCCAAAAAAAAAAAAAAATGTAATTGATTTAGTTTTCTTTTAGTATATTATATATAATTTAATTTGGGATCGTTTTCCTTTTCTTTTGAATATCTTTAATATTTGTTTCCTTTTCCAAGTGGAATTATGTTTCTATCTCCATAAATTGTTTCCCTAGACATATTTCCAAGTATAACAGATGTAAATAAATAAAAAATTTGAAAGAAATATTATAACCTTTCAAGTCTACGAAAAGGCATTGAGAGAATCAAACCATGGACAAAAAAGAAAGTGAAAACGAGGAAAAAAGAAAAGTGCAAAATGGTCTTAAAATAGAAGTTAAGGTGTTATCAGTTACCAATACTTTTATGTTATATAAACAAAAGTTATTAATTGAGTGACAATTCCAAAAATTCAGTTGGAATTGGTGTTATTTGGTCATTTCCTCTCAAAAAACTTTCCAACTTTGAATGAGCTTAAACTCAGGTAATTGATCTAATCTATATACTATCTAGTATATTGTGTGTAATTATTTTTTTGTGATTATTTTTTTTTTCTAAAGTAGTTGATGTTGAGTTTAGATTATTATTATTATTATTATTTTTAACCGGAGAGTATACAACATTCTTATTAGATGTTTAAAGGTCTATACTAGTGTATTAAGAATTTTTTTAATTTATTATTATGAGTTGATTCTATTAGCTAGCTATCCTGTGATGATAACATTATATAAATCACCATGTATCTTATCTTTATTTTTTCTTTTCTTACGAGCTTTGTGAGATTTGTAGAATTTAATTTACATTTTCCCACTTTAGTTACACATATTTACTATTTCTTTATTTTTGGATAAATATTTTATAATTACTTTCGATTATAGTTAGAAAGAATCCTTTATAACTCAATAGTATATATACTTACAGGTTGCAATTCCTAACATAGAGAAATTGAGAATTTCCAGAATGGACAACTTGGAGAAAATATGGCACAACCAACTGGTTAATGATTCCTTTTGTAAATTAAAATCATTGGAAGTTTATGGTTGCAAGAAGCTATTGAATGTGTTTCCATCAAACATTTGTGGAAGGTTGTTTAGCAAGCTAGAGTCTCTGGAAGTTCGTTGGTGTGACTCTCTAGAAGAAATATTTGATCTCCGAGAATTGAGTATTCATGATTCCAAAACAATGATCCCCTTTGCAAACCTACAAAAATGGGACGTTTTTGGGTGTCCAAGTCTAAAAAACCTGTTTTCTGCATCTATCCTTGCAAAGGAAGGAGTAGTGATGGAAGAAGCACCTGCTAGGTTTCGCTTTCCGAAATTGGCCTCCTTGGTACTGTATAAGCTACCACAACTTAGAAGCTTCTACCCAGGTAGACATAAAGTGGAAAGGCCTGTCTTGAAAAAGTTGGAGCTGTTTAAATGTGGCATCGATGACACTAACGAGGATGATGAGGATGACGAGGAGGTGGAGGAGGGCCATGACACTGACGTGGATGATGAGGATGACGAGGAGGAGGGCCATGACACTGACGAGGATGACGAGAAGGAGGGCCATGACACTGACGATGAGGGCCAAATGCAACAAGACCCTTTTTTTTTCTCCTTGGTCGAAGAGGTAAGAGAATAAGACCCTTTTTTTTTTTCTTCTTTAGTTAGTAATTTCTTGCCACACAATTTGATCAATTATCCCCCTCTATTTAAATCCATATGGTCTTTGAATTTACTTTGCTTCTTATGATTTGATTGATTGCTAGGCATTCCCTTGTTTGGAGGAATTGAGTTTAGATGGAGAACAGGTCAAGATGCTGTGTCAAGGCCAGTTTCTAGAATCTCCCTTTGACAGACTTAAAATTCTTGGAGTCAATAATGATCATGAATCGATTTTTCCATTTGGTATCATTCAAAGATGTCAGAATCTGGAAAAGCTTTCACTTTCTGAAAGTCATTACAAAGAGATATTTCCCCATAGAGAGGACCAAACACAGACAAAAATAAAAACATTAAATCTTTCCTCCCTTTACGATTTGAAGTACATATGGAAACAGAACTCCAAATTAGACTTAATTTTGCAAAATCTTGAAGTTCTAGAAGTATTTTGGTGTCACAGTTTGATCAATCTAATGCAACCTCCAACTTCTTTCCAGAATCCTTCAACTTCTTTCCAGAATCTAACATCTTTGGAAGTTGACCATCGTGATAGTTTGATAAACATAGGAACATCCACAGTAGCCAAAAGTCTGGTGCAGCTCACTGAAATGAGTATAAGCTGTTGCAAAAAGATTACAGAAGTGATAGGAAATCATGGAGATGTAATAGAGGATGAAATTATTTTCAGAAAGTTGAGGAGTTTGAGGCTCCTATCTTTACCAAGTCTCACAAGTTTCTGCTCTTGGAATTTCACCTTAAAATTCTCATCTTTAGAAACTTTGACTGTGCAACAATGCTCGAAAATGAAGATTTTCTCTCTGGGAGAGTTAACCACGGAAAAGTTACAAGAAGTCAAAATTGACGAGGAATCGGTTGAACTACGTCTAGACTTTGACCTTAACAAAGCCATACAACAGTCCTACGAAAAAGTGGTACACATTGATTCACTAAGCTAAACAATATCTAGTACTTTTCCATTGATTTTTTTTATACAATTTTTTCTTTCACCTGTAATATACTTTGTTTTGCTACAGAATTCCGCAAAAGACAATGGTGCTTCTTCTTGTCACCATTTCGAAATTGACCAAGAATCGATACAACAGTCCGACGAAGAAGCCATACAACAGTCCCACAAATAAGCGGTACACAAAGATTCACTAAGCTAAACAATATCTAGTACTTTTCTATAGATTTTTGTATTCAATTTCTGCTTTCACCTTTAATATGTTTTGTTTTGCTACAGAATGAAGACTACAGTGCTTCTTCTAGTGACCATTCGGAGTGAAGACCCTTTTGTATAGATTGTGAGACATTGAACCTTGCTCATGTTTTTCATGTTGAAGTCAGATGTGGGAGGTTCTTCTTTCTATATGTTCTGTGTTCTGCTTTAGCTTTGGCATTTGTTCTTATGATGTTGCTGCTTTTGAAGTGTTGCAGTACTCGTTTTCATGAACTTCTTTGATTGTTTCTATGGTTGCAGTACTGTGATAAAAACTTATTTACATTAATGTTACATTAGATTTATATAGATAAATTCATGTACTTGTTAGTAGAATATAGACAACATATGGAGGAGTGAAAACATTTTTTGTGTAGTTTGTGTACTTTTCATGGTTTTCATGTTGAAGTCAGATGTAATTTCACTGTTATCCTTCAGCTTCATTCATATGATGTTTGCTGTTTCTGAAGTGTTGAAGCTCTCGTTTTCATGAACTTCAATGGTTCTATGGTTATCCTTTAATGCTTACATTAATTCTCTCTCTCCAAGTTACAATGTTAGTTATATGGATAACTATTTATGGACTTAGTTGTAGGCCTGTCGGCCAACTGTTCCAGCTACCGGAAATAGCCAGGAATCATTGGAGCCACAAACCCACCAAGTGAAAGATGGTAAGAAGGTGAATACTAAACAAGAAGGTTATGCTTTCTCAGGTAATGAAAACAGATCGATTGCCCAATAAATCAAAACCGAAACTTGATTTTAGACGGTTTATGTGCTAGAGGAATGACCCCTAGGCTGCAAATCAACAAAGCTGTATTCCAATCTGATATAAATACACAATCAATTCATCGGTTACATTAATCAAATACATTACACTTCAACTTGAATGCAGATGTTGGTGAAAGGAAAACACAAGTGACACAACTTAAGCTCCGTTGCATACAATCAGATAAACTTAACTCTGCTTACACTTTCGCATTCAAAAAGTTAAAATCAGACTGCTGTTTAACTGTTTTCTCCTTACATTATCATACTTCCTGATCAGTTTGCCATACCAAGTACCAACAGGGCAACAGATAAACAAATACAACATTAGAAGTCTAGGCCACTACACGGAACCACATAAACAGAACCTTTGAATTGACTACGTCTACAAACTAGAATCAAATCTGGTTTCATTTTTATACCTATAAACGTCACAGCAGCACAACTCTTCCGGTCACTATCATTCCCAAATTTTCCATAGCTGAGGCTCAGATTGTCACGGCGGTGAATACTTAAATGAATAGCGAAATCAATCTAACCATCCATTTCTTCCAATGCAACCAGTAAACAAGAAGGTTATGTTTTCTCATGGAACATAAAACAAGTAAAAAATACAATAAATCTAAACCAAAACTTGATTTCGGACAGTTTACATGCTAGATGATTGACCTCTAGATTGCAAACAAATCAAACAAAAGCTGAATTCTAATCTGACACAGATACACAATCAATTCATCAGAAACATTGATCAAATACATTACACAATCAATGCAGATGTTTTTTTTTTTTTTTTGAACAAGAATTTATTGAAACCAAAGGCACCACACAAACACCAGCAGGCAAAGCCCCTGGCAGCACAACAAGAGCAAACGCCCAAAACAACAGACAGCAAAGAACCAGGCCACAAGCCAGAAAAAGAAACACAAAACACCCAGGCTGACAGCAGCATCCAAGAAACGAAAACAGAAAAGAAAAAACAAAGCCACCCAACACCAAACCAGCAACCAGACACAACACAAAACACACAGCAGGGAGAACGCAGGCAAGAAAAACTCAGTCAACCTCCCAGTAAATCATATCCCCAGCCAAAATAGAACCTTTCTTCGCCAGAAAATCAGCAAAACAATTAGAAGATCTTGGATTGTAGATGACATCAGTACTTCCCAAAAGGTTCAGATTAAATCAAAGGTTCAGATTAAATCGAATATCATAGATGACTTTAACATGATTCAGGCTCCCGTATCCATTGCCGTTAACCCAATGAACAGCCTCCTTGGAGTCACTTATAATGGTGATCCTTTTACCAAATAAAACCGGAGAATTAACGCACATAGAGCAAGCCTGCTGAATTGCTATAATTTCAGCCGTCTTAGCATCAACAGCACCTATGCTCATGGAAAAGGAACCTAAAACCTTACCACAATGGTCCCTCAAGACCCCCCCAATGCCCGCCGACCCCGGATTACCCCTAGACGAACCATCCACGTTAAATTTCATAGCACCAGGGGAAGGAGGAGTCCAGTCTCCAAGTCTAACAGCTTTTTGGGGCTTTGAAACAGAGCACCTCTCAGCAATATTTTGGAGCATGGCTGTAATCGAATCCGGACAGCCTTCCGCATAATGCTTGAACCACCAAACAACTCTGATTCTGATCATGTCAGCGGCTTGACTAACCCCTTGATCAGTATTCCTGAAAACCACTTGGTTCCTACACTCCCAGATGGTCCAAACGGTAGCAAAAAAGAGGGTATTCCAAGCTCTCCCTTGACTGATTCTCGGACACAACCCAAACCACCCAACCGCCCAATCCAAAAGAGTTTTACTAGCACACCATTGCACACCCCACCACACCATACACTGCCTCCAAACATCACTCGCCCAATTACAATGAAGAAATAAGTGGTCCACAGATTCTTCCTCACACTTACACATAGGACACTCTTGAGACAAATTAGAGCACAATCCAAATTTTTGTAGCGTTTGTCTGACCAGAATTCTGCCCTTTAGCACCTGCCACATAAATATCTCAATCTTGAGAGGGCAGATCCCTTGCCAAATCAGAGAAGAATCCACCTTTTCGGCCTCCCAACCCTCCTCCTCCAGATTTTTACGAAAAGAACTTACCGTAAAGATACCTTTCGCTGTAAAAGACCAGGCAATCGAATCTTGAAAAAGTTTGCGAGGTTTAAATTGCTCAATCCTACTAACAAAGGCATTCCAATTGTCTTTTTCCCAGTCAAAACAATCTCTTCTCAAAGGCACCTTCCACACCCACTCTTGACCATGCCAACACCTGAATTCGGCAACCGAACCAGACCTTTTCGAGGACAGCGCGAAGATTCTTGGAAAAGAATTCATGAGAGGCATTTCCTCACTACCCAACTCTCTCCAAAAATCAATCCTCTTACCGTCTCCAAGCACAAACTTCAAGCCTTCCCTAATCAACTTGTCCGAGACCGAATCTGAGGTGAAAAGGCTGTTGACAGCTTGAACAAAATTTGAAGCCCGAGCTGTACCAGAGCATTCCCACTTCCAAACCAGCGCTTCTCTCCGAATTCTATACTTAGCACACAAAATCCTCCTCCACAAACTATTTTCCTCATTTCCAAATCTCCATATCCATTTTGCTAGCATACTCATATTTTTATCCTTCATTCTCCCAATTCCTAATCCCCCTTTATTCTTGCTTCTACACAAAGAAACCCAATCTACTGAGTGAATTTTCTTCTTTAAAATCTCATCCCCCCAAAAAAAAGACCTTTGAATTTTTTCCAATCTTTTAGCAACACCAATAGGTAAATTGAGGACGGATAAAAAATAATTTGGGATGCTAGAAAGGACGGCTTTAATTAGGACTAATCGACCCCCTTTGGCTTGGTATAAGGAAACACAAAAACACAACTTAGCTCTGCAATTAGATAAACTGAACCCTGCTTCCACTTTCGCATTTCAAAAGTTAAAATCAGACTGCCGTTTCTCATTACATTATCATACTTCCTCATCCATGCCAAGTACCAACATATAAATAAATACAACATTAGAAGTCTAGACCACTACACATAACCAGATAAACAGAACTTTTAAATTGAGTATGACTACAAACTAGGATCAAATCCGACTTCATATTTACACCCCTGTAAACGTGACAGCAGCATGACTCTTCCAGTCACTATTGCTCCCAAATTGTTTAGCTAGGGCTTAGATTGATTAGAGCACGTATTCAAAGCAGAAATATAGAAACGCATAATTATTCAATAAGGTGACTGCTAGAAACAAATTGAAATATATAGAACAGAACCCTCCTAGCACATAGGTTGTCTCTGGCTGCACCCAAGGTAATATCTTCTCAGCAAACTGCATTTGTTACAAGAATTTGCTCAGATACTAAGGTTTACAGGGTAATGTTTGGATGAAAATAGATACTACTATAATGTATTGATAAACTTCAATAAACTAAAGTCATATAGACGACTTAAAGAAACATAATCACCATCAAGAAAACATCCAACCTAACAAGTATAGAAGAGACACATATCAAACACTTCAATAACAAACCAAAAGTATCAGGAAATTCTAGCATGAAATTAAGTTTAAATTAAGTTTAGGAACAGACTGAGATAATTTAAAAATTAGGTTTAGCATGTAATTCCATTAGAATTCAGAGACAAGGTATATATATATATATAAAATAAACCAAGTAGACTAAATTAAGCACACGGGGTGCTTTGAGATGATGATGAATTCAGGAGATGGACCTAAACCCTTGTGAGCAATGAGATAAATTCTTGAATCTCCAAGACAAGACTGATATCATCGTCTCGATCCAAAGATGAAAATGACCTTGAAAGCTCAAGGTCAATCTTTCGAGCAAACACCGTCCTGAACCTGCGCTCCAACTCCTTGGACCTCCAGCCTCCAAGCAGCCGCAGAAGACCCTTTTCGTCAACCTGTGCCTGCAAGGAAGGGTCCAAATAAGCGAGAGCAAACTGGAGTGGCTCTCTCAAGTCTCAAGTGAGGATACTCTGATAAAATCTGCTTCTCTAAGTTTTAAAAGACGCTCATATTTTGGATCAGGTTTGGTGAAACTGTCCCTCCAAATTTGCAACTTTCACATCTGCTTGAATTGAAGAGTTGTTCAGACTTCGAATTTCTTCCTAAGAATCGAAATTGGATTCAATACCAGGTCAACAATTCATTAAAAAATTTAATAACCAAATTTACAAGTAACCAAGCTACATTGAAGAATAAGATCTAATACAAGTAACCATTAATAACAAAATTTACAGGTAACAAAGATACTGTTGAAAAAGCCAATTATAACTCTGTTAACGAACAGTTTGGATTCAATACAAGTAACAATAAATAAATAAATAAAATTACCTGTTGCTGTTGTGATTGTTGAGTTGGTGATTGTTGAAGCCATGAACGACTCTGGAATTTCTTCTTCTTCTCTTATTATGGTTTTTGCACAGAAAATAATCACAATAATAAATGGGCCTAGTTAACGCAAACAAAAATGCTGACTTGCCAAACTGTACTTGTTGAAACATATAAATGTGTATATATCTTGAAATTTATTGATTTTTAATGTCTCATATATTTTTAATTGTATATAATATAATTTTCTGTATATAAAAAAAAAAAAAACAAAAGAAAATTATTTAAAATTAATAATCATTTATAAAAAAAAAAAAAAAATCAATTTAATTAAGGATAATAAACAGATGCATATTAGAATCAAATACTTATACAAATGATTTTGCTGGAAGCTGTTTTAGAATTTCAACTGCACAACTAAACAATTGATATAAATAGATATTGATTTGAATGAATTGAAAGAAAATTGAAGAGACAGACAATGATTTTGATTGGGCTCGTTCGGGTTCGATTCAGGTTCGGTTCACATCTGATTGGCCCATCTTCTCCAACTTTTGAATTACAACTGGGCTGGGTAGAATTTCAAACTATAGGTGTTACTTATTTGGGCCACAGCGGGCCCAATATGATTTGGAGTTTTTTTAAAAATAAACTTTTATTTAATACCATATTTGGACTTTATATAAATTTATTATTTTCACATACCAGTTGGAGACAAATTAATTTTGATTTTTTTATCCCAATTATATATCCACCTCACTAATCACTATTCATTATTTTTCATCATATATAGCAACTTTTTAAGATATCTGCTCAGAAAAAATCTTATACTTTTCCAATTTATAGAAAAGAAAGTTAATTATAGAAAATTCATTATTGGGTCTCATCAATTCTCCTTTAAAAAAAAATATATATTCTCATTAAAGGAATTTTTTAGATCTTTATAAATAATCACATCTCCCATAAAAAGATAAAATTGCACTAGAGTTCTTGTAATTCTCTATAAACTCAAAATGGCGAATCCAACTTGTTTTTATATTCATCTTTATATGCTCTCTATTGTCGTTCATGTTTTATTTGTCAATTAAAACAACTGAGACAAGTAACAATTAAGTGTTTGCATTAAAGCGGAAGAAAATATCACTACCAAAATTTTTATTATTTTTTTTAAATTAAGTGTTTGCATCAATGCATTCGAATTTTGCAACCATAATGTGAAAACTTTTGGAATTCCTGATTTCGTAAAGGGGAATTATTTTCATGCAGATATTGATATCGGTTTTTGTTTTAATGGTGCTGTTGATTATACTGATACCAGCATCAATATGTTCAACCGAGAGATTGAAACTTTATCTAATTTTACTTTGGGTGTGTTAGATTTCTTAAATACATTACCCTCTTGAAAGAATATGTGATATCGTTTCTATTTAATTATAATAAATAAATAAATCAGTTCACTTATTGCTTATGTATAATGCCTAATACAATTCAAATAAAATTTTATTGGGCCTAATACATCCCATATATGGTCTTCAAAGCCCTAAAAGACCATAATTCTAGAATTGAGTATAAGATGATAGTCTAAGGAATTGGACTTTAATATTTGGGCCAGCTCGCTTTTAATATCTTTAGATTGAAAAAGAAAAATAAAGTTGGTGGAACCAATGACAACTTGTCCAGCTTTAATAGTTTTTGATCAAACAGGTTCGTGGACCCAAAAAACGATTTCGGCCCCAAAATTAATTCTGACCCAAACTTTTATTGGCTGCATAGACAATTTTACCTTTGACTTTAGTTTAATGAGATGAAAGTCCAATTTTGCATCCCATAAACACTATCACGTCATCAAAATTTGAACGTTTGTTTATGAAAAAAAAAATTGAAAATGATTACAATAAAATCGCATAAACAAAGTTATATTTTTGCACAAACATACCTGACATTTAGTATGATTGTAAACATATGGAGCTTTTGCCCAGAACTATACAAACATCGCCTACCGATAACGGCAGGTGTTAGGAGTTAACCGGGCAAAATTGGTTATAGGTCCAAAAGGCCGAACAAGTTTTTATATTGAATTAACCACTTTTAAATTTTAAGAAACTTATAATTGTTCTCATTCTAAATGTAGATGTTAAAAAGTAAATGATATGATTAAATAATAATTAACACTCTTTTATTTATTATAAAAATAAAAGAGATACATAAATAACTAATTTTATTATTCCTTAACACAATCAAACTAGTTTTATTTTTTTATTTTATTTTTTATTTTTTTTATTTTTTTAACACTATCGAACTAAACCACCAAAATAAGGTATACAGAATTTCGGAAGCCACTCATTGCTATTGATGAACTTCTCAACAGTGAAATATTTAACTTCACTAGGGTTGTTCAAGTTATGATATCTAGGCCATTTTGCTCTACCACCAATGTAAGATATGGGCCCAAAGTTCCAAAATTCAACATCATACAAGGTGGTTACATCAGACTGGTCATTGAATTTCATCCAACCTTCAGGATCGATGAAATCATCCATGTAGGATTGCATGATGATCGTTCAAGCATACCTTTTCCACGGTCTACCCAAATGTGTTTTTACATTAGAGTGGGCTTTAAGTTTTGGTGTAGGTAATATTGCAATTGTGGATTACAATTGCAATATTCATTTTATTGACTTCTCTTCTATTATTGGTAGTGATCACAGTTTGTTGCCGATCGAGTGGTCGCCTAACATGTATTGTTGAATTTTGAATAACCATCAAGGCTACACCAAAAATAAAATCCATCGTAGCAAATATGTCACAATTGTAGAAAAAACGGTTAACCCCACGGTGTGTGTATATGGTTTCTTGAAAACCCTCTATTAAGCATCGCAAACAGACGATAAAATTACTAGCCATTCTTAATGCTCAAATTGGTGAACAATGCCGATATCTTTAGCCAGGAAATAATCAAAGTTTATATCTATTAACAAAAAATAATAGAATTAGGAATTCAATTTATATATACTGATATACAAGGGGACAAATCCTACAGCCCATTTAAGATAACAATTTAAACGACCTACAAGAAATTCAACAGCAACCGTAGTAGACAGTTAAAATATTGATAGAGTAAAAAAAAAATGAAAATAAAACAAAATAATTAAAAGAGTGGGATATTTGCACTTCTTAATATTTTTTTTTTTAGTTTAAACTAATTCAAATAATATTTAAAAATTAATTAATCTTTCTTATTTTTTTAATTATAAATAAAATAAATGATATTTAAAATATCAAAACAGTTTAAACTGACAAAATAAAATGAATAAATAATTCGATTTAAAATGTTTCAAAAAAAAAAAAAAAACCGGAGACAAAGGAGAACTCTTTCTTTTCCACTGGAAGGCCTCCTTTTTATTACAGTAATCAGATTCATAACAAGGGTGTTCTATTTTAATAAATTGTCATTATAATTTGTGTAACATATTATTTATGAGAGGGTAGTTTTGTAAAGAATGTGTCAAAATCCATTAACTTCTCCATTTCAGACAAAAGTCACAATTTCCAGCTTAACCATAGAAGATATCACATTTTTCAGACGTTTTTTTTTTTTGTACTTATGACAGAAGATAAGTATTACAAGCATGCAATCAACACAACCACAAAACAATTAATATGTTCTTAAACAAATTAACCATAGAAGATATCACATTATCTCATAGTTAATAAAATATTATACGAAACGTGAAAACAAGCAAAATCTTGGTACAACTCCAAAAGAAAAAAGAGGAGGTTGGGGACGTAACTGAATAAGAAAGATGAAAGGTCTATAAAATGTAATGTTGCCGTTGATGGGTGCAAGAATTGGAGCACAGATAATAGGAAGAAAGGAATGGGTATTGTTTCATTTATTTTCTCATCTCCCATAAGATCGATGACTGATCCTCACTCCTCCGGTCAAGTCATGGAAAAAACTAACAGCTTAGTATTGATTCCTCTAGTGACAATAAATCAATAATCGGCGGTGATACTTAAAATATTTAGCATTTTCTTCTCCTGGGTGTAACGTAATAGGTGATGATGCTTTGAGTGTCCTTTTGGAACAAAAGCTCAGGGAATTAGCATGTAAGGTCCAGTCGTTCAGTTGCTTTTATACCTTAACCTTTTCACTATCCTGGTCCCAGCTGAAGGAAGCAACCGTAACATAGCTCAGAGCTGGAGTATAAGGCACCTAAGATGCTGTTGTAATTGGAGTTGGACTTTGTGAAACAGTTGCAGGAGCAGCCAGACCAGCCTCTTTTGACAACTACAAAAGGAAAGGAAAATTGATAATTAGATGCAATGTAGAGATGCAGCAGAGAGCTTAATTGGCTAGGTTCTAGGTTCTAGCTAACAAAATCAACAAAGTCAGCAAGAAAGTCCGCATGTCAACAAAATCAATACCTAACATTGAACGACAAACTTGCAATCCAATCCAGCATTATATAAAGTGTAAAAATAATAGCCTGCTTAGTTCTGGGTTCTAGCTAGAGCTTTGACAGTGGCGCCGTTTCAGCAAAATTTCATTTCTTTTAAGGAAATTGCTTGGGTACTGACAGTACCCAAGGTGCTGTTCCCACCAATAGGGTGTTGCCACGTGGCTGTTTTCTCTTAATTTTTTACATTTATCTCCTTATATTCTTCATAATAGGGCTACGTGGCAAAGACCCATTGGTTGGTTAGTACCTTGGGTACTGACCAGTCAATACCCAAGCATTGTCCTTCTTTTAATGATTCAAAATCAAGATCCTATTGGTCAACCAAACAGTTCCCACGTTCACAAGTTTTGCTTGGCTCCAGGTAAGACCTTAAGAACCCTGTCAGTTTAACGGTTTAACCCATGAACCATTAAACCAAGGCTTGGTGGGAGGTGAAAAGTTGTGCAAACAGGACTGCATTGCAATAAATGGATCAGATTTATTTCATTTACATTATCTTTAAACACATGGTAGTATTTTAAGTGTTGTAGGTCAGTACCACAGGATCCAAATCTGGTCGCAAGTGTTCTCCAATTTGTGTTTGTCGATTTGCAAAGCAAAAACTTGATATTTTGTCAGCACATGCTTTCTAAAGTTCACCTCTAGATGCAATTTTTTATGAATTGAATTTCATATAATACTATAGAGTTTACAGAGAACCTAATGTCTAGAAAATGAATCCAGCAATGACCTACACCTACCCATATAGTACACAATATCTACAACTATAGAGCAACTAGTTTCTGTAGATAATAACTAAACGAATAGGTGGGTAACAGAAAAATAGGAATTTTTCCACAGAGGAGTTGACATAATTATGAACTTGTAACCTGCACACATATTGGCAAGTTTGAGTGTGTTATATTTTTTCCCTTTTTCGCCTATAACATATCATTATATAAATTGCATATAAGTATATAACCAAAAGAAAAGAAGAAGGAAAAAAAACTTTAAAAGAAAAACATAACTCAAGCTTTTTGCAGAATCTCTCTATTAGCATTATCACCCCCCTACAGTGTAAGTTCTATAGTTGATGATGGAATTCTATATTGTTAAAAAAAAAAATGATAGTGTGTTATGTAAGGCTGCACAGCCACTTCCTCTGAAAAGATTCACAATATGAGATGAGATAAACTTAAAACTTGGAACATTGGAGAAAATGATGAACTTATTTCGGGCACACATATTGGCCAAGAAAAAAGTAGCCGAGAACGATGGTCCTCTTTCCACTCCTATTTTATCCTTCTAAAACCAGGCTCAATTAGGCAAGTACTCTTTCGTTTCAAAATTCCGACACTAAAATCTCATTCATGTGATCATTTTTCCACCCTACTATACACTAGTATATATTTTTAATTATTATAGGGTTAAGCTTTTTATGTGGCTGGCACAATCCACAGTTCAAGCTTTTGGTGTCTCTCAGTGTTCCCATGACAAAAGAACCAGCTAATCTCTAATGCTAACCAGAGAACAAGTCAAGCTAAGCATATACAATTACTACATAGGCACAAAGACCATCTTCCCTTCAGAAAGCAGTACCTTGCAGAGATCATCAAGTATCTACTACCCAAATTAAAATAATAACCAACAATGAGAAAATAATTGCAATTTCCAGTAACAAATCTACACAGACAAAATTGGAATAGTATATGCATATAACCACCATTTTATTTCTTCTTACCGTACGCACACACCACTCCCAACCTCACACAAACAAAAATTTAATCCTTAAATGTCTTGCTCCATTGCAAAAAACCAACAAATTCAGGACATTAGACATGTAACCACCAAATTCAATTCCGATTTTTGTATTTATAGCGTCATCATCCATCTATCAATTATTAGGTGCATCATATCAAAAAATTGCATTTCGAGAAATTCAAATTCACATGTTGAAAATCAACATGCATAACTTGGCTGCTTATTAAGGTATTAGCTTAAGTCTGCCTCATATGCTTAAGACACAATTAATAATATTAGCATGAAAAAATGCACCAAAAATAAGTATGCACAAGCAACATTGAAATTGCATATAATGAATAAAAATAAACAAGATGCTTCTCAACAGGAACCTTAGAGACCATCAAATATAATTCATAAATAAATTATTTTTGTATTTATATCAGTATCACCATCTAAAAACAAATTACCTTGGACGCTCTAGGATAATTGACAAAATATTCTTCTTAGCATATCATCAAATTTAAGTTGTAAGAACACTGATTGTTAGTAATGAATCCTTGATGTGAATCTTTATCATTTCAAAAAAGGACATAGCATTTTGAGAGGATTAACATTTTTCTTCCTTTTATAACTAGGACAATATTTTATCACAAGAAAAACTTAGGGATACACCATTGATCAAGGCAATATACTAGATAATCTAGTGACCTTTAAGCAACATCTTAGTGGCAATCATCAAAATATTCAAGACAAAACTGTTTCAAAAAATCATAAAGTTGCACACCATGGTGAAAGAATATATGATAACTTATGGACAAAATTCTCAAGAATAATTTATATCAAAGTAAGATCATTGTATAACAACCAAACAAACATAAACCAGGATGTCTCAACATTATAACAGGGCAAAAATCTACATAATAATTTATTTACTAAAAGATGTTGCTATCTAGTTTTATTCAAGTGAAACACTTTCACAACAAAACTATATACAGTCCCATTAGAAGCTATTAAAAGGCAACAATCATCAAGCATATGCTATAAAAATTAAGTTGATAACCAACAATAAGAAATCATTGCAATTTTCAGTAACAAAAATCTGCAAAAGCAAAATTGAAATAGTATATCCATATAACCATTTTATTTCTTTTTACCATATGCCACACACCACTACTTACCTCACACAAGCAAAAATTAAATTGATTTCCCTACATAATAATTTATTTACTAAAGAGGATTAATCCTAAATGAAATGTCTTGTTCCACTGCAAAAGCTATAGCCAACACAATTTAAGATATTAGACGAGTAACCACCAAATTCAATTCCGATTTTTGCATTTAAACACACAATTTAGGTTCATAAGACAACATATAGTAGGAACTATTATTTTGCGAAAAATAACATTAATCAATGCAAATATAAATCTAATTCTATCCAAATACATATAGTGATAATAGAACGTCACACCAAATACTAAAGAAAAAAGGCATTCCATATATCTTCATTAAGTAACCAAGCACATATCCACAACAAGTGATATGAAGCATTAGTTTGAAGCATGGATTTCTAACACAAAGGCCAACAAATAGAAAATTCACATGATATCGGTAAACCAAAAAATGAAACAACCATCAAAATGACAATCATATTTGATATAAAATAACCCAATTCCTTGATGCATACATTGGACACTTGGTATACTAAATATAACATAAAAAAATGATAGGTAGTGATCATTAGAAAAAAGTTATCCAAGTTTACAATAAATGGAAAATCTACTCTGATGTAAGTTCTATAAACCAATATATTTGTGTTTCTAAACGCAATCACTTTGTAATTTTAAGAGTACTTGTTTTAAAAGGCACAAAAAGTATGAAATGAACTTAAAATAATAGAGAAATGTAAGTGGTGAACTCACATGCTTCACTTATATCAACTAAAGAAAGGGCTGCACCATTATATCAAAACATAATTGACAAAATATTATTCTCAACATAACAAATATAAGTTGCAAAAACACTGACTGTAATTAATGAACCATTGATGGGTATATCAGTTCTAAAAAGGACATAGCATTTTGAGAGGATTAACTGTCATCTTCTTTTTTTAGCTAGTAGAATATTTTATCACAATTGTATCAACAAAAAAATGAATATTTTATCACAAGAAAAACTTAGGGTTACCAATGATCAATGTAATATACTAGATAATTTAGTGAACAATGCATTATAAAGATGTACTAAGGTACCCCTAAGCAACATCTTAGTGGCAATCATCAAAATATTCAAGACACTCTTTTTAAAGACGCACAATAGAACAGAAATAACTGGCATAAAATGGATTAAAGTATAAGAACAAAGTATAAAACTAGAAGAAATGCAACAATGTATATAGGTTTAGCCAAGTCCAAGCCTTAGAAGGTATGGAGACTCCATTAATGATAAGCACTGGTGGAAACTCAACTGAGTGAAGACACACTAAAGAGAGAGCAGTGACAAGAAAAGAAACAGTTAGGAGTTGGAGCTCAGGCCTCGGTCCTAAGAGAGAGGTGCATGTTTGGGAGAGAGAGAACTGAAGAGACAGTAACAATGATTTTAATTGGGCTCGGTTCAGGTTAAAAGGATTTGGGTAGCCAGTATTGCTTCCTAAAAAAAATTTTGCTTCCTAAAAAAAACAAAGAAAAAGATGGGTTCAATTAAGAAGATTTTCCCTGTAGATTTGGTTCATATTGCTTCCACAATTTCCAAACCCATGCCCAGGCAAGTTTGATTGCCCTAACAGTCAACCAGCCTGCCTACTAACTAAAAGAGAACAGGAAACAGAAAAGTAATATTATAATGCAAGCATTTTATATATATATATATATATATATATATATATGACAGGTAATATTCACTTCATTGACTAATTATCATTCTCCGAAAAGCTTCTTCTTCTCCTTCTTAATTTTTTTCACCTCAACATAGAACCAAGTTGCATTCTTCTATTCACATAACAATTAAGAATACACCAGTAACACAAACAAAAATGCTAATATATTGGTCTCAATTGCACATGCAAGAACTGAAACCTATAACACTCAAAATCCAGAGCTGGCACCAATTCAATATCAAACAAGTGTATAGAGAGAGGGAATTACATTGGATTTTAGCTGATTGAGGATCTTCAATCTTAGAGAATCAATGGAATCAATCCAGAGCTTAATTGGCTGTATTTTAAGGTAAATAAATCGATCCTCTTTTCTTGCTGGTGGTTTCATGTTCTACAGTGCTTATTGGTGCACATTGAGCCTTTTTGGTTTTGTTGAGTTGCTATAATCTGAGTTTCTGTCCTAATAGTGTGCAGCCGGCCTGGTATGCTTGTTACCAGTCCAACACATTGCTGAACTACCTATAGTTACCCTTTTCAAGTCAAAATGTCCGCTCCGGATACTCTTAATTCTATTGATTTAAAATATTAGAACAAGGTAACCAAAGTCAAGAGAAGAATATATATTTTACTCGTATATCTTTAGAGATTTATTACAAATATTTGCGATTGAAAACGAATAACTACCATACTGAAAACCTCACAATCTCATTCTCCGAAAAGCTTCTTTTTCTCTTTTTCTCAACATAGAACAAAATTCAAGAGCAAAGTTGCATTCTTCTTTTCACATAACAGTTAAGAATACACCAGTAACAGAAACAAAAATGCTAATTTATTGGTCACAATTACATATGCAAGAACTGAACCTTAAACACCCAAAATCCAGAGCTGGCACCAATTCAATATCAAACATATAAATGTGTGCATATATATACAAGTGTATAGAGACTAGAGAGAGAGAGAGATAAAATTACATTAGCTTTGAGCTGATTGATGATCTTCAATCTACGAGAATCAATAGTACCATCATTCATCAGAGATTCCAAAACGTCTTCTGGGGATATCACTGAAGAAGATCCCATTTTTTCAGTTTCACACAGGAACCCAACTCAGTTCTTTCTCTGCCCACAAAAACAAAACCAAAAATCAACAATTTTTACACTTCAAAATACTTTCTTTTTATCTTCCATTACAGAAACTAAACAACGAGCAGAAGTCTGTTTGTTTCCTGAGAAAACTCAAAAGGAAGAGAAAAATAAAAAACAACCCTTTATAAAAATAGATCTAAACATGGAAAATGAACACAAAAGCGCGAGAGAATTATCGTACCTCTGCTCTGGTTTATGTGGATTCAAACAAAATTACACAGCCTCTGCCCTGGTTTGGACCGAGACAGACTCGACTCTCTCATCTGATACTTATTCTTTTCTATCAACGACGTCGTTTTCTGTATTTAGTCGTATTAGTTGTGTAATATTTCTCACAAAACCCATAATTTATTCAATTATTTTATTATTAAGCTAACTCTAAACTAAATTTCTAGTTGACCCTTGTCTTCTTCCTCATCTTTCACATATTAATTTCTCTTTTTTATTTTCTAATTAATATAAGTCTATTATTTTCTACATCTTAAATTATTACAATTTTATTTGTCACACAAGATATCATCATAAGCAAATGTGAATGTTTTATCTCTACAAAGCACTATCTAATGGTTATTATTAGTCTAAAAATTGTTTGATAGGTTTTAGCATTTTAGAATTGTTGATAGAAATACATTACACAATTCTATATAAGCAAAAAAAAAGTTTAAAAAATCAATTAATTCAAAAGTAATAAAAATTAGAAGGTGTTGAAAGAAATAGAAAAATTAAAAGAAATTTTTTTTTTTTGAAGTAAAAATTAAAAGCAATGTTGAAGTTTTCCTTTTGAGAGAATTTCAAGTTTAACAATAAAGGTTGATTTTATATATATATAAAAAACAATCTTTAGAATAATTATCGTTTATATATATATATAAATAATTTTTCAATTTCTTATATTCAAAATGTAAGATAAAATATGATGCCATTGGATCAAATTGGGTGAAATCTAATGGATTGGATGCATATCATGAAAGTTAATGACTTTTTTGGGGTAAAAATTAATGATTTTTTTAGAATTTTCCGCCACAAAATTATTTCTTGCATTCTTCCACTACATATACAAGTGCTATAAATAGATGATCTTTCATTCACTACCTATACAAGTGCTATGAATATCTGACCGTTGCAGGCCTATACTGAAATGCATCTGTTCCTAATCCATCGGCCTGTACTGAAATGCAACTGTTCCGACTACTGGAAATCACTAAGAATCCATCGGAGCCACAAACCCACCAAGTGAAAGATGTAACCATAAACAAGAAGGTTATTAAGCTTTCTCATGGCACATAAAATATTTTGGTCAAAATTACAATAAACCAAAACCAAAACCATAACTTGATTTCAGATAGTTTATGCACTAGATGAGCGACCTCTAAACTGTGAACAAATCAAACAAAAGCTAAATTCCATTATGGTGCAAATACACAATCAATTCATTGGTTACAAAACTTACATCAATCAAATACTTTACACTTCAACTTGAATAAAGGTGTTGGCAGGAGGAAAACATATATGAAAACACAACTCAAGCTCTGATGCATACAATAGTTCAAAATCAGATTGCTGTTTTCTCACTACAACATCAGAAGTGTAGGCCACAACACTTAACCAGATAAACAGAACTTTTGAATTGACTACGACTACAAACTATGATCAAATCCGGCTTCATATTTATTGCTGTAAACGTTACAGCAGCACAACTCTTCCAGTCACTATCACTACCAAATTTTTCATAGCTTAGGCTCAGATTGTCAAAAGTAAGTATTCAAAGCAGAAATATATAAACACATAATTATTCAATAAGGTGACAGCTAGAAACAACTTGAAATATACAGAACAGAACCCTCCCACCAGGAGCTTTCCAATACTGATTACAAAATAGTGTGGTTTCGGATGACTTTTCATGCCAGCATGCCTCCTACCAGGAAAGGAAGAGACCATTGGCCACTTCATCCACTGTTAGAGGAATTATTATTATTTTTTTTCCGTAACTAACAAGACAACCTGTTTGGAGATGCTGACTTGATTGCATCAATCAAGAGCTTTGCCTGCTTTGTATGGACTTAAACAAGTAATCAAAGAAAAGAGTAAGAAGATATGCACCTCCCTACTCCCCAGACAGCTTACATCGAAAACACTTGCAAAGATCCTTGAACATAGGTTGTTTCTGGCTGCTCCTAAGATTATATCTTCTCAGCAAACTGCATTTGTTACAAGAATTTGCTCAGATAATAAGGTATATGGGGGTAATGTTTGAATGAAAATAGATCCTACGGATGAAAACAGATACTATTATAATGAATTGATAAACTTCGATAAACTAAAGTCTCTATATTGGTGAATGGATCTCCTCATGAGAGTTATGTGATTTCGAAACAGAAGATACAGACTACTTAAAGAAACATAATCACCATCAAGAAAACATACCACCTAACTAAGTATAGAAGTGACAGCATATCAAACACTTCAATAACAAACTAAAAGTAGCAGGAAATTCTCACATGAAATTAGGAACAGACTGAAATAATTTAAAAATTAACATTAGCATGAAATTCAAATAGAATTCAGGGGCAAGGTATATATAATAAACCAAGTATACTAAATTAAGCCCCCGGGGTGCTTAAAGATGATGATGTATTCAAGAGATCAACCAAAACCCTCGTGAGCAATGAGATCAATTCTTTAATCTCCAAGACAAGACTGATATCGTCCTCTCCATCTAAAGATGAAGACAACCTTGAAAGCTCTGGTTCAATCTTTCTAGCAAATACCGTCCTGAACCTGCGCTCCAACTCCCTGGACCTCCAGCTTCCAAGTAGCAGCAGAAGACCCTTTTCGAGAACCTGTTCCCGCAAGGAAGGGTCCAAATAAGCAAGAGCAAAATGGAGTGGCTCTCTCAAGTGAGGATACTCTAATAAAATCTGCTTCTCTTTTTGAAGTTTTAAAACACGCTCATATGTTGGATCAGGTTTGGTGAAAGTGTCCCTCAAAGCGTACGTCTTTCACAATTTTCCCATCTCCTTTAGATAAAAATCATCTGCTCATCTTCTCCCAAAGAAGATACATCTGCGACGGCTTCAGTTGAATAGCCATCTAGGATGTGTCTTCTTCGAAACGGTTGCGATTTTCTCGGAATACCTTCTACAACTTCATTTGAAGACACATCTGCTTGAATTGAAGAGTTGTACAGACTATGAATTTCTTCCTCCCTCGACACTGCATTGAAGAATCAAAATTGGATTCAATACCAGGTAACAATTAATTAAAAAATTTAATAACCAAATTTACAAGTTACAAAACTACATTGAAGAATCCAATTATGATTGTTATTGGATTCAATACCAGGTAACAATTAATTAAAAAATTAAAGAACCAAATTTACAATTAACCAAGCTACATTGAAGAATAAGATCCAATACAAGTAACCATTAATAACAAAATTTACAGGTAACAAAGATACTATTGAAGAAGCCAATAATAACTCTGTTAACGAACAATTTGGATTCAATACAAGTAACCATTAATAAAAATAAATAAATAAAGATAAATCACCTGTTGTTGTTGTGATTGTTGAAGCCATGAATGACTCTGGAATTTCTTCTTCTTCTCTTATTAGGGTTTTTGCACATAAAATAAAATAATCACAACAAAATAAGAGTTAAATCGTTAATTTATAGAATAATAATCCTAGGCTCGTTTAAATCTCACTAATATAAATGGGCCTAATTAACACAAAAAAAAAAAAAATGCTAAATTATTGGTCTCAATTACACATGCAAGAACTGAACCTAAAACACCCAAAATCCAGAGATGGCACCAATTCAATATCAAACAAATAAATGTGTATATATAGTACCATCATTAATTGGAGAATCCAAAACATCTTCTGAGGATATCATTGAAGAAGAACCCAATTCAGCTATTTCACTGCCCACAAAATCAAAACCAAAAATCAACGATTTTTACTCTTCATAATCCTTTCTTTTTTATCTTCCATTACAAAAACTAAACAACGAACACAAGCGCGCGAAGTCTGTTTGTTTCTTGAAAAAAAAAAAAAACAAAACAAAACAAAACAAAACTTTAAAAAATCGATCTAAACATGGAACAAAGCACAAACTTTCATTGAAATTCTCAAAACACAAACGACGTCGTTTTTTATTTTTGTATTATTTTTTGATTGGGCTCACATCTGATTTGCCCATCTTCTCTGAATTACAATTGGGTCGGGCATAATTAAAAATATTAGGCGTTAATTATTTGGCCCAAAGTGGGCCCAATAGGATTTGGAGTTTTTAGAAACAAACTTTTTTTTAAAAGAAAATATACTCTTTTTTTAATACTATTTTTGGATTAGAGGGCAAATACATCTTTCCACTTGTCCAACATATTACAAGGGTAAAAAAGACTTTTACTTGATTTTGTAACGGTTGACCATCACATTTATGTAAGGTTGTTAAGCTTAGGGTCTCTAGATGTTAATGTATGTGACTCTCTAGAAGAAATATTTGATTCCCAAATAATGCTCTCCTTTGCAAACCTACAAAAATTGAGAGTTTATGGATGTCAAAGTCTAAAAAACCTCTTTTCTGTCTATCCTTGCAAAGGAAGGAGTAGTGATGGAAGAAGCGACTTGAAAGAAAAGCATTCCATACAAGCAACAACTCAATTGAGAGAAATGTATGTTGATCATATGTCAAACTTGAAGCACATATGGAATGAAGATCCCAAAGGAATGCTCTCATATCAAAAACTACAGAAAGTTACCGTCTTTCTTTGTCCGAATCTGGAAAATCTTTTTCCAGCATCTGTTGCCAAGAGTCTTTTGAATCTAGTTTCTCTTAATGTATCTGATTGTGGACTACTGAAGGAGATTATTGCAAAGGGTGGAGTAAAAGAACCTGCTGATAGGCTTCTCTTTCCGAAATTAAGCTCCCCTGCAACTCCATAATTTACTGCAACTCAGAACTTTCTACACAGGGCAAACTGTAGAACTGTCATGCTTAAAAAGTTTGGGTCAGCATCATTGAGACAATGTCAAATTATTCATTTCAGAATTTCTTGGCTTCTACGTAACAATTGAGGTATGATCATTAATTTAACACAACAACTGCAATCAAGCATGAAAATGTTCGTATTCATATCAGTGCATGTTTCGCCACTTCATTTCATTCAGAGATTTGGCAGTTTGGGAAAGCTTTTATTGAATTCTAGTTCATACGAAGAGATATTTTCATATGGGGAAGTCAAGGAACATCCACAGATTAAACATTTAGTTCTTGGTGGACTTTTTGATTTGAAGCAAATATGGAAACAAGGCTCAAAAATAGACACAAAATTTCAAAACCTTGAAATTCTAGATGTGCGGTCATGTTTCAATTTGATTAATCTAATGCCATCTTCAACATCTTTCTAGAATCTTAGGATTCTACAAGTATGGGGCTGCGATGGATTGAAAAACTTATTAACATCCTCAACAGCCAAAAGTCTGGTACTACTTGAGAAACTGGAAGTATTTGACTGCAAATTGCTGATAGAAGTGGTAGCAAACGACGGAGCTGTAACCGAAGAGATTAATTTCAGAAAGTTGAAGAGTCTATCACTTATGTATTTACAAAGTCTTGCAAGCTTCTGCTCTATAAAGCACAATTTAAACTTTCCAATTTTAGAAAGTTTAGTTGTGAATGAATGCCCCCAAAATGAAGATTTTCTTTGAAGGAAAATGAAGTTTAGTTTAGAATTTATTAAAACCTAACTGCATGTCTACGTGCATTAAAAGTAAAATCAAGATTGTTGATGGCAAGTTCGGAACATAATTACAATTAAATGCAAATTAACCAAACTAACTAATTTAACTAATTACAACTCAAGTATGGTCATACAAGAGTAGTAAGATGATCTTGGAAAATATTCTGTTGTGGGAATTGCAGATTCAAGAATTGCTTGTTCAAAATGCGGGTCTATTTCAGAACTGAAGTGGTGATGCTGGTGGAAGGTAAATGGGATGATGACTTTCTTTTACGCTTGGATCGATCATCAGATGAATTCTCTTGAGCCTGATTAATTTGTCTGCAGCAGTAATCTTCTTCTGTGTATGTACACAACAGGGGATGTGTTGTAGAACTGTTTAAATTTGTCAAACTGTGACCATATTTTTTTGCCCCCAGTGAACTGTTTGTGTTTGTGTGTGAGAAGTTGGGTGAGATAAACAGGCGTATGTCACATACACAGCAGTAATTTACAAATCACAGCAATTTCATGGCAAATATAACAAAAGGTTACGCAAGCAGAAGATCCAAATCCATTGTATACATTTAAGCTACAATTCTCTTCCCTTCACTCCAAGCGAACTTCATACCATTGGAGTGAACCAACGTCGCCCTCAAGTTCAAGTTCACAAACAGAAGTTACTAGGAAAGAAACAGCCTCATGAATGGTTGCAAATCTTGCAAGGTCACGCGGCAAGGCCTTACCGGGCCAATTTTCAAGCCAATATGTCAACCTGGCTTTCAACTCTTCTTCTGTAACAAACATCTCGTCTTTTGCTGGCTCCAACAGCACGTAAGTTTCGGTCCTCGAATATGCTATTCTCCTCCTCCTTGCAGCACAAACCTGACCCGACAAACAATCATAAAACAAATGCCAATGAATTACAATAATAAATTTCAACATCAAATTAAAACCTAACCTTTACTGCATCAATTCGGTGGCTCGCAATTTTAGGTTGTTCTGTAACAGCTAGTGAACATGCTTGAACAAAGGGTGCAAGAGTATGTTGTCTTGATTCATTTTTACCTGCAAAGAAGTGGTCACAGCTTCCATAGCTTTGAATGGGAAGAGATAAGTTGCTTGAAATTAAACAGTTGAAGAGAGAAAGGGCAGATCTTACTGTTAAAGCTATGAAGTTTATTTAAGGCTACTCCCTCCACTGCAACCCTTAGCATTGTGAACAACTCCAAACTTCCAAATTGCCTTTGGAGATAGATAACATGATAAAACTTAGCCCCATTTGGAGATATAGACAAATTCTCTATTGTCTTTTATATCTCACCTTTAATTTTCAACATATTTACATGAATGCCATCCTCATTTTCTATCCTGATTCCTGGCCTTTTGTAAATTAGTGGAAAAGAAAAAGGGCTTACCAAACTATAGTGTTTTAAGACACAAGACCAATCTTGTTTAACCAATTAACCAATTAATCAATTATTGAACACCCAAGATCATGGAATGGCAAGAGAGACAACTATCAAGCTCAAGAATCAATTAATAAAGCATGTTCATGCACAAATCAAATAATTCTTCATCAACCTAGCTTAGAATCAAGACCCATGAATCAATGGTCATTCATACATGAAATTTGACTTCTCAAATGGACTAAATTCTAATTGCATGTTAATAATAGGTCAATCAATCAACATGCATGCATAAATTGAAGCTCTAATCAACATTAACAACAACTAATTATATAGATAAATAATACATGTTCAGAAAATTAAAGAGAAAAGTAAAGAGAAGAGAACCCGTGATGGTCTTCAAGAGCTCCTAACTCCCATCTTCTTCTTCTTCTTCAAGCTCAAATTCGTGTAACAATGAATAAATGGAGGTGAGAGAAAGGTCAAAATTGTGTGTACTGGGAAATGAGGTCGTTTTGGTGGTGAAATGGTTGGTTTTGGGTAGAGAATGGTGCTGAGAGAGTGTTTGAGAGGTAGGTGAGTTCTCATAAGTCATATCCCTTCGATTTCGGACCAGGAAGGCTGGGGATTATGGAGGAGAGATTAGGGCACTAATTGGGTGATGAAAGGACGAAATTGCCCCTCTAAAATGGCTGGTTTTGGCGAGAAATGCTTGTGTATTTAGAAAGCTAATGGGTTTGGTCTCTTTGGCCTTCAATTAGATATGCAATGGGGTGGATATAGAGGCTTCAAATGTGAAGCAAAACGCTCAGCATCATTAATCGACGTGGCAGCTGGCCAACTTGCATGACAAATTATGGAAAGGCCCCTACATTTTTACAAATAATTTTCTCTTATAAACATAAATCCCTCCTTAAAAATAGAATTGGCTTGATTTGGAGGAGAATTGCAAGCATGTAATTATTCCCTCTCTCTTCATATTTGTAATGAGCAACATGTGAGATCTGGTGATGTTTGTTATAGTAAATGTTCTTCTAAGATAATGACTGTTATTTAAAATAGTATCTTGTTTTATCATCAACTTCATTTCAAGTGGTTTTTCTTTTAGCTTTACTAACAATCTTATAGGTACTAGAGGTGATGCAATATTGCAATGGAACCTGTTGCACGAGCTTTTCAAACATGGCAAGCGAACACACACACTTTAGATTCTCAAGAGTACAAGATTCCTCAAATTCTAACATTAAGATTGGTTTTGGCCGTGGTGATCATGGTTAGGGATGGCAACGGGTCGGATCGCTGCCGGATCAACCCGCCCCAAACCTGAAATCCATTTCTAACAGGTTGCCTCAAACCCAACCCGTGACCCAAATGGGTTTTCGATTTTTGTCCCAAACCCGATTCGATTTGGTCAGGGGGGTGCCCCAAACCCGACCCGAATGACCCGATTATTTTTATCCTTACAAAAAAAAAATCTCAAACCTCTAAATATATAAATTATTTTACCATATGATTGAAATTTAACATTAAATTAATATATATATATATATATATACACAATTTTTTTCTTTTTTTATCAGAAATTTAAATATACACTTAAATACAAACATACACCATAGAAAAACATTTTAACATATACTTAAAATTCATACATAAACTTAAATTTAATAAAACACAATGTACTCAAAAGAAGTAACAAATTTGATGGTCTGTTACTATATATTTATGGACAATTGAAATTTTATGTGATAATCAATACCAATAAGCAATTAACAGAAATGTTGAGTAAATATACCAAGAGAGGAAAAGGAAAAAGAGGTAAAAATAATATAAAATGCAAGAAGACCAAGTTGCCCCCTGTGAGACGAAAACGGAAATCTATTTTGTATTTTCCTGCCATTGCATTAAATTAAAAAAATCCAGCACAGATTTTGTCTTTTCCTGAATGCTGTTACCATAATAAGGGAAATCCTTTCATTTTTGAGTTGGGATCCTCTCCTTAATTTTGTTTTTCCTTGGTATTCTTCAAGTGTAATTCAAATATCAAGTTGTATGAGAGAAAGAAAAAATGAACTAATCTTGACCATGTATTTTGTATTTTACTTAGGTGTCATTGGATTATGGAAAGTCTATAAAAAACAAGCCAATGAGAGGATCTTGATTCTTCATTTTTATTGTTTTGGCATCCATGAATTGTCTAGCATACTACAATTTTTATTACCACAAGACAATATTTCATATTTGGCATATCCATCATTGCTTGTGCTGGATAGAATTTTCCTTCTAAATCAAAGTCAAAATTTGAAGGGATTTTGGAATTATCTCAAAAAATAATTTTTTAAACCCTCTTCGAGATAATTCCAAAAATTATTTTTCGAAATAATTTTAGATTTTAAAAGCTTTCGTTATTGGTCAAAGATGTAATATGCTTCCGTTTGTCACATGTTGTAAGTTACGATCGAATCCTTTTTAATCATATATCGACATGTTTTTTCAATTATGTGTCACGTGATCTTACTGTAACCGTAATGGATTTTGATCCAATGCTGCAAATTTTTAATCACACGTGTGGCAGATCCAAATTAGGACATTAACTGCGTGTGGAACTGTAGATCCTTGTGGGTCCCACGGAACGCGTGGCTGTCGTGACTCGTGACGTTCAAAACTGATAATAAAAAAAAAAACAAAATTAAAGCAACAAGGACTCAACTCTAAAGGAGCCTGGAGGCGGGTATTATTAACCGGGTCACCCATGAAACCGTGCCAAGTGCCAACCCGAACCACACGGAAGCTGTGATTTGACGACACGAGCTCTATGGCGTCCACCACGTGGCGAAATTTCATTGGCTTCATGTACAAAGTTGACTAATTTTGTCTTTCCATCCAATAAGAATCTGCCCTGTGACGTACAATTGAAATCATATTCGTGCTCTCCAAATTTTTCTGCATGAGCCTGACTAACCATAACAGCATCTTCACCCCTTGATGGAGAATCAGCTTACTTAAAAGAAGCAACATATGCCCCTTCTGATTCATCATCATCATCAAAATGGAAATTCCAGGCATTTGAAACCTCTGGCCACTTAGCAATCTTCTCCATTCTCATGGGACCCTGTCGCCTCTCTTCCATTTTATTCTCTAGAAATTCATCAGGTGCACATTTGCAATCGTAACGAAAACATGCCATATTTCTCCGATAATTTAAGAAGTTGCTACTGTGATAGCATGGAACCATCATAAGCAAACCCTATAGTTCATAACATTGCAAAATGAAAACCTATGTATCAGTATAACCAGAGATGAGTACAAGAAAACCAGAACTCATGCTGACCAACTTTTAATGAAAATCTAGATGGAAAAAAAAATAAGTGAAAAAAGAAGGCAAAGTATCATCAGTGATTAGACATTAGTTTTGTTCAATTCAGCAAAATCGTGCACAAAGCTAAGGAAAAGACGTAACACGTACATCTCTTTCATCGAGGTGAACATGCTTCCTCCTCAATAGCTTTGAAGAGAAAACCACCTTCTTGTCTCCACTCTGCGCGCACTTGGCCAGACATCCATAGCCAACCAAAATTTGTATATATCCTGTCTCGACAAGGGCCTGAAATTCAGTAGAATGGGATATCTTTTTGGCGCTTATCTAATGGCATATGTGATTTGCCTGCTATCCAGCAGAGGACAACCTTGGTGAGGCAGTTAAGCAACAAACATTGACTATAACATTGCCACCACATTGAAAGATGTTCATAACTTCATATTCTCTGACATTTGGAGGCAAGCTTGTAAGAAGTATAATTTCTCTTGCTCACCTATTTCCGGACAAAGTCCTGAAATTATAGTCATGGCTCAAATCTACCTTCCAATTAATCGCCTACTGTTTTTAAATTCACTAAGAAATCACCATCACCATCATTATCCATATATTTGTAACATCTTCCAAGTTTTAATTTATAAGTGAATGTTATAACTCTTTGTAAAATTACAATGTAAACAGGTCATGTTTCTCTTATAATTTAAGAATTTGCATTGTGAATGTTATAATTCAATGCAAAATTCATGAAATCACACATTTTTCACTTTTTAGTAAGTTACAGACTATTTAGAAATTTGAATACCAAAAGATTTTCATATAGGGAGCTAGAAGGACAGCATTTCAATTGATGTGTTCAATGTCTTTATCATGTCCTAGGCTAATAGAAATTGGTTTTTAATATAATGGGATTGGGCTTGGGCTTGGGCTTGGCTTCGGGTAATCTTTTGGAGCTGACTCCATTTATGATTTTTTGTCACAAGTACACCCAACAATTTAAAGGAAGTTGTAATGTACTAATGTGCATACATGAAGCAAGTACGAATCTGATTGCCCCAACTTATTTCAGTAAGAGATTGCGTATGTTGTGCATTCATCTGAACCCGCCGAGTCATCTTAAGCTGGTCTAATCGAGACTGAAGCACAGCCATTGCCGAAGCCTTATTTTGATGTTGTGATCTGTGGTTATTACAAATTACAACTTCACAGTTAGATAAAGAAGAAGGTAATCACTCCTTGGTCCATAATTAGCACAAACAAAGCATAGAGGAATGCACACCTTTCATTTTGGCAAGTGGCAGTAACTCCTGTAGGAATGTGAACTATTCTCACAGCACTCTCAGTTCTGTTAGCATGCTGGCAACCAGGTCCTCCAGCACGATATCGCTCAATACGGAGATCAGACTCGTTAATTTGTACTCGGGTAGATCCATCGCCCATGATTGGAATCACAGCAACAGCAGCAAATGAAGTATGCCGGCGCTTTCCACTGTCAAAAGGTGAGATTCGTACTAACCTGTGCACTCCTACTTCTGACTTGGCATATCCAAATGCATACTCACCGACAACTTTGATTGTTGCCCGCTGAAAACAAAGAGTTATCCAAGGTTAGAGAACTAACGTTTGTTCCTCAGAATTCCAAAGCTCAAGTAGCAATGAAAGTAACTAACTTCACTATTAGAAGCTAATGTTTCACAGAAATCATTAATAGGTGGAAGATGGTAAGAATATGAACCTTTATTCCTGCCATCTCACCCGGCATTTCATCCACTACAGTTACTCCATATCCACGCCGTTGAGCCCATGATTTATACATTTCCATGACCATTGCTGCCCAGTCCATACTCTCAGTACCCCCAGCTCCAGCTTGGACCTATATCATGCACCATATCAAGCAACAAGGTCTGTTACAAAAACAGATTTTCATCTAACGAGATGAGTGTAAAAAGAAATGATAATGGAACAAACTTAAGTACAATTATATATAAAATAACCTCTATGTAACAAGGGCAAGGATCCTGCTCTCCGGATAAAAGAGCTTCAAGTTCTTTCTCATTTGAGATTTTTCTCATCGTAACCAAAGCTTCCAAAGATTCCTGCAAAAGGGAAGAAGTCAATCTAGATCAATCAGAAAATAAGTCTCATAATTAAATTATATGAGAAACCATTATCATCAAACAGAATGAATACATGCCTAGAATAGGAAGCGAGAGCCCACTGATTCCAACTGTGTCATTCTCTTCCTGGGCAAGCTTTATCATGTCAATATGCTCAAGCAATTCCTGCTCAAATGCTTTCACTTCTTTCATTTTACCCATAAGCGAACCATGCTCACGACTTATCCTCCCGGCATGCATAATCACATAATCACATTTTTGCTTGAAGCTGTTTTTGAATTTCAACTAAACAATTGATATAAATAGATATTGATTGGCATGAATAGAAAGAAAATTGAAGAGACGGAGACAATTATATCAAGTGTTTGATTCGGGTTCAGTTCGGGTTTAATTCGGGTTCGGTTCATATCTAATTGGCCCATCTTTTCCAACTTTTGAATTACAATTAAGCTGGGCAAAATTACAAATATCAAGTATTAATTATTTGGGCCAAATTGGGCCCAATAGGATTTGGAGTTATGTAATAATAAACTCTTTTTTAAAAAAATAAATACTATATATGGACTTTTTATAAATTTATTATTTTCATATGCCAGTTGGAGACTTGGAGAGGAGACAAATTAATTTTCTAATCACTATTCATTATTTTTTATCGTAAATAGCAACTTTTTAAGATATCTACTTGGATAAAATCTTATACTTTTCCAATTTATAGAAAAAAAATTAATTATAGAAAATTCATTATAGTGTCTCATCAATTCTCCTTTCAATAAATATATATATATATATATATATATATATATTCTGTTTAAATGAATTTTCTAAATCTTTATAAATAAGCACACCTCCCATAAAGATAAAATTGCACTAGAGTTCTTGTAATTCTCTAAATGACAAATCCAATTTGTTTTTATATTCCTCTTCTTATGCTCTTTATTGTCGTTCATGTTTTATTTGTCAATCAAAATACCGCTACCGAAACAAGTAACGATGACGAAGTTACTCTTATCAAAAAATCTTGTAATGGCATCAAATTTCCAGATACATGTTGATCGGTTCTAGATGTAGATTCGTAGTAGATGCGCAACCGATTTAAAAAGTTTAACAAGGATATCAATGGATATATTATATTAAGAATCTATTGGGTTAAAGTCACTATTCATTAAAGCGGATGAAAACATCACCGATCCAAATTTCTAAAAAATAAAAACTAAATTTAAGTGTTTGCATTGATGCATTTGAATTTTACAACCATAATGTAAAAACTTTTGGAATTTCTGATTTCGAAAAGAGAAATTATTTTCATGCAAATCTTGACATCGGTTTTTGTTTTAATGGTGTCGTTGATTGTACTGATACCAACATCAATATGTTCAACCGAGATATTGAAACTTTATCTAATTTTACCTTGGACGTGATATTATTTCTATTTAATTATAATAAATAAATCAATCAATTCACTTCTTGTTTATGTAGAACGCCCAATACAATTCAAACAAAATTTGATTGGGCCTAATACGGCCTATATCTGGTCTTCAAAGCCCTAAAAGCCCATAATTTTAGAATTGGACATAAGATGATAATCTAAGGAATTGGACTTAAATATTTGGACCAACCCGCTTTTAATAGGTCAGAGCTGGAGTATAAGGCACCTTAGCTGCTGTTGTAATTGGAGTTGGACGTTGTGAAACAGTTGCAGGCGCAGTAGAAATGCAAAAGGAAAGGAAAATTCACAATGTAGAAATGCAGTATAGAGCTTAATTGGCACATTGAAATATTGAATGACAAACTTGCAATCCAATCCAACATTATATCAAGTGTAAACATAATAGCCTGCTTAGTTCTAGGTTCTAGCTAAGAGCTTTGACTCAACAAAATTCCATTTCAACAGATGCATATTAGAATCAAGTACTTGTACAAATGATTTTGCTTGAAGCTGTATTAGAATTTCAACTACACAAGTACACAACTAAGCAATTGATATAAATAGATATTGATTGGCATGAATTAAAAGAAAACTGAAGAGAAGGAGACAATGATTTTGATTGGGCTTGTTCGGGTTCGGTTCACATTTGAATGGCCCATCTTCTCCAACTTTTGAATTACAATTGGGCTAGGTAAAATTAAAAATATTAGGAGCCCCTTGGAGATGCTCTAAGGATATCTTTCATTCTTTCACTACATATTTGTAAGCCTATTGGCCAACTGTTCCGGCTATTGGATATCGCTAGGAATCCATTGGAGTCACAAACCCACCGAGTGAAAGATGGTAAGAAGGTGAATACTAAACAAGAAGGTTATGCTTTCTTAGAGAACGTAAACAGGTCCATTACAATAAACCAAAACCGAAACTTGATTTCAGACAGTTTATGTGTTAGAGGAATGACCTAATGAAACAATAGCTTTGAAGAAGATCCGCTTAGAGCAGGAAGATGAGGGTGTGCCTAGCACTGCAATACGAGAAATCTCCCTCTTGAAAGAAATGCAGCATGGCAACATTGTTAGGTATGTATGCAACTCATATGGTTGATTGATTCTTACACTACCTTGAAGTCTGCAACAGATAAGATGAAACTTTATGAGCTAAATAAAATTTTCCTGAAGTCTCAAATTTCCCTTGAGTCATCTTGTCTTATAAATGTTGTTCAATATGTCATCCTTTAATTTACTAGTTTGTTTGGTCCAATTGATGAAATTTTATGCTGTCAAGAAGTTTTATTTGCAATGGTGTACATCTATATATCTCGTGAGTTATGGGCTTATGGCTAGTATTTTTTTCTCACAGTGTATGCATTTCCTAGATCTTATGGAATGTAGCATATATATGCTATACTGAAACATAGAGGCTTGCTGCCTATTATGTGTATAGATTTCTTCTACATGACAAAAAGATATGAAATGAAGAGTGCTTTATTCTGCACTTATTTTGGTGTTGTTATTCCAGTTTTTTATTTCTTCAGAAACTATATTTTAATGGATGTTTGGTTATCAGGTTGCAGGATGTAGTGCACAGTGAGAAGCGTTTGTATCTGGTCTTTGAGTATCTGGACTTGGATTTGGAGAAACACATGGATTCTTGCCCAGATTTTTCTAAGGATCCACGTTTGGTAAAAGTGAGTCATATATTTTGTTATTGCTTTTCATGCTGTATTTAAAATACAGTAGTAGATTGAGATTTTGATTGTATAATTCTATAATTATAAATACAAAGCTGAATTCCAATCTGATATAAATACACAATCAATTCATCAGTACTAGATAACAATTAATTAAACATTTTATTAAGCAAATTTACAAGTAACCAAGCTACATTGAACCCAAAACTTGTTAATTTATAATAAGAGTAAACTCGTTAATTTATAGAATAATAATCCTAGGCTCATTTAAATCTCCCTAATATAAATGGGCCTAAGTAACACAAACAAAAAAATGCTAATTTATTGGGCTCAATTACACATGCAACTAAAACACCCAAAATCTAGAGCTGGCACTAATTCAATATCAAACATATAAATGTGTATTTATCTTGAAACTTTAATGATTTTTAATGTCTCATATATTTTTAATTGTATATAATACAATTTGCTGTATATAAAAAACAAAAGAAAATTATATAAAAATAATAAACAGATTCATATTAGAATCAAATACTTATACAAATGATTTTGCTTGAAGCTGTTTTTGAATTTCAACTAAACAGATATAGATTGGCATGAATTAAAAGAAAACCGAAGAGACACAGACAATGATTTTGATTGGGCTTGTTCGGGTTCGATTCACTTCTGAATGGCCCATCTTCCCCAACTTTTGAATTACAATTGGGCTGGGCAAATTAAAAATATTAGGTGTTAATTGTTTGGGCCAAAGCAGGCCCAATAGGTTTTGAAGTTTTTTAAAAATAAACTCTCTTTAAAAAAAAAAAAAAAAATACTATATTTAAACTTTTTATAAACTCAAAACATTGCCAATGAACACTCTTATCACCAAACCACATTCTTCGTGTTTGTGTTTTTTTTTTTTTTTTCAAAGACAAATGTTAAACTTGATATCCTAAGAAAAAATCAGAAGCATTAAATTTATCTTAATTATAAATAATGAATATATTGATTCCTTATTCTATTTTGTTTTCTTCGGAACCAAAGTTTTATTTGAATAAAAAAAAACAAAATAAATGACTATGAGTTCATGAAAACTTAGTTATCCAAGCAGATTTCAAACATATATAAAGACAGAAACGTATTTATATATTTATAATTTTATATCATGACACTATAAAAGTAGTAGCAAATATCAACTAATACTTGAATCATGTATTAACATTATAAAACTTCGTCGAATCAAATTCCTTTGATTGTTTGATTCAGATTTGTGATTTATAATACTTGAATCAACATTATAAAACTTAGTTGAATCAAATTCCTTTGGTTGTTTGATTCAGATTTGTGATTTATAATCCTTGAATCAACATTATAAAACTTAGTTGTTTCAAATTCCTTTGGTTTGTCCACTGGCACTTATCTTCTGAAGCATTGCAATGTGCTTCTTCACATGTTCATGGTTACGTAACAGTAACGCACTTAACACTGCATTGCATTTCAAATTATAATAATATAACATTATTATAAATTATAAGTAGAGCCTTCATGTGGTCTCCACTCCATGGAGTGACCGGTTGCTTATGGTATTCAAAACGTTATACCATAGAATCTCCTCTCTTCACATTGGAAATTTAGAAAGAACATTTATCAGCATTACCAAGAATATCACATGCAGTCGATTGAAAAATCAATTGCAGTCACTTGTATATAGGCATAACAGTCATTAAAGAAAAAAGTGTTATGTATCGCATGCAGTCAGTAAAGTTGATATCACTTTTTGCGTCTTGAGCTTACCAAGAATTCATCACCCATCTTTCAACTGTTTTTGCACATAGAAAAGTCCTAATAATAGTAGGCCACTATGAAAACAAGTGGAAATATAGGACAAAAATATGTGCATAGGTGGATTTGAAAGTGGAAATATAAGACGAACAAATATGTTCACATTTTTCAGATGATGAGCAGGCTAGCTAAAGTCAAGCATACCTGCAACTCAATCGCCTTCTTGGAACTGTATCCCCACATAGAGGTGGCTGTTTCTCGATGTTGCAGTAACAACAAGCTGTATCGCAGTCATTATTGCACCCTACAAAAGAAGAAAAAAGTCAGTCTATTTCCAGTTTACGTACCACAGTAATCAGGTCAAGACAGGTTTTGGTTACATCACTTCTTACATTAACATACTGAGATGGCTTAAGGTCAAGGTCTAGTGTGTTTATGAGAAAAGAAAACCGACTGTTTCCCTGAACAAAGTTGGTACCAACTTTAGTCAGGATCTGTTTAAATAGGCTTGTTCAATACCCAACTAGATACAATAAACTCTCTTTCCAAGACCAGTTTCTGAAACTTCAAATGGACAGCAAGACACTCCTATGCCCCTTGACAACAAATCTATAGGGTGAGCTAATAGTGATGCAACTTTTTTTCTCTTCTTTAGGTATTAATAACAAGCTAAGCCAAGCTAAGCCCTTGTGTCATACAGCAGCAACTAGCTTTCCGATGCCAAGGCACTGTATGAGCAGAGCAGGAGTAACAGTTCATTGCAATTCTGGTGATAGAGCAACGATTTTCTGGCAGATGAACAAAGAGAGAGTTGGAATATTTTCTAAACTGATGACTATGAGCCTATCCAATGATGGCATTAGTTAAAGACTGCAGGATATAGTAGTGTAAAACATAATACACTATATCACATGGCAATCGTCCCTCTTACAATTATCCAACACAAAATGACTAAGTTCCCATGAACCATTCATGATCAATCATCCATTGGGGACAACAAAACAGAATAATTTCTAACAAGATGTAGCTTATGATTCCAATATCACAACAAATATATTAGAACTCATAATAAACGACCGAGTTGCTAGCTTGTCATGTATGAGTAATAACAAGATAATATCAGTTTGAAAAAGAACTTAGATTAATATCTAATTGCTCATATGCACCTTATTCTAAGAGGTCATGGCAAGATAGACACCCTTAGAAGTCATTTGTACTATGATTAAAAGCTCACAAGACTATGGGCATCATCAATCCACAACACTTTTTTACACAACAAAATAATACTGTATAGAGTTTACAGAGAAGACATAGGACCTGAAGTATAAAAAATGAATCCAGCAATGACCTACCCATACAGTACAAAATATCTACAACTATAGAGAAACTAGTTTCTGTAGATAATAACTAAACAAATAGTTGGCTGACAGAAAAATTTCCAATTTTTCTACAGAGGAGTTGTCATAATTATGAACTTATATCCTGCACACATATTGGCAAGTTTGAGTGTGCTATAATTTTTCCCTTTTTCGCTTATAAAATATAATTAAGTAAACTGCACGTAACCAAAAGAAAAGGAAAGAAAAGGAAAAAAAAAAAAAAACTTATAAAGAAACACATAACTCAAGCTTATTGCAGAAATCTCTCTATTAGCATTATCACCACCTACAGTGTAAGTTCTATAGTTGATGATGGAATTCTCTATTGTTAAAAAAAAATGATAGTGTGTTCTATAAGGCTGCACAGCCTGCACTTCCTCTCAAAAGATTCACAATATGGGATGAGATAAACTTCAAACTTGGAACATTGGAGAAAATGATGAACTTATATCATGCACACATATTGGCCAAGAAAAAAGTAGCCGAGAACAACAGTCCTCTTTCCACTCCTATTTTATCCTTAAGAAACTGGGATCAATTAGGAAATTACTCTTTCGTTTCAATATTCCAACACTAAAATCTCATTCATGTAATCATTTTTCTCCCTACTATACACTAATATATATTTTTAGTTATTATAGGGTTAAGCTTTTTATGTGGCTGGCACAATCCACAATTCAAGCTTTTGGTGTCTCTCAATGTTCCCATCACAAAAGAACCAGCTAATCTCAAATGCTAACCAGAGAACAAGTCAAGCTCAGCATATACAATTACTACATAGGCACAAAGATCGTCTTCCCTTCAGAAAGCAGTACCTTGCAGATATAAAAAAAAATTCAACATACATATTCTTTTTTTTTTCTTTTTTTTTAATTTGATATAAATATAGTTATTTCATGTAAACCTTAGAATTCAAATCCTATCATCACTAAACATCAATTTCATTTAATTGTTCTTGTATGGCAAGCTAATGGATTTATGAAAATTAATTCCATTCACATAAATTACAAAGCAATTAAACCTTCAAGTATTGAGTCTATTAGGCAACCAAAAGAGAACCTCTATAAATTAAGAAACCAATACCCAAAAGAGAACATTCCATTTAGTGTAAAAATATTTGATTCATTCCATGCCAATAAATTATAAGACAAAGAAAACTTCAAATAGCACAACCTAAAAAGAACAACCACGTTTTAAGAAACCAGAATTAAGAGATACATACATGCCTTTTAAGATTTTGGTTATGCAAAAGATTGGTTCTTAGTCTTATGATGCACCAACATAGCCAGACCAATGAAATAAACCATAAGTTATTAAAAAAAAAGGGCAAACACCAAATTTTGAATTCATATAACATTTTTAGGAAAGAAAAAGTCTATAACTCACGTGATATATCACTTAAAAGCAATTAGATAAAATATGAGGTCTCAATACTACCAATTCAGAACATTATAAAGTCCAAATTCTTAGACCAGAATATCACTCCGTATTAGGTCAAGCTAATGAAACATCATCCAAAGCTTAAGTATGACAATAAAAGTACATCATCAAGTATCTACTACAAAAATTAAAATGATAACCAAAAATATATTCATTCAACTAAACAACGGGAACAACAAAGTTCAGGTCAGAATTGGTCAATATGGAACCTTATCAAACCAAAAAACAGAATTTACAAGAGAAACAGCATAATGGGCAGCATGATGAGCCACCATATTACACTGTGTTGGCACAAAACAAATAGACATATCTCTAACATCAGTCATACAAGACTTTAAAATCATCCATCAACTCCTTGGGAATCAGACCATTTCAACTCTTAGTTCATCCATATCACCTAAATTATATGTTTCTTTGGCATTTCGTTTATTTAATCATTTTAATGAAAGATGTAAATATGCTAGCCAACAGACGGGCCAAAATTGTCAACAAATTAAAATCTAAAGCTTGATGTCACTATAGAATGAACATTAGAAACATTGCCAAAAATAGAGATTTTAGCAAGAGATAAAAGCTGAAGAGAAAGCATTAATACGCCGGATGCAGTGAGCCCGTACTAACAAATTAGTACGCCACGTGACATGGACATCCAATCACATGTGATTCCAATGTCAAATGCCATGATTTCAGTCGTTGGGCTTATTGAGCCCAGGGTACTGAAGCATTTCTCAAAGCTAAAATGGAATCAAACATGAGTAAAGAGTTCTCTATAAATTCAACCATTTGGCGGTTTAATAGTTTCATACTCTGTCTTTTTACTTTTCAAACACCAATTCGAAAGGGTGAAAACTTCATCCCCAATCATCTATAAGCAGAATTCTACCAGTTAGGCAGATTTTCAAATACCAGTTCAGTACCATCCAAAACCCCATGACTCGGAGGTCTAAAAACGGCCAAAAGCAAACAAAGGAATGAATACACATCATCAATAACCAGGATATATAAATCCCCATATATTTAAAGCCAAGCTGTCCACAAAATATTTCAACTATTCATGAAAATCAAACATTCAATATTCAAACCAGCATCAAGGCACCGTATCCTCTAATAAAAATAATAATTTATTCACTTCATTGACTAATTATCGTTCTACGAAAAGTTTCTTCTTCTTAATTTTTTTCACCTCAACATAGAACACAGTTGCATTCTTCTATTCACATAACAATTAAGAAACACCAGTAACACAAACAAAAATGCTAATTTATTGGTCTCAATTGCACATGCAAGAACTGAACCTAAAACACTCAAAATCCAGAGATGGCATAATTCAATATCAAACAAGTGTGTAGAGAGAGAGAGAGAGAGAGAGAGAGAATTACATTGGCTTTGAGCTGATTGATGATCTTCAATCTAAGAGAATCAATGAAACCATCATTCAACAGAGACTCCAAAACGTCTTCTGGGGATATCATTGAAGAAGAACCCTTTTTATCAGTTTCACAAAGGAACCCAACTCAGCTTTTTCTCTGCCCACAAAATCAAAACCAAAATCAACTTCATTGTCCTTTTCGTCTCAGTGTATCTTTGCAACCAAAAATCATTTTGCAACTTCATTGTCCCCTCCCTCCTCATTCATCTCAGTGTATCTTCTTTTCTTTAATGCAGAGTTAGAATTGTCCTTTTCGTTTTCATGCTCCTTCTCTTTTCTTTTTTCTTTTCCTTTCTCAGTTTCATTCTCAGTTTCTTTGCAGGGTTGGGTCTCAACATTTGGAAGAGGAAATAATAGAGGCTCCCTGCCACTTAATCGACAAAATACTCTTTCAACCGTTTCACTTATGTCCTTTCCCAGCCCATCACTGTTGAGAATTAACTCCCAAACTGATTTAGAGGCTTTCTCGAGCACGGGGATTCTGTCCAAAAAATTAAATTAAATGTAATTTCAGCATACATTGAACGACTCTAGTAGGTGTAAATCAAATTAGTACAGCATCTATGTCTTAACCAGCTAACAATTTCAAAAATTTTGCTTATTCAACATAAACGTACTCAAGTACTTGCCGAAGAGCATCAAAGAGCTCTCTTTTGGTCTGTTTCTCAGCTCCAAGAGTGTTGAGAACTTTACTCTGTTCCACCATTTTGATGGTTGTATTCTTTAGCTCCTCCTGCAACAAAGAGAAGGCATACATATAAGAGCAAAACCTAGACAACCAAAATCATCCATCAAATCTTTGGGAATCAGACCATTTCGACTCTTAGTTCAACTGTATTCTCCTAAATTATATGTTTTTGTACTTTGTTTCTTTGGCATTTCATTTATTTAATCATTTCAATGAAAGATGTAAATATGCTAGCAAACCGACTACTAGGAATATATACCTATCTAATTGCCAAGGCCTTCAATTCCCAATACTTTTGTCCAACCGTACAAAGCAAGGAACATGACTCTATGACTTCAATAGATAGCTACTTTGGGTAACACTGACAAAATGTAACAAACTATAAAACTTGTCATATGGTAATTTAAGCCATATAACTGTGAAACCATTTGATGCTATCAAAGCAATCAAAAGACAAGCTTAAATGTGGGAACCATAATGGTCTCTCACAAGGACAAACCGACACAAGCTGTCCCATCTCCTTTATTTAAAGAGGAGTATAAATTAGATTTTAAAAAACAAAGAAGAAATAAGATAGAAGAGAGGAGACATAAGAATGAGATATGAAGAAGATACAAGAAACATGACGACGAGATACAAACAATACACAACATACATTCAACTCTGAAGAAAATAATGTTGATAATGTAATGAACAAGAAAGATGAAAGGTCTATAAAATGTAATTGTTTCTGTTGATGGGTGCATGAATTGGAGCACAGATAATAGGAAGAAAGGAATGGATATTGTTTCATTTATTTTCTCGTCTCCCATAAGATCCATGATTGATCCCCAGTCCTCAAGTCAAGTCATGGAAAAAACTAACAGCGGTTCCTTTGGTGACAATAATCAGTGGTGATACTTGAAAAATTTAGCATTTTCTTCCCCCGGGAATTAGCATTTTCTTGTCAATTTAAAAGTAACAAAAACTAAGGGAATTAGCATGTAAGGTCGAGTCGTTCAATTGTAATGTGATCAGAGAAGGGAGTACTGATGGTTCTGCATCCAGTTTACAAGACTTGGTACCCCCACACTTGGTGTGGTAACCACGAATTCAGCAGAACATGGCCAGACTTTAGAAATTTGCCAAGAAAAAGATACATCAGATAGCCTAGACAACTGATGTTGCGCCTCAATATCAAGTGAAGAGATTAAAATCAACCAGAAGTGGCAGGTTTGTCTTGTTGACTTTTATCACTCGGCTTCCGCCATTTCTTTGTAGTCTTATCAATTCGAAATTCATTTTGTCACTTGAGCATAGTAAAACAAAACAGAGGAAAACGAGGACGAAGAAGAGAGTTTCCTAATAGTAAACCGAATGATATTAAACCAATTTAACTTAAGACAGTTTTTTTCTTCTTAGATACATCTACTAGAACAAACAACTCAACTCAACTACTCCTTTACCTAAACTAAGTGATGTTGGCTATGCTAGAGCCAACCATGGAATCTTTTCGTACAGCATTTTTTTGCCATCACTCGAAGAGTCGAAGAGTTAAAGGCTGATGTTGACCCTAAACCTATTAATGTATCGGGTAAATTGCCATAGTGGCCTGTCAATGGAGCTTAACTGGTTAAGGGTTAAGTGGCATGAATACATATTTTCAGCAGTGCTGCAATGACGCTGTGAATGTTTCCAATTCCCAAAATAGTGGCACGTAGTTGTTCTAGTTCAGAAGTTTTAAGTATCTTCTATTGGGCTTAGTTGGCTGTATTTTATGGTAAATAAATCGATCCTCTTTTCTTGCTGGTGGTTGCATGTTCTACAGTGCTTATTGGTGCATATTGAGCCTTTTTGGTTTTGTTGAGTTGCTATAATCTGAGTTTCTGTCCTAATAGTGTGCAACCGGCCTGGTATGCCTGTTACCAGTCCAACACATTGCTGAACTACCTATAGTTACCCTTTTCAAGTCAAAATGTCCGCTCCAAATACTCTTAATTCTATTGATTTAAAATATTAGAACAAGCTACCCAAGGCTATAATGTTAGCAAGCTTCGAGAATAATATATATTTTTACTCATGTCTTTAAAGATTTACCACGATATTTGCGATTGAAAATGGGTAACTAGTTAACTACCATACAGTCTCATTCTCCGAAAAGCTTCTTCTTTTTTCTCTTTTTCTACTCAACATAGAACAAAAATTCAAGAGCAAAGTTGCATTCTTCTTCACATAACAATTAAGAATACACCAGTAACACAACAAAAATGCTAATTTATTGGGCTCAATTACACATGCAAGAACTGAACCTACAACACCCAAAATCCAGAGCTGGCACCAATTCAATATCAAACATATAAATGTGTACATATATACATACAAGAGTATAGAGAGAGAGAGAGAGGTACATTGGCTTTGAGCTGATTGATGATCTTCAATCTAAGAGAATCTATAGTACCATCATTCATCAGAGACTCCAAAACGTCTTGTGGGTATATCACTGAAGAAGATCCCATTTTTTCAGTTTCACACAGGAACCCAACTCAGCTCTTTCCCTGCCCACAAAAACAAAACCAAAAATCAACAATTTTTACACTTCAAAATCTTTTCTTTTTATCTTCCATTACAGAAACTAAACAACGAACAGAAATGCGAAGTTTGTTTGTTTCCTGAGAAAAATCAAACGGAAGAGCAAAAAAAAACAACCCTTTATAAAAATAGATCAAAACATGGAAAAAGAACACAAAAGCGCGAGAGAATTATCGTACCTCTCGTCTGGTTCATGGATTCAAACAAAATTACACAGCCTCTGGTTTGGACCGAGACAGACTCTGTCTCTCTCATCTGATTGTTATTCTTTTCTATCAACGACGTCGTTTTTTAGTTGTGTAATATTTCTCACAATCCCACAATTTATTCAATTATTTGATTATTAAGCTAACTCTAAACTAAATTACTAATTAACCCTTGTCTTCTTCCTTGTCTTTCACATATTAACCGATTTCGATCACCAATAACTTTAATAACAGAATAATAATTTCTTTTTTTTTTTTCTAATTAATAAGCCTATTATTTTCTACATCTTAAATTATTACAATTTTGTTTGTCATACAAGATAACAATATAACATCATAAGAAAATCTGAATGTTTTTTTCAATGGGAAAGTGAAGATCTTATTTAATCTCTACAAAACATTATCTAATGATAAGAATTTTTATTATGAACTAAAGTCTAAAGACTTGATTTAATGAAATATATTACATAATTCTATATAAGCAAAAAAGGTTTTAAAAAATTAATCAATTTAAAAATAACAGCATTATAAGATTTTGAAAGAATAGAAAATTTTTATATATTTATATATAGAGGCTAGCGCAGGAATCACGTATATTCGATTGCATGATGTTTTGTAATTATTACATTACACTATGCAATCGAATCCAATTAAAAAAAAAAAAATCATGCGAAATTTTCGTATCTCTATACCTAATGATTATAGTTTATATATATATAATTAAAGATGATGTTATTGGAGGAATATATATCGTTCGTCTATGGAAGCAAAATTTTGTTAAAGTTAAATCTTGATGCACATAATCATCCTTTTCTGATCAATTTGTTGTTTCATGAATTGCATTTTTATTTATTTTTATATGATTGTAATAGATTAAAATAGTTTGATTTTAATGTTTTAGTTAATGAACCTTTTTAATAGATTTATATATATAAAGAATAGCTTCTAAAATTCCAAAATTTGAGGATATATTTGGAATTTTGAAAGGTGTACAAAACAAATTTTGATTTAAAAATTTTAATAGATGGGTGGAGAAAGCAAATGAGTCTTATGGGGATGAAAATCATCCTCAAATTGAAATGGGGATGGAGGGACCCCTCCCCATCCCCATTTCCCCATTTTCCCCACAATTATATTGAATCCCCCATCCCCATTTCCCCAAAACATATATAAATATAATTATAATTAATATATATATATATATAGATATATATATTATTCTTTGAAAAACCTAACTCCCTCCCTAAGTATATATACACATTTCCCCATTTCCCCCAAACATATATAAATATGTTTGTTTTTTTTAGTTTAATTTGTAATTTTTAGTCAAATAGGAAAATAGGGGAACGGGGGAAACGGTGAAAATGGGGAAATAGGGAAAAACAGGGAAAATGGGGATGGTGATGGATATAGGTCCCCCCAAAATTCCCCATCCCCATTTTCCCCAAATGGGGAAATTGTGGGGGGGGGGGGGGGGGTGGCGCGAGGGGCAGGTGATGGGAGAAGGGTCCAGGAAGTGAGGATGGGGATGGAGGGACCTATATCCATCCCCATTCCCCAAATGTGTATCTCTACTTACGACTTACGAGAAATATTTTTGGGTGGAAATATAGCCACCCTTAAGGTTATTATTCGAGATTTTGATGGGTGTATATAGTAAAATTGTTATTTTTTATATTTTAATATTGGGTATTTTAAGTAAACGGGTGTGAAGAGATTTTTTTGTTGGGTGGCAATAGCCTCACCCTTTATATACAAGTTTGATACGAGGAATCGCACACATTCGTGTAGAATCGATTGCATAACGTTTAGTAATTATTACACAACATTGTGCAATTGAATTCAGTCTGAGAAAAAAAAAACGTGCGAAATTTATGTACCTACTAATTATCGTTTTACCCTTATTATGTATCTATATACAATTGGGATTATCGTTTTACCTTTATAACATGTGAAATGTTTATTGAACTTTCAGGAAACAATGTCTCAAGTTGTGTTTATGAGTTCAAACTCAGCTAGTTGCCTTTCCTTAATTGACCCATTTAGTGCTTTAATTGAGTATTGGCAAAATATTAAGAAAATAAAAGTTCTCTTTTTCTTATGAATTTAATTCCCGATCTTGTGTAGGGTTTATGTAACTTGATTTTCAATAATTTTTAATAAATAATAACCTAGTTACAAGGTTCTATTTATACTAGTTACAATGAGCTAAGACCAACAAAGAAATCCATCTTCTATACGTACAAAACTTAATTGTTCCATATAAATACTATTTTCTTTTCTAACAAGTCTTCTTGTAAAGAGAAATCATTTTCCTTTAAGCATAAGAACTTCCAAAAAAATTACTTTCTTTTCCGCTAAAGATTTCCTGTTTCACACAAACTTATGATTAACTACGGTTCCAGTCATGGTTGGCCACCCGCACCCTACACCGTTACAAGTCACCTGGAATGCACCACGTTCTAGCAAACCGCTATCCACGGTTGTCCATAATGCTGTCAATGCCACATCGTTACCCACATCAAATGTCTTCAGCCTTCGATTCTTCAGTTCTTCTTGGTCTTCAAACTTACTTTAAACACTAACTTCAACTTCAAAATGTATCCCACGTCTTTAAGAAGTATCAAATCAGCTGAGCCTCATTTGGTTCACACTGGGTTCACTTGAAAATACGAGCCAAAACCTAACATTATGGTCCACATACAATATACTGATATATTTTATATCAGTGCGCAAGGAGGATAAAATGACCGATAGAAAAGGAGGAACAAGGTATGAGCTTGAGAGAGATCTAGAAAGAGCTCTGCAATTGAATTTGAAAGTTGAAACTGTTATAATAAAAATCTTATATCCAAGATGAATATAAAAATAAAAAATATAAATGAAAAATGAAGGTATCATGTACAAGTTTTTTCCATGATCTCATTAATTATTGAATTGAGACAATTTTAATTCCTTTCAAAATCATCATCACCCGTCCACCCGGACCACCAGGACCACTAGGAGTCTAGGACCCATTAATTTAAGTTTTTCTGCCTAGACAAGTCACTAACAAAAACACTGTTATCTTTTCTGTCAGTTGCTATATGCTTATGTTTTTGCCTATTATTTAATTTAAAAATTGGTCAATGGTTTTGTCGTTTTAGCAGACTTGAACATGACATTACGGTCTTTTTTTTTTTTTTTTTTTTTTTTAATAGTAAAGAAAATGACATGACATTCATTTTTTTCTCCCATTGCTTTTTCTTGTATTTGCTTTACAATAATTCACAGAGTAAACAATAAGTGGACTCATTGCTAGTCACTTTGATCTTTGATTCACTCTTCTTTACTGTATGATGAAGAAACCCCTTTTCTCATTTTTTTTATCACAAAAAAATTGTTGTTTCATCAAACGTTGTGTAGTCGGATTCGGTTCGAGAAAAAAAAATATATGAAACTTATTTACCTATGTACCTAATAATTATCGTTTTACCTTATTATGTACCTCTTTATAATTATGATTATTGTTTTACCCTTATTAACTTGTGAAATATATTTTGAACTTTTAAGAAACAGCATTGCTGTGTTTATGAGTTCAAACTCAACTAGTTGCCTTTTCTTAATTGATTCTTTTAGTACTTTAATTAAATATCAGTAAATATTAAGACAATGAAAGTTGTCTTTATGTAGGAATTTAAAACTCAGAAAAGGACACATATTAATGTGACCATATATATATGTATAAATAATTATAAGGAGGAGGACTAAGCCATTGATTGGTCAGTAAGTATCCAAGTGTTGTCAAAAAAAAAAAAAAAAAAGATGAAGGTACAAGTTGTTCTGTGTGAACCCCACCCATTAATTATTGAATGAGACAACTTTAAATTCTTTCAAAACCATCACCACGTGATTCTTGTCTAACAAAAAGCCTTTTCACTTTTTCTGTTTTCACACACTGTTTATAATTTTTACTATCTTCGTTAATGTTTATAAAACTAAAAGAAATTTGCATGTATACAGTATTCATATGTTTTTGCCCATTATTGAATTTAAAAATTGGTTCGTCGTGTCAATGATTTTGTTGTAAAATCTTACGTCGATTTGTCTCATGAGAAAATCTTCAATGAGACAGTATTATTACCATTTGGTGAGTTCCGTTTCAATGAGATTTTAATATTTATTTCAAGAACATAAATATATATTATTAAATTATAATTTTGTGCAATCTCATTGAACGGTCTCATTGCTACACAATGAGATCATCCCATTGAAGATTTTCTCCCGTCTCATGGTGGTGAAACGGACCAATTAAAAGACACCAAGTGGCATACAATTAAAACTACAATTTATTTTTTTCCTTTCTCCAATTATGTATTAATACATGGAAAAGTAATTAAATTTTTTTTGACAGTAAATTAAAAAAAAATTAGTCTCCTCTATTCCCATTCTTCTTCCTCACGATATTTCTCTCTCCTCGATCCATGGATATCCTTTTTTCTTTAGATCTTATAAAGATTAAGAGATCTAAATGGAAAATATAAGTTATTTTCTTTTGAAAAGAAAATGAAATAGAAGTTAGATATGAATTCGAGCTACAAACTATGGAACTTAGAGTGAATTAACTTGGAAAGGGATGAAGCTGTGATGCAAGAAATGTAAAAAGAAATTATATAATTAGTGTTTTTATTGCATGTCAGTTAGATAAAATTAATTTGTTTTTTGTTTTTAGAGTTTTGCCACTTGGTATCTTTTAATTGGTCTGTCCCACCACCATCAATTGTGAGATGGATCCATGGAAGATTTTCTCTATTCGTACATAATAGAATAATAGATTGCATAATGTTTTATAATTATTGCACAAATGCAATCGAATTTAGTTCAAGAAAAAAAGTGTGAAATTTATGTACATATATATTTAATGATTATCGTTTTACCTTTATTATGTATCTCTGCAAAATCGGGATAATCGTTTTACCATTATTAATGTGCAAAATGTATTTTGAACTTCCAGGAAACAGAGTGTGTATGGTCAATATAACTTGATTTTCAATAATTTTTAGTAAATAATATAATCACAATTATGAATTAAGTTATATGTCGAATTTAGTTCAAGAAAAAAAGTGTGAAATTTATGTACATATATATTTAATGATTATCGTTTTACCTTTATTATGTATCTCTACAAAATCGGGATAATCGTTTTACCATTATTAATGTGCAAAATGTATTTTGAACTTCCAGGAAACAGAGTGTGTATGGTCAATATAACTTGATTTTCAATAATTTTTAGTAAATAATATAATCACAATTATGAATTAAGTTATATTCTTTATATTATAACTCTCACTTCAAAAAAAAAAAAAAAAAAAACTCACTTAGCAAACTCGTCCCCAAGAGCATAAAAAAATAAAAAATAAAAAATAAATATAAAGGAAAAATTAAAGTACTTTATTAGTACAATTAATAATTATTTTAATTAAAAGCTTAATTTAATAAGATAATTTATATAAGAAACTTTACAATTACAATTCCGAAAGGACACATATTAATGTGACCATATATATATATAAAAGGAGGAATAAGGCATGAGCTTGAGACTCGAGAGAGATCTAGAAAGAGCTCTTCAATTGAATTTGAAACCGATATAATAAAAATCTTATAACCAGTGTGAATATAAAAGGAAAAAAAAATGAATGTATTATGTACAAGTTTTCTCCATGAACCCATTAATTATTTTTCAGTTTCTTTGAAAACATCATCACGTCCACCAGGACCAACACTTGTGTAACTGTGTAAGAGTATCCTAGACAGTAGAAAAATTCGTGTGGGTCTCAACACTTGTGTGGTCTCAACACCAGGTGGAATATTGAGCCAATCAAATTGAAAATGTTATATTTCCAATGCGAAGTATGTTAATCTGGATAAATTCGATCCCACACAAGTTTTTCTCCTAATCAGATTCTTTATTCTTTTGTCGGCCACTAACAAAAAATTCTTTTGTCTTCAGCCTTCGATTTTTCATATCTTCATGGTCTTGAAACTTATTTCAAACACCAACTTCAACTTTCAAATGTATCCCATGTCTCTAGGAAGTATCATAGCAGTTGAGCCTCATTTGATTCATATTGGGTTCATTTGAGAATATGAGTTAAAGCCTAATATTATGACCCACATACAATGTACTGATATATTTTATATTAGTACGAAAAGAGGAGAAAATGACTAATATAAAAGGAGGAACAAGGTATGAGCTTGAGAGAGATATAGAAAGAGCTCTGCAATTGAATTTGAAAGTTGAAACTGGTATAATAAAAATCTTATATCCAAGATGAATATAAAAATAAAAATGAAAAATGAAGGTATCATGTACAAGTTTTCTTCATGATCTCATTAATTATTGAATTGAGACAATTTTAATTCCTTTCAAAATCATCATCATCACCCGTCCACCCGGACCACTAGGACCCATTAATTTAAGTTTTTCTGGCTAGACAGGTCACTAACAAAAACACTGTTATCTTTTCTGTCAGTTGGATGTATGCTTATGTTTTTGCCCATTATTTAATTTAAAAATTGGTCAATGGTTTTGTCGTTTTAGCAGACTTGAACATGACATTACAGTCTTTTTTTATTTTTTATTTATTTTTTATTTTTTATAAATAGTAAAGAAAATGACATTACATTAATTTTTTTTTTCTCCCATTGCTTTTCCTTGTATTTGCGTTACAATAATTCACAGAGTAAACAATCAGTGGACTCATTGCTAGTCACTTTGATCTTTGATTCACTCTTCTTTACTGTATGATGAAGAAACCCTTTTTCTCATTTTTTTTATCACAAAAAAATTGTTGTTTCATCAAACGTTGTGTAATCGGATTCGGTTCGAGAAAAAAAAAAAAATGAAACTTAGGGTTCGTTTGTTTTTTTCACTTATAACTTAATAGGTCTGAATCATAATTATTAAGTTGTTTTGTTTGTTTTTTTAAGTGGTCAAACAACTTAAAAATACCAAAAAACAACTTAAAATAAAAAGTAAGAAATTATGACTTTTCACTTAATTGCAAATCACTGAATTACATTAAATGCAATCCAAAATCTGTTCTTCTGATACTATCCTCCACATATAACATATTTCCAATTTCATCATAATTATATATGGTATATAAATCTTTTTAATATATACCTTATTTTAAATAGATTTGAAAATAAAAAAGAACCCTAATCACTTTTTATATTGGTGTTTAATATCAATAATTTATTATGATATTAGGATGATGTGTATATATATATATATATATTATAGTGTTTTGTGTGAGTTTTCTAATTGCCTCTTTTATTTTTTGAAAAAAAAAAAAAAAACTTTTCTTTTCTTAATAAAAATGAAGTTTGTTTGTAATGGAAGAGGAAAAATCATGATCATATGTGTTCATATATAATTATTATTATTGGATTGTTTTTATTCCATATTATATGTATAATTGTTTAACATGGGTATAAATGTAAAATTACTTATTTTTAGACAATTTTATTTTTAAAAAACAAACGTGTTGATAGTCCATTCAGATATAAGGAAAAAAAAAAAAAAAACATGTCATTCAAGTTCAGATTTCAGTCCCTATTCAGTCTTCAGAAAAATTCAGGACTATTCAGTCTTCAGACAAAAAAACAAACGACCCCTTATTTACCTACGTACCTAATAATTATCGGTTTACCTTATTATGTGCCTCTGTGTAATTATGATTATTGTTTTACCCTTATTAACATATGAAATGTATTTTGAATTTTTAAGAAACAGCGTATCATACAGTGTTTATGAGTTCAAACTCAACCAATTACCTTTTCTACATCTTAAATTATTACAATTTTGTTTGTCACACAATATAACAATATAACATCATAAGAAAATCTGAATGTTTTTTTCAATGGGAAAGTGAAGATCTTATTTAATCTCTACAAAACATTATCTAATGATAAGAATTTTTTATTATGAACTAAAGTCTAAAGACTTGATTTAATGAAATATATTACATAATTCTATATAAGCAAAAAAGGTTTTAAAAAATTAATCGATTTTGAAAGAATAGAAAAATTAAAGGCAATGTTGAACTTTTCCATTTGAGAGGATTTCGAGGGTTAACAATTAAGGTTATTTTTGAGATTTTAATGGATGTTTATAGTAAAATTGTTGTTTTTATATTTTGATATTGTGTATTTTAAATAAGCGGGTGTCAAAAGAATTTTTTTTGGATGGCAATAGCCTCACCCTTTATATATTTATATATAGAGGCTAGCACAGGAATCACGCACATTCGATTGCATGATGTTTTGTAATTATTACATTACACTATGCAATCGAATCCAATTCACAAAAAAAAAAAAAAAAAAAAAATCATGCGAAATTTTCGTACCTCTATACCTAATGATTATAGTTTATATATATATATATATATATATATATGTATACATAATTTCAATTGCTTATATTCAAAATATAAGATTAAAGATGATGTTATTGGAGGAATATATATCGTTCTTCTATGGAAGCACAATTTTGTTAAAGTTAAATCTTGATGCACATAATCAACCTTTTCTGATCAATTTGTTTGTTTCATGAATTGCATTTTTATTTATTTTCATGCTATTGTAATCGATTAAAATTGTTTGATTTTAATGTTTTAGTTAATGAATCTTTTAATAGATTTATATATATAAAGAATAGCTTCTAAAATTCCAAAAATTGAGGATATATTTGGATTTTTGAAAGGTGTACAAAACAAATTTTGATTTTAAAATTTTAATAGATGGGTGGAGAAAGCAAATGAGTCTTACGAGTAGAGATGTACATTTTTCCCCGGTGTCCCAATTCCCCACGTCTCCATCCCCATTTGGGGATTTTTTATTTTATTTATTTATTTTGGGAGGGGGGTGGGGGGAATGGGGAAATGGGGAGGGATAGGGAAGAAAATCATCCTTAAATTGAAATAGGGATGGGGATCCCCATTTTCCCCACAATTATATTGAAATGGGATAGGGGTGAGGGGTTCTCCATCCCTATTTCCCCCAAACATATATAAATATAATTATAATTAATATATATATATATATATATAATTCTTTGAAAATCCTAACTCCCTCCCTAAGTATATATACACATTTCCCTATTTCCCTCAAACATATATAAATATGTTTGTTTTTTTAGTTTAATTTGTAATTTTTAGTCAAATGGGAAAATAGGAGAACGGGGGGAACGGGGAAAATGGGAAAATGGGGAATTGGGGATGGGGATGGATATAGGTCCCCCCAAAATTCCCCATCCTCATTTTCCCCAAATAGGGAAATTGGGGGGTGAGGGATGGGAGAAGGTCTAGGAAGTGGGGATGGGGATGGAGAGACCTATATCCATCCTCATTCTCCAAATATGTATCTCTACTTACGAGAAATATTTTTGGGTGGCAATATAGCCACCCTTAAGGTTATTATTCGAGATTTTGATAGGTGTATATAGTAAAATTGTTATTTTTTATATTTTAATATTGGGTATTTTAAGTAAACGGGTGTGAAGAGATTTTTTTGTTGGGTGGCATTAGCCTCACCCTTTATATACAACTCCGATATGAGGAATCGTACACATTCGTTTAGAATCGATTGCATAACGTTTTGTAATTATTACACAACATTGTGCAATTGAATTCAGTTCAAGAAAAAAAAACGTGCAAAATTTATGTACCTACTAATTATCGTTTTACCCTTATTATGTATCTATTAACAATTGGGATTATTGTTTTGCCTTTATAACATGTGAAATGTTTATTGAACTTTCAGGAAACAATGTCTCAAGTTGTGTTTATGAGATAAAAATGAAAAATGAAAGTATCATGTACAAGTTTTCTCCATGATCTCATTAATTATTGAATTGAGACAATTTTAATTCCTTTCAAAATCATCATCATCACCCGTCCACCCGGACCACCAGGACCACTAGGACCCATTAATTTAAGTTTTTAAGTTTTTCTACTTAGACAGGTCCACCAGGACACTTTTATCTTTTCTGTCAGTTGGATGTATGCTTTATGTTTTTGCCCATTATTTAATTTAAAAATTGGTCAATGCTTTTGTCGTTTTAGCAGACTTGAACATGACATTACAGTCTTTTTTTTATTTTTTATTTTTTTTAAATAGTAAAGAAAATGACATTACATTCATTTTTTTTTCTCCCATTGCTTTTCCTTGTATTTGCGTTACAATAATTCACAGAGTAAACAATCAGTGGACTCATTGCTAGTCACTTTGATCTTTGATTCACTCTTCTTTACTGTACGATGAAGAAACCCTTTTTCTCATTTTTTTGATCACAACAAAATTGTTGTTTCGTCAAACGTTGTGTAATCGGATTCGGTTCGAGAAAAAAAAAATATATGAAACTTATTTACCTATGTACCTAATAATTATCGTTTTACCTTATTATGTGCCTCTGCATAATTATGATTATTGTTTTACCCTTATTAACATATGAAATGTATTTTGAATTTTTAAGAAACAGCATATCATACAGTGTTTATGAGTTCAAACTCAACCAATTACCTTTTCTTAATTGATTCTTTTGGTTCTTTAATTAAATATCAGTAAAATATTAAGAAAATGAAAGTTGTCTTTATGTAGGAATTTAAAACTCAGAAAAGGACACATATTAATGTGACCATATATATATATGTATAAATAATTATAAGGAGGACTAAGCCATTGATTGGTCAGTAAGTATCCAAGTGTTGTCAAAAAAAAAAAAAAAAAAAAGATGAAGGTACAAGTTGTTCTGTGTGAACCCCACCCATTAATTATTGAATGAGACAACTTTAAATTCTTTCAAAACCATCACCACGTGATTCTTGTCTATCACACTAGGACCACCAATGATGTTGAAAAGGATAGCCGAGGCAGATTCTAACAAAAAGCCTTCTCACTTTTTCTGTTTTCACACACTGTTTATAATTTTTACTATCTTCGTTAATGTTTATAAAACTAAAAGAAATTTGCATGTATACAGTATTCATATGTTTTTGCCCATTATTGAATTTAAAAATTGGTTCGTCGTGTCAATGATTTTGTTGTAAAATCTTACGTTGATTTGTCTCATGAGAAAATCTTCAATGAGACAGTATTATTACCATTTGGTGAGTTCCGTTTCAATGAGATTTTAATATTTATTTCGAGAACATAAATATATATTATTAAATTATAATTTTGTGCAATCTCATTGAACGATCTCATTGTTACATAATGAGATCATCTCATTGAAGATTTTCTCCCGTCTCACGGTGGTGAAACGAACCAATTAAAAGACACTAAGTGGCATACAATTAAAACTACAATTTATTTTTTTTCCTTTCTCCAATTATGTATTGACACATGGAAAAGTAATTATTTTTTTTTTTTGACGGTAAATTAAAAAAATTGTAGTCTCCTCTATTCCCATTCTTCTTCCTCACGATATTTCTCTCTCCTTGATCCATGGATATCCTTCTTTCTTTAGATCTTATGAAGATTAAGAGATCTAAATGGAAAATAAAAGTTATTTTCTTTTGAAAAGAAAATGAAATAGAAGTTATATATGAATTCGAGCTACAAACTATGGAACTTGGAGTGAATTAACTTGGAAAGAGATGAGGCGTGATGCGAGAAAGGTAAAAAGAAATTCTATAATTAGTGTTTTTACTGCATGTCAGTTAGATAAAATTAATTTGTTTTTTGTTTTTAGAATTTTGCCACTTGGTATCTTGTAATTGGTCTATCCAACCACCATCAATTGTGAGATGGATCCATGGAAGATTTTCTCTATTAGTACATAATAGAACAATAGATTGCATAATGTTTTATAATTATTACACAAATGCAATCGAATTTAGTTCAAAAAAAGTGTGAAATTTATGTACATATATGCTTAATCATTATCGTTTTACCTTTATTATGTATCTCTACAAAATCGGGATAATCGTTTTACCATTATTAATGTGCAAAATGTATTTTGAACTTCCAGGAAACAAAGTGTGTATGGTCAATATAACTTGATTTTCAACAATTTTTAGTAAATAATATAATCACAAATTATGAATTAAGTTATATTCTTTATATTATAATTCTCGCTTAGCAAACTTGTCCTAAGAGCATAAAAAAAAAATTAAAAAAATTGGTCCTTTATGCGTAAAAATTAAAGTACTTTATTAGTACAATTAATAATTATTTTAATTAATAATTCCACTAAAGCTTAATTTAATAAGATAATTTATATAAAAACTTTACAATTAGAATTCCGAAAGGACACATATTAATGTGACCATATATATATATAAAAGGAGGAACAAGGCATGAGCTTGAGACTTGAGAGAGATCTAGAAAGAACTGATCTGCAATTGAATTTGAAACCAATATAATAAAAATCTTATAACCAGTATGAATATAAAAGGAAAAAAATAAATGAAGGTATTATGTACAAGTTTTCTCCATGAACCCATTAATTATTTTTCAGTTTCTTTGAAAACATCATCACGTCCACCAGGACCAACACTTGTGTAAGAGTATCCTAGACAGTAGAAAAATTCGTGTGGGTCTCAACACTTGTGTGGTCTCAACACCACGTGGAATATTGAGCCAATCAAATTGAAAATGTTATATTTCCAATGCGAAGTATGTTAATCTGGATAAATTCGATCCCACACAAGTTTTTCTCCCTAATCAGATTAACAAAAATTCTTTTGTCTTCAGCCTTTGATTATTCGGTTCTTCTTGGTCTTCAAACTTACTTTAAACACCAACTTCAACTTTTAAACGTATCATATGTCTCCAGGAAGTATCACAACAGTTGAGCCTCATTTGGTTCACATTGGGTTCACTTGAGAATATGAGTTGAAATCTAACACTATGACCCACATACAATGTACTGATATATTTTATATTAGTGCGAAAAGAGGAGAAAATGACTAATATAAAAGGAGAAACAAGGTATGAGCTTGAGAGAGATATAGAAAGAGCTCTGCAATTGAATTTGAAAGTTTTTTTGTTTTTTGATAGTAAGTAACTAACAGGTTACAAACTGGGAACCTGAACCAGATGGTTACATCTACTGGGCCCTATCGAGAATAGACATCGAATCACAGCCCAGATTACAACTCCCGCACCGGGGAGAGATCACCCTCACACAGAAGGGAAGTACACCCTCACAAAGAGGAACAGCTACCTCCCACAACAAAATCCTCACTAAGAGGAACATCTACCACCCAGAAGGTGGACATAGAATCAAAGCTCAAGCCCGCGTAAACCTTGACACTCCGGTGGTGGAGGCTCCAAAGGAGAGTCCATCTACCGTTACGAGATCAAGAACAGAGTACCGAAACAGGAGCAGAAATTTGAAAGTTGAAACTGATATAATAAAAATCTTATAAAAATAAAAAATAAAAATAAAAATGAAAAATGAAGGTATCATGCACAAGATTTCTCCATGATCTCATTAATTATTGAATTGAGACAATTTTAATTCCTTTCAAAATCATCATCACGACATCACCCATCCACCAGGACCACCAGGACCCATTAATTTAAGTTTTTCTGCCTAGACAGGTCACTGACAAAAACACTGTTACCTTTTCTGTTGGATGTATGCTTATGTTTTTGCTCATTATTTAATTTCAAAATTGGTCTCTTCATTGGTCAATGGTTTTGTCGTTCTAGCAGACTAGAAAATGACATTACAGTCTTTTTTTTTTTTTTTTTTTTTTTTTAAATAGTAAAGAAAATGACATGACATTCATTTTTTTCTCCCATTGCTTTTCCTTGTATTTGTTTTACAATAATTCACAGAGTAAACAATCAGTGGACTCATTGCTAGTCACTTTGATCTTTGATTCACTCTTCTTTTACTGTATGATGAAGAAACCTTTTTTCTCATTTTTTTGATCACAAAAAAATTGTTGTTTTGCCAAACGTTGTGTAATCGGATTCGGTTCGAGAAAAATAAAATATGAAATTTATTTATCTATGTACCTAATAATTATCATTTTACCTTATTATGTGCCTCTACATAATTATGATTATTGTTTTACCCTTAACATGTGAAATGTATTTTGAACTTTTAAGAAAAAGCATATCATACTGTGTTTATGAGTTCAAACTCAACTAATTACCTTTTCTTAATTGATTCTTTTAGTGCTTTAATTAAATATCAGTAAAATATTAAGAAAATGAAAGTTGTCTTTATGTAGGAATTTAAAACTCAGAAAAGGACACATATTAATGTGACCATATATATATATATATAAATAATTATAAGGAGGAATAAGCCATTGATTGGTACAAGTTGTTCTGTGTGAACCCCACCCATTAATTATTGAATGAGACAACTTTAAAATTTAAATCCTTTCAAAACCATCACCACGTGATTCACGTCCATCACACCAGGACCACCAATAATGTTGAAAAGAGTATCCAAGGTAGAGTCTAACAAAAAGTCTTCTCACTTTTTTTGTTTTCACACACTGTTTATAATTTTTACTATCTTCGTTAATGTTTATATACTAAAAGAAATGCACATATGTTTTTGCCCATTATTGAATTTAAAAATCGGTTCCTCGTGTCAATGATTTCATTGTAAAATCTTACGTTGATTCATCTCACGAGAAAATCTTCAATGGGACGATATTATTACCATTTGGTGAGTCTGTTTCAATGAGATTTCAATATTTATTTCGAGAACATAAATATATATTATTAAATTATAATTTTGTGCAATCTCATTGAACGGTATCATTAAGTAGCATTGAGACCGTCCCATTAAAGATTTTCTCCCGTCTCATCGTGGTGAGACGGACCAATTAAAAGACACCAAGTGGCACACAATTAAAACTACAATTTTCTTTTTTCCTTTCTCCAATTATGTATTGACACATGGAAAAGTAATTAAGTTTTTTTTAACGGTAAATTAAAAAAATTGTAGTCTCCTCTATTCCCATTCTTCTTCCTCACGATATTTCTCTCTCCTCGATCCATGAATATCCCTATTTCTTTAGATCTTATGAAGATTAAGAGATCTAAATGGAAAATAGAAGTTATTTTCTTTTGAAAAGAAAATGAAATAGAAGTTAGATATGAATTCGAGCTACAAACTATGGAACTTGGAGTGAATTAACTTGGAAAGAGATGAAGCTGTGATGCGAGAAAGGTAAAAAGAAATTATATAATTAGTGTTTTTACTGCATGTCAGTTAGATAAAATTAATTTGTTTTTTGTTTTTAGAGTTTTGCCACTTGGTATCTTTTAATTGGTCTATCCCACCACCATCAAATGTGAGATGGACCCATGAAAGATTTTCTCCATTCATACATAATAGAATAACAAATTGCATAACGTTTTATAATTATTACACAAATACAATCGAATTTAATTCAAGAAAAAAGTGTGAAATTTTTGTACATATATATTTAATCATTATCGTTTTACCTTTATTATGTATCTCTGTAAAATCGGGATAATCGTTTTACCATTATTAATGTGCAAAATGTATTTTGAACTTTCAGGAAACAACGTATATATAGTCAATGTAACTTGATTTTCAACAATTTTTAGTAAATAATGTAATCACAAATTACTAATTAAGTTATATTTCTTATATTATAATTCTTACTTAGCAAACTCGCCTCAAGAAAAAAAAAAACAGAGAATTAAAATTCAGAAAAGGACACATATTAATGTGACCATATATATAATTATAAGGAGGTATATGAGCTTGTGAGAGATCTGGAAAGAGCTTTACAATTGAAACTGTTATAATAAAAATGTTATAATCTTAAAAAATAAAATAAATAAATGAATGTACCACTGTACTATGATGAACCCATTAATTATTTAATTGAGACAACTTTAATTCCTTTCAAAATCATCATCACGTCCACCAGGAACACCATCAATAATGTTGAAAAATAAAGTAAAAGTATCTTAGGCAATAGAAAAACGCGTGTGGGATGGTTTCAACCTCACGTGGCATTGTTGAGCCAATCAAATTGAACCACATACGAAAATGTTATATTGAAGTATGTTAATCTGGCTCAATTCGATCACACACAAGTTTTTCTCCCTAATCAGATTCTTTATTCTTTTGTCGGCCACTAACAAAATTTCTTTTTCACTTTTTCTGTTTATAATTTTTGTTATCTTCATTAATGTTTATAAACTAAAAGAAATTGGTCGTCGGTATCAGTCAATGATTTTATGATTTTGTCGTTTTAGCTGACTAGAACTTGACATTACAGTCTTCTTAAAAAATAAAAAAAAAAATAAAAAAAGGGAACAGTCATTTTCTTTCTCCCATTGCTTTTCCTTGTATTCACTTTACAATAATTTCATACGGTAAACAATCAGTGGACTCATTGCTAGACTTTTTGATCTTTGATTCACTCTTCTTTACTGTATCAAGAAACTCCTTTTCTCATTTTCGTAGATCTGATTCTGATCACAAAAAAAAAAATTGTTATTTCATCAAACTGAGTCTTTCTTCCGAATTGCTCTGTTCTTTTCTGTTCTGTTTTTCTCTGTTTTCCTTTGATTTTCTTCTCTGTTTCTGCAAAAACAAAAACAAAAAAAACCAAAAAAAAAAAAAAAAAGGTGAAAGAGACGAGTACAGTTCAAGGGATCAAAATGGATGCAATTGCTACCTCTGTTGCTGCCTCTGTTGCTGCAAAGATTGCCGGATACTTGGTTGCTCCCGTCGGACGTCCGTTCATATATTTGTGTAACTACAAGACCAACCTTGAGAATCTGAAGAATGAAGTGGAAAAGCTGGAGACTATAAGAGGCAGTGTGGAACGTCAAATTAGAGTCGGGGAAGAGCCTCTGCCGCATGTTAAGGGTTGGCAGGAAAGGGTGAATCGGATCATTCCTGAGGCCTTGGAGCTCATTAATGAAGATGATCTTGAGCAAGCAAACATTCAATGTTGCATTGGGTTTTCTTTTCCTAATTTGATGAATCGCTATCAACTTAGCAAGAAAGCAGCTGACAAGTTGAAGGCTGTTGTTGGACTCGAGAAAGAAGCTGTGGACTTTAAGGAAGTTTCAGTGCCTACCATTCCGGAGCAGACAACCCTTCGGCCTAGAAAAGGGAACGAGGCTTTTGAATCAAGAAAGTCCACTTTGAAGGATATCATTGACGCACTACGTGATCCTTATGTCAACATGGTTGGGATTTACGGAATGGGTGGCGTCGGTAAGACAACACTAGCGAAGGAAGTTGCATTAGAAGCTAAGCAACATAATCTCTTTGATAAGACAGTTTTTGTAGAAGTGTCTGAGTCATCGGAGATAAAGAATATTCAAGGAGTGATTGCAGAAAACTTGGGTTTGCAATTCAAAGACGAGACGGTACCTGGGAGGGCAAACAGGCTATGTGATCAATTGAAGAAAGAGGGGAAGATTCTTCTAATTTTAGATAATATTTGGAAGCGTATCGATCTTGAGAAAGTAGGAATTCCTTTCGAAAACGATCACAAGGGATTAAAATTATTGCTGACAACAAGAAGTCGCGATGTGCTCACAAATCAGATGGAATCTGAACACAATTTTCCAGTACATACTCTAAATGAGGCAGATGCTTGGAGTCTTTTTAAAAACACAGCAGGTACGTGTGTTAACTATCCTGATTTGCAATCTATTGCATCTGATATAGCTAAGAAATGTGGAGGTATGCCCCTTGCCATTGTTGCCATAGCAAAAGCATTAAAAAACAAAGAAGAGTATTATGTATGGAAAAATGCCTTGGAAGAATTGAAAAATCCTTCTTCGGAGAGCTTTGAGAGAATAATGACTAAGGAAGTATATACATGTATAAAGTTTAGTTACGATTCTCTGGATACTGATGAGCTCAAGAAGATTTTTTTGCTTTGTAGTCACATAGGACGCACCTATGATGCTTCCATTCGAGACTTGTTCATGTATGGTTTGGGATTGGGTTTTTTTAACGGATCCAACACCTTGGAAAATGCACAATGCAAAGTAGAAGACTTAGTCAAGAAACTCAAGGACAATTCTTTGTTGCTTGATGCCCCTAATGAGACTAGTGAATCTCATTCTTATAACATTTCTGACGGCGAAAGGTTTGCTATGCATGATGTTATTTGCGATGTGGCTAGATCAATTGCACGTGAAAAAGGACAAGTGTGTCCTATGACAGATGATGGCATTTCGTGCTCTTGGGCAAAAAAGAATATATTGAAGAATTGCAATTCGATCACGTTACATAATATTGGTGAGCTCCCAAAAGATTTAAAGTTAGCACTCCCGCAACTTGAGTTTTTCTATATGAAAACTACGAACGCACTTTCAAGAATCACCGATGATTTCTTCTCAGAGATGCCAAGTCTTCTAGTTTTACATTTGATTGAAATGAATTTATCTCCACTGCCGACATCACTTAGTCACCTTGTAAACCTTCAAACATTGTGTCTAGATAAATGTAAATTGGGAGACATAGCTGATATTGGAAAGCTAGAGAAACTTGAAATCCTTAGTTTTCGTGGTTCTAAAATTAGGGAGTTGCCCGAAGAGATATGTCAATTGACTAGTATAAAGTTGTTAGATTTGAATGATTGTTTCGAGCTTGAAATTATTCCCCAAAAATTTTTGTCATGCTTTACCCAATTAGAAGCATTGTATATGTATACTACCTTGATCACGTGGGAGGGTAGAGGACTCAACATAGGGAGAATCTTTGATGAGTTGAAGCATTTGCGTGATCGCTTGACCACTTTAGAAATCAGTATTCCAAATGTTAAAATGTCAGAAGGCTTGCTCTCCCCGCAACTGAAAAGATACAAAATATCCATAGATCGTTATTGGACTTCGCCTCCTAAGAATTCAAGAACGTTGAGAGTCAAGTTGGATACAAATGACAAGGTGGATGAGGTTATCTTGCAGTTGAAGGGAATCAAACAACTACAGTTGGTTGCAGATGATGACTTTACTGACTCAAAGCAGTCGGTATCTCTTGATGCCTTGTTCTCGTTGGAGTCATTGTCTCTAAGAGGTTTGAACTTTGAGAAGATATGTAATGTTCCACTTGCAGCAGAGTCTTTCTGCCAACTAAGAACTATTACGGTGGACGGATGTGATAAACTAACTAATATCTTCTCATTCTCCATTGATAGAGTCCTTCCAAAACTTCAAGAAATTCGAGTGTCATCCTGCAAAAATATGGAAGGGATTTTTGCTATTGAGAGAGAAGATGATGTCAACAACTCAGAATTGATTCATGAGATTCAATTCAGTCAATTATGCTCAGTGACTCTGGGAGGTCTACCACAGCTCAAAAGTTTCTGCCATAGAGTGAAGACAACTTCCCAATTGCAATTGACAAGTAGTACAAATGATGGAGAAATCATTTCAGAGGACATGATTGATATTCCCAAGTCACTTTTCAATGAAAAGGTATCAATGTTGTTCTCTCTCATTTTATTCTACGTCAAACAAAAATATAAATTAGTATCTTCCTAATATAAAAAATTGTAATGTCATGAATTTGATTAGCTTTTAAAATATGAATATCATAAATTGTCTCACTAACTTTAATTTGTTTGGAAAATATAAAAATAGCAATTGATACAGTGGTATATATCATTCTCATCCCTTCTATCTTTTCAACATACAAATCTCACATACTAATTTCAAAAATCTCTTTTTATAATTACAACTTACCATCTTTCATGAATATATAAATTCAAGTGGGATCAAAAACGAGCCAAACTTGAGAGTGGAATTTATGCACCTTATTTTCATTATTTTATAAGTTTATCTTTATATTTACTTCTAGTATTGATTTAATTGTTTTATTTTTAAGGTTGTCAATCTTGAGTTTAGATAGGTTGAAAATTTTAATTATATTCAATTAAATATCTCTATCAAACAAATAAGATTAAAACAATTGTATTTGCAGGTTGTGTTCCCCAACTTGGCGACCTTAGTAATTGAAGGCATTAGTGCTGAAAAGATTTGGCACAACCAACTTCCAATGATGTCTTCTTCCTTTCAAAATTTAAATTATTTGGACGTACAAAAATGCCATAATTTAAAAGAGCTATTTTCATCTTCTATGGTTAATAGCTTTGTGCAACTCCAATATCTTGAGATATCCAACTGCTCTCTTTTGGAAGAGATGGTATTCATGGAAGAGTCAAGAGAAGAAGAAAGGAAGGATACTCAATTTCTATTCTTGAAAGAAATGACAATAAGAAATTGTCCTAATTTTAAGGGGTTCATCTCTAAAGACAAGGTACGTATACTACTATATATCTTCTCTTTATTATTGTTTTTTAATTAATTGAAATATTGTACATAATCCACGATCTAAAATCCAAAATTTATTATTTAAAAAAAATAATCCAAAATTTAATTTTGTAATTACAACTTTCCAACTTTGCATGAGTATAGAATTTGAGTGGGTTAAGGTGTTGTTCGGTATTGTTTCCAAAAAACATTTTTGCCTTCCAATAACAGTGAGAACTTGTTCGGCAACATTTTTTACATGAACAGGTCACAACAAACTTCAACGGATTTTTTTAATAAATCGATAATAAGTTTTATAGTGCTTTTTTATTAATAATAATAATGAAAAAAAAATAAAAAAAATAAAAATTTTACTCGACAAATATCATCAGATATGTTGAAATCATTGCACGATGCATTAACATTTTTTAGAAATAACAAAAGAGATATTTTTTTGGAGTGGTTTTACAATTATTAGGGAAGAAAACAGCAGAGATCAGATAATCAAATAATCGATTTTGATAGTTAATAGGTCAACTTCATTAATGTGAACTGATAGAGATTGATTGGTAAACCAAGAAATATTGAAACTCTATATATATATACACGTTGTTTTTGTATCAAATTATTCAAATGTTTTCTATTTCTTCATCATTCAATATTAAACTTGTTTTCCCGTATTTTTATTTTTAGAATATTATTTTTGATAATCTATGTAAATATTCAGTTACCAAAAACATAAATTTAATTTCTTATTTTTATTTTATATTGCAAATTTTCAAAATAAAATTTCATTCTTGAAATAAAAATAATGTAACAAATCTTAAACCATTTTTATGTTATAATTACAATATATTATTCATGATTAAGATATGATAAATAATAATTATTTTTTAAAAAGGAATAGGATAAATAATGAGGTAGAAATGGTTTTGATTTATATATATAAAAAAAAAAAAAAAAAAAAATTGAAGGTTCAACGATGGTGTTGAAAGTTATAATGCGATTAATGTTTTTTTTTTTTTTTTTTTAGATGTTTATCATAAGTAATAGGTAAAAAGAAATAAATTTGTATAATATAAAATTATGATAAAATTGGAAACATGTTATCTTTGGTAGGATAATCTTGGAATAAAATATATTAAATGCAATCCAGTGATTCGGAATTAAGTTAAAAGTCAAGATTTTTTTACTTTTTATTTTAAGTTGTTTTTTGGTATTTTTTAATTAAGTTTTTAACCACTTAAAAAAAAAAAAAAAATGATTGTTTTCCTTTTAATGCCTTGTAACTTGCACCCGTAGAAAACATCTAAATTATGTTTTCAATGTTCTATGTTTTGGTTTCCTTGTTTTCATGAGGCACACCTATTAATAATTTTATTTTTCTAAAATACATTTATTTAATTATTAATAAGTTATATATAATAGTTATCTATAATAATAATGGCAATATTGTATAAACATCCTTTGCCTTAGTTGAGATCCGTTAACTCATAATAGTCTTTGGTAAAAGTTGTTGATGTTGAATTTAGATTAATTATTTTAGAGTAATGCTATGCATTTTAATTATTTTTTTCTAAATAATGTGGCATGTGAGATATCAACATCATATTACTCACCACATAATCTTATAATTAGAAAACCTACTATTACTCACTATTTTTTTAACGGAAGAGTATACATTATTCTAATATTCTTATTAGATGTTTAAAGGTTCATACTAGTGAATTAAGAATTTTTTATTTATCACTATGATTTGATTTATAAGCTATCCGCAATGTGATGATAAGATATTAATATAAATCACCACATATGTCTTTATCTTCGCTTTTCTTAGTTTTCCTATTATAGAAGCTTTGTGATCTTGTAGAATTTAATTAACCTTTTTCCCCTTTATTTACATTTATTGTTTCGTTATTTTTGGATATTTTTTTATAATTATTTTCAGTTATAATTAGAAAGAACCCTCAGTAACTCAATGTTATGAACACTACAGATTGGATTTCCATCCTTGAAAAAAATGAAGATATGGGATTGTCCTAAATTTAAGGAGTTCATCTTCAATGATAAGGTACATATTATACTATAGTATGTAATCTTCTACTTATTATTGTTTTAAAATCACCCACCTCAAATTCTTTAAATTAACATCTTTTTGTAATTAACATGGACCGTACATAATCCACATTCTAAAATCCAAAATTTAATTTTGTAATTAAAACTTGATTTCTTAAAATTTACAACACTGGGCTATTTTTGTGGCATTGTTACTAAATTATTAAGTTGAGTTTTAATATCATGTAAAATAGTTTAGAGAGAATTGAGTGGCAGAGCAAAAAAGAAGAAAATAAGAGAAGAGAAGAGAAGAAAATCAGACCAAGTGATGCGAGCAACAAAAAGTCCATTTAAAAATAAAAAGAAACATATGTTGAATTTTCTTAAAAACAATTGATCCACAGCAACATCCTTTTCTTAAAAACAATTGATTTGGTTTTAAAGATCTACAGGACCACAATGTATAGCAACATCCTTTTCTTTTGAATATCATTAATATTTGTTTCCATTTCCAGTGGAATTATGTTTCTATCTCCATAAATTGTAATCCTTATGGACATTAAATACAGTCCTTTGGAGAATCTTTCCCATGTCATTATTTATTTATTTATTTTTTATTTACAAAAAAATTATTTTATTTTTTTAACAGAAGAGTATTCTTATTAGATGTTTAAAGGCTTATACTAGTGAATTAATAATTTTTATTTAATGATGAGTTGATTCTATTAGCTATCGGCAATGTGATGATAAGTTATATACTAATCTTCACATATCTTAATTGTCCTTATTTTTGCGTTTCTTATTTGTCCAAGTATACAAGCTTTGTGAGATTTGTTGAATTTAATTTACATTTTCCCACTTTAGTTACATTGATTTACTATTTCTTTAATTTTGGATAAATATTTTATAATTACTTTCGGTTATAGTTAGAAAGAATCCTCTGTAACTCAATAGCATATATATTTACAGGTTGCAGTTCCTAACCTAGAGGAATTGACAATTACCTTCATGGACAACTTGGAGAAAATATGGCACAACCAACTTGTTAATGATTCCTTTTGTAAATTAAAATCATTGCAAGTTGGTAGTTGCGAGAAGCTATTGAATGTGTTTCCATCAAATATTTATGAAAGGTTGTTAAGCCTAGAGTATCTGGAAGTTAGTGAATGTGACTCTCTAGAAGAAATATTTGATCTATCTGATTGTGGCATCCATGGCACTGACAAGGAGGGCCAAATGCAACAACCTTCTTTTTTCTCCTTGGTCGAAGAGGTAATTTCTTGCCACACAATTTGATCAAAATTTAATATTGTAATTACAACTTTCTTCAACAAAATTTAATACCATTCGCAATTTTACACATCTATTATAGGCACCCAGTTCTTCTTCCCTCTGTTTCACTTCTCTCACACAAATCATCGAACACCTTATAGGCACCCACACAAAATCTCTCAAAACACAAAGTCTCTCTACAAACCCACATTCTTCACTCAAATTCAGAGACATCACTGATAAAAACAGTTCAACACCACTGCTAATTCAACATCATCAAACACTTCGTTGATAAAAAAAAAAGGGAGGGAAGAAAAAGGATTGAGCTAATCAATCTATTCTATGTGTGTTTCCTCCCTGCCATTGTTGTTTCTTTTCTTCCAACGAAAACAAATCCCCTGAAAACCCAACAACCATTGGGTCTTAACCCCTCTTTGAGTCTTCAAAATCGTTGTCTTCTTCTCACAACAGCGACGATTTGTGAGGCTTATCGGTTTCTCTTGTGGGGTAGCCATGGAAGAGGGAGAGAGCAAGAAAATGGAGAAGAATTTTGTGATTGTTGCTGAAAACAAATCGGAGAAGATGATGGAGAGAGATTATTAGAGATATGGTTCCAATTAAATATCTGGGAACCAAATCTCCATTTTTTTTAAATTATTTAAAGATTTTATTCCTTAATTTTAAGGGTAAAATGGCCTTATTACCCTTTTGACAAAAAATCCAGTTAGGTCAATGGTACTTCTCTGTAATTTAGGCAAAAATACAATCTAGCTACAATTCATTGTAATTTGCCCTTAATAAATTATATATAATAGTTTTTTTATAATAAAATGGCTAATTGCAGAACCACCCTTGAGGTTTGACTACACTTGATTTACTATTAAGTTTTTTTTGGATAATTTTGTTTATAATTATATCCAGTTATAATTAGAAAGAACTCAATAACTCAATATCATGAACACTACAGATTGGATTTCCTTCCTTGAAAGAAATGGAGATAGAGACGTGTCCTAAATTGAAGGAGCCCATCTTCAATGATAAGGTACATGTACTACCGTATATCTTGTTTTAAAATCATCCACCTCAAATTCTTTACATTAATACCTTATTGGACCATACATAATCCCGGTTCTAAAATCCAAAAAAAAAAAATGTAATTGATTTAGTTTTCTTTTAGTATATTATATATAATTTAATTTGGGATCGTTTTCCTTTTCTTTTGAATATCTTTAATATTTGTTTCATTTTCTAAGTGGAATTATGTTTCTATCTCCATAAATTGTTTCCCTAGACATATTTCTAAGTATAACGGATGTAAATAAATAAATAAAAATTGAAAGAAATATTATAACCTTTCAAGTCTGCAAAAAGGCATTGAGAGAATTAGACCATACAGAAAAAAGAAAGAGAAAAAGAGGAAAAAAGAAAAGTGCAAAATGGTCTTAAAATAGAAGTTAAGGTGTATTTTTATCAGTCACCAATACTTTTATGTTATTTAAACAAAAAGTTATTAATTTAGTGACAATTCCAAAAATTCAGTTGGAATTGGTGTTATTTAGGTCATTTCCTCTCAAAAAACTTTCCAACTTTGAATGAGCATAAAATTCAAGTGGGGTAAACGTTTAGATTTAATCTATATACTACCTAGTATATATTGTGCGTAATTATTTTTTTGTGATTATTTTTTATTTCTAAAGTAATTGATGTTGAGTTTAGATGATTATTATTATTATTATTATTATTATTTTTAACCGAAGAGTATACATCATTCTTATTATATGTTTAAAGGTTTATACTAGTGTATTAAGAATTTTTTAATTTATTATTATGAGTTGATTCTATTAGCTAGCTATCCTGTGATGATAAGATTATATAAATCCCCACATATCTTATCTTTATATTTTCTTTTCTTACGAGCTTTGTGAGATTTGTAGAATTTAATTTACATTTTCCCACTTTAGTTACACTTATTTACTATTTCTTTATTTTTGGATAATTATTTTATAATTACTTTCAGTTATTGTTAGAACGAATCCTCTATAACTCAATAGCATATATACTTACAGGTTGCAGTTCCTAACATAGAGAAATTGACAATTTCCTACATGGACAACTTGGAGAAAATATGGCACAACCAACTTGTTAATGATTCCTTTTGTAAATTAAAATCCTTGTCAGTTGATAGTTGCAAGAAGCTATTGAATGTGTTTCCATCAAACATTTGTGGAAGGTTGTTAAGCCTAGAGTCTCTGGAAGTTAGTACGTGTGACTCTCTAGAAGAAATATTTGATATCCGAGAATTGAGTATTTATGATTCCAAAATAATGCTCTCCTTTGCAAACCTACAAAAATTGAGAGTTTCAGAATGTGGAAGTCTAAAAAACCTGTTTTCTGCATCTATCCTTGCAAAGGAAGGAGTAGTGATGGAGGAAGCACCTGCTAGGTTTCTCTTTCCGAAATTGACCTTCTTGGAACTGAATGATCTACCAGAACTTAGAAGCTTCTACCCTGGTAGACATAAAGTGGAATGGCATGCCTTGAAATCGTTGGATCTGTATAAAGTGGAGGGCCAACCTTTGTTTCTCTCCTTGGTGGAAGAGGTATGAGAATAAGACCCTTTTTTTTTTTTCTTCTTTAGTTAGTAATTTCTTGCCACACAATTTGATCAATTTTCACCCCTCTATTTAAATCTATATGAAAAGTGTTTTATGTATGGTCTTTGATCAATTGTTTTACTTTGCTTGATTGCTAGGCCTTCCCCTGTTTGGAGGAATTGGATTTAGATGGAAAATATGTCACGATGCTGTGGCAAGGTCAAGTTCCAAAATCTCTCTTTGACAGTCTTAAAATTCTTACAGTCTGGGACGATGAATCGAGAGTTTTGCCATTTGATATCATTCAAAGATGTCAGAATCTGGAAAATCTTTCACTTAATAGAAGTCCATACGAAGAGATATTTCCCCATGGAGAGCACCAAACACGGACAAAAATAAAAACATTATATCTTTTTGACCTTGAGGATTTGAAGTACATATGGAATCAGAACTCCAAATTAGACTTAATTATTCAAAATCTTGAAGTTCTAAAAGTAAAGCGGTGTCACAGTTTGATCAATCTAATGCCACCTTCAACTTCTTTCCAGAATCCTTCAACTTCTTTCCAGAATCTAACATCTCTGAAAGTTAAGGATTGTAACAGTTTGATAAACATGGGAACATCCACAGTAGCCAAAAGCCTGGTGCAGCTCACTAAAATGAGTATAAGCTCCTGCGAAAAGCTTACAGAAGTGATAGGAAATCATAGAGATGTAATAGAGGATGAAATTATTTTCAGAAAGTTGAAGAGTTTGGAGCTCCGATCTTTACCACGTCTCACAAGTTTCTGCTCTTGGAATTTCACCTTAAAATTCCCATCTTTAGAAACTTTGATTGTGCGACAATGCTCGAAAATGAAGATTTTCTCTAAAGGAGACTTAACCACGGAAAAGTTACAAGAAGTCGAAATTGACTATAAATCGGTTAAACTAGGTCTAGACTTTGACCTTAACACAGCTATACAACAGTCCTACGAAAAAGTGGTACACATTGATTCACTAAGCTAAACAATATCTAGTACTTTTCCATGGATTGTTTTTATACAATTTTTTTTTTCACCTGTAATATGCTTTGTTTTGCTACAGAATTCCGCAAAAGACAATGGTGCTTCTTCTAGTCACCATTTCGAAATTGACCGGGAATCAATACAACAGTCTCATGAAGAAGCCATACAACAGTCCCACGAAGAAGCGGTACACAAAGATTCATTAAGCTAAACAATATCCGGTACTTTTCATAGATTTTTGTATACAATTTCTGCTTTCACCTTTAATATGTTTTGTTTTGCTACAGAATGAAGACATCTAGAATGAAGACTACAGCGCTTCTTCTAGTGACCATTCGGAGAGAAGACCCTTTTGTATAGATTGTGAGACATTGTACTACAGCGCTCATGTTTTTCATGTTAAAGTCAGATGTGGGAGGTTCTTCTTTCTGTATGTTCTGTGTTCTGCTTTAGCTTTAGCATTTGTTCATATGATGTTGCTGCTTTTGAAGTGTTCATGAACTTCTATGATTGTTTCTATGGTTGTACTCTGATAAAAACTTATTTACATTATTGTTTTCTCTCCAAGTTAATGTTAGATTTATATAGATAAATTCATGGACTTGTTAGTAGAATATAGATAACATATGGAGGAGTGAAAACATTTTTTGTGTAGTTTGTGAGACATTGCGCCTTGCAACTGTAATGCTTTAGCTTCATTCATATCAGCTGCTTCTGAAGCGTTGAAGCTATCGTTTTCATGAAACTTCAATGGTTGTTTCTAAATAAGATGCCAACTTGTCTCTCTCCAAGTTATAATGTTAGATTTAAATGGATAACCATTTATTTAGTAGAATATAAACTCTTAATTGTTTATATACCACCTGGGGATACAAGTGCTATAAATAGATATTTCCATTGTAAGGATATCTTTCATTCTTTCACTACCTATTTGTAGGCCTGTTGGCCAACTGTTCTGGCTATTGGAAATCACCAAGAATCCATTGGAGCCACAAACCCACCAAGTGAATGATGGTAAGAAGGTGAACTTGATTCCTTCAACCTCAAGGAGGTGAATACTAAAATGAATAACAAAATCAATCTAACCATCCATTTCTTCCAATGCAACCATAAACAAGAAGGTTATGCTTTCTCAAGGACCGTAAACAGGTCAATTACAATAAACCAAAACCAAAACTAAAACTTGATTTCGGACAATTTATGTGCTAGAGGAATGACCTCTTAAGGCTGCAAATCAAACAAAGCTGAATTCCAATCTGATATAAATACACAATCAATTCATCAGTTATATTGATCAAATACATTATCAACTTGAATGCTGATGTTGGTAGAAGGAAAACACGAAAACACAACTTAGCTCTATTGCATACAATCAGATAAACTGAACGCTATTTACGCTTTCGCATTACAAAAAAAATAAAATAAAAATAAGACACTGTTTTCTCATTACATTATCATACTTCCACATTTTGCCTTGCCAAGTACCAACACATAAATAAATTCAACTTCAGAAGTCTAGGCTACTACACATAATCAGATAAGCAAAACTTTTGAATTGACTACAACTACAAACTAGGATCAAATTTGGCTTCATATTTATTCCTGTAAACGTCACAGTAGCACAACTCTTCCTGTCACTATCACTCCCAAATTTTTCATAGCTGAGACTTAGATTGTTTAAAGCACGTATTCAAAGCAGAAATATAGAAACATAATTATTCAATAAGGCAATTGCTGGAAACAAATTGAACAGAACAGAACCCTCCAAGCACATAGGTTGTCTCTGGCTGCTCCTATGATAATATCTTCTAAGCAAACTGCATTTGTTACAAGAATTTGCTCAGATACTAATGTTTACTAAGTAATGTTCGGATGAAAAGATATACTATTATAATGTATTGATAAACTTCAATAAACTAAAGTCATATAGACTACTTAAAGAAACATAATCATGATCAAGAAAACATCCCACCTAATAAGTATAGAAGAGACAACATATCAAACACTTCAATAACAAACTAAACATGAAATTAGGAACATACTGAAATAATTTAAAGTTTAAGTTTAAAATAAAATAAATTAAGCAAGTAGACTAAATTAAGCACACGGGGTGCTTTGAGATGATGATGAATTCAGGAGATGGACCAAAACCCTTGTGAGCAATGAGATTAATTCTTGAATCTCCAAGACAAGACTGATATCGTCATCTCCATCCAAAGATGAAGATGACCTTGAAAGCTCAAGTTCAATCTTTCAAGCAAACAACGTCCTGAACCTGCAATCCAACTCCCTGGACCTCCAGCCTCCAAGCAGCCGCAGAAGACACTTTTTGAGAACCTGTGCCCGCAAGGAAGCGTCCAAATAAGCGAGAGCAAACTGGAGTGGCTCTCTCAAGTGAGGATACTCTGATAAAATCTGCTTCTCTTTTTGAAGTTTTAAAAGGCGCTCATATGTTGGATCAGGTTTGGTGAAACTGTCCCTCAACTTTCGCAACTTTCCCATCTCCTTCGCATATAACTCATCTGCCCACTCGATGAATTTAAAGATACCTCGAATACCATCTACCCCAAAAGAAGATACATCTGCAACGGCTTCAGTTGAATAGCCATCTAGGATGTGTCTTCTTCGAAATGGTTGCCATTTTCTCGAATTACCTTCTACAACTTCATTTGAAGACACATATGCTTGAATTGAAGAGTTGTTCAGACTTTGAATTTCGTCCTCCCTCGACACTACATTGAAGAATCGAAATTGGATTCAATACCAGGTAACAATTAATTAAAAAATTTAATATCCAAATTTACAAGTAACAAGGCTACATTGAAGAATCCAATTATGATTGTTATTGGATTCAATACCAGGTAACAATTAATTAAAAAATTTAATAATCAAATTTACAAGCAACCAAGCTACATCGAAGAATAAGATCCAATACAAGTAAACCATTAATTAAAAATAAATAAAAAATTACAGGTAAAACTATTGAAGAAGCCAATTATAATTGTTAACGAACAATTTGGATTCAATACGAGTAATTATTATTATTATTTTTGTTGAAGAAATAATAAAAGTAACCATTAATAACAAAAACAAAACGAAAATTTACCTGTTTCTGTTGTGATTGTTGAAGCCATGACAATTAGAATTCCGATCCCCGGAATTTAACACCGTTATAATTCTGTCAAGAAACCCTCTTTTCCCCGCCAATTTAAATCCTTTCGTTTGTTTCTCTCACAAGTGCAATCAAACCGTCATCTTTTTCTTGAACCTAAAGAAACCATTAATGGATCCCTTGAACACAGTCGTCTCAGGAGAAGAACCGCCACCCCCCCACCCTACGCCTCTTGATGGTGACCGGGTGGAATGGACCGATTACAAAGGAAATTTAAGAGATGCACAAACCAAATTAGTACATTTGGTAATAAGAATAAGGATTATTTAGCTTGTTTGATCTTTTACCTAATCAAATTAAAGCTTATAATTGAAATGTTCTAAAACGCCGATTCCGCGGCTGCCTAGTCACTCGGGGGCCCCCTAACTAGGCGGCTGGGCGCCTAATCAATAACACTAATAATTGGTATGTCAAAGATGAAAAAATTAACTGGAATATGGTGACTGTGCTGTTGACACAGTTACATAAATACATACATATATATATATATATATATATATATATTATTTTAATTAAAGTTTTGCAATTGAATCCCAGCAACAGTTTTGTATTGTATTACAATATGCCATTAAATTGTACAGATGTGAATAAATTGGCGAAAGTGTGACAGTGTGTGTTTGACCGGTGTAAAAGCACCTCAAGTAGATTTTAATGCTATATGTTATGTGAATTTTGAATTCTTTATTTCACTATTTTGATGTTTACAATGCTATGTTTATATAGCCTGCTAGTAGCTAATTTAGGGATTAATTACAGCTAATTACTATCACTGATTTTTAGCATATTCCTAACTTTTAGTTGATGATAATTACATAAGATATTTACAGCAAGAATAACTAGAATTACTCCTAAAAATCCTCTTGACCAGATCTTTGAAGATTCGGTCAACTCTTAATATTCAACACCCCCCCCTCAAGCTGGGTTGTAGATGTTAATCATACCCAACTTGCTACTTAACTCTTCAAATTTATTCCGTGGGAGAGCTTTAGTGAGTATATCTGCAGCTTGTTGTTCAGTAGGTATGTAGAAGAGCTTTAAAATACTGCAGTCTATCTTCTCCTTGATAAAGTGTCGGTCAATTTCTATGTGTTTGGTTCTATCGTGATGGACTGGATTCTTAGCAATACAGATTGTAGCTTTGTTGTCACAAAACATGCTGATAGATTCTTCCAAATATAACTGCAGCTCACTTAGAACTCTTTTGACCCAAAGTCCCTCACATATCCCATGTGCCATTGCCCGAAATTCTGCTTCGGCGCTACTCCTTGCCACAACTGACTGCTTTTTGCTTCTCCATGTGGTCAAGTTACCCCAAACCATGGTACAATATCCTGAAGTGGACCTACGGTCTGTAATTGAGCCTGCCCAGTCAGCGTCCGAGTAGATCATCACATCTCTGTTTGTTGATTTGCCAAAAAACAGCCCCTTTCCAGGAGTCATTTTGAGGTACCTGAGAATCCTTTGAACTGCAGCCATGTGCTCCTCTGTTGGACAATTCATGAACTGACTTACAACACTAACTGGGAAGGCTATATCCGGCCTTGTGTGTGAGAGATAAATCAACTTTCCCACAAGTCGTTGATATCTTTCTTTATCCACCGGAGCACTATCTGTGTTTCCACCAAGTTTTATGGTAGTGTCCATAGGAGTTTCAACAGGCTTACAATTCATCATTCCGGTTTCCTGTAGAAGATCTAAAACATATTTTCGTTGTGAAATTAAGATGCCTCTTTTAGAACGAGCCACTTCCATGCCTAGGAAGTACCGGAGATGCCCCAAATCTTTGATCTCAAACTCCTCAGCCAGCCACCTTTTAATCCTTGGCAGTTCTTCTAAAAATCTCCCGTTAGAATGATATCATCTACATACACGATTAGGATTGCCCGCTGCCCTTTTTGAGAGTATTTGACAAACATGGTATGATCCGATTGACATTGCACATATCCATGTTTCTTCAGAACTTGAGAGAACCTTTCGAACCAGGCCCGAGGAGACTGTTTCAAGCCATAAAGTGATTTTCTGAGTTTGCACACTTTGTTGGCTGTAGCAGGAGTTTCCATCCCAGGTGGTATTTCCATATAAACTTCCTCGGTGAGATCCCCATTCAAAAAAGCGTTCTTTACATCCAATTGATGTAAGGGCCAATCGAGATTTACTGCAAGGGACAACAGAATTCTGACTGTATTGAGCTTTGCTACCGGTGCAAACGTCTCTTGATAGTCGATGCCAAATAATTGAGTGAACCCCTTTGCCACAAGCCTTGCCTTGTACCTCTCAATACTCCCATCTACTTTAGTCTTAACCGTAAACACCCACTTACAGCCTACTGGTTTCTTCCCTTTTGGCAAATCAGATAGTTCCCAGGTTCCATTCTTCTTCAGTGCTTGAATTTCATCGAACACAGCTTGTTTCCATTCATGGACCGTCAAGGCTTCTTGAATGTTCTTTGGAACAGAGATGTCCGATAATTTTGTGATAAATGCTCGAAAATCAGGTGAGAGATGATCATAACTTACATACTTGCTCATAGGATATAGTGGGCGATCTCGACATTCTCTGTACCCTTTCCTTACTGCAATAGGCTGTTCAACAACTGTTTCAGAGCCTGGTGCTGTATTCGAATCTGCCTCTATTTCTGTTTCTGGTCCTGGTTCAGTATGTGGGTCAGTTTCTTGGACTGTTGGATTCGGTTGGGAGTCTTGGCATTGATTAGAATCTGTATGATCCCTTGTTTCTCTCTGTTTCTTTTTGCGTTGATAAACAATTAATTCCTTGTCTAAATTTGACACAAGCTGACTTGGACTCATTGTAGATTTAGGACTTGATTGAATGTTGGAAAGATTCCTAGAAGATTGTGAGTCAAGAGAGGAATTTTCCTTTTCCAATTCAATAGGTAAATCTATTTGAACAGGAAGTTGAGTGGAAAAAGGGATCCTAGTTTGATTAGGAGTCTTGGTAGGTCCAATCTGAGAAAGAGAGGGACTGTGATCATTATGAGAAGATTCCATCAAATTAGGAGACATTATATGACTAGGATTTGTGTCTAAAAACAGATATTCCATTTCTTGATTTGATATACCCCCCTGGATAGCTGTTTTAGGAAAGAAAGGAGTGTTTTCAAAGAAGGTAACATCCATTGAGTGGAAAAAACGCCTAGAGCTAGGGCAGTAGCACTTGTATCCCTTCTTATTAGGAGAGTAACCAAGAAAAACTCCTTTGATAGATTTGGGATCAAGTTTGCTGCGATGTTGAGAGGTGTCATGGATAAAAACTGTACAACCAAAGATTTTTGGAGAGATATCAGACATGAGCCGAGTATGAGGGTAAAAAGTTTTTAGAGTCTGACAGGGAGTTGAAAAATTTAAAACTCGAGAAGGAACTCTGTTGATTAAGAACACAGCAGTAAGAACTGCCTCACCCCAAAATCTTTTTGGAACAGAACTTGAAAATAGTAAAGACCTAGCGAATTCTAAAATGTGTCGATTTTTTCTCTCGGCAATTCCATTCTGTTGAGGAGTATCAACACACGTGCTTTGGTGAATAATCCCCTCATTAGATAGGAAATTGCCAAGAGTTGAATTAAAATATTCTTTGCCATTATCAGTTCTTAAAATTTGAATACGGGTGCTAAATTGATTTTCAATCATGTTTTTAAAACCTTTAAAGATTTGTGGAGTTTCAGATTTTTCTTTCATGAGATAGATCCATGTAATTCTAGTATGGTCATCTACAAAGGAGATAAACCACCTAGCTCCCGTGATATTTGGAACCCGTGATGGACCCCAAACATCACTGTGAATCATTGAGAATGGCTTAGAAACACGATGAGATAGAAGTGGATATGTACTTCGAGTATGTTTTGCAAGTTGACACACTTCACATTGAAAATGCAAGGGATTTTTATTTCTAAACAGTAATGGAAAGATTTTTGACAGATAGGGAAAATTTAAGTGACCAAGGCGATAATGCCAGACCATAACATCCTTATCACTACTAGACTCAGACACAAAACAAGACTGACTAGAAACCACTTCATAACCTGCCCCACAAGCTGTTGGAATTAATTGTTTGTTCACACTTGGATCAACTTTGAGAAAGTAGAGACCAGACCATGCTCTAGCACTGCCAATCGTCTTCCCCGAACCCAAGTCCTGAAAAATACACACATGAGGCAAGAATTTAGCAAAACAGTTTCGGTCATGCGTGAACTTGCTTACAGACAAGAGATTACAATCCAAAGTAGGGACATGTAAAACAGAAGTAAGAACAAGTTCCCTATCAATAACAACCGAACCAAAACCAGCCACTTTAGATAGGGTACCATCGGCTATGCGTATGTTTAGATTTTTGTGACAAGGAGTGTATGTGTGAAACATACTTGAATCTCCTGTCATGTGATCTGATGCCCCTGAATCTACGATCCAAGTCTTATGTAGTGACTGTTTTGCATTTAAAGCCATTAAGAAGTTACCTGAATGTGCAACAGATCCGACACCTACTGTATGCGGCTGCTGTTGGCTGATGAGCTGCTTAACAAGCTCGATTTGTTCCATGCTAAATAATTTAGCGGCAGCAGTAGGCTTGTCACCACTCATTGTCATGTAGCCACGACGCTCCTTATCCATTTTAGGCTTCCAATCCGCTGGCTTTCCATGCAATTTCCAGCAGGTTTCCTTGAGATGCCCTGGTTTTTTACAATGATCACACCATGGGCGTCCCTTCCGATGCTTATTGTCACCATGGGCAGCCAATGCACTACTTTCTGTCTGAGTACTACTGGATTTCTCTCCCAACATGACTATCTTCCTGCTCTCCTCCCTTCTGACTTCGGAGAAGGCCTCTCGGATAGTTGGGAGAGGTTTGACAGCCAAGATCCGTCCCCTCACTTCATCAAGATTCTGATTCAGGCCGAGAAGAAACTTGAATACCCGCTTCTTCTCAATACTCTTTTTATGAGTTACTTCATCCTCAGGATCTTTCCACTTGTATTTTTCAAACACATCAACCTGCTGCCACAAGCGAGTGAGTTTAGTGAAGTATTGGGTAACAGTTTCCTCACCTTGACGAAGATCATGTAGCACACTTTCCACAGCAAATAACTCCGAGGTGTTGTCATATGTTGAGAAGGTCTCCTTTGCTGCATCCCAAATTTCCTGTGCAGTCTCATAGAGTAAAAAATTTTCGCTAATGTCATTGGTCATGGAGTTGAGTAACCAAGACATCACGAGATTATTGTCTATCAGCCACTTTCTGAAGCCAGCCGAGTCTTTTGCTGGTTTGGCAATATTTCCAGTCAGATGTTCACCCTTCCCTTTGCCTCTGAGGAAGATGAGAACTGACTGAGACCATTGGAGGAAATTTTTACCATTTAGCTTGTGGCCGGTGATGGGTATATTTGGGTGATGATCTGATCCTCCTCCATTACCACTAGAATTAGCGGAATCGAGGCCAGTGGTAACTCCAGAGGAATCATTAAGAGAGGAGGGAGGAGTTTCAGTTGTCATGGAGGATAGGGCTGACTGCTGAAAAAAAAAAGAGGAAGCTACTGCCGGAAGAAGCAGTGAGGAAGAACTGTCGGAAAAAACAGTAAGGGAATTAGGGTTTGTTTAGTTTCAGAGAGTGCTCTGATACCATGTGAATTTTGAATTCTTTATTTCACTATTTTGATGTTTACAATGCTATGTTTATATAGCCTGCTAGTAGCTAATTTAGGGCTTAATTACAGCTAATTACTATCACTGATTTTTAGCATATTCCTAACTTTTAGTTGATGATAATTACATAAGATATTTACAGCAAGAATAACTAGAATTACTCCTAAAACTCCTCTTGACCAGATCTTTGAAGATTCGGTCAACTCTTAATATTCAACATGTTATGCTTTGTAAATATACTTCAGCTAAATAAACAACTTGAACCAACAATATTCACTCAAAAGTAAATGAAGTTCATCAATTGATATTCCAAAATACTAAAACATTTCAGACTTCAGTCTACATTACCTTTCTGATCTAGGGTGTCCTAAGATTGTTATTTCCCTCTAAGAGAACGAACACTAGAAGCACAAGAAAATATAGTAAATGAATCACCTTATATACATTTGATACAGCCTCTTGTTTTCTGATATCTTAGCGTATATGATTTACTTTCAGTTTCCAATTGAAGCTGGAGGATCAATCATTTTGCAACTTCATCGTCCTCTCCTCCTCACCTCCTCATTCATCTCAGTGTAACTCCTTTTCTTCGATGCAGAGTTCGAATTGTCCTTTTCGTTTTCATGTTCCTTCTCTTTTCCTTTTCCTTTCTCAGTTTCTTTGCAGGGTTGGTTTTCAAAAATTGGAAGAGGAAATAATGGCGGCTCCCAGCCACTTAATGGACAAAATACTCTTTCAACCGTTTCACTTATGTCCTTCCACAGCCCATCGCTGTTGAGAATTAACTCCCAAACTGATTTAGAGGCTTTCTCCGGTGCCCAACAAATAAAATTAAATGTAGTTTCAGAATACATTAAACGACTCTGGTACATATAAATCAAGTCACTACAGCATCTATATCTTAACCAGCTAACAATTTCAAAAATTCTGCGTATTCAACATAAACTTACTCAAGTTCCTGCTGAAGAGTATCAAAGAGCTCTATTTTTGTCTATTTCTCAGCCCCAGGGGTGTTAAGAACTTTACTCTGTTCCACATTTTGATGGTTGTATTCTTTAGCTCCTTCTGCAACAAAGAGAAAGCATACATATAAGAGCAAAACCTTAGATAACCAAACCATCCATCTACTCCTTGGGAATCAAACCCTTTCAACTCTTAGTTCATCCATATTCACCTAATTATATGTTTCTTCAGCATTTCGTTCATTTAATCATCTCAATGAAAGATGTAAATATGCTAGCAAACCAACGGGATCCAAAATTGTCAACAAATCAAAATCTTAAACTTGATGTCACTATAGAATGAACATTAGAAACATTGCCAAAAATAGAGATTTTAGCAAGAGATAAAAGCTGAAGAGAAAGCTTCAATACGCCGGATGCAGTGAGCCCGGACTAAGATTCCGATGTCAAATGTCATGATTTCAGTAGTTGGTCATATTGAGCCCAGCATACTGAAGTATTTCTCAAAGCTGAATGGAATCAAACATGATTAAAGAGTTCTCTATAAATGCAACCATTTGGCGGTTTAATAGTTTCGTTCCATGTCTTTTTACTTTTCAAACACCAATTAGAAAGGGTGAAAACTACATACCTAATCAGCTATAAGCAGAATTCTAAGATTTAGGCATATATTCAAATACCAGTTCAGTACCATCCAAAAACCCCATGACTCGGAGGTCTAAAAACGACTAGAAACAAACAAAGGAATGAATACACATCATCAATAACTACAATATACGAATCCGCATTTATTCAAAACCAAGCTGTCCACAAAATATTGCAACCGATCATGAAAATCAAACATTCAATCAGACGCAAGATCAATTCAAACCAGCGTCAGGGCACCTAATCCTCTAATTAACAATACTAATTCATTCACTTCAAAGACTAATTATCATTCTCTGAAAAGCTTCTTCTTCTTTGTTTTTTTCTCCTCAACATAGAACAGAAATTCAAGAGCAAAGTTGCATTCTTCCTTTCACATAACAATTAAGAACACACCAGTAAAACAAACAAAAATACTAATTCATTGGGCTCAATTACACATGCAAGAACTGAACCTACAACACCCAAAATCCAGAGCTGGCACCAATTCAAATTCAATATCAAACATATAAATGTGTAAATATATACGTATGTGTATTTATATATATATATATATAGAGAGAGAGAGAGAGAGAGAGAATTACATTGGCTCAGCTGATTGATGATCATCAATCTAAGAGAATCAATGGTACCATAATTCATCAGAGACTCCAAAATGTCTTCTGGGGTTATATCGCTGAAGAAGAACCCATTTTTTCAGTTTCACACAGGAACCCAACTCAGCTCTTTCACTGCCCACAAAAACAAAAAAAAAAAAATCAACAATTTTTACCCTTCAAAATCCTTTAAGCCTGAGATGGTATCACCTTTCAACATTATTGCTCAACAGCTACTACAAGCATATTATCATCAACAGATAATCAACAACCCCTCTCTTTTTAGTTTGGGTTCTCCAAATTCAGGTATTTTTTCAAATTTTTTGAATCGATTTCTAGTCCCCTTTTCAGGATTCTAACAGTAAAAAATGTATACTAAAAGAATATATGGTTTTGGTATTATGTTGTGCAAATCATAATATCGGCAGTATGTGGGTTGGAAACCGGAGGGAGATTCAGGTTCAGGGAGGGAGCAAAGCTCTTTTGCAGAAAGCATAGCTAGAGATCAAGTTCAAGGAGGGATGTCTAATATTGCTCCAACGGGTACTACTAATTTCATCTATCAGAACAACAACAACTATGTTGATGCCAACATGTTTCTCAATGAGCATGATAACAATTTATTGACTGAAAGCTCAAATCAGCAGCAGCAATATTACGGGGAAAACGCAGCATCAATGGATACGAACATTAATTTGTATCAGGGAGTGAATCCTACTTGTAACATTGCTACAAATCAGCATCTAAGCTATGAACACAACACAGCTACTGCTATTACTGCTACTACTATGCATAGTGTTAATCAGCATGCAGTTGACAGTACCGAGCTAGTCTATCCTTCACACCCCATTTCTTGGGTGGCTCAGCCTGTTTCTAAGGCCATGTCACCTCATAGAATGGCTCAATCTATGGCTCAGGCAATTTCTGTGGCGGCACCACCTCAAAATATGGCTCAAGCTATGTCTCAACCTGTATCTATGGCGACACTGCCTCAAAATATAGAGGAAGAGATGGCAGTAAATCTGCCGAAGAGCAACTCATTTGATTAGATGATTGATGATATTGCCACTAATCCACTATGAATGGCAACAATGTAGCTAACAACAACTGGCAAGTTTAAGATTGGAGTTTAGAATGCTAGAATATTTGGCCAATTTAGGATGGAAGTTTTAGAATGCTAGAAATTAGGATTGTGTACACTACTAGAAATTTGTATTTGGATTTGTTTACTTGGTATGAGTGTTTAGATATTTGAAATTGAACCACCACACCCATGTTTGTAAGCTTCTTTTTTTCTTTGGAAATAGAAATTGATCCTATTAACATGTTTTTTGAATTTTTCAGTATTATAGATAGTCTCAATTTGGCTTGTTCAATCTTTTACCTAATCAAATTAAGGTTTATGGTATATAAAATAAAAGAAGAAAATATAACTAAGATATGGTGACTGTGCTGTTGACACATGTGCATATTTTTTATTTTATTTCAATTAAAGTTTTGCAATTGAATCCCAACCACAGTTTTGAATTGTATTACAATAAACCAATAAAATCTACAGATGTGAATAAATTAGTGAGAGAGTGTGCTTGAACAGTGGCCTAAGTGACTGTCATGAGAATTGTATTTTCATTAGAGATCACAAAAGCACATTAAGTAGATGTTAATGCTACATGTTAAAAAATGGCAACAAACAATGCATGTGTTCAAACATTCTTGTATCCTTGTTTCTGCTTCATAAATATACTTCACCTAAACAAACAACTGGAATCAACAATATCCACAATACTCACTCAAGTAAATGTTCATCAATTGACATTTCAACATACTAAAAAAAATTCAGTCTTCAGTCTACATTAACTTTCTGATCTAGGGATGTCCTAAGATTGTTATTTTCCTCTAAGAAAACGAACACTAGAAGCACAAGAAAATATAGTCAATGAATCGCCAGATATACATTTGATACAGCCTCTAGTTTTTGATATATTGGCTTGTATGATTTACTTACAGTTTCCAATTGAAGCTGGAGGATTAATCATTTTGCAACTTCATCGTCCACTCCTCCTCATTCATCTCAGTGTAACACTCCTTTTCTTCGATGCAGAGTCCGAATTGTCCTTTTCGTTTTCATGGTCCTTCTCTTTTCCTTTTTCTTTTCCTTTCACAGTCTCATTCTCAGTTTATTTGCAGGGTTGGGTCTCAACATTTGAAAGAGGAAATAATGGAGGCTCCCTGCCACTTAATCAACAAAATACTCTTTCAACCGTTTCACTTATGTCCTTCCCCAGCCCATCGCTGTTGAGAATTAACTCCCAAACTGATTTAGAGGCTTTCTCGAGCACGGATTCTGCCCAACACATAAAATTAAATTTAGTTTCAGAATACATTGAACGAATCCAGTACATGTAAATCAAACCAGTACAGCATTTATGTCTGCCCAACAAATAAAATTAAATGCAGTTTCAGCATACATTGAACGACTCTAGTACGTGTAAATCAAATCAGTACAGCATCTATGTCTTAACCAGCTAACAATTTCAAAAAATTTGCTTATTCAACATAAACTTACTCAATTTCCTGCCAAAGAGCTTCAAAGAGCTCTCTTTTGGTCTGTTTCTCAGCCCCAGGGGTGTTAAGAACTTTACTCTGTTCCACCATTTTGATGGCTGTATTCTTTTGCTCCTCCTGCAACATAGAGAGAGCAAACATACAAGAGCAAAACCTTAGATACCCAAAATCATCAGTCAACTCCTTGGGAATCAGACCATTTCAACTCTTAGTCCATCCATATTCACCTAAATTATACGTTTATTTGGCATTTCGTTTATTTAATCATCTTCATAAGATGTAAATATGCTAGCAAACCGGGATCCAAAATTGTCAACAAATCAAAATCTTAAACAGTTAAACTTGATGTCACTATAGAATGAACATTAGAAACATTGCCAAAAATAGAGATTTTAGCAAGAGATAAAAGCTGAAGAGAACGCTTCAATACACCGGATGCTGTGAGCCCGGATTAACAAAGTCATGCCACGTAACATTGACATCCGAGTACATGTGATTCCGATGTCAAATGTCATGATTTCAGTAGTTGGGCTTATTGAGCCCAGCATACTGAAGCATTTCCCAAAGCTGAATGGAATCAAACATGAGTAAAGAGTACTCTATAAATGCAACCATTTGGCAGTTTAATAGTTTCGTTCTTTGTCATTTTACCTTTCAAACACCAATTAGAAAGGGTGAAAACTTCATCCCCAATCATCTATAAGCAGAATTCTACGAGTTAGGCAGATATTCAAATACCAGTTCAGTACCATCCAAAAACCCCATGACTCGGAGGTCTAAAATCGACCAGAAACAAAAAAAAGGAATGAATACACATCATCAATAACTAGAATATATGAATCCCCATATATTCAAAGCCAAGCTGTCCACAAAATATTTCAACTGATCATGAAAATCAAACATTCAATATTCAAAGCAGCATCAAGGCACCGTATCCTCTAATAAAAAATACTAAATTATTCACTTCATTGACTAACTATGATTCTCCGAAAAGCTTCTTCTTCTTCTTAATTTTTTTCACCTCAACATAGAACAAAGTTGCATTCTTCTTTTCATGTAACAATTAAGAATACACCAGTAACACAAACAAAAATGCTCTAATTTATTGGGCTCAATTACACATGCAAGAACAGAACCTAAAACACCCCAAAATCTAGAGCTGGCACCAATTCAATATCAAACATATAAATGTGTATATATAATTATATATACAAGTGTATAGAGACTAGAGAGAGAGAGAGAGAATTACATTGGCTTTGAGTTGATTGATGATCTTCAATCTAGGAGAATCGATAGTACCATCATTCATCAGACTCCAAAACGTCTTCTGGGGATATCACTCCAAACTATTTTTTTTAACCCTATATTATGAACTAAAGTCTAAAATATGGTTGATAGGTCTTAGCATTTTAGAATTGTTGATAGAAATACATTACACAATTCTATATAAGCAACAAAAAAAAAAGTTTAAAAAATCAATCAATTTAAAAGTAATAAACATTAGAAGGTTTTGAAAAAAAATAGAAAAATCAAAAGCAATGGTAGTAAAAATTGAAAGCAATGTTGAAGTTTTCCATTTGAGAGAATTTCGAGTTTAACAATAAAGGTTAATAACCTTTTTTTTATATATATATATTAAAAAAAAAAATTCTTTAGAATAATTATCGTGTGTGTATATATATATATATATATATATATAATTTTTCAATTTCTTATATTCAAAATATAAGATAAAAGATGGTGCCATTGGATCAAATTGGGTGAAATCTAATGGACTGGATGCATTTCATGAAAGTAAATGATTTTTTTGGGTAAAAATTAATTATTTTTTTAGAATATCCACTACAAACTATTTCTTGCATTCTTCCACTACAGATGCAAGTGCTATAAATAGATAATCTTTCATTCACTACCTATACAAGTGCTATGAATATCTGACCATTGCAGGCCCGTTGGCCAACTGTTAGATTACTGAAATGAAACTGTTCCGACTACTAGAAATCATCGGGAATCCATCAAGTGAAAGACAGATGTAAGAAGGTGAACTTGATTCCTTCAATCTCAAGGCAGTAAATACCAAAACAAATAACAAAATCAATCTAACCATCCGTTTCTTCCAATGCAACCATAAACAAGAAGGTTATTAAGCTTTCTCATGGCACATAAAATATTTTGGTCAAAATTACAATAAACCAAAACCAAAACCAAAACCAAAACTTGATTTTAGATAGTTTATGCACTAGATAAATGACCTCTAAACTGTGAACAAATCAAACAAAAGCTGAATTCCATTATGGTGCAAATACACAATCAATTCATCGATTACAAAACTTACATCAATCAAATACTTTACACTTCAACTTGAATGAAGGTGTTGGCAAAAGGAAAACACGAAAACACAACTTAAGCTTCGATGCATACAACACTTAACCAGGTAAACAGAACTTTTGAATTGACTACGACTTCAAACTAGGATCAAATCCGGCTTCATATTTATTGCTGTAAACATTACAGCAGCACAACTCTTCCAGTCACTATCACTACCAAATTTTTCATAGCTTAGGCTCATATCGTCTAAAGTACGTATTAAAAGCAGAAATATATAAACACATAATTATTCAATAAGGTGACTGCTAGAAACAACTTGAAATATACAGAACAGAACCCTCCTTCCATGAGCTTTCTAAGATTGTTGATAACTTTCTTAAGGACCTTGTAATACTGATTACAGTAGTGTGGTTTTGGATGACATTTCATGCCAGCATGCCTCCTTCCAGGAAAGGAAGAGACCGTTGGCCACTTCATCCACAGTTGGAGGAATTTTTTTTTTTTTTTTTTTTTTTTTTTTCTGTCACTAACAAGACAACCTGTTTGGAGATGATGATTTGATTGCATCAATCAAGAGCTTTGCCTGCTCTGTATGGACTTAAACAAGTAATCATAGAAAAGAGTAAGAAGATATGCACCTCCCTACTCCCCACACAGCTTACATCGAAAACACTTGCAAAGATCCTTGCACATAGGTTGTTTCTGGCTGCTCCTAAGATTATATCTTCTCAGCAAACTGCATTTGTTACAAGAATTTGCTCAGATACTAAGGTATATGGGAGTAATGTTCGAACGAAAATAGATCCTATGGAAGAAAATAGATACTATTATAATGAATTGATAAACTTCAATAAACTAAAGTCTCTATATTAGCGAATGGATCTCCTCATGAGAGTGTTGTGATTTCGAAACGGAAGATACAGACTACTTAAAGAAGCATAATCACCGTCAAGAAAACATCCCACCTAACTAAGTATAGAAGTGACAGCATATCAAACACTTCAATAACAAACTAAAAGTAGCAGGAAATTTTCACACGAAATTAGGAACAGACTGAAATAATTTAAAAATTAACATTAGCATGAAATTCAAATAGAATTCAGGGACAAGGTATATATAATAAACCAAGTAGACTAAATTAAGCCCTCGGGGTGCTTCGAGATGATGATGTATTCAGGAGATCAACCAAAACCCTCGTGAGCAATGAGATCAATTCTTTAATCTCCAAGACAATACTGATATCGTCATCTCCATCTAAAGATGAAGACGACCTTGAAAGCTCTAGTTCAATCTTTCTAGCAAATACCGTCCTGAACCTGCGCTCCAACTCCCTGGACCTCCAGCTTCCAAGTAGCTGCAGAAGACCCTTTTCGAGAACCTGTTCCCGCAAGGAAGGGTCCAAATAAGCAAGAGCAAAATGGAGTGGCTCTCTCAAGTGAGGATACTCTGATAAAATCTGCTTCTCTTTTTGAAGTTTTAAAACACGCTGATATGTTGGATCAGGTTCGGTGAAAGTGTCCCTCAAAGCGTACGTCTTTCGCAATTTTCCCATCTCCTTCAGATAAAAATCATCTGCCCACTCGAAAAATTTATTGATTTCTCGAATATCATCTTCTCCCCAAGAAGATACATCTGAAACGGCTTCAGTTGAATAGCCATCTAGGATGTGTCCTCTTCGAAATGGTTGCCATTTTCTTGGATTACCTTCTACAACTTTTTTCAAAGACACATCTGCTAGAATTGAAGAATTCTTCAAACTTTGAATTGCTTCCTCCCTCGACACTACATTGTAACAATAAATTAAAAAATTTAATACCAAGTTTAGTGACAAAGCTACATTGAAGAATCCAATTATGAATGTTATTGGATTCAATACCAGATAATAATTAATTAAAAATTTTAATAACCAAATTTACAGGTAACAAAGCTACATTGAAGAATCCAATTATGATTGTTATTGGATTCAATAACGCATAAAAATTAATTAAAATATTTAATAACAAAATTTACAAGAACCAAGTTACATCGAAGAATAAGATCCGATCAAGTAAACCATTAATAAAAAAAAAAATTACTGGTAACAAAGACACTATTGAAGAAGCCTATTATAATTGTTAACTAAACAATTTGGATTCAATACAAGTAACCATTAATAACAAAAACAAAACGAAAATTTACCTGTTTCTGTTGTGATTGTTGAAGCCATGAATGAGACCCTCTGTAATTTCTTCTCCTCTTCTAGGGTTTTTGCACATAAAATAAAATAAACTCGTTAATTTATAGAATAGTAATCCTATTCTCGTTTAAATTTCACGAATTATATGGGCCTCGTTAACACACCCCAAGCGTTGATGGGCTTTGATGGGCTTAATTCAACACCGTCAAATTCCGTTACCTACGGAATTTAACACCGTTGAATTCCGTCTAGAAAACCTCTTTTCCCGCCCATTTAACAACTTTCGTTTCTTTCTTTCTCTCTCACTCACGCATTCATTCGCTACAAGTGTAAAAAAAATTCAATTCCTCTCACAAACAAAAGAGTCCCCAAATTATCAAACCCTAATCTTTTTCTTGAACCTGAGAAACCATTAATGGATCCCTTGAACACAGTCGTCTCAGGAGAAGAACCGCCTCCGCCTTCGCTGCTTGATGGTAACCAGGTGGAATGGACCGATTACAAAGGAAATTTAAGAGATGCAATACTCGTTCTGGTGAAATTACTTGGCAACGAAAGAGGGAAACAAGTCTTCTTGAAGTCACTTGGGATCGTTCGTCAACTCGATTCCGTTGACGACAATCGGCTTTCCAAGAATTTCGCTTCAATATTCAACTATCAAAGTCAGAGCATGGGGATGGCGTCAACAGTCGACAAACCAGGTATGGGTCGACCTCCACCACCAAAAACCTTCATGGAACACTGCGGTGACGGTGATGTTGGTGGTGGTGGTGGTGTCAGTGCAGTAATTGAAAAGATAAATGGTTTGATTTTGGATCCTGAATACGTTGAATTAGCCAATGAAAATCTGAACTATACTTTGAGCCTAGAAATTGAATTTTTCATGGGGATTCGTGATAAGCTTTTCAATGAAAAGGAGTTCTTTAGTTACATTACAGCTTACTGCATTGATAATTGGCTTCATTTACTCGAGATCGAATCTCCTCGATTAAAGAATGATTTTGACAGGATTAATGAAAAAATTGATAGGGTTTTAGAAACCTGTAGAGTGAATTTCTGTCGTAAATCAGAATGTCTTTGGGGTAGAGTAACTGCAGAGGGTTCTGCTTATGTGGAAGCTAGGTTAATTAAGGAAGATGAGGAAGGGAGACTATTACTAGACCTCGAAACCAGATACCCACTGTTGAGGTTATGGCTGTTCTCAGAATATTACACTTTCCACCGTTCGACACTACTTTTACTTGAGCATAGGGTGGGTCTGGTTGAAAACTCGAAACTTAAATCAGATTTGAATATTAGGTGCCGAGAATGGTATGCTCATTGGATACTGTCTCATTTGAAGTCATTTGATTTTATATACACTATGATCCAGGATGAAGATGAGGTTAGATTCGATCAAGCTAACTCAACGTTCTCATTCACTTTCACTGAACTTTTTAGATCAGTAATCCGTAATTTGATAGATGACAAGGGCAGAAAATTAGCTAGAGGTATTTTCACTTGTTATTTTGAGATTGGTGGTGGGGAAGATGAAGACCAAAAGGGGTGTCCTTCTGAGGAAGAAGTTCTCAAATTCAGCTGCACCGTTAGGAAACTTTTGAATGATAACGACCCTAATATCTCTGATCTTATCTTCTGGCTGCACCTCCATCGGTTTTTTATCCAAAAGTGTACATCCATTTTTCGTGTTATAAACACTTGGACTTCTGAATCATTTGGATCTTCCAAGTTTCTACAACGAGAAACGAAATGGGCAAGTGATGAATTTCCAATATTGTCGAAGAGACTCACCCAACATTTGTCTGATTTGGTTGAGAGAATTTGGGATGAAGTATCAGTAACCAATTCTGGTGAGGATATGAGTTACATTAGAGAAGCATCAAGAGATGAGTACAAAGTTGTTGATGGGAAGTATCGATTCTTGAGGGAATGGTTCAACTACGAACAACAGACTTTGTACCCATCCATGCAATATCTACTTCAGCATAAGGTTGCACTGCTCAGACCCTCATCAATGGAGGAGCTAGATGACCAATGGAGGTTGTGGCGCATGACACGAATGAATGGTCACTTGAAGGCCACTGAGTTGGTTGCGGATGTGACGATGTTGCTGTTTGATGATGATAGTGAGTCATCAAGTCCATCAGGTTAGTTAGGATTTGATTTCTTCCTGTTATCTCATATAAATTATTGCATGTGATGATATTCTATGTCCCCTGGAAACTTAGTATTGAACTCTAATTATTGATATCTTCATTAGAATTGGCCATCAATCCATCGGGTCAATTCTAGTCTAAGAGATGTTTTCCTAGAGTCCTTTTGGTACTCTTTGCTGCTTCTAGTTTGGAATTTTTTTAATCTCACCAGAAGTAGGATTGTTGTTAGGTTTCTTAATTATTGTGTGTAGTGTTATATTATAGTGTTGCTACAACTGAGTTTTTATCTTTTAGCATCCATATTTTGTTGAAGTCTAAGTTAAAAACCTTTATTATGTTGGACTAGGAATCGAAAGAATTAAAACTGTTTGAGCTTGTGAAACTTTACAAGTTTGCTGAAATCATCTGGAAACACGGGATCGAGGTTATCTGTTGCTAATAAAATTTGTGGAGTTCTAGTTCATTTGTAGTTCATTAATAATGTAAACCATCCAATATATCAAGGACTCTTGTTTGATTCATGGCTAACATGATTCTAATCATGCATTTTTATCTATGGATATAAATGAGTTTGTCAATAGAACTACTGTTATTTATTGATGCGGTTGTCCTCTTATGATTTGAATTTTTCTTCTTCAATAGGTACTCAATCAACCGCAGAAAGTACCTTCGGAAATGCCTTCGACAACCAAGATGATACTGCTGATTTGTGATTTGTTTGGTTGATTACAGCATGTGTTAATCAATCAGTTCTTGGAGACCAGTTAATATACATATTGCTTGTGGTTGTTTTTTTTCTTTTTCTTAGATGTCAATATATTAGCTTAAGAATTTTTGTTCCTCTGGTCTAGGTACCTTTTCTGTTGCTGCTCCATCCAAATCTGGGGCTTAGGATTTTTCAAACACTTAACTCTGGATATGGTGAGGATTTTTCAAACATTTAACTCTGTATATGTTGTGATTGTTTCCATTGGAGCAAACATTTGTTGCTATATTTGACAAAGTTCATTCACTCTTGTGTATCTGTGTATATGTTGTGATTGTTCATTGGAGCCAACATTGGTTGTTATATTTGACAGAGTTCTTCATTCTTTTGTATCTGTGTGTTGAGATTGTAGCCAACATTGGTTGCTATATTTGACAGAGTTCTTCACTCTTTTGTATCTGTGTGTATATGTTGAGATTGTAGCCAACATTGGTTGCTATATTTCACAGAGTTCTTCACTCTTCTGTATCTGTGAGTATATGTTGAGATTGTAGCCAACATTGTTTGCTATATATTGAGCTCCAGGCAGTCATGGAGATATCGAGGCGAGAGCACGAGGAGAGAGCTAGAGCTGAGAATGATCCCAGGGGAAAAGGTCCGATGGATGAGCAAGAAGAGGAGTCGGATGAGGATTGCACTTACTTTTAGTTTTGATGATTTAAATTCTGCACTTTATCTTGCTTTTAGTTTCTATTTTTGTTAATTGAATAACTTGGTGGATGATTTTGTGGTTATGGTATGATGGTCTATTTTGTGGATCTATTGATGACATTTTTTTATTTTGATTTTATTGATTATTTTTGTGGATGAATGAGCCGAAGGCTCTTATGCATGAAAGATGTGAGTGTACAGGTTAATTGATTATTTCGGTTTGGGGGTTTTTAGTGGCATGCATGTGTTTGTACAGGTTTTGTGCTTATAATTTGATTCGGTTTGGGGGTTGTTATGCCCTCATTCTGTCAAATTTTGGAATATGCTTGATGTTAAGTTTTGATTAAGAATTTGTGTGCTTTGTGCTTCATCGATAAATCGCATTGTTTGCCTTATCATACATTGAGCCTTAGTTCTTCACTCTATTTTATGTCTGTAAGTATGTAATTGTTAGACATGACAAAAAAATTTCGTGAGCAAAATTCATTTGACAAAGTTGGGTTTGAATGAAATTTGCAATAAGATTTCACCACTAGAAGTACTTAGCAATGCCCAAATATTATAGTCAATGAATAATTAATGTTTCGTACCCACCCAAAAAAAAAAAAAATTCCATTTGAGAAAGACTTCTTTCACTCTTCCACTACATATACAAAATGCTTTGTGTTATGTCATTGCATCCCTCGTTGGCCAATCATTTCGAGTGCTGAAATCCAGCAGAAGACGAGCTAGATGACCAAGGGTGTATGCCAAGAAGTTCATCTTCATTAACAGTGTGCAGGCTGGCTTTGATCACCAATCTTTAGCAACCACTTTCATCCCACATTTTCATCTTTATCTAAGGAAGCTGATAAGTAGCTTAAGATGAAGCCATCTAGATCTCCATTGAGCACAGAATCAGGATCGGAAACTTCATAGTTAGTCCTAAGATCCTTCACCATACGGTAAGGCTGCATTAAGAAAAGAGTGAATAGAAATTAGTGAGGTTTTGATTGTCACAAGTACCCCCAACAATTTAAAGGAAGTTGTAATGTGCATACATGAAGCACATAAGTACGAATCTGATTGCCCCAACTTATTTCAGTAAGAGATTGCGTATGTTGTGCATTCATCTGAGCTTGCCGAGTCATCTCAAGCTGGTCTAGTCGAGACTGAAGCACAGCCATTGCCGAAGCCTTATTTTGATGTTGTGATCTGTGGTTATTACAAATTACAACTTCAAAGTTGGATAAAGAAGAAGGTAATCACTCCTTGGTCCATAATTAGCACAAACAAAGCATTGAGGAATGCACACCTTTCATTTTGGCAAGTGGCTGTAACTCCTGTAGGAATGTGAACTATTCTCACAGCACTCTCAGTTGTGTTAGCATGCTGGCCACCAGGTCCTCCAGCACGATATCGCTCAATACGGAGATCAGAATCGTTAATTTGTACACGGGTAGATCCATCGCCCATGATTGGAATCACAGCAACAGCAGCAAATGAAGTATGCCGGCGCTTTCCACTGTCAAAGGGTGAGATTCGTACTAATCTGTGCACTCCTACTTCTGATTTGGCATATCCAAATGCATACTCACCGACAACTTTGATTGTTGCCCGCTGAAAACAAAGAGTTATCCAAGGTCAGAGAACTAATGTTTGTTCCTCGGAAGTTCAAAGTTCAAGTAGCAATGAAAGTAACTAACTTCACTATTAGAAGCTAATGTTTCACAGAAATTATTAATAGGTGGAAGATGAAGAATATGAACCTTTATTCCTGCCATCTCACCCGGCATTTCATCCACTACGGTTACTCCATATCCACGCCGTTGAGCCCATGACTTATACATTTCCATGACCATTGCTGCCCAGTCCATACTCTCAGTACCCCCAGCTCCAGCTTGGACCTATATCATACACCATATCAAGCAACAAGGTCTGTTACAAAAACAGATTTTCATCTAACGAGATGAGTGTAAAAAGAAATGTTAATGGAACAAACTTAAGTACAATTATATATAAAATAACCTCGATGTAACAAGGGCAAGGATCCTGCTCTCCGGATAAAAGAGCTTCAAGTTCTTTCTCATTTGAGATTCTTCTCATCGTAACCAAAGCTTCCAAAGATTCCTGCAAAAGGGAAGAAGTCAATCTAGATCAATCAGAAAATAAGTCCCGTAATTAAATGATATGAGAAACCATTGTCATCAAACAGAATGAATACATGCCTAGAATAGGAAGCGAGAGCCCACCGATTCCAACTCTGTGTCATTCTCTTCCCGGGCAAGCTTTATCATGTCAATATGCTCAAGCAATTCCTGCTCAAATGCTTTCACTTCTTTCATTTTACCCATAAGCGAACCATGCTCACGACTTATCCTCCCCGCATGGACAGGATCATCCCAAAGGTCGGGCTTATTGAGCTCAACAGATAACAAATTCAACCTAACCATCAATTTCTTCCACTGCAACCATAAACAACAAAGTTATGCTTCTAATGAAATAGCATATGTCATATACAAAGCCAAAACCAAAACTTGATTCCACTATATGCTAGATGAATGATCTCTAGATCATGAATCAAACCAAACTGAATTTCATTCCGATACTCATGCACAATCATATCAGATCCTTCCACCGGTTGTAATAACTTAACGAATGACTTCTAAACACAAAAATATAATTACACTTCATCCCGAATTCAAATGTTGGTTCAACTAAACTCTGCTTAAAGTTTCTCATAAAAGTATAATTATTTGTTTCACATATAAGCAAACATCACAACTAAGCAAACTAAACTGAATTTCATTCCTATACAGCGATACTCATGCACAATCATATATAAGATCCTTCCACCGGTTGTAATAACTATATGAATGACTGCTAAACACAAAAATATAATTACACTTCAACCAGAATTCAAATGTTGGTTCAACTAAACTCTACTTAAAGTTTCTCATAAAAGTATAATTATTTGTTTCACAGAAAAGCAAACATCACAACCAAGCAAAACCAAACTGAATCTCATTCCAATACTCATGCACAATCATATAGCAGATCCTTCCACCGATTGTAATAGCAATGCGAATGACTTCTAAGCACAAAAATATAATCACACTTCAACCTGAATTCAAATGTTGGTTCAACTAAACTCTGCTTACAGTTCCTCATAAAAGTATAATTATTTGTTTCTCAGATAAGCAAATATCACAACTCAATGCCATTACATATAACCAGATAAACAACAGTTTTAACTTGAATATGAGTAGGCCATATATGGGTCGAAACTGGATTTAGATACCTGTAATCGTCTCTTGATCACTTGAATGGATTGAGCAATAGCAGCAGCATGACTCTTCCAGTCCCTGTCACTCTCATCTAGAATCGTCCATCGATTTGCTACAATTCCTTCAACTGTAAGCCCGTCAGCAGTTGATGGTTCATTGGCAGCCTGTGTACCAAAAAAACTGAACCCTCCTGAAAAAAAACCAGAGCTTTATCAGACCCATATGGATTTTTTTCATGCTCAAAAGCATTTTAGAACCAAACCCAGAAGCCAAAATCTACCTTTCGAATTCCTGGGAAAGAACTGCTGATACTGTGATCCAAAAAAGCATGTTTTGGAACGATTAAAATCAGACCCGGATGGATTTTTCAAGGCTTTAAGCAAAAATGAAGACAACCCAGAAGGCAAAACAGTCTGATTCTGATTGGAGTCAATGAAATTCAGAAATTGTGAGGACTCAAGAGTTCTAGTTTTGGTTCTAGGGTTTTGCAATAGAAGTGATGAGTTACTACGTGATCTTTTGAGCCAAAAAGATGACATTTTTTTTTTCTGTAAGTAAATAATAATCAAAAGAGAGAATTTTGTCTCTCAATAAGGGTTTTGTGGAGGGTTTATCGGAGCTCAATTGAAGATGATGCGACTCTATATGCAAAACGACAGCGTTTTTTAAACACCTATAAATAGTATTTTAGTGTTTTACACAATCAAGAGCCAAAAATGCCCTCTTTTTGACATGCTCTTGTTCGCTCCAAAACCCTTCACCCAATTCCCCAAAACCCTCTTCTGTCTCAGAAAAATGTCAAATTCAACATTACCCAGTTCCCAAATTGCCTCTCAGACCCTGCAAACTTACCCAACACCATTGTCCCCTCCCTTGCCATCCATTTCAAAAGAAGTAGAGCTGGCAAGAGCCATGTCTGCCTCTTCAAAATCAAGCCTTTTCAAGCTATCAAGGACTGATGTGTTGTATGAAGATGAGTGGCTCATTGCTGTCAACAAGCCTCCGGGAGTCTACTGTGAGAGTGTGTTGGCTTCTGTTCCTTGTCTTCTTCCTGGTGGCTCTACCGAGGCCGGATCAGATGGACTCAGTGAAGGTCTGTTTTTGACTGTTTCTGGTGTTTTTATTTTGTGGATCAATTCAGTTTTTTGTGGGAAAATTTTGGATTTTTAAAACTTGAATTCTGACTTGACTTGTTTAGTTTGTGAAGGCTTTGCAATTGAGTTGCAGACTTCTGATTATATTCTGTAGAGGCTATATATTAGATTGTGATTGGTTCTACTTTTTTGTTCAGTTTAGCATAGGTTTGGGTTATAATGCTGCTTGCTTAGTAACCAAACTGATATCTCGTTAAATGGAGAGAATTGTGAAGAGTTTAGAACGAAGCAGTAGATTTTAAAAGTAGTGAAACAAGAAAAAGAAAAAGCAACTAGAAATTCTTGTATAATATAGTATTCACACAGTATATAAAATCCATTTATTTTTCTTTGAATATACACTATCCTTATATGTTGATGAAATGAAAACAATAGCACACCAAAGAGTATACAACTCACGACTTATTCAGAAAAATCATGAACTGATCAAGAAGCCAAAAGGATAATTAAAAAACAAAAAGAAAAAAACCCAACTTAATTAGAATGCTAGAACGAGAGACGAAGCAGCAAATACTGCTCCAATTATGGAGCCTGCAAGGCTGATGGAGGTAGAAGAAGCTGCATTTGGAGGATACTCCAGAGCCGGAGTTGGGTTAATCTCTACAGTTCCGGCTGGGGCAGGCAACGGGGTGATGACATCGGTTGAGCTGGACAGTGGAGGGCTGTTGGTTTAGTTTGAGTTGCATTGGCTTCTGTCTGCCAAGACAATCACCACCAGCTTCTCATTCTTCAGGCAGTTGTCTTTGTTGCCACTGATGAAGTAGAAAGCCCTGGAGCGATTGAAAGTGAAGACCGTGTGGCCTTGGGTGAAGTTCACCATGGACGTATCTGTGGTGCTGCAGTTGGTGTAGGCCTCTCTGGTTACTTGTAGCACTGAATCTTGGCCTGATTGGTAGTTGAACACTACATCAATACAACCATACAAAATTCATAGGATTTCTTTTAAAGTTCGGTTAAAATACAGACAGATTCGATTTATTAATTTTCGTCCATGGATTCCATCGAAGAAATTTAAACCAAAGCAATGAAAAGTTGGATTGAAAAAAATATATATAGCAACTTACCAAGGAAGTCTCCAATCTGAAATCTCTTGCTCTCAGCCCATTGACTATAGTTGACTGTAGAGTTATCAGTGGAAGCACCCCAGTGACCTTTTCCTCCAACAAGAAACTGTGTTGTTGCACAACTCTTTTGTATCAACTACATGAGAAACAAGAACCCCAATGCATGATATGCTGCTGCTCTTCCTCCCTTTCTCTTCTGATATTGATCACCTTCCAATCTCAACAACATCAAACTTGCCATAATTGATCAAAAAATGAGAGAAAAAGAAAAAATGAGAACAAATTGAGAGGCTGATGAGAGAGTAGTGTGAGAAGAATGGTGTGGTTTTTGTAGGCAGAGAAGCTTTTGCTGCTTTTTGTGTTATTGTGTTAATTGTCTTGAGTTTTGTTATCCAAAGCTTCCTTGATAGCTTAATTGGGTTTGGCTTTCAAAGACTTGAGTTTATTAGAGTTCTGTCAATTGCAAAGTTAGTACTCTGTACTCTAATCTATTATTGTTGGAGTCATGCTATTGATGATTGGTAAGAAACACATAATCTTACATTTGTCTGGAAATAAATGACAAATTAAGTTCAGAAATGCAGTGTTTTTGGTGCCCAATCAAGGTGATTTAATTAGCAGGTGATAAGTTTCTTAAGGTTCTTTAAGAGTTTGAAATTTGCTTCAATAAGTTTTGTTGCACCAAGTTTTATAAATTGTCTTTCTAACTGTTTATATGCCAAGTCAGATTTTGTAAGTGATATATTTTATTAGCTTGGTTAATGCTCCGTAGTACATAAGTCCTACGATGAACCACAACACTTAACGAATTTTTACGTATTTATAAAGTTGCATCTCATATCTTTGGATATTTATTTATGTTAGAAATTTTTGATTTCAGGGACCCAAGTCAATCTTCCAGAGCTCCATCTTGCCAATCGACTTGATCGCGACACAAGTGGTGTAATGATCATTACTAAGTCTCACAAAGTAGCTGCTAAGCTTGTGAAGGCATTTACTGATCACAAGATCAGGAAAACATACATTGCTCTCTGCATTGGTCTCACTCCAAAATGGAAACAAATCAATATCAAATCAGGCCATGGTCGTTCAAAGTTCGGAGTCTGGCGTGTGTACGCTGCTTCAGATGTGGGTCGGACTCTACCAGGTGGGTCTTCTGTGAGGGACATGGTTACTTCCTTCGAAGTATTATCAGTAAATGGAAAGGGGAGCTTCAAAGAACCATCTAACTTTCCGAAAGATGAAGAAAATATCATTATGGTTGAAGAAAAAGCTGTGATAGATGATGATGCAAAGAAGGATGAAATTTTGGTAAGAGCATTTCCTCAGAGTGGAAGAACACATCAAATCCGCTTGCATTGCCAGTATCTTGGAATTTCAATTAGAGGGGATGTAAAATATGAGGGTGTCTATGAATGGAAGGGAAAGACATACAATGGCCATGAACTACATGCGGAGAGCTTATCTTTTGAGCACCCTGTTACTGGCTGTCCTGTTATGTTCCGAGCACCTCTCCCTTTTTGGGCAACCCAGGTATTGGAATCAATATCAAATTGAATGCTCATCGCTGTACTCATTCTGGAATAGTCAGGCTTTGGAAGGTCTCCTCACGAGTCATGATATACTGGATTGATACTGATAGACTCTTATAAGGGGTAACGTTTTTATGAATGAATGGAATCATTCCTACAAAGAAAAGAGAAAGTAGCTTCTTAGAACTAAACCAAATGTGTTCGTAATTCCTCTTCAATTGTGAAATTGTGCCATATGAAGATCCTTGCCACTTCAGCATGATTGCCAATTTATCTTGCAGGTGGTGTGTTGCTAGAATGAAGAGCTTAAGGTTCAAGCAATATCCTTCAAGTTGCAATTGCAGCCTGTGCATTACCTCAGATATCGTTTACTTCAATGGGCAAAAGAAAATGGAAAATCAGAAGAGCTAAACACCTGCATTTCGCGTATGTGCAAACTGGCTCTTGGTAGAAATTTTTATGGAGTTTATCAGAGTATTATAATGTATAGAGCAAGCATCGTATCATGCTCTCATAATAGACATCATTCATTAATGTTTCTTATTTTAAAAATAAGATCTATAGAAAGCAATTTTGATTGTTGATTCTCCCGTAATTGTGGTGGATTATGTTGGTAGAAAAGCCTGAAAATATTGTATCTTTGTTGTGTTAAACATCTCATTTGATTACTCTTGATTTCTGACAGGCACTAATGAGCATAGTCTCTATCTCTGGAAATTCTTGTCACAATCACTACTACTCCATGGTCATTGGCCAAGTAGGTGATGGAGGTATCTTATCTTTTGCTTGCTAGTCTTAAATCTTAATAATGGGTAATTAGCTGGAACATATGGATAATGTATATGAGTGATGGTGTGTGATTGATGGATCAAATGAAGAAAAGAAAGAAATAGTGAAAGGGGAAAAGAGATCGAGACTAGGAAAGAACTTTCATTAAGGAAAAAAAAAAAAAAAAAAAAAGACTTGGTCATTGTAGAAAAGAAACTTCTTGAAAAAGTAGGATTTGGTGTTGAAAAAATCAGCTTTGTGATTAAAGAATTACTTGGTTGGATTTGCTTGGTGGATTTGTATATGACCATAGTTTCTAAAAACAAACTTTTCATGCTATGTCAATGCTTCAGGCTGTTCCTGATTTTGAAAAGACTTGTTCTTGTATAAACTAGAAATTTAATCACTAGAAAAGTTGTTTAAGTCAGGTAAAAGGAGGCAGCTCTGGTTGTTACTGTTTTTTTCTTAGAGTAAACTTTTTTAACGTACACTAAATTAGTCGGAAAAGATTATTGAAGAGAAAATAAACTAGTCGAGTTTGCCTTTGAAAAGGGTCATGAAATATACCTTATTTTTCTTTTTAAGTTGTCTAATCGAAGAATTTACATGAACTATATGATCACAGGAACAAATTAGGCTTTTCGAGAGAGGTGCTTCAATGCATCTCTAATCAATAATATCACGTGACAAGATTACAATGAATGATATTATGTTATATCGGATATACCCAAAAAAATAAAATAAAAAAATCTGTTTCGTTGGTACAGCAGTTGATCTCCAAGTAGATAAATCCTGGCGTGTGAAATTGAAATAATGCTGTGGCAGACTTATCTTGCTTACATTTTTAATCTTATATTTAAGTCTACTTTTTGAACTTTGGAAAGCAACCATTACAGTTTTAATCTTATATTAAGACTATTTATATCTATTCATGAATTTGATGTGGTCTTAAAGTCTCCAATACTTTTATTTATTTAATGAAAATTCTGGAATCTTAGATTCAATAACGTGAATAAGTCTACAGTAATCTCCGATTTAGAATCTAGTAATCGATCATAAGTTTTTTTATAGTGTTAAAAACCAAAAAATTATAGACTTCAAATGTGAAAGTAAGAATTTTTAATTTTCAAAGTTTGTGTGTGTAGATGATCACAGTTAGCTTAAGGTTAGGCAATCTTGGTGGTTAAGTTTAGAAAAGTTAGAATTAAATATATATTTTTTGATGATTTTTCTATTTGGGTTTCTTAATTAATGATCAAGTAGACAAAGTTGACCTTCATTTGGTGAGAAACAGCCCTGTAATTGCTTGTAAAAAAAAAAATATAATATCAGATTCTTTCTTGGAAACCAAACAAAAAAATAAATAAATAAATAAATAAAATAATAATAATTTGTTGAGATTTCAACAATATTCATGGACAGTGAGAAGCAAAGTTGTAAATAAAAAAAAAAAACAATTCCATTCAAATTTAAATAAATTAACAAATTGTTTGAAAAATATCATATCTATTGTGCCTTAATGCCATTGAAGTTTGACCATTGTGAGAAGCAAAGTTGAGATTGAAGTTGTCAAGAAACTGATGAGATTGAATCAATCTTCTATTTCTGGTCCAGACGTCTGCATTTTATTACGTCACTGGTATCTATTTCACTTTAAAAATCGAAAGTAAACTAGCTTTATTCATTCGTAAACAAGTAAGAATTCAGACCGTTACTTTCACCTTATCTATATTCCATACCATGCAATGTTGACATGGTCTGATTTTTGTGCATAAAACAGACAGGTTGATATAAATAGGAGCTAGATTGAAAAAAACAACTACCTAGTAATCAAAACAACTGGTAAACAAAATCTAAGTTGTGTTTCATCCGTCAGTCAAAACAACCAGTTTGTGCAGATTCTAAGGGGCAAGCAAAGCCTGTGAAATATCTTTTTTGGATAAGAATGTACTTCCTATGTTCTTCTGGCATCTTTTAGAGTCTTTGCACTTTAAAAAAACCAATACTACTACTGGGTGGTTCTTTCAAGAAATTTAACACAAGTGAGTGATTTTGTTGGGGAAGAGAGATGGGTTCATTGAGTGAAGCTGTTACACAGGTTCTCATTCCTGTTTGTGCTCTTGTTGGGATTTGTTTTGCTTTGATTCAGTGGTTCTTGGTCTCCAAGGTTAGGGTCTCAAATGATCGAGGTAGCAATGGCTACAGTGACAGGTTGATTGAAGAAGCAGAAGCTGAAGAGGGTGTTGACAGTCTTGAAGTTACCATCAAGTGTGCTGAAATCCAACATGCCATTTCTGTTGGTGAGCTCCCATCTCTCTCCTTCCCTCTCTCTCTCTCTGGTTTTTTATTTTTTTATTTTTATGCTTGTGTTTTTGCTTTGGTTGATTTATATGTCTGTTGACATATCTGTTTTAGTTCATGGATATTATTCTACTGTGGAAGATTAATACGAATATATGATTGTGACATACTGGAAAATTTAGTAAAAGAAAGTTTCATGTTAGATATGAAAATGGTTTTTAGTTTATATAATAAAATATATATGTCCTTGTCTTTTATATCTTTTTTGGTTTCTATTTTCCTTGTATTTTAAAGCAAAAGAATTCAATATTTTTCACTTATTTGCAATTCTTCTTTGGTTCCTCTTAGGACTAACAATACTATTACAATTATATCTTGTTCTCTCTTCATTGATCTAGATCCTATATGTGTGAAGCTAGAGAAATTCATGATGAAGAATAAAAGCAGATCTTCAATTACTTGGCTAGATTAATAATATCTGTGAACACCTTAAATGTAGCATTGTTGTCTGCATTTGATGTTTCTATTCATAAAAAGGCCTTCAGTGATTCGGTTATTTGATATGCACTATTTGTAAGAGCCTTTTGAAGATCTTTAACTGAACTATTGTTGATTCTATGTCATGTTTACAGGGGCAACGTCGTTTCTGTTTACCCAATATAAGTACCTCAGTGTCTTCGTGGGTGTCTTCAGCGCCATCATCTTCCTCTTCCTCGGTTCAGTTAAGGGATTCAGCACCAAAAGTGAACCTTGCACTTACAACAAGGGAAATCTTTGTAAACCGGCTCTAGCTAATGCTCTCTTTACCACCATTGCTTTCTTGCTTGGTGCTTTTACTTCAACTCTCTCAGGATTTCTTGGCATGAAAATCGCAACCTATGCAAATGCTAGAACAACTCTAGAGGCAAGGAAGGGTGTTGGGAAGGCATTCATTGTAGCTTTCCGCTCTGGTGCTGTGATGGGTTTCCTCCTCGCTGCCAATGGCCTATTGGTGTTGTATGTCTCGATCAATTTATTTAAACTCTATTATGGGGATGACTGGGAAGGACTTTACGAATCTATTACCGGTTATGGTCTTGGTGGTTCCTCAATGGCACTCTTTGGAAGGGTTGGGGGTGGCATATATACCAAAGCAGCTGATGTTGGTGCTGACCTTGTTGGAAAAGTTGAACGAAATATCCCCGAAGATGATCCGCGAAACCCAGCTGTAATTTCATATACTTACCTTGCATTTTGTTTGACTAATCACTGCTTTTAGATCCTGTTTGGCATTCTTTGATGATGTCCATTCATATCAGATGTGCATGTTGTTTTCTCTCTTAATGTTATGGTACGTGTGCAGGTTATTGCCGACAATGTGGGTGACAATGTAGGGGACATTGCTGGGATGGGTTCTGATCTATTCGGGTCATATGCCGAGTCATCCTGTGCAGCACTCTTTGTAGCATCGATATCATCCTTTGGCATCGGCCATGACTACACAGCCATGTCTTATCCACTGATTATAAGCTCAATGGGGCTTGTTGTTTGCTTGATAACTACAATTTTTGCAACTGATCTGTTTGAAATCAAGAGTGTTAGTGAAATCGAACCATCCTTGAAGAGACAACTTGTTATCTCAACTGTTCTGATGACTGCCGGAATTGCTATGGTCAGCTTCTTTGCTTTACCTTCAGAATTCACTCTCTTCAATTTCGGGACTGAAATGACTGTAAAACACTGGTATATATGCTTTCCCCACCACCCTTTCTGTTTCTCTAAAGATCATATTTTGTTTGTCTACGTATGTTTTCGTCTTACTCATAGAATTATATGCAACTGCAGGCACATTTTCTTTTGTGTTGCTATTGGCTTGTGGGCTGGACTTGTCATCGGTTACACCACCGAATATTACACTAGCAATGCTTATAGGTGAGTTATCTTCTCAAGATGTAGTATTATCTTTGACATACCGACTTCAATGATTTTATGTGTACTTATAATCGTGTTCAAATCTGCAGTCCGGTGAGGGATGTTGCAGATTCTTGCAGGACAGGTGCTGCAACGAATGTCATTTTTGGTTTGGCTCTGGGATATAAATCGGTCATCATTCCCATATTTGCAATTGCCGTTTCTATTTACGTGAGCTTTAGCCTGGCAGCTATGTACGGAATTGCTGTATCTGCGTTGGGAATGCTCAGCACCATCGCTACAGGTCTTGCAATTGATGCTTATGGCCCTATAAGTGACAATGCTGGTGGCATTGCCGAAATGGCAGGAATGAGCCACAAGATCCGCGAAACAACAGATGCCTTAGATGCTGCCGGAAACACCACAGCTGCAATCGGCAAGGTAAGGCTTCCTTCTCATCCCGTAACTTCAACTAGTGAATTCTCTGAAACCATCCACCACTTAATATCTTGACACTGCATTTTTTTTTCTCTCAGGGTTTTGCAATTGGATCGGCTGCTCTTGTTTCGCTTGCTTTGTTTGGTGCCTATGTCAGCCGAGCGGGCATCAAGACAGTTGATGTGTTGACACCGAAGGTCTTTATCGGACTTATTGTAGGAGCCATGCTTCCATACTGGTTCTCGGCCATGACAATGAAGAGCGTGGGAAAAGCAGCTCTCAAAATGGTTGAAGAGGTTCGTAGGCAATTCAATACCATTCCAGGACTTATGGAAGGCAGAGCAAAACCAGATTACGCAACTTGTGTCAAGATTTCCACCGATGCCTCACTAAGGGAAATGATCCCACCAGGCGCATTGGTTATGCTTACACCACTCATTGCCGGAACCTTCTTTGGAGTGGAAACTCTTGCTGGTGTTCTTGCTGGTTCCCTTGTTTCCGGTGTCCAGGTAAGTGTTAACAACTTCTTTCAGCCTTATAAGTTTTTTCGTTTTCTTCCTTTTCGCATCATTACTGGATCTACGTTTATCATCCTAGTTTCCTTACTGGATCTCTAATACACTCTGAGCCTCCTTTTTCATCCCGTTTTGTTCCCAGGTTGCCATATCAGCTTCCAACACCGGAGGGGCTTGGGACAATGCCAAGAAATACATTGAGGTAAGAAATTTTACACTGCTTCTAGCCTAAGAAAATTCAATCTACTATTCCATACAATTCTCACAAGGATCTTCCATTGCATCGATACTAAACTCGAATTCTGATTTTTTGTTATTTTATCAGGCGGGTGTTTCGGAACATGCCAAATCATTGGGTCCGAAGGGGTCAGATGCTCACAAAGCAGCAGTCATAGGTGACACAGTTGGAGACCCTCTTAAGGATACTTCTGGCCCTTCACTCAATATCTTGATCAAGCTCATGGCTGTGGAGTCCTTAGTGTTTGCACCTTTCTTCGCTGCCCATGGAGGCCTGCTTTTCAAATTGCTTTGAACGGAATCCGTCTCCTTATCCGAGTCTAATTCCAGTATATATTATGTTCACTTGTTCAGTAATGGAGCATTTTCTGTAACCAGTCTCGTCAAAATGTAAAGATAAATCATCTAGATCATCTTTGCTGTTTTTTGTTAATTTTACCGTAAATGAATAAGTTGATAATGACACATATCTTTCTCTGTGGAATCTCCTATAGTTACATCTTATTTTATAACATGCATGCATTGTTAGAGCTAAGTGATAACTTTTCTTTCTTTCTTTTTTAAATCCGCTAAGGTGTCTATTAGACTTGCCGAGATTCAGCACCAGGGGTGAAGCCAGTATTTTGGCTTTAGGGGGACCAAGACAAAATTTAATTTTATAGGTGACGCAATCTTAAAATAATATCAATAGGAATTCCGCACAAGAAAAAGTGTAGAATCCCGCATTTGATATTTTTCAACAAAATGTGATACCATTCGGTGTTAAAAGTAATGATACGAATAAATAAATGAAATAGACATTAACTAATTAAATTGTAACATGTCTATTTTATATCTACAAAATTATTTATAACCAAATCAATCTAATTTTCTTCCTAATTTTCATTTCAATTACATAATTAAAGAGTATGAGAAAACATCTTTTATTTTATTGTGAAACCTATACCTATTCTTAAAGCCTTAAACGTATGCATAACTGAAAATAATATTTTAATATTTCCCGATTTATAAAATATAAATTTCAATAGCTTAATTAAAATATCATTATACAATTGATATATTTAAATCACAATTATTTACATACTAGTAATTTAATTTTATAATATTCACATCAAACCAAATTAACTTATAATAATTTTGAACAAAATGTAAATAATAAACTAATAAAATAAATTTATCAAAATCATATTAATAATTAACCTAACAAAATAAATAATATAGGTAGTCGCTATAAGAGTTCAATATTTACTTAATTTGTTTTAGTGAAATCTTAAAAAAAAAAAAAAAAAAAAAAAATTATATATATAATACACATTAGATTAGGTAATAATGTATGAAATAATAGGAAACTAAAATATTAAAATAGATTAATTTTGTTTATTATTTTCATGGTCAATAGAATTATAGAAACAAAAATTATTAGTTAATTTATATTATTAAAATAATAGAGGGACATGATAATATTATCAACTGCTTTATATATATATATATATATATATATATATCACATTTTACGTACAATGGTTATTTTTTTTTATTGGTTCACATTTTAATTTTATATATAATAGAATTTATTTTTGCCATGGCCCATATGGCCCCCCCCCTACATTCGCCTCTGTTCAACGCTACGGTCTCAATATCTACTCTCACAATACTAAGAAGAAAAATTATCACAAATGCTTGTTAAATACGCATGGTGGACTCAAACCTCTCACCCATAACGTTGAAGGGTAAGTCCATACCGCCTAAGCTATAAGAGGGGATATGCAACTAAGTGATTACGAAAAATAAATTTCTGGCTTCACCCTTGCTTACGGACTAAAGGCTTAAACTCGAAAACAAAACCGTACAGACTAAAGCTGGAAACAGGCGATACATACTATATAATAGACAAAGAACTGCAGGCTGAATGTGTTTGACCGTAGTTTATAATGAGTTTTGAGTGGCTTCTACTCTAAGCAAACAAAATTCAGAAGAGTTTGAATCAACAGAGAAAACATGAGTGCCGGCTCACTTTTGAGTACACTACAGTCCACCATGGCCTACTAAAATGATCTTATTTGCTGGACCTTAGTGGGATTACATGTTATATTTGAACATTTTCAATATCTAAATCTCTATTGGTAATATAAAAAGTGATTGGATGTAATTTTATGGTTTTAGGTATTGTATTGTTAGGAAAGAAAATAACTCTGTCATAAATGCCCTCCAACTATGGTATAATAGTTAAATCTTAATTTTAGGGCTCCTTTACTAATCAGGAATCGTAATGAAGGATTAAGATTAACGTGTTGACTAAAATTAATTGGAAATTTAATTATGTGTATCCCATATTCCCATACACAAATCATAAATTAAGTTTTTGTTGGGGAATTAAGTTCAATTTCCTAATTATCTTTTCCATGTATTTGATTCTTTTTCATTTCATTCCCGAGTAGTGAACGCACTCGTGTAAGATAATACTTTTATACCGACCAAACGGAGACCAATCGAGATAAATCACTACATGAAATGCCATGATATCTAATCCTACAATTAGGAGACATTTACATGCAGCCAGTCTATATACTTCGACAACCGAGAGACATCTACACACGGTCAGGCTATATCCTCCCACAATCGAGAGACATCTAGTTTCAATAAATGAATGAAAAAAAAAAAAAAAAAAAAAAAAACTCTACACGTATGCTAGTAAATGCGAATCGGTAATAATCACATTTTAATTAAAATTTAATAAGAATTATTATTGTTCTTTAAAATAAAAAAAATAAAAAATAGCTAGATCTTATCTTATCTTTAATGTGCACATAATAATATTCTAATCTCTAATTAGTAGTAGATGTTTCTAGAAAAACAAACTCTTCCAAAATCATCAACTTGAAAAAAAAGAAGTAAAAAATCAAACCTCGAAATAGAAAATTATTCTGACAGCTGACCTTCTATTGTTTCCGTGACAAACCAATACTATCACGCCACGCGTCACTCAATTCATTACTCTCCACAATTCGTGTAAGTCACCAATCCCTTCCCGCCACGTCACCTTCAATGACACTCGTGTCCTACATGTCTTATTTCTACTCGTCCACGTCACGAAATGTGTCCACGTCAGCTCTCCTCTGCAATGTGAACTCCTGAGACCCAAAAACACTATATATACAGAGTCCTCCTCATTCTTCACTCTACAGAGCTCTTTCTCTCTCTAGAAATGGCGATTCTCAGGAGACTAAACCCTAGCTTTCTCTCTCTAGCTCTGCTCCTCTCTCTCTCTTTGGCGATCGCGTCCGCTAAAGTCTTCTTCGAAGAGCGCTTCGATGGTACCTCTCTCTCTCTCTTTATCTTTCTCTGTTGTTGTGATTTCGTAGATCGGATCAGTTTTTAACGGAATCTGATGAGATTTGTTGAAAGCGTTCAATTACAAGTAGAAATGAAGTCATTTTCATTAGATCTGTGAAGTATTTTGAATTTGATTGATTTGACTTGAGAAATGATAATGTACGATTTAATGCTGGTTTTGTATACGTAGTGGTCAAGTATTCGGTTTTTCGCTGTTCGATCTGTGTATGTTCGAAGAATTCGATTGTGTTTTTGGTGTTGGATTTTGAATTTTAGAATCGAAAATTGAAATTCTTGTATATCGTGTTGCATGCAACCGGCCAATAAAATCATGCATGTGACATGTAAATCACATTTGATTTGGTTATCAATGTACGATAATATTAGATATTGTGAAGAGGTGCATTAAAAATTTTCTCTGTAATTTTGTCATGGTTTTTTTAAGTCATTTAAATGGGATCAGATGAATGTAAACAGAATTTGCTTATAAAATTTTTGCATTTGCTGTGTTGATGGAAATGATAAAGATGGATGGGAGAGTCGGTGGGTCAAATCTGAATGGAAGAAGGATGAGAACATGGCCGGAGAGTGGAACTACACTGCTGGAAAATGGAACGGAGATGCTAATGACAAAGGTAGTTTCCTTTTTCCATTCTCGTTGTGTACTTTAAATGAATTGATTGCATTAATTGTTTTACCTTTTTGGGTACAATGTTGGAATGTAATGGTTTTGGCAATCTCGATACAGGTATTCAAACGAGTGAAGACTACAGATTCTATGCTATTTCAGCTGAATTCCCTGAATTCAGCAACAAGGACAAGACACTCGTGTTCCAATTCAATGTCAAGCACGAGCAGAAGCTTGATTGCGGTGGTGGCTACATGAAGTTGCTTAGTGACGATGTTGATCAGAAGAAATTCGGTGGTGATACCCCTTACAGGTTGGTGCTACTCATTTCCGATTTAACATTGTTGTTACATATTATGAATGAATTATCTGTCTCAATTGCTGATATGTTTTTATATTGTTGATTGCAGTATCATGTTTGGACCCGATATCTGTGGGTACACCACCAAGAAAGTGCATGCTATTCTTACCTACAATGGAAAGAACAACTTGATCAAGAAGGATGTACCTTGTGAGACCGATCAACTCACTCATGTTTATACGTTCATCCTCCGCCCAGATGCTACCTACAGCATCCTTATCGATAATGAGGAGAAACAAACCGGTAGCTTGTACGCCGATTGGGATCTTCTCCCTGCAAAACAAATCAAGGATCCTGAGGCTAAGAAGGTAATTACTTTTAACTCAACCAACATCACGTTTTTTTTTTTTTTTAGAATTTTAAAGTTTATAACCCAATTTATTTTTTATGAACGCAGCCAGAAGATTGGGATGACAAAGAATTTATTCCTGACCCTGAAGACAAGAAGCCAGAGGTAAAATTCCCCGATGCTCTAACTATCTTGTATATGATGATTAATTATGGATTTTTTTTATAGTTGATCATGTATGCATGGACTGACCATTTTTTCTTGATCTGCATATAATAGGGATATGATGACATTCCAAAGGAAATAGCAGATCCTGATGCCAAGAAGGTACTATTGAATCTCAAATTATTTAAATTGTCAAGCCTTTAGTTTTTGAAGAATTGTCACTTATTAAACCTGTTTGTAATTCCAGCCTGAGGACTGGGATGATGAGGAAGATGGTGAATGGACGACCCCAACCATCCCCAATCCCGATTACAAGGGTCCATGGACTCAAAAGGTTAGTGAAGTTCTAGGTGAAATATTAAGGCATGAAAATGTGACAAGTTATTATTGTTTTTTTAACGATGTTTTGTCTGTGTGCAGAAAATTAAGAACCCCAACTACAAGGGAAAGTGGAAGGCACCCTTGATTGACAACCCAGGTTCTTTTCTCGTTGGATTAACAGTTTTCCTTTTTAATGATTTTTATTTCTTGAGTGGTTTATAACGCTGCTCATTGTTTTCAATGTCTAATAGAGTTCAAGGATGACCCAGAACTTTACGTATTCCCCAAGTTGAAGTATGTCGGCATTGAGTTGTGGCAGGTAATTTTGTCTGTTATATTCTTACATGCTATTCTTTTCTGGTTACCCTATGAAACTTTTGGATTCTGACAAGCAAAATGTGTGCATTTCAGGTGAAATCTGGCACCATGTTTGACAATGTCTTGATTTCTGATGATCCGGAGTATGCCAAGCAGCTGGCCGAAGAAACATGGGGAAAGCAGAAGGATGTAAGTCGCTTCTTCCCCCTTCTCTGTAATTTGAAAATCCACAGATGTTTGTTTTGTTATCTGATCTGATCGAGACATTTCGGTCATGCAGGCTGAGAAGGCAGCATTTGAAGAAATTGAGAAGAAGGCCGAGGAGGAGGTACTTTTTTGTTTATCATCAATTTGGAGTTGGGTTTCAGGTTTCGATCTTTTTAAATTTCATTTCTAACTTTATGAATTGTGCTTTTCAGGAATCCAAGGATGATCCCGCTGATTCTGATGTAAGCCTACAAAACAAACTACATTCTTTACATTGTATCTTAACATAATGAATCATCATCTATCCACCTTCTGCTGCTGGGTCCTAATTTCTGATATATAACCTGTTTTTCAGGCCGAGGATGATGATGCAGTAGATGCAGATGGTACCGAAGGAGAGGATTCCGATGCAGAGAAAGACAGTGCTGAGGAGAAGGATGTACATGTAAGTTTTTTTAAACTTCTTAAAATCAAAATCAAATTCCATAATCATTTATCCATCCATCCGAGCAATTGATCAATTTCTCTCTCCTTGTGATTTTGCAGGACGAGCTGTAGGAAGTGCATTTTTTACCTGACATCCAGAGATAAAAGAACTCTCATGAAATTGTTCCTCCAAAAAATTTTCCCTTTATTTTTTCTTAGCTTTATTTTAAGCTTTTGTAGGACTTTTCTCTCTTAAAGGGAAAAAAAAAAATTGAAAGCTGCATTTGTAAAACATTGTTGGCTTTAATTTGGTTGGTTTAAATCCCGATTTAACTCTATCTATCTTGAGCCGCCCATTTAGAAGAAAAGAAGAGATTATGTGCCTTTTTTTTTTCATCACATTTATGAAATAGTTTGGAGGACATTGGAGAGCTCTATCAATAATTTTGCGTGTTTTAGTTCTTCTTTAATTTCAGTTATATTATTATTGGTCTGCTGTTAAATCTATTACGAAAAATGACATCGACCAGATGAGATTGCCCCTCACGTCTATTTGTAGGTTCGAGTCATGTCTGCTCAATTATTGATCTGCTGTTAATCTAATACGAAATATGTCAATGACTAGATGAGATTGCCTTTCGCGTCTATGTATAGGTTCGAGTCATGTCTGCTCACTGTGACCGTTTGGTGGCATTTTTTTCAAAGCTTGTTTTTTTTTTCAAAAAAAAGAAATAGCTGACTAGACCTCTCAAGAGTTATAACTGTACACATTTTGCTTTCAACCTTGTATTGTATTTGTCAATTTCAAAAGGAATTAGAGACCGGAACCGGAGTTGAGAATGAGACCAATATGCCACTAGGGATGGGCATTTCTGCCGAAATCCCCATCTCCAATTTCCCTAAAAAAAAAAACCATCTCCAAATGGGGGAGGATGGGGCCAAATGTCATCCTCAAATTGAAATGTTATAACTTATAAGCAATATTTTTACACTAATGCTAGATAATCTAAAAATTTAGTCTAAATTTAACTCAAATGATATAGTAAATGGTTTTTTTATTAACAACATCATCTCATGTTGATGAAAATTCACTTGCAAGAAAAATATGAAAAAAAAAATTCGAATTGGAAAAAGAAGAAATAGAGATGGGGATGGGGATACCTCCCATAAGCTCCCACATCCCCATTTTCTGAGATGGAAAAGGGGACCAATATCCATCTCCATTTCTCCAATGCCCTTTCTATAGGCCACATTCCAAAATTTTCTTCCAATTTGAAACATTATTTGTGACGTTAATACAAAAGTACACGTAATTCATTCGTTACCGTATGAATTATCAAAACAGGCCACATTCCAAAATTTTCATCCAATTTGAAACATTATTTGTGACGGTAATATAAAAGTACACGTCATTCACTCGTTACTGTATGAATTATTAAAATCACATACCAAATCATCTTACAAATACAAAGAAAGTTGCACATCATAAGTTTTCCCGTGTGGCGATTGATCTATAACACTAGTGTGCAAATCATAGGGTGATAGGATACATGGTTTTAACATCTATAACACTAGTGTACAAATCATATGATAGAATAAAAGGTTTCAACAACATACAACTAAGAAACATAGTGAAATTTTATATAAACAAAACCCACCAAAGTTAAAGGCAAAGTCTAACATTTAGTCTCACTGAAACTTGAAATTTCCATGTACATTATACAAAATTAGCCATAATAGCTGCTTATTTTGTTGTGATTTTATTCAAGAAAAAAATTAATTAATTTGGACAAAATAATTTCATATTTCTTTCTGTTTTTCCTCCAAAGTTCGGTTGATTTCCAGCAACTCGTACACTTTCAATGGCTTAGTTAAATGAAAATCCATTCCAGCTTCAGCAATCTTGCTTGCTTCCTCACCTATTCCATGGGATGTCAATGCAATTATTGGAATATGCACACTATAATGCTTTTCCTCCTTTCTTATTAGTCTCGTTGCTTCGTATCCATCCATCATCGGCATCTGTCACGCAAAAATAAATAAATAACTTCGCAAGAATAATCTATAATCTGGGTAGTCACAAAACTCGTGAAATATGGTCCAAAATACTTACTATTATAGTATTATGCAAATGAAAATACATTTGAGAAAAAGTTAAGTGAAATTACCTCACAATCCATCATAATATAATCATAAGGTAGAGCTTTTGAATGTCCTTCCTTTCTTTGATCACTTAAAGTTTTGCAAACTTGATCAAAAGCATGTTTCCCATTTGTGCAAACTTCAACATATGCTCCATTTTTTCTTAGAGTAGTGAGAGTCAACTTTAGAATTATTGCATTGTCTTCAACAACAAGAATCTTCTTACCACTCAAAGGCTTCTCCTCACCGCCTTTTTTATCGCTATGCATTACTATTTGCTTGAGCTGAGATGAAGAAGTTACAGTGTCAGTCTCCAAGCTGATCTTCAACTGTTTTAAAGGATTCGGTTCTTTGTAATGATGAACATCTTGAGATAGTGTTACGTTGCATTGTGATGTGGATGTACCCTTGCATTCGGGTAGTAGTTTTAGTGCTTCAACCAAGCGCGATCCATGAAATGGTTTGTTTATCACATGATCACAAGGAGGAACCAGCCGGTTCTCTTCTTGCCCTTCGTGCTCTCTTACATGAGCATTGCGGATGAATGGATTATCTAACCAAATAACCTTACATACCCAACAAGCAGAATTTTCTTTCTTGAAGTTGGTCAAAATTCTATACAACTCAGAAGAAGAACCAACATGTGCATCAATCACCACTAATGTAAAGCTCGAGAGACTTCTCGAGTTGCTTCTCGAGTTACTTTCACTTGTTGCTACTATTTCAGAGTTGTTAGATGCAGACTTTGTCAAGTTCTCGATAAAAATTGAATCGGATTTTCCTGAATAATCACAAATATAGGCAGGATCCATCTTCCTTTTCAACTTTTTCAGCTCTTGATGAAGAATTTTCTCTTGCTTTACAATTGTTACTTTTATCTTTAAGTTGTTCTCAATGTACCTCTTCAAAACTCTTCTCCTCTCCTCACCAGCTATAAAGAGAATCATATGTGATCCCTCCGGTTTAGGCGCAGAGTTCCAAAACGATGTAAAATGTTGATGAAACCTATTTCGATACCAATCATTATGCATTTTCGGAGATTCTTCGTTAGTATTAGTAGACTCAGGCTCACATATGGTAAGAAGAACATTGAACTTGAAACAAGTGCCTCTTTCACCAGGCTCTTTGTCAACAATTGTTATGTCTCCTTTCATCAAATGTACCTACAAAAATCAACTTGAATAATCAGATTAACAGCTAATATATTTCATTTTTGTTAATATATATTGAACTAAACATGTTCAAAGTTACTTACCATAGATTGAACAATACCAAGCCCCAAACCACTACCTTCATGTCCAAGAGATGTTTCCTTAACTTGAACAAATTCTTCGAAAACAGAATTTCGCTTGTCTTTAGGAATTCCCTTGCCTGTATCATCCACCTCGAAATCAAACTCCATTACATTAGGACTTTGCTCAACTGAATGAAGTGCATCTAAACCATTGAAACCCCCCTTATTCTTGAAGAATGAGGATGATAAGCACTTTGAAATAACGTTATGATTAGAAGCAATAATCTCTTTCTCGAAACTCTTTTTCTTTACAACTGCGCGAACTGAGACATGACCTTCTGATGTAAACTTGATGGCATTACTAAGCAAGTTGCATAAGATCTGTTTAAGTTTTACTCGATCACCTCTTACGAGACATATACCCATAATAGAGCCATCGGAAGGATCAAGAACAACGTCTACACCTTTCTTTATTGCCACAACATAAAACATATCAACTACTTCCTCAAGAAGTTGAGCTAAGTTGAAATCTTCTACTTGAAGTTCCATTTTTCCAGCTTCAATTTTACTCATCTCTAGAACTGAATTCAATATGCCTAAACCATTTTAAACAAAGATTTTCAAATAAGATTCAATAATTGATTAATGCACATGTGAAGCCAGAATAGAAAATAAATAAATAACTTTATATGCAAGCAAACTATGTAAAAGATAGCAAACAAACTGACCTAGGAGATCAACTGTACAAGTTCTTATCTGACTCAAATTTTCTGCTAACTCTGATTGAGGACTGGCATCGTCTTGACAAACCTCTACCAAACCTGTAATGGCTGCCAATGAAGCACGCACATCGTGGCTTGCCTTAGCAAGAGCAAAAGTTTTGTTCATACTCTTGCGTTCTGCTTGATGGGTCGCGTTCATTTGCTTTACGAGAGCAGCACATAAGTACATTTCCCTCTTTGCAGCTCTTCCAATTAAGAAAATGAAGATACCAATAGAGACTATAACAGTCAAAAACATAAACACAAGAAGCATACGCGATGCCCTCCCGTCTTTGCTCACAAGACTTTCCAATCCATCCCTAGAATATGACAATACATATACCTGGAAAATAGATCATACCCTTGTTAGAGTTCTGCCAATATATCAGTCATTAACATTAAATCTGTCACAGTTGTTATATATCATCACCAAAATGTAAGACACTTATCAATAAGATGATTGATTGTGCAAGAATTTTATCGAACACATTGCTTAGTATACGTTTAAGGACATACCGAGAAAATAGACCATACCCTTGTTAGAGTTGTGCAAGTATATCAGTCATTGACATTAAATCTGTCATAGTTGTTATATATAATTCACTAAAATGTAAGGCACTTGTCGATAAGATGATTGATTGTGTGTGCAAGAATTTTATCGAACACATTGCCTAGTAAACGTTTGAGGACATACCGAGTGAACTCCAGCAACCTCAAGCGTGGAGCAGAAGAAAATGTACTTAACTCCCAAGACTTTGCCATGAACAGGACTTAATCTCCCATCATTCGTACAAGAAACGAGAGCAACAGACCCTTGAACATGATGACCATTATTATGTTTATACTTCGGTAAAGTTGTCACGAAAACTGAGCTTCTACGAGCAATTATCCGCGTATCTTTAAGTTTTGTTCCAATTATCACTTTCCCATCTGCAGAAGCCAAATGAAAATCCCCTCCATGGAAATCCAAGGCCGCGAAACGATCAGCGACATAACTGTCCGGGATTCCAAGGGAGATAATCCCCCTCCCATCCATAGCCACAGTGCTGAAAAACAAGCTCTCCTGTGGTTTGTTCCATTTAGTCCCTATTGAAGAATAACCACTGCTTGTACTATTTAAGGACTGTTGAAACCAGCTTTCGTTTACGAAAATCATTGGCTGTGGAAAAACAACTGCCTCCCCGTACAACATTCCCGTGTCGCGATTCACAGGCTGAGTGTAGCAGAATGAAGACATTGAAGTGTTGGAATATACAGCAAGTGTTTGACCACCATCTTTGTAGTATGTGAACATCAGGCCATCTAATCCTATGTAAGAAACCTGTGATACATGAGGAATTGTTGCAAGTGCTAGAAATAATCTTGGAGCAACCTGAAAATAGAAAAAAAACACAAACACAAACACTTTCAATTCACAGCTTCATCATCCATTCATGATTTATACATTGAAAAAATGTTTAAAATTTATCAGAAACCTCCCTGGATAGGTATTTCGTTCGCTGTCTATTTTTCTAACTAGGCTCGATAATTCGATCAAAATTTCATGAAAACACGACTTCATTATCCGTTCATGATTACACATTGAAAAAATTCATTAACTTTCCTGGAGGAAAATTCTCATAAAACTATTGACCAGAAACCTCCCTCGATAGGTTTTTCGCTCACTGTCTATTTTTCTAACTAGGCTCTATAATTCGATCAAAATTTCATGAAAACGCAGCTTCATTTTCCATTCATGATTACACATTGAAAAAATTCATTAACCTTCTTGTAGGAAAATTCTCATAAAACATTTAAAATTTATCGAAAACCTCCTTGTATAGGTATTTCGCTTGGTACTTTCTATTTTTCTAACTAGGCTCTATAATTCGATCGAAATTTCATGAAATTGCAGCTTCATTATCCATTCATGATTACACATTGACAAAATTGATTAACCTTCTTGGAGGAAAATTCTCATAAAATGTTTAAAATTTATCAGAAACCTCCATGTGTAGGTATTCCGTTCAATACTTTCTATTTTTCTAATTAGGCTCTATAATTCGTTCCAAATTTCATGAAAAAACAGTTTCATTAACCATTCATGATTACACATTGAAAAAATTCATTAACCTTACCTTCCTAGAGGAAATTTCTCGTAAAAACGTTTAAAATTTATTAGAAACCTCCTTAGATAGGTGTTTTGCTCACTAAAGGCTCTATAATTCCATCAAAATTTCATGAAAAGTGAACAAATATTACACTTGTAATGTTGTTTATAGTAAAAAAAAACTGACCTTATCTCCAATGGTAGCAAATGAAAGTTCAGTGCCATTTAGAAATGAACTCAAAGATCTTGCTAAATTGATTGCAGATGAATTCAGAGGAAGCAGCAGTCTAGCAGTGCTTTCGATCTCCGAAAAAGAATGGTTTCGAACTCCATATGATTCCCGAAGAGTTTCTTGTTCAGTTTGTTTGGTCATCAACCACAACTTCAATGTCACAAATCCACAGAAACCCTGCAACATTTTCAATACACATCAATCACTGAAGAAATTCAAGTACAACATTTATAGCTAAAACAACTAAGTTGGAGAAAATAATATATATATATATATACCAAAATGAAGATAAAACAAAGTGGCCTAAGAAGAATTTTTGGGCACAGCCTCTTTGGATTGAACTTCAACTTCATGACTGATAAATTCTTTTTTGCTTAGTATCTGCATATAAACAACATCTTCACTCATCAAATTTTGCTTCTTTTCTTGCAAATATGATTTCAAAAGTTGTAGAAATTGAAATTGAACACTTACCAACTTGTATATATGGAAGAAGAAAGAAAGAAAAACCAGTTTTGAAAATGGTGATATAAAAGTGGGAGAAAATCATGCACAAAATCTGCTTATAGTTTGAACTGCTAGAGTAGAGAGAAAGCAGGAACAATATCTTTTGGGATTTTTTTTTTTAAACAATAAAAAAAAAAAAAAATTTGATGATACAAATGGTAAAATCTGATTAATTAACCTGTAAATATTCTGATCATATCAAAGATATTGTGATTTTGATTGCATACATTTACTTGACCAAATAAGATATTTTTAATGGAAAAGTATATTTAACATGAATAAACCACCGCGCTCAATATAGTTTGGTGGTGAAAGACGAACAATTATATTTATCACTTATCCACCTCATCATTTTTTGCTATAAAAAGCAATGCAATTGGATCAAATAATACTTACAAGGCACCCATCAGAGAAAAACTGGGTGAAAGAAATTCATCCGGTCTCACAATGTCTGTTCATGTTGCCGAGATCACAGGGTGGTATAAAAAAAGGAAAAACATGAACATGAATAAATAAACATAAACCTTGTACAATGCAAAAGTATATATTTTTACATTAACAAGTAGAATAGAACACAAAAGAAAAGGTCAAACATTACAAATTTACAAGACTAGAAACAGAAGAAAAATCATCTTATTTGCTTCCAGTAATGGTGGATTTGGGTTTCTTCACAATCAAAACAGGGCACTTCACATGTTGTGCACAATGGTTGCTCACACTCCCCAGGAAAGCCCTGCATGCCAAATAAAAATATATATTAGTACCTAAAAAATATTAAATAATTAATTAATTGTTATTTAAAAGGAAAAAATTAATGTGGAATTTATTGTTTAGGAGAGGAAGAATTATACTTGGATGAAATTGATGGAAGATAGATTTTCTCTTTTACAACTAGAAGAATTTATTTATTTTTTGTTAAAATATTGTTCAATTTAACCCCACAAAATTAATTAATTCTTACTTTTGGATTATTATTATATTGTATGTGGGTACATGTAATGCAAAATTATTCTTTCACTTTCAATTTTTCTAACAAAAAGAAAGTAATCCACAATCAATCCACACCACTATACGTATTTAATCATCAATAATTATAGACTTATCGGCATTAGACCCCCTGAATTGTAAGCAATTTTGTAATGTGCCTCCTGAATGTTTTTTTTTTTTAGGCATTAAACCCCCTGAAATCTTATTTTCTTTACACCACCTTTTATGTAGATGCCCCCTCTCAGGGGGCAATAAAACAAACTGATGCAAAGAAAATAAGAGTTTAGTGGGTTTAAGGCCTAAAAAATACATTCAAGGGGTACATTGTAAATCCGCGTACAATTCAGGGGTTCAAACGCCAATCAGTCATAATTATATGTATTTAATTATCAATAATTAGTAGAATCATCAAGATGTAATAGTGGGACCCACCTCTTGATCCAACCATAGCCATGGCTTCCCATAACCAACACGTCAGCACCGAGCTTCTCCACCATATCGCAGATCACGTCCCTTGGATCACCGTCCCCTACTCTTGCCTCCACCTTAACCTGACACAGATCAGAGGGCAAAAATGTCAAACTAACAAACAAAAAGGAAATGACTAAAACACCCTCAACAACAACACAGTAGAATTTACTCACCTCGCCACTCTGTTCTCTACACAACTTTTTAGCCTTCTCCATCACTCCATTAGCCATGTCACTGATGTACTTATCCATGCTGGCCATGATATCAGATGAAAACAAGTACCCTGAAAACACACAAATATATTTACAAAAATACCCTTCAAAAACAAGGAAGTAAACATCGATAATACTTATCATCCCAAGACTTTAGTAATGTTTTCTGAATTTTCTAATAATATTTACGGACAATATATATCTATCGAAACCGATATCTATTTTTATTACCTGTGCCGTCCAGAGTAGGGTAAACCGCTCTGGGAGGCTTGGCATAGAGGAGGATGAGGGTATCGTTGGAATTTTGAGAAATCACATTCTTTAGGCACCATGTGAGAGCGTACATGCTCTCTTCACCTTCATCAACTGCCACGATTATCCTCCGCTCTTTCGCCGTCGCCGCCACGTTAGCCATTGATCGGATATTTGATTTGATTAGACGGTTGAAAATAGTAATTGGAAGTTGAAGTTTGAAGATCGAAGATTTTTTTGAGGTTGTTTATGAAGTATAATTAGGTAGTGAAGGGAAAGGGTATTTATATTACAAAGTTTGGTAATACTGTTGGCGATTTGAGGGCTTTTTGGTCTTTTGAATGAGTAACTGGTTTCTAAGACAGTGGGCTCAGCTGCTGTTTCCTACTTGTTGAATATTGAATTGTTAAATTATTCAATTTATGTTCTTTTTCTAGGAGACATCGAGACGGCGACGGCGCATATGAATAAATGGTTTATTAGGGCTATCGAGATGAAGAAATATTAATCTTTTTCTATTTGGTATTTATAGTAGTGTCAAATTATAAAATAAAAATAATAATAATAATAAAAGAGTAATGTTATATTGTCTAAATTTGGTGCTCAAATGATGTGGCAACACTCTAGACTGTTCATTTAAATTGTATTAGATTTGTATGATTTAAATGAATGGACTAAAGTGTTGCCACATCATTTGGATATCAAATTTGGACAATGTAGCATTACTCATAATAAAATAGAATCTAAAGATTATTTGGATTTTAAAAAATCGGTTAACCACTAGATTATAAATTAATAATAAAATTATAAAAATAATCCAATATACTTTGAGTGGGATTTGTGGCTCTTATTGCAAGGATTGATGGATTGAATCAAATTATTAAACTATGATAATATTTTTCAATTGTAGATAATGATGAATCTTGTAGCCTTTTGTCTTAGAAACTTTGATTGTATGTGGCTCACGTGTCCCTTTTGTGGGCTCAAAGTGAAACATAGAGCATCAAGTAACAATTTTTGTTTTCAACCATTTTTCTAAACAAGAAGTAACAATTAAGAGGATCAAAATTTGTTTGATTCGCACATTATAAAAATGGTTGTATACTTCGCCTTTACATTCGTGATAGGGATTCGAATTTCATATTTATTTATAAAATCACAAAGTATGGGAAGAGTTGGAGACGTACTATGTTTATAGTCGGTGATATTTATGTTAAAAGTGATATATAAAATTATATACATATATCTATTTTAAACATCAAATGGTATTGGGAAATTTGAAGACAAGATAATTTGAATTTGTTTAATATGTTGTTATATGAAATTAGGAACAAGTTATATGTTTAACCAACAAAAAAAAATATATGTTTTTTTTTGGTTGAAGTATTATATAAATTTTGGGTTTTTTTTTTTTTTTTTGTGAGAGAAAGACTCGAACTCGCGATCTCATGGTGCATGTGTGAGAAATTTACCACCAAACCAACCTCACCTCATCTCGTTTTACTTTTAAAAGTATGTTTAAGTCAATATGAAATTCATCAAAAATCATTATATTCTCAGTTATTTTTATCACAATCACATCATTATTCTCAAATGGTACATACATGAGTGAACCAATATCTTTTATAAATGACATTATTATATAAAGGATTTAGATTCTCTCGTCACCTCATAATGTCCTCACATAAATCAATGGTCTTAATTAATTTTACAATAATGCTACATTGTCCAAATTTGGTGCCCAAATGATGTGGCAACACTCTGGGCCATTTATTTAAATTGTATTAGATTTACATAAATTAAATGAATGGCCTAGAGTGTTGCCACATCATTTGGGCACCAAATTTGGATAATGTAGAATTACTTTTAATTTTATATTCGATAGAGTAAAAACATAAAAATTAATAGAAACAATTCAAACCATTGATTTATTATATCAGACACATGACAATATATTATGAAGGTGGGGACAATTAAAATGAGAAGATGATCTAGATTCGTATATAAAATGTTTGGATTTTGTTACCATACATAAATTTCTTTCAATTTTTTTTTTTTCAATTTTTCCATTGTAATTTTGAGATATTTCATAAATTTCTTTTAGGGATGGCAATGGGGCGGGTTCGGGGCGGGGTGGCCCTCCTCGCACCCCACCCCATTTATTTTTTGAAAACTCATCCCCTCCCTTAATAGATGGAGTGGGGCGGGTTCGGGGCGGGGTATGCTTTCCCCATCCCCACCTAATTTACCCAATTTAACCTATTTATCTAAATTATTTATTAAAATCTTTTCAAAAAAAATTATTTATTAAAATAATAAATAGTTATCCCAATGAATATGATATAATATATAAAGTAATTCCAAAAAACTATTAAAAATCATCTCATAAATATAAATCTCAAAACTAAATAAATAAATTATATCATTTTAAAATATAAACAAAATAATAAAATAAATAAATATTATATTTTAAGAGGGGCGGGGCGGGGCGGGGATTATAAAACCCATCCCCGCCCCACACCCATTGCGGGTTTTGTTATCTATTCACATCCCCACCCATCCCCACTCCATAAATGTGGTTCCTCACGGGGCTCTATTCCCACGGATTATTTTGCCATCCCTAATTTCTTTCAATTTTTTTAATTATATTTTTTAAATACTGACATCTCTTAAATACAATCGAGTGAAATACAATAACCCAAAAAAAAAAAAAAAAAAAAAAAAAAAAATCTAATCTTACAAAATATTTTTAATGGCATAAGGGTATCAAATGGGTCGGGTTGGATTGATCAAACCATAATTGTAAGGCACAATCGAGTTTGAGGGCCAGGTTAGAGACCCACTTTCATTTTTTTTTCTTTGGGTAAAGCTCAACCCTCAAATGAGCTATGTTCACAGCAGGCTTATCTAGCGTAATTCAGGCCAGCCGGCCAACCAAAACAGCCAATAAATCACGTTCCCAACCTAAATCCAAAAAAATAAAATAAATAAACAACCAGATCACAACCGTTGAAATCAATATCAACGGTCTCAAACCAATAACCCACCCAATGACTGCCAACTACCACCAACCCCAAAGATCTTGATTGGAGTCCATTTTTCTCACATCCTTCAAGGGGAATTTGGATCTTTTGCTGAGCTGATTTTTGTCCTGTCCTATATAGATCAGTTGACATGTGTAATAAATGGCTATCATTTATTTCATTTTCATTATTTTTAAATACAAAATCCTATTCTCAAGTGTTTTAGATCAAGAAAAAAATCATCATAGCAGAAGATCCTGATCTCTTCAAGGCGGTGAGCATTACCCCCTCTCCGATGGATGCCAAGTGTCCAAAAGTTAACTAAGGGTTAACTAACACTACAGCAGTTAGAAATTTCAATAAATAAATAAGGGTAAATATGTAAATTCGTAAAAATAACTTAAATTAATTGTTTTTAAGAAGTATTAAAATTTTAAAAAAAGTAACATTAAAAAAAAAAAAAAAAAAAAACATAAATCAGAAATTAAACTCTTCTCAATTCTCATCGTATTCTCTCTAGCAATTTCTCTCTCCGGCGGTCTCCCCCGGTGGCACCAACCCCGGCGGTCTTCTCTAGCGGCGATCATCTGTCGTCACACCACCACCGTCTTCTTCTTCTTCGGCTGTTGCCATCTTCTCTCTACCGACGCCGATCTCTTCGGCGGCCAAAGGTTGGTTTGGGTGGCTTCTGGTGCGGTTTTAAGTTATGGTAGGGTTGTTGATGGTGTGGTGGTGGTGGTCGAATTGGTGTGGGCGTTGATTGGTGGAGATGGTGATGTGGGTGTTGATTGTGATGAACAAACCATGGTGATTCCAATTTCAAATATTTTTTTTGTTTCAATTTTGAGTTTAGTTTTATGAAGAAAATAATGTTTTTAGTTGATGTTGTGGGTGACAGTGATGAACAGATTAATGGTGATTCCAATTTCATTTATTATTATTTTTTTTTGTGTGTTTCAATTTTGAGTTTAGTTTTCTGGGGAAGACAATGTTTTATATGATGTTGTGGGTGATGGTGATGACAGATTAGTAGTGATTCCAATTCCAATTTTTTTTTTTTTTTTTTTTTTCTGTGTTTCAATTTTGGGTTTAGTTTCCTGGAGGAGACAATGATGTTGTGGGTGATGGTGATGAACAGATTAGTAGTGATTCCAATTCCATTTTTTTTTTTTTTTTTTTTCGTGTTTCAATTTTGGGCTGTAGGTAATTTTATAACAGAAGGGTAAAATTGGTAGAGCAATATTTGTTAACCTCTGGTTAACTTTTGAAGACTTGGCATCCAATGGGGAGGGAGGTAATGCTCAACACTCTCTAAGGGTGTGTGAGAAAAATGAACTCTTTTGATTGGTACGACAACACAAACCCAGCAGCAGCCAATCAACACTCGCCACGTCATCAATAGCACTTGCCCGTATATAAAACCTCCCCTTTCTCTCCCTCCCCATATATCTCTGTGTCCAAAAAAAAAAATTCCAGGGTTGGTGGTGTTTCTTAAAATAAATTCAATTTTGCACATTTTCTGTCTATCTCTCTCACTGAAATCCAAATCCACCTAGAAATCCATCTGGGTTTTGGCTTTCGATCGCTTTTTGGTGGGAAAAAAATAATCTTTTTGAATAAAAAAAGTGAAAAAATAAATAAATTAAAAATCGATGTTTTTGTTTGATTGGTTTTATGGAATCCTTACCTCTCTTGGATTGAGGCAAAAAGAGGCCAATATCATGTTTCTCGGCCTCGACAACGCCTTCAAAATGATGCTGCTTCGCAAGTTGAAGGGTGAGAGATTTTATTTTTATTTTTCCATTTGGGGGGTTTTTTTGTTCTCTGGTTTATTTTTTTTTGGATTTATTTTTTTTTGTTTTCTCGAATCGGAGATTAGTTCAACACCAGCCAACGTTGGTTCACCTTGGTTCGACGTTTTTTTTTTTTTTTTTTAAATTTTTAATTTTTTTTTATATTATTATTATTATTTTTTATTTACTATTTTTTCCGAATCCGAGACTTGTTACGACTCAGAGATTTGTTCAATACCCGCCAATGCAGTACTCAACATCAGAGGAATTAAGCATCGGAAAAATCAAGTTCAAAGTGTTTGATTTGGGAGGTCATCGGATTGCTAGAAGAGTTTGGAGAGATTACAATGCCAAGGTATATTCAGATTGCTACTAAGTGTAACTTACCTAAACCTCAAGGGGTGCTGTGCAATTTGCCCTATTTTTTATTTTATTTAACTATAAATAATTTTACTTAAATCTATAGACTAATATACTATTTCTGCTGCGTAACCAGTGTTATTTAAAAAAAAAAATTCATGTTTATTTACTGTTTAAATGCCATGGACAGTGTATTTATATTGTTTTATTTATTCTATTTCGTTTTTCATATTTATATTGTTTTTTTTGTTTTCATGTTTATTGCCATTTCAGTTGATCAAGATTTACAGATTTTCTATCACACTTTATATTAATATAGAATTTTCTTTATTGCGATGAGTATTCTTCTCAACTAATGTTATTATGTGTTTGTAATCATCTAAATATGTGTCTAATTTTCTTCTTGTGACTGTATATTTGCTTGTATAAATTCAATTTGTAGGCTTTTTTTTTAAGCTGATATGAGACATTTCTTTGTGAAGGTGGATGCAGTTGTATACGTGGTAGAAGCATCTGACTTTGGCAGGCATGCTGAGTCAAAAGACGAGCTTGATGCTCTTCTCTCCGACGAGTCATTGGCCATTGTTCCCTTCCTTATTTTGGCCAATCATATCATCTCCGAGGAGTTGTTGCTATCTCGCCTTGGCCTCACCAACCTCACCACTGGCAAGGGTATGGTGAATCTAGGCGACACAAATGTTCGTCCCCTTGAGGTATTCAAGTATACCTCAAGACAGGGTCGCATAGATGGCTTCAAGTGGCTCTCCCAGTACATCAAGTAGTAGTAAGAAGTAGAAAACTAGCATTTTCTTGGTCTTTTTTTTTTTTTTTTTTTTTTACTTTAAATGTTGTTTCACACGGAATTGAGATGATACATTTTCTTTGTGAGTTTGAGATATACTTATTTTGTCCCCTTCTTTCCCCTGTGAAATGACATACATATATGCACCCTTCATGCTTAAATGTGACTTCATGTTTATTTATGTTGTGGTGTTTAAGAGAACCTTACCAGAGACTACTCGAATCATCTTATTCCTCACCATTCCCATGTTATTTAGTCTCAGGTTTCTGTTTATTAGCATCAGTTCTGCTAATGGAAGGATGATTCATTGCAATTAATCTTTATGAATCCATTAGACTCATTTCTTGACTATCAAGATTTTAGGGTTCAATAATATTGTTAATTTAGGGCCTGATGAATTAAAAGATTGTATGTTTTGTGTGATTTGTTATTAAAAGATTGCAGCATTGGCAGATTATCTGATGTACTATACCTTGATGATTCCAAATGGATAATTCCATGCTTTATTTATGTAAGTGGTGTTGAGTTTAATATGGTAGACAGACAGGCAAGCAATCTGTATTCAAGCTATTGTATAGCTATAAATAAGCAATAAAATACAAAGATATATAGATCCAAATTCTATAAATATTGTTTAACTTTCTATTGAATAAGAATATATAAATTATGATCCTTGTCTCCTTGACTTCACAAACGGTTATTTCTTCATTGTACACCAAATGGTTTTTAGATGCTTATCTAGAATTTATCTCAAAGTTTTGTATACTAACTAGAATGATTTTGATTTGATCTCTTAAAAGTTGACCAAGGATGCATCTATTACTATTAATTTCAGATTTCAAGAAAGGGGATATGCTAAGACCACAACTTCTATAATGTAGGTGTAGGGACGTGTTATTGGACCAATCTTATTTCAATAATGCTAGAGGATCTAAAAAAATGACTCAAATTTTGGATCCAAACCTATGTGACAATATTACATGGGATCTTTGAAAAGAGTGACGTGGACCCATGTTGTGTGTGATGTTGCCACATAGGTTTGGGTCCAAAATTTGAGTCACTTTTTTGGGTCCTCTAGCATCATTGATCTTATTTTGTCGGTTGCTATTTATATTGGTTAAACAAATTATGAATTAAAAAAACAATAATGCTAGAGGACCTAAAAAAGTGATTCAAATTTTGGACCCAAACCTATGTGGCAACATCACACACAACATGGGTCCACGTCACTCTTCCCAAAGATCCCATGTGATGTTGCCACATAGGTTTGGGTTCAAAATTTGGATCATTTTTTTGGATCCTCTAACATTACTCTTAAAAATATCCCTGAAACTAGAGTCTTGCTGATTACTATGGGCGCTTTATAAACTACCCAATTACCCATCAAGGCCAGCAAGCTGTATTGCCAAAAAAGAAAAACAAAACAAAACAAAACAAATGGAATTTGAATGGATTTAGATATAAATTGTTTTGCTCAACCAACAGTTGGGGATGTAGCTCACACGGTAAAGCGTTCGCTTAGCATGTGAGAGGTACGTGGATCGATACTCTGCATCTCACTTTCTTTTTTCCTTTTTTTAACCTTTAATGTCAAATTTTAGATTTTTTCTCCAAATTTAATGTCAACTTTTAGGTAGAAAAACTTTTTTTTTTTTTTTTTTTTTTTTTTTTTTTTTTTTACTACAAAGGCATATCTGCTTGGACTGCTCTAGCAGCACAATACGGATACTCTTCCATCCAAAATCTGTCCTCATCAATCAGGAGAGCATTTTTGGTAGAAAAACTTGTTGTATTGAACTGAAAATCTGAAATGGATAATGATATAATACATATAATAAGAACCAAATCTTCTCCATTCCAACACATAACACAAAAATGGCAAATTAAGTTACAAGAAAATGATCCAGTACAACTAAGTTGGTGACTTCCTTGTCTACCAACTTCACTACTCTTTTTTTCACTACATTTTTCTTCCCAAATCCCAACTATATTTGTACACTAATCTATCAACCACCATTTGTTGTTTTTAGATTCTCTTTTAAAAAAAATAAAATCCACCCTCCTCATCTTAAGTACCAATAACATCATCTCTTTTCTTCCTTCTCATCAAAGCTGTATATACTTAGTTTATTAATGGCAGTCTCAAGAAAATATTCAATCTTCAATTTGATTTTCCATAGCCATACTTTGTTGTTTTTCAGGTGATCATTTTTATACCACCATGCATGCATGTGACTATGTGAGCTTGACACTGCTTTTGATCTGTTTTTATCTTGAGAATAAACTGCATGATTAATATTCATTAATTCTTCTAATACTCTTGATTTTTTTCCTCCAATAATGGTTTTTTTTTTTTTTTTTTTGGATGAAAAGGATATTCATATGCAGATAACAACCCTGGTCAAATGGTTGCAAAAGCCCTTTTGTGTTTCAGCAATAAATTTGTGAGTCAACATATGATCATCAATCTTAATTATTAGATAACGAGATTGATCTCGATAGATTAATTATGTTTAACATACGATCTATATATATAAGTCAATTAATGTTTATATCTGTATAGCTTATTATATATTTTTATCTCTTTCAAGCTTAAGTCATCTATCTATAAGAAAATTAATGTTTTCAAACTTCACAACTATTGTATTTTTTATTTTTATGTTCATTAATTTATATGAAAATCAATTTTTGTATCTACATTGTTTTCTTCTCAAATAATACAATTGTCTCAATATTGTAATGTGATATGTTGATGATTTTTTTTTTTTTTTAGTTTTTATAATGTGATGAGTTATTGGTGTTGATTTTGGTCTTCTTCTTATTTTAACTTGAATGGATATCTCCTCTCAATCTTCTATGCTTTTCTGTTGAACTCTCATGACTAAATGGAGATGAGGAGAATATGCTTCGGCCTGAGAGATAGGGGCAGACTCGATCTGGATGAGGAACCGGAAAAATCTGGGATTTATATATATTCGAGTTTTTGAATGCACTATTTAAGCTAAGCTTTCTACAAAGCTTGAGCTAGAAAAAACAAACCAGGAAAGTTGATATAAAAAAAAAAAATTGAAATAATCAACAGAGAGATTGATTTTTTATGAGGAAAAGGTGTTAACACAACTTAGACAATTGTATTTGAGAAGAAAACAATGTGAATTTTTTTTTTTTTTTCATGTAAATCAATTTAGATAAAAAAAAAAAAAAAAAATACAGTAGTTGTAGTTGTGAAGTTTGAAAACAATATTTTTCTTTTTGATGGATGCCTTTAAGCCCGAAAGATATGATGATTTATAATTAAAAACTAAATTTAATAGACTTTGTGTTAGTGCATGGATAAGGTATTTTTGTCCTTACAATAGTTAAATGGCTAGAAAAGAAAAGCTGGAACAGTAGGGATATAAATCATTAAACTACTTTTAAAATGGTTATTTTCGTAAGAAACTCTATTATAAAAAGGATTTGGATTCTCTCATCACATCATCATGTCCTCATATAAATCAATGGTCTTGATTAATTCTATTTTTAGTGAGTGCTATATTAGACATATGACAATATAGTATGAAGGTAAGGGTAATTAAAGTGAGGAGAGGATCTGAATTCCTATATAAAATGCTTGGATTTTGTTACCGAACATAGATTTTTTTTTTTTTTTTTTTTCAATTTATCCATTGTAATTTTGAGATATTTCATAAATTTCTTTCAATTTTTTAAAGGGTGAAATTCATTTTAGTCCCTCTAGTTTGACCTAATAGACAAACTGGTCCCCCGATTTTCAGCTTTATCTTGACAGGTCCCCATAGTTTCCAAAAATCTGTATTTTGGTCCCTGCCGTCTAATTCCGTTAGGGTTTGGAAAGATTCCGTCCAAGACTTGAGGGTAAAATGGAACTTACATAACAAATATAAAAATATGATTAAAAAGTCATTATTAATTAATTTAATTAAAAAATAAACATTAAAAAAAAAAATCCTTATCTCTCTCTCTCTCTCTCTCTCTCTCTCTCTCACGATCTCTCTTCTTCCTTTGACAGATGATTTTTGCAAGCAATTTCAGAATCTTTCTCACTAAGAAATTCAAGTTTGTACGGAGCACTGAGTAATCTATCACCATTCAACACTTCTCCAAGATCTTCCTTCTTTTCCTTCACAGGAGCTGCAATAAACTTCCCTTGATAAATTAAACAAATTTCCACATTTAAATGTAAAGCTTTTTAGGAGAGAAATCAGAAAAGGCAAAAACCAGATGAACAAAAGGGTAGATCAAAATAGCGGTATGTCTCACTGTCATCAATACAAATAACTACAATAGCCAATAAATTTACAAAAATTTCATCACCGAACCATATACATTGTCCAAATCAGCTCAAATGAATTCAACTGAAATGTTCTAAATTATCAAGAATCAAGATAATGTTTCAATGTTTAATCTTTAATAGAAAATTACATGGAAACTGTTGAATACAAAACAGATAGGATCATCAACTTAAAAATAATTTTGAAGACAAATTAAGAGAGTTTCCATCCATATAGGGATATTTCAAACCCAAATTCATCACAAAAAAACACCAAAAAGCCCGTACGAAAACAATCCATCAAGTCAACTACTTAATACTAGGGCGGATTTATTGCAAACTCATTGCTAACTAATAGAAACCACATGTAACGAAAACATGTCATCTGTTTCCAAATCTGAAATATGTGTACGCATAATTTCATTTAGAGCAAAGTCATTCACTTGTAAATTCAGTGACAACAAATATAAACATATGAAATTTCCAATCTCTCTAAACCAATCAATCTGTATCAGTAACTAACAAGATCGAATGCGATTGAATCAATCCAAACCAAAGATCCAAAAACAGATCAAAACAGCACAGATCCAGATCCAACAACCAGAAATGAACAAAAATAGTACTTGGGGTTGTGGAAAGGACCCACTTTGTTGGCGTAGAGAGGGACATAGTCTCCGACCTTGAAGCGATGGTTAGAGCCGTCAGATCTCACATAGGTCTGGAGACTGAAAAGGGTGACCAAAATTGCCACCACAGCATGCGAAGAAGAAGCCATTGAAATTCACTCACCAGAGAGAGAGAGAGAATAGAAATGGGTTTCAATTCAAGGGAATTTGAGGGAAGAAAAAGTGGGTGTGCGTTGAAGCGGGTGTTGCGAGATCTGGGTGATGGTGGTGTTGAACAGTTGAAGTGAAAAACACTTCCCATAAACACTTCTCTAGATTTTAATTTAGTAAATCAATTTTTTAATATTTTAATTTAGTTTTTAATTATTAATATATCAATAATTTAATTTTTCATTTTTTTTTTGAACAAATTTATTTTTTAATTTTTGATATTGTTTTATTTTTTAACTTTTATTGTTTTATTTTTTAATCAGGGGTAGCAGGGTCATTTGACCCTCTGACCTGTCAGATTTCACATTTTTAACGGAAAATTTAACAGAAGGACTTAACGAGGTAATTCTCAAAACCAGGGGACCAGTTTGTCTATTAGGTCAAACTAGAGGGACTAAAATGAATTTCACCCTTTTTTAAATTATATTTTTTAAATATTGACTTCTCTTAAATACGGGTAACTTTAAACATTCTCTGACTGATTAATATGCCATGTAAACAACGTGCCAACCAAAACAGCCAATAAATCACATTTCCCAACCTAAATCCCAAAAAATAAATAAACAACCAGATCACAACCGTTGAATCAAAATCAACGGTCTCAAACCAATAACCCACCCAATGACTGCCAACTACCACCAACCCCAAAGATTTTGATTGGTCCAACAATACAAACCCAGAAGCAGCCAATCAACACTCGCCACGTCATCAATAGTTAAATACACGTGCCCGTATATAAAACCCCCCATTTCTCTCCCTCCCCATATCTCTCTGTCAAAAAAATTCTAGGGTAACTAATTTCAATTTCGCACATTTTCTCTCTATCTCTCTCACTAAAATCCAAATACACCGAAAAATACATCTGGGTTTTGGTTTTCGATCGCTTTTTGGTGGGAAAAAAACAATCTTTTTTAATAAAGAAAGTGAAAAAATAAAAATAAGAATCGATGTTTTTGTTTGATTGGTTTTATGGAATCCTTGCCTCTCTTGGATTGTGGCAAAAAGAGGCCAAGATCTTGTTTCTCGGCCTCGACAACGCCGGAAAAACGACGCTGCTTCACATGTTGAAGGATGAGGTATTTTATTTTTATTTTTCCATTTTTGGGGTTTTTTTTTTCTCTGGTTAATTTTTTTTGACGTTTTTTTTTTTTTTTTGGATTTTTTTTTTTTGACGAATCAGAGATTAGTTCAACACCAGCCAACGCAGTACCCAACATCAGAGGAATTAAGCATTGGAAAAATCAAGTTCAAAGCGTTTGATTTGGGAGGTCATCAGATTGCTAGAAGAGTTTGGAAAGATTACTATGCCAAGGTTTGTTTTTTATTTTATTTTATTATAAATAATTTTTGTAGTTGCATTGAATCCGAAAAAGGTGTATCTTTTTCTGAATTTTTGATGTGATTTTATGCATGAATGTGCCTGTTTTGAAATCTTTTATGTGGGTTGTTTTCAGATTTTTATGTATAATTCATTTGGTAAGGGTGGTGTGAATTTGTTAGATAATTAAGGAAGGAATGTTTGGTGTTTTTTTTTTTCCTATTTTGAATAACATGATTCATATCTCGTGTTTCTATTATTTTTGGAGTTGATACACCGCTTTTCAATAAAAGGAATTATTACAGTAGTGCCAATGTTATTATGTTAATATGTTTAGACTCTTTGGTGTGGAATTCTGTAAAAAGGAAGATGAAATGATGATGCAAATCAGTTTTGAGAGAGGCACTAGAAAACTACATGTGTTGATGTGAATCATGTGATTGTAAATAGAAGTGTTTCCTGAAATAGTTATCCTGAAAAAGTGTTTTAGGGCAGAAAAAATTTCAGAAAGTAGAAAAGAATTATCATGAATAGTTATTCAAATTGTTTACCAGTGTACATTTGAAAGACTTTGCTGCCTCCATAATCCCAGATAATGTTTTTCTTGTGATTATTCTAATTCATGGGAGGCAAAGAAGAAATGAAAATGGGAGTTCGCTGATAGTGCCTTTTTCTTGGTTAGAAGGTGTCCTAATAGTACCTTGCCTGACGTATAATTTTTCTTGACGTTTTATTTGATGTTTACGTAAATTACACTGTGACTTTCATCTATATTTACTGATTTTTTATCGTACTTTTTATTAAATATAGAATTTTCTTTGATGAGTATTCTTCCCAAATAACGTTGATATGTGTTAGTAATCATCTAAATATATGTGTGTGTGTGTAATTTTCTTCTTTTGCCGGTATATTTGCTTGTGTACATTCATTGGTAGGACTTATTTAAACTGATATGAGACATTTCTTTGTGAAGGTGGATGCGGTTGTGTACCTGGTAGATGCATTTGACAAGGAGAGGTTTGCTGAGTCAAAAAGGGAGCTGGATGCTCTTCTCTCTGACGAGTCATTGTCCAATGTTCCCTTCCTTATTTTGGGCAACAAGATTGATATCCCATATGCTGCCTCAGAAGATGAGTTGCGATATCACCTTGGCCTCACCAACTTCACCACCGGCAAGGGTAAGGTGAATCTAGGCGACACAAATGTTCGTCCCCTTGAGGTATTCATGTGTAGCATCGTCCGCAAAATGGGTTACGGAGATGGCTTCAAGTGGCTCTCCCAGTACATCAAGTAGTAGTAAGAAGTAGAAAACTAGCATTTTTTCTTTTTTCCTTTAAATGTTGTTTCACACAGAATTGAGATGATACATTTTCTTTGTGAGTTGGAGATACTTATTTAGTCCTCTTCTTTCCCCCGTGAAATGACATACATGCACCCTTCATGCTTCGATATGACTTCATGTTTATTTATGCTGTGATGTTTAAGAGAACCTTACCGGAGACTACTTGAATCATCGTAATCCTCACCATTCCTATGTTATTTAATCTCTCAGGTTTCTGTTTATTAGTATCAATTCTGCTAATGGAAGGATGATACTTGCAACTGATCTTTATGAATTCATTAGACTCATTTCCTGATGAATGGATGGAGGGGCAGGTTTGAATGATTTGGCAGATTATCTGATGTACTACACCTTAATGATCCCAAAAGGATAATTCCATGCTTTATTATGTAAGTGGTGTTGAGTTTAAGTACATAGATTATGGTAGACAGGCAAGCAATATCTGTATTCAAGCTATAGTATAGCTAGAAATATTCAATAAAGTTATAAATATATGGTGTTTGGCTGCCAAATTCAATAAATGTTGTTCAACTTTCTATTGAATAAGAATGTGTAAATTATGATCCTTGACTTCACAAACGATTATATTTTTCAACATAATTAATAGTGATTATGTTAAAATCTATAGTAAATACCAAACGGTTTTTGAATATAGATGCTTATCTAGAATTTATCTCAAAGTTTTGCATACAACTAGAACGATTTTGATTTGATCTCTTAAAAGTTGACTAAGGTTGCAACTATTACTATTAATTTCAGATTTCAAAAATAGGGACAAACTTAAAACCACTTCTTCTATAGAGTTCACTTTTCCTCGCCTCCCCTTCAAGTGGGGTGAGTATTACACTTCTCCCAAAAACATGACATGTGTCCATGGAGGGGGTAAATTTGTCCAAACCCTTTATCATTTTAGACAATTTTATCCCTCAACAGATACATGTCATGTTTTTGGAAGGGGTATAATGCTCACCCCTTAAAGGAGGGTGAGTAAAAATGGACTCATTTCTATAACGTAGATATAGGGACATATCATTGGACCAATCTTATTTTGTCGGTTGGTATTTTAATTGGTTAAACAAATTATGAATTAAAAAATCCCCGAAACTAGAGTCTTGCTAATTACTATGGGCGCTTTCCTTTGTAAACTTACCCATCAAGGTCACCAAGCTGTATTGCCAAAAAAGGAAAACAAATGGAATTTGAATGGATTTAGATATATATTTGTTTTAATCAATCAACAAATGGGGATGTAGCTCAGATGGTAGAGCGCTCGCTTAGCATGCGAGAGGTACGGGGATCGATACCCCGCATCTCCATTTTCTTTCTTTTTTTTTTTTTTTCTTTTTTTAACCTTTCATGTCAAATTTTAGATTTTTTTTCTTCAAATTTCATGTCAACTTTTAGGTAGAAAAACTAGTTGTATTGAACTGAAAATCTGAAATGGATAATATATATAATAAGAACCAAATCTTCTCCATTCCAACACATAACACAAAAATGGCAAATTAAGTTATACAAGAAAATGATCAAGTACAATTAAGTTGGTGACTTCTTGTCTACCAACTTCACTAATCTTTTTTTCACTACATTTTTCTTCCCAAATCCCAACTATATTTGTACACTAATCTATCAACCACCATTTGTTGTTTTTAGACTTTCTCTTTTATTTTAAAAATAAAAAATAAAATCCACCCTCATCTTAAATACCAATAACATCATCTCTTTTTCTTCCTTCTCATCAAAGCTGTATATACTTAGTTTATTAATGGCAGTCTCAAGAAAATATTCAATCTTCAATTTGATTTCCATAGCCATACTTTGCTGTCTTTCAGGTGATCATTTTTATACCACCATACATGCATGTGACTATGTGAGCTTGACACAGCTTTTGATCTGTTTTTATCTTCAGAAACTGCATGATTTTTTTCCTCTAATGGTTTTTTTTTTTTTTTTTTTTGGATGAAAAGGATATTCATATGCAGATGACAACCCTGGTCAAACGGTTGCAAAAGCCCTTTTGTGTTTCAGCAATAAATTTGTGAGTCAACATATGATCATCAATCTTAATTATTAGATAACGAGATTGATCTCGATAGATTATGTTTAACATATGATCTGTATCTATGAGCGCGTATAATTTAGTGTAGATGATGATCGATGATGCACAGGTTTATAGTGGTTGTGAAGAAGAATTTAGATTGAATGAGAGTGGAAATCTAAATGTACCTGTTGAAGCCACTGAATTATTCTGCAATGGACCTTGCTTAGCTGAGACACAATTTGTACTAAATTGTGTTGATAGAGTCTTCTCTAACTTCTTATTCTCCAACAAAGCAAGAGTTGGAGATGTTAGAACTGCACTCAACATGGGTTGCAGCCAAACCGACCAAAGAGGTAATACATCCATATGGATTGTTATATATTGATAACCGTACCATGTTATCTCTACGCCCGTTACTAAATGTATACACATTATGATTTTATTCGTATTAATATTAAGGGCATGTTCTGTGTGTAGGATACTTCAATGTGGGGAGGTACATTACAGGCAATAATGGACAGAAATTACAGAGCTTTAATGGCTTCCATGCCTTGACATTACTTGCAGGGTCTTGTTTCCTAATCTTATAAACTGAGTCATACACCAATTTCTTGTCTGGAGGGAGCCATAATCTATCGAAATTTACAACAATTGTTTCAGAGAGTTCTGTTTCTAGTGACTTCCATATATTGAGATATGTTTGTGTCTATTTTGCTGTGTTGATTGAAATTAAATGAGAAAAATCTTATAGGATTTTGATACCTGCTTTTTTCTAAAAGTACTTGTTAAATTACAAAAGCACTTTATCAAATTCCATCCAAGTTCTAACAGTTAAAAAACATAGAAAGAAAACAACAAAGCAACAGAAATCAATTAATTAAAACAAACTAGTTTCCAAATTCAAACTTGAAGCCCCCTTGAAAAAGATCACAATTTCTTCATTTTCCCACATTGATTTTCACAGTCTCTTCTTGTTTAACAGTACAGCTTGCTTCTCCTCACTCTTTGGAGTTTGAATCACACCAACATGACAAGTTTCTTTATGGGAAACAACTACTGTCTTCACCAGAGCCGGCCCTAGGCCAGGGCACTAGAGGCGCCGGCCCAGGGCCCATAATTTCCAGGTGCCTCCAATTACATATTCTAAGTGTTATGTATATAAAAAAGGCCTGATACTAATTCGTTGCTTCAAAAAAGAAAAAAAGGGCCCTTGTTTTAAAAAAGCCTAAACTTATAAATAATAATAATAATAAATAAATTACAAAGGCCCCATGCCCCCATCTGATGCCCAATTCATTTTAGTGTTTTTTTTCTTCTAAATATCGTTTTATTGAATTTTTTGATCAAACAATACCCATTTCTTTTAGGGTTTCAGACTTTCATCATTTATTTTAATTTTTTATTTATTGTAAATTGGGTTTTGATTGGTTGGAAATGAGTATTTGTTGACAAATAATAATTATAAAAAAAAAGGGAATAGGGTAAGATTTTGTGCAATGAGTTGGCGATGGAATAGTGAAATAATGTGAAAGTTACACTATTTTAATGTAAAAGTTGCACCAAAAACACTATTTGGGTTGGAGATGGTCTTATAAACAATCATTTTTTAATGTTTAGCTATTTTTCATTTTTGTAAACCAAGTTTTGCTATTTTCTACGATTCATTATTTATTTTAACTGTACTACACCTTGTACGATTGTTTAAAATAAGAAGGGGTAATTGTATAAACATCCCCTGACATTTGATATAATTACACACATATGGCTGTTTTGGTCATATTTACACAAACACCCCTGATCTTGGTAAAATATTGCACTAACATCCCCTACCTTTAACTTTTTACTGCTAAACAATGGTCAAAGGGGCGAAATGACTAAAATGCCCCTATTTTACATTTTAAAATTAAAATATTAATAAAATCAAATCTCCATCTTCCTCATCTTCCTCATCTTCAAATAATCAAACAACAGATCTTTAAATCATCAAACAAAAAATTCTTCATATTATTATTATTATTATTTTAAAATTAAAATATTTTTAGTGAAAATGACCATATTACCCCTAACCATTTAGTGCTAACTGTAGAAAATTAACGGTAGGGGATGTTAATGCAATATTTTTCAAAGGTCAAGGGATGTTTGTGTTAATATAGTCAAAACTGCCATATGTGTGTAATTATATCAAATGTTAGGGAATGTTTGTGCAATTACCCCAAATAAGAATGAACATAAAATTTAAAAACCATTCATCAAAGGTGGAGAAGATACAAATTAGTAGAATTTTTATATTATTTTTTCATAAAATCGAATCTAAGATGTCCGTATATAGTGTATAAATAAGCAAAATAATAATGACACGTGAAATAATAGGTTTAAGGGGTCTTTTATTTTTTTCACTTAAAACTTAATGGGTTTGAATAATAACTATTAAATTGTTTTGTTTGTTTTTATAAATGGTCAAATAACTTAAAAATATAAAAAAAACAATTTAAAATAAAAAGTAAAAAATCCTGACTTTTCACTTAATTGTAATAAATGCAATCCAAAATCTTTTCTTCCGATACTATCCTCCATATATAACATATTTCCACTTTCATCATATTTATATATGGTATAGAAATCTTTATTTTAATATATATATATTATTTTAAATAGTTTTAAAAATAAAAAAGAACCCTAATCACTTCTCATATCGGTGTTTAATATATATATCAATACTTTATTATGATATTTGGGTGATGTGTATATATATATATACAGTCCCGATCTGGTCAGTGCATCCTAATATAACTTTATCTGGATATTGAATGTGAGCCACTAGTTGTGACAAGTGCATATACACTTGAGTCAAAGTATGTAAAACTAGTGGCTCACATTCAATATCCTCACGAAGTTATATTATGATGCACTGACTTGAAAATTTATATATATATATATATATATATATTTAGAGTGTTTTGTGTGAGTTTTCCTACTAGCTCTTTTATTTTTTGAAAAAAAAAAACCTTTTATTTTCTTAGTAAAAATTTAAGTTTGTTTGTAATGGAAGAGAAAGATTATGATCATATGTGTTCATATATAATTATTATTTTTAGATTTTTTTTTCCATATTATATGTTTAATTGTTAATATGGGTATAAATGTAAAATTACTTATTTTTAAACAATTTTACTTTCAAAAAACAAACGTGATGACAATACATTCAGCTGTGAGGACAAAAAAAAAAAAAAAAAAAAAAAAAAAAACATATCATTCAAGTTTAGATTTCAGTACATATTCAGTCTTCAGAAAAATTCAGGACTATTCAGTCTTCAAACAAAAAAACAAACAACCCCTAAGAGCTATTAATATGTTTGCCATTTCAATTTTCAAGTGTAATTTATTTAAAGAAACTTAAATGTAATTAATTTGGTGGGTAAATTATATGAGCAGTGGAGTGGACAATGAGTGGAGCCTCGTATGAGTTTGTTTGTTCACTTGTTGTAGTCAAAAAACAGTGTGAGATGAACACGTGTCAATCAGATGATAGTCTCAAGTCTCAGCCAGGCAAAGTAGTCTAGTGTGCCAACTGAAAAATGCCGGCTTTTTACCGATTAAATCGGCAAAGACGAGGAGGCCTTCGTAGAAAGCGCCTTTGCTCTCAATTAAATTTTTTTTTTTTAAGCCAAAATTCAGCTGAAATTTACTTCAAATAAATCCCAAACCCAAATGCACCCCTAAATGACCGCACTTCTCCATCTCTCTTTCTCACTCTCTTTTATTTCCAAACTCCAATTCCTCAATCACTCTCTCTCTCTCTCTCCAACAAACCGGAGTAATCGGACGACGACGGTTCGGTCATGGATGCAACAGCCGACCCCACCAAAACCCACCACCACATGATCTCCTCCACGTCTTCTCAGCTTTTCAATCAAGAAACTCTCCAGCAACGCCTGCAACAATTGATCGAAGGCGATCGTGGGAGCTGGACCTACGCTATCTTCTGGCAATCTTCTTACGATTACTCTGGTGCTTCTCTTTTAGGTTGGGGTGATGGTTACTACAAGGGTGATGCTGACAAAGCCAAATCCAAATTGATAACCGCTTCAGCCGCCGAGCAAGAGCACCGTAAAAAGGTCCTACGAGAGCTTAATTCCTTGATTTCTGGATCAGCCTCTGCTCCTGACGATGCTGTCGACGAAGAAGTCACAGATACCGAATGGTTCTTTTTGGTTTCTATGACTCAGTCTTTTTTCGTTAACAGCGGTGGGTTACCGGGTCAAGCGTTTTTCAGTAACAGTCCGGTTTGGGTTTGCGGGCCGGAGCGTCTTGCTAATTCGGGTTGTGAGAGGGCTAGACAAGGGCATGTTTTCGGGTTACAGACAATGGTTTGTATACCGTCGGCTAATGGGGTTGTGGAGTTGGGTTCGACTGAGGTGATTGTTCAAAACTCCGATCTGATGAATAAGGTCCCTTTTTTGTTTAATTTTAATGGTATGGAAATGGGTTCTTGTCCTCCTGTTCAAAATCCAGATCAAGGAGAGAACGATCCTTCTTCATTGATTAACGATCTCTCTTCTAGTTTTCTGTTAAAGAGCAGAATATAGAAGTTTTTACAGAGCTGGCCTTTAGATGTATGTCAGAATCAGCTGATGATTGGCCAACAATGGACAATTGTATTGATTGGGTTTACAGAAGATCTTTAATTGGTTTATGAATTATGTATCTTGTTAGTATTTTCGTTTGTAATATTTTTTGGAAGTGCTTTTAAATTGATTTCTTATATAGATGAAATTGTGTACGTGCTCAAAATCAGGTTGATATTAGTGCACCTCTAGTTCTACTTTAGTGATAAAAGGGATTCGAGTCTCACTACATACACAGATACACTTTAGGACCTACGGCTGATATTGTGAGAGTATATATCTTTCGTAAGAGTAAATATCCAAACTGTAAATATATTATTTGATCTCGACAGATTCCGTGGCACACTCCAAAAGAAAAAAGCAACAGTTAACCTCGAAATGAATCCAAAAAGGCATGGAAATATAAAGAGACGTGCGACGACCAAAAAAACACAACACACAAAAATGAAATTGCATACAAATCAAGTGTGTAATCAAGTGTTTGCACAGAAGCATAACATAAACTTAATAAACACCGGAAACCATTTAAAGACCTCTCTCCCTAATATACAGCAACTACAAAATCCGTTATACTTGCAACATCCACCCCCGGACCCGGACCCAACATTAACCTTCACAGGTTCTTCTTTCTTCGTGGAGATAGGGAGCTTCTCCTCCGCCTTTGGAATCTTCTGAATCGCAGGCACGGCAGGTTGGCTTACTATAGCCTCTTGAACAGGATCGTTCTTGGTGAAATCAAGCTTAACATCTTCCTTCTTCGGTGTAACTGAGCAGGGACTCGAAACATAGTTCGACCTTGAGCAGCAACTCTATCGCTCCATCTTCAACTAATGCTTAGAACTTGCAAAATGATTAAGAAACCTGGATGACAATCTTCTGATACGAATGGCAAAGAAACACAGAAATGATTAACTATATATAGAAGCGCTTGTGGATGGTTCTTTTCTTCATTTAAAGTTTTGTTTACATGTACAGGCTTAAGTTCATGAATGAAACCCAAGAGTCCCTAGCCTGCCTTATCCAAATCAATGCAATTTCACTTTCAAGTTCATGAATCTGTAGTATCTCACTTCATGAAATCTGGAGAGACTCTGCTTTGTCTATGGAGTGAAATTAGCATCCAAACTGATTTCAGCAAGGACATGAATCTGTAGTATCTCGCTTCGTGAAATCTGAAGAGACTTTGATTTCAGCAAGGACATGTGAAATCATGACACGATCTGATCAACGTATAACCGAAGGCAGATAGAACAAACGCCATATGAATGTTAACCAACCGCACTTTGCCCTGGTGATTTCTTAACACTTTTATCCCTCATCAACACTCTTACCTTCTCAACATCATCCCATCTCCCCCCTTCGGCATAAATATTCGACAGCAAAACATAATTACCAGAATTCCACGGTTCAAGTTTGATAAGCTCATTAACAGAATGTTCTGCAAGTTCTACATCACCATGAGTACGGCAAGAACTCAGCAATGCACCCCATAAAGCTGCATTTGGCTTTATATTCATGCTTCTAATCAAGTCATAAGCTTCCCTCACACGTCCACTACGTCCAAGGACATCTACCATACATCCAAAATGCTCCAGTTTTGGCTCGATATGGTGCTTTCCGGTCATTGAACCAAACAATTCCCAAGCTTTTTCTACCAAACCAGCATGAGCACAACATGCTAAAACTCCAACAAAGGTCGAATCATTAGGGCTCATACCTTCACTCGTCATCTGCTCAAACAAATCCACCCCAAGCTCACCCTTTCCATTAAAAGCCAGACCCGAAATCATAACATTCCAAGAAACCACATTTTTCTTACCCATTTCATTAAAAACCTTACTAGCAGTCTCCAAAATTCCACATTTACAATAGAAATCCACCAATGCATTTCCCACAGGAACAACCTCTTGATAAAGCCTGCTTGATTCAGCATACGAGTGAATCGACTGCCCCACATCAACAGCACCCAAACGAGCACAAACAGGCAACACCGTCACCACAGTAGCCTCATCCAATTCAACTCCTTGATCACGCATTTCACAAAACAGTCTCAAAGCCTCACCATCCCTCCCACTTCTTGCCAAATAAGAAATCATCGAATTCCAAGTAACAACACTCCTCTCACTCATTTTTCTAAAAAGACACAACCCCATATCGACATCTCCTCTCTTACAAAACCCCCGAATCATCAAATTCCAAACCACCACATTTCTCTGACCCATTTCGTCAAACACTTTCATAGCACCCTCCATTGCACCAAAACTCGTATACAACTCCACAACCCCAATACGTATCGATCCAAACCGCTCAAACCCACTTCTAATAACCTCTCCGTGAACAAATTCTCCAAATTTAACCTCACGAAGACCACAACAGGCCTTCAACAACGGTGCAAACGTGTACTCATCAGGATAAATGCCGCGAACTTTCATCGAAACAAACAAGTTTATTGATTTTTCTCTAAACGAGTCGTTTAGAGAACAGGCTTTGATCATGGAATTGAAGAGCAAAATGTTGGGGTTGTGGGTCTGTTTGAAGATTTTGGCTGCGTATTCCGTTCTGTTGAGAGAACCGCAAACGGAGACGAAGTGAGAGAGGACTTGGTTGGATTGGTGGAGGTTGTGGCGTAGGAGATGGGCGTGGATTTGGGTGAGTCGGGTTCGGGTTTTGTGGCCGTGAAGAAGTCGCAGGAGCTTGCGCTCGATTTCTATGGAAGATCGACTCATTTTGTTTTCGAAGAAATAAAAAATGGAGGGAAAAGAAACAAAATACAAGGTGATTGCATGAATATTTTCTCATATTTTTTTCCCTCAAAATTATAGTTTTTTTAAAATAAAAATAAAATATAAATTGATTCTAAAAAATTAAAATTATCTTAATATTTTCTTAAAAATTATTAATATCCACCGCTCGTATAGCTAATCCCAAAACATGAGAGAGAGAGATGTCCCGACACTCATAACAAACGCAAAGAAAATCACGTTTCGTATGGTTAATCCCAAAACGCAGGATAGCGAGGTATCCCGACACCAATCACAACTCATATAACCACTCCCAAAACACAAGAGAGATGTCGATACCTATCATAAATACGGAAGAATCCACAACTCGTATAGCTAATCCCATAACACGAGAGCAAATCCCATATTGATTTTGAATGGAAATTGAGTGAGCAAATTATCTTCTAAACAATTTTGTACATTTTAAGAGAAATGACTAAGCATACTTTTAAATGAATTTATACAATTATATCAAGACATAATATTAATATCAAAATAGTGAAAAGAACCAATATTTACTTCAAAAAATAATGTGTTATGATTGAGAATTCTAGGGTATGAGAAAGAAATTCAACATCAAAGTTCATTTCATGCAACTAAAAGGAGGCATAATGTTATAATTGAAGTGAAATTTAAAGGAAATTTACAATGGTAGAACCATATCTCAGCTCAATCAAATGAAACTATGACTTCATTTTTGAAAAAACACTCTTGAAGACATTGAAAGTTACAATTGGGGTGTCACTAACATGAAATGCTATTACTTGAGTCCTGAGTTTAGTTTACTCCTAGCGGAATTGAAGGGTAGATCGAAAAATTGTCATTTTTTGGACGAATGGAAACTGCCGAATCCCATCATAGCTGCAATGTCAGGATCCATTTCTGTTTCAGGTTCCTCTTCTGCTAACTTCTCTTTCTGAACCCACGAATAGAATCGAATCAATCACGATTTAGTGGTAAGATGAAAATGCAATACGATTTAAGTAAATGAAAAGATCACTCTCTGTGAGCACACTCAGCAGACTGTGGAAAGAAAAATTCACATATGCAAATCTTATACTGACCTTCTTCTCTTTCTTTTTTTCTCGACGTTCACGCTTTCGTTCCTCTTCTTCTTCTTGCTGCTTCATTATCCGCTCATCAAGATCTAAGAGGCAAAAACAGCAAAGGCATCAGTTTTTGACTAACCCACCCTGGACGACTTCCCTTAGGGGAATCAATAAAAAGTTAAAAACTCAGCTCAAAATGTTATATTCTCGTTTTCCTAATTATTTCTCTCCAAGTCTTACCTTGCTCTGTGAAGCTGCCAGGAACCTTCCGCTTCTTAAGCATGTCAAATCGCTCCCGAACCTTCATACATACCAACAGAAAAGGAAGTTACAAACACAGGCCACAGCATGCCATTCTAAATACGTGCAAATGGAAAACAAAGTATTAAAACTAAGTGTCTACAAAGGATTTCTTTCAAAAGTTGATTTACATTTTACAAAGACAGTGAAGCTTTGAAGCTTTTGCTATCTAATGGTTCGATTAAACTTACATAGCGTCTTCATTTTTTATCATTAAGTATCTAAAATAATTTCTTCTTTTGATTTCTTATGATAATTAGCATTGTTTGCCCTCGTAAATGTATATAACATAGGTTATTTCATTAAATTACATATGAATTGCTCACATGATGAAAATTGATTAATGAACCATTAAAGTTTCTTATATTTTGAATGTCTGGAATTACTGAATCTCCACATTCATTAAAAAATAGAGAATACTCCTAACAAGTATGTACCTGGTCAAGAGATGCTCGTTCAACCCGCATAGACATACCCAACGCTCTTTGATCTAGAATACACAACCAATTGAAAAATTGTTGAGTGATTGTGTACAATATAACGAAAGGAAGAGGTGATTATGGACAATCACTTACGTTTCTTTCCATTGATATGATCTAAGTAGTTTGCAGAATCCTTTACTACACACTCACAAACAGAACAGTAGTATCCAGCCTGCAAAGAACAGATTAACTCAGAAAATGCTATTAAAAGATAAATAAAGGGAATTGATATAATAGCTCAGGAAAATTCTTCCTTTGCTTACATTACATAGATGTAAAAAGCTATTACAAAAATAACTAAGCCACCACCTCCGCTAAGTGAAAACTACATGAGGTCATACAGGGACAAATTTGCCGAGCAAATGGCATGACAGGCAAAGCTCAATCAAGGAGTTGTAGACAATCACACAAAAAAAAAAAAAAAAAAATTGCTAAACATTCTAGCTTATCTTGTCTTTTGATCATAATTAACATTAAAAAAAAAAATCTTAACCAGCACGAACAGTATTCTAGATTTTTGGAAAAATTCTTCATCTTAAACTCAAAGACAATCCAAACCACAATAAATTTAACTCTATGATTAGATTCCAAGAGATGTTGAAAAATTGAAAAACTAGAACTTCATAAACCTTGAATAGGTTATAGATATAAACAAAAACAAGGGGAAAAAAAACATGAAAGAATGGTTTGAAGGATACCTGTTGGCTTAAAGGAGCTATTGGAGTAACAACCTGCAAAAAGCAAATAACAAAAAAGATAAGTAAAATGAACCAGGATAAACACATATAATGAATCCATGAATATAATGAAAAGCACGGATGGAAACATTTGAGCATCCGAGCAACTCCAGTACTCAAGACCATATCCCAGATGAAACATTATATGTTTCAATTCCAATGTTATAGAAATCACAATTTTCAGCTAAAATCATTAGCTATTGACATTTGAGGTTTCTTATCCTACTAAAGTCACACAATTGAATTTTAACTCTTCTTACGAAACCTAGCTCAACATAGCAGCCACAAAAACTGATAGTACACTAAACTCACCTTTCTTCAATTCTTCTTAGTTACTTGGTCCAAACATGAAGCTATTAAACATGCCATTTGTGTCATCTACTTATCTCATTCCATCCAAAAAGTAATAACTGGATACAAACAGAATCTACTATATCATCAACCGTTTTAGACTTTTAGTTGATGAATTCGCAAACCACATAAAGGTTCCAAATTTCAACGTTTCCTTGAATAAACTTAACCAGTATGGATCAACCAATACCGAATACGATAACTAACTAAATTAAAAATTATGAATTGTTGTTCAACTTAAAGAAAACAATAAATTACATATACTCAAAAAACCAAAAAAGAACTCACTTGAGTTTTACCCAAACGAGATTCGAGGTCCACTATATAGTCCCTATGCTTCAAGGGTTTCCTCTGCACCGGAGGACCCTTCGCTGCAAACAAATCAATAACAACAATGTTAATTACTTGATTCTACTAATCAATACACCCAAAAAACGAAAACGAAAAAGAACATAATCAAACCAACTGATTCACTTACATTTCGATTTAAACTTGTCATCCTCCTATACAAGATTAAGAAACAAAAAACCTAATTAATTAAACACAGCAAAAACCAATTTTTTTTTTTAAATAGTAATAATTAGAATGAGATTATTTGAAGAACTGACCTGTTTTTCACGCTCGCGAGCGCGTTCTAAGTACTCTTCGCGGTCGAATTTTCTTCTAAACGTGTTATCAACTCCTCCAACAGCCTACATAAATAAATAAAACCAAAATCAAAATCAAAATCAAAATAAAAACCCTACAAATAAAAAAAACAAAAAAAAAAAAAAAAAAAAATAGCTTTAAAGAGAAAAGTTAACGAATTGGCACGTACGTTGTTGCTAGTAGACATTGATTATTTTTCTAGTTATGAAAAAAAAAAATTGAAGCTTTTGAAAGAGAGCGATTTAAGAACATAAAATTTTCTTCAGAGAAATAACATGAAAAATAAGAACATTATAGTGTTGAAGACGATGTCAGTGTTGACGCCAAAACGACGCCGTCGTCTGGTTTGATATGTTGTAGTCAAATAGTTTAATTCAGATTTAGAGAATCGAACTGGGTGTTTGGTCTAGTGGTATGATTCTCGCTTCGGGTGCGAGAGGTCGCGAGTTCGATTCTCGCAACACCCCAACTTATTTTATCTTGTTTGTTTTTTGGGCCTCATATCACAATCCCATGGGCCTCATATCACAAATCACAATTTCATGTAACATAGAAATTGATCAAATATAGTGTTTAGAATTTGTTACGGAAAATACATTTTCGGATTTCGAAAAGCATATTACACTCGTAATCCAATATCGGATAAAAATGGATCAAATCTTGAACTCGGAAAATACATTTTCGGATTTCGAAAAGCATATTACACTCATAATCCCACATCGGATAAAAATGGATCAAATCTTGAACTTGTAAAACAAAAACAGGGTTTTTTTAATCATAATTGGGGTGAATTTTCTTTTAGGGGAGTACTCTAACTTCTCATTTTGAATCAAATTTGAGTTGTTACTCCTTAAATTATTTCCAAAGTTCAATAAAAACTAAAGCAATTAGTCATTAGAGTCGGCTAGTCAATAATTTAAAGAAAATAATACGAGGCCCATGGGAAAACACATTTTTGGATTTCGAAAAGCATATTACGTTCAAAATCCCTTCAAATAAAAATAGATAAAATCTTAAACTCGTAAAACAAAAGTGTGTTTTTTAATCATAATTTAGGTGAATTTTCTCTTAGGAGTACTCATTTTTAATCAAATTTGAGTTGTTACACCTTAATTTATTTCCTAAGCTCAATAAAAACAACAATTTCGAAGCCATTAGTCAAGAGAAATTTCTCTTTAATTATGAATAATAAATATTCAAATTTCGAAAAACATATATAGAACCTCACATTCATAAGTAAATGACTTCCAAGTCAGCAACTCGAGTCCTACCAATAACAAAAGCTTTAAAAAAAATACATATCTAAATAGATACCGTCAAAACAAAAAAATACATATTTAGATAGGTAGATCAATAGATACCGAAAAAATTAAAATAATTAAATAATTTTTAAAAAAAAATCTCTAACCCTTGAAACAATTCTCTAGCTTCTCATAATTAGGGACGGTAAAATTATCCACGGATACAGATATCTGTAAGAATCCGCTCCATTTGAAATAGGGATAGATACTATTATTTTGGAGACAGAGCAGAGATAGATGTCATCCTAATATCCATTTTATTTCCGGGGATGCAGATGAATATCGTCTATGGATATCCATCCCCATCTGGCCATCTGGATCAATTATAGATTTTAATATTATAAAAAAATATAAAAATTTATTATGCAATTATTAATTCTAATTATATAAGTTTTTATTAATTTTTATATTTGAACTTTATTGAATGTATTTGTTTATCTTTAAATAGGATAAAATGTACCGTTACATATGTTAGTTACACTTTTCTCTTGTAAACTATAAATATTTAAAGTTTTTTCATTGGATACGGATATAAACGGAGCGGGGATAGATATCTCTATCTTAATTAGCGGATTATCCAAATCAGTCCCACTCACTTAAAAATAAGGATGGATACGGGGATGGAGATATATATCTCAAACAGATACGGGGATGGATATTGGAGTATCCATACCCAATCTGATCCATTGCCATCAGCACTCATAATGCTCTAAAATAGTAAAATTCATCTTTCATTTTTTATTTTTTCTTTTGTTGTGTTGGGTTCATTGACTTGGCTCAATCAGCCAATCCAATAAAGAAATATTCACTCTGATGAATAAGAACATAACAGATAATGAGATAACAATATAACATGTCATGATCTAATCTACCTCTTATGTTTTTTATTTTATATTCTTGTGCTTTTCTCTGATCCATCATCCATCCATGTTTGATGACGATGATTGATGGATTTATCAGTTGATGGGTCCCATTTTCTCTGGAGTTTGGTAGCTTTTCTTCCTTTCTTGCCTCTGTAAAAAAAAAAAAACTGGTTCCATGCACCATTATTGGTCCATTACATCACACTTTTTCAGCATAAAAGCCATAAATTTACACGTATTGCAGAGGAAAAGAATCCAAGAGAGAATGCAACACAAAAGGTTTGAAAAAAATATATATATATATTACACAGGCCTACAACTGATACGGTAGTACGGTACATTTACACTGCAAGGTGTTAAATTTTACTAGATAAATAGAGGAATGAGGTTGTATGTCCATTCATTTCTTTTTTTTTTTTTTTTTTTGGAAGGAGACAGAGAAATACAAACAACCACGGTATTCCGCCGCAACAAGGGAACCAATGCAGGGAGGGAATTCCTCCAACCAAAACAAGTCCATTTATATAAGAGATTTTTCTGACGATACGAGGTTTGTCTAGTGGTAATTAAACCTCTCATATCTATATTATGAGAGTATCTCCAACCCAATACATCAAATTTTACACTAATTTGTCATAAAAAGAGCATCTTGCTTACACCATTTTTTTTTTCACTCCAATAGATCTACACCAAATTTCACACCAAAAGAGTATCTTTGAAGAATATTCTCCTAATAAATATTTATACAATACCAATTAATTTATATTAGTTAATTTATACAATATTCAATAATTTTAATGACGTAATATATATATCAAAGTAGGTATCATTTTAAAAATCTCAACAAAATCTTTCCAACGGTATATTATTTGGGAATACATATTGTTATAATTAACTGTAAAATAGTTAAATTAATAATTTTTATAAAAAGTAAATACTGATTTGACATCTTAACCGGAAGAAGAAGAAAAAAAAAAGTAAATTTGGTGTAGGAACAGTACGCACCAGGTTTGGTAGGCACTGTTCCTCCATCAAATATTAATTGGTGTGGATGGTGTATTGGTTGGAGGAGTTTTTTTTGGTGTGTTTGGTGTGTTTAGTGGGGATGGTGTGTTCATTGGAGTTGCTTTGAGATTACAGGTTCAAGTCCTTCCCATTTTTATAAAAACTCGAATCTATATAATAATGTAATACTTTTTTTAAAAAAAATTATATATATATAAAGAGTAATTATCAAATGAGGTATACCTTATTTTAATTTCGGATAGGATCTTGATGAAATTATATCTATTTTTATAAATTTTGATCTAAATTTTTTTGTGGATAATATGTTCATTGAAATATACCTATGAATAAAATTTGAGAATTTTTCAAGTATTAGAACTATATTTATCTCATTTTTATGATGCTTTTATATTTAACAAAATCGGGATAAATAGTTTTGGTGCTTAGGGATGTCAAAATTACCCATTGGTCCGAGGACCCGTGGGAACCCGAACCGTTAGAGGCGAGTTTAACCGTACCAATTAAATTGTGGTATGGGGCCGGTATTTTTTTTAATACCCAATTTAATTTCGGTATGGTTACGTGATTTCAAGTCCCTGCCCGCCCCATCCCCGTCCCCGTTATATATATATATAATTAAAGCACTTAATTAGTATTAGAATTAACTCTTAAAAAAAAAAAAAAAAAATTAGTACCGTGACTATCATCTTCAGAAAACATAATTTTCCTTTATTTTTTTCCCTCCGACTAACATAATTTTCTCTCTCATTTTTTCCCTCCATTGAAACACTACCCCATTATAGATTATTATATATAATATACCCCACACTATTATTTTCATATTATTCAATAATATTTATATGATCTTTATTAAAAAAAAAAAAAAAAAAAGTCATTAAAAAAAATACATTAATAAGATGGGGATGATATGAGGTAAAAAACCGATCCCCTAATGAGGAATCCTCGTACTCGTACCGTTTCTTTTAAGGCGGGTATTCATAGGAGATGGTATTTCTCATACTAATTGGTATTATGGATGGTATTGGAAAACCCGTACCATTGACATCCCTACCGGTGCTTGAAAAATTCTCAAATTTTGTTCACAAATAGATTTCATTAAACTTATCATCCATAAAAAATTTCAGATCAAAATTCATAAAAATAGATGTGATTTCATTAAAGTCCTAATCGAAATTAAAATAAGGTATACCCCACTTGATAACTATATATATATATATATATATATATATATGTGTGTGTGTGTGTGTGAGAGAGAGAGTTCCCTCTAAGATTAGAGTTTCTTTTGCATTTGATTCAACTTTATAAAGGGGCAATTCACGAGTGGTGTCATTTTTTTCTTCATGTTTAGGTGAATATGATCGTCATCACAGTCTTGGATGCAGCCGGATTCAACATCACAATAGGAGGTACACGTTGCATAAGTTGTAGCCAAGTTTCTCCTCTAGAGTCTAGACAAGACAACCCACTAGACATATTGAAGAATTTTGAAGGGACATTTAGGAAATTAGTTAGATTGCAAAATATCACAGTTGAGAGTTTCTCTCTCCTAGTTTTTTTCTCTCCCTTCTCTCTCTTCCTTCACCGCCTTCAGTCTTCTCCGTTTTGGTCGCCCCGGTCCGTCGCTGACCTCTTGCTGTGGCAGCGGGAGTCGGCGGCGTCTTCTTCATCCAGCTAGACCTTCCCGATCAGATGGAGCCCTTCCGAAGCTGCTACGACGGCCCTGGCGTTCGATCGGCCGTCCCTCTCGAGCCACCGGGCGGGATCTGTTTTCCGATCAACGCCGGCAGCTGTTAGGTCGGTCGACCCACTTGGCTCAGGCCAGATCTGGGGTGTTCGCGAGTCAGTGAGAGCTGCAGCGGGGCTATGGAGGCATCGGAATCGTCCGGCCGTTCCTCCCCGCCGGAGCACCTTCCGGCAGCCGAGGAATTTCTCTTGCTCTGATTGATGTTAGGTTTGGTCGGTTTTGGTAGTTTTTTAGTTTCATTTCAGTTTTCAGTCCCTCTTGTGAGGGTTTGTGAGTTTGGTTAGAAGTGGTAGTCTGGAAACTGGAATCTGGGTTGTGTCTCGTTGTCTTATGCCGTAGATCCCAGTTTTCTTTTCCGTTTGTTTCAGATTTCCAGTTGTTGTAATCGTTTCTACTTCTGATCTATATAATAAACTGTTTACATCGTAAAAAAAAAAAAAAAAAGAATTTTGAAGGAATTATTAGGGAGTACATACAAATATACAATACAAGTTTAATGAACTTCCCAAGAAAAAAAAAAAAAAAGCAGCAAAGGAAAAGCTGTCAAAAGCACGTACACAGTGTTAACTTCTTTTCTCTGTGATTAATTTAAGTGATCGAAGACTGAAGAAGAAGAGAGGTGGTTTCAGGATTTTCCCTGGAAAATCCAACAACCCAACCAGGAAAAAAGGTGGTGTACGTGGTGGCCATTTGGTCCATTGTTCCACTTGCCAGTGTCCAGTCAATGAATTCTGAAACTCTCTGTTCATAATTACTCTCATCTCATACAGACAAACCAATGGGTGAGAGGCAAATCACCTCTTAATAGAGCTGATAGTGCACTTTCCTACTACATAAGTGGTGAGAGATTTAAATCCCACCATATGTATTTTACAAGCATGTGTGGAGAGTTTTCTTTCCGAGTTATGTAAATAGTTATCTCTTATTATAAAAATAGATATACGGGGTCACACATGTATTTTTTGATTTCGATAGATCCGGTCTTAGAGCATCCACAATGGTGGTACTATTCAAGACCCAAATGAAGAAGACCCACTTTGGATCCACTTTTAGTTCCACAATGGTGTCAATTAAGACCCAAAATATGAGACCCAAATGTGGGGCCCACCCAAGTAGACCCAAATTGGGTTCCACATTTAGAACTCAATTTGGGTCTTGCCCAATGATTGGGTTGGGTTCCCAACACTTCCCAATCATTGGGTTGGGCCCCTAAATATATATATATATATTTATTTATTTATTTATTTATTTATTTATATAATTTAAATTAAAATATATAACTATTAACTTTAATAATTATATATAATGAAAAAATATAAATAAATTTAATATATATATATATATATATTATTATTAACTTCAATAATTATATATATAATGAAAAAAATATAAATAAATTTAATTTCAATTATAAAATTTTAGTTCAATGAAATTAAAATAATTTAAATGAAAACATTAATTTTTTGAAGGTTTGGAATCGGAACCAAACCTTCAAAATCGGAATCGAAACCGAACCTTCAAAACCGAAACCAAAACCGGTTTTGAAGGTTCGGTTTCAAAACCGGTCTGGAACTGAAACCGAAACCGAACAGTCAAAACATCCAAAACCGAACTGAACCGAGGAACCGGAATCTCTCCGAGGGAGGTTCCGATTTTAGTTTCGTTGATGTAATTCGGTTGTGCTAATTTTAAATGAATAAATTGTTTTATTTTAAATTAATTATAATTTGTTAAATAATTATTGATAGTGTTGATATTTTAAATAAATTATATAATTTGAATAAAAACATTAATTTTTTGAAGGTCTAGAACCGAAACCGAACCTATGAAACCGAAACCGAAACCGAACCTATGAAACCGAAACCGAACCACCGAAACCGAAACCGAACCATCGAAACCGAAATCGAAATCAAAATCGAAACCGAACCATCGAAGCCGAAGCCGAAGCCGAAGCCGAAACCGAAACCGAAACCGAAACCGAAACCGAAACCCAAGTCTGGAACTGAAATTTGAAACCAAAACCAAAGCTGAAACCGGAATCGAAACCGGAATCAGAATCGGAATCGGAATCGAAATCGGGATTTACCGGAACCGAAACCGGAATCGGAACCGAGACCGAGACCGAGACCGAGACCGAACCCGAACCATCGGAACCGAAACCGGACCGGAACCCAACCGAACTGAAACCGGTGCCATGTCTAATCTTATACAATATTTTGTTTTAAATATTTATTTTTATTGTTGATGTAATTCGGTTGTGAAAAAATTATTTTAAATTAATCATAATTTGTTATTGAATATATATATATATATATATATATATATATATATAATATTTTAAAGAAGAGTAATGATTGTTTGGAAAAAAGTTAAAAAAGTGGATCCACTTTTAGTTTTTCAATTGAACACCATTGTGGAAAAATGAGACCCAAATAAATGAGACCCAAATGAGAAGACCCATTTTTTACTATTCAAGAGCCATTTTTGGTGATGTGGCAATAAATGGGTCTTGAATAGTGCCACCACCATTGTGGATGCTTTTATTGTAATAATTCTTATAATAAAAAATAAATAAAAAATGATTGAGTGAGAATCGGACTTCAGAATTCAGAGGGTGGGTTGCCCACTTGCTCTCTCTGTATTTACACATCAATCCCATCCAACCAGCTAGATTCCAGGACTTCCTATATGTATGTACATATAATAATAATTATATAATTTACTAGTAAATTCATAACCGTGATACATAGTTACGGTCTTGGAATTAGATAAAAGAAAAGTAAAATTAAAAAAGTTGTCACCCGATTGTATTCCCATGCAAGTTTTTACCAACTAGACGAGATAGTGCAAGTCGTTTTAACCCCAAGGGGTGGTGCCACCGGTCATTGGGGCGAGTCGTAAACTCGGACGTACTAGGTTCAATCATTGGTAGCCACATTTCTCTTGAGGTCATTGGAGGTTTACCTGGCTGTTAACTTTAAAGCCTCGTGGGATTAATCGAGGTACACGTAAGCTGACCTAGACATCCACGGAAATAAAAAAAAAAAAGAAATAAGATAGTGCAATTCGTAAATAAATGTCTTTCATCCTCCTCACGGGACTTCACACATGTTCTATACCCTTCACTCTCCCACTCATGTATCAAAACACGACTATTTAGATGAAATAAATTCTAATCTTTTCCTATGATAAAAAAGAAAGGGTAAAAAAAAGTGAACATTCCATTTATCTAACAAGGGGAATTAAGTGAATATTGTAAAATTCAGACAGTGAAAAGAGGTGAAAAAAGAGAGAGTAGTCAGTAGTAGTACAAAGTACAAACAGAGACTGATGACTGATGAGTCTGACAGAGAGAAGGAGTCTAGGTAGATTGTGGTTCATAAACAAGATTGTAGAAAATCTTAAACAGACTTTTTTTGATGGAATCACACCAATGACTTTGTGTGTGTAGTCATCAGTAATAATTGATTCTTTCTTGTGATGACACACAGAAGAAACCCAATACAACCCCATCAATAACAGTCATGGAGATGGGGACCATGATTTGATTTTCCCACTATTTTTGTTTCCTCTACCTGGTAGTATTTATTGTTTCTTTTCAAATTATTCATATTTCAATCGTATAATATGAATGTTAATTACTCAATAACATTACTGTATCTCGAACGGAAAGTTGAAGTGGTTCAGTGGTAATCCTTTTATCTTAACGTTAATAAAATTATTGGTTCGAGCCTTATCATCGGTTCGAAACTTTCAAATTTGTAATAAAAAGAAAAAAAGCCAAAGTGTCAACATATGAAAGACATAAAGGTTGACGTTCAAATATTCTGTAAATTTTTTAAAAAAAATCCTACACCAATTAGGTTGTGGGTTTGTTAGGACCTGACGAGATTAACTGCTATAAATTCCGTTAAAAATGTAACTCTCCACACCCAAATTTTTAAGATTATTGGTTGGAGACTTCAGTCTTGTACTCCACTACTAAATTTTGAATTTGTAATAGTAAGAAAAATTACTGGATTTTTATAATTTTTGTTTATTTGAAAGTTGATGGTTCAAATATTACATAATTTTAACTTTACATTAACCTTAATAAATGTGAAATGCAATGACATAATTATTAAAAGAAAGAATGAGAAGAAGATCCAAAGAGAAAGAAGCCAAAAAGAAATGAAACAATTGTTTTTGATGAGATTGATAGAGCACAAAATATATCAATATCAAAATCAAAGTGAATGTCTCAATATTATTATGTTAATAAACTCCTTTATGTCAATTCTTGTAATCTATATTTTTTCATGTCAAAATGTGTCTAGGAGACACCATGCCCCATTTAAAATGTGATTGCAAAACCTTCATTGGTGGTTGTGAAATTAGAACCAAATAATCATAAAAGAAAACAAAAAACAGCCTAGCCCTCATTAATTTCAGTTCACAAAAATCTTAGTTTGATTAAAATGCAAATCTAAGTAAAGTAGTTTCAATTTCGTTTACCCGACAAATCCAATAGTAAATCTTTCACATCCACGTCAATAAACAAAACTGTGTATTTAAATTCATTAAAAAATCTTCTTGGTAATTTGAAATTTATTAAAAACCGTCAACAAAATTACACATCTCCTATTAGCACAGGTGATAGTGCATCTCATATTCTACGTTGGTGGTGGGGATTCGAATCTTCCAAATGTATTTTAGTATATATGGGAGTTTTCTCTCTGAAATTATAGAAGTAGATATCTTTCGTTATAGAAGTGGATATTCGGATCACATCTGTACTATTTAATCTCAGTAAATCACGTTTAAACCCTTAACCCGTTGGATGTTAAAATGTATTCTATTATCGGTGATTGTCAAGTATATATATAAAAAAGAAAAAAGGACAGGATTGAAGTGGCCGGGTGGTACAATAAATGTGGTGCAAAGCATATGCATAGCTACAGTTCACAAGCTTAGGCCAAGAATATAAAACCAAAAACAAATGAATTTTGGTGCAGCATTTGTGGGTCAGTTGGGAGGCATCTTCGTGCAATTGTGGGTTACAATGACCCCTCCACCAACTCCCATAATACAACTCATAATAATCTATTAATCTCTCACATGTTTTATCACATAATTGCTTCAATAATCCAATTTTGCGTACTGTTTTTAACTTTTTAACACATTTCAACCAAAAAAATACAAAATTAGGTAGTATATGATTTTTGACCTAATCGGAACAATATTCCCCGAATATCCTTGTAAAATACGCATGATCATGATGGGACTCGAAACCTTCGTAACCAACGTGCAAACAAGAGATGATTTAAGTTCCGATTAATGTTAAATCCCATTTATGCTAAAAGACAATGTACTTCTGGATATACACGATTAATTATTTAAGATTAAGATGAATGTTAAAATCCAGAAAAACAAGAAAAAAATATCAAGATATTTCCATTACATAAATAAAATAATCACTTCTAATATGGAAGTAAACAAAAGGGTTATTGCAGATTTGCAGACTGCTTTAACAAGAAAAAAAATAATAATAATAAAAATAATATATTTATTATTTACATTTTTTTTTTTGGGTGTGAAATCCATCACATAATTTTAAATTAAAATTAATAATATAATAATTGAATTACCTAGAAGAAACTGGGTTCAAAGCTCTAGCAAAACCATTCATGGCTCCATAGCCTTTAGAAGTAAACCCTAAACAACCAAGCAAGCCTTGCTTGTAAGGCAAGAAAGTCTTCTTCTTCATCTCCTCAGCTTGAGCTCTGTTTGCTGTGTAATGCAATTCATGTGGTGATGGTGGTGGGACCCTCCTCTTTTTCCCTGTTAATACTCCATTCACTGGCTTATTCTTCTTCACTGAACTTGTAGAAGTGCTTGTAGAAGAAGCACTTATTGGTTGATCCTTCTCTTTTGATGAGCTTGTTGTTGTTGTGTTTGTGTTTGTGGGTTGTTTTTTTTCTTTTGTTGGTAACCAAAAGTACTTATTGTTACTCCTCCCTTCACTTTTGCTTCTCAAAAAGTCCTTTAGAAAAACCCATCTCTTAGAAGTGCTTCTACTACCACCAACTGACGATGACCTTGAAGAAGAAGCTGATAGAGAAGCTGCTTCTGCTTCTGCTTCATGAATTTCTTTATTTGGCTTCATGCCCACTTCTAAAGAAGAAGAAAAAGCACTTTTGTGTTGCTGCTTCTGCTTTTGCTTCTCATTATCTTCTTCTTCTACGACTTCTTTATGATTCCACTTTGAAAAAGTGCTTCTAAGAGGAGACAAAGATCTTGTTCTTCTACGCACGGACTTGTCACGTGATACTCTTAGATCTCTGCCTCTACTCACCAACTCTTCACTTTCTTCTTCTTCATTTTCAAGATCCAACAATGGAGCTAAAACCTGTGGTTTCTCCAAATGGGTCGAAAGCTTCATGGGTCGGATCTTCCCGTTCAAAAACAACTCGTCAGCCGAACTCATCCACGACCCGGTTGCACTCGACCCAGATCCGAACTCGAACCCAAGACCACCACCACCTCCCCCGGAATTATTATCCGGCGACATAACCGCGTACGAGCTCGTCAATACGAAGTGCATGGGACTCGCCGGAGCACTGTAATAGAACCCGCCGTTTCCGGATCCTCTACCGGGGCTCGATGGAGCGCTGACGTATGGAGTAGAGCAAGTGCTGTCTATGTCGTCGAAGAAGGAGCTCGTCACTTGGGATTCATGGGTTTGATGCTGAGTTTTTTCGTCGTCGTGGAGGCTTTCTGGGTCTGGTTTCGGGCTTCCGCCATTGTTGTTCGGTGTTCGGAGCTCCATTTTTGTTGTGAGAGAGAAATGAGAAGTGTTTTTGAGTTGGAGAGAAGAAATATATAAAAGAAAGTTGAAATATTTTGTATTTACAATTTTTATCCCACTTTTATGAGAAATTTGCTTCATCAACTCTCATTGTTTCGTATTTACGATTTGCCCCAAAATAAGGTCAATCAATCAAGACGAAATGAGAGGCCCGTCTTATGGATCTTTCAGAACCTATAGAGATCAAGCTTTATTAGTGTAACTTTTCATGAGTCGTGTAAGACTTAAACCTTATAATTATTACGGAATGGAAGGTATATAGTCGCCCAACGAGTTATGCAAGATTTTAATCTATTTAACTATAAAACAAATTGGTTAGACTATATCAACTTAAACTCCTGGTTTATTTTATTAACTTCAAACATCTCGGCCACTAGATTAAAAAACACATGAGCACATGAGTGGCTGAAATATTAAAGTCGATAAATTAAAACATAAATTTAAGTTGTTATAGTTTGAGCAGAAACAAAATTATTTTACTAATTTATAATGTTCTTGACTTAAACAATAATAGTAATTAAGATTATTGTATTTCAACCATGTATTAATTCTTGTCTGTGATATTTCAAAACCGCCTAACTTTAAAATTGAAATGAAATGAATCTCTCATATCAAATCAATTACAAATATCTTTGAATGCTATAAACCCTAAAAGTCAATGGCTGCTAACCTACTTAATATAATGTTTATAAGGGCACATGGGTAATTTCCATTGCTTCAACTTGTAACATAAAATAACGTAAAAATCTTTGACATTTCTTGTTTTCTAAAAAGAAAAAAGAAAAAAGAAAAAAATTAAATAATTAATTATTCTTTTAAAAATATTTATGAAGGAAACATTGAGAGAAGAGTAGGGATCTTGGTGGGAAAATGGAAAAGGGGCATGGACATAAAATTAAATAAATAAATTAATAATTAATTGGGTGCATAAAAATATTAGAGGGTAGCATACTAGCATGTTCTCTTGAGGTTTGTCAGCACAAACTTTTTCTAATCTCCATATCATGTGTACATCTTCCCTAGAATCTCAGCCATTGATTCAAAATACTTCTTAGAATATGAAAATTAAACACACAAATTAATAAATAAAAGAAAATGACCATTATACATTATTTATATAGTGTTTACTGGAGAGTTCACTTACTTTTTTATTTTTATTTATTTATTTTTGACTTTCTAAATTATTAGTTTCAAACAAATGAATATGATTTTCTAGAGATTTTCAATCAAATGAATATTAACTACCTAATTATATTATTAGACCTCATCATCAATTAACAATTTTTTTTATCAATTATATATTACCAAATTTGATTCAAACAAGATATATAACTTTTTTTTTTTTTTAAGTATTACAATAAATTTTGACAACCAACAAGTTAGGACTATACTGGGATGCTTGGCCCGAATATTTAAAGTCTATCAAGATCTATCGAGATCCAACAGTACATACGAAATCCAGATATTTACTCTCACAATACCTATGTGAAAACTTTCCACAAATGTTTGTAAAATGTAAATAGTGGGACTCGAATCTCTAGTGTGGAATGAGAGTTGCACTACCACTTGTGCTAAGAGATGATAACAACATAAATTTCTATTTAGTGTGAGAATTACAAATATAATTATTATTTTTACCATTTTTTTAATCAACCCTTAAAAACAACAAAATATTAAAAGCAAAATATCAAAAGAAAAGAAAATTGTCCTAATATCTAATTTAGATTGAGATTTTAGAATAATGTATTAATAAGGCAAAGCCAAAGGTACACCTAAAAAGAGCAAAGCCACATCCCTATTCATAGGATCCTAACTTTTGGGCAGCTATTTCTAGGCTGCTAGGGTTCTCACTAATTAATATTTAATCATTGAAAATTATTTATTATTATTATTATTATTATTATTATAAAGTTCTTAAATTAAAAATATAATCCCAGAATTAAGATAACATGCTAATCTGTATATGTTACAGTTTTCTTTTCAGATTGTTCAGTATCCAAGAAAGAAGAATATTGGCCCTCACATATATATATATATATATATATATATATATATATATATATATATATGTGAGAGAGTAATTCTTTAGTATGATGTCTTGAAAAGAGATTTTAGGACTTTCAGTTTTGTAATTTTATAGAAATATTGTAGGAACCTATGTTTAGTTTTGTACTACTCCATATCACTATGAGATCGTGGGTTCGAGTCCTCCTATTATAAAAATATCTGAATTTATGTAATATTTAAAATTAAAAAAATATAGTGCTCTATTTTAATTAATTTTAAATTTATTCCAAAAAAACATTTAAGAAAATTAAATAGAATTTTTTTTTTTATCAATCCTAATATAAATTATTGGTTATATTTCTGGGTTTATATTAATAAGAGTGTATGCGGCTGTAGGGGACTGCCCAAGAATAATATAATATCAATATGGTCCGTTGGATGTCAACCCATCCAATGAATAATATTTTGATATTGGATTCATAGGAATTAGGAAACATAGCATAAATTAATTATTAGATTTGGCCTATGTAGTATAGACTATATTATGTGACATAAAAATATATTTATTTTGAAATCCAATTTAAATAAATTATTGATATATACATCACCTATTAGCAAAGCTGGCAGTGCACCTCCCTTACACATAAGTGGTGAGAGGTTCAAATACCACCATACGTATTTTACAAGCATATGTTGAGAGTTTTATTCCTGAATTGTGGGAGTAGTCATCTCTCGTTATGGGAGTAGATATCCAGGCCATACATATATTGTTTGATCTCGGCGGGTCATAGCAATCCTATTATAATAATTCTTGTAATACTTTAAAAAAATTATTGATATATATAATAATAATAATAATAATAATAATAATAATAATAAAATGAAAATAAAGTATTGGATTGTATTTAGTTGTAATATTAAGTCCAATAATGAAAGTCCTTTCAAAAAATAAAAAAGTCCAATAATGAAAGAATATGGTCCATTTATAGTCCCACAGACCAATGAACAATAGTTTTTTGATATTGGGTCATTGGGTTCTTCTTCTTTTTCTTTTTTTTTTGGAATATACAATAACTGTCGAACCGACGAGATTTGGCTTTACTAACGTAACCTGAACTGCAGCTCCCACAAGTGGGGAGAGAGCACCCACAATTGATGGAACACCCACACTTGGGATTAATGGCCAAGGTGGACAAATAATATATATATATATATATATATATATATATACATGCACACACCGGGTGTTGAACCGTGGTGGTGGAGGCTCCCAAAGGAGGGTCCAACCACATTGGCAAGACGCCCAAGTGTGTGGGACATTGGGTTCTTAGACAACAAAAATTAGTTATTAGATTTGATATGGACTATACTTTGTGACCAGCAAAAATAATTTTATTTTGAAATCAAAATAAAATAAATCATTTTCTAACATAAATTAAAATAAATTATTGGATCGTATTTGGTTTTAGTGGTACATTCTAGAATACAAACCCTATACAATAATTGTTGTACTAAATATGGTGATTTTATTGGGATGGTTTGTTAGTTCTAAAGATCGAATTTAATCATTAAAAAATATATATATTGCTATTTAAAATTTTTTATTTAAAAAAAAAAAAACAATAAAATATTACAAAAATTTATAATGACTCGAACCTAAGATATTTTCAAACTAAATAAGCACCTTTCACCACCAAGCCACATTGTGTCGTGGAAAGTGTTTGAAATATTAAGGGCTCATTTAGTACACTGTATTGTATTGTATTGGACTGTATTGAATTGGATTATATTGTATTGGACTATATTGAATTGGATTGTATTGTATTGTACTGTATTATTTTTATACAATCATGTGTTTAGTAATATTTTGTATTAGATTGTATTATATTGTATTAACTAATACAACCGACCTCTTTACCCTGTATTAGCTAATACGATATCCACCGTATTAGACTAATTAAAATGTATTAGCTAATACAATACAGTGAACAATGAAAAACAAACCAAACATTATATTATATTATTCTAATACATATTAAACTCCTAATACAATACAGTACGGCACACCAAACGAGTCCTTAGTGAGGCTTAATTTTTATTAAATTTCTTTAATATGCTAGTATAATGATAAGATTCAAGGAAACAAATTATTGGTGTATCACATAATCAAACAAACACATCTAGGAAGAAAAATAAGCTAAAATTTCATAAACTTGAAAAGAAAAAAAAATACAAGCATTTAGTCATTGAATGATGATCTTTTACAAGAGAGCAACAAAAATAGCCATCTATCTTTAGAAGACCAAAAAATCAGAAAGCAATTCATCAACCAAAGAAGTTAATATCTCATTCTCAATTTCTACACCTTCTTCAAGTGCTTCTATGTCAAAATCAATCCATTTCCCATTTTGTGTGCTCATGTCTTTGTCTACAAGATCATCCACCATCAAGTCTCCCATCCCTTTCCAACTCTCAATCTCCTTGTACAATTCTTCAGCCAACCGACTCTTTCTTTGAAACAATGTTGTTGATGATGAATTACACCGTACCTTGCAGCTTCCGACAAAGAGTTGTTGACATCTTATATCCAGGCATTCGCAGATGCAATCGAACAAAGCTTTTCGTCCAAGCTTGGACTGCTCTTGATCGTTTCTTCCCGTTACATTTTCTTGACTCTCCAAATGATTGAAGAAGTTCGGTGTTATGACCTGGTCGGTCTGACCAAATGCAAACTCATGCACCATAAGCTCTGCACTGCCGAGTATTTCTCTCACATAATCGAGTTCCCAGTTGCCCGACTCCTTAACGTCAACAAAACTGAAAGTTCTACTGGTATGCCTTTCGCCTATGTCCCCTGCTATTTTAGAAGAGGCCGAGTCAGATAACTTTGTCTCACTTTCCACCAGTTGACACACATTTGTACGACGCCAACAGATTTCTACAAGATCTTGTGCCAACGAAAATTGCTTGCTGTCTGTAACGACAGAAGTATACGTTTAGGTCAATATTATATCATTGAAGCATGCATTTGGACAAAAGTACAACAAAGATGTTCTCAATAGTCTGGCATTTATCCTTTCATGGACATTTTCCCGAAACCGAAAACATAACTTTTATCAACTTTCCTAACAATACTATGACATGGCATTGATTGATTCTCAAAAAAATAATTATGAGGCAGAAAAATTAAGGATTTTCAAGTGCATTAACATGCATATAATAATATATGATGCAAAGAAACACTAAAGTAAAATGTAATTTACCGCCAGTACTGTTTTCGTTATCCGAGCAATACACACTCATGAAAGAGGGTTCCAGACTGGAAACTGAGCTCGAATGTTGACAATCAAATTCTCGTCCAGTTTCATTTTTGTTGATGTCACTGCTACCCTTTTCCATTTCTTCAGAATGCTGAAACTGTTCAAGAGAAGTTTAGTACTGCAGTGAGTATCTTTCAAGAAAATGTACATCAAGATTAAATGAAAAACAAAAAATCTGCTTTCAGGATTAAGACATTCAAGGACAAAGTAAGAAAACAGATATGCTTGTATAGTAAAATATATCATTTGAAATTCCAAATCTTGCTAGCGTTATAGTTTTGGATAGCTTGTTCTAATATATTAAGTCAATAGAATTAAAAGTATCTGGTTAGAGCAACTCAACAAAACCAAAAAGGCTCAATATGTACCGATAAGCACTGTAGAAATTGAAACAACCAGCAAGAAAAGAGGATCGATCTATTTACAATAAAATACGGCCAACTAAGCCCAATAGAAGATACTTAAAACTCCGTAGCTAGAACAACTATGTCTATGAGCCACTATTTTGGGAATTGGAAAGGTTCACAGCCTTATTGCACACTGCTGAAAATATGTATTCATGCCACTTAACCAGTTAAGTTCCGTTGACAGGCCACTACGGCACTTTACCCGATACATTAATAGGTTTAGGGTCAACATCAGCCTTTAAATCTTCGAATGATGGCAAAAAAATGCTATACGAAAAGATTCCACGGTTGGCTCTAGCATAGCCAATGTCATTTAGTTTAGGTGAACGAGTAGTTGAGTTGAGTTGTTTGTTCTAGTAGAGATGTATCTAAGGAAAATAAAAAAACTGTCTTAACTCTCAAGTTAAATTGGTTTAATAATCATTACGTTTACCATTAAGGAAACTCTCTTCTTCGTCTTCATTTTCCTCTCTTTTTTTTCCACTAAAGTCCCTTAATAGGTTTAGGGTCAACATCAGCCTTTAACTCTTCAAGTAATGGCAAAAAAATGCTATACGAAAAGATTCCACAGTGGGCTCTAGCATAACCAACGTCATTTAGTTTACGTAAAGGTGTAGTTGACTTGAGTTGTTTGTTTTAGTAGAGATGAAAGTATGCAACTAAGAAAAAAAAACTGTCTTTAAGTGAAATTGGTTTAAAATCCATTCTGTTTACCATTAAGGAAACTTCCTTTTTTTTTCTTCTTTTCATTTTCCTCTTTTTCCACCTAAAATCCTACCACTAACAGTTTATGCTTTGGAAACACCTCCAAAATTCATTTTGTCACTTGAACGTAGTAAAACAAAAGAGAGGAAAATAATCGATAAGACTATAAATAAATGGCAGAAACCGAGTGATAATATGTCAACAAGACAAACCTGCCACTTCTGGTTGATTTTAAGCTCTGGACTATCAATTGAGGTGCAACAGGAGTTGTCTAAGCTATCTGATGTATCTTTATCTCGGTAAATCTGTAACCTCTGGCCATGTTCTGCTGAATTCATGCTTACCACACCAAGTGTCGGTACCAAGTCTTGTAAATTGGATGCAGAACCATCAGTACTCCCTTCTCTGATCACATTACAATTGGATGACTCGACCTTACATGCTAATTCCCTGAGTTTTTGTTCCAAAAGGGCACTCAAAGCATCAGCGCCTATTACGTTACACCCCGGAGAAGAAAATGCTAAATTTTTCAAGTACCGCCGCTGATTATTGTCACCAAAGGAATCAATATTAAAGCTGTTAGTTTTTTCCATGACTTGACCGGAGGACTGGGGATCGGTCATGGATCTTATGGGAGATGAGAAAGTAAATGAAACAATATCCATTCCTTTCTTCCTATTATCTGTGCTCCAATTCATGCACCCATCAACTGCAACATTACATTTTATAGACCTTTCATCTTTCTTGTTCAGTACATTATCAGCATCATTATTTTCTTCAGACCGAGAATCCCCATTCATAGACTGTTTCTTTTGAGTTAAATTCTTTGCTCTAGATGACGAAAGCTCCTTTCCAGTATCATTTTTTGTTGAGCCTGTCTTTCTAGACTCAGTTTCAGAGTTAGCAATGAACTTATTTAGGGTCCCATTTGGCCCATTAGAGCCACCGATGGACTTAGTTTTTCTGTTTTGCTGATTGTTAACAGGAGTCTTTGAATTTGAACTATCTTTATGCGGCATATAATTCTGCTTCTGGTTATTCTGCCTAAGGGCATTGTTAGTCTTTTTTGCGAATGTTCCATTGTTCGTCCTATTTGCGGCAGTTCCCTTCTGTGGAGCCTTTTGTGTATCTGGCTGGCTCTTCGAAAACTGGTTTGCTTTGACATCACACTTTTCCTTCTTTTGCATAGAACTCCTACTACTACTACTCGTCGAGGTTGAACCCTCTCTTCTCTGAACATTGACCTTCGATTGTTCTCCAAGTGAAACCAATTTACCCTTCTTCCTCACGTTGTCAGAACTTCTCTTTTGCGGATTCATAGAAGCCTTGACCACTGGTGCACTCTTTGGTTCACTATGGCTCTGATCACTGTTTTGTCCTTTGGTATACCTAACAGCAACTGGCTCATTAGATTTTTGAGGCCTGGATGCTATATGTGCTGCTTCCATTTTGTCTTTCAAATCCCAAATTTTCAATGGAACTGAAGATGCAACTGACGGCCTTCTACTTTTGGCAGTTGATTGGGGACTTGCCTCGATTATCTTAGCAGCAGCCTCCATTATATAAGCTGTATTCTTTGTTGGGATAAACCCGGGATTCTTGATAGGAGACAACAGCTTATGGTGGGTGAATGGGATCGATTTAGCCGATTTTGGTGGCAGTATTTCAGTTTGAAATCTCTCAATTGGCCGGTTTTGCACCTTACGCACTCTTGATTCCACAGGATTCCAAGAAAGACATTCTCTATTAGGCATGCTGAGATAATCCACTGGCTGGTTTTCACTCCACGAATTAGGGTCACTCCTGTTGTATTGAGATGCTCTAAAACAGTGCAAGTCGCGATATGGGTCAGAACAAGCCTCGGGAACATTTGATGTAGGCATCGAATCCAAACCCATAAGTCTAGCAACTACCCCAGGTGCTCTAGCTCCGGATCCTTCATCACTAGTTACTGATGAACTACAATTGAACTCACTACTCCCTTTGTTACTCAAACTTCCTCTGCTCTCATCCACCTCTATCTGTCAAGATGGCAACAGTGGACAATCAATCACAAACTATAATTTCACAAAATAAACTAGCAGAAAAAAGATTAAAACTGAAACAAAGAGAAAACTACCCACCACATGAAGCAGTGACTTTTTCCCAACATTTTCTTTTCCTTTCTTCGATTCGTCTATGATGAAAATGTCAAGAAAATAAATAAATAAGTGAGAACCATAGACTGAACAATAAAGTAGAGTATATAGTTCTAAAAGAAGCTATGCATTTTGGTAATTCAAGAGAACATTCATGTACCATCTAATTCAGGATTGTTTGAGAACAGCTTTTTCCGAGATTTTCCATTCCAATCAAACAAGTTGAGAAATCCACCCTTTGACCGTTTCTTCTCGACCTCCATTGTTTCATGTACTAACCAAAAACACAGCAAAATCTAACAATAAATAAGAACATTCAAACAGAACTCAGAAGGCAATGTGAACTATGTTTTATCATACTTCCACCAATAAATTTACAGAGAAAATCAGATGGTAAAATGTCATATACAAACACCACAGATTTTAAATCAAATTCACCTCTAATTATACATACATTGTACATTCAGCTAAAATTTGTTCACAAATGACAAAAATCCCTCACAATCTCACATTAATGAACTAATTGACATGAAAAATCACATCTTTGATCTTCAAAACCGCACTAATCAGCTAACACAATAAACTTATAAACGAACAACTAACAAAACAGTACCACAAATTTTAAAAAATAATAATAATAATCGAATCATATCAAATCAAAATCTTACCTAAAATAGGTTAAACACAAAACCCCACTTTGCAAACTTCAAGCTCCTTCCTTGCGTTCCATATAAAAAAAAACCAGCAAATTACCCAAATCACACAAATTTAAACACCAAAACCACAATGAGAGCGCCAAAAAGCATCCAAGTCCAAAAGGGTATTCTTCAAAATATCCAAAAAGACACAAACTTTAAGCCATCTCAGCAAATCTCTAACCATACACAGCTCATCATATCCACAGAAACCTCATTTGAACAACTCCAAGCACCTTCCTTTTCTTCCTCCTCTGGTCACTTTTGAAGTAAAGAAGTCAGGCCCAGAATAAAAATCAAGCCTTTTGAAGAATTAAAGCAGGCCAATGAAGCCAGAGAAGACAAGAAAGAAAATAAGAGTGAAACTAGCAGATTCCCTCTGAGTGAAAGAAATTTAGGTAAGATGAGAAGAATAAAAATTGGGTCCCAAAAAAAATGACAGTAAAGAAACAGTGAAGTTTCAAGAGGGTAATAAATGTCTGGTCTGATTTCGAGTAATAAATCTTGGATAAGTGAGAAGTCTTTCCGGTTTATATTTAAGGATTCAAGTTGTTGCCTGTGAAAACTTTTAATTATGTTAGTTCTTTAATCACCAACTTCCACGTGGACACCTTCCATTGGTTGATGTTGGGTCCTACAATTGGTGGTCTCATAGCGTTCATGGGTCCTCACACCACACTAACACTAAATATTATTTTGAAAATTAAGATAAACAATAACGTGTGTATAAACGAAAAGAGCTTAATACTGTGGTTATAGGTTCGAGTTTTACCTCTCTCCAAACTCTAAATTATTATAATATTTATAAAAAAATATGTGTATTTATATAAAAATACGTTTCGGATAACAAAATGAAAGAGTCTCAGAAAAGTATGCGAGATTTGATCCTCATCTTTGATATGAAGACTGAGTTGCACAAAAACTTTGATCGTTGAGAATTGATTTAAGTTAATAATTATTGGGTATTTTATTTGGATCTATAATTTCAATTCTACCATGAAAAGTCACATGAAATTATGAATGTTTTTGAAAAACAATTGGGTTTTTTTTTATTAAATAAAATATGTATAATAAATTGTCATTATGCTACCGACTTTGTTTGCAATAACTTGTGATCTTGGACCAATATAAATTTTTTGCTTTTAATAGTAGACCAAGGATTTACCAAATTTTTACATTTATTTTAATCATTGGGTTAATTTCCTAACTTGCCCTCTCTTTAGATTATTTTTTTTTCATCACAAAATATTATTCACTCAAATATTTCCTAAATTACCACGGATTCAAATCATATAATTAAATTAACTGTTAATTTAATTATATGAATTACATTCTTTGTTTGTTTGTTTTTTTTTTGGGAAAGTATCATTTTCCCCCCTGTAGTTTACCATATTCATAAATTTGCCCCCCCTAGTTTCAGAAATGGTTGGTCTTCCCCCTCTAGTTTGCCATATTCGAATATTTACCCCCTACCGTTAGGATTTCTGTTAAATAAGGGTTTGACCGTTAAATACAAAGGAGAAAATACATTTCCCCCCCTGTAGTTTGCCATATTCATAAAGTTGCCCCCCTTAGTTTCAGAATGGTTGGTCTTCCCCCTCTAGTTTGCCATATTCAAATATTTACCCCCTACTCTTAGGATTTTCGTTAAATAATGGTTTGACCGTTAAATACAAAGGAGAAAGTACGTTTTTACCCCTAATAATAACATTGATTTAAAAAAAAAAAAGAACATAATTAGCTTAACAAGGTATATTTAATCAATATTAAAAGATATTAAAAATAATATTAAAAAATTAAAAACATCAATTTCAACTTTCAAGCCTTAATTATCTCTCTCTCCCTCGAAATTAAAAAATAATTATTAATTATCTCCTGATTCAATCTCCACCATCCATCTCAAACATGGACGGTGGAGATAATTATATAAAAAAAATATTAATATCAAAAATAATAAAATAATATAATTGTAAAAAAAAAAACTAATCAAATTATATAATAATAATAATAATATAATTGTAAAAATAAACAAAAACGATATTAAAAAAATCTCACTTTCTCTCTCTCAACATTATCTGTGATAATTAATCTCTCTCTTTTCTTCATCCTATCGCCGGCGAGAATAAAGCAAAATAAAAAGTTAGATGGTGTTTGCTAATGAATATAATAATAATAATAGGGAAAGTATCAGATAATGTTGAGAGAGAGAAAGTGAGATTTTTTTAATATCGTTTTTGTTTATTTTTACAATTATATTATTATTATTATTATTATTATTATTATTATTATTATTATTATTATATAATTTGATTAGTTTTTTTTTTTTTTACAATTATATTATTTTATAATTTTTGATATTAATATTTTTTATATAATTATCTCCACCGTCCATGTTTGAGATGGATGGTAGAGATTGAATCTGGAGATAATTAATAATTATTTTTTAATTTCAAGGGAGAGAGAGATAATTAAGGCTTGAAAGTTGAAATTGATGTTTTTAATTTTTTAATATTATTTTTAATATCTTTTAATATTTATTAAATATACCTTGTTAAGCTAATTCTGTTCTTTTTTTTTTTTTTTTTAAATCAACGTTATTATTAGGGGTAAAAACGTACTTTCTCTTTTGTATTTAACGGTCAAACCATTATTTAACGGAAATCCTAAGGGTAGGGGGTAAATATTTGAATATGGCAAACTAGAGGGGGAAGACCAACCATTCTGAAACTAGGGGGGCAACTTTATGAATATGGCAAACTACAGGGGGGAAAATGTATTTTCTCCTTTGTATTTAACGGTCAAACCCTTATTTAACAGAAATCATAACGGTAGGGGGTAAATATTCGAATATGGCAAACTAGAGGGGGAAGACCAACCATTTCTGAAACTAGGAGGGGCAAATTTATGAATATGGTAAACTACAGGGGGGAAAATGATACTTTCCCTTTTTTTTTAAGGAAAGAAAGTACATTCTCTGTTGACAGGTCATAAAATAAATAATAATAATAAATTATATTTGATGAGTCACAACATCATTTATTGTTGAACTTGATTTTCAATGAAGATTTAGTAAACTGGGTTTGTTGCCATCTTCAAAAAGTCAAAGCCATTGGAAGTACTTCTTGTCTTTAATAAACCAAAGAATAAAAATTAATAATTAAATATAAATTTTGAAGGCAACAATTGTTGATGAGATTCTTGGGGATCTCCTTATTAAAACTCTGTACCCATTTAACAATTAACCTAAAAATGGGTGATGAATAAAATTTTGGATTCAAGCAAAGTTCTCACAAACTTTTGGGCAAAAAAAAAAATTAATTGTTTGCATGAAAGATTATTGTAAATCATTGGTTTGTTGACATGCCATTGTCGAATCATTTTATTATTTATTATTTTAACATATTTCATCGATCCGGAAAGTCAACCATTACAAGTGCGATTCGAAATACAACACCGACTATAGGAAAGGGGTCTTTCAACACTTTATAGTGAAAGATGAAGTTCACAACCGTTTTACTGAGAATGAATTGTGAATTGTTTGGTCAAAGTTAATCTTTATATTCCAAGTTTTATTTATTATTTTAATATTTTTATTTAATGAAACATTTATCACAAAAATTTCATGGTTGTTGACTTGTTGCATGTGCTTTTTGTCAAAATGTTACTTTCTAAAAGTCTTCATTGGCATTCTTTTGTAGATCTTAGATCTTGGATTTGTTGCTGACTAATACTAATAGGCAGCAGGAAACTATACAGAAGTTAGTAGTAGCTTCTGCTTAGAAAAAAGTGCTTTTAAAATATTGACAACAAAGCAGAGGCAGAGCAGCCAATTAAGGTTCAAGTCCAAAGCAGAATTAGCTTTTGGGATTCATTCAGAAGTGCTTATGAAAATGATATTATCAAAAATGTTTGCAAATAGATAAAATAAAACCCCCCCCCCCAAAAAAAAAAAAAATACACTTAGAATATCTGAAAAACCACTTCTCTTCATAATTAAATTTCCAAAAAGCACTTTCAAATGCTTGTATTCACACAAAAAAAAAAAAAAAAAAAAAAACGTTTTTTTTACTTAAAAGCACTTCTAGGCTTCTAGCAAAACACTCATAAACAAGCCCTTCAATCTTATTGAAAAGTAGAAACTAAACCAGGACTGTTTCAAGTAAAAATAACAACAACAAAAAAAAAAAAAAGAGAAACAAGAAAATAAATCTGCAGCAAAGAGGCAGGTTGAGTCCAAAATCGAATAGGAGGCTTCGGTTGAAGTACTTAAACTCAAAGAAGACAGATCAGTTCTGGTTCCTTTACTTGGTGTTACATTCATTAATTTCACCGATTTGGGACTATATAAACGGATTGTCTTCTTTAACCCTTCTGGAAGAAGGATTAAGAAGGAGTAAACATCATATCTTGAACTATTATAAGTAAGCCGTCATGGAGAAAAAAGGGTCTATCAGCGATGAGTTAGAACACACCTCAGCCACAAATGAAGCAAACCGGTATGTGTTCATAGGGAAGTCTTGAGACAGTTATCACAAGGATTCGAACCATATTTGCAAGCTTTTCGGTCAAAAGACTCTCCAAAGTGTACGAGTAAGGTTTGTCTCCGACATTCAGCCTAAAGAATTCACAACAATGAACAATGAGTGTGCAAGATCATGTAAAAAAAATTGAATTTAAGTGATAGGTCAGCCAAAACTTCTAATAAAATCATTGAAAAAGTAAGTACTTGGCAGTGACTGATAATTAACTTACCTTAAGTTCACAGTATTGCTGCATTTTCTTAGCTTGGGCCATTGCAGTCTTAAACATTTCACTCTTAAAACCTTGACCATTCCGTAGCATGCATACAATCCGACTGAAATCCTTCTTCTGGTACAAAACAATGCATACAGACCGAAGATTATCTCTTCCAGCCCTTCCAGACTCTTGATAATAGCTTTCGACAGATTTGGACAATGTATTATGTACAACAAAGCGCTGAATATTGATAAAAATAAAAAAATATAAATCAGAATTGGGGAGAAAAATCAATGCAGTAGGGAAGGGAAACAACAATTCTGATACCAATCACCAGAAGAAATTGAAATTTATACCAGAAATATCAAAGAGAGGAAGATGAAGATCTTATCTGGACTTACAACATCTGGTTTGTCAATTCCCATCCCAAAAGCGATAGTGGCACATACGATCTGGACCTCTCCTGTATGCCATTTCTTCTGAACAAAAACTCTTTGACGAGCTGCCAAACCAGCATGGTAATATACCGTCTTAACCTTACATTTTTCATTTAAAAATTTTGAAACCTCAGCACATTCGCTTTTTGAAAGGCAGTATACAATTCCACATTGATTACTAAAACGGTCCTTTATAAGCTGCCCGAGCTGCTTCAATGATTCCTTGGTCTTCCCAATTACTTCATACTTCAAGTTGGGTCTATCAAAGCTTGTCTCAAGGACAAGAGCACGGGGAATCCTTAGAGCTTTTAGTATATCCTGCAGAATCATCGAGATTACAAAAACATTAATTTCACCAGAGAGAAAAGAGAATCCATGACTACAAGTCTACAATCCAATTACCTCACAAACTGGCAGGGTTGCTGTGGCAGTCAAAGCCATCACAGGAACATTTGGAAAATTCTGCTTAAGACATCCTAAACCCCTGTAATCTGGACGAAAATCATGTCCCCACTGGCTGAGAAGCACAAGAAGAAATTAACAAGTGGAAGACTCCTGTGCCCAGTCCAAGAAACCACTAAGAAAAAATTCTATAAATTTGTTGATGTAAATTGCATATATTTAATGTGAAATCAATCATATATTATATAGACTTCTTGTTAAGCACGTAAGGTTGGACTACTTCTGATGAAGCACTAGAATGTGAAGTTTATCACTTTCAAAAATAATGTAAACACCACCAACGACCAACCTGTTACACCTATGCACACAGCTTTCCCAGTCTCACTTTGAATTTTTATTTTATTTTTTATTTTTTAACAGAATAAGCCCCAAAATATTGCTGTTTACCACCGCTACCAGCTTCCAACTTTGTCCCAGTTTTTGCCTATAAAACTTAATACTTCTAATATCTATTGATTATCACAGTCCACCTTTCAGATGACTCCTACATGAAGTTTGAGTGACAAAGTACATACCTCACACAGTGTGCTTCATCAACAACAAAACCTGCCACTTGTCCCTGCAATTGATGTGGTAGTACTAGTCACATCACTGACAAAAATTTCACAAGCTCATGATACTGCTTTAGATCATTCAGTCGGAATGAAAACAATACCTTCCGATAAAGACATTTCAGCATCTCAAAAAATGATGCATTCCCAACAATCCTCTCAGGAGTCACATATAAGAGTTTACATGATGGTTTATCCTTCCTGGAGGCATGCACACAAAAAGTTGAAGTAGAGAGACATAATCTAGTCAGAAATGCTTAAAATTTGAAAGGTAGACAACATTCTTTGAAAACGACAAAATAATCCTAGGATATCTCAAAAACAAACTCAACACTATTCATTTGAAGGAGCTTCTTGAATTACACTATCAGGTAAAGTTTCATATGAACTAAAACTATGGTAAGAAAAATAGTCTCCTATTAGAGCCCAGTGCAGAGAAAGAATTGAACCTTGCCTTAGCTCTTGAAGAACCGCTGCTGCTTGGGAAGCAGTTTGTTGAGAATTCAAAAATGTTGCTGGTATTCCAAACTTGAGGTTCAATGTAATTATCTGATCTTGAATGAGTGAAAGTAGGGGAGATATGACCACTGTTACACCTGGTTTCAGGGTTGCTGGAAGCTGTACAAAACACCCTGTAACCTATATGTACTTGCGGAAAAAATAAGACAGCTTTCACATATACAAAGAAAGAGATATCACCTGGTAACATAGACTTTTGCCGCCTCCAGTGGGCATGAGAATAAAGCAATCTTGCTTTGACACGAATGCTTTACAAGCCTGATGCTGCAATGGTCGAAATGTCTTATTGCCAAATATTACAATATTTGCAAGTTCCATATCATCCAATGCCTGTAATTCTTCAAAACTAAGAGTCCCATGTTCATCTTTTGATATCTGGGAGCTCTGTTCCTTTTGGGAAATCGAAGAGACTGAATCATCGGTGACAAAGCTATTTGAATCCTTCAAAATAAACAGACCTTTTCAGTGTTCAATATCACTTTACACTCGCATTATAGCAGGAAAAGGCAAACAAGTACACTAATGTAATATGGAATCGATAATATACACCAGTGTACAAGCACAAATTTCTCATTTTATAATGCAACTAGCAATGATAAATCCTCATTTTGCTACAAAAACCGTAAAAGATGTTAGTTGGAAACTCTTACCACCGGTCTTGTAGAATGTTTGCCCAAACTTTGAGTAAATGAATGAATGTCGCCATCACGCCGAGAAGAGAGTTTACGTCTAGCATCCTTTGGCTTTGGAGTTATGAAGTCTAAGTCTTCACTGTCACTAGAAGAATCCAACTCCAACAAAGTTGGGCGTTTTTTAGGTTCAGGCGAATCGTCCACAATGTCAATATACTCTCTAGTATTTTCATTATTATTAGCTTCATTGACAACCTCCTTATCAAACATGTTATTTAAAGCTCCACAAGCTTCTGATTCCACAGCCTGTAAATCATCCCAGTCCTCAGTGTCCTGCATAGTTTCAGCCAGAGCCGCAAGAAAATCATCCCCACAATGCTCCACAGAGATAAAATCCCGCCCATCGTCACCTTCAAAAAATTCAAAATTGACACCCAATAAAAAAAAAAAAAAAGAAACAGCATCAAAAAAATTTCACAGATTCAACAATCACTGAAACTCCAGAAAAATTATAAATTTATTAAAATTTTCAACACCATTTGATGAATTTGAAACGACGAAGAACTCAGTTTCATTAGAAACCTTCAATTACCAATAATTAGTGTAACAAAAGCTATACACTACCCAATACTTCCAATATATAATATCATGCCAAAAAAAATCATATTTTTAATACATCCCAATTAAAAAATATGAAATTTAATCAAACCCAATTCGTTTATACTCAATTTAAGTCAAATTTTCTACTTTCAACAAAATCAAACAACCATTGAATTGAAAATTTTTCTTTAAAAAAAAAAAAAAAAAATTACCGTAGAGAGAAATCAAACGGTTCAGGCCTTTCTTTGCTGATTCTTCATCGAAACCGAAATCAAGTGCCAAGCTGATTAATCGAGCTTTCTCCAACTCGAGATCGTGAGAGTCCATTCCTGTGATTGATTGAATAATCGAAATTTCCCGCGCCTAAGTGAAACCTTGAGTGAAATCACATCAATCTGTTTAATTTATAAAAAGTCTCAAAACGACGTCGGATTTTCACTTACCGCCATCTATTTGTTTGGCTGACCCGAATCTTGGATTTACCCGAAATGATTAGGGCCGGGCGGAATTGACCCGAGCACACTACTAACATGTATAACAGAACACTACCAATCATGTACCATGGAATACTTCAAAACATATACCACTACACACAAATAACATGTCACACAAAATTGTAATCAAATTTAAAAGCTCAAGCAAGAATATAGAGGTATCAAAAGGGTTGAATCAGGTCCAGTCCGACCTGATACTATAGAGAGTCATAACACGGTCTTAAATATTTAAAAAGAGTAACAATATTTACACCATTCTCAAAAGGTACGTGTATTTTATTTATTTTTCAAAATTTAAAGTAAATATACACCTCGTATATCAATTTATACATTCTTTAATATTTAAAACATGTCTAATATAGTAATATATTTTAAACGGCTTATTAAATAAAATAATAATAAAGAACTTAAATATTAATATTTAATATTTTTTTAAATATGACACCACGCAATTTTTTCAGATTTGATTATATGTTATATTAAAAATTTTAAACATACAAATACAAATTTAATGACATTTAAAACCGTTAAATGGTACGGTTAAAACCGTTCATAACAGGGCGGGTCCCCAGACCAATGGGTAATTTTGACATCTCTATCTCAGATAGTATGACATTTGCTCTTCACTTTTCATTTCCTTTTAATCCTTGAGCTTGAAAAAGATAAACTAGCTCGCAGGGGCAATTATTAAAAAAATAAAAAAGAATCTGATTAAATGGGTTTTCCAATAGAAAAATAATATGATTAGAGTTATTAATACTTGATAGCATTCAAAGATTAGTTATTTTATTTCATATTTGAAAGGGTTAAAGAGCAAGTTGAAAATTTTAAATTTTAAAATTTATTTTTTTTCAGTGGCAATATATTCGGTTTTGGGTCTCCAGACTTGAAACCGAACCGTGACCTGAAAATTATAAACTTTATTTTTTCCAAACCCAATTTTGTAATTCTGCCCAAACCTAATTGAAAAGTTGGACAAGATGGGCAATTCGATAACCCAATTGTTTATGTTTTAGGACAAAATTCTTTAACCCGAATCCGAACCCGAACCCGACTCATCAGTACTTGTATTCATTCACGCCTCTCACCTCTCTAGTCTCTATCCCTCTCCCAAACCGCGACCCGAAAAATATAAACTTTATTTTTTCCAAACCCTAATTTTTGTCCTCTTTCCCTCTCACATTCACAAATCACAAATCGTAGCCACGCAGCCCTTCCTCTTCGCCGTTGTTGACTGACACCTGTCGTCTCCTTCTTCTTCCACTAGCTTGCAAAGTTCCATTGCCAAGTAATCTCAGTTTTGGATTTCAACTTCTGTTGAGCTTTTCCGTTTGTTATTTTCAATAATAAGCTCAATCAATTCTTTTTTGGGTTTTGAACAGGTTATTCAAGGAATCAAGTTTGGAAGAAAGTGAGCATGCTCACAAACTGATGGAATATCAGGTGATTGATTAGTTGTTTCTGTGGATTTTTGTTTTTGCATGTTTACCAATTTGTTTGCTTATTCTCGTAATTCTGTTGTTTTCAAATTGTTTGCATTATGGGTGATTTTATGTATATCAGGTGAAGTTCCAATTACTTATTTGATATTTTTGTATTATGAATATTTTGATCATGTCCATTATTTATGATAGTTTGTTAATTGATTATTAACCTGCCTCTACATTCGTTCTTTGAAATTGTTGTGATGTTCCAAACTGTTGAATTTTGGTAACATTTTTGGACTTTCCTTTGTTTCGACAATTAGTAAATTGTTTTGGACTTTCTGTATATTTATTTTCCCATTGCATGCATCTCTAAATCCAAAGGAATAGATTTAAGGGAAGGGGTGATCTGTGATTGCATCGTGGGAAATTGAGTTAGTAGTAGATTTCTCAAGCGAAATACATTTTAAAACAATTTGTGATTTCTAGGGTCAAGGGAAGCATGTTGATCAAAACTTTTGTAAGTTTGTTAGAAATTCTGTAGTTAACTAGTTATCTCAGATTCTATATCCTGTAGTGTGGTTTTGGTACGTTACATGATGTAGTCATGTAGAACATCCTTTCTGTTTCTTGGTCCCATTAAAAATATTTAGTTGGCACTGTAATGAGTCTAAGACTCTAATCTAATGACCATAGAAATATAGTTAAAAAGTGTCTGTTTTTGTTAAAAATAATAATAATGATGATGATGATGATAACAAGTTAACAACAACAACAATAATATTTTGATGATTGCCACTAAGATGTTGCTTAAAGGTCACTGGATTATCTAGTATATTGCTTTGATCAATGGTGTAACCCTAAGTTTTTCCTGTGATAAAATTTTGTCCTAGTTATAAAAGGAAGAACAATGTTAATCCTCTCAAAATGCTATACCCTTTTTTGAAATGATAAAGATGCACATCGAAGATTCATTACTAACAATCAGTGTTCTTACAACTTAAATTTGATGATAAGCTGAGAAGAATATTTTGTCAATTATCCTGGAGCATCCAAAGTAATCTTGCATATAGATGTCATGTACTGTATGGGTAGGTCTTTGCTGGATTTATCCTATGTCTTCTCTGTAACCTCTATATTATATGAAATTCAATTCATAAAAAATTGCATCTAGAGGTGAACTTTAGAAAGCATGTGCTGACCAAAAATTTAAGTTATAGCCTTGCAAATCGACAAACGCAAGTTGGAGAACAGTGCTATCAAATTGTGGGGATCTATCTGTGATGGTCTTGGTTGAATTAGATGGGATGATGAATCCCACAATGTTTGCAAGGGTGGGGCAATGTGCTTGGGAAGTTCCCATGATTGCATTTTGTAGACAAGGTTATTTTGGTAATTTATTTTCCATACATGAGCTTGCATTTTTTCTCATCTTTGCATTAAGTAAATCTATTTCAAGTGGCTCCAAAGCTATAGTTTATAAAGTTGAATGTATTATTTCATACATAAGCTTGCATTAGTGCTCTCTACATCAAGTGATTATATGAAGTGGACCAAAATTATGTTTATTCCTCAAATCTTTCTATATCTATCTGTTTTTTATGTCACATGATTCGAGTATTAGTTGATATTTGCTACTACTTGTACAATGTCATGATATAAGAATGTCAATATGTTTCTGTCTTTATATGGGTTTGAAATCTGCTTGGATAACTAAGTTTTCATGAACTCATAGTCATTGGTTTCGTTTTTTTGATTCAAATAAACCTTCGGCTCCGAAGCTTAACATAATGGGTAGCGATCGTGGAACCCTTGGCATTCATTTTGTTTTTTATAACCTACAGTGCTGTAATGGCATTTATAACACGATTTTATAGCACAATGTTAGCCTCTTCACTAACCATATATGCTAGCATTGTTACTGCTACATTGTTATCTTACACTAGGAGTTATGTCCCTTTAGTTTAAATCTTGTTTACTGTATGGACTCATGATGTTATAATTACTATAATCATCTTTATTGGCATGATGATACTTTATTGGTATGAGAATCTCTCTCTCTCTCTCTTGTCTTGACTATGGTGAGTTTCCACCAGTACTCCTCGCCGGTGCTCTCTATTGGTTTTAAATTTGCTATGTCTAGTAGTTGCCTGGGTTTGGGGAGAACTGGCCTGATATTAGGACACCTAATACCTTTGTTATTTTTTTGGTTTCTCAATTATGTTTTTGAATTGTACCAAACATGTGTTCTTTCATTAGATTCTGATTGTAGAGCCTCAATTGGGTTTTATTTAGGAAATGGTTACGATGGATATGGAGTTTAAAGATTGTAATGTAGACATCAGATTGAGAAATAGGCCACCTGGACTGATATGTAAGCGGGTTAGGTTTTGAATTAGGTAGGAGATTTATACACATGTAAAACTGGTAGAACTTATTTCAGTGAGTTGAATAGAATAGAACTTTTTAACCTGTTGAACCTGTTACAAAGGAACAATTAGATTAGAATAAATTAACCAACACTGGAGATTATAGAGGGTGTTGACCATTTTGTTCCTCTTCTATTCAATTAATTGTTTCTTATGGACAAATATGTCATTTTCTTTTATTAAGGTTATTTGTGTAATTTTAACCCAACGTATAAAACGAAAAATCAACCCTAATTCCGCATTCCTCACACTCTCTTTATCTGAATTATCTCTCTGTCTAGGCTCTCCCTTAATTCCTCTCATCGCCACTGTCGTCTTTTGTTCGTTGCATCATCAGTGCCGCCGCCGCCACAGCCGTTTGTTCGTTACATCATCCGTGTCGCCGCACCTCTCCACAGGTAAACAACTATTTTTGCTTTACTTCCCCTTCAAACAACTATGTTCGTTGAATCCCACAATGTTTGCCTGGGTGGGGCAATGTGCTTGGGAAGTTCCCATGATTGCATTTTAAAGACAATGTGCTTGACAATGTTTTCCATACATGAGCTCTCATTTTTTATTCATCTTTGCATTAAGTAAATCTATTTCAAGTGGCTCCAAAGCTATAGTTTAGAAAGTTGAATGTATTATTTCATACATAAGCTTGCATTAGTGCTCTCTACATCAAGTGATTATATGAAGTGGCCCAAAATTATGTTTATTCCTCAAATCTTTCTATATTTATCTGTTTTTTATATCACATGATTCAAGTAAATCTATTTCAATTTTTCTGTCACCTAACTATTTGTTTAGTTATTATCTACAGAAACTAGTTGCTCTATAGTTGTAGATATCATGTACTGTATGGGTAGGTCAATGCTTGGTTTATTTTTTAGACTTTAGTTCCTATGTTTTCTCTGGTAAACTCTATATTATATGAAATTCAATTCATAAAAAATTGCATCTAGAGGTGAAACTTTAGAAAGCATGTGCTGACCAAAAAATTAAGTTATTGCCCTGCAAATCAACAAACACAAATTGGAGAACAGTGCTATCAAATTGTTGGGGATTTATCTTTGATGGTCTTGGTTGATTTAGATGGTATGATGAATCCCACAATGTTTGCCTGGGTGGGGCAATGTGCTTGGGAAGTTCCCATGACTGCATTTTAAAGACAAGGTTATTTAGGTTAATTTATTTTCCATACATGAGCTTGCATTTTTTTTCATCTTTGCATTAAGTAAATCTATTTCAAGTGGCTCCAAAGCTATAGCTTATAAAGTTGAATGTATTATTTCATACACAAGCTTGCATCAGTGCTCTCTACATCAAGTGATTATATGAAGTCGCCCAAAATTATGTTTATTCCTCAAATCTTTCTATATCTATCTGTTTTTTATGTCACATGATTCAAGTATCAGTTGATATTTGCTACTACTTTTACAATGTCATGATATAAGTATGTCAATATGTTTATGTCTTTATATATATTTGAAATCTGCTTGGATAACTAAGTTTTCATGAACTCATAGTCATTGGTTTCGTTTTTTTGATTCAAATAAACCTTCGGTTCCGAAGATTAACATAATGGGTAGCGATCGTGGAACCCTTGCCATTCATTTTGTTTTTTATAATCTACGGTGCTGAAATGGCATTTATAACCCGATTTTATAGCACAATATTAGCCTCTTCACTAACCATATATGCTAGCATAGTTAGTGCTACATTGTTATCTTACACTAGGAGTCATGTCCCTTTAGTTTTAAACTTTTAATCCTGCTTGTGTTTACTGTCTGGACTCATGATGTTATAATTACTATAATCATCTTTATTGGTATGATGATACTTGAATAAGTACATGAAAGGAGTATTAAATTCAGAAATCAGAATCATGTACATCTACTGAGATCTCTAGAATTGATACATCCGAGGATGCAAAATTTATATAATCCTGCAAAATTAGAGTTGCATAGGATTCAGTCACCCATTTTTTAATTTCTACACTTAAGAGAACAGGTTTGTCTTGTTACTCTTGTAGATGATAGTATTTTAAACCATCCAAGCTTAACCTACTTGATTTACTTTTGATTTAATTCAAAAGTTGGATTAAATGGTCCAGTCAGCCTAATTGGATTCGGGCCTGAACCCAAACCCGAACCGAATCTATATTACCTGAGGAGTCAACTCTTGAATCTGCTCCCGGTACTAGGGTTGGCAAGAACCTTATGAATGAGGATGATCTGATTATCTTAAAGCTCCATAGGCAATTGATTCTCCTGTATGTTGAATAAGCCAATCATGTCTACTGTTTTTATTACTTTATATGATTGATTAGTAATATGTTTTGTAAATTTCCTTTTCTTTCTGGGAAAAGGAATTTGTTTATGCTTTGGCCAATCTGGTTAATTGTTTGTGAATTAGGTTGGATTGGTCAAGATTTATACACATGTAAAACTGGTAGAAGTAGAACATGTTTCAGTGAGTTGAATAGAATAGAACTTTTTAACCATTTTGTTCCTCTTCTATAACTGATTGTTTCTTATGGACAAATATGTCATTTTGCTTTATCAAGGTTATTTGTGTAATTTTAACCCAACATATAAAACAAAAATTAACCCTAATTCCTCATTCCTCATTTCTCACGCTCTCTCTTTGACTCTTTATCTGAATTCTCTCTCTCTCTCTGTCTAGTGTCTCCCTCAATTCCTCTCCTCGCCACCGTCGTCTTTTGTTCGTTGCATAGTCAGTGCCGCCACCGCCATTTCTTCGTTACGTCATCGCCGCCGCACCTCTGCGCAGGTAAACAACTATTTTTGCGTTACTTCCCCTTCAAACTTATTTTATTTTTTCTTTATAGCTGTTGACTTTCGATTTATGGCTTTTTGTGTCCGGATCTGTTGAGATCCGGTTAGATCTACTGAACCGATTGCCGTCAACCAGATCCGGCGAGATCCGGTTAGATTTGCTGAACCGATTACCTTCCACCAGATCCCGCAAAGACCCGGTGAGGGCTGTTTGACCGATCGCCGGAGAGGCCAGAAGATCGTGATACGCTTCGACAGGCCGGGCGTGTTGCTCAAACGCCGATGACAAGGTAACGTTTTAATTTTATCTTTTTTTTTTTAAGCATTCTTTTTCTTTTGGGTACCGATTTCCTCTGGGCCCAAAAAAAATTTCATCCCAAAAATACTTTGGTCTAAAAATATGATTGGGCCCATTAGCCGTTTATCATCTTTGCCCAATAGCATTTTTAGCCCAAACTTATTTGGGCTACCCATTACCATTTGAACCCAAAAACCTTTTTTGGGCCAAAAAATCTTTTAAACCTTTTAAACCCAATCTTTGGGCTCTAAAATATGTATTTTAGAGTCATTACAATTTGAGTCCATACCATTTGGGTCAAACCCAAACATGTAATTCGGCTAAATCTCTTTTAAGCCCAAACTCTCTTTGTACTTTCAGAGTACTCCAATACTCATAATTTCATAATTCAACCTCCTCTTTAAGTAGTATAGTCGTGCTAACCTATCCTTATGCTCTTTTGAGCATTCTAACGTGAGTAGACACTATTTTTATTTTTATTTTTCCATAATTGTTTAAATTATTCTTATTTATTTTCTTCAAATTGTCTGTTTTAATCTATCCTTGTGCTCTTTTGAACAGTCTAACGTTAGTGGACACTATTTTTATTTTTAATTTTCCATAATTGTTAAAATTATTCTTATTTATTTTCTTCAAATTGTCTGTTTTAATCTATCCTTGTGCTCTTTTGAACAGTCTAACGTGAGTGGACACTATTTTTATTTTTAATTTTCCATAATTGTTAAAATTATTCTTATTCATTTTCTTCAAATTGTCTGTTTTAATCTACTCTTGTGCTCTTTTGAGCATTCTAACATTTGTAGAAATTATTCTTATTGTTATTTTTCCATATTTTTGAAATTATTCTTGTTTACCTTTTCAAAATTTTCTGTTTTAATCTCTCCGATGCTCTTTTGAGCATTCCATCCTTTTCAGACTTGATATCTTTCCAAAATTTTCATATTATTTTTGCTTTTTTTTGTATAATTGGTTGTAAATTTTCTGTTTTTGGGTTTAGTGTCTTACTGTCTTCTAAAATTGTAAAATTGATTAATGGAAGAAGTCTGGGTTGATTTTCAATATATAGTCTGGGTTGTACCAGACTACAGTCACAGCATTTCTTCTTATTCTTCTTCTTCACTACCTTTCTTTTTTCCAAAATGTCAGTCATTGCCTTTCTTCTTCTTCTTAAATTTCTTTTGGCCACGGTTTCGGCTCAGCCGCCGGACCTAACTGTGGCCCTTGATGGAACTGGTGATTACCGTTCCATCACAGAGGCTGTTGGGGCCATTCACAACAACAGCCCAAGCTTTTTTCGAATTTATATAAAAGCTGGTGTGTATAACGAGAATGTGGTGATTCCTGCAGAGAAGGGGAATGTCATTCTGTCCGGGGATGGTATGGACAAGACCAAAATTGTCTCCACTCGCAGCCAAAATATAACGGGCCATGGGATTAGAGAATCGGCCGCACTTGGTAAGTAGTAAATAATTCTGTGTGTACATTCATTAATTGTTAAATTTTCAAATGTATTAAACTTTATTTTAAATGTTGTATGGGATACATTTATTTTAATCACTTTTTAAATTTTATTTATGGTGATATTGGAATTTATAAATAATATATATTTAAATCTGATCCTCAGTTGGTCTTTTTTGCCCTCTTATTTTACCTTTCTAGTTTAATGTTAAGAAGAATTAAATATTATATTAATTTGTTATATGTTGTATGGTATGTATTTAGTGAAACTCACTACAAAACTGTTTCTGCAATTATCAGGAATTTCTCTGTGTAATAATTATTTCTTGTCTTGCAAAACTGTTTTCATATTCATTTCAATATGCCTTCAATTGAGAATAATTGTATATCGGCTGGAAACCAGCAGTACCTTCCTCTTTACCCGCAATGATGGCGGTAGGGATAATTACTGGATATGAACAACGCCACGTACAATTATTCTTTCTATTTCAATATTTTAAGTTGTCCCAGTTTCAAATTTCTCTGTATTGTCAATATGTTTCTAATAATCTTGTAGTTTCTGTAATATTGGACATCAGGAAACATTTTTTCAAAACCTGTAATCATCACACAAAAAATCAATTAGAAAATTTGATCTCAAAACCATTTTTCTGTTTTTTTTATTTATTTCAAAAATCCATTGTTTCTGTTTCTGATTTTAATGTTAATTGTCTCTTTTGCGTGTTAAGATTTTCATAAGTTTTAATAATTTTGGCCCACATCATTTGGGTCTGGATTTTTTTTGATCCAGTCCCATTTTTGCCCAGATTAAATTTGGGCCGTGATCCCTTTTGGTCCAGTCTTATTATTGTATCTTTGTTTGTTAAATGTTCAGAATAGTTAAATATTATATTAATTTGTTATATGTTGTATGGGATGTATTTATTTTTATAATTTTATTAAGGGTGTTATTGGAATTTCTGAAAATATATTAATATTAAGGGGTACAAATAACCCCTCTCTTTCATTAATTTTTGCTTAAATTCTATATTATTTTATTTTCTAGATTTTCTTAAGTGTTATTATTCATGTACTCGCTAAATGTTCTAGCCCATAATCATTCTTTATCATCTGTTCTGTTGCCCACCAAAATTGGTATTTAAGATTTTGCTTGTGTTTTCGTATAATATTTATTTATTTATTTTTGACACAGAAATTTATTAACCATTGATATTATTTGTTTTTTTGAACATAATAGAAAATGGTCCAGGTCCTATTTGATCCAATTCCCATTCGGGTCTAGAATCATTTGGGCCGTGAACCCTTTTAGCCTAATATTTGGGCCTAGTATCACTTGAATCTGGTTAAAATTACATGTACCTCTTAAGTTGAATTCCTACTTATATTATTTTTTTTTGTTAATAGATATAAGATCTGACTTTGTCCTGGTCAAAGATATAAGCATTGTGAACAATGCTGGTCCTGAAGGTGAGCAAGCCGTAGCTTTAAGAACGGCAGGCGATTTTATAGCTTGTTTGCGTTGTTCTATTGAGGGCTTTCAAGACACTTTGTATGCTGACCAGGGCAAATACCATTTTTTCTTCAACTGTGAAATTTATGGTACCATAGACTTTATTTTTGGTGCGGCCTCTGTGGTTATTCAAAATTCAACCATACTTGCTAGGCTACCACTTGATCGGCAGTATAATGTAATCACTGCTGATGGTAGAACAGAAGATAAATTGAATACTGCAATTGTGATACACAAATGCAGTATTTTACCTACACCGGAACTTAAAGCCCAATCTAATGTAAAAACGTATTTGGGTAGACCGTGGAAAACGTTTTCCCGAACGATTATAATGCAATCAAATATAGATGGATTCATTGATTCTGAAGGTTGGGTGAAATTCAGAGATTCGTCCGATGTCACCACGTTGTACTATGCTGAATTTTGGAATTCTGGTCCCGGATCTAACACTACTGGCAGAGTAAATTGGCCTGGTTATCATATCCTAACCAACCCTGATGATGTTCAAGTCTTTACTGTTGAGAAGTTTATCCATGGCAGTGAGTGGCTTAAGAAATTGGATGTACCTTATTTTCCCGGCCTAGTTTGATAGTGTTAATGAATAAAAAAAATATTTAGTTATGTATTTCTCTGTATTTTTTTGTAATGTATAAATTATGAAGTATGATTTGTTCCTAGTTTGCAATCATCTTATGCCCAATTCTAGAATTATGGTATTTGAGGTCTGTTAAAACTAGATATGGGCCGCATTGGGCCCAGTCAACCCATGTTCGGTTTCTATTGTATATTTGTAGATTTCTTAAGACTGTTTTACATTTTTACTTTTTGGGATTTTAACTAAAATAAAATAGAAATAAAAATGAAATACCAGATCTCTCCCTGGCCCCATCTCTTGAGAACTTGATTACCACAGGTATTTTTACCTGGTGGAGCCGTGTGTATGATTCTGTGTTAATGACTTAATGTTAAACAATAAACTTTCCTAGAAAGTCCAAATATTAAATATGGGCCCGATTTGGCCCATACCAATACTAATTATGCCTAGCCCAATTGTATTTCAAAAGCTACAGAAGATGGGCCAGTCAGGCCCTTTTATTTATTATTAAACAAAAGCAACGTATTCGGATTTGAACCTAACCCGAGGTGTATTTAAAATATATATATTTCATTTTTTTGTTTATTCTCATTTTCAATTTGCTTTTATGCCAGAATGAGCTTGGGCAATGCAAAAACACAAAACCTGCAACTCTGCAAGTGAAGTTTATTAGAGGACAGTTAAAATTCTACCCATGTATAAAATTCAAAGTTTGAAATGTAACAATTATAACAATACAAATCTTACAATAATATAAAAATAGAAAAAAAAAAAAAAAAAAAGACCAGAATAATCAATTCTAATTGAATTGATCTATTTATTATTATAATTAATAATAAACAATATCACATATTCATTCAAGAATCTAACATATTTATGAAAGGTAGCACATCTGCACTGAAATTATAAAAAGCTGCAATCTCTCTATTGAACAATTTGATGCCGGTATCACTGCAATCACTGGCACTAACAACACAAACACCGACATCAAGATTCGCATCAAAATAATTCCCCTTTTCGAAATCGGGAATTCCATCAGTTTTCATATCATAATTGCAGTAATCAAATGCTTCGATGCAAACTCTTACATTACTTTTGAGACGTGGATCCGTGACATTTTCTTTAGCTTTGATGAATAGCGACTTTAACTCAATGGCTTGTTCACATATTATATCTAATGATATCCTCGTTAAACTTTTTAAATCGGTTGCACTTTTGCTACGAGAATCTGCCTCTAGAACCGATAGACATGTATCTGGATAATGGGTGACGTTACAAGACTTTCTGATAAGAGAAACTTCATCATTGTTACTTGTCGCTGTAGCGGTATTCTGATTGACAAATAAAACATGAAGAACAATAGAGAGCATAAGAAGATGAAGATAAAAACAAGTTGGATTATTCATTTTGATTTTGTAGAGAATTACAAGAATACTATTGAAATTTTATCTTTATGGGAGGTGTGATTATTTATAAGGATTTAGAAAATTCATTTTTTAAAAATATATACCGACATTAATGATTTTTTTTTTTTTTTCTTTTTCCTATGAAAGAGGCAATAATGAGAATTGATGAGACCCAATAATGAATTTTCTATAATTAGCTTTCTTTTCTATAAATCCAAAAAGTATGAGATTTTATCCAAGCAAATTTTTTAAAAAGTTGCTATATATGATGAAAAATAATGAATAGTGATTAGTCAAATGGATATATAATTGGGAAAAATTCAAAATTAATTTTCACCAACTGGCATGATTATATTTTAATGTGAAAACAATAAATCTATAAAAAGTCAAAATACGTATAAAAAAAAATGGATCTTCTATTAATATCATATTTTTCATGATTTAAATAGATCTGGTAACATGTATAATCAATTACTAGTTTTACTTATTTTATTTATTTCATTTTTATTATCTTTATTTTTAAATTTGAATTTGAAGTGTTTTTACTTTTTATCAAGAAAAATATCATATCGGAAATATATATATATATATATATATATTTAAAAATTCCAAATCTCATCGGGTTTGCCTTTGCCCAGATCTTTTTTAGGCCCTCATTTAGAAAACATAAGATATTTATATTCCCATGACTAGATGGATAAGATGGGTCGGTCAGTCAGTCTTTCTATTGTCAGTTCGTCATGACAATAAATATATCAGGACGAAGAATGTGGACCACGGATTATGGAGAAGTTTTGACAAGTGCATACATTTTGAGTCAAAGTATGTAAATCTAGTGGTCCACATTCTTCGTCCTGATATATTTATTGTCAGGACGAACTGATAATAGAAAATTTATATATATATATATATTTAAAAACTCCAAATCTCATCGGATTTGCCTTTGCCCAGATCTTTTTTAGGCCCTCATTTAGAAAACATAAGATATTTATATTCCCATGACCAGATGGACAAGATGGGCCAATCAACCCAATTGTATTCGGATTTGAACCCGAACATGAACCTATTCTATCTTTATATTCCTTTGACAGTTCGACCAGTTGACCTCTCTCTCTCTCTCTCTCTCTCTCTCTCTCTCTCTCTCTCTCCAGTTTTCTATTGTCTTCTCTTCTCTCTATTGCTGACGTCGGGTTTTATTTGATCCAATTCCCTTTCGGGTCTATAATCATTTGGGCCGTGAACCCTTTTAGCCAAATTTGCTTAATATTTTTAATTCTGCCAGGACTAATATTTGGGCCTAGTATCATTTGAGTCCGGCTAAATTACATGTATTTCCTCTTGTATATAGGGCTTGTTTGGTACGTTGTATTATATTGTACTGGATTGTATTGGATTAGGTTGGATTGGATAGTATTGCATTGGACTGTATTATTATTATACAATCTTATGTTTGGTGATATTTTGTATTATACTATATTAAGTTATATAATGTTTGGATGTGATTTCGTATTAGACTGTATTAATAGATTTCATGACCAAATAATTTAACTCCAATTTTTTTTCCTCATTTTTTTTTTGTTTGCATCAATAAATTATTTTTTGATTTTTTTTTTTAGTCTTATCTCTTATCTGGAGAATATCTGGAGAACACCACTTGAATCCCCTCTCTTTAACTTATCTTCTTCTCGCACATCACCAAACCCACCATCGCCTCTCTTTCTCTCCTCTCACCACCGCCACACCGGCCTTCGCCTTCATCTCCTTCCGCCGCCGCCGCCTTCGCCTTCGTCTCCTTCCATCGCACTGGCATTCATCTTCGTCTCCTTCAACCGCCATGACCTTCATCTTCTTTTCCTTTCGCCGCTGCAACCTTCGTCTTTTTCTCTCTCTCTTTCTCTCTTTCTCTCTTCTGATGTGTGTGGACTGAAATGGTTTAGGTGTGGTTTGGTGGTGGTTTGGGTGTGGATTTGGTGTGGATGTGGTGGTGGTTTGGGTGGTGATTTTGGTTTGGGCATAGATGTGGTGTGGATGTTTCTGGTTTCTGGAAAAAAAAAATGAAGAAAAAAAATCATCTTGCCAAAATTGCTAATACAACTGGGTTTGGGAAGATGAAGATGGTGGGTTTGGCGATCCACTAGGTTTGGGAAGATGAAGATGAAGATGAAGGTTGGTTTCTAATACAATACATCATAATACCATATGATATTATGTATTAGCTAGTGCAGTGAATGGTGTATTATTGTGAAATTTTGTATTAAATTAATACAATACAAATGAACTCCAAATGAACACCAAACATGGTATTGTATTGTTTTAATACATTTTAAAGTGCTAATACAATACAATACAGGCCACCAAACATGGCCATATACCTATTAAGTTGAATCCATAATTCTATTATTTTTTGTTATTAGATGTAAACTTTGATTTTGTCCTGGCCAAAGATATCAGCATCGTGAGCAATGTTGGCCCTAAAGGTGAACACGCCGTAGCTTTAAGAAGGGCTAGTAATTTTATCGCCTATTTGCGATGCTTAATAGAGGGTTTTCAAGATACTTTACACACACATCGTGGGATTAACTATTTTTTCTACAATTGCGACATTTTTGGTACGATAGACTTTATTTTCAGTGCTGCTTCAATGGTTATTCAAAATTTGATCATACATGTTAAGGGGACCCCTTGATGGGCAACAAACTGTGATCACATCCGATGGAAGAGAAGACAATAGAAAGAATACTGCAATTGTAATCCACAATTGCAGTATTATACCTACACCATAATTTAAGGCCCACTCTAGTGTGAAAACACATTTGGGTAGACCTTGGAAAAAGTATGCACAGACGATCATCATGCAGTCCTACATGGATGACTTCATCGATCCGGAAGGTTGGATGAAATTCAATGAGTCGTCTGATGTCACCACTTTGTACTAGGTTGAATTTTGGAATTTTGGGCCTGGATCCAACACTAGTGATAGAGTAAAATGGCCCAGATATCACAACTTGAACAACCCCAATGATGTTAAAGATTTTACTGTTGAGAAGTTCATCGATGGCAATGAGTGGCTTCCGAAATTCGATGTACCTTATCCGGGTGGCTTAGTCAGATAGAGTTGTTTTTTGTTTTTTTTTTTTACTTTGATTGTGTAAAGGAATAATAAAATTAGTTATTTATGTATCTTTTATTTTTATAATAAATAAAAGAGTGTTAATTATTATTTAATCATATCATTTTCTTTTTAACATCTACGTTGATAAGTATTAGTAATATAAAACTTAAAAGTGGTTAATTCAATATAAAAACTTGTTCGGCCTTTTGGGCCTATAAACATATACCAATTGTATTTTGTGCCAATAAAAGTTTGGGCTGAAATCATTTTTTGGCCCCTCGAACCTGTTTGATCCAAAACCAATTAAAGTGCGACAAGTTGTCATCGGTTGTCCTATGGTCCCACCAACTTTATTTTTCAATCTAGAGATATTAAAAGCGGGATGGCCCAAATATTGAAGTTCAATTCTAAAATTATCTTATGCCCAATTCTAAAATTATGATCTTTTAGGGCTTTGAAGACCAGATATGGGCCACATTAGGCCCAATCTAATTTGGTTTGAATTGTATTGGGCGTTATACATAAGCAGCAAGTGAAGTTGGGATACTCTTTTACTTATTAGGAGACCATTATAATTCTACTTATGTAACAATTCTAAGTTTGAACCGAAACAATTATAGCAATATTTATCGAAACAATTCTAACAATATTTATCTTACCAAAATATAAAAATAAAAATTAAGACCAAAATATTCATTTCTAAAGTGAAACGATTTATTTATTATTATTATTAAATAGAAACAATATCACATATTCTTTCTAAAGTGAAAGGATTTAGATAAATGATAGTTTAAAAAAAAAAAAATGAAAGATGCAATAATGAGAATTGATCAGACCCAATAATGAATTTTCTATAAATTAAAAAAGTATGAGATTTTATTTAAACGGATATCTAAAAAGGTTGCTATCAAGAGGATATATAATTGAGGAAAAAAAACCCAAAATTAAGATGCTCCTATTGTATTGAGATGCTCTAAAACAGTGCAAGTCGCGATATGGGTCAGAACAAGCCTCAGAAACATTTGATGTAGGCATCGAATCCAAACCCATAAGTCTAGCAACTACCCCAGGTGCTCTAGCTCCGGATCCTTCATCACTAGTTACTGATGAACTACAATTGAACTCACTACTCCCTTTGTTACTCAAACTTCCTCTGCTCTCATCCACCTCTATCTGTCAAGATGGCAACAGTGGACAATCAATCACAAACTATAATTTCACAAAATAAACTAGCAGAAAAAAGATTAAAACTGAAACAAAGAGAAAACTACCCACCACATGAAGCAGTGACTTTTTCCCAACATTTTCTTTTCCTTTCTTCGATTCGTCTATGATGAAAATGTCAAGAAAATAAATAAATAAGTGAGAACCATAGACTGAACAATAAAGTAGAGTATAAAGTTCTAAAAGAAGCTATGCATTTTGGTAATTCAAGAGAACATTCATGTACCATCTAATTCAGGATTGTTTGAGAACAGCTTTTTCCGAGATTTGCCATTCCAATCAAACAAGTTGAGAAATCCACCCTTTGACCGTTTCTTCTCGACCTCCATTGTTTCATGTACTAACCAAAAACACAGCAAAATCTAACAATAAATAAGAACATTCAAACAGAACTCAGAAGGCAATGTGAACTATGTTTTATCATACTTCCACCAATAAATTTACAGAGAAAATCAGATTGTAAAATGTCATATACAAACACCACAGATTTTAAATCAAATTCACCTCTAATTATACATACATTGTACAATCTCACATTAATGAACTAATTGACATAAAAAATCACATCTTTGATCTTCCAAACCGCACTAATCAGCTAACACATTAAACTTATAAATGAACAACTAACAAAACAGTACCATAAATTTAAAAAAATAAAATAAAAAATCGAATCATATCAAATCAAAATCTTACCTAAAATAGGTTAAACACAAAACCCCACTTTGCAAACTTCAAGCTCCTTCCTTGCCTTTCATATAAAAAAAAAAAAACAAGCAAATGACCCAAATCACACAAATTTAAACACCAAAACCACAATGAGAGCGCCAAAAAGCATCCAAGTCCAAAAGGGTATTCTTCAAAATATCCAAAAAGACACAAACTTTAAGCCATCTCAGCAAATCTCTAACCATACACAGCTCATCATATCCACAGAAACCTCATTTGAACAACTCCAAGCACCTTCCTTTTCTTCCTCCTCTGGTCACTTTTGAAGTAAAGAAGTCAGGCCCAGAATAAAAATCAAGCCTTTTGAAGAATTAAAGCAGGCCAATGAAGCCAGAGAAGACAAGAAAGAAAATAAGAGTGACATTAGCAGATTCCCTCTGAGTGAAAGGAAGAGAAACAAGAAAACAAATCTGCAGCAAAGAGGCTTCGGTTGCAGTACTTAAACTCAAAGAAGACAGATCAGTTCTGGTTCCTTTACTTGGTGTTACATTCATTAGTTTTGCCGATTTGGGACTATAAAAACGGATTGTCTTCTTTAACCCTTCTGGAAGAAGGTTAAGAAGGCGCAAACATCACATCTTGTACTATTATAAGTAAGCTGTCATGGAGAAAAAAGGGTCTGTCAGCAATAAGTTAGAACACATCTCAGCCACAAATGAAGCAAACCGTGTATGTGCTCATAGGGAAGTCTTGAGACAGTTATCACAAGGATTCGAACCATATTTGCAAGCTTTTCGGTCAAAAGACTCTCCAAAGTGTTCGAGTAAGGTTTGTCTCCGACATTCAGCCTAAAGAATTCACAACAATGAACAATGAGTGTGCAAGATCATGTAAAAAAAATTGAATTTAAGTGATAGGTCAGCCAGAACTTCTAATAAAATCATTGAAAAAGTAAGTACTTGGCAGTGACTGATAATTAACTTACCTTAAGTTCACAGTATTGCTGCATTTTCTTAGCTTGGGCCATTGCAGTCTTAAACATTTCACTCTTAAAACCTTGACCATTCCGTAGCATGCATACAATCCGACTGAAATCCTTCTTCTGGTACAAAACAATGCATACAGACGGAAGATTATCTCTTCCAGCCCTTCCAGACTCTTGATAATAGCTTTCGACAGATTTGGACAATGTATTATGGACAACAAAGCGCTGAATATTGATAAAATAAAAAAATATAAATCAGAATTGGGGAGAAAAATCAATGCAGTAGGGAAGGGAAACAACAATTCTGATACCAATCACCAGAAGAAATTGAAATTTATACCAGAAATATCAAAGAGAGGAAGATGAAGATCTTATCTGGACTTACAACATCTGGTTAGTCAATTCCCATCCCAAAAGCGATAGTGGCACATACGATCTGGACCTCTCCTGTATGCCATTTCTTCTGAACAAAAACTCTTTGACGAGCTGCCAAACCAGCATGGTAATATACCGTCTTAACCTTACATTTTTCATTTAAAAATTTTGAAACCTCAGCACATTCGCTTTTTGAAAGGCAGTATACAATTCCACATTGATTACTAAAACGGTCCTTTATAAGCTGCCCGAGTTGCTTCAATGATTCCTTGGTCTTCCCAATTACTTCATACTTCAAGTTGGGTCTATCAAAGCTTGTCTCAAGGACAAGAGCACGGGGAATCCTTAGAGCTTTTAGTATATCCTGCAGAATCATCGAGATAACAAAAACATTAATTTCACCAGAGAGAAAAAAGAATCCATGACTACAAGTCTACAATCCAATTACCTCACGAACTGGCAGGGTTGCTGTGGCAGTCAAAGCCATCACAGGAACATTTGGAAAATTCTGCTTAAGACATCCTAAACCCCTGTAATCTGGACGAAAATCATGTCCCCACTGGCTGAGAAGCACAAGAAGAAGAACAACAAGAAGAAATTAACAAGTGGAAGACTCCTGTGCCCAGTCCAAGAAACCACTAAGAAAAAATTCTATAAATTTGTTGATGTGAATTGCATATATTTAATGAGAAATCAATCATATATTATATAGACTTCTTGTGAAGCACGTGAGGTTGGACTACTTCTGATGAAGCACAAGAATGTGAAGTTTATCACTTAAAAAAATAATGTAAACATCACCAATGACCAACCCATTACACCTATGCACACAGCTTTCCCAGTCTCACTTTGAAATTTTTTTTATTTTTTTTAACCGAATAAACCCCAAAATATTGCTGTTTACCACCGCTACCAGCTTCCAACTTTGTCCCAGTTTTTGCCTATAAAACTTAATACTTCTAATATCTATTGATTATCACAGTCCACCTTTCAGATGACTCATACGTGAAGTTTGAGTGACAAAGTACATACCTCACACAGTGTGCTTCATCAACAACAAAACCTGCCACTTGTCCCTGCAATTGATGTGGTATTACTAGTCACATCACTGACAAAAATTTCACAAGCTCATGATACTATATGCTTTAGATCATTCAGTCGGAATGAAAACAATACCTTCCGATAAAGACATTTCAGCATCTCAAAAAATGATGCATTCCCGACAATCCTCTCAGGAGTCACATATAAGAGTTTACATGATGGTTTATCCTTCCTGGAGGTATGCACACAAAAAGTAGAAGTAGAGAGACATAATCTAGTTAGAAATGTTTAAGATTTAAAAGATAGACAACATTCTTTGAAAAAGACAAAATAATCCTAGGATATCTCAAAAACAAACTCAACACTATTCATTTGAAGGAGCTTCTTGAATTGCACTATCAGGTAAAGTTTCATATTAACTAAAGCTAAGGTAAGAAAAATATTCTCCTATTAGAGCCCAGTGCAGAGAAAGAATTGAACCTTGCCTTAGCTCTTGAAGAACCGCTGCTGCTTGTCAAGCATTTTGTTGAGAATTCAAAAATGTTGCTGGTATTCCAAACTTGAGGTTCAATGTAACTATCTGATCTTGAATGAGTGAAAGTAGGGGATATGACCACTGTTACACCTGGTTTCAGGGTTGCCGGAAGCTGTACAAAACACCCTGTAACCTATATGTACTTGCGGAAAAATAAGACAGCTTTCACATATACAAAGAAAGAGATATCACCTGGTAACATAGACTTTTGCCGCCTCCAGTGGGCATGAGAATAAAGCAATCTTGCTTTGACATGAATGCTTTACAAGCCTGATGCTGCCATGGTCGAAATGTCTTATTGCCAAATATTACAATATTTGCAAGTTCCATATCATCCAATGCCTGTAATTCTTCAAAACTAAGAGTCCCATGTTCATCTTTTGATATCTGGGACCTCTGTTTCTTTTTGGAAATTGAAGAGACTGAATCATCGGTGACAAAGCTATTTGAATCCTTCAAAATAAACAGACCTTTTCAATGTCCAATATCACTTTACACTCGCATTATAGCAGGAAAAGGCAAACAAGTACACTAATGTAATATGGAATCTATAATATACACCAGTATACAAGCACAAATTTCTCATTTTATAATGCAACTAGCAATGATAAATCCTCATTTTGCTACAAAAACCGTAAAAGATGTTAGTTGGAAGCTCTTACCACAGGTCTTGTAGAATGTTTGCCCAAACTTTGAGTAAACGAACAAATGTCGCCATCACGCCGAGAAGAGAGTTTACATCTAGCATCCTTTGGCTTTGGAGTTATGAAGTCTAAGTCTTCACTGTCACTAGAAGAATCCAACTCCATCAAAGTTGGGCGTTTTTTAGGTTCAGGCGAATCGTCCACAATGTCAATATACTCTCTAGTATTTTCATTATTATTAGCTTCATTGACAACCTCCTTATCAAACATGTTATTTAAAGCTCCACAAGCTTCTGATTCCACAGCCTGTAAATCATCCCATTCCTCAGTGTCCTGCATAGTTTCAGCCAGAGCCTAAGTGAAACCTCGAGTGAAATCACATCAATCTGTTTAATTATAAGAAGTCTCAAAACGACGTCGGATTTTCACTTACCGCCATCTATTTGTTTGACTGACCCGAACCTTGGATTTACCCGAAATGATTAGGGCCGGGCGGAATTGACCCGAACTGAATGCCCCACACACGTATACATACACACTACTAACATGTATAAAAGAACACTACCAATCATGTACCCTGGAATACTTCAAAACAAATATCAAAAATTGTAACCAAATTTAAAAGCTCAAGCAAGAATATAGAGGTATCAAAAAGGTTGAATCAGGTATAGTACCCGATACTATAGAGAGAGTCATAATACGGTCTCAAATATTTAAAAAGAGTAACAATATTTACGCCATTCTAAAAAGGTACGTGTATTTTATTTATTTTTCAAAATTTCAAGTAAATTATAAATACACCTCGTATATCAATTTATACATTCTTTTATATTTTAAACATGTCTAACATAGTAATATATTTTCACATAGTCATTACAAGCCTGATGTTGAAATAGTATAAATGTCTTATTGCCAAATATTACAACGTTTGTAAATTCCATATCATCCAATGCTTCTAATTCATCAAAATTAAAGAGTCCCATGTTCATCTTTTGATATCTTGGAGCACCGTTTCTTTTCATAAATTGAAGAGACTGAATCATCGATGACAAAGCTATTTGAATCCTACAAAATAAACAAACATTTTCATTGTCCAACGTCACTTTATCTATCCCCATTTCCCCAATGGCCATCCCTAGTAGGAAGGGAAAATTATGTTTACATATATTGATAGTGGGTATGGGGATGGAGACTTAAATTCCAGTAACCATACCGAAATTAAAATCGGGAATTGAAAAAAATACCAATCTCATACCACAACTTAAATGATACGGTTAAAACCATTCCTAACAGGACGAGTCCCCAGACCAATGGGTAATTTTGACATCCCTATCTCGGACAGTATGACATTTGCTCTTCACTTTTCATTTCCTTTTAATCCTTGAGCTTCATTTTCTTTTAATCCTTGAGCTTGATAAAGATAAACTAGCTCGCAGGGGCAATCATTAAAAAATAAAAAAGAATCTGATTAAATGGGTTTTCCAATAGAAAAATAATATGATTAGAGTTATTAATACTTGATAGCATTCTATACACACAAAAATAAAAATAAAAATAAATACCTGATAGCATTCAAAGATTAGTTATTGTATTTCATATTTGAAAGGGTTAAAGAGGAAGTTCAAAATTTTAAAATTTTAAAATAATTTTTTTTCAGTGGCAACATATTTGGTTTTGGGTCTCCAGACTTGAAACCGAACCGTGACCCGAAAATTATAAACTTTATTTTTTCCAAACCCAATTTTGTAATTCTGCCAAACCTAATTGAAAAGTTGGACAATATGGGCAATTCGACAGCCCAATTGTTTATTTTTTAGGACGTAATTCTTTAACCCGAACCCGAAACGAACCAGAACCCGAACCCGAACCAGAACCAGAACCATTCTCAGCGGTACTTGTATTCATTCACGCCTCTAACCTCTCTAGTCTCTATCCCTCTCCCAAACCGCGACCCGAAAAATATGAACTTTATTTTTTCCAAACCCTAAATTTTGTCCTCTTTCCCTCTCACATTCACAAATCACAAATCGTAGCCACGAAGCCCTTCCTCTTCGCCGTTGTTGACTGACACCTGTCGTCTCCTTCTTCTTCCACTAGCTTGCAAAGTTCCATTGCCAAGTAATCTCAGTTTTGGATTTCAACTTCTGTTGAGCTTTTCCGTTTGTTATTTTCAATAACAAGCTCAATCAATTCTTTTTTTGGTTTTGAACAGGTTATTCAAGGAATCAAGTTTGGAAGAAAGTGAGCATGCTCACAAACTGATGGAATATCAGGTGATTGATTAGTTGTTTCTGTGGATTTTTGTTTTTGCATGTTTAACAATTTGTTTGCTTATTCTCGTAATTCTGTTGTTTTCAAATTGTTTGTATTATGGGTGATTTTGTACTTATTTGATATTTTTGTATTATGAATATTTTGATCATGTCCATTATTTATGATAGTTTGTTAGTTGATTATCAACCTGCCTCTACATTCGTTCTTTGAAATTGTTGTGATGTTCTAAACTGTTGAATTTTGGTAACATTTTTGGACTTTCCTTTGTTTCGACAATTAGTAAATTGTTTTGGACTTTCTGTATATTTATTTTCCCATTGCATGCATCTCTAAATCTAAAGGAATAGATTTAAGGGAAGGGGTGATCCGTGATTGCATTGTGGGAAATTGAGTTAGTAGTAGATTTCTAAAGCGAAATACATTTTAAAACAAGTTGTGATTTCTAGGGTCAAGGGAAGCATGTTGATCAAAGCTTATGTAAGTTTGTTAGAAATTCTGTAGTTAACTAGTTATCTCAGATTCTATATCCTGTAGTGTGGTTTTGACGTTACATGATCTAGAACATCCTTTCTGTTTCTTGGTCCCATTAAAAATATTTAGTTGGCACTGTAATGAGTCTAATCTAATAACCATAGAAATATAGTTAAAAAGTTTATATTTTTGTTAAAAATAATAATAATAATAATAATAATGATGATGATGATGATAACAAGTTAACAACAACAACAATAATATTTTGATGATTGCCACTAAGATGTTGCTTAAAGGTCACTGAATTATCTAGTATATTGCCTTGATCTATGGTGTAACCCTTAGTTTTTCCTATGATAAAATATTGTCCTAGTTATAACAGGAAGAACAATGTTAATCCTCTCAAAATGCTATGTCCCTTTTTGAAATGATAAAGATGCACATCGAAGATTCATTACTAACAATCAGTGTTCTTACAACTTAAATTTGATAATAAGCTGAGAAGAATATTTTGTCAATTATCCTAGAGCATCCAAAGTAATTTGTTTTTAGATGGTGATACTTATATAAATACAAAAATAATTTATTTATGATTTATATTTGTAGGCGGTGATAATGCTGATAGAGAGATTTCTGCAATAAGCATGAGTTGTGTTTCTTTAAAAGTTTTTTTTTTTTGGTGGTTTTGTGCAGTTTACATAATTATATGTTATAGGCGAAAAAGGGAAAAAATATAACACACTCAAACTTCCCAATATGTTTACAGGATATAAGTTCATAATTATGTCAACTCCTCTGTAGAAAAATTCGTATTTTTCTGTCACCCAACTATTTGTTTAGTTATTATCTACAGAAACTATTTGCTCTATAGTTGTAGATATCATGTACTGTATGGGTAGGCCTTTGCTGGATTTATCCTATGTTTTCTTTGTAACCTCTATATTATATGAAATTCAATTCATAAAAAATTGCATCTAGAGGTGAACTTTAGAAAGCATGTGCTGACCAAAAATTTAAGTTATAGCCTTGCAAATTGACAAACGCAAGTTGGAGAAGAGTGCTATCAAATTGTGGGGATCTATCTGTGATGGTCTTGGTTGAATTAGATGGGATGATGAATCCCACAATGTTTGCAAGGGTGGGGCAATGTGCTTGGGAAGTTCCCATGATTGCATTTTAAAGACAAGGTTATTTTGGTAATTTATTTTCCATACATGAGCTTGCATTTTTTCTCATCTTTGCATTAAGTAAATCTAATTCAGGTGGCTCCAAAGCTATAGTTTATAAAGTTGAATGCATTATTTCATACATAAGCTTGCATTAGTGCTCTCTACATCAAGTGATTATATGAAGTGGACCAAAATTATGTTTATTCCTCAAATCTTTCTATATCTATCTGTTTTTTATGTCACATGGTTCAAGTATTAGTTGATATTTGCTACTACTTTTACAATGTCATGATATAAGAATGTCAATATGTTTCTGTCTTTATATATGTTTGAAATCTGCTTGGATAACTAAGTTTTCATGAACTCATCGTCATTGGTTTCGTTTTTTTTTATTCAAATAAAGCTTCAGTTCCGAAGATTTACATAATGGGTAGCGATTGTGGAACCCTTGCCATTCATTTTGTTTTTTATAACCTATGGTGCTGAAATGGCATTTATAACACAATTTATAGTACAATGTTAGCCTCTTCACTAACCATATATGCTAGCATTGTTACTGCTACATTGTTATCTTACACTAGGAGTCATGTCCCTTTAGTTTAAATCTTGTTTACTGTATGGACTCATGATGTTATAATTACTGTAATCATCTTTATTGGTATGAGAATCTCTCTCTCTCTCTCTCTCTCTCTCTCTCTCTCTTGTCTTGACTATGGTGAGTTTCCACCAGTACTCCTCGCTGGTGCTCTCTATCGGTTTTAAATTTGCTATGTCTAATAGTTGCCTGGGTTTGGGGAGAACTGGCCTGATATTAGGACACCTAATACCTTTGTTATTTTTTTGGTTTCTCAATTATGTTTTTGAATTGTACCAAACATGTGTTCTTTCATTGGATTCTGATTGTAGAGCCTCAATTGGGTTTTAATTAGGAAATGGTTACGATGGATATGGAGTTTAAAGATGGTAATGTAGACATCTGATTGAGAAATAGGCCACCAGGACTGATATGTAAGCGGGTTAGGTTTTGAATTAGGTAGGAGATTTATACACATGTAAAACTGGTAGAAGAACTTATTTCAGTGAGTTGAATAGAATAGAACTTTTTAGCCTGTTGAGCCTGTTACAAAGGAACAATTAGATTAGAATAAATTAACCAACACTGGAGATTATAGAGAGTGTTGACCATTTTGTTCCTCTTCTATTCAAGTAATTGTTTCTTATGGACAAATATGTCATTTTCTTTTATTAAGTTTATTTGTGTAATTTTAACCCAACGTATAAAACGAAAAATCAACCCTAATTCCTCATTCCTCACACTCTCTCTTTATCTGAATTATCTCTCTGTCTAGGCTCTCCCTCAATTCCTCTCATCGCCGCCGTCGTCTTTTGTTCGTTGCATCATCAGTGCCGCTGCCGCTGCCGCCGCCGTTTGTTCATTACATCATCCATGTTGCCGCACCACTCTGCAGGTAAACAACTATTTTCACTTTACTTCCCCTTCAAACAACTATGTTCGTTGAATCCCACAGTGTTTGCCTGGGTGGGGCAATGTGCTTGGGAAGTTCCCATGATTGCATTTTAAAGACAATGTGCTTGACAATGTTTCCCATACATGAGCTTGCATTTTTTATTCATCTTTGCATTAAGTAAATCTATTTCAAGTGTCTCCAAAGCTATAGTTTAGAAAATTGAATGTATTATTTCATACATAAGCTTGCATTAGTGCTCTCTGCATCAAGTGATTATATGAAGTGGCCCAAAATTATGTTTATTCCTCAAATCTTTCTATATTTATCTGTTTTTTATGTCACATGATTCAAGTAAATCTATTTCAATTTTTCTGTCACCTTACTATTTGTTTAGTTATTATCTACAGAAACTAGTTGCTCTATAGTTGTAGATATCATGTACTGTATGGGCAGGTCAATGCTTGGTTTATTTTTTAGACTTTAGTTCCTATGTTTTCTCTGGTAAACTCTATATTATATGAAATTCAATTCATAAAAAATTGCATCTAGAGGTGAACTTTAGAAAGCATGTGCTAAACATTTATTTTAATCACTTTTTAAATTTTATTTATGGTGATATTGGAATTTATGAATAATATATATTTAAATCTGATCCTCAGTTGCTCTTTTTTTGTTATCTTATTTTACCTTTCTAGTTTAATGTTAAGAAGAATTAAATATTATATTAATTTGTTATATGTTGTATGGTATGTGTATGTATTTAGTGAAACTCACTACAAAACTGTTTCTGCAATTATCAGGAATTTCTCTCTGTAATAATTATTTCTTGTCTTGCAAAACTGTTTTCATATTCATTTCAATATGCCTTCAATTGAGAATAATTGTATATCGGCTGGAAACCAGCAGTACCTTCCTCTTTACCCGCAATGATGGCGGTAGGGATAATTACTGGATATGAACAACGCCACGTACAATTATTCTTTCTATTTCAATATTTTAAGTTGTCCCAGTTTCAAATTTCTCTGTATTTTCAATATGTTTCTAATAATCTTGTAGTTTCTGTAATATTGGACATCAGGAAACTTTTTTTCAAAACCTGTAATCATCACACAAAAAATCAATTAGAAAATTTGATCTCAAAACCATTTTTCTGTTTTTTTTTTTAATTTCAAAAATCCATTGTTTCTGTTTCTGATTTTATGTTAATTGTCTCTTTTGCGTGTTAAGATTTTCATAAGTTTTAATAATTTTGGCCCACATCATTTGGGTCTGGATTTTTTTTGATCCAGTCCCATTTTTGCCCAGATTAAATTTGGGCTGTGATCCCTTTTGGCCCAGCCGTATTATTGTATCTTTGTTTGTTAAATGTTCAGATTAATTAAATATTATATTAATTTGTTATATGTTTTATGGGATGTATTTATTTTTATAATTTTATTTAGGGTGTTATTGGAATTTCTGAAAATATATTAATATTAAGGGGTACAAATATCCCACTCTTTCATTAATTTTTGCTTAAATTCTATATTATTTTATTATCTAGATTTTCTAAAGTGTTATTATTCATGTACTCCGTAAATGTTCTAGCCCATAACGCCATAACCATTCTTTATCATCTGTTCTGTTGCCCACCAAAATTGGTATTTCAGATTATGCTTGTGTTTTCGTATAGTATTTATTTATTTATTTTTGACACAGAAATTTATTAACTATTGATATTATTTGTTTTTTGGAACATAATAGAAAATGGTCCAGTCCTATTTGATCCAATTCCCATTCGGGTCTGGAATCATTTGGGCCGTGAACCCTTTTAGCCTAATATTTGGGCCTAGTATCACTTGAATCTGGTTAAAATTACATGTACCTCTTAAGTTGAATTCCTACTTATATTATTTTTTTTTTTTTTGTTAATAGATATAAGATCTGACTTTGTCCTGGTCAAAGATATAAGCATTGTGAACAATGCTGGTCCTGAAGGTGAGCAAGCCGTAGCTTTAAGAACGGCCGGCAATTTTATAGCTTGTTTGCGTTGTTCTATTGAGGGTTTTCAAGACACTTTGTATGCTGACGAGGGGAAAAACCATTTTTTCTTCAACTGTGAAATTTATGGTACCATAGACTTTATTTTTGGTGCGGCCTCTGTGGTTATTCAAAATTCAACCATACTTGCTAGGCGACCACTCGATCGGCAGTATAATGTAATCACAGCTGATGGTAGAACAGATACAGCCAATAATGCAATTGTGATACACAAATGCAGTATTATACCTACACCGGAACTTAAAGCCCAATCGAATGTAAAAACATATTTGGGTAGACCGTGGAAAACGTTTTCTCGAACGATTATAATGCAATCAAATATAGATGGATTCATTGATTCTGAAGGTTGGGTGAAATTCAGAGATTCATCCGATGTCACCACGTTGTACTATGCTGAATTTTGGAATTCTGGTCCCGGATCTAACACTACTGGCAGAGTAAATTGGCCTGGTTTTCATATCCTAACCAACCTTGATGATGTTCAAGTCTTTACTGTTGATAAGTTTATCAATGGCAGTGAGTGGCTTAAGAAATTGGATGTACCTTATTTTCCCGGCCTAGTTTGATAGTGTTAATGAATAAAAAAAATATTTAGTTATGTATTTCTCTGTTTTTTTTGTAATGTATAAATTATGAAGTATGATTTGTTCCAAGTTTGCAATCACCTTGTGCCCAATTCTAGAATTATGGTATTTGAGGTCTGTTAAAACTAGATATGGGCCGCATTGGGCCCAGTCAAACCATGTTCGGTTTCTATTGTATATTTGTAGATTTCTTAAGACTATTTTACTTTTTGGGATTTTAACTAACTCAACAAAATTAAAGTAAAATAAAATAGAAATAAAAATGGAAGTGTTAAACGAAATACCAGATCTCTCCCTGGCCCCATCTCTTGAGAACTTGATTAACACAGGTATTTTTGCCTGGTGGAGCCATGTGTATGATTATGTGTTAATGACTTAATGTTAAACAACAAATTTCTAGAAAGTCCAAATATTAAATATGGGCCCGCTTTGGCCCATACCAATATTAATTATGCCTAGCCTAATTGTATTTCAAAAGCTACAGAAGATGGGCCAGTCGGGCCCTTTTATTTATTATTATACAAAAAAGCAACGTATTCGGATTTATATAAAATATATATATATTTCATTTTTTTGTTTATTCTCATTTTCAACTTGCTTTTATGACAGAATGAGCTTGGGCAATGCAAACACACAAAACCTGCAACTCTGCAAGTGAAGTTTATTAGAGGACAGTTCAAAATTCTACCCATGTATAAAATTCAAAGTTTGAAATGTAACAATTATAACAATACAAATCTTACAATAATATAAAATAGAAAAAAAAAAAAAAAAAAAGACCAGAATAATCAATTCTAATTGAATTGATCTATTTATTATTATAATTAATAATAAACAATATCACATATTCATTCAAGAATGAGAATCTAACATATTTATGAAAGATACCACATCTGCACTGAAATTAAACAAAGTTGCAATCTCTCTGTTGAATAATTTGATGCCGGTATAACTACAATCACTGGCACCAACAGCACAAACATCGACATCACGATTTGCATCAAAATAATTTCCCTTTTCGAAATCAGGAATTCCATGAGTTTTCAAATCATAATTGCAGTAATCAAATGCTTCGATGCAAACTCTTACATTACTTTTGAGACGTGGATCCGTGACATTTTCTTTAGCTTTGATGAATAGCGACTTTAACTCAATGGCTTGTTCACATATTATATCTATTGATATCCTCGTTAAACTTTTTAAATCGGTTGCACTTCTGCTACGAGAATCTGCCTCTAGAACCGATAGACATGTATCTAGATAATGGGTGACGTTACAAGACTTTCTGATAAGAGAAACTTCATCATTGTTACTTCTTGCTGTAACGGTATTCTGGTTGACAAATAAAACATGAAGAACAATAGAGAGCATAAGAAAATGAAGATAAAAACAAGTTGGATTATTCATTCTGATTTTGTAGAGAATTACAAGAATACTATAGAAATTTTATCGTTATGGGAGGTGTGATCATTTATAAGTATTTAGAAAATTCATTTTAAAAAATATATACTGACATTAATGAGTTTTTTTTTTTTTTTTTTTTTTTTTTTTTTCCTATGAAAGAGGCAATAATGAGAATTGATGAGACCCAGTAATGATTTTTCTATAATTAGTTTTCTTTTCTTTAAATCGGAAAAGTATGAGATTTTATCCAAGCAAACTTTTAAAAAAGTTGCTATTTATGATGAAAAATGATGAATGGTGATTAGCCAAATGGATATATAATTGGGAAAAATTAAAAATTATTTTTCTCCAACTGGTATGATTCTATCTTAATGTGAAAACAATAAATCTCTAAAAAGTCAAAATACAGTATTAAAAAAAAAAATCATATTTTTCATGATCTAAATAGATCGTGATATATATAATCAATTACTAGATTTACTTATTTTATTTATTTCACTTTTATTATCTTTATTTTTAAATTTGAATTTGAATTGTTTTAAATCAGGAAAAATACGATATCGATAAAAAAAATAAAATTATTTTTAAAAGAGTAATGATATTTGCACCTCTTAAAAACCGTATGTACACCACAAATTATTATGTTTTTAAAAATCCAATAGTACCCTTGAGTAAAATTACTAAGAGGATTAATTGTTTGTTAATTAGTACACCCACCAATAATTATTAATTAGTTTCCTATTTTAATCTTTTGTAAAAAAAAAATTCCCATTGATGGTTTGATATTAACATATATCATAAAAACTCTTTCCGTTTTAATAAACCCTAGATTCTCTTTTAAATATATTTTCAATCTCTTTTAAGGAAATACAAATTGATTACTAAGTATAGAAAATAAATCAAAATCATGAGACAAATTTGGTTGTGAAAAAGTAAAGTTTTAAATTAATTTTTATTAGAAGAATAAAATCATTATGTATATAAACAACAGACTTTTAAATTAATTATATTATCTATATTTCTTTTTATTTCTTTCAAATACACTTTAGAATTTTATTTATTTATCAATATTATATGTTCTTTCTTGTCAAAAAAAAAAATATTAGATGTTCTTTGATTTCATGAACACCTATCTTTTTTTTTCTTTTTTTTTTTTGAAATATCATTTAACACCTATCAACTTTTACATCAATTGGGACATGACACAAATTTTATATCCCTACAACTCTCTCAAACAGAAAATGGTTCTCCAATAAAAAAAAAATCTTAAAATGGATTTTTAATGAAAAATAAATAACGAAAAATGGAGTTTAATTTTGAAAAAACCAATAAGAGAAAAGAAGTAGGGAAGAGAAAGAATAGTATGAGAATTAAAGGTAACAACAAAATTTTAAATAATAATAAAGTTGATTTCATAATAATAGTCATAGATGATGTCTACTTACAAAAATACAATACAGTGTAATTAACGAAAGGGTATTTTTGGCATTAAGTGGGGTTTATTTACAAATTAGAGATTTTTTTTTTTAAATTTTGATGGATGTGATTACGAAAGGGGTGTACATATTGTTTTTAAGGGGTGCAATTATCGTTACTCTTTTTAAAAACTCCAAATCTCATTGGGTCTGCCTTCGCCCGGATCTTTTTTCAGCCCAATCTTGGAGGATCTTTTTTTTGGCCCTCATTTAGAAAACATAAGATACATTATTTATATTCCTATGACCAGATGGACAAGATGGGCAAGTCAGCCCAATTGTATTCAGATATGAACCCGAACCTATTATATCTTTATATTTCTTTGACCAGTTGACCTCTCACTCTTTAGTTTTCTATTGTCTTCTCTTTTCTCTATTGATTGACGTCCGGTTTCTCTCCTTGTCGCTGCTCTCTCTCTTTCTATCGACTATAGCATCTTGACTCTGGTGAGTTTCCAACAATACTTCTGGTCGATGCTCTCTCTTAGTTCATGATTGGTTTTTAGGTATTGGTTCTGTAAATCGAATTGTCTTGTATTTTTGATCCACTAAAATGCTTTGATTAGTCTGTGTTTCTCATTTAAATTGCTCTGATAACAATTTGACCATACATCTTGGATCCTTTGCAAGAATAGAAAAGTGATATTTTATTGTTTTATTTATGTCGAGGGCTTAGTATTTATTGTTACATTTGGGCCTGATTATTGGGTCTCAGACCCAGATTTGGACTTGTATTTTCTTTAAAGAAATTGAATATATATTTAAAATTTTAATTTTAAAAGAGAATCTAGGGTTTATGAAATTTGAAAGAATTTTTAATGATTTATATTAATATCAAATCATTAAAATGAAACTTTTTTTTTGAATTTTTAATGATATATGTTAATATCAAATCATTAAAACGAAACTTTTTTTTTTTCATAAGATATTAAATACGAAACTAATTAATAATTATTAATGGGTGTATTTACAAATTATTTAGTCTTATTGGTAATTTTATTCAAAGGTATTATTCGATTTTCAAAAACAAACAGTTTTGGAAGGTCGTCACTCAAATCAAAATTAATTTGCTTCCAGTAGGCATGATTATGTGTTAATGACTTAGTGCTTGTTTGGTTGAGTTTTCTACTGCCTCAAAAGGTCTACTAACGTCTATTTGAGTTTTTTAAAGTTGTTTGGTTATGCTTTTGAGATTGTCTATTTTAAATTGAGTAGAGGCTAGTAGAGTTTAAACCTCTACTAGGCAAAAACTCATGGGGAGGTGTTTCTCCAAATAGACCTTTTTTTTTTAAAAGTCTACCAACCAAACAACTATAATTTTTTTTTTCAAAAACTCTATTTCTAATAAATATACTGTAAGTAGATCTTTTATCAATAGAGGTTTTTCAAAAGCCCAACCAAACAAGCTCTTAGTTCTTATTTGGTTGAGCTTTCTACTGCATCAAAATGTCTACTAACGTCTATTTGAGTTTTTTAGAGTTGTTTGATTGGGCTTTTAAGATTGTCTATTTGAAATTGAGTACAGTCTAGTAGAGTTTAAACCTCTACTAGGCAAAAGCTCATGGGGAGGTGCTTCTTCAAATATACCTTTAAGAAAAAGAAAAAAAAAAAAAAAAAAAAAAAATCTACCAACCAAATAACTATAATTTTTTTTTGAGTCACGATATTTACACCCCTAAAAAACAATATGTACACCCCGATTTAGTATATTTTTGAAAATCCAATAGTATCCTTGAGTAAAATTATTTAAAGGACTAAATAGTTTGTAAGTACACACCAATAATTATTAATTGTTTTTATATAAATTCTTTGTAAAAAAATGAAAAAGGAAGTTTCATATTAATTGTTTGATATGATAATAAAAACCTTCCTATTTTATCAAACCCTAACTTCTATTTTAAATACTAATTTCAATTTCTTTTATGGAATATAAATTGATTGAGTTGACAAGCAATTTACTATTATAATTGAGTGAAACAAAAATCAAATCAATACCAATAATAAACTTTCTTATGAACAATTGTTAAAAAAAAAAAAAAAAAAAAAAAAAAAAAAAAAAAAAAAAAAAAAAAAAAAAAAAACTTTCTTAGGAACAAAGGAATTGAGATACATTGTTGTTTACATAAAGAATTTAAAAAAAAAAAAAAAAAAGTTTTAATGCAATGAAAATAATTTTTTTTCATACAATTTTTTAGTGACATCAAATGTTTTTGTAGGAGTTAGAAATTATTTTTTTAAGGAGAAATTATTTTTTTGAATAAAAAGATATAAAATAATAAAATTTTATATAACTCTAATTAGATAACAAAATTGTGGGGTGTGCTAACAAAAATATAATACAATAAAATTAAAGAAAGGATATTTTTAGCATTAAGTGAGGTTTATTTACGAACCAGAGATTTTTAAAATATTTTAGGGGTGTACTTACGAAATGGGTGTATATACAGTTTTTGAGGGGTGCCAATATCGCCACTCTTTTTATTTATATGAAGTTGAATTCCTAATTATATATTTTATTTCTTTGTTAATAGATATAAACTCTGACTTTGTCCTGGCCAAAGATATAAGCATTGTGAACAATGCTGGTCCTGAAGGTGAGCAAGCCGTAGCTTTAAGAACGGCCGGCGATTTTATAGCTTGTTTGCGTTGTTCTATTGAGGGCTTTCAAGACACTTTGTATGCTGACCAGGGGAAAAACCATTTTTTCTTCAACTGTGAAATTTATGGTACCATAGACTTTATTTTTGGTGCGGCCTCTGTGGTTATTCAAAATTCAACCATACTTGCTAGGCGACCACTCAATCGGCAGTATAATGTAATCACAGCTGATGGTAGAACAGATACAGCCAATACTTCAATTGTGATACACAAATGCAGTATTATACCTACACCGGAACTTAAAGCCCAATCTAATGTAAAAACATATTTGGGTAGACCGTGGAAAACGTTTTCCCGAACGATTATAATGCAATCAAATATAGATGAATTCATTGATTCTGAAGGTTGGGTGAAATTCAGAGATTTGTCTGATGTCACCACGTTGTACTAGGCTGAATTTGGGAATGTTGGTCCTGGGTCTAACACTACCGGTAGAGTAAATTGGCCTAGTTATCATATCCTAACCAACCCTGATGATGTTCAAGTCTTTACTGTTGAGAAGTTTATCCATGGTAGTGAGTGGCTTAAGAAATTGGATGTACCTTATTTTCCCGGCCTAGATTGATAGTGTTAAGGAATAAAAAAAATTTATTTAGTTATGTATTTCTCTGATTTTGTAAATGTTGAGGAATATTTATTTATTTATGTGTTTCTCTGTTTTTTTGTAATGTATAAATTATGAAGTATGATTTGATCCTAGTTGCAATCATCTTATGCCCAATTCTAGAATTATGGTATTTGAGGTCTGTTAAAACTAGATATGGGCCGCATTGGGCCCAGTCAACCCATGTTCGGTTTCTATTTGTATATTTGTAGATTTCTTAAGACTATTTTACTTTTTGGGATTTTAACTAACTAAACAAAATTAAAGTAAAATAAAATAGAAATAAAAATGAAATACCAGATCTCTCCCTGGCCCCATCTCTTGAGAACTTGATTATTGTAGTAGCCAAAAATGGTCCAATGGCCCAACATGCCAAGGCCCAATCTTTACTAGTCTAACCCAGGCCCATTGTGTTGGATCGACCCAAACTAGCTGCCAGCAGAAGCTACCGTTGAAAACTCATTCAAAGTGAGCAGTTATGCAACAAGATGTAACTGCCCTTTGAGAGGAAATCTCTCCTAGAATCACGTCCACTATCAAGTGCAGATAGTGGACGTTGGAGCCAAGGTGCCTAGTATAAATAAGAGAGGCCTCCTTCACTAGAGCTCTCTGATTTTTCTCTGTACAAAAGCTTATTGAACTGCGTATTGAAGCTCTGATTCTAGGGGTATTTCGATCAGTGGAATTCATTCACCATCAAGTCACGATTGCTCAGCCCAAGCATAACTAAGGCTAAACGATCCAAACCCAGCATCTTCATTTTTATCGTGTTTTATCTCTGTTTTAACCTTTCTTGCAGGTTCCTGAGGAGACGACGTCCTCTTATTCAACAGACTAACATCTTTTGCAGGTCTATAGACAAGACGACATCCCTCCACTCGACAAGTTCAACTAAGTTGCCTTGGGCCTAACACAAATCCGACCCGATGCACATCGACCGTAGGTCGACCCCCTACAATTACCATGGGTATTTTTACTTGGTGGAGCCGTGTGTATGATTCTGTGTTAATGACTTAATGTTTAACAATAAACTTTCCTAGAAAGTCCAAATATTAAATATGGGCCCGATTTGGCCCATACCAATACTAACTATGCCTAGCCCAATTGTATTTCAAAAGCTACAGAAGATGGGCTAGTCAGGCCCTTTTATTTATTATTAAACAAAAGCAACGTATTCGGATTTGAACCTAACCCGAGGTGTATATAAAATATATATATTTCATTTTTTTGTTTATTCTCATTTTCAATTTGCTTTTATGCCAGAATGAGCTTGGGCAATGCAAAAACACAAAACCTGCAACTCTGCAAGTGAAGTTTATTAGAGGACAGTTAAAATTCTACCCATGTATTAAATTCAAAGTTTGAAATGTAACAATTATAACAATACAAATCTTACAATAATATAAAAATAGAAAAAAAAAAATAATAAGACCAGAATAATCAATTCTAATTGAATTGATCTATTTATTATTATAATTAATAATAAACAATATCACATATTCATTCAAGAATCTAACATATTTATGAAAGGTAGCACATCTGCACTGAAATTATAAAAAGCTGCAATCTCTCTATTGAACAATTTGATGCCGGTATCACTGCAATCACTGGCACTAACAACACAAACACCGACATCAAGATTTGCATCAAAATAATTCCCCTTTTCGAAATCGGGAATTCCATCAGTTTTCATATCATAATTGCAGTAATCAAATGCTCTAATGCAAACTCTTACATTACTTTTGAGACGTGGATCCGTGACATTTTCTTTAGCTTTGATGAACAGCAACTTTAACTCAATGGCTTGTTCACATATTATATCTAATGATATCCTCGTTAAACTTTTTAAATCGGTTGCACTTTTGCTACGAGAATCTGCCTCTAGAACCGATAGACATGTATCTGGATAATGGGTGACGTTACAAGACTTTCTGATAAGAGAAACTTCATCATTGTTACTTGTCGCTGTAGCGGTATTCTGATTGACAAATAAAACATGAAGAACAATAGAGAGCATAAGAAGATGAAGATAAAAACAAGTTGGATTATTCATTTTGATTTTGTAGAGAATTACAAGAATACTATTGAAATTTTATCTTTATGGGAGGTGTGATTATTTATAAGGATTTAGAAAATTCAATAATATATATATATATATATATATATATATATATATATATATATATATACTGATATTAATGATAGTTTTTTTTTTTTTTCTATGAAAGAGGCAATAATGAGAATTGATCAGACCCAATAATGAATTTTCTATAATTAGTTTTCTTTTCTATAAATCGAAAAGGTATGAGATTTTATCCAAGCAAATTTTTAAAAAAGGTTCTATATATGATGAAAAATAATGATTAGTGATTAGTTAAATGGATGTATAATTGGGAAAAATTCAAAATTAATTTTCATCAACTGGCATGATTTTGTCTTAATGTGAAAACAATAAATCTATAAAAAAGTCCAAATACGTATTAAAAAAAAAAAAATGGATCTTCTATTAATATCATATTTTTCATGATCTAAATAGATCCGGTGACATGTATAATCAATGACTAGATTTACTTATTTTATTTATTTCACTTTTATTATCTTTATTTTTAAATTTGAATTTGAAGTGTTTTTATCAAGAAAATTATCATATCAAAAAAAAAAAACTCCAAATCTCATCGGGTTTGCTTTTGCCCAGATCTTTTTTAGGCCCCCGTTTAGGAAACATAAGATATTTATATTCCCATGACTAGATGGACAAGATGGGCCAGTCAGGCCAATTGTATTCGGATCTGGACCTATTCTATCTTTATATTCCTTTAACAGTTTGACCAGTTGACCTCTCTCTCTCTCTCTTCAATTTTCTATTGTCTTCTCTTCTCTCTATTGTCAACATCGGGTTTTATTTGATCCAATTCCCTTTTGGGTCTAGAATCATTTGGGCCGTGAACCCTTTTAGCCTAATTTGCTTAATATTTTTAATTCTGCCAAGCCAAATATTTGGGCCTAGTATCATTTGAGTCCGGTTAAAATTACATGTGTTTCCTCTTGTATATATACCTATTAAGTTGAATCCCTAATTTTATTATTTTTTGTTATTAGATATAAACTCTAATTTTGTCCTGGCCAAAGATATCAGCATTGTGAGCAATGCTGGCCCTGAAGGTGAACAAGCTGTAGCTTTAAGAACGGCTAGTAATTTTATCGCCTATTTGCGATGCTCAATAGAGGGTTTTCAAGACGCTTTATACACACACCATGGGATTAACCATTTTTTCTACAATTGCGACATTTTTGGTACGATAGACCTTATTTTCGATGTTGCTTCAATGGTTATTCAAAATTCGATCATACATGTTAGGCAACCCCTTGATGGGCAACAAACTATGATCACAACCAATGGAAGAGAAGACAATAGAAAGAATACTCCAATTGTAATCCACAATTGCAGTATTATACCTACACCAGAATTTAAGGTCCACTCTAGTGTGAAAACACATTTGGGTAAACCGTGGAAAAAGTATGCACGGACGATCATCATGCAATCCTACAAGGATGACTTCATCAATCCGGAAGGTTGGATGAAATTCAATGAGTCGTCCAATGTCACCACTTTGTACTATGTTGAATTTTGGAAGTCTGGGCCTGGATCCAACACTAGTGGTAGAGTAAAATGGCCCGGATATCATAACTTGAACAACCCCAATGATGTTAAAGATTTCACTGCTGAGAAGTTCACCAATGGCAATGAGTGGCTTCCGAAATTCGATGTACCTTATTCTGGTGGCTTAGTTAGATAGAGTTTTTTTTTTATTTTTTATTTTTTATTTTTTTTTTAAGTAATTGTCACTAATGCCCTCTGTATGTGAATTCGCATGTTGACCCCTAGTTTTTTTTTTTTTTTTTTTTTTTTAGGCATTAAACCCCCAGAACTATCGTTTATTGGCAAGCATTTGAGTGTTTATCCCCCTGAGAGGAGGCATCTTTAGTCATGGTTTGCCAATAAACAATAGTTCAAGGGGTTTAATGTCTAAAAAAAAATAAAATTAGGAGGCAACATGTGATTTCACATACACTCCAAGGGGCATTGGTGACAATTACTCTTCTTTTTTTTTAGCTACTTTGATTGTGTAAAGGAATAATAAAATTAGTTATTTATGTATCATTTATTTTTACTAGGTTTTGGAGCACATGCAAGGTATGTGCTTAAATCAGTATTTAAGTTTCATATTTGCAAATATACATATCCATGAAAAATAAAAAATGTTAATATAATATAGTTTTAGTTAATGTAAATGTTATTACATTGATATAACACCTTGAGGAAGTCTTAAACTCATGGGTTTGGCAAGAAACTCCTCTACACTTGCCTCAAAAGAGATTCTTCTCACAATGATTTAACAATTGTCTGCAACTTTTATTAAACATCTTAACAATTCAAATTCACCAACTAAATTATTATTTTTTACATCCAAAAGTACTCTTCGACTAAATTGCATAAATTGTGATGAATTGATCACTCAAATCTTCAATAATAGATATCCACATCTTCAAAACTTCATAATATTCACTAATTTGTAGTTATTCTATCAACCACTTATAGCAATTAGCATCCGAATTGAAAATCCCTACCATATACATTACCGCATTATTTCATTGGTGATGCTAATTGTTGAAGTAAAGTTCACGTCTCTACAAACTCCATTAATTGTATTCACTGCATGATAGATCACCAATATTAAGTAATTCTACAAACTCGATTTGTCATTTGACTTTAAAAAAAAAAAAAAAAAAACAAGGGATGCTATAACAAATTTTTTACTAAAAGCTATCTATTAAGTAATTATATAAAGTTTAAGAGTTGTATTTGTAATTTTATTTTTAAAGAAAAAAAAAAAAGTCAAAGAAATTAAAAGCATAAAAAAATGGGCTATAATTCTAGCCGACCATTTCACACTTTTATATATAGTATAGGATAATAAAAAAAAAGAGTGTTAACTATTATTTAATCATATCATTTTATTTTTAACATCTACATTTAAAAGTACGTATTAAAATTTAAAAGTGGTTAATTCAATATAAAAACTTATTGAGTCTATAACCAATTTTGCCATCGTTTTTTGTACCAATAAAAGTTTGGGTCATAATTATTTTTGGGCCTGAAATCCTTTTTTGGGCCCACAAACCTTTTTGATCCCAAACCTATTAAATTGGGACAAGTTGTCTTTGGTTGTCCTAATGTCCTGCTTTATGCCCAAATAATTAAGTCCAATCCCATAGTCTATTGTCTTATGCCCAATTCCAAAATTATATCAAAAGCGGGCATTATACATAAGCAGCAAGTGAAGTTGGGATACTCTTTTGGTTATTAGGGGAAAATTAAATTTCGACCAACGTAGCAATTCTAAGTTTGAACCGAAACAATTATAACAATATATATCTTACAAAAATATAAAATTAAAAATTAGGACCAAAATATTCATTTCTAAAGTGATTTGATTTATTTATTATTATAATTAAATAGAAAGAATATCACGTATTCTTTCAAGAGGGTAATGTATTTAAGAAATCTAGCACATCTAAAGTAAAATTAGATAAAGTTTCAATCTCTCGGTTGAACATATTGACGCCGGTATCAGTACAATCAACGGCACCATCAGAACAAAAACCGATGTCAGCATTTGCATGAAAATAATCTCCCTTTTCGAAATCAGGAATTCCAAAAGTTTTCACATTATGGTTGCAAAATTCGAATGCATTGATGCAAACACTTACTTTTTTTTGAAATCTGGATCAGTGACATTTTCTTCCGCTTTAATGAATAGCGACTTTAACCCAACAGCTTCTTCATATAATATATCCATTGATATCCTCGTTAAATTTTTTAAATCGGTTGCGCTTCTGTTACGAGAATCTGCTTCTAGAACTGATAAACATGTATCTGGAAATCCGGTGCCATTACAAGATTTTTTGATAAGAGTAACTTCATCATTGTTACTTGTTACTGTAGTGGTATTTTGATCGACAAATAAAACATGAACGATAATATAAAGCATAAGAAAATGAAGATAAAAACAAGTTGGATTCGCCATTTTGATTTTATTGAGAACTGCAAGAACTCAAGTGCGATTTTATCTTTATGGGAGGTGTGATTATTTATAAAGATTTAAAAAATTCTCAACCAGATTTTTTTTTTTTTTGGGAAAGGAGAATTGATGAGACCCAATAATGAATTTTCTATAATTAGGTTTATTTTCTATAAATTGTAAAAGTATGAGATTTTATGCAAGCAAATATCTAAAAAAGTTGCTATATATGATGAAATATAATGAATAGTGATTAGTCTGGTGGATATATAATTGGGAAAAAAAAAATCAAAATTAATTTGTTTCCAACTGTCATGATTCTGTCTTAATGTGAAACAATAAATTTATAAAAAGTCATATATAAATATAGATGAATTCATTGATTTTGAAGGTTGGACGAAATTCAGAGATTAGTCTGATGTCACCACGTTGTACTATGGTGAATTTTGGAATTTTGGTCCTGGGTCTAACACTACTGGTAGAGTAAATTGGTCTGGTTATCATATCCTAACCAACCCTGATGATGTTCAAGTTTTTACTGTTGAGAAGTTTATCCATGGTAGTGAGTGGCTAAAGAAATTCGATGTACCATATTTCCCCGCCAAGTTTGATAGTGTTAAGGAATAAAAAAAAAAAATTTAGTTATGTATTTCTCTGATTTTGTAAATGTTGAGGAATAATTTTTTTTATTTATTTAGTTATGTATTTCTCTGTTTTTTTTTTTTTTTTGTAATGTATAAATTATGAAGTTTGATTTGATCCTAGTTTGCAATCATCTTATGCCCAATTCTAGAATTAGGGCGTGTTTGGCGCCTGGGATTGGACTGGGATTGGACTATTTTAGTCCCAGTCCAGCGTTTGGTGACATATTGAGACTTGGGCATATTAGTCCAACCAGCTAAATAATCCCACAATCATAGGATAAAATAAACCCACCTCCCACCCCATCTCTATTAGTCCCAGGACTATTTTATATGTGGACCCCACCATTTAATTCATTTTCTTCAGATTTTTCCAATGCTTCCTCTCTCTCTCTGAAGCCAAACCCAGTTTTCTTCTTCCTCTCACTTTCTTCAACCTTTCGTCTCTCTCTTTCTTCAACCTTTCCTTCTCCTTCCGCCATCGCGGCCTTCGTCGTCGTTGTCTCTGTCGTCGTCTCCTTCCGCCGTTGTCTTCGTCTCCTTCTTCGTCGTCTCCGTCTCCTTCGTCGTCGTCTCCTTCGTCGTGGTGATGATGATTCTGGGGTTTGTGAGAGGTGATGATGATGATGATGATTCTGAAGTTCTCTTTTCACTGCTTTTTAAATTCTTTGATTTTGAATAGTAATTGATTTATAATTAATTTAGGGTTGATGAGCATAATTTGTTAATTAAGTTTCATGAACAGATTTCTGATATAAAGACCCGGCAATTTTTGTCTTTGTAACCAAATTCTTCAAACCCAGATTGTTGTTTATGCTTTAGAGATCCAAAACCCGCCAATCTGATATATCACCACCCATATTCTTCAAAAAACTAATTGTTGTATTTTCTCATTGTTTTGGATCTAGATTTTCGAAGAAAAATTGAAACTAGAGGGTTTTGGATCTGGATTTATTGATGATGATTGATGATTATTGATGATTTGGGTTTGTCAAATTTGTAGATATGGGTTTAAAAATTAGTGGAAATTGCTAAAACTGACCACTATAATTATAGGAAATTCCTTTTTAACCACATGCATAATTTTAATTGTTTTTAACCATCTTTTTGAGCAATTACTGGAATGCCCCCATATAAAAGCATCCCAATCAGCTCTCTCTCTCTCTTTTTCTCTTTTTTTTCTTTCTCTCTCCTCTGCTCTCTCTCCCGATCTACCTCTCTCTCTCTCCCCGATCTGCCTCCTCTCCCTGATCTCTCTCTCGCCGAGCGCCGACGAAGGTTTCGTCGAGCGCCGCCGAGCTTCTGGCCGTCCTTCACGTGCGCCGGTAGTCCTTCGCGATCGTGCGGGAGTCCTTCCCGATCGTTCGCGACACCCTTCACGCCGTCCTTCACGTTGTCTTCCATGCCGTCCTTCACGCCGTCCTCCATGCCGTCCTTCACGTGCCCCGGCGATGTGGCCTGGAAAAAAAAAAAGAAACTAAAAACCTAAACCTAATTTGAATTTGGGGAAGAAGAAGAGGAAGAAGAAAGAGGGAAAAAAAAAAAAAAAAAAAAAAAAAAAAAAAAAAAAAAAACTTATCATAATTTCAATTTAGTCCAGATTTCAAGTTTGAATATTTCTATTTTAGGCATGATTTCAAGTTTGAATATTTCCATTTAGGCATGATTTCAAGTTTGTGTATTTCAATTTAGTCGTGATTTCAAGTTTGTTTCGAGGTTTAAAAAACACTATTTTCAGGGGTACTCTAGTAATTTATGGTACTAAACTGAATTTTTTTAAAAAAAGTGGTTATTAACAATTAAAAATTCAAAAGTGGTTAAAAACAAAAGTATGATAAGTGTTATGGCTACTTATGGTTTTCTCTCTAAAATTATTATATTGTTTTAGTTAAAAATTATGATATGGGTTTATTGTCAAGCAAACCAAATGAGCGAAAACAATATAATAAATGACTGGGTTTATTTATGAAGATTGATGATCTAGGTTTGTTGATAAAGATTGATGAACTGGGTTTGTCAAATTTTTGGATGGGTTTATCGAAATAATTTGTTTATATTATCAAATCCAAAATATTATCATGTTTTCCTTTAAAAAAAATTATTAATTCAGTCCAATCTAATGTTTCACCAAACAAAACACGGTATTAATTAAATCCAATCCTATGTTTCTCCAAACAAAGTATAGTATTAATTTAGTCAAGTCCAATCCAATCCAATCCCATTTAATCCCAATCTCATCTCGATCCAATCCCATTTAATCTCAGTCCCATCTCAATCCAATCCAATCCCATGAAATAGTCCAATCCAATCCCGCGCACCAAACGGTGCCTTATGGTATTAGAGGTCTGTTAAAACTAGATATAGGCCGCATTGGGCCCAGTCAACCCATGTATATTTGTAGATTTCTTAAGACTATTTTACTTTTTGGGATTTTACTAACTAAACAAAATTAAAGTAAATTAAATAGAAACAAAAAAGAAAAGTAAAAATTCAAATCCAAAATTGGGAGGTGGCAGTGGCAACAACCTCCATCATATCAAGTTTCTGCAATTTTAAAAACCTCAGCCTCTCCAAGCAAATCACCAAAATCCCAGATCTCTCCCTGGCCCCATTTCTTGAGAACTTGATCTTAAAAGTATGACCCAGTCTATTTGTATCAACGAAAGTTGGGCCTCAGCTGAATCCTATTGATTTGGGCTGGACCCTGATCCATGTTAGCTTACAATACTTGGGCCTCAACTTATTTTTGGTTACCACAGGTATTTTGCTAGGTGGAGCCATGTGGATAGTATCATTGGGAAAAAATCAAAATTAATTTTCCTCTGGCCGGTATGATTCTGTGTTAATGACTTAATTAAGAGCCCACTTTGGCCCATGCCAATATTAATTATGCCTAGCCCAATTGAATTTCAAAAGTTACACAAGATGGGCCAGTCAGGCCCTTTTATTTATTATTATACAAAAGCAACGTATTCGGATTTGAACCTAACTCAAGGTGTATATAAAATATCAGTAGACAGTAATGTTACATATTCCACTTAAAATCCCACCTTTTTCATCCCACTACATGTGACATGTGAGGTGTCAAATTGTGAGTGGATACATGAGGTAGGTGAGATAAATCATCATTAATGTGTATCCACTCACAATTTGACACCTCATATGCTACATGTAGTGGGATGAAAAAGGTGGGATGTTTAGCATTATTGATAAAATATATATATTTCATTTTTTTGTTTATTCTCATTTTCAATTTGCTTTTATGACAGAATGAGCTTGGGCAATGCAAACACACAAAACCTGCAACTCTGCAAGTGAAGTTTATTAGAGGACAGTTAAAATTCTACCCATGTATGAAATTCAAAGTTTGATATGTAACAATTATAACAATAAAATCTTACAATAATATAAAAATAGAAAAAAAAAATAAGACCAGAATAATCAATTCTAATTGAATTGATCTATTTATTATTATAATTAATAATAAACAATATCACATATGCATTCAAGAATGAGAATCTAACATATTTATGAAAGATAGCACATCCGCACTGAAATTAAAAATGGTTGCAATCTCTCTGTTGAATAATTTGATGTCGGTATAACGACAATCACTGGCACTAACAACACAAACATTGACATCTAGATTTGCATCAAAATAATTCCCCTTTTCGAAATCGGGAATTCCATCAGTTTTCATATCATAATTGCAGTAATCAAATGCTCTGATGCAAACTCTTACATTACTTTTGAGAAGTGGATCCGTGACATTTTCTTTAGCTTTGATGAATAGCGACTTTAACTCAATGGCTTGTTCACATATTATATCTAATGATATCCTCGTTAAACTTTTTAAATCGGTTGCACTTTTGCTACGAGAATCTGCCTCTAGAACCGATAGACATGTATCTGGATAATGTGTGACATTACAAGACTTTCTGATAAGAGAAACTTCATCATTGTTACTTGTCGCTGTAGCGTTGTTCTGATTGACAAATAAAACATGAAGAACAATAGAGAGCATAAGAAGATGAAGATAAAAACAAGTTGGATTATTCATTTTGATTTTGTAGAGAATTACAAGAACACTATTGAAATTTTATCTTTATGGGAGGTGTGATTATTTATAAGGATTTAGAAAATTCAGTAAAAAATAAATATATATACCGATATTAATGATAGTTTTTTTTTTTTTTTTTTTTTTTATGAAAGTGGCAATAATGAGAATTGATGAGACCCAATAATGAATTTTCTATAATTAGTTTTCTTTTCTATAAATCGAAAAAGTATGAGATTTTATCCAAGCAAATTTTTTAAAAAGGTTCTATATATGATGAAAAATGATGAATAATAATTAGTTAAATGGATGTATAATTGGGAAAAATTCAAAATTAATTTTCACCAACTCGCATGATATTCTGTCTTAATGTGAAAACAATAAATCTATAAAAAGTCAAAATACGTATTAAAAAAAAAAAATTGGATCTTCTATTAATATCATATTTTTCATAATCTAAATAGATCTGGTGACATGTATAATCAATGACTAGATTTATTTATTTTATTTATTTCACTTTTATTATCTTTATTTTTAAATTTGAATTTAAAGTGTTTTTATCAAGAAAAATATCATATCAGATAAAAAAATAAAAAATTTAAAACTCCAAATCTCATCGGGTGTGCCTTTGCCAGAATCTTTTTTAGGGCCTCATTTAGGAAACATAAGATATTTATATTCCATTGACCAGATGGACAAGATGGGCCAGTCAGCCTAATTGTATTCGGATCTGAACCCGAACATTAGGGCCTCATTTAGGAAACATAAGATATTTATATTCCCATGACCAGATGGACAAGATGGGCCAGTCAGCCCAATTGTATTCGGATCTGAACCTGAACATGAACCTATTCTTTCTTTATATTCCTTTGACAGTTTGACCAGTTGACCTCTCTCTCTCTCTCTCTCTCTCTCTCTCTCTTTAGTTTTCTATTGTCTTCTCTTCTCTCTATTGCCAACGTCGGGTTTTATTTGATCCAATTCCCTTTCGAGTCTAGAATCATTTGGGCTGTGAACCCTTTTAGCCTAATTTGCTTAATATTTTTAATTTTGCTAGGCCTAATATTTAGGCCTAGTATCATTTGAGTTCGGTTAAAATTACATGTATTTTCTCTTGTATATATACACCTATTAAGTTGAATCCCTAATTCTATTATTTTTTGTTATTAGATATAAACTCTGATTTTGTCCTGGCCAAAGATATCAGCATTGTGAGCAATGTTGGCCCTGAAGGTGAACAAGTCGTAGCTTTAAGAACGGCTGGTAATTTTATCGCCTGTTTGCGATGCTCAATAGAGGGTTTTCAAGACACTTTATACACATACTGTGCGACATTTTTTGTACGATAGACTTTATTTTCGGTGCTGCTTCAATGGTTATTCAAAATTCGATCATACATGTTAGGCGACACCTTGATGGGCAACAAACTGTGATCACGGCTGATGGAAGAGAAGACAGTAGAAAGAATACTGCAATTGTAATCCATAATTGCAGTATTATACCTACACCAGAATTTAAGGCCCACTCTAGTGTGAAAACACATTTGGGTAGACAGTGGAAAAAGTATGCACGTACGATCATCATGCAACGATCATCATGCAATCCTACATGGATGACTTCATTGATCTGGAAGGTTGGATGAAATTCAATGAGTCGTCCGATGCCACCACTTTGTACTATGTTGAATTTTGGAATTTTGAGCCAGGATCCAACACTAATGGTAGAGTAAAATGGCCCGAATATCATAACTTAAACAACCCCAATGATGTTAAAGATTTCACTGTTGAGAAGTTCATCAACGGCAATGAGTGGCTTCCAAAATTCAATGTACCTTATTCTGGTGGCTTAGTTAGATAGAGTTTTTTTTTTTTTTTTTAGAGTAATTGTCACCAATGCCCTATGGAGTGTATGTGAATTCACATGTTTCCTCCTAATTTTTATTTTTTTTTAGGCATTAAACCCCCCGAACTATCATTTATTGGCAAGCATTTGAGTTTCTGTCCCCTTGAGAGGGGGCATCTTTAGTCATGGTTTGCCAATAAACGATAGTTTAAGGGGTTTAATGTCTAAAAAAAAAAAATAAAAAAAAAAAAAATAGGAGGCATATGCGAATTCACATACACTCCAGGGGGCATTGGTGACAATTACTCCTCTCTTTTTTTTTTAACTACTTTGATCGTGTAAAGGAATAATTAAATTAGTTATTTATGTATCTTTTATTTTTACTAGGTTTTGGAGCACATGCAAGACATGTACTTAAATCAGTATTTGAGTTTCATATTTGCAAATACACATATCCTTGAAAAATAAAAAATGTTAATATAACACATAGTTTTAGTTCATATAAATGTTATTACATTGATATAACGCCTTGAGGAAATCTTAAACTCATGGGTTTGGCAAGAAGCTCCTCTATACTTGCCTCAAAAGAGATTCTTCTCACGATGATTTAACAATTGTCTGCAACTTTTATTGAACATCTTAACAAGTCAAATTCAACAACTAAATTATGATTTTTTACATCCAAAAGTACTCTTCGACTAAATTGCATAAATTGTGATGAAATGATCACTCAAATCTTCAATAACAGATATCCACATCTTCAAAACTTCATATTATTCACTAATTTGTAGTTATTCTATCAACCACTTATAGCAATTAGCATCCGAATTGAAAATCCCTACCATATACATTACCACATTATTTCATTGACGATGCTAATTGTTGAAGTAAAGTTTACGTCTTTACAAACTCCATTAATGGTATCCACTACATGATAGATCACCAACAACAATACCATCAATCTAACACTGTCTATGATATTTCTATTAAGTAATTCTACAAACTCGATTTGTCATTTGACTTTCAAAAAAAAAAAAAAAAAAAGATGCTATAATAAAAATCTTACTAAAAACTATATATTAAGTAATTATATAAAGTTTAAAGGTTGTATTTGTAATTTTACTTTTAAAGAAAAAAAAAGGGGGACTGTAATTCTAGCCAGCCACTCCACACTTTTATATATAGTAAAGGATAATAAATAAAAGAATGTTAATTATTATTTAATCATATCATTTTCTTTTTAACATCTACTTTTAGAGTAAGAACAGTTATAACTATCAGTAATATAAAAGTATGTATTAAAATTTAAAAGTGGTTAATTCAATATAAAAACTTGTTGGGCCTATAACCAATTTTGCCATCGTCCATTGTACCAATAAAAGTTTGGGTCCTAAAACTATTAAATTGGGACAAGTTGTCTTTGGTTGTCCCAATGTCCTACTTTATATTAAAAGCGGGTTGGCCCAAATAATTAAGTCCAATCCCTTAGTCTATTGTCTTATGCCCAATTCCAAAATTATATCAAAAGCGTGCGTTATACACAAACATCAAGTGAAGTTGGGATACTCTTTTGGTTATTAGGGGACAATTAAATTTCTACCAACGTAGCAATTCTAAGTTTGAACCGAAACAATTATAACAATATATATCTTACAAAAATATAAAAATAAAAATTAGGACCAAAATATTCATTTCTAAAGTGAATAGATTTATTTATTATTATAATTAAATAGAAACAATATCACATATTCTTTCAAGAGGGTAATGTATTTAAGAAATCTAGCACATCCAAAGTAAAATTAGATAAAGTTTCAATCTCTCGGTTGAACATATTGATGCCGGTATCAGTACAATCAACGGCACCATCAGAACAAAAACTGATGTCAGCTAGTTATGGCATGGTTTCGGTTCCAGTTTCCGGTTCCAAGGTTTGGTGGAATCGGAACTGGCATAAACCGGTTCTAGTTCTGGTTCCGGTTCCGGTTCCGGTTCCATAGGAATCGGCGGTTTTGAACCTTTTTATTTTTTTATTTTTTTTATTTTTTTTATTTCTAATAACAACAAAAAAATAATAAAAAAATTGGATAGTACCTTGCGTACTCTTTCCAATATTGTAAGATATCAAATTTTTTCCCTGGCGTATCTTCTATAAACTCAAAAGAAGCATTTAGATAAGATTCAAGCTCGAAATACGAACCGGAGCTTGATGAAGAACATCTAGGTTTTTTGGTTTTTTTTTAATAACATTCTATACCCTAAATTCAAAAATCTGGAGGAGGATGATGGGGGCTGAGATGCAGTTTGTGTTCGTATAACATCTAAGTTCAGTGAGAATCCATAAATTATAACATATTCATCATATAAATCATACAATAATTTCTTAACTCTATCACAACACGCATCAACACCATATTCAATATTTAAACCTTTGATGCCATAATAACCTTTTAGATAATAAGACAAATGTTCTAATTTACAACGTTGATCAAAAACCATAGCAATCAAATAAATATTTGAAAACTCCTTATAATAATTTAACCATTTTGCCTTCATAGCATTAACGACTTCCGCTATTGCTATGTCGGATTCACAATGAGAAAATGCACCAGCAATATTAAGACTCTTAATAACAAATAAATGTGTTGTAGGATAATAAACACTAGATAAATTGTTTGTAGCATTATAAAAAACTTTTAACAAATTGAAAACGTTGTAACAAGCATCTCAATGAGCTTCAAAAAGTTCAATGTGAGTAACATGAAATTGAATAAAAGAAACTAATAAATCTGTATACTCATAACTTTGAGCAAGCAATTTATAAGTAGAATTCCAACGTATTAGAACAACACGAGGAAATTTAACGACACGTCTACCATTTTGTTTACAATATCTTGCCCATGCTTTCATTGTAGGAGAATGTCTCCATAAAAACATTAGGGCTTTTTTAATAGGTAGAATAAAATGTTCAAGAGTTTCTAATCCTTTTTGAACACATATATTTAAAATATGGCATGCACACCTTTGATGAAAAAATGTACCACCAAGAAAGGGTTTGCATAAATCAATTAAAGATGGAATAGCAGCAGTATTGACAGAAGCATTATCAAAACCAATTGCAAAAATTTTGTTTTCAATTTTATACTTTGAAAAAATATTTCTAAGCTATCTATAAATATTTTGAGCAGTGTGTGCATCATCAAAAACTCTAAATACAAGAATTCTTTTTTGGATAGTCCATGCATCATCCATAAAATGTCAAGTGACACCCAAGTATGAATGCGATTGTCAATGGTCAGTCCATATGTCGGCATATACAGTAACACGACTATTATATTTTTTAAAATATTTTTCTATCTTTCTTTTTTTTTTTCAAATAAATCTTTTCAAGTGTTTGTGTGAGCGTGGATCTAGGGACACGGCATGCAGCAAGGTTTAATGCTCATCGACAATAGTTAATAAAACCAACCCTTTCACCAAAACTGAATGATAAGTGTTATACTGCTACCATCCTAGCTAATTCTTCTCTATTTTGTTCATCAGTATAACGAAATAATTGTTGGTTAGGAGTAGCGTACCTGAGAATTTGTGATTGTGACCTCGTTTTGGTCTCTGCTTCTAGATGTTTGGTTGAAATATGCTTCCGATAAGTGCCATATCCTCCGGATTTGCTCCACTTATATGCTTTGGTGCAGTAATTGCAAGCTGCTACATAGCTTCCATCTTCTTTCCTAACTTTCTTCATATGTTTGACGAAGAGATCGGATTTGCTCTGCTTCTGTATCAGATCTTCTTCATCTTCTAGTTCCACTTCCGGTGGATCAAAATCAAAATCCGGAGGTGTGTCAATATCAGGCATATTTTCTGACTAACTTGTCAAATTGAGGGTGGTGTCATTGGGATCGGGTTCAGAAATTGTTAGAGGGGGAGTAGGACAATCTAGGCCTTGGTCTTCAGCATAGGCTCGACGTTGCAAATAATCGTGATAGGTGAGGTTGTTACGACCGAGATTATTGATCATAGTACCCTTGCCTTTCATCGAAATCGAACGCCTAGGACCGTCATGGCCGTGACCCCTTCCATTTCCACCACTTGCCATTTAAAAATAAATTTGGGAGAGAATTGGAAACTTAGAAGAATAATAGTATGTAGTAAACTAGTAATTGCAAATAAATGAAAATGAAATTGGAAACTTAGTAATTGACTAATTGGAAATTAAATAAATTGGAAATAAGATAAATTGCAAATAAAATAAATTGGAAATAAAATTAATTGAAAATAAAATATATTAAAAATAAAATAAATTGCAAAATGCAAATAAAATTAATTTCAAATAAAACAATTGCAAAATGAAATAAATATTAAAAACCCTGGAAACTTGGAGACTTGGAGACTTGGAGATTGAGACTTGAGAGTGTCGGAGAGTTGGAGAATTGAGAAAGAAATTAGAATTAGAGAATAGAGAGAATTGAGAGGAAATTGGTGTGAGGAAAAATGAAGAGGGAGGGGGGTTTATTTATAGATAAGAAAAAGAAAAAGAAAAAAAGGGTAGCCGTTGGAGGCCCAACGACCTGCTGACGTTAGTCGACCGTTGGGCCTCCAACGGTCCGCCCCAAAAAAAAAAAGCTCAAACCAGCGGTTCGAACCGGAACCGGGACCGTCGGTTCAAACCGCTCGGTTCCTCAAACCTTAAAACCAGAACCGAAAATTCGGTTCCGATTTTTTCGGTTTCGATTCCCCTGCGGTTCCACGATTTGAACCGGAACCTTGTCAGGTCTAATGTGAGCATTTGCATGAAAATAATCTCCCTTTTCGAAATCAGGAATTCCAAAAGTTTTCACATTATGGTTGCAAAATTCGAATGCATCGATGCAAACACTTGCTTTTTTTTTAAATCTGGATCAATGACGATTTCTTCTGCTTTAATGAATAGCGACTTTAACCCAATAGCTTATTCATATAATATATCCATTGATATCCTCGTTAAACTTTTTAAATCAGTTGCGTTTCTGCTACGAGAATCTGCTTCTAGAACCGATAAACATGTATATGGAAATTCGGTGCCATTACAAGATTTTTTGATAAGAGTAACTTCGTCATTGTTACTTGTTGCTGTAGTGGTATTTTGATCGACAAATAAAACATGAACGCCAATATAGAGCATAAGAAAATTAAGATAAAAAAAAGTTGGATTCGCCATTTTGATTTTATTGAGAATTGCAAGAACTCAAGTGCAATTTTATCTTTATGGGAGGTGTGATTATTTATAAAGATTTAGAAAATTCAATCAATGAGATTTATTTTTTATTTTTTATTTTTGAAAGGAGAATTGATGAGACCCAGCAGTGAATTTTCTATAATTAGGTTTATTTCCTATAAATTGGAAAAGTATGAGATTTTATGCAAGCAGATATCTAAAAAAGTTGCTATATATGATGAAATATAATGAATAGTGATTAGTCTGGTGGATATAAAATTGGGAAAAAAATCAAAAATAATTTGTCTCAAACTGTTATGATTCTGTCTTAATGTGAAACATAAATTTAAAAAAGTCATATACATAAATATAGATGGATTCATCGATTCTGAAGGTCGGACAAAATTTGATGATTCATCAGATGTCACCACGTTGTACTATGCTGAATTTGGGAATGTTGGTCCTGGGTCTAACACTATCGGTAGAGTAAATTGGCATGGTTATCATATCCTAACCAACACTGATGATGTTCAAGTCTTTACTGTTGAGAAGTTTATCCATGGCAGTGAGTGGCTTTAGAAATTGGATGTACCTTATTTTCCCGGCCTAGTTTGATAGTGTTAAGGAATAAAAAAATATATTTAGTTATGTATTTCTCTCATTTTGTAAATGTTGAGGAATAAAAAAAATATATTTATTTATGTGTTTCTCTGTTTTTTGTAATGTATAAATTATGAAGTATGATTTGATCCTAGTTTGCAATCATCTTATGCTCAATTCTAGAATTATGGTATTTGAGGTCTGTTAAAACTAGATATGGGCCGCATTGGGCCAAGTCAACCCATGTTCGGTTTCTATTGCATATTTGTAGATTTCTTAAGACTATTTTACTTTTTGGGATTTTTACTAACTAAACAAAATTAAAGTAAAATAAAATAGAAATAAAAAAGGAAGTGTTAAACGAAATCCCATCTCGTGAGAACTTGATTACCACAAGTATTTTGCCTGGTGGAGCCATGTGTATGATTCTGTGTTAACGACTTAATATTAAACAATAAATTTCTAGAAAGTCCAAATATTAAATATGGGCCCGCTTTGGCCCATACCAATACTAATTTTGCCTAGCCCAATTGTATTTCAAAAGCTACACAAGATGGGCCAGTCAGGCCCTTTTATTTATTATTATACAAAAGCAACGTATTCGGATTTTAACCTAACCCGAGGTGTATATAAAATATATATATTTCATTTTTTTTGTTTATTCAATTTGCTTTTATGACAGAATGAGCTTGGGCAATGCAAACACACAAAACCTGCAACTCTGCAAGTGAAGTTTATTAGAGGACAGTTAAAATTCTACCCATGTATAAAATTCAAAGTTTGATATGTAAAAATTATAACAATAAAAATCTTATAATAATATAAAAATAGAAAAAAAAAATAAGACCAGAATAATCAATTCTAATTGAATTGATCTATTTATTATTATAATTAATAATAAAAAATATCACATATTCATTCAAGAATGAGAATCTAACATATTTATGAAATATACCACATCTGCACTGAAATTAAACAAAGTTGCAATCTCTCTGTTGAATAATTTGATGCCGGTATCACTACAATCACTGGCACTAACAGTACAAACATCGACATCACGATTTGCATCAAAATAATTTCCCTTTTCGAAATCAGGAATTCCATGAGTTTTCAAATCATAATTGCAGTAATCAAATGCTCTAATGCAAACTCTTACATTACTTTGGAGACGTGGATCCGTGACATTTTCTTTAGCTTTGATGAATAGCGACTTTAACTCAATGGTTTGTTCACATATTATATCTATTGATATCCTCGTTAAACTTTTTAAATCGGTTGCACTTCTGCTACGAGAATTTGCCTCTAGAACCGATAGACATGTATCTGGATAATGGGTGACGTTACAAGACTTTCTGATAAGAGAAACTTTATCATTGTTACTTGTTGCTGTAACGATATTCTGGTTGACAAATAAAACATGAAGAACAATAGAGAGCATAAGAAGATGAAGATAAAAACAAGTTGGATTATTCATTCTGATTTTGTAGAGAAGTACAAGAATACTATTGAAATTTTATCTTTATGGGAGGTGTGATTATCTATAAGTATTTAGAAAATTCATTTAAAAAAATATATACTGACATTAATGATAGGTTGTTTTTTTTTTTTTTTTTTTTTTTTTTTTTTTTTTTTTTTTTTTTTTTTCCAATGAAAGAGGCAATCATGAGAATTGATGAGACCCAATAATGAATTTTCTATAATTAGTTTTCTTTTCTTTAAATCCGAAAAGTATGAGATTTTATCCAAGCAATTTTTTTTTAAAAAGTTGTTATATATGATGAAAAATGATGAATGGTGATTAGCCAATGGATATATAATTGGGAAAAATTCAAAATTAATTTTCCCCAACTGGCATGATTCTGTCTTAATGTGAAAACAATAAATCTCTAAAAAGTCAAAATACGGTATTAAAAAAAAAATCATATTTTTCATGATCTAAATAGATCTGGTGATATATATAATCAAGGACTGGATTTACTTATTTTATTTATTTCACATCCAATAGTACCCTTGAGTAAAATTACTAAGAGGATTAATTGTTTATTAATTATTACACCCACAAATAATTATTAATTAGTTTCCTATTTTAATCTTTTGTAAAAAAAAAAATTCCTACTGATGGTTTGATATTAACATATATCTTAAAAACTCTTTCCATTTTAATAAACCATAGATTCTCTTTTAAATATATTTTCATTCTCTTTTAAGGAAATACAAATTGATTGCTAAGTATAGAAAATAAATCAAAATCATGAGACAAATTTGGTTGTGAAAAAAGCAAAGTTTTAAATTAATTTTTATTAGAAGAACAAAATCATTATGTATATAAACAAACTTTTAAATTAATTATATTATCTATATTTTTTTTTATTTCTTTCAAACACACTTTAGAATTTTATTTATTTATCAATATTATGTGTTCTTTATTGTCAAAAAATATATATTAGATGTTCTTCAATTTCATGAACACCTATCTTTTTTTTTTTTTTTTTGAAATATCATTTAACACCTATCAACTTCTACATCAATTGAGACATGACACAAATTTTATATCCCTACAACTCTCTCAAACAGAAAGTAGTTCTCCGATAATAAAAAATAAAAATAAAAATCTTAAAATGGATTTTTAATGAAAAATAAATAACGAAAAATGGAGTTTAATTTTGAAAAAACCAAGAAGAGAAAAGAAGTAGGGAAGAGAAAGAATAGTATGAGAATTAAAGGTAACAACAAAATTTGAAATAATAATAAAGTTGATTTCATAATAATAGTCATAGGTAGTGTCTACTTACAAAAATATAATGTAGTATAATTAATGAAAGAGTATTTTTAGCATTAAGTGGGGTTTATTTACAAATTAGAGATTTTTTTTAAAACATTTTGATGGGTGTTATTACGAAAGTGGTGTACATACTGTTTTTAAGGGGTGCAAATGTCGTTACTTTTTTTAAAAACTCCAAATCTCATCGGGTTTGCCTTCGCCTAGATCTTTTTTCGGCCCAATCTTGGAGGATCTTTTTTTGGCCCTCATTTAGAAAACATAAGATACATTATTTATATTCCTATGACCAGATGGACAAGATGGGCAAGTCAGCCCAATTGTATTCGGATGTGAACCCGAACCTATTCTATCTTTATATTTCTTTGACCAGTTGACCTCTCTCTCTTCAGTTTTCTATTGTCTTCTCTTTTCTCTATTGACGACGTTCGGTTTCTCTTCTAGTCGTTGCTCTCTCTCTTTCTATCGACTATAGTGTCTTTACTCTGGTGAGTTTCCAACAGTACTTCTGGCCGATGCTCTCTCTTGGTTCATGATTGGTTTTTAGGTTTTGGTTCTGTAAATTGAATTGTCTTGTATTTTTGATCCACTGAATTGCTTTGATTGGCCTATGTTTCTCATTTAAATTGCCAAATCAAAACAGCTTCCAGGTATGTTCAATGCAGTTAATGGTGAGCTAATTGCCCTTAGGGAAGGTCTTCTTCTAACCCATTTCTACAATCTGAATGTTGATTTTGTTGAGGTGAATTCTCTCTCTGTGGCTTCTATGTTGGATTCGATGTTCAACGATTCCATACCTCTAGTAGGGGAATCTAAGTTCTTGGTGAACGATATTAAAGTGCTGTTTTTAGAGGTAGGCATTATTAAGTGTTGTGCAGTTTCTAAACTTGGAAATTCCTTAGCACTTAAGCTAGCATGTTCAACTTTTATTTCAATTAGAGAGCAACTTTGGCTGGACAATAGTTCTCCCATTGGTTCCTCTATTCTGTAATGTTCTCTTTGTTATTATCTATCAAAAAAAAAAAAAAAAAAAAAAAAAGCGATTTGACCAGAGAATCTAGGGTTATGAAATTTGAAAGAATTTTTAATGATCTGTGTTAATATCAAATCATTAAAATGAAACTTTTTATTTTTTATTTTTTAATGATATATGTTAATATCAAATCATTAAAACGAAACTTTTTTTTTCACAAGATATTAAATATGAAACTAATTAATAATTATTGATGAGTGTATTTACAAACTATTTAGTCTTATTGGTAATTTTATTCAAAGGTATTATTCAATTTTAAAAAACAAACAGTTTTGGAAGGTCGTCACTCAAATCAAAATTAATTTGCCTCCAGCCAGGCATGATTATGTGTTAATGACTTAGTTCTTATTTGGTTGAGCTTTCTACTTGCCTCAAAATGTCTACTAACATCTATTTGAGTTTCTTAAAGTTGTTTGATTGGGCTTTTGAGATTGTCTATTTTAAATTGAATAGAGTTTAGTGGAGTTCAAACCTCTACTAGGCAAAAGTTCATGGGGAAATGCTTATTCAAATATACCTTTAAAAAAAAAAAATTCTACCAACCAAACAATTATCATTATTATTTTTTTCAAAAAATCTATTTTTAATATATCTATTGCAAGTAAATCTTTTACTGATAAAGGTTTTTCAAAAGCTCAATCAATATAGCTCTTAATGTCAAACAATAAATTTCTAGAAAGTTTAAATATGGTATTAAAATATATATATATTTTTTAAAAACTCGAAATCTTATTGGGCACATCTGATTCGAGAGGACCTTTATACCAATATTAATTGTGCCCAGCCCAATTGTATTTCAAAAGTTAGACAAGATTGGCCAGCCAGGCCCCCTTTTTCTTTTGTGGAAATTGTCACAAATGACCACAAATATTATAGAAAATTTGTTTTTAACCACAAACGAAGTTTTAATTGTTTATAACCACTTTTTTGAGAAATTACTAAAAAACCCTCATATAAAAAGGGTCCCCAAACTCTTTCTCTCTCTTTTCTCTTTTTTTTTTCTTTCTCTCTCTTCTGGTCTCTCTCCCCGATTTGCCTGTCTCTCCCCGATCTGCCCCTCGCCGGCGTGCTTGAGGATCGCCAGTCGCCGGAGTGTGTGCCTGGTGGTCGACGAACCAGCGGCGGCGCACGAACCACCGCCTGGTCGTCGCACGAACCAGTGGCGCCGCTGGTTCGTGCGATGACCAGGCGGTGGTTCGTGTGCCGCCGCTGGTTCGTCGACCACCAGGCGCACACTCCGGCGACCGACGATCCTCTCTCTTCTCTCTCCTCTGTTTCCATTGATGTTTGCAAAAAAAAAAAAAAAAAAAAAAAAAAAAAAAAAAAAAAAAAAAAAAAAGGAGGAATAAACCTAAACCTAATTTGAGGAAGAAGAAGAAGAAGAAGGGGAAAGGGAAAATATCAATTTAGTCCAGATTTCAAGTTTAGATATTTCCATTTAGGCATGATTTCAAGTTTGGATATTTCAATTTATTCGTGATTTCAAGTTTGTTTCGAGATTTAAAAAATACTATTTTTAGGGGTACTCTGGTAATTTACGGTACTACACTGAATTTTTTTTTAAAAAGTGGTTATTAACAATTAAAGTTTCAAAAGTGGTTATTAACAAAAGTTTAATGTTTCACTTGGTTACTTATGAATTTTTCTCTTTTTTTTTTTTTCTTTTTTTCTTTTTTATATACAAAAGCTTCATATTCGGATCTGAACCTAACCCGAGATATATATTTTTCAGTTTTCTATTCTTTCTCATTTTCAATTTGCTTTTATGAAAGAATGAGCTTGGGCAATGCCAACGCACATAACCTGCAAGTGAAGTTTCTTTTGGTTTCTTTGTTGTTTCAAACTTTCAATAACATCTTTGGGGATACTCTTTTGCTTATTAGAAAACAGTTAAAATCTACACCTGTATAAAATTCAAAGTTTGAAATTTAACAATTATAACAATATAAATCTTACAAAAATATAAAAGAATAATCATTTATTTATTATTATAATTAATAATAAACAATATCACATATCCATTCAAGAATCTAACATATTTATGAAAGGTAGCACATCTGCACTGAAATTATAAAAACCTGCAATCTCTCTGTTGAACAATTTGATGCCAGTATCACTGCAATCACTTGCACCACCAACACAAACACCGACATCACGATTCGCATCAAAATAATTTCCCTTTTCGAAATCAGGAATTCCTTTAGTTTTCATATCATAATTGCAGTAATCAAAAGCTCTGATGCAAACTCTTACATTACTTTGGAGACGTGGATCCGTGACATTTTCTTTAGCTTTGATGAATAGCGACTTTAACTCAATGGCTTGTTCACATATTATATCTATTGATATCCTCGTTAAACTTTTTAAATCGGTTGCACTTCTGCTACGAGAATCTGCCTCTAGAACCGATAGACATGTATCTGGATAATGGGTGACATTACAAGACTTTCTGATAAGAGAAACTTCATCATTGTTACTTGTCGCTGTAGCGGTATTCTGATTGACAAATAAAACATGAAGAACAATAGAGAGCATAAGAAGATGAAGATAAAAACAAGTTGGATTATTCATTCTGATTTTGTAGAGAATTACAAGAATACTATTGAAATTTTATCTTTATGGGAGGTGTCATTATTTATAAGTATTTCGAAAATTCATTTTAAAAAATATATACTGACATTAATGATAGTTTTTTTTTTTTTTCCTATGAAAGAGGCAATAATGAGAATTGATGAGACCCAATAATGAATTTTCTATAATTAGTTTTCTTTTCTTTAAATCGGAAAAGTATGAGATTTTATCCAAGCAAATTTTTTGATGAATGGTGATTAGCCAAATGGATATATAATTGGGAAAAATTCAAAATTAATTTTCCCCAACTGGCATGATTCTGTCTTATTATGAAAACAATAAATCTATAAAATATCAAAGTATGGTATTAAAAAAAAAAAAAAAAAAAAATTGGATCCTTTATTGATATCATATTTTCATGATCTAAATAGATCCGGTGACATGTATAATCAATGACTAGATTTATTTATTTTATTTATTTCACTTTTTTATCGTTAAATGCGTAGTATTTTCTTGAAGTATTTTAGATCAGGGAAAAGATCATATCGATCAAAATAATAATATAAAAAAAAAAAAAAAAAAAAAAAAAGATTATTTTTAAAAACTCCAAATCTCATCGGTCTGTGCCCAGATCTTTTTTTGGCCCTCATTTAGAAAACATAAGATATTTATATTGGAGTGAGCACAAATGAATGAGTATCACTTTTTTGCCATCTTTCTTTAGTATTGGAGTGATCCCATGCTTATCATTGATCGGAAAATTCTCAAATAATCTTGTAGATATAATAGTAGTTTCTGTAATATTTGTAATGGACATCAGGAAACTGTTTTCAAAACCTATAATCATCACACACAAAAAATCAATTTGAAAATTTGATCTCAAAACCAATTTTCTGTATTTTTTATCTCAAAAATCATTTGTTTTTGTTTCTGATTTTAATTTAGTCTCTTTTGCGTGTCCAGATTTTCTTAAGTTTTAATATTTTTGGCCCAAAAATACTCTGCCCACATCCTTTTTGATCCAGTCCCATTTTTTCCCAGAATTAAATGGGCCGTCAACCCATTTGGCCCAGCCATAATATTGTATGGATGTATTTATTTTTATAATTTTATTTAGGGTGCTATTGGAATTTCTGAAAATATATTAATATTAATTAAGGTGTGCAAATATCCCACTCTTTCCTTAATTTTGCTTAAACTCTATATTATTTTATTTTCTAGATTTTCTCAAGTGTTATTATTCATGTACTCGCTAAATGTTCTAGCCCGTAACCATTTGTAACCATAAATTATTTTTGTCCAAAAATTTTTAGTCCCACACAATTGTAGACCATTGAAAAAGTTTGCACGGACAATCATCATACAAACCTACATGGATGTCTTCATCGATCCGGAAGGTTGGATGAAATTCAATAAGTCGTCCGATGTTACCACCTTGTACTATGCTGAATTTTGGAATTATGGGCGTGGATCCAACACTAGTGGTAGAGTAAAATGGCCCATATATCATAACCTGAACAACCCAAATTAAGGATTTCACTGTTGAGAAGTTCATCAATGGGAATGAGTGGCTTCCAAAGTTCCGTGTTCCTTATTCCGCTAGTTTAGTTCGATAGTGTTTTTTTTTTTTTTTAACTAGTTTGATTGTGTTTAGGAAAAATAAATTTAGTTATTTTTATATCTTTTTTCTTATAATAATAAAAGAGTGTTAATTATTATTTAATCATATCATTTACTTTTTAACATCTGCATTTAGAATGAGACCAATTATAAGTTTCAGTAATATTAAAGTATAGATTAAAAGTTATTAATTCAATAAAAAAACTTGTTCGGCCTTTTGGGCCTACAATCAATTTGCCATCTGTATTCTGTGCCAATAAATGTTTGGGCCAGAATTCTTTTTGGGTCGAAATCATTTTTTGGCCCCACGAACCTCTTTGATCCAAAACCAATTAAAGTGTGACAAGTTGTCATTGGTTGTCGATCCCACCAACTTTATTATTATTTTTTAATCTATATATATTAAAAGTGTGCTGGTCCAAAAATTGAAGTCCAATTCTAAAATTATGGTTTTTCAAGGATTTAAAGACCAGATATGGGCCATATTAGGCCCAATCAAATTTGATTTGAATTGTACTAAGCGTTATACATAAGCAGCAAGTGAAGTTGGGGACATTAGGGGACAATTAAAATTCTACCTACCTAGCAATTCTAAGTTTGAACCGAAACAATTATAACAATATTTATCTTAGAAAAATATAAAAATAAAAATTAAGACCAAAATGTTCATTTCTAAAGTGAATTGATTTATTTATCATTATAATTAAATAGAAACAATATCACATATTCTTTCAAAAGGTAATGTATTTAAGAAATCTAACACATCCAAAGTAAAATTAGATAAAGTTTCAATCTCTTGCTTGAACATATTGATGCCGGTATCAGTACAAAAACCGATGTCAAGATTTGCATGAAAATAATTTCCCTTTTTGAAATCATGAATTCCAAAAGTTTTCTTATTATGGTTACAAAATTTGAATGCATTTATGCAAACACTTACTTCTTCTTTTTTTTTTCAAATCTAAACTGGTGGCATTTTGATGCAGCAGCAGCCTTGGCTGTGGAATATATGGAGGGGTGGGATTTGAAACAAACCAGGTAAGACCAAACCCGGGCGACGGAATCAGAATGACTTGAAATTTTGACAGCTGATGCGTTTCGGCGTTTCCGGAACTACTATGCAGCTTTGCTGCGTAAGTACGTCCTTTTTTAGGCAAATTCTGTCGTTTAGGCCTTTAAGTTGCCGTTTTTGCTATTTTAGGAAAGTTTCGTTTTCGCATTAAATTTAGTTTTCCAATTCCGAATCGACTTCCGTCAATTCTGGAGTATTTAGGATTCTCATTAGAATTAGTTTTTGCTTTAAATTCGTTTTTGCCTTTTTTGGTAATTTTCCGTTTTTAAGACGTTTTTCTTGCTTTCCAAGGAATTCGATTAGGTTTAGGTTTTGTTTGCTTTAAATATTGATGTAGGCCGAATTGGCCATTCAGCTTTTGATTAATAAAAAAATACCAGAGAATTGTTTCTCAATTTCCAGTTACTATTCGTAATTGAAGCCTTTTAACAATCCTTCGTGCGCGAAGTTGAATGTTATCAGTAGACTGATATTCTAGCATCCGTGCGCGGATCAACATGATATTAGTAGGTTGTTTCTAATTGTTTTGTGTAGGTTTTTCTCGTGAGCTTCTGCTATACCACATTTTCTTTCGCTTTAATGAATAGCGGCTTTAACCCAATAGTTTCTTCATATAATATATTCATTCATGGGCAAATCCATATAATATTTATATCCTAGGCTAATTAGATATATAAAGTCTCTATTTTTCCTTGGTACACATTAACATATATATAGTTCATTAGCCATAAATCGTTGGATTTATCTAATTTTTGTAGTCAATATATTTTAATGCCTTAATTAATACAAACCCTCATACTAACTTTATTAAGTTCAATGTGAATAAACTCTTGTGATTTATATAATAAAGTCAATGCAAGACATGTGAGCAATTGATTAAGAATAAAAAACTTTTTATATGATTTGTTATGAATGTATTTGTTTAATATTTTTTTTAATGCAATAAGATTTATATCATATTATCATGATATAAATGAATTCTACACTTTATGAAAATTTAATATTAATAGCTAGTTTTTTTTGATAAAATTGGACTGACCTAGAGGGAAAAAGCATCACAAGCGGTCATATGCTGAAAAACCCCTAGGCAGTATCCATCCATAAAATAATAAAATAATGAAAAAGAGAACAAAAACCTGAAAAGCACAAAAGCCAAGGGAAACAATCCCAACAAAAACAGTGATGCGCAGGCCACAAAAACATCAAGAAAAATGAAAGGACTCCCGACCCATGCAATCATTGCCAACCAACAAAGAGCAAAAAGACGGGGTGTTAGACCACCAAGAATCGACCTCCAACCCCAAAGCATGCTTAGAAAGAGCATCCGCAACCTGATTCCCCTCCCTAAAGATATGAGAAACCTGAAACTCCATTTTCGAAATCTGATAGATACAGCGTTGCCAAACTTGCCTAATCCGCCAAGGAACTTGCTCAGAGCGAGAAGAGAGCAGTTGAACCACATAAGAAGAATCACTCTCAAGCCAAAGCCGATGCCACCCATTTTGCCAGGCAAAATTAATGGCCATTGAAGCTGCAATAAGTTCGGCCTCAAACGCAAACACTTGACCAAGAGGAACAGCAAAACAACCCTTCACAAAAGCTCTACAATTACGGAAGACACCCCCACAACCCCCAACACCTGGAGAACTCAAGGCGGCACCATCAGTATTAACTTTTATCCAACCAGGAGCCGGAGGCGACCAAATCACACTCTTAATAACCGGGGCACGAGCAGGACGACCTCGGAGATCAAAACAACGAAGAATCAAAAGATCATCAACACAATTACGCATACACCCAATCTCCAACGGATTAGCATCAAACACCGCACGCCAAACCAAAGACAAAGCAGATCTGAAATCCACAGCCTTACTCTCAAAAATCAACTGGTTACGGGAAAACCACACACTCCAAACCACAGCATGAATAGTTGTCTTCCATAAAACCCGCACCTGATCACTAAAAGAAACTGACATGGCCTGAGAGAAGAACGAACTCCAAGAATCGAAAGAAATACGCCGCTGAAAAGCTGAAAAAAACTGCCTCCCAAAGAGCAACCGCAAGGGGGCACCTGAGGAAAAGATGATCAGACGACTCACTGCTAACCCCGCAAAGACTGCACCGAGAAGCTAAGTGAAACCCAACCTTACACAAACGATCCTCAGTGGGGAGACGATTCAACAAAAGACGCCAAGTCAAAGCTGAACGAGAAGGAGGGATAAAACGGCACCAAACATCCCTCCACCAAGGAACCTGATGAGAACCATGAATCATTTGGGAATAAGCCGACCTGCAAGAAACCTGCCCATCACGAGAATAAGCCCACACCAAAGAATCTGCAACAAGAGAGATAGCAATCCTATCGATTGGAAACAGAGATCCGGAAAACGGGCTCGAAAACTATCGTCAAGAACCCACCTACCCTCATGGATAAAATTAGAAACCCTAGCCCTGAGAGGACTAACTAAGTAATCAGGAATCCCTAAAAGCTCTACAATAGGAACTCCCAACCAATTGTCACGCCAAAAATCTCGCTGAGAATTCTCACCAATGAGCCAAATGCCTTCTTTAAGAAGATCTGAATAATGGGAACGAAAAGAAGGCCAAATTGATGAAGTGACATACCCCCCATGAGAATTATGAAGCTGCGTGAAATACCGTTCCCTCAGAAACGAAAAAGCAAAACCCTTAGAGGTCATAAACTTCCAGGTGAACTTCTTTAAAAGAGAATCATTTAGTAACCCAAGATCTTTCAAACCCAGACCACCTTGGGAATAAGGCCTACAACAACGATCTCAAGCAACCCGAACTAGTTTAGTCTCCTCACAAGAACCTGTCCATAAAAAATTTCTCAACTTGCGATTAACCAACCGCAGCAAAGAAGAAGGCCATTTGTAAATCATGACAGAGTGCACAAAGGAGCCCATAATGACCGACTTGATGAGAGTAGCACGACCTGCCAAAGAAAGGGCTTTCCCCTTCCACTTAGAAAACTTAGACAGGATTTTATCTGCGATAGGCTGTAACACGGACTTCTTGGGTTTTCCCCGAAATAATGGAACCCCCAAGTAAGAGAAAGGCAACTGACCAATCTGCATACCAACCAAGGACTGCAATTTACCAATCCTGGACGGGGAAACAGAAAATCCAAAATAGATAGAAGACTTACCCCAATTAACCAGTTGACCTGATATACCATAAAACTCAAAAACATGCATGATATTCTTCATATTCTGAACTGTGCCTCTGCAAAAAATCAAAACATCATCTGCATAAAACAAATGCGTAGGAGCAGAAAACCCCCTCGGAGAAGAAATAGGCACAATCTGAGAGAAATCCACCTAGGGGTGGCAATATGGGTCACGACACGATGGGTCGACACGACACGAACACGATTATTGCGGGTTTGGGTTGAGATTAAACGGGTCGTGTCAATAAATGGGTCAACCCACTTAACCCGTTTAATAATCGTGTCGTGTTCGGGTTATGCTTAGCGGGTCACGGGTTGACACGAATAGTAAGGGTAAATATGTAATTTTATGTTTAAGGGTATTGTTTGTAATTATCACAATATTATATAAAGTCAAACTTTGAACCCTAACTCATTATTTTCCCTCACCCTCACTCACGCAGCCACTCCACTCCTCCCTCTCCTTTGCAATTTCCTCACATTAGCTCTCTCTCTCCCACGCCTCTCCCTTTCCTCTCTCTCTTCAGCCGGCGCCGCAGCTTCCACCTCATCGGCGTCGCCTCAACACGCCGTCTGTTCCGATGATCAACTCTCCATTCTTCATTTTTTTTTTTTTCATTTGTAATCAAAATAGATATAGATCTGAAATAAATATAGATCTGAGTTCTTTTCTTCTTGTTGTTGTACAGTTGTGCTCAGTTATTATAATTTAATTTTAATGGATGTAGATCTATATATTTTTCGTTTCTGTAATTTTTTCATAGCACATATTACTTTTGATTTGGATGATTTTTTTTATAAGGTTTTTGTCTGATATCTTGACTGTATTTTTCGTTTCTGTAATTTTTTCATAGCACGTATTTCTCTTGATAACTTTTTTTTTTTTTTTTTAATAAGGATTATTTTTAATGTGTTATTTAGTGAAATAAGCATTAACGGGTTAAAGGGGTCATATATGGGTCATTTAAACGTGTCAAATGACACGACCCACCAAACCCGTTTATTAAACAGGTTATTCGTGTCGTGTTCATGTTGACCCATATTTAATCGTGTCGTGTTTGGGTCGAAGGGGTCTAACCCGTTTAATAATCGTGTCGTGTTCGTGTCGACCCAAAAATAATCGTGTCGTGTCCGGGTTGACCCTAACACGACCCGCCAACCCGTATTGACACCCCTAAATCCACCATCCTCGATAGAAGCGTACTAAGGAAATCCTCCGCAATACCAAATAGAAGAGGAAAGAGCGGGTCTCCCTGACGAACTCCTCTAGAACAATGAAAATAACCCTCTGGAGACCCATTGATCATCACTGAAAGTCTAGAGGATCTCAAAATGTTGTCAATCCAATCCATAAAAACTGGAGAAAACCCAAAAGCCTGAAGAACTCTACGAAGAAAAGACCAATCCAAAGTGTCGAAAGCTTTGCGGATATCTATCTTCATGGCCAAATTGCCCCCATAGCACTTCTTATGCAGCACATTCACACAGTCAGAAGCTAAAGCGATACAGTCCTCAATGTGGCGGTCCCAGATGAACCCAAACTGATAAGGGGAGACAATCCTAGTTGTAATCTGAGCCAACCGATCTGCTAAAATTTTGGAAGAGATTTTGAACAAGAAGTTACTAAGCACAATCGGACGAAACTAATCAATCAAAATCGAATCCTTTAGTTTCGGAAGAAGAACTATGAAACTGGAGTTCAAACCTGGAAAAATAACTCATGTACTGAAAAAGTCCTGAACAGCAGAAACCACGTCACTACCCACTACTTCCCAGCAACGCTGATAAAACCCTCCAGAAAAGCCGTCCGGTCCAGGGGCAGAGGCCGCATCCATAGCAAAAACAGCATCATATATATCATCTGCCGAAGGAATACCAATCAGGAATGCATTCTCAGCATCAGACACTAAAGAAGGAATCACATCCTCTACCACTGAGAAATCTGTCTCAACCCGAGAAGGATCCGAAGAAAAAAGATCCGAATAAAAATCGATGATATGATCCCTGATAACCAAACGATCATCTGTAAGTACCCCATTAACGACAATAGAGAACATAAGAAGAGGAATATAAAAATATCATGGATTCACCATTTTGATTTTATAGATAATTACAAGAACTCTATTGCAAATTTATCTTTATGGGAGGTGTGATTATCATAAGGATTTAGTTCAATCATAGTTTATTTATTTATTTATTTATTTATTTATTTATTATTATTATTATTATTATTATTATTATTATGAAAGATGCAATAATGAGAAACGATGAGACACAGTAATGAATTTTCTATAATTATCTTTATTTTCTATAAATTGGAAAGGTATGAGATTTTATTCAATCGGTATCTAGAAAAGTTGCTATATGTGATGAAAAATAATGAATAGTGATTAGTCAGGAGGCTGTATAATAGGGAAAAAAAACCAAAATTAATTTGCCTCCAACTAGTATTTTTCTGTCTTAATGTGAAAACAATAATCTATAAAAAGTCCAAATATGGTATTAAAAAAAAGAGCTTATTTTTTTAAAAGTCCATATCCTACTGGGTCCGCTTTGGCCCAAATCCGAACCATCAAGGACCTTGATCCCAATAATTAACACATAATATTTTTAAGAACGGCGCTAATGACACCCCTTAAAAACTATATGTACACTCTTTTCGTCATTACACTCATCAAGTTTTTTAAAAAACTTATAAGAGTAATGCTACATTGTCCAAATTTGGTGCCCAAATGATGTGGCAACAATGTAGACCATTTATTTAAATTGTATTAGATTTGTATGATTTAAACGAATGGTCTATATTGTTGCCACATCATTTGGGCACCAGATTTAAGCACTAAATTTGAGCAATGTAACATTACTCAACTTATAATTTGTAATTAACCCCACTTAATATCAAAAATATCATTATCTTAATTTTACTGTATTATGTTTTTGTAAGTACACACCATTTACACCAATTATTATGTTATTTAATCAATTTTATTATTATTTAAAATTTTATTATTATCTTTAATTCTACTACTGTTCTTTATCTTCCTTTGTTTTTTTTCTCTTTTATGTTTTCATTCCATAAAATCAGACTCTATTTTCTTTTTTTCTCTTTCTTCATGTCAAACAACTCTCTCAATTTCTTATCGATTGTTTTATGTTTACAAAATCACTACAATTTGAGGTTTTCTGATTAGAGATCCATTTTTCTGTTTGTGAAAGTGGTAGGGATTCAAGGTTTGTGTTATGTCCCAATTGATTTGGAAGTAGAAAAGTTTTTGATGAAATTGAAAAATAACTCATATTGATAATAAAAAATAAAAATAAAAGTCTAAAGAGATTCTGATTTTGAAACTAATAATAATTAACTCAAAATTTAACAAACAATTTGTATTTCCTTAAAAGTAATTTCAAATTAATATTTGAAATTACTTAGCAATCAATTAAAAAAAATCACAAAAAATTAAATTGTTTCTGCCCAAGGAATTATTTTTGGGGCAGAAATTTTCTTTGACGACATGTTTAGTTTGAAATTTTGAATTGTATATTTCTTAATACTAATTTACTTTTTCGAATTTTTACTGGCTAAACCAAATTAACAAAAAAGATAAAAGAAAAATAACAAAAAAAGAAAAAAGAAAAGCAAAAATTCAAATCCAAAATTGGGAGGAGGCATTGGTTATACAAAACTCATATTTTCAAGTTTTGGAGAATATTGTAATTTATGCATTTTTATAAACCTCAGTCACTCCAAGCTCATCACTAAATCCCAAATCTCTTGAAAGCTTGATCTTAGCAATATGGTCTTTGGAGACCATATATGAGCCGCATTAGGCCCAATCAAATTTGGTTTGAATTGTATTGGACGTTATACATACACTGCAAGTTTGCTTAGCAAACAATTTCAAAGTTTGAATTAAAATAATTATAACTTACAAAAATATACAAACAAAAATATTCAATTATAAGGTGAATTGATTTATTTATTATTATGAGTAATAAGAAACAATTTCACTTATTTCTTCCAGATAACACATCTATGAAACTTAGAATATCGATGCTAAAATCATATAAAGTTACAATCTCTTTGTTGAATAAGTTGATGCCAGTGTCGGTACAATCAGTAGCACTAACAGAACAAACACCAATGTCAAGATTTAGATCAAAATAATTCCCTTTTTCGAAATCAGGAATTCCATTTTTTTTCACATCAAAATTGCAATAATCAAATCCTCGGATGCAAACTCTTACATTGCTTTCGTCAAGTGGATCAGTGACATTTTCTTTAGCTTTAATAAATAGCGACTTTAACCTAATGGAGTGTTCACATAATATATCCATTGATATCCTCGTTAAACTTTTTAAATCTGTTGCACTTCTGCTACGATGATCTGCCTCTAGAATCGATAAACATGTATCTGGATAATGGGTGACATTACAAGACTGTCTGATAAGAGAAACCTCATCGTTGTTACTTGTTGTTGTAGCGGTGTTTTGATCGACAAATAAAACATGAACGACAATATAGAGCATAAGAAGATGAAGATAAAAACAAGTTGGATTCTTCATTTTGATTTTAGAGAGAATTACAAGAACTCTATTGCAATATTATCTTTATGGGAGATGTGATTATTTATAAAGATTTAGAAAATTCAACCAATGAGAATTTTTTTTAAAAAAAAAGGAGAATTCATGAGACCCAATAATGAATTTTCTATAACTAGCTTTATTTTCTATAAATTGGAAAAGTATGAGATTTTATGCAAGCAAAAATCTCAAAAAGTTGCTATATATGATGAAAATTAATGAATATTGATTAGTCTGGTGGATATATAATTGGGAACAAAATCAAAATTTTGTTTTCTCCAACTGTCATGATTTTGTCTCAATGTGAAACAATAAATTTATAAAAAGTCAATTATATATATTTGAAATGTAAAAAGTCCAAATATGGTAATAAATAAAAAAGGTTTTCAATGAAATGTGCAAGAAAAATGTTGGTAGTCGGAGGATAATTTGGTCTTTTTGTTAGAAAATAATATATATATATATATATATATATATATATATATATAAACACTATTTTTTTTTTTAAAGAAAGAAATACCCCTTTAAAATGTTTAGAGAATTAAACAGATATGAGGGAGCTGACCTCCCAGATCTTGTGGCGAAGGGGGAGGTGCCTCACCAATCCCAATTACAAAGCAAGATACGAATTTCTGTTTTTATTTTGATTGGTCTCTACAAATTTTCACTACCTTTGAAATGGGAATCATAGTTTTTGTTAACAATCAAAAAGTAAATCATAGAATTTTAAGTTTTTTTTTTACACTAGTTTGATTGTGTTAAGGAATAATAAAATTAGTTATTTTTGTATCTTTTATTTTTATAATAATAATAAAAAAAAAAGAGTGTTAATTATTATTTAATCGTATTATTTACCTTTTAACATTTACATTTAGAATGATAACAGTTATAAGTATCAATAATATAAAAAGTATGTATTAAAAGTGGTTAATTTAATATAAAATCTTGTCGGCCTTCTGGGCCTATAACCAATGTTGTCATAGTCTTTTGTACCAATAATAGTTTGGGCCCGAAATCGTTTTTTGCGCCTATGTACCTGTTTGATCCAAAACCTATTAAACTAGGACATTGGTTGTCTCACGGTCCCACCAACTTTATTTTTTTTTTTTCAATTTAGAGATATTAAAAGCTGGCCCAAATAGGGATGAACATTTATCCCCAGGATCCCTATTTGGGGGAGAATTTAGGGGATGGGGTTTCAAAAGTGGGGATGGGGATAGGGTGACCTATATCCATCCTCATTCCCTAAATGTTCATCCCTAGGCCCAAATAATCAAGTCTATCATCTTATGCCCAATTCTAAAGTTATGGTTTAAATTGTAATGGGCGTAATACTAATGCATAAGTAGCACGTGAAGTTGAGGATACTCACACATGGTCCCTTGCAATAGTGGTGAGCCTTCCTTTGGGAACCCCCACCACCAAGGTTCAAGACCTAGTGTGTGCATTTAATTATGTAAATTTTCCTTGCCCATTTAAAAAAACATGGGTGTTGTCCCTCCTTCGTGTGGGTTCTCTCTCCCCATCCGTGGGAGCTCCAGTGTGGGCTGCGCTTGGAAGTCGATTCTCGTTGGGTCCCAATTATTGTTCAAATTATGTAATCATATCCTGGATCTGTAATCCTGTTGTTATTGTATTCAAATAAAAAAAAAAGTTGAAAAAATTAAGTCTAAAATATTCATTTCTATAGTGAATTGATTTATTTATTATTATAATTAAATAGAACCAATATCACATATTCTTTCAAGAGGGTAATGTATTTAAGAAATACAGCACATCCAAAGTAAATTTAGATAAAGTTTCAATCTCTCGGTTAAACATATTGACACCAGTATCAGTACAATCAATGGCACCGTCATTACAAAAACCGATGTCCATATTTGCATGAAAATAATCTCCCTTTTCGAAATCAAGAATTCCAAAAGTTTTTACATTATGTTTGCAAAATCGAATGCATCGATGCAAACACTTATTTATTTATTTATTTTTTAATCTGGTTCGGTGACATTTTCTTTCGCTTTAATGAATAGCAACTTTAATCCAACAACTTCTTCATATAATATATCCATTGATATCCTCGTTAAACTTTTTAAATCGGCTGCGCTTCTGCTACGAGAATCTGCTTCTAGAATCGATAAACATATATCTGGAAATTTGGTGCAGTTACATGATTTTTTGATAAGAGTAACTTCTTCATTGTTACTTGTTACCGTAGCGGTATTTTGATCGACAAATAAAACATGAACGACAATATAGAGCATAAGAAAATGAAGAAAAAAAACAAGTTGGATTCATCATTTTGATTTTATTGAGAATTACAAGAACGAAGAGCAATTTTATCTTTATGGGATGTGTGATTATTTATAAAGATTTAGAAAATTAAGTTATTGAGATTATTTATTTATTTTTTATTTTGGAAGTAGAATTGATGAGACCCAAAAATGAATTTTCTATAAATTGGAAAAGTATGATATTTTATACATATATCCAAAAAAGTTGCTAAACATGGTGAAAAATAATGAATAGTGATTAGTCTGGTGGATATATAATTGGGAAAAAAAAATCAAAATTAATTTATCTCCAACTATCATGATTCTATCTTAACGTGAAAAAAAAAAAAAAAAAAATTCACGGGAGGTGTGATTATTTATAAAGATTTAAAAATTCAGTCAATGAGAATATATATATATATTTTTTAAAGGAGAATTGATGACACCCAATAATGAATTTTCTATAATTAGCTTTATTTTCTCTAAATTGGAAAAGTATAAAATTTTATGCATGCAGATATCTAAAAAAAGTTACTATATAAGATGAAAAATAATGAATAGTGATTAGTCCGGTGGATATATATTGCATAGCTCGTCTTCTTCTCTGTGCATTTGTTTTTTTTTGGTTATTCTTCTTTGAATTTCACGGTCTTTTTTCTCTTTCTTTCGAGTTGTTTAGATAGGATAGAAGGAAATAAAAGAAAATTCCTTTGTAAGCAGAAATGTTTCTTGTGGAGCATCATCTACTGGTAACGAATAGCTCAGTTACAAGAATTAATAAAACAGTGTGCATGCCAAGTGTGTGTGCAAAATCACACACATTACCACTCAAAAGAAGAACATGAAACAACTACACGACATCATAAGCAGCTTGTGAATCTCAGCTTCCTGTAAATTCTGATCAAAACTAGTCAAAATACTCGAGCCTCGATCGAGGCCATCCAGAAAAGGCATGAGTAGCATACCTCAAACTGTAATTAACTAAAGCCCTCCTATGTTGATAGCTTGTGAAGCAAAAATTGTTTTTCTACTGACATAAAGCAATTTAAACATGATGCAAAAGTAAGATTTATCATATCACTCTCTTTACTACTTGTTTTAATTATAACTTGTACTCCCGTTTGTTTACACAAAATTCATTATCAGAAAGTTTATTTGGACAATAGAAAAATTGAATGCCGATAGCAAGCCATATAAACTAATGACCATCTATCAATTACTAAAACCATATCTGACAAGGAGAAGAGGCAGTGGAAAAGAAGGAAAACCAAATCAACTAAAACAATCATAAAAACTGAAGATCAAAAGTCTATGCGTGCATGCAAGTTCGGCTATATGCATGCTTAACAAACAAGTCACGCATAGCCAAAAATGGCCATCTATCATCAAAAACACATTAACAGAACAACAATGTCACATGCAACTCTTCCACAAGTTGCTTTACAAATTACAACTACTTGCAATGAATTAATAATGATGCTGTAGTTGCAACTTGCAATAAAATAAGAGGCCCGTCTCAATTATCTATTGTTTATCAATAAAATAAGAGGCCAGTCAGCTCAATTCTCGACGCAATATGACATCTCCTTAATTGAACCTTTCTTTTTCTTTGTTTTTTTTAGCTGGCTACCCAAATCTTTTAGTTAGTAAGTTCATTTCATACTTTTTGTAATTACTCTTAAAATAACTACTCGAGATTGCGTTTAGTAACACAAATATTTTGGTTTATACAACTCACGTCATAGTAGATTTTCCATTTATTTTAAACTTGGGTAACTTTTGTTTAATGATCACTACTTAGCATTTTTTTTTTAATGTTATATTTAGTATACCAAGTGTCTAACTTATGCATCGAGGAATTGGATTATTTTATTTCAACTATGATTGTCATTTTGATGGTTGTTTCATTTTTGGTTTACCGATATCGTGTGAATTTTCTATTTGTTGGCCTTTGTGTTAGAAATCCATGCTTCAAACTAATGCTTCATATCACTTGTTGTGGATATGTACTTGGCTACTTAATGAAGATATATGGAATGCCCCTTTTTTTCTTTAGCATTTGGTGCGACATTCATACTATCACTATATGTATTTGGATATAATTAGATTTATATTTGCATTGATTAATGTTATTTTTCGTAAAATAATAGTTTCTACTATATGTTGTTTTATGAATCTAAATTGTTTGTTTAAACTAGTACCTCAATGTATGCTTCTCGCCTTATATATAATATGGGAATGTGAATTTCTTGCAATGCTAATTTCTTTTGACATGATGGATGAAGACGATATAAATGCAAAAATTGGAATTGAATTTGGTGGTTACTTGTCGATATTAATACACGATCTTTGTGTCTATGTATTAATTGTATTTGCTGAGCTTGACTTGTTCTCCGGTTAGCATTAGAGAATAGCTGGTTCTTTTGTGATGGGAACATTAAGAGACAGTAAAAGCTTGAACTGTGGATTGTGCCAGCCACGTAAAAAGCTTAACCCTATAATAATTAAAAATATATATTAGTGTATAGTAGGGAGAAAAATGATCACATGAATGAGATTTTAGTGTCAAAATACTGAAATGAAAGAGTACTTCCCTAATTGAGCCTGGTTTTAGAAGGATAAAATAGGAGTGGAAAGAGGACCGTTATACTCGGCTACTTTTTTCTTGGTCAATATGTGTGTATGATATATGTTCATTATTTTCTCCAATATTCCAAGTTTTAAGTTTATCTCAGCCCATATCGTGAATCTTTTAAGAGAAAGTGCAGCCTTATAGAACACTCTTTTTTTTTTTTTTTTTTTTTTTTTAACAATATAGAATTCCATCATCAATTATTAGAACTTACATTGTAGGCGGTGATAATACTAATAGAGAGATTTCTACAATAAGCTTAAATTATGTGTTTCTTTATAAGTTTTTTTTTTTTTTTTTCTCTTTTCTTTTGGTTATGTGCGGTTTACATAATTATACGTTATAGGTGAAAAAGGGAAAAAATATAAACACTCAAACTTGCCAATATGTGTGCAGGATATAAGTTCAAAATTATGTCAACTTCTCTGTAGAAAATTCATATTTTTCTGTCCCGTAACTATTTGTTTAATTAGTTATTATCTACAGACTATATGGGTAGGTCAATGCTTGATTTATTTTTTAGACTTTAATTCCTATGTCTTCTTTGTAAACTTTATATTATATGAAATTCAATTCATAAAAAAATTGCATCTAGAGGTGAACTTTAGAAAGCATGTGCTGACCAAAAATTTAAGTTATTGCCTTGCAAATTGATAAACACAAATTGGAGAACATTGCTATCAAATTGTGGGGATATATCTATCTGTGATGGTCTTGGTTGAATTAGATGGGATGATGAATCCCACAATGTTTTGCCTGGGTGGGGCAATGTGCTTGGGAAGTTTCCCATTATTGCATTTTAAAGACAAGGTTATTTTTGTTAATTTATTTCCCATACATGATCTCTAGAATTGATTCATCTGCGGATGTAGAATTTATAGAATCCTGCAAAATTAGAGTTGCATAGGATTCAGTCACCCCTTTTTAAATTTCTACACTTGAACGAGTTTGTCTCGTAGATGATAGGATTTTAAACCATCCAAGCTTTAAGTCATTAATGAAATTTCTACATCTAGTATATTGATAAATTCACTTGTTCTTTGACTTGATACTGGTGATATATATAATAATGGCTCTTCAATATGAAGCACTTCTCCAACCAACAAAGATTTGACATTTTTTTATGATGTATTCGAACTCCAGAGAGTGGAAACAAACATGTAATGTTTTTTTTTTCTTTAAGAGATTTGATTTTTTTTTTTATAACTTGGAATATGGAATTAAGGAAAATAATTTAAAATAAAAAATTATTTTTCCTTTTAGGGTCTTGAATTAGCTTTTGGAATTTTATTTGAATTAGCAAGAGATAATTACTCACAAAAGCTTGCTGTTTTATTTGATTTATTTGATCCTAGTCCCTTTTTTTGCCCAGATTCAATTGGGCCGTGAACCCTGTTGGTCCAGCCGTAATATTGTATCTTTCTTTGTTAAATGTTCAGAAGAATTAAACATTATATTAAGAGTGACGATATTTGCACCCCTTTAAAATCGTATATACACCCCAAATCAGTATGTTTTTTAAAAATCCAATAATACCCTTGAGTAAAATTATTAAGAAGACTAATTGTTTGTTAGTACACCCACCAATAATTATTAATTAGTTTCCTATTTTAATCTTTTGTATATTTTTTTCCTATTAATGGTTTGATATTAATATATATCATAAAAACTCTTTCCATTTTAATAAACCCTAGATTCTCTTTTAAATATATTTTCAATCTCTTTTAAGGAAATATAAATTGATTGCTAAGTATGGAAAATGAATCAAAATCATGAGATAAATTTGGGTGTGAAAAAGTAAAGTTTCACATTAATTTTTATTAGAAGAACAAAATCATTATGTATATAAACAGACTTTTAAATTTACTATATTATTTATATTTTTTGTTATTTCTTTCAAACACACTTTAGACTTTTTTATTTATTTATCAATATTATATGTTCTTTCTTGTTAAAAAAAAAAATGATGTTCTTCAATTTCTTTGAACACTTATCATTTTTTTATATATTTTTTTGAAATATCATTTAACACCTATTTACTTCAACATCAATTGGGACATGATACAAATATTGCATTCCTACAACTCTCTCAACTGGTTCTCCAATATATAAAAAAATAATAATAAAATAAAATAAAAATAAAATAAATCTTAAAATGGATTTTTAATGAAAAATAGAGTTTGATTTTGAAAAACCAAGAAGAGAAAAAAAGTAGGGAAGAGAAAGATAGTAAGAGAATTAAAGGTAACAATTTTTTTTGAAATAGTAATAAAGTTGATTAAATAACATAATGATATTCATAGGTGGTGTGTACTTACAAAAATATAATAAGTATAATTAAAGAAAAGGTATTTTTGGCATTAAGTGGGGTTTATTTACAAATTAGTGATTTTTTTTTAAAATTGATGGTTGTGATTACGAAAGGGGTATAGATACAGTTTTTGAGGGGTGTCATTATCGCCACTCTTATATTAATTTGTTATATGTTGTATGGTAATTGGTATGTATTTATTTTTAAAATTTTATTTAGGGTGTTATTGGAATTTCTGAAAATATATTAATAAGGGTGTATTTGATTCAATTTCCCTACGGACCCAGAATCATTTGGGCTGTAAACCCTTAGCCCAAATGATTATAAATGTTTGATAAATTAATTATATTAAACATTGATATATATATATATATATATATATATACACAATTTTTCTATTGTCAGTTCGAACTGACAAAAGATATATCAGTTCCTTGCCTATGGGCCATTAGATATAAATACTTTGACTTGGCTGTATGCACTTGTCAAAGCATCTTTTAAATCCAATGGTTCATATGTAAGGAACTGATATATTTTATATCAGTTCGAACTGATAATAGAAAGACTGTATATATATATATTGTAGGAGATATTTATTTTTATAATTTTTATAATTTTATTAAGGGTGATATTGGAATTTCTGAGAATATTAATATGTGGTGCACATGCAATATTAAGAGGTGCAGCCAAATATCCCACTTTCATTTATTTTGTTTTATTTTCACTTTTTTACTATATCAGTTAAAAAATTTAACTGCCTATTATGGTTGCTGTTGAATTTCTTGAAGGTTGTTTAAATTGTTATTTTTATCATCTGTTCTTTTGCCCACCAAAATTGGTTAATTTGTTTTGAAACATATTAATTGTTTTCGGATGGGCTTAACATAATATAAAATGATCCAAGTTCTATTTGATCCAATTCCCTTTCGGGTCTAGAATCATTTGGGCCGTGAACCCTTTTAACCTAATTTGCTTTAAAAAAAGGGTAAAAGGGTGAAATTCAATGAGTCGTCCAATGTCACAACTTTGTACTATGTTGAATTTTTGAATTTTGGGCATGGATTCAACACTAGTGGTAGAGTAAAATGACCCGGATATCATAACTTGAACAACCCCAATAATGTTAAAGATTTCACTGTTGAGAAGTTCATCAACGGTAATGGTGGCCCTATGTCTTCAGTCTTTACACATCTACTTTTTTTTTGAATCATTTTCACATCTACTTATACCAGACTGAGAACAATAATAAGTTTCAGTATTATAAAAGTATTAAAAATGGTTAATACAATATAAAAAACCATTTTGGCCTTTTGGGCCCATAACCAATTGTGCCTATTGAAGGCCAGATATGGGCAGCATTGGGCCCAATCAAATTTGGTTTGGCACCATGTTTGTTTTGAATTGTTTTGGACAAAACATACATAAGCTGCAAGCCCGCAACTCTGCAAGTGAAGTTCAAAGTTTGAACCGAATATAAATAAAAATAAAAATTAAGACCAAATAATAAGTTCTAAAGTGAATTGATTTATTTATTATTATTATTATTACGAAACAATATCACATATTCTTTCAAGAAGGTAACATATTAAATAAATCTAGCACATCCACGGTAAAATTAAATAAAGTTACAATCTCTTTATCGAACATTTTGATGTCGGTAAAAAGACAATCATCGGCACCATCAGCACAAACACGGATGTCAAAACTTGTATCCAAATAATTTCCCTTTTCAAAATCAGGAATTCCATTAGTTTTCACATTAAAGCTACAAAAATCAAATGCGTCGATACAAACACCTAATTTTTCATTAAAATATGGACCGGTGAAATTTGGTTGAGCTGTACTGAATAGCGACTTTAACTCAATAGCTTCTTCATATATTATATCCATTGAAATCCTCGATAAGCTTTTTAAATCAATTGCGTTTCTGGTACGAGAATCTGTCTCTAGAACCGATAAACATGTATCTGGAAATTTGGTGCCATTACAAGCTTTTTTTATAAGAGTAACTTCATCATTGTTACTTATCGTTGTCGCGGTATTTTGATCGACAAATAAAACATGGACGACTATATAGAACATAAGAAGATGAAGATAAAAACAAGTTGGATTCTTCATTTTGATTTTATAGAGAATGACAGGAACTCTATTGGAATTTTATCTTTATGGGAGGTGTGATTATTTATAAAGGTTTAGAAAATTCGGTTAATGATAATATATTTTTTTGAAAGGAGAATTGAAGAGACCCAATAATGAATTGTCTATAACTAGATTTATTTTCTATAAATTGGGGAAATATGAGATTTTATCCTATATCTAAAAAAGTTACTATATATGATGAAAAATAATGAATAGTGATTAGGCATGTGGATATATAATTGAGAAAAAATCAAAACTAATTTGTCTCTATCATGATTGTGTCTTAATGTGAAACCATAAATTAAATAAAAGGTCATATATATATATATATATATATATATATATATATATATATATACATATACATATATATATATGTAAAAAGTCCAAATATGGTATTAAATCAAAAGAGTTTATTTATAAAAAAAAAGTGACGATATTTGCACCCCGTAAAAACCGTATGTACACTCTAAATTAGTATGTTTTTTAAAATCCAATAATACCCTTAAGTAAAATTACTAAGAGGATTAATAGTTTGTTAGTACACCCACCAATAATTATTAATTAGTTTCCTATTTTAATCTTTTGTAAAAAAAATTCCTATTAATGGTTTGATATTAACATATATCATAAAAACTCTTTTCATTTTAATACACCCTAGATTCTCTTTTAAATATATTTTCATTCTCTTTTAAGGAAATACTAATTGATTGCTAAGTATGAAAAATAAATCAAAATCATGAGACAAATTTGGTTGTGAAAAAAATAAGTTTTAAATCAAATTTTTATTATTTTTATTAGAAGAACAAATCATTATGAATATAAATAGATTTTTAAAGTAATTATATTATATATGTGTATAAATTTAATTTCTTTCAAACACATTTTAGACCTTTTATTTATTTATCAATATTAGATGTTCTTTCTTGTAAAAGAAAATTATTAGATGTTCTTCAATTTCATTGAATACCTATCTTTTTTTTCTTTTTTTTTTGAAATATCATTTAACACCTATCTACTTCCACATCAATTGGGACATGACACAAATCTTGTATTCCAACAACTCTCTCAAACAGAAAGTGGTTCTCCAATAAAAAAAATCTTAAAATAGATTTTTAATGAAAAATGGAGATTGATTTTTAAAAAACCGAGAAGAGAAAAAGAAGCAGAGAAGAGAAAGAATAGTGGGAGAATTAAATGTGACAACAAAATTTGAAATAATAATAAAGTTAATTAAATAACATAATAATAGTTATAGGTGGTGTGTACTTACAAAAATACAATACAGTATAATTAAAGAAAGAGCATTTTTGGCATTAAGTGGGGTTTATTTACAAATTAGAAATTTTTTTTAAAATTTGATGGGTGTGATTACGAAAAGGGCGTAGATACAGTTTTTGAGGGATGTCATTATTGCCGCTCACAGTTAATTATTGTAATTAAGGTCCTCGAAGGTTGGGACGAATTAGATTTGGGCCAAAGTGGACCCAATAGGATTTGGAGTTTTTAAAAGGGCGAATTACACAAACTTACTTTTATTATATATGTAATTAGAGGTGACCATGGTTCGGTTCGAACCGTGGCTTTTAGAACTGGATCGGTTTCGAACCAAAGTTCTTCAATTTACGGAACCGATGGTTCCAAACCAGTTCTTAAAATAAAAAAAATAAAAAAACAAAAAAAACAAAACAAAACTTAAATAGTTAAATCCTTAATTCAAATGATTTAATTGCAACGGTTAAAAGAGAATAATTCTCTCATTATTGTCTTTTTTGTCTGTTTTAGTTTCATTTCAAAATTAAAAGGAAACTTAAATCCTTAATTTAAATGATTTAATTGCTACAATTAAAAGAGAATAATTCTTTCATTATTGCTAATGGATTTCCATTTTTGAATCTAAGGATATCAATCAACGGTGATTATTTTCGTTTTAGTTTTATTTCAAAATTGAAAGGAAACTTAAGTCCTTAATTCAAATGATTTAATTGCTACAATTATAAGATAATAATTCTCTCATTATTGCCCATTGATTTCCATTTTAGAATTTAAGGATATCAATCACCAATGATTATTTCCATTTTAGTTTTATTTCAAAATTAAAAGTAAACTTAAATCCTTAACTCAAATGATTTGGGTCGGGATTTATTTGATATAATTCCCATTTTTGCCCAGGATCAATTGGGCTTTGAACCCTTTTAGCCCATACATAATATTGTATCCTTGGTTGAAAAATGTTCAGAAGAATTAAATATTATATTAATTTGTAATTAAATATTTATTTTAATCATTATTATAATTTCATTTAGGGTGATATTGGAATTTCTGAAAATACATTAATAAGAGGGTGCACATGCAATATTAAGGTGTGCAAATATCCCACTCTTTCATTAATTTTGCTTAAATTCTATATTTTCTAGATTTTCATAAGTTTTACTATTCATATAGTGGCTAAATTTTGCTTAAATTCTATATTATTTTAGATTTTGCTAAATTTTGCTTAAATTCTATGTTTTCTAGATTTTCTCAAGTTTTATTGTTCATATGCTCGCTTAATTTTTCAGCCCATAACCATTTGTGAACATAAATTTTTAGTTCCACACAAGTTAAAACTAGGTCTATTTGATTCAAATTCCCTACGTGCCCGAAATCATTTGGGCTTCGAACCCTTAGCCCAAATGATTATAAATGTTTGATAAATTAATTATCAAAAAAAATAATCTTGTGGCTAAAAACAATAAACCATAATTTTTTTTTTTGACTCTTTATGAATTCACCCCTTAATTATATTAAACATTGATGTATATTGTATGAGATATTTATTTTAATCATTTTTATAATTTTATTAATGGTGATATTTTAATCATTTTAAATTGAATTCCTAATTCTATTATTTTTTGTTAATAGATATAAACTTTGATATTGTTTTGGCCAAAGATATCAGAATTGTGAACAATGCTGGTCCTGAAGGTGAACAAGCCGTAGCTTTAAGAACAGTCGATAATTTTATTGCCCGTCTGCAATGCTCTATTAAGGGTTTTCAAGACACTTTGTACGCATACCATGGGAGTGGCCATTTTTTCTGCAATTGCGACATTTTCGGTAACATAGACTTTGTTTTTGGTGATGCTTAATTGGTTATTCAAAATTCAACCATACATGTTAGGCAACCACTCCATGGACAACAAACTGTAATCACAGCCGATGGACGAGTGACGATATTTGCACCCCCTTTAAAACCGTATGTACACCCCAAATTAGTATATTTTTAAAAATCCAATAATACCCTTAAGTAAAATTACAATGAGGTCTAATTGTTTGTTAGTATACCCCACCAATAATTAGTAATTAGTTTCCTATTTTAATCTTTTGTAATTTTTTTTTCTCTTATTAATGGTTTGATATTAACATATATCATAAAAACTCTTTCCATTTTAATAAACCCCAGATTCTCTTTTAAATATATTTTCAATCTCTTTTAAGGAAATACAAATTGATTGCTAAGTATGGAAAATAAATCTAAATCACGAGACAAATTTGGTTGTGAAAAAGTAAAGTTTTAAATTAATTTTTATTAGAAGAACAAAATCATTATGTATATAAATAGACTTTTAAATTAACTATTATATATATATTATTTCTTTCAAACACACTTTATACTTTTTTTTTTTATTTATCAATATTATATGTTCTTTGTTGTCAATAATGCTACATTGTCCAAATATGGTGCCCAAATGATATGACAACACTCTGGGCCATTTATTTAAATTGTATTAGATTTGCATGAATTAAATGAATGGTTCAGAGTGTTGCCACATCATTTGGGCACCAAATTTGGACAATGTAGCATTACTCTCTCTCTCTCTCTCTCTCTCTCTCTCTCTCTCTCTCTCTCTCTCTCTCTCTCTCTCTCTATATATATATATATATATATATATATATATATATATATATATATTAGATGTTCTTCAATTTCATCGAACACCTTTTTTTTTTTTTTTTTTTGAAATAGCATTTAATACCTATCTATTTCCACATCAATTGGGACATAACACAAATATTGCATCCCTACAACTCTCTCAACTACAACTCTCTCAAACAGAAAGTAGTTCTCCAATAATAATAATAATAATAATAAATCTTAATATGGATTTTTAACAAAAATGGAATTTGATTTAAAAAAAAAACCAAGAAGAGAAAAGAAGCGGGGAAGAGAGAATAGTAAGAGAATTAAAGGTAACAACAAAATTTGAAATAACAATAAAGTTGATTAAATAACATAATAATAGTCATAGGTGGTGTGTACTTACAAAAATACAATACAGTATAATTAAAGAAAGAGTATTTTTGGCATTAAGTAGGGTTTATTTACAAATTAGAGATTTTAAAAAAATTTTGATGGATGTGATTACGTAAGGGGTGAAGATACAGTTGTTGGGGGATGTAAATATCATCACTCTATGAGTTAAGAGTGGTGATATTGGCACCCTTCAAAAACTGTATATACACCCCTTTCGTAAGTACACTCCTAAAATATTTTAAAAATCTTTGGTTCGTAAATAAACCCCACTTAATGCCAAAAATACCCTTTATTTAATTTTATTGTATTATATTTTTGTTAGCACACCCCAATATTTTGTTATCTAATTAGATTTATTTAAAATTTTATTATTTTATATTTTTTTATTCAAATAAATAATTTCTCCTTAAAAAAATAATTTTTAACTCTTGCAAAAACATTTGATGTCACTAAAAAATTGTATGAAAAAATTTATTTTCATTACATTAAAACTTTTTTTTTTTTTTAATTCTTTATGTAAAAAGAGGCTCTCAGCACACAATAGTGTATCTCAATTCTTTTATTCCTAAGAAAGTTAATTTATTGTTGGTATTGATTTTTATTTCACTCAATTATAACAGAAAATTGTTTGTCAACTTAATCAATTTGTATTCCATAAAAGAAATTGAAATTAGTATTTAAAATAGAAATTAAGGTTTGATAAAATAGAAAAGGTTTTATTATCATATCAAAATTAATAGTTTGGTGTGTGCTTACAAACTATTTAGCCATTTAAGTAATTTTATTCAAGGATAATATTGAATTTTTAAAAATATTCTAAATTAGGGTGTACATACAGTTTTTGAAGGGTATAAATATCGCCACTCATTAGTTAATCAATTGGCCCAATTCTATTAATTTTAATAATGCCCAGCCCATTTAGAATTAAAAAGTTGGATGAGATGGGCCAGTCGGCCCAATTGGATTCGGAACCGAACCCGAACCTACTATATATTTCTTTTCCCTTAACCAGTTTACACCCCTCTCTCTCTTCCCGTCGCTGCGTCTCGACTCCGGTGAGTTTCCACCAGTACTTGTCGTCGACATTGGGTTGCGTCTTTTTAGGGAAATGAGTGAGAGGAGTGTTGTTACTTTATGATCGCCGTAGTCGTAGTCGCTGCCACCGGAAAAGTCACCATTTGTGTGCCGATAAATTCATTGTCATCGTGCTTGGGCCGTCGATGTTTCTCTGCTAGCTTGATCACTTCTTTACTAAAAAAAAATTATCCAATAAGTCACAGACTCACAGCAGTGTACTAATGCCATATATTATTATATATAAAATAATGTTTGCAATAAAATAAGAGGCCAGTCAGCTCAATTGGATTCCTATCCGAACCCAAACCTTTTCTATATTTATATTCTCTTTATTCTCTCTCTCTCTCTCTTCAGTTTTCTATTGTCTTCTCTTCTCTCTATTGCTGCTGACGTCGGGTTTCTCTTCTCGTCGCTGCTCTCTATCAACTATCGCGTCTTGAATCTGGTGAGTTTCCACCAGTACCTTTCTGGCAATTCTCGACGCAATATATATGACATCTCCTTAATTGAACCTTTCATTTTCTTTGTTTTGGATTAATTGTTGTAAGTTGTTCAATGTCTTCTATGCTTTTGTTCATTTTTGTGATTACTTAAATTTTGACAAATTTTGTGAGGCATTGATTGAGCAGAAGCATATAGATCTAAATTATAATGGCTAATATCTAATGTATTTAGAAAACAGAAAAATAAAACTTGTTGATGATCCATTGTTATAGAATTGTGTTATTGAGAAACACAATCATTGGAGTCCTAACATGGTGGTGGAACCCATCTGACCAAACAATCTCTCCAAAGTCATATCTCCCTTGTGAGGCTTTGACTGGTTTTAGTGTGACATAGAATGACAACTCCTCCTTATAGAATGAGAAGAAGAGGACCCTAGGCCACACCACCACCACCACCTCAACCCCCATCAGGCTCTACAATGCTGCTGCAAAAGTAGACCACATTCCTCTTCTCTCCAACATTTTTGACAGTCCTTTTAATGGTCATGACTGAGGATTGGAGATTGGAGACTATGGTTGATGGGTAGTTTATGTCTGTATTTGTTTTGGTTCCAGGCAAAGGCAAGACTATTTTTTGTATCTTTTCTTGGGTGTAGCCTATGTTGTACAGGAACAGAATGTAGTCATTGGTTTTTAGGTCATAAACCAGCTCTGGATCCATGGCTTTTATAGGCCAAGACACGGTGACAGACTTTTATATTAAAACAAAGCTAGAAGTGGTACCACAGAAATTGAGTTCTTCCATTCTTTGAATAAACTTTTATATTAAAACAAGCCTAGAAGTGGTACCAGATTTTCTGGTAAGAATTTATTGTTTAATTACGTAGGCCAGAAACCATATTTCAAAGAAATCACTGAAGTTGTGTATGGAAACTAGCTTTTTCCCTTCTACAAACTATACATCTTTTCAGCAAAAACACTTATCACTTATACATTTCAAATATGAATTCACTTATACAGCTTCTAGTCACCATCCTTATCATTAAAGGGGATTGGAGACTTTAAGATTGGAACGAATGGATTGGAAACTTTAGTGTTTGTGTGGATCACTCTCCTAGATTCCATGACCATGTTTCAAAAGATTTTAAGATCATATTGTGTGCAGTGAAAGAAAGATAGTGTTGGATAAATCTATTAATCGAAATAGATTAACTTTTAAGATAAACTGCTTATATACATTTGGTATCTAACTATTTTGAAGATAACATTATTAATTTAGACACTTTGATTTTATATGGGATAATCAGAGTGTAGAAATTTGAGCAAACCATCAAGGAAACAGTTGACAAGTTTCAAGGTCTGAATATGTATGTTACAAACTTGGATGTTAGTATCGATGATGAGAAACTGAAGGAGTTATTCTCAGAGTTGGCACCATTACTTCATGCAAGGTTCGTAATTAAACATGCCAAATCTTGCTATATGCTTCTTAGATTCTTCATTGGCATTGTGATAATATTTATTCTTATCCGTTTACAGGTTATGCGTGAACCTAGCGGAATTAGTAGGGGTTCTGGATTTGTGGATTTTTCCACCCCTGAAGAAGCATCTCGAGCTGTAAGTCTGGATTATATCTGTGGTTATTACCATGTGCAATAACCAGCATCGATAACTTATTTATATGGATTGTACAACTGCAGCGTCAGGAGATGAATGGGAAAATGATTGTTGGCAAGCCACTCAATGTTGCCCAGCGGTCCTGGCTGAAAGCAGAGAGAAGAGCTAGGCCTCAGGTATCTTTAATTTTGACCTACTTCTATTATCTTTCTGCAATTGAAGTTTGTAGAAATTCAACACCTGCACTTCTGTTCAATTATAATCTATAGAATGATCTAAACCAGAGTAATAATTACAATAGTTTTTTTATGTATAAATTTATATATTTATTTACTTTCTTTAGTATAGGTACTGGCTGTTTCAACTACAAACAAAGCTCATGTCTAGTGTTTCCAGTAGACTCAATTATCCCAGGTTGTTTTCATCAGGTGGTTTAATGCTTTCATTATTTTGTTAATGCAGACACAATTTTCGCAAATGAGGCCAGTTGCTATGGCTCCTTCAGTTGCTCCCCGTATGCCAATGTACCCTCCTGGTGCTCTGGGACCTTGGCAACAATTTATGTACGGCCAAGGACCACCGGCTATAATTCCTCCACATGTAATGATCCTACAATTGTTTTCCCTATTTATTAGTTAAACAAACTATTTTACTTGACCAGTCCTCGTTTTAATGGGACTTATTTTGAACATTCTACTGTGTTTTTCTATAATGTTGAGGCATTCCCAAATTTGTATTTTTTTTTTTTTAAATGTGGAGTCATTGCAGGTCTGCTTCACTTTATAGCTAGATCTGCATATACATCATTAGGAATTTACTCTCTGGTTCAGTTTTCTGGCTTGTGTTCTTGTAATTTCTTATCTGATATGTTTCATTGTAGGCTGGATTTGGTTACCAGCAGCAACTTGTCCCCGGAATGAGGCCTGGTGGGGATCCAATGCCAAATTTCTTTGTTCCAATGGTCCAGCAGGGTCAGCGCCCTGGAGCAGGTCCTGTGCAACAATCCCAGCAGCCTGTGCCTCTGATGCAGCAGCAGGTTTGTTAAAGTGTGTTTAATTATATTTTTAGTATTTGTATTTATGATCATGGTGGCATAATATATTTTCCCACTCCAGATGCTTCCTAGGGGACGTGTCTATCAATACCCTCCTGGCCGTAATATGCCGGATGTTCCAATGCCCGGTATGCTTCCTGTTCCCTATGACATGGGTGCTGGCATGGCAATGCGAGATGTAACAGTCGGACAACCTATGCCGATTACAGTTTTGTCCACAGCTCTTGCAAATGCTTCACCAGAACAGCAAAGGACGGTAAGTTTTGGTTTATTTTTTGTGTTTGCATTTACACATTTTTGTTATTGGCTTTTGTCATGGGATGAGCTAAAGATTATAACACATTTTTGTTTTCTGGACAGTTGCTTGGCGAGAGTTTATACCCTCAAGTGGGACAGCTGGAACGAGATGCTGCAGCTAAGGTGACAGACATATGGGATAGTCATTGTGTAGAAATTTTTGTGATTTGTGTATCAAAGAGGTGGAGCAAGGTCATTGTCTAGGGACTCATTTTACTAAAGTGGGTTGGGATAATTTGGTTAAAAATTTCAGCAAGGCAACGGGAAAAGAGTACAACAAAGTACAATTGAAAAATAGGTGGGATACACTTAAAAGTGATTGGAAGTTATTGAGAGATCTTGTTGGAAAGGAAACCGGCCTCGGTTGGAATGCTAAATTGAAGACCATTGATGCATCTGAAGAGTGGTGGCATAGAAAGTTGCAGGTGTGTATGGTAGTTACTACTAGCTAGTAATTTGTATTTGTTTTTCTCATGTCAAAATTAAAAAAATAAATTTTAATATAATGTCATTGTATGTAGGTGCATCCTAATGCAGCAAAATTTCGTAAAGAGGGTATTGACCTAGCAACGATGGAGAAATTAGATAGGATGTGCATGAACACCATAGCCACTGAGGATCATGCTTGGTCTCCCTCATCCGGTGTGCTTCCATCAGATAGTTCTAATACTAACACCATTCAAGTAGAAAGCACAGCCGATTCAGATGAGTCTATACCAATTGATGTCAACCAAGATGTAGAAAGTGTTGAAAAGGGAGGGAACAAGAGAATGATTAACAAATATAACACACTGGGTGTGAGGGATAGGAAGGGTAAAAACGTTGTTGCAAAAGGAGGGGGAAATGTGAAAACCTCTGCAATTAGTACTAAAAGTATTGCAGCATCACAAGTGCAAAATGATACAGTTTGTAGTATCATAGAAGCGATGCAAAAACTTGTATCAAAAACTGGGTTAAAGCCTTCAGATGAATTATGGTTGTTTGCAAGTAGATTATTTTCGATGAAAGACAAGAAAGAAGTATTTTCTTTGTTAGAAGATCCGGAAGACATGTTGACATGGCTTCGATATGAGAAAGAACATAGTTTAGCATAGTTTAGCATCTTTTAATGTGTTTGTTATGTTTTTATTAGTAGTTATATTGTAGTTATGGTTATTTGTCGGTAGTAGTAAGATGTACAGTTGACCTTTATTAGCTATATATATATATATAAGTTAATTGAACTTTAAGTAGTTGCAATTATATTTATTGTTTCAATCCTCTTTAGTTTTTATTTTTATGCATATATTTTATTTTATGTTGTTCAGGTTGTTTTAAAATATGGATTTGGCAGTTGATGATGACGATGAGTTTAAACTTTTGTGTACTTGTGCTTGTACCATAATGCATTATTATTTGAGATATATCCACAAGGAACCTTGTATGAATTCAATCCAATTAGGTAATATGTGGTTGATGGAATTATTACGAGGAAATGATAGTCGATGTTACACAATGTTTAGAATGGACAAAGATATCTTGTTTAAATTATGCAATGATTTGGAAACTAACTATGGATTAAGGGGTTCAAGGAGGATGAATGTTATTGACATTTTGGGGATTTTTTTAACATATTTTGGGATGTGTTGGAAACCGATTAGTACAAGAACGGTTCCAGGCTTTTAGCATTCTGGTGAGACAGTGAGTAGGTATTTTGGTCAAGTATTGTATGTTCTATGTCGCATGGTTATGTATATAATAAAACCACAAGATTCTGTCTTTAGAGACATCCCTCAAGAAATATTGATAAATTCTAGATATATGCCTCACTTTATCACCTATAAATCAAATACCATACATTAGTAGGAAAGGGATATCAACTCAAAATGTAATGGCGCACGACATGTGATTTTAATATGCAATTTATATTTGCGGTTTCGGGACGGGAAGACACCGTTCATGATTCTAGAATATACCAAAAAACTATACGAGATCCTGCTTTGAATTTCCCTAAACCTCCTAAAGGTGTAATATTTCATAACTTTTTTTATATTATCTTTTTCCAATAAAACTCCTTAGAAAAATTATCAAACTTGAAAATCTTTAAAAGATTTGACTTTGTCATCCTTTTTCCTAATTACAATGTAAAGAGAAGTGTTGGTGTGAGACCATTTCCTTTACATCTCGAGACACACATTTTTTTTAATCTCTAAGGTATTGATTAATTTTGTCGTTCAAAAATGTTTTTATTTTGGGCATAAGATTTTTGGCCTATTGTGCTATATCGTGCTCGTGCTCAGGGGCGTAACTGGAAAAAAATTTCGGGGTGGGCTAATCTATTTTTTTTTTCTTATTTAAAAATTCTAAAATTTTGAACTAACCACTAAGTAAAATTTTTCTTTGTAATAATCAAATCAAAATGATATGACAGAAATTTCATAAAAATAAAAATAAAAAATCAAGGATATACCTAGTAAAAGATAATGGTAACACACAATAAAATTTTTCAATGTATATTTTTCTTTTCAAATCCCCAAAAGTAAAATAAACCTTAGCTTTCCTAAGATTTTTCTTCTCTTTTCTAACTTTGCTATCCCATAAGAAGACACGTTAATATACAAAACCTAAATGGCTAAATCTCAATAATAAATACAATACTTAAATAACAATCATAAAATGCAAAACCTAAAATTAAAATCATTCCAAGTAAATAAATAATAAAGATTAAAGTTAAGGGAATTTACTTTCAAATTGAGAGATTTAAGAGAAGAGAGAACTCAGAGAAGTTAGAGTTTGAGATTTGGGAAAGTGGAAAAGAAAGAAAAAGTGAGTGGTTTGGGAATCCGTCGAATGATGATCTCTGAAACAAGAGGAGTTTTTGTTTATTTTTATTTTTTTATTTGTTTCATTTTGACTGATCTATTTTAACAAAGTTTTTGGGCTAGTTGGACATATTTTATAAAGTTTTGTTTATTGGGTTTTAGCAAGTTTAAAATATTTTTTTTACAGTTTTATTTATTGGGCTTTAGTAAGTTTAACCACCAGAAATCAAACTTAAAATTATTTTTCAAAAAACTTAGGGTGGGCTACAGCCCACCCAAGCCCCTGAAGGGCTCCGCCCCTGTTCGTGCCGTATCGTGCTCGTGCTATATTGGGCATAAGATAATTTATAGAAATTATTCTTATTTACTTTTTAAAATTGTCTGTTTTAATCTCTCCGATGCTCTTTTGAACATTCCATCATTTTCAAACTTGTATTTTTTTAGTTACCTTTCTAAACTTTTCATATTATTGTTTGCCTTTTTTGTATAATAGTTTGTTAATTTTGTGTTTTTGGGTTTAGTGTGCATTAAAATTGATTAATGGAAGAAGCTATTGATTTTCAATATAAAGTTTAGGTTGTACTAGACTCCAAACACTACATTTCTTCTTCTCTGAATTTTTTCTTAAGTTCTTCTTCTTCTTCACTGCTTTCTTTTTCCCAAATGTCCATTCCGGTCATTGCCTTTCTTCTTCTTCAATCTCTTTTGGCCACAGTTTCGGCTCAGCCGCCGAACCTAACTATGGCCCTTGATGGAACTTGTGATTACCATTCCATCACAGAGGTTGTTAGGGCCATTCCCAACAACAGCCTAAACTTATTTCGAATTTATATAAAAGCTGGGGTCTATAACGAGAATGTGGTCATTGCTGCAGAGAAGGGGAATGTCATCCTGTCCGGGGATGAAATGTACAAGACCGTAATCATCTCCACCCGCAGCCAAAAAATAACCGGCCATGGGATTGGAGATTCGGCCGCTCTCAGTAAGTAGTAATTATTATTGTTAGTATGTAATTTGTAAATAATCTTTTATTACTGTTATTAATTTTCAATTTGAAAAATTTGATCTCAATACATTTTTCTTATTATTTTGTTCTCTGTCAGTGTTCTGTTACTTTTGTTACTTAATTCTGTGCTCTTGGAGTCTTGTTTCCTATTTCTGATTTTAATATATTTGTTGTCTTTTGTGTTTTTATCCGAAATCATCTTTTTTACTTTCTAAATTAGTCTGAAAATATTCTAAATTATTCTTCTCACATTTTTTTAATTCTTTCTCCCAAGCATCCAACTGCAGTTTAACCCTCTAATGCTCTAAAAATATATTCTCACTATAATCACAGTCATTTTGTTGCATCTTTGTTATACTTATACCTAGACATCATAAAAACAAAATTTATTAAAACTGAATAATGTACAAGAAAAAATTAATATAATAAAATTTTCATCTTTAGAAAAATTATTAAACTTGAAAATCATTAAAAGATTTGACTATGTCATCCTTTTTCCTATTTACAATGTAAACAGAAGTGTTGGTGTGAGACCATTTCCTTTACATCTCATTGAGACACTTTATTTATTTATTTATTATTATTATTTTTTTATCTTTAAGGTATCGACTAATTTTGACATTCAAAAATGTTTTTGTTTTGGGCATAAAATATTTTAGACCTATCGTGCCGTATCGTGCTCATAACGATCCGGCACGATAGGTCTAAAATATAAAGTTAGGGTCTATAACGAGAATGTGATCATTGCTGCAGAGAAGGAGAATGTCATTCTGTCTAGGGATGGAATGGACAAGACCAAAATCGTCTCCACACGCAGCCGAAAAATAACAGACCATGGCATTGGAGAATCGGCCGCACTCGGTAAGTAGTAAATATTATTGTTAGTATGTAATTTGTAAATATTCTTTCATTATTGTTAGTATGTAATTTGTAATTATTCTTTTATTATTGTTAGTATGTAATTTGTAAATATTCTTTATTATTGTTATTAATTTTCAATTTGAAAAATTTGATCTCAAGACATTTTTGTTTTTATTTTGTTCTGTCATTGTTCTGTTACTTCTTTTACTTAATTCTGCGCTCTTAGAGTTTCTGATTTTAATATATTTATTATCTTTCATGTTTTTATCCAAAATCATATTTTTAACTTTCTAAATTACTTTGAAAATGAGTTTAAAACTTGTTTGGTTTGGGTGGAAAAAATGAATCTATTCTTTGTGAATATGTGAGCACAAATGAATGAGTTTCACTTTTTTGCCTTCTTTCTTTAGAATTGGAGTGATCCCATGCTTATCATTGGTTGGAAAATTCTCTAATAATCTTGTAGATACCTATATTAATATTATATTAGTAGTTTTTGTAATATTTGTAATATTTGTAATGGACATCAAGAAACTGTTTTTCAAAACCTGTAATCATCACACACAAAAAAAAAAGGACCATTTTTCCCTTACACTGTTATGTCCACCGTGAAGTACTGAAGTCTAACTGTGGTCAAGGGTATTTTCCTGTAATTAAGGCAAAAGTTCAATATTACAGTGATATTGACAAACATGAGGGTATGTTATTGCAATTTACCCATGATATTAACATATATCATAAAAATTCTTTCCATTTTAATAAATCCTAGATTTTTTTTAAAATATATTTTCATCTCTTTTAAGGTATATTTTCATCTCTTTTAAGGAAATACAAATTGATTGCTAAGTATGGAAAATGAATCAAAATCATGAGACAAATTTGGTTGTGAAAAAGTAAAGTTTTAAATTAATTTTTATTAGAAGAACAAAATCAGTATGTATATAAACAGACTTTTAAATTAACTGTATTATCTATATATATATTTGTTATTTCTTTCAAACACACTTTAGACTTTTTTTTCTTTTCAATATTATATGTTCTTTGTTGTAAAAAAAATATTGATATATTAGATGTTCTTCAATTTCATATTTACATTGAACATCAATTTTTTTTTTTTTAAAATATCATTTAACACCTATCTACTTCCACATCAATTAAGACATGACACAAATCTTGCATTCCTATAACTCTCTCAAACAGAAAGTGGTTCTCAAAAAAAAAAAAAAAAAAAAAAAATTATTAAAATGGATTTTTAACAAATAATGAAAAATAGAGTTTGATTTTGAAAAAAACCAAGAAGAGAAAAGAAGTAAGAGAATTAAAGGTAACAACAAAATTTGAAATAATAATAAAGTTAATTAAATAATATAATAATAGTCATAGATGATGACATGATGTTTACTTACAAAAATACAATACAGTATGATTAAAGAAATGATACTTTTGGTATTAAGTGGGGTTTATTTATAAATTAAAGATTTTAAAAAAAATTTGATATGTGTGATTACGAAAGGGGTGTGTAGATACAGTTTTTGAGGGGTACTATTATCGCCACCGTATGAATTTGGCTCTAGATTAAAGTTGATTTTTAAAAACTCAAAATCCTACCGGGCAGATTTGGCCCAATACGAGTTGGACAATATGGGCCAGTCAGGTCCAAATCGTTTTAAACGCAGCGGAACTGGACCCGAACCCGAACCCGAACCCGAACCTGAACCTTGTCACTTTTCAGTTTTCCATGCCTATGTGCTGCATCAATATGAAAATCTGAAATCTAAAATTAGCGAAATGAGGGGGATCTGAAATCTAAAACACTTCAAGCTGTAGTAGCTGTTAGGGATACACAATATCCTCTCATAGGATAGACAATAATATAATATATATCTGGGCATGTTTGTTTGTCAAGTTCTGCTGTTTTTTCACTTTGCTAATACAATGATTCAGGTGATTAATATTACATTCTACATTAATGTAATTCAATTGTTGTGGCTGCTGTACAGTATTTGATCCTTCCTTGGAGAAGGCAATTTTTTTTGCTGTTAACAATGGAAGGTTGGTTGGCATATTGAATTTTCTATAGTTTTTTCTCTGTAGCATTTAATGTTGGTATGTAATGTTTTTGTAGATAAAAGAAGAAATAAAGAACAGCTTGAATCACAGTTGGAAATCTTGGGTCCATTCGTGAGATGCAGCTGAAAGAGTCTGAAATATCTGGGAAAATTACTGGACTCCAAAAGAAGATACAGTATGCTGAGATTGAGAAGGTAAAATGAACTGATATATAACATTTTTTTATGATGCAAAAGAATATTATTATTGTAGGTGAGTTAATAGAGATGCAAGTTTGGGGAATGGGGATGGATATAGGTCCCCCCATCCCCATCCCCACTTCCCATACCCTTCCCCCATCCCGCCCCCCCCCATTTCCCCATTTGGGGAAAATGGGAATGCAGAATTTTGGGGGGACCTATATCCATCCCCATCCCCATCCCCAATTCCCCATTTTCCCCGTTTTTTCCCATTTCCCCGTTTTCCCCGTTCCCCCATTTCCCCATTTGACTAAAAATTATAAATTAAACTAAAAAAATAAACATTCCATTACAAATACAAAATAAAATTCATTAGTGCATTTTATATAAAATGTGTATATATACTTAGGGAGTTAGGGTTTTCAAAGAATAAACAAAAAAAATTAAAAATATATATTATAATTATATTTATATATGTTTGGGGGAAAGGGGGAAATGGGGATGGGGGATTTCCCCCCATCCCCATCCCCATTTCAACATAATTGTGGGGGAAATGGGGATGGGGATGGGGTGGATGATTTTCATCCCCCCCCCCCCTTCCCCATTTTTCCCCCCAAAAAAATCCCCAAATGGGGATGGGGACGCGGGGAATTGGAGTCCCAGGGAAAAATGTGCATCTCTAGGTGAGTACAATGCATGTTGACAAATTGTAATAGGTAAACTATGGAAGCTTGCCGGAGTTTTTGTGGATGCTTGTATGCTTGTTTGATTAACTTTTTATGAGTTTCAGCTATCCTATTATTAGCAGTATGAACACCTATATTTTTGATTGCACTGGCTTAACATAATTAACCCACCCTGAGAATCAATTTTCGGAAATGAGAGGAGAAAGGCAAAAAAATTCAGTGCTGAGCCTGTTGATTTATATGTGATTGCTCAGCTTCTGTTGACAGGCATCTATTATTAATTGGATAACCTAGAAAATTAATATTGCAGCCGAGCATCGAGGACAAAATTAAAAACCTGAGGCAGGAGAAGTGTAATATCAAGGCAGAAATTGTTCGTATAAATCCTTAACTTCATAACGTGATATTTACTTGCAATTATGCCTTTTCTTCTGGTTTATGTAGTAAAGATACTTACACTATGGAATCCAATGCTCTTATATAATGGTTACAGTTCAAGGATACCATTGATTTGGAGGAACACAGAAATCAAGAAGCTATTACTATGAGTACTTTATGAGCACTTTCAATACTCGTGGGTCATACGGTGATCCTATTACTATAACTCCAGTTGGATGCTATACAGTTTCATTTGATACTGCATTTTTTCTTGGGTACCATTTACTGCCGCTTGTCTGATAATATTACAGCCATTTGAGATCTCGCAACAATTATAGGCATTGCCTTGCTATCATCAGTGGTGTTTTCCATTAGTGCATTGTTTTACAAAATCTGAAGTAGTTAGACTTGTAAGCACATACCAATATACCATTCAAACATGCATGAACCAAAGGTGGATGCCCATAACCAAATTTTGATTATAGCACCAATATGATATTGCAGCCAAGCTATATGACCTTCCTTGGACTAAGTTTGAGAAAATGAATTCCTTGTCTTTTAGCATTTCTACAATGGCATAGATGTTATCAATTGTTAAACTGCATAGAAGAGTACTGCTACTGTTCTCTATAACCTAGTGCAGGAGATGCTGATGTCTACTGAAATGTTGGTAACTATGACGGCATTAATGGTTGACCGCAGTTTGAAGATTTTGCTTTTAAGATAAATCGTGTTGAATTTGATTGCAGTATCCCCAAAAATATTTTGAGAGTCTGTGTTGGATATTAATATTTGTAATTAAGGGTTTCATTTTCTATTTTCCCTCTCATCACCTGATCTGCATGTGGTGCATGATTTATTCAGCGACTTTAGTGTTTGACAGATATGTATGATCATGTACCATGTATTTTGCTTTTGTATCCGATTGTTAGGTGGACTCAAATCAGCTGTCAAATTTTGATGTCTCAATTTGTGTCCAACCAATTAAATTGGGACATGTATACTCATTTAATGCACATTTATAGAAAATGTTGAAAAATAAGCATTAAATGTATACACATGTCCTAATTTGGTTGGTTGGACACAAATTGGGACACCAAAATTTGACAGCTGATTTGATTCCTTGTTAGGTTGGAGTATGAGCAAAAGCGAGATGTGGAATCACGAATGAAAAAGCTGGAATCTACTCTCCATGCCTTGAAAAACGAATTGAAGCAGGTTGACAAGAATAAAGTTGAACTCCAGAATATGAATAGTAGTGCTAATGAGGAGATTGAAAGTTGGAAGAAAGAAATTCTGGGTATGATTTATTTCAACATATTTCAACATAGTCAGTTGTTTGTTGATGTTGGATTGCTAGTATTATTGTTCCCTTTCTTAATAGTTTAAGCTATTAATTCTAGTGGTTGCTTTCATGGTATTAGCACTAATTTTACTAGAAGTGCTTGGGTTCAGGTCCCCTCACTTTTGTTATATGTCTGTGTTTGGGCTTAGGTCGCATGGTAAGCCCATTGGTCTTTCACGTGAGGCCACTGTGCGGGGGCGTGTGTGAATAATATCGTTGGCCCATTTCCTAATAGTCTAAGTTTTTGTGTCTAGCTGTTACTACTTACTTGACATGATATTCGAGTTAGTTTTCCAAGGGAGTCTTTGATTCAAGTCCCCCTAAGAGATTGTATTGGTATTTGTTTTTTAATTTGTTTTGCATTTGAGTTTGGGTTAGGGCCACATGGCCAGCCTATAGGTCTTACATGTGAGGTGGTGGGTTAGAGAGCTTTATATCATTTGTTGGGTCCTTTCCTTATGGCCTAAGCATTCAGGTCTAGCAGTTACTAATATTGTATTAGAGTTAATTTTACCAAGAGTGTTTGGACACGAGTCCCTCTACATGATTATTTTTGAGCTTGTTATTTGTATTTTGTAATTTGAATTTGTTACGTGTTTGTGTTTGGGCTTAAGTCACATGTCAAGCCCATTGGTCTTGTATGTGAAAGGGTGTGTTAGTACTTAACTACTATTGTTCGGCCTTTTTCTAACAACTTAAACTTATGGGTCTAGCGGTTACTAATAATTGAGTTAATTATTCTGATATACATGGACTAGACAATTACTTTTTCACTTCCTTATATCTATATATTCTATATTCCTTATCATGGTACCATCATTTCGAGATTATAGTGTAGTATTCAAAGGAAAGGATCAGTTTCGTACTAAAGATTTTGGCCAAAATTTATTTGTTAGGTTACCGATGCACCCAAAAATTGAAGTTTGTATGTAAGAAAAAATATTTAAGCACTTTAATATGCAAGTCCAGCAAGCTTGATATATGGGCCAAGCTGAATAGATTCAAATGCAGAACAAACTCGGATAACAAATAAAATACAATTATGTGGGGGACTTGAAGTCAGGAGCTCTTTTAAATTTGGCATATTTAAGCACTTTAATTTGTAAGACCAGCAAGCTTGATATACGGGACAAGCGGAATAGATTCAAAAGTAGAACAAATAAAATACAATTATGTGGGGGTCTCGAAGCCAGCAGCTCTATTAAATTTGATTCCATTCTATTTGGGCTAAGACTAATTTGGGCTCTGTGAACCCATTTTATTGTTAGCTCACTAGAACCCATCGGGTGATTTCATTTTGTTAGCTCAGTAGAGTTTTATACTTGTATGTTTGATTACTTAACATAGGGAGGGGGTTTGGTGGGTGATTGGAATTTATATGGTCACATATTCAGATATTCTTATTTATGTGGCAAAGGAGTTTCACTTCCAAGAACCTATGAAATGATATTGCACAAAATCAGGTATTGTGCTGTGGGGAAAGATGTTACCCGTGAGTGGTTTTGGCTGGTGGAGTAGGTGAAGGAAATGGTGAGTGATAGACTGATAGAAACTGTTGTGTGGAAAGGCAAGACTAGAGGTGCTTACATTGAAGTGAACCAGTGATGATGATAACTATAGAAGAAGGTGGAGGGTAATGGTCATGAAATGATAATCATGATGGAATGATGATGGTGAAGGTATCAGGTATGCAATGATGTCAGTCATGATAGTAAGGTGAGGTCTATTATGGGGAGGCTATTTACAACCGGATAAAATTGATGACAGATGTGAAAATAATGGGTTTAACTTCCCAAGGATGCCGACTTTTTTTGAAGTTTATGAAGGTGGTCCTTCTGGTTATGGCTCTTTTTGAATCCATAACTGGTTTTTGCTCACAGGTTTTTTTAGGCAAGTGTTTTAATTCGTAAAAGATGTCGCCAGTAATGTATCATTCTTGAGTCTCTATCGGTTGGTGAGATTTCTGCCCTCATGATCACAAGTACCCTTTCTTTGGTCTGTAAACACCTTGCCTCTACATTAGTTGGTGAATCCGGTAAATGCTGTGATTAATGAATGTATGTATGCAGTCATAGAGATCATCTCCTACAAGTTGTATAGGATTGAAAATTACAGTCTGTAGAATCCAATGAACAAAGGTTGAGAGATTTCTGGGTATCACATAGTATTCCCGAAATCATCTCATGACATCTCTTGAAGAGACAAGAGAAGCTATAGCATCTTATTAAACATCAAGATAGAAATTAAGAAACGAAAATATTCGTTCAAAATTAAAAGGTCTAATCAGTGATCGTTCTATTTCAATTTAGTAGGTCTAGAAGACTGAAAGGAAAATTCAAAAACTCAGTGTTTATGATGTTGAGGCTGCAAACGTCAATAGTTTCTTATGGAGTAGAAAATGACAAGAATTATTCATAGTTCACCACTGTCTGCAATTATAACTTTGCTCTTGGGTGTGCCGCTCTTTTCGTGTATTTGATCGGTGAATAGTTGTCTACTATTTGAAATATCTGAGATTAGTATTTCAGTTCTCTGACAACTCATTCTTTCTGGCTGTTTCTTCATTCTTTTCTCTGAGCTCCTTCCAACAATTCAGTCCAGCTACAAGTTTGGTAGTCATTTCTTCATGTTCTTTCCGTTGTTTGTCTTTCTCCACTAATACAGAGGCTTTCGACTGAACCAAATGGAGCTGCAACTCCATTCCCTCATCAACTTCTTTAGACTTGTGCATAAGCTCCTGCTCAAGCTCATTAACTTGTCTTCCCATCTTGAACCTTTGCTTGTTTCGCCTTCTCAAACATAGGAGACCGGTTCTCTTCAAGAGCCTGCAATTTTCAAGCTGAAGCTGTTCTATTTTACGTAAGCCACACATCTTCAACTGCTTTCTTAGCCTCAGAATAAATTTTCAAGCTGAAGCTGTTCTATTTTAAGTTGTTTGCTGTTGTAATTTTTTAAAATCCTGTGTTGGTGATGATCTGTTGAAGGTGTGGTAATAATTAATATTCCTAGTTTTGTTTGTATTTGTCTATGGAAATTTATTAAGTACTTTTTGATACATGACGGGAGTAGGGACAAAGCTCACTGCCGCTGCTGCTGCTCTTTCAGCCACCAATGATCTTTGTTCATTGTACATCCATGCTGCCGCTGCTGCTCCTCCGCTGACGCCAATTGTTCATTGCATCAACCATGCCGCTGCCGCACCTCTCCACAGCAGGTATACAACTACTCTCCCTTTATTTCCCCTTCTCTTATCTGAATCTCTGATACTTCTTTGTTCTTCATTTTTTTTAACGGGATTTGTATTTTCTTGCTACAATGTTTGACGTGTTGTTGACCGGATCTGTTGAGATCCGGTGAGAGCTGCTATACTCATTGCCGTCCACCGGATCCCACGAGATCCGTCCAGAGCTACGAGCCTACGACAACGAAAAGATCTTTTCACTATTAATTTTCTCTCTTCTATGAATGGTGATGGTCCACTATACTGACCTGCCTCTATATTCATTCTTTGAAATTGCTGTGATGTTTTAAACTGTTGAATGTCGGTAACATTTTTAGACTTTCCTTTGTTTCGACATTTAGTAAATTGTTTTTTATGCTAAACAGAGATAAGTCTCTAGAATGAATTTTGAACCTTTTGACTTGTTATTTGAAAAGGGAAGATATAAAATTTAATCAAAACCTCCCACTGTGACCATGTGTGATGTTTTGTATTTGTGATCCTGTTTTGCTACATGCTTTGATTGGGTTCTCCTCAACCGGTATCTATTGAGTCCCCACTTCTTCTCTAGGCATTTCAATCCTAACTGAATAATCCTGCGGTATGGCCATTGGCATGTGTTTCTCATGTAAACCCATCTAAATTGCTTTTGTAACAGCTCTGATAACGATTTAACCATAAATCTTGGATCCTTTGCAAGAAAAATGCTATTTTATTGTTTTATTTATGTCGAGGGCTTAGTTAGCTTCACTTAAAAGTAGATCAGTGATCTAGCAGGCTTGCTGAAGCTATTATTCATGTACCCAAATAAAATTTTGATCTTCAGTTCATACATTTCATTGTATTTAAATGACAATAATGTTGCTGGAAATATGAGTAAAAATGTGTTTCAATGAATAAAATGTGTTTATTCATGTACCCAAATGTGTTTATACCATTTGGGCCAAAAACTTTTACGAGCCCAACTTTGGGCTCTAAAATAACATTTGGGCCAAAAGCTTTTACGAGCCCAATTGTTTTTTTCTTTTTGGACACATAAAATCTGGGCATACCATTTGGAAACTAATCCATTAGGTACTTAGCCCAAACCAAAATCAATAATTCTGATAATTCTAAACTTTCTTCCATAATACTAATCTCAACAAATCTCCTACTATTCTCTGTTGAGTAGAATTCCTATTATTATCACATATACTCTTTTTTAGCATTTCATCTTTTTCATAAACTCTTTTTTAGTTTATTTTCCAAATTTTAAAAAGTATTCATACTGTTTTTGTAAAATTATCTGTATATTTTCCTTTCGAATTAGTGGGTTTCTAAATAAATTAATTCTCTCTTTTTTGTGTATTATTTTCTGTTTATTTTCTGTATTTGTTTTAGTGGGTTGCTAAAATAAAGTGTTCATATTTGTTTTTGGTAAGACTTGAATAATGGAACAACCACAGAGCCTGTTTAAATTTCGTTTAAAAAACCCAGTTGTTGCATACTATTCAATCAGTCTTTCAGCTTTTTCTTCTCTCTCAAATTTAGTCTTCTTGCTTCTTCACAATGTCTTCGTCTTTGATATTGATTTTCATTTTTCATATTCTACTGGCTACAGTTTCGGCCCAGTTGCCGAATGTAACTGTTGCTGTCGATGGAACGGGAGATTACCGTTCAATTGTTGAAGCTGTTGGCGTCATTCCTAACAGCAGCGACACCTTTTTCTATATACATATAAAAGCTGGATTTTATTATGAAAATGTGTATATAGGTCCAGAGAAGCGGAATATCGTGATGTCAGGGGATGGCATTGGCAAAACCAACGTTGTTTCCTCGCTCAGCAACAGCAGCGGCTTCGGAATTGGAGAGTCGGCTGCCTTGAGTGAGTATTTTATTTCTTGACTTTCAATTTTCTGTTATTTTGTAACAATTGGTCTGAGTAGTACAATGCTTTTTGGAGTGTGTACTGTTCCGGTATATAGGCTGGAAACCAGTACCCTTTCATAAAGCCAGTGTTAGGCTCAGAAAAACCTCTGGTAATACAATGCCACGTACCGTTTTTATTTTGATTCTTAGTTTTCTATTCACTGTTTTGAAAATACTATTTTCAGAGTTATGCATACTGAAATGTTGAATCTTTATGGGGTCTATTGTAATTTTCTGTTATTTTGTAACACATTGAAATGTTGAATCAGTCTTGATGGGAGTGTATTGTAATTTTCTGTTATTTTGTAACAGTTGATCTGATTTAAGTTTTAACACACTGGTTTAGGCACTGGTTTTTCGAATTAGACTATGGTATGTGATTTTTACAAGTTTTGTTTTGTTTTAAATTTATTATTGTTTAAATCCCCATTTTTATATTTGTTTTTGTTTAAAGTCAAATTTGAAGTTAAAAATTAAAGAAAATAAATATGTAATTTAAATCTGAATTATGACGTATAATTATTTGTAAATATGTAATTTATAAAAAAATTGGAATGTAATTACATGTTGGTGAGTATAGCATGGTGGTAATTATTTTCATGAGGGCTTGGCTTAACAGTCCTTTAGACACCTTTTATCACAAACATTAGCACTAATGGATGTTCTGAAATGTTGAATATGTCCAGCCCAATTTGATTGAAAAACTTTTGGACCACATGGACCAGTAAGGCCCATTTTTTACAACTAATAATTTGTTTCAAAATCTTTTTGGCCCGAAATACCACAACCCTTACTGTTTTTGGGTAAGTAAAAATCCATAAGAGGCCAACTGATATTGAATATGAGTTTGACAATTAATTAATAAGATAACATTAGTATTTTGTAAGGTTTAATGGCACATTCTATTTAAGTTTATTGTTTTTCTTTTGCATATTATTTTTTATTCTAATGCCTTCTTGTTTGTAAAAAAATAATAGTAACTTTTTCCGGCAAAATTCCTTCCCTAAAGTCAATTTTTATTTATTTATTATTATTATTATTATTTTTTATAGAGATAAATACGGATTTTTTCATAGCCAAACATATGAGCATTATCAACAATGCGGGTTCAAACGCTGGCCAAGCCGTAGCCTTAAGTACCAATGGAAATTTCATTGCGTGCTACAGATGTTCCATTGAAGGTTATCAGGACACACTGTATACAAGGCATGGTAAAAATCAGTTTTTCTCATATTGTAGTATTTATGGCACTGTTGACTTCATTTTTGGAGATGCAGCAGTTGTCATTCAAAATTCATACATTGGTGTTCGATTACCTAGTGGTGGTGAAACTGTGGTCACTGCAGATGGGAGAACTGATGGCAAATCGAATACTGCAATTGTGATCCACAATTGTAGTATTTCTCCCACACCTGAACTTCAAGGAAATTCCAATGTCAAATCTTACTTAGGTAGACCATGGAAGCAATTTTCACGGACGGTGATCATGCAATCTTATATAGACGCCTTCATTGATCCCGAAGGTTGGCTGAAGTTTGATAGCATGTCTGATTTAGCAGCATTGTACTATGCTGAATATGGTAATAGTGGAAAAGGATCATTCACAGGTGGTAGGGTTAACTGGCCAGGATATCATATTCTCAATAATCCTGATGAAGTCAAAAGTTTTACCGTGGAAAATTTTATCCGTGGAAGAGATTGGCTTCCTAAATTAGGAATTCCTTTTATTCCTGGCTTAGCTTGACTAGATGGTGTTCAGGGATAACATTTTTTTACTTGTATAACCTTTTACTATGTATAATAAAAGTGTCATTTAATCATATTTACTTTTTTGTTTCTGTTCTTTTTTCACTGATGTATCTTTGTTCTAGTATGATAACAATATTACCAGTAAAAAAATATATATTTTATTTACAATAAAATTTAAATGTCAACTAATTTCGACTATTTGTTCTGGTTCATATATGGAGATGGGTTCGACCCAATAATAAAGACTGGGCTCCATATCCTAAAAAAACAGGTATAAAATTTTGAGATGTTAAAAGCAGGCCGGCCCAGATATTGAAGTCCAATTCCTTTGGTCCAATCAACTAGAATTATGGGTCGTAGCATTTGGCCCAATCAATTTTGAGATTTAAAATTTATTTATTTATTTATTAAAAAATGTAAAATATAGGTTTAGTTGAAGTAAAAGTTTCTGCAGGTCTTCCAATTCATAAATTTAATTTCAAATTTTAGTAATAAATTATTCATAAGTTAATATATAATATACTCAAGTTCAATATTTTGCTGTAATAATATTTATTAATTTTTTAAAATATTATATTATTTTTGAAAAATTAAATTACAAACAGTTTATTTCGTGGGCTGGATTTTTTAGTTTCGGACCGAACTCAGTCCACACAATAATTCATTAAAATCCAGTAAGTGCCCCAAATACATATTTGCTTTGAATACACTATTTTTTTTTTTTTTTTTTTTTTTCACCCAATTATAAATTTATGTGAGTAAATAACTTTTGAATTCCAAATGCGCCGGTCAGAATAAAAAAATATTAGGCCGATTGATAAACTCATATTGGGATTAAGGTCCTACAAAGTTGAGGTGAATCACACCCCTTTAAAACCCCTTTAAAACTATATGTACATCACTTTCGTAATCACAACCATCAAATTTTTTTTAAAATTTCTAACTCGTAAATAAATCACACTTAATGTCAAAAATATTGTTTCTTTAATTATATTATATTGTATTTTTGTAAATACACACCGTCTACGTTTATTATTATGTTATTTAATCAACTTTATTATTATTTAAAATTTTGTTATTAACTTTAATTATATCATTTTTCTTTCTCTTCTAAACCTTCTTCTCTCTTCTATGTTTTCCTTCCACAAAATTAACTCCATTTTTTTTTTCTCTCCTTATGTCAAGCATCTCTCTCAATTTCTTTTTGATTGTTTTATATTCATAAAATCACTCCGATTTGAGGTTTTTCCAGTTGGAGATCCATTTTATATTTGTGAAAGATGTAGAGATGCAAGATTTGTGCTGTTTAATGTTCCAAGTGAGCTGTAAGTAGAAATGTATTTGATAAAAATAAAAAAAAGAAAAGTCTAAAGCGTATTTGAAAGAAAAGCAAAATACAAATATTATAAAGAAAATAATGCATAATGATTTTGTTCTTCTAATAAAAATAAAATATATTTTAAACTTACTTTTTCACAACCAACATTGAATGATTTAGATATTATCCATATATACTTAACAATCAATTTGTATTTCCTTAAAAGAAATTCAAAATACATTAGTATTTAAAAGAAAATCTAGGGTTTAAGAAAATAGAAAAAGATTTAATGATATATGTTAGTATCAAATCATTAATATGATTTTTATTTTTTTTCACATTAGATTAAAATAAGAAACTAATTAATAATTATTAGTGGATTTACTTACAAATTGTTTAGTCATTTTAGTAATTGCACTCGGGGTATTATTTTATTTTAAAAAACATACTGATTTGGGTACAATTTTTAAAGTTTAAATATCTCTCCTCTTTAAAAATAAACTTTTTTTTTTTTTTTTTTAATACCATATTTGGACTTTTTATAAATTTATTGTTTTCCCATTAAGACAAAACAAGGCTAGTCGAAGGCAAATTGATTTTGGTTTTTTACTAATTATATATCAATCTGACTAATCATTATTCATTATTTTTCATCATATACAGCAAATTTTATAGATATGCTCGGATAAAATCTTATACCTTTCCTATTTATAGAAAAGAAAGCTAATTATAGTAAATTCATTATTGGGTGTCATTAATTCTCATTAAAGTCAATATCTATATTTTTTTACAATTGAATTTTCTAAATATTTATAAATAACCACGCCTCCCGTAAAGATTAAATTGCACCAGAGTTCTTGTACTAGAAAATTAAAATGTCAAATCCAACTTGTTTTTATCTTTCTTTTCTTATGTTCTTCATTATCATTCATCTTTTATCTGTTAACCAAATTACCGTCACAGCAATAGTTAACAATGATGTGGTATCTTTTATCAAAAAGTCTTGTAATGGAACCGAGTTTCCAGATACTTGCATATCTATTCTAGAAGGAGATCCTCGTAGCAAAACTACAACCGATTTAAAAAGCTTAACAAGGATCTCCATGAATATAGTATATGAAGAAGGCATTGAGTTAACGTCACTCTTCATCAAAGCTGGAGAAAACGCTAATGATCCATTTTTGAAAATGAATATAAGAACATGCATCGAAGAATTCGATATAGGTAGCTATCGTGTGAAAACATACGGAATTCCTGCTTTTGAAAAGGGAGATTATGCAGAAGCAAATAATGAAATCGGTTTTATTGTTGGTGGTTCTAGTAATTGTAATGATACTGGCATCAAATTGTTCAACAAAAAGGTTGAAACTTCATTCAATTTCAGTCGCAATGTGCTAGATTTATTAAGTATGTTACCTTTGAGAACGAATATGTGATGAATTCTTATTAATTATGATAATAAACAAGTTACTTCAGTTTAGAATTTAATATTTTTGGTCATGATTTTTATTTTATTTTTTTGTATTATTTTTTTATTGGTACAATTGTTTCACTTTTAATCTTTTTATTTTTTGCAAATTTCAAAGTTTGACATATTCCATATATTTAATATGTTTAAGCAACCCTAATAATCCAATGAAGATTGGATTATTAGGGTTGCTTAAACATATTAAATACAAGTACTAACCACATAACAGTATAATTTTTACGATTTTAAGTTTTACAAGAACAATTTCTTCTTCTTCTTCACTTCGATTTTAACGATTTTAGGGTTTACAGAAACTCAATTTCTTCAGCTTGCTCGCCATTTCATCAAATCATGATGGTGGAGAACTCAATGTCAGCCACTCTATTTTCAGTATAGGTTTAATTCTTTAATTCTTTCAATTCTGCTAATAAATTTGAAGTTAAAAATGCCAGTCCACTGGTTGTTAGAATTAGGCTAATAATTTGTTTTTACTAATTGAATCGATTTAATAATTTGTTTTTATTAATTGAATCGATTTAATAATTTTTTTTTCCTGGACCAATTCTAAAACTTTTAGATGTTTTATGCAAGTCCACAAGAACTCAATTGCTAGTCTACCTATTGAAATTAAATCCTTAAAAAACTGATTTTGATAATTTATTTAATTTTTAATTTCATTATACTGTTTTTATTAGTAGTATGTTTTTAAATTGAAATTTATTTATATATGATTTTTTAGTATTAAAAATGTTTTTTTTTTTTTTTTTGACATAAGTATATTATATCTGTTTTGCACTTTTGCCCATTGTTAAATGACAAAATCTTTTTGGCCCAAATCCCATGAGAGGCCCTACTGTTTCTGGAAAATCTTTTGAACTCTTTTTAAAGAAATATAAGAATTTTCAAAGCATCTTTTTAATCAATTAATTGAATCAATTTTCATAGCAATTTTTTAAACAAATAATTTTGTCGATTTTATTAATGTATATTTTTTGTATTTAATTTATATAATAATTAATTTTGTTAACTGACAATATTTTTGTTGGTACGATATTTAATATCCGACATTCTAATTAATTAATTGATATTTAATTATATATAATTTTTTTTTTATAAAATTGGTATATAACTTTTGGTTATATATAAAATTGGTTATCATGCAATCTTTTTTAGATGCATTCATTGATACCCCGTTGGCTGAAGTTTGATAGTTCATCTGACTCAGCATCATTGTACTATGTTGAGTATCAGGGGCAAAAGTAAAGGGGGGCCCATAGGGGGCATGGCCCCCGCCTGCCTGCCCGTCCCCCCCAATCAAAATTTCAAAAGAATTTACTTATATTTTTATTATGATATTATAATATGTAAATGATAATTTTAACTTGGTCCCTCTGTTTTATTGATAAATTAATTTCTTCCCCATTTAGTTATTTATTTTGCCAAGACAAAATCAACCCCTTTTAATATTTTAATTTTTTATGATTTCATACATTATTTCCTAATCTAATCTATATATGGGTTCAACAACTACACATTTACTATATAGTTACAAGACTAATTTTTAATCATTAGATTATAATTCAAAGGTCTATAAGAATTAAATATTTGAAAATTTAAAAGAAATTAAAACTAAAAGGAAATAACCTCATCTCGTAATTACCTCTGCAACTTTACATAAACTATATAGTAATTAACATAGTTTGTTTAATCGGAATTTTTCGATTTGACCGTTAAGATTATTTTTATGAACTTCACATATTTTAGGTTTGAGATTATATATTAATAAATATTTTAATTTTATTATTCAAGCTTGTGTTATTATATATCTATTATTTTGTTAGGTTGTTACTATAGTTTTGATAAATTTATTTTACTCATTTGTTATTTAAATTTGTTCACAAATATTTATAAGTTAATTTGGCTTGACATGGATATTATAAAGTTAAATTATAAGTGTATAAATAATCTTTTTTTAAATATGTTAATGATACAATGATATTTTCTCACAAATTCTTCAATTAAGGAACTATTGAAAGAGATATTTCATCTATACAACAAGATGAAAGATCATTTTTCTCACAAATTCTTTGATTATGTATATTTAAATGGAAATTGTAAAGAAATTTAAATAAACTTAATTATAGATGATTTTTTAGAAACAAAACAGAGTCAAGTTCCATTTTGATTCTCAAAGTTAATTAGTGTGGTTATTATTATTATTTTGTATCATTACCTTAAAGATTAAACTATTACATTTTGGTATTATTAATATATTTTTCTTAGGTGACCTTTAATATTAGTTTCTATCTTAGCCCCCCCAAAACCAAAATCCTGTCTTCGCCCCTACTGAGTATGATAATAGTGGAAATGGATCATTCACAGGAGGTAGAGTTAACTGGCCAGGATGTTATATTCTCAACAATCCTGATGATGTCCAAAGTTTTATAGTGGAAAAATTTATTAGTGGAAGTGACTTCCAAAATCGGGAGTTCCTTTTATTCCTGGTTTGATTAGATAGTGTGTTTAGGAACAACAAAATTACTTGTATAGCTTTTTACTATCAATAATAAAAGTGTTATTTAATTATGTGAACAACTATTTCATATTTACTTTATTTTTTTTTATCCTTATGTTTTTTTTTTTTTTTTTTTTTTTTTTTTTTTTTTTTTTTTGAGAGTTGCAGAAACAAAAAACAAACAAACCAAACTAAACAAGCAAAACCTCCTGACCACCAGTAGCAATAAAGCAGGCCTGCATGTTCGTCTGAATAGCACCAGCAACACAAGATGGGAATTCTTCCATCCAAAACCTGTCCTCAACAAGCATTAGAGCATTCTTTGCCAGCAAATGAGCAACCTGGTTGCCCTGTCTATGGATAAAACCAAAGCAAACATCAATCAACTCTGCAGATAGAGAAGAAATGTCCGAGAGAACTGCCCCACACAACGACTCCAGATGACTTCTATCTTTGATCCATTTGATCACCACTTCCGTATCAGATTCAAAGACACAAGGAAACAGTCCACAGTCAATACACTCTAAGGATGGCAATTGCCTCAGCTACCTGAGCATTAAAGGATCCTACCATAACCTGAGAGCTAGCCGCCATGACAAAACCTGTAGAGTCTCTAATAACCAAACCGAAACCAATCCGCCTCCCTTTCGCATTTATCGCAGCATCACAATTTACTTTGCACACACCTAGGGAAGGATGAGTCTAATACACCCTTGTAGCTTTGTTTTAGTAACATCACAATATTAAATATTGAATATCAAAATCAAATTTAAATGTCATGATAAGCGAAAGTTTAAAATCAAAATCAAATTTAACTTTGATAATTTGTTTCGGGCCAAATCATCTAAAAGTTTAAAATTTAGAGATATTAAAAGCGGGCTGGCACATTAAAAAACAAATCGGGCCAGCCCAAACATCAAACATCAAATATTAATCGAATTCCAATTCCCTATCGGATCGGATCAAGTGATTCAAGTCAGCTTATGCCCAGTCTTGGATTTGAGGACTGTGTTGACCAGAAATGGGCAGCATTAGGCCCAAACAATTTTGGTACTCAAAAAATTAAATAAAAAACAATTTATTTTGGAGGACGGATTTATTAAAATCCATTAAATGGCACCAAATATATATTTATGTCAGTAAATATCTTTATAATTATTAATTATTATTCAATATAAAGCAATTTTTTTTGGATATCTGATGGGGTAAAATCATATACTTTTCCAATTCATAGTAGATTATTTCACTTTAGAATTTAATATTTTGGTCCCAATTTTATTTTATTTTTTTGTATGATTTTTACTGTTACAATTTAACAAAAAAAAATGGCAATATCCGCACCTTTTTTTTTTTTTTTTTTTTTTTTTTTTTTTTTTTTTTTTTTTTTTAATGTTCATTCTTTTTATTTTGAAAATCTATTATATACAAATAATTAAAATGAAAAAAAAAAAAAAAAAAAACGGGGAGGAGCCTACCTCCCAGATTTACTTTCTCCTTCCTTTTGATGGATGCATCCTTCTTTTTCAGTTTTACGATGAAAGAGGTAAAACTTCGTTCGTCATTTCAAACTTGGGATTTGGGAGAAGGTTGTGGTCTTCTCCTGACTTTTCTATTTAGGTTTTTATTTATCTATTTATTTATTTATTTTATTCCTTTTTAAATTTAATTTATTTAGAAATTTTTTATGAAAATTATAATATCTTTTAATTAAAATATTAATAATTTAATTTAAGTTTATTGCTAGAATTTTGAAAATTTATAAATTTAGAGTGTACATATAATTTTAGAGGAGTGTAAATATCTCCACTTAAATTAATAAAAAACAATTTATTTTGCAGGCCGAATTTATTAAAATCCAGTAAGTGCACCAAATATATATTTATGTCAGTAAATCACTATTAATCAGTATTCGTCATAAATAGCGATTTTTTTGGAATAAAATCTCATACTTTTCCAATTTATAGAAAAAAAAGTTAATTATAGAAAAATCATTACTGGGTCTCATTAATTCTCATTAAAGTTCTTTAAAAAAAGATTCTCATTAAAGTCAATATCAATATTTTTTTTATAAAAAAAAAACTGAATTGTCTAAATCTTCATAAATAATCGCACCTCTCATAAATATAAAATTGCACTAGAGTTCTTGTAATTCCTCTGGAAAATTAAAATGTCGAATCCAACTTGTTTTTATCTTCCGTTTCTTATGATCTTTGTCGTCATTCATCTTTTGTCTATCAACCAAAATACCGTCATTGCAACAGTTAACAATGATGCGGTACCTTTTATCAGAAAGTCTTGTAATGGAACCAAGTATCCAGATACATGCATATCTGTTCTGGAGGGAGATCCTCGTAGCAGAACTACAACCGATTTAAAAAGCTTAACGAGGATCTCCATGCCATGAATATAGTATATGAAGAAGCAATTGAGTTAAAGTCGCTCTTCATCAAAGTCGGAGAAAATGCCACTGATCTAGTTTTGAAAATGAATATAAGAACATGCATTAGAGAATTCGATACATGTAGCTTTCATATGAAAACATACGGAATTCCAAGTTTTGAAAATGGAGATTATGCTGATGCAAATGCACAAGACACTTATTGTATCGATGGTTCTTATACTTGTAAAGATGCTGGTACCAAATTGTTCAACAAAAAGATTGAAACTTTATTCAATCTCAGTTGCAATGTGCTAGATTTCTTAAGTATGTTACCTTTAAGAAAGAATATGTGATGAATTCTTATTAGAGCATTTCCAATGCAAATATGCATTTTTGAGTTTCTAAATAGTGCCACATCAGCATTTCTATTTATTATAGACCCACTTTTGAAATTTTTTAGAGAAATGTATATTCACATCTCCAATGCAATTATCTAAAGTCAAATATGCATCCATTTTATGTCCAATCATAATAAAACAATTATTACACTCTCTCTCCTATTTTATTTTACAATTAAATGAGGTTTAATCTTATTGGTGGAAAGAGTTGAAAGCTTTAATCTTATTGGTGGAAAGAGTTAGAAATCCTAGTCAGCATTTCTAGGAGAGTTTCTAGAATTAGAAACTCAACTCCATATTCTCTAACTTTATTTTGGCCACATTATCTCCATATTCAATTTAGATAATAGCATTGGAGAGGGTTTTTCTAACTTTTTTAATATCTATCCTATGTGGCACTCCATTTTCTCCAAATGCATAATAGGATTTAATATTTTGGTCCTGATTTTTATTTTATTTTTTTAATGATTTTTATTGTTACAATTGTGATTTTTTTATTAATTATGATTTTTTTTGTATGATTTTGGTCCTGAAGGATGGATGAAATTCAAAGATGTTTCTGACATCACCATGTTGTATTATGCTGAATTTTGGAATTATAGGCCTGGATCAAATACCAGTTGTAGAGTGAAGTGGCCTGGATCAACGAAAACAATTGGCTTTCGAAATTTGATGTACCTTTTTTTCCATGCCTAGTTAAATAGTGTTAAGGAATAACAAAATAAATTGTATATGTATTTCTTTAATTATTATTTAATCATATCAAGCTTTTATTTTATTTTATTTTTTATGTAATATTCTCAATTTTTTCTTATCTACTTTTTGATGAGAACAATCATCGGTTACAATAACATAAAAGTATTAAAATCCTTTTCAGACTATGGAGTCCGATCGTTCGATGTTTCCGTTTTTGTTTGTTCATGCCGTTAAATTTTTTTAAATATTATAACATATAAAGGCATAAAAGATTTTAATACGGTAAATTAATAAATAATAAAATATTTAAATATTTAAAGAGAAAATCATAATCAAAGTATCAAACACTCATACATTCAATTAGGGGTGGGCACCCAAACCGCCAAACCAATCAACCCGTCCAAACCAAACCAATTTAAGCGGGTTGGTTTGGTTTTGTTAAAGAAAAAAAAACCGTTTGGGTTATTTTTTAGTAACCCGATTGGTTTGGGTTGGTTTGTGGGTTGTGTTTTATCAACCCGCATAACCCAACCAAAACCGTTATATACTTAAATATATATATATACAGTGAGTCTCTCATGAGGGATCCCTTATTTTAATTTCGGTAAGGACCATGATGAAAACACATCGACTTTAATGAATTTTAATCTGAATTTTTTTGTGGATGATGATTTCAATGAAATATACATATGAACAAAATTTGAGAATTTTCCAAGTACTAGAACTATTTTTCTTGAATTTTCCTATATTTCGCCTATTTTCCGATGCCTTCATATTTAACAAAATTTGGATAAATAGTTCTAGTACTCAGAAAATTATCAAATTTTGTTCATATGTAGATTTCATTGAAATCATCATCCACAAAAAAATTCAGATTAAAATTTATTAAAGTCGATGTGTTTTCATCATGGTCCTTACCGAAATTAAAATAAGGGATCCCTCATGAGAGACTCACTATATATATATATAAAATTATCATATAAAAAAATTAAAGTTAACCTAATTTTATATTATATTTATTTCCAAGGTTATCGGTCTATATTTATTTTTAAAGTTATTTCATCTCATCCGAAGTTGTTGGCAGTAAATAAATTTATTGAGGATAAGTAACTATATTTTTTTGTTTCATACAAAAACACATTAAGCAATACGGTTTAGTTTTTTTTTTTAATAAGTTTTATGTGCTCTACACATGAGAGATTTTTTTTAACTATTATTATTATGCACTTTGGTTAAATTTAGTATTATTGTTTATCTTATTGATAATGAGCTTAACTGTTTGTATTGATATTATTATATTTGTTCAAACAAAAAAAATATATAATTATTTTCTTAAACTGCCAAACCAAACCGGAACCAAACCAATTTTTATTGGTTTGGTTTAGTATTATAATTGGTTTGGTTTGAGTTGTAAAAAAATAACCCAATTAAATAATGGTTTAGATTGGGTATCGTGAAACCCAACCCAAATCAACCCATGCCCACCACTACATTCAATACATCTCTTATTATTATTATTATTATTATTATGTGTATATGTTTAATAACGATTTGATGGTTTTATGATTTCTTAAAATTTCCATAATACTGAAATAATCACTACTTGATATTTTTAATGAATACAATCAATGATCGAAAGATGATTAATTTATTATGTTTGTTAAAATGTTCAAAATATTAACTATTTTATTTACAATTATTTTAATTTTTTTTTTGATAACTAATGTTGTTGGAATTAAATATATATGTATGTAAAGTTTTTCTATTATCAGTTCGAACTAATTTAAAATATATCAGTTCCTTACATGTGGGTCATTAGATTTAAAAGATGCTTTGACAAGTGCATACAACCAAGTCAAAACATTTAAATCAAATGACCCACATGCAAGGAACTTATAATAGAAAAATTATATATATATGTTAATATGGGAAGCACATAAGGATGGCAATGGGTTGGGTTTAGATCGGTTCCTACTGGACCCAATCTACACCTGTCAAACATTTTAGGATCCAAACCCAAATATATTTACGGGTTCGGAACTAGACTCACCGACCAAAATATTCATTTATAAAGCGATTTTTTAAAATTTTTTTTTTTATAATAATTAATAAGAAAGCACACATGTTCCTTGAAAAAGGTAAGGGCCTGTCCTGCAGACTGTTTTCAGCCTATTTTCGTTTTTGTTTTCCAAAAATGATTTCGAATTCACTTTCGGTAACCGTTTTTCATTTTATTTTCAAAATACAAAAACAAAATCAAAAACAATACCAATTACCAAGTGTTAAAAGTGGAAATTTTGAAAAACAAAAAAAACTTGTTTTTCTTGTATTTGTTTTTGTTTTCCATATAAAGTGGGTCCCATATTATTAATATATATTTTATATTAATAAATATATATATATATATATATATATATATTTTTCTCTTGAGCTAGACCCATCTTCATCTTCTTTCTTCTTCATCTTCTTTCTCCTCCTTCATCTTCTCTCTTGAACCAGACAATGAACTGATGCCGTCGATCGTCGTTGCTCGCCGCTTGCCTTGCGCCCCTCGCCGCTTGCTGCCGCCGACGTCGTTGTCTTCTTCTTCTTCTTCTTCTTCCTCTTCCTCCTCCTCCGCTCGTTGCCGCCGATCGCCACCGTCTTCTTCTTCTTCTTCTTCCTCTTCCTTCTCCGCTCGCCGCCGATCTGATCTTCTTCTTCTTCTTCCTCTTCCCCTTCTTCCTCTTCTTCCTCCACTCGCCGCCGATCTGCTCTGCTTAGCCTCTCGCCGCCGATCGCCGCTTGCCGTCTCTAATCTGGTCTTCTTCTTCAGCTGGTCTTCTTCTTCTTCTTCTTCCTCTTCCTCTTTCTTCAACTGGTAACTTTTGTTTAAATTATTAAAATTACATTAAAAAAAAAAATTGGTCAATTATTTAATCAATTTGTATATAATTGTTATAATATTAAACAAATGGTAAAAATTGATATTTCAATTTTCGAAAGTTTTCGGTTATCCTACCAGACTCGTTTTTTCCGTTTTTATTTTTAAAATACGGATTCCAGTAAATACTACTAGACGCGTATTCAGAATTCAAAAATGAAACCAAAAACACTGTTTTCATTTTTATTTTTCTTTTCGAAAAACAAAAACAGAAAACGGCTTGCGAGGTGGGCCCTAATATATTTAAGAAAGCTATAACACATCCCTACTAAAATCAAATAAAGTTACAATCTCTCCTGTGAACAATTTGACGTCGGTGTCACTATAATCACCAACACAATCAACACAAAAACTGACATCAACATTTGTGTCTCCATATTTTCCCTTTTCAAAATCACGAATTCCAACATTTTTCATATTATAGCTACAGATTTAGAAAATACATCTAAAATTGACTCTAATGAGAATTGATTAGACACAATAATGAACTTTATATAATTAGCTTTCTTTGATTAACATGACTAAAAGACTAATTAATTTTAATATCAAAATAGTATTTAAAAAAGAAGTTAGGTTTTTATGATACAATTGAAATCAAATAAATGATAGTCTTTAGTCATTTAATCATGACAGTCATTGATTCGAAAAGTTTCCTGAAAAAGACTAATTATCATAACAGTTTTATTTCTGTTTTAATTAATTAGTCTTAATTCCGACTAAAAGACTAATTATATTAACCAGTTTTCTATCATTTACATTTTCAAGTAATCAACTCAAGGTAGAAGTTGAGTGACACATGGCCCATATGAAGGAGGTTCTCTTCTGGCAGCCTGATCAAGTGTCTGACTCCCTTGGCCATGAAGGGAGTCAGACCTCAACCATCGGCAGGGCGGTGCGAAAGGATTTCCGGGACGGTTTGTTTTCTATTTTCATCGACAATCTGAAACCAGAGGTGGATTTGCGTGAGTTGTGGCATTTTTTCAAGTGTTTTGGTAGAGTGAGAGATGTGTTTCTCTCCAATAGATTCAGCCATAGAAGGAGTAGATTTGCTTTTGTGAGGTTTGGATCATGGGAGGAGGCCAAATTGGTGGCAGAATCGGTGAACGGAAGACTCATCCGTGGGTGGTCGATAGTCTCGAAAATGGCTGCTTTTGGGTGGAAGAATCGGAGGTCTGTGGTGTTGAGACAGAGTGGTTCAAGAATGGTGGATGGAGAGGTTTGCAAGGTGGATGGTATGGTTACTGGCTCCAAGAAAGGACATCAAAGGATGCGGTCATTTGCAGAAGTGGTTATTGAGAATCGTTTCAGAGGCAAAGATGAGTGTTTGAAAGTTCCAGAGGAAGGAATTTCCATGTCCTGGGACATGGTTGATAAAGAGAATTTGTGGCTGTCTAGATGTACCATTGGAGTGCTCAAAAATTTTACAGATGTTGCTAACATGAACTCTCGTTTGTGGTCGAAAGGGTTCTCGTTCAAATCGAATTATTTAGGGGATAAACACATTATTTGGCGTTTTGGTTCAGTTAAAGAAAAGATCAAATTCGTGAGTGAGAGGTCTTTTTGGGAAGATTACTTTGTCTCCATGAATGAGTGGTCCGATGAGCTCATTCCGAAATCCAAGCTGGTGTGGATCAAATGTTGGGGGGGTTCCTTTGTCGTGCTGGAACTCTTGTTTCTTCATGTGTTTAGGTAGGCAACTTGGAGAACCAGTTTGTGTAGAAGAGGAGACTCAAAACAGAGCAAGGCTGGACAGAGGTATGGTGTTAGTGCAGGTGCCTCTTGTGTGGATTTGTCCAGGTCAGATTAATGTTGAGATGGGAGGTAAGTTCTTTGTTGTCAAGATAGAAGAGGAGCAATTTTCGATCGAAAAGCAGGAGGAACTTCGGGGTATTATTCCGGTTGGTCGTGCTGGAACTCTTATTCCGGTTGAAGGTGGGTCGGTTGTGGAAAACAGTGAAGATGTAAGAAGGTTGTCAGTTGATGGTGACAAAGCTACTCAAGAGGACAGTTATGAGAGAGTAGGGGTGTCAGTCAGCCCCATCACTCTGAAGCTAAATTTTGAAAATTTGGCAGAAATGGTGGGTGTTAACAGTAAGAGGAGTGGGTCTCTAGGCGGGAATTATGCAGCTACAGACAAGTTTTTTGAAGGGGTTTCGGGCCAAGAAAGGGGTAAAGGCCCATCAAAGGAGAAGGCTAGGGATGAAGTGGTCATTGTTGGCCCAATGACTGAAATTTCTTCAGTTGTTATGAGCTATGCCCCTGTTGGTGACAAGGAGGCTCCGAGTGGCACTCCAGGCCTTTTTCAGGTTGAGGGTTCAGTGCCTGGGTCCGGCTCTAAGAGTATAAGAGGGAGGTTGAAGAAACATAGCATGACTCTAAGGAGTAAGCAGAATTCTGAGTTAAGGAACTTGGAGGATGATGTTGCGAAGGTTCTGGAAAAAGGTTTGGCCCTTGGTCTCAACTTCAATGGGAGAAAAGAGGAGTTGTTGGACATTATCGCCAAGAGGGATGTGATGAACGATAATAGGTTCCGGGATTTGGTGAGAAGGTTGGTACTGAGTTACAAGGCTAAGGGGTGTTGAGCTTCTTTGTTTTTTTTGTTTTTTTGGGCTGTATGTTTTCTTTGTGGCCTTCTGGGTGTAGCTTTTCTGTTTCTTATGTGGGTGTTTTCCTGGCTTTTGTGTCTTGGCTTTTTGCTGCGTTCTCTGCACGCTTTGGTCCGTGTTGTGTGGTGTAGCCCTTGTGCTTTGGCCTCCTTGGCCGCTTTATAAACTCTTGCCTTTCAAAAAAAAAAAAGTTTTCTATCATTTATTTGATTTCATCTATATCATAAAACCCTTTATATTTTCTCAAACCCTAACTTCTTTTTTAAATACGATTTTGATATTTTCAAATACAAATTAAAATCGTATGCAGCTTATAGCATCGGTTAGAAGGCGATCATTAATACGAAAAGTTTCCTGAAAACCCCCACACTATTCTCATAAAGAGGAGAGAAAAATTATATACCTCTATTTCTGCTATATATGTGTATTACACACATACACCGTCAACACTCAACACATACATGTCAATGACATTGAATTTGTTCTCTTTCAAACAAACCAAACATTCAATTTTTTCTTTGTATGGCCTTTTACACGGCACCTTGTATATATGAGCTCTCTAGGCATTTCACTTACCGCCAATCTCCCATTTTGCAGCAAAAGCAATTTGCATTTTTTTTATAATTGTATTCTCTTCTTTTTTGTAAATAAAATTACTTCAAAATCCAATTCATTTTGGTATAAGTTGTGTATTTAAGAATTATAATTTTTTTTTTTTTGAGAAACGAGAAATAAAATAACAAATTTTTAAATAATAATAAAATTGATGTATGTGGGGTGTAGTTAAAAAATACAATACAATAAATATAAAGAAAATATATTTTTACCATTAAGCAGAGTTTAATTACAAAATAGAAATTTTAAATTTTTTTTAACAGGGTGTACTTACGAGAGGGGTGTAGCCACTCTTAAAAAAAAAAAGTTTGTTTTTACAAACTCCAAATCCTATTGCGTCCGCTTTGGCCCAAATCTAATTCGGCCCAACCTTGGCGGATCTTAATTCCGTTTGACCCTTTTTGATGAAAATATTCATTTCTAAAGTAAATTGAAATATTCATTTCTAAAGTGAATTGATTTATTTATTATTAAATAAGAAAGCATATCACATATTTCTTCAAGAAGGTAACATATGTAATAAAGCTAGCACATCCACACTAAAATTAAATAAAGTTACAATCTCTCTTGAACAATTTGATGCCAGTGTCGTGACAATCATCGGAACTAATAGCACAAACATTGACTTCAACATTTGCATTTAGCATAATCTCCTTTTTCGAAACTAGGAATTGCATATTTTTTCATAGGATAGATCTAGTCTTCAAATTCTTTGAGGCAATATTTTACGGTATGTTTAATTGTTTGATTTGTTTCATAGTGAATCGTTACTTAGTATTAGTTTCTTTTAAGCAATACCCAGTTTCATTTCTCTTATTGTTCTATGTATCACGATGAACTTATGTCAAGCATGATTGGCCTCATGTTTATGGGGCTTCTTCACCTTCACTAGTGAATCAAGTGTTTGATGCTTTATTTATTGTTGAATGCTATAATTGTTTAATTGTTAGATAAACAGAAATCATTTTGGTTGCTGATGTTTATTAGTTTTTCTTGCAATGTTATATAGTTTGCTAAATTGAATATTTTGTTACGGTTGTTTAATAACTCGGAGGACTGGGATCTTTAAATTTTGGCTTCACAAATTCTTCAAATGTTCCACCTGAGGAGTTGAGACACTCCAAGAAAAGGAGGGCTTGTGAATCAAAAGCTGATTAATGCAAAGTTAAGTATAGTTGCTCACACTGCCACAGAATATCAGGGCTACAATCTGAACCTTGATTTATTTCCAGTTAAACGGAAGAAATTTTATTTGAGAAAATGCTTTTATAGATATTATTTTTGTTTCTATGTAGGTACTGTTGGTTAGAATGAGTGAACATGAATTGTTTTAATAATTTAGTCATGTTGCCTGTGTGGCGTTCTCTTACAAGTTGTGGATACTATTTTATTTTTCTTTGTTTTTTTAATTTAAGTTTAATGGTTTTATTGAAAAAACTTTTATCCTATAATTTAGATTAGGTAGTGTTTGTGGCTTAAGTTCTACCATCCTTGGTGTTACACTTGAATCACATAGCCTTATTTTAGAAGAATTTCTGGGTTGTTAAAAAAGATTGCATGATTTGCATCCCTTTCAAGGACTGTTTGTAGAAAATTTCTAAAAGACTGGTTGCAATGAACATCTCTGAGAGACTGAAGTCTGAAGATGAGGAATTGTGGAGCAATCCAAGATTGATAGAGTTTCATTTTTTCCCGCAGCTGGTCTCTTTTTCTCTACAAATGCAGCTGTAACCATGGAGAAAGAGCCCGGTGCCAAACCTTTCCAAAGGAGAGATTCTTTGAGTCTGTTTTGGCGATTTTTTGCAGTTGGAATGAACACAGTTTCGTAAAGAGGGACATCGGAGATGAGCTTGATGTAAGGGATGTCATGATGTCACCATCTCATTTTCTTCTTGATTCATGTAGGGGGCATGAGATCTTCAAGAAAATGATACAACTTGATAAACCTGAACAATTTGGTATGGAAGAGGTTTCATTTCTGTCACTAAGTAACTTTGTTGAGAGGGTGTTTTGGCTTCCACTTCAATGGAGCAATAAAAAAAATTGTGTCCATAGAAAAGAAAATTTAGGACAATTACCAATTAAGTACTGAATTTTTTTAAAAATTCCAAGTAATTTGCGACTGTTGCAAAGTGACCAATTTGGTCCCTAAATTTTTAAGTTGTATCATTTTAGTCCCGGATTGTGGTGTCACGACGATCTCCTTCCCGGTGGAGGATATTAATAAAAAAAAAAAAAATTTAAAATAAAAGTATTAATATAATAAATTTGAAAAAAAGAAACAATTTTTTCCAAAAAACAAAAAAACAAAAAAACAAAAAAACAAAAAGGAAAAAGGAAAAAGGAAAAAGGAAAAAGGGGCCACCTCCAATGCCAATTGTGGAGTCTCGATGATCTCCTTCTCGATGGAGTATATTGGCAAAGATCTCCTCCACTTAGAAGGAGATCAACAAAGCCTTGGGGGCTTGAGGAGGAGATTGGTTGAAGATGAGATTGTCAATATTTTCCTCCATTGTGGCACTTGGAAGCCATCTTTTGAAGCCAACTTCTAGGGAGACTTCTCGCCAGGAAGCACAACTAGATAGACTATTTGTTGTTGTTGATCGCGGACATGTCGCTGTTGAAATCCATTTCATCGGAGTTGTAGATGAAACAAGCGGGTTTTTTTTTTTTTGTTGTTGTTGCAAATCATAGCTTTTGTAATCTACCGTTCTCGAGAGAATCAGTTTCAACTCACGTACTTCGAATGCCCATTATCAATATAAATCGAATCCGGGTTGAAAAAATTATTACTTGCATAAAACATTATATTTGGAGTTCTAGCATGTTTATTTTTAGATCATTTTTATGTCATAGGAGGTCATGTTGATGAGGCTATGAATGAGCTCAAGAAGTTCTGCAGTGATTTAAACGATCTTTCAATAAATTATATGAAATTTGTTTTGAATTACATACGAAAGTTTAGTTGTTAATAACCGTAAAATTTATTTTCAATTCATAACCATAAATTATGAAAATATCCTAACATCTTTTTTTTTTTTTATAATTTTTTTCTTCTTCTTCTATAGAGTGTACACTAAATTTAAGTTTAAATATTTATTTTTTCTTCTTCTTCTATAGAGTGTACACGAAGTTCTGCAGTGTAATTTAAATATATTTTTCAATTTAAGTGTGTTTAAATATTGATGTCGCAGCTGGATTAACCATCCACCCGTCCACCACTAAATTCGAAGACGATCTCTTCGTTATTCTGAAATCCGTTAATTTCCCCTACAAAATCAACAAATCCACACTTCGGTCCCTCCGATTCTCCCCATAACTGGCCTTCTTATCTGGCTTTGATCTACTGGATGGTCCAAATTGCTTCGTATACCAATCAACTGTTAAGCAACTCGAGAGCTTTCGTCGAGGATAACAGTATGTATATGTATGCCCTTGATAGTTACTTGAATTATATAGTTGGAGAAAGAGAGAGACAGTGTGAGTCGTGATGTTGAAGAATTGGTAGAAAAGGTTACTCAACTGGAGGGACTACAAACGGGTCCCACAGAAAGAGAGAAACTGGAGAAAGAATCTAGTGTGGTGGAGGAGGATGTCAACAAGTTCAATGCCATGATTGCTGGGTTTGATGAAAGGATTCGCAAAATGGAGGAGCTCGTGGAGGAGAAAGACAAGGAAATGAAGGAGAAACTGGGAGAGCATAAGAGGATTTGCCACGAAAATGAGGAGTTGAAGAAGAAAATGGAATTGCAGACTTTCAATGCACACGATGCGGAGAGGGTGAAGAAAGTGTTGGAAATATGGGGTCTGAAAGAGAGAATCGCTGTAAAAAAAAAAAATGTTAAGTAAATAAAATAGATTATCAAGACTTCAAGGCTCGGAATTCGATTCTTTCAGACAATAATTCTCCCCTTTCCCGTAATACGGCGAGTACACAATAGGTATGAGAATTTTGCCGTCAGGATTCAATGAAGCCTAATAATCTAATTGTTGATTTCAAGTTATGTACGACAAGAATCAACCACTTAGAACACTCTAATTAAATTCTTGATGATGCCTAAAAGAAGAAGAGAAGAAGATTTAGAAAACCGCAGAGAATTGTGTTTTTGTTCTGATCCAAAAAACAAACTATATCAGCATATTTATCTTTAGTAAATAGTTGTATCCTTTGAAAACAAGTTGTATCTCTACACAATAAAGGTTGTGTTGCTTCACAATTAAAATTGTGTCTCTTATAAAGAGTCGTGTTTCTTCACGAATAGTTACAACCTTTTGTCTTCAAATAATTGAAAATTCCAACAGAAAGAGTTGAAAGCTGTGGAGAGAGATATTGAAGACGCGGAGACTGCCAGGAGTGCTTGGGAGGACAAATGTTGGGATCTTGATGCTACATTCACTCGTAAATTTAAGGAGCTCGAGGCACTTTCCATTGAATGCAATCAAGCCATTAGGAGGTTCTATGTTTTCTGTCTATATATGCAATTTCAATAGCTTATATCAGAAATCCGAGTACTTACTTAGTTAGAGTACTTAGGTAGATACGAATACGATTGACCAATGTCTCTGTCCAGAACTATTTAGCTTAGTTTAGTGTTTTTGTGTGGTTGCCTTACATGTTAAAACTCTAAGAACCCTGCTCTGGTTTGCTATTGTAACAGTTGTTCTATATGTTTCATGAGCGTGTGCATGTATTAATTTGTATCCTAAAATCATTAGCTTACTGCTTTTCCTCAACTTTTAGCTCTGATGCAATTGTTTTTCTTCATTGGAACTAGGTTAAAACTCAGTAATGATATTCGGTATGTGTCAAGTGCAAAAGGGTCTACACCTGCTGAGGTAATGGGTATTGACTACAAATCAACACTTAAGCCTACACTTGAATCCTTTGCTGATGAGGTCAACAAAAGCTCTATGGAAAAATTGGAAGATATGATTTCCCCTCAGCAACAGTCATCTGAAATGGCTGCCAAGATTGAGGGAAAAAGAAATCGTATTGCTGCACTTCAGTCCTATATTGATGAAGTAAGTTCAATAATACCAGCTTTTCATACAATGATACTAAAGCATAAATATCATGCTTTTCTGTATTTCATCTTCAATGGTTGCATATTTATATACTGCTTATGGGGTCTTTAAGCTGGGTACCTTCTTTTCATTCTTTTTCCCATATAGGCATCAACAACAATGTTGTAGAAATCCCAAATGGGATAATGTTGAAGGAACCATGATCTTTAAAAACATTAAGGATTCTAGTTTTAATGGGATTCTATTTTAAGACAATTGTGTTGTGAAAGATAAAATGTACATCCCAATTCTGGAGCAATAAGTCTATAACAGTGTGCAGACTAGATTAATTGTTGTAAACATTATCTCATCACTTGTACGGTAGCTTTTTTCTTTTAGAAAAAAATGTTCTTTACTTCTTCTGAATTCTCTAATTTAATGATTTAGGTGTTGTGTTTTTTTTTTTATTTTTTATTTATTTTGTCTAATATTAGTTAGCCATCTAGGCGGTGCAATGGTTGGGACAAACCTGCATCATTTTTTAACTTTTGTCTCCTGCTACTTTTAAGTAAGACTAGGATTGTGCTTAATCCTCAAAACATATTTAGGTAATGTTGGCCTCAAGTCTTTACTTCTTAGAAATCTTTCCTGCTCTCTCTTGATAGCTAATTATCAATTCTTTGGGTCAGGCCCATGATTGTTTCATTCCTTGACATTAATATTTGATTTCTATTTAAGGTGATTTGTTGTCATTGCCCTTTTTACATAAATCAGTTGTAATCTTTCTATGTATCTCCACCCCATATATATATATATATATATATACACAATGTAACTAATTATAATTTACGATTCATGTTTTGGGTCAAACCCATGATAATTTTGTATTTTCACACTAATTTTTTTCTTATGCCCATTTAGATTTTGAGCTGATGTCATGGCCCTTTTTGCATAAGCTACTTGCTCACGTTTGTTTCACATAGAAGTATTCTAAATAAACAACAGCAAGTCGGCAACTCATACTTGGTTACTAATATATAGAGAAAAAAAAAAAAATCTTGAGCACATTATTGCATTTGTCTTCTCATTGAGCTGGCAGCTCAAGGAAATTGACTTTTAAAGCTGGATGCATCAACAAAGTTCAGCTGCTGGAATACTAAATAGTTGTGCTGTATTTTTGCAATTTTGTGACCGTCAATGGCGGAGGGAAAGTGGGAGGGGATGGCAGGAGCCATGGCCTCTTCCCTAAAAAAAAAAAAAAGTTTTGTTTAAATATTACAAATTTATCTTTAATTCTGTAATTTTTCCTCTTTGGCCCCTCCCAATTTTATTTTTATTTTTTAATAATATAATAGCCTCTCCAAATAAAAATCTCTGGCTCCAACCTTGACCTACATTGATTAAATTAGGCCTAAGGTTCCCCGCTCATCTTCTTTCTTGGTGTTAGTTTCCAGGGAGGACACATTTTATGCAACCATGCTATGGCTGCTTTAGGACTGTTGAGTGTTGTGTGAGCTTAATCTGATCATGCATCGATGTTTTTAAAATAGGTGGAAGCTCAGTTGAACTTGATAAGGAAGGAGATGCAAGAACACACTTATAGATGTGCAGCTGAAGTAAAAAAGATGATGGAGGATGTTCAAATAGAAGCTCATAACTTGGATATGGTGGAAAGAGAAGCAGCAGAGGTTCTAAAGGTATTGCTTTTTCCAGTTAACTGTTAAATTTTGGTCTTGTTTTATGAGGGGGATTTTTAAAGTATGATCCAAAGTCAATTGTTGGTGTAAATTCCTTGAAGTTTGAAAGTACGAATATTCGTTAATGCAAAAACAACTTCTTAAATTTAGTGCTCACTGTCTGTAAGGAAGAAAAGGTTAGATGTATGATGTATCCTAATCAACTTATATGTTTCTATGAAGGTTGTCGAACTGAAGTTGCAGGAAGCAGTCAGACAAAGTGAAGAAGAAATTCAGATCCGTGCTTGTGATCTGATTGCATTGGTTGATTCAGTCTCAAAACACAGAATACATGGAGTAAAAAATTTCGGAGATGAAGAGCAGTCTCCTAGAAACTGCTTTAGCTGTCGCTGAAGCTTACAAGAATTCCTTGCCGGAAACCACTAAATACACTGAATGTTCTATCCATGTCTATGACAAATAAGTTTGGCTGCCCTTATGCTTGTTCACAAACAGCTATTGATTCTTTTGGGTGGTGTTACAATCTTGTAGCTTTGCGAATTCTTGTAGCTGTGTTAATTAGTTAGGATGCATACATAGATAATCATGTATGGTGTATTTAAGGTTTATGTTCAATTTCTGTAATGTGACTTGTGGATATTTCACCAGATGGGCAAATTGTTTCTTGCAAGCAGAATTGTTTCTGTAATAGGGTTCAACCCAGATTCTATTTTTTGTTTTGTTTCATATATATATATATAATCTGTATCAAATTCTTCTTTTCATACTTATGTACTACTTTGGTTGTGGCAGTTTTTATCCTTGGTACTTACAGTTTCATTTTGGAGTAATGTTTATGCTGTTTTTGATAGATTTTTTTTTGTATATAAACATTGCCATATTTGATTCTTGCTTTATGGCTATATAAGAAGTGAATTATTTTTTAATAAATTGAGGTATTCAATGGAGAATTATTTGTCCAAATTGTTTGTATTCTAGACAAACCTGATAGAAAATAGATGGCAATCTCTAATGTGACAGAATCTTTACAATACAGTTTTCTTTTGGAAAATGGTTTTGCAGAATATGTTAAAGGTGGATAAAAGATTCCAGTTTTAATGTGATTAGAAATCACAACAAAATGATGAAAAAATGCATATGCAATAGAACTTGTTTTAGGTGATGACTTATAAAACTAAATTAGCAGTACTATTGTTGGTTCTTTGAAATGATTTCCAGAATATAGAATAGAGCAAGATATAGATTCTTCTGGTTTGAATGTGATACATAGACAGTGCTGCTGCTGACAAAATGCTAAAAGTTTCAGTCCATTGTTTTTTCTAGAGAGATTTGCAGAATAAATTAAAGGTAGATGAGATTCCTGTTTGAAGATAAAAAATACTATAAGAAATAACATTCATTAATTGTTTGGATTCTGATTGTAGAGCCTCAATTGGTTTTTATGCAGGAAATGGTTATGATGGAGTTTAAAGATGGTAATGTAGACATCAGATTGTCGAAGCATCAGACTATAAAACGCGTAATTGGGCAGACACAATTGAGAAATCTCCTATCATGAATCAGATCAAATATACGGTACAGTTTATTTTTATGGCAATTCTCATGGCTTTTATGTTTTCTAAGATTCTTTTAGGTGGTTATTGTGTTTGGTATCAATTAGATTTTGAGATTATAGGGCTTGCCCTGAATTTGGTTTGTTTGGTATCAGTTAGATTCTTTGAAATTGTTGTGATGTTTTAAACCGTTGAATGATGGCAACATTTTTAGATTTTCCTTTGTTTGTTTAGGCAATTAGTAAATTTTGTTTTTTATGTAGAACAGAGAGAAGTCTCTAGCATGTATTTTGAACCTTTTGACTTGTTATTTGAAAATGGAAGATATAAAATTTAATCAAAACCTCCCACTGTGACTATATGTGATGTCTTGTATTTGTGATCTTGTTTTGCTACATGCTTTGATTAGGTTCTCCTCAATCAGTAATTTAATCATAACTGAATGATCCTGCTGTATGGCCATTGTCATGTGTTTCTCATGTAAAACCCTTTAAATTGCTTTTCTAACAGCTCTCATAACGATTTGACCATAAATATTGGATCCTTTACATTCCTTCTCGTGTTGTAAGTTGGACTTATGTGGGCTGTGGTATCTGTGCAATTAATAGATCGTGGCATAGAACTATAGAAGTGCTGTATTTGAGTGCATAATTGTAAAACTAGCAGAAGTATTTTTAGCATTATACTTTTTGAGTCACAGGTATCTTCAATTATGTGAATTGTCTTATTTGATTGTTTGTTTTGGATTTGGCAATGTAGATGTAAATTTTTTAAAATATTATAACATGTAAGAACACCCCCACCTTTTACTAAAGATATCCTCTCTAAAGTTTTTTAATACTATAAATTAATAAATAAATAAAACAAGTAAAAAAAAAAAAAAAAATGGAAGATTTAAAGATTTAAAAGGAAAATCATAACCAAACGCTCTTGTGTGAAGATTTTCAATAAATATTTATGGTTTTATATTTTCATAACATTTTCACAATAGAGAAATAATCACTATTTATTATTTTCAATGGGTACGGTAAATATTATGATAGAAAGATAAATAATTCTGTATGTTTGTTAAAATGTTCAAAATATTAAATATTTTATTAGCATTTTTTTTATTTGCTCTTGGGTAATGTTAGGATTTAAAATATATATATATATATATATATATATAGTCATTTTCTCCTCAGTGCGTACTGATATAAAATTCATCAGTGCACTGCATATAGGCCATAGATTATGGAGAAGTTTTGACAAGTGCATACACTTTGAGTCAAAGTATATAAATCTAATGGTCCACATCCAACGCACTGATGAAGTTATATCAGTGCGCAATGACTTGAAAATTTTCCTATATATATGTTAGCAATCTTTCTATTGTCAGTTCGTTCTGACAATAAATATATCAGGACGAAGAATGTGGACCATAGATTATTGGGAAGTTTTGACAAGTGCATACACTTTGAGTCAAAATATGTAAATCTAGTGATCCACATTCTTCGTCCCGATATATTTATTGTCAGGACGAACTGACAATAGAAAATCTGTATATATTAGTATGTGCAAATATTACCACTGGCTTTTATTTTATTAAAATGATTGAATTGGGCCTATTAGCCCCATTTTCCATTTTTTACGGCAGCATGACCCTAGATAGTGCAAAAAATTGTTTGAATTGGGCCTATCTGGCCCATTATCCATTTTTTTAATTGCAACATCGGCTTGGGTAGTGCCAACATACATAACCTAGAAGTTAACTTTCTTTTGGTTTCTTTGTGGTTTTAATAACATCTTCCAAATCCAACTGGGTCCGCTTTGGCCAAACCTTGGAGCCTTTGGAGAACCTTAAGTGCTCCCTTTTTTATAACATTATAACACTAATTTAGTCCAATTTTATCTCATCCAATCCAATTCCATGAAAATAATCCTATCTTATCCCATGAAAGTAATCAAAGACCAATATTTGTACTCCTGAAAAAAAAAAAAAAAAAAAAAAAAAAAAAAAAAAAAAAAAAAAACAAAAAAGCTGTATGTGCACCCTTATTTATTTATTTATATGTATACCCTATTAATATTTTAAAATGTTATAATCTGTAATGACGCCTCACGGCCTTTCTTTTAGTTTTATTTATTTATTTACTACATTAAATTGATAAATTATAAAATAATTTAAAATATTAAATAAAATGAAAATAAATCACGAAGTAGTAGCCGCTAGAGAGCTTGACCTTTGGTCTGCACCGATGTGTCCTATTCATAGTTTCATACCTCTCTCTCTCTCTCTCTCTCTCTCTCTCTCTCTCTCTCTCTCTCTCCCAAACACGCCATCGCAACCTCTCTCTCTCTCTAACGGTGTCTTCAATCTGGAGTGAGGAGAAATTGACCGGAAGGAATTTTCGCTTAAAACAGACAAGCTGTGAAGAAATAATCACTACTTAATATTTTAAATGAATACCGTAAATAATATGATCGAAAAATAATTAATTTTGTATGTTTGTTAAAATGTTAAAAATATTAAATAAAGTAGGGTAATGATGGAATTTTCAATTAAAAAAAAAAAACTACCGGTGTTCGGTGTTGGCCGCACATACAATTTTTATTTTAAAGTTGTGCAACTATAGCCACTTTTGTTTTTATTTTATTAAAAAAATTAATTGGGCATTGTCCATTTGTTTTTATGACAGCATCAGCTTGGGCAATGCAAACTTTGGTTTCAAAGTTTGAATTGAAACAATTATAACAATATAATTCTTATAAAAACATAAATTAAATGTTCATTTATGTGCACATCACCTCTTAGTAGAGATGATTGTGCACCTCCCTTCCACACCTAGTGGTCAGGGTTCGAGTCCCACTATGCATATTTTACAAGTATGTGTGGGGAGTTTTCTCCTGGTTTATGGGAGCAACCCTCTCTCTGATTGTGAGAGTTGTAGTCCATAGATAATCTCTCCTTGATAGTGGGAGTAGTATTCTGGGTTGTTCTTGTAGAATCTGATTAATCTCATTGGGTCCCAACAGTAGTTGTATTTAAAAAAAAAAAATGTTCATTTATGTAAGAAACTGGTACTATGAAATAAATTCACTCAATTAACATATGTCATTGTTCTGAGCCATTAGGGTGATTGGTATGACCCAGACCCAGACCCAATAATAGAGATTGTGAGTTTACAATTTAGGGGGGGTGTATTCAATTAGGATTCTTGAGGACATTTAAAAACATTATAAATCCTGGTGTATTCAATTTGGACATTTAAAGACTTTAAAAGAGTCCATATGAATCCAGTGGTATTCAATTATGATTTCTAGGTGGATTTTTAAAGAATCCTTCTAAATCTAGGTGTATTGAATTGAGACTTTAAAAATGTCTATAAGAATCAAGGTGTATTCAATTAGGACTAGATTTTAAAGGATTTTCTTAGGTCATGGATTTTGATGGACTTAATAGTGAGAGATATAAATATTAAATGTCATAACATGTCCAGCATTCTCCCCAAAGATTTTGGTGGATTTTGCTCTCCCTCTCTCTCTCAAAACAGAAACGAAAAGCACTAATATGTAAAAATTAAAAAAAACCGTTGCATGTGAGAATAATAAGCTTCCATCCCCAGCATGTTCTTTGAATTAAAAAGGAAAAAAAAAAATCGAGTTCAAAAAGAAAACAAGCCACATACAATAATGGAATATGTTGCAGTCACTAATTATATATATATATTTTTTTGAACAAGCAAGTGTAAACACGTTTGTTTGTTTTTTTTTTTTTTTTTTTTTGGGAAAGGCAAACTTTTACTAACCAAGGAAGAGGTTACAAGCGCAAAACAACCAAAACCCAACACCTGCAAACACAACCCAAGCAGACACAAAACAACCCACCCCATAACAACCACCCCAACCCAAACACGTTTGTTATTGCCCAATTTAAGAAATATAATCAGAGTAGTATACAAAATCAAATTATTAACTATCTCTACTAATTGCTATAACCAAAAAAAAAAAAAAAATGTTTTTAAATGCTGTAGTCCAAGATATCAAAATTTCATACACAATATCATGCACCAAAATTGCCACCTTAAAAGTTAAAAAACATCTAGGAACTATGGTAAGTAATCTTCCTATCGTACATTTCCAAATCAAGCAAAAACCAATCCCATGTCAACCTGATTCAAAAAATTTAGTCTTAGCTCCGGTCACCAGTGTTATTGTTGTCAAAAGAGTATCTGCATTTATTTTGATGACCATAAAAATGATGAAGCAAGGCAATTTGTGACCAACAGAAGCCAGAAAGTGTTGTGAATACAACGAACGCTTGCAACTTATTTTTCCCAAATAGAGCCGCTACATTTGCTAAGAACAAAATATAAATTATATTGCACGAGTACAAATCTTACTACGTGCTAAAACTTCACAAAACAACACCAAAATAATCTATAGAGCCTTCAATCAAACACCAAAATGCTCACTCTTTATTAGCATTTTATTTTAAAGAAAAATAATTTATCTGCACTTCATGCAAGCAGTGCCTTTACGCAGATAAGCCTTAGCCAATTTTGGGTTCAATTCAATCGCTTTGTTTGCATCAGCAACAACCTCAGACTATATATATACGCAAATATAGATTGATTGGTGTATCAAATTTTGCTCATTCCAACTTCAAAAGTTTTTTTTGATAATTAGCTATAATAAGCTTACTATTGATAAGTCAGAGATAACAAATCCATGAAAATCCTTGGATGTCTAAATAAATCCATAAAAGTCTGAGATAGATGTCTAAACAAATCCATAAAAGTCTGAGATGGATGTCTAAACAAATCAATGAAAGTCCATATGGATTTATAAAAGTCTGTAGAAATCCATGAAAATCTGTCACTTAAAAAATGTCTTTAAATGTCTTCAAGAATCCTAATTAATCCTAATTGAATACACCCCCCTTAGAGATATTAAAAACGGGCTGGCCCAAATATTGAAGTCCATATATGGGCCGTGTTAGGACCAATCAAATTTGGTTTGACACCCTGCATGATTTCAATTGTATTGGGTGGGTAGACAATTAAATAGTGATATATAATGAGTGCCTCTAAAACTGTATGTACATCTATATTAATTTTTTTAAAATATTCTAATTTATATGACCCTATATTTTATCAAATTTATCCTTTCTCTATATTTATTTATAAATTAGTTTGTAGCTAATATGATGTGTGGACAATGTAAAATATAAATTGAAAAATCATATTTTTGAAGTTTTTATTAGAAGAAAAATATTCATGAATCATGAGTTACCTTTTTATTTAAGGTCTCAGATTTTCTCAAGTGGGCAAAGTGATATTAGATTATATGATTTTGTAAGATTATTACATATTATTGATTTGATTTGAATATTTTATAAGCATTTATTAAATTGCTACATGGCGTCTTCTGGTTAAAAAAAAAAGGCTATTATTATGATATATGATATGATATATATATATATATATATATATATATGATAAATACTTTTATATTATATATTATATACTATAATATATAATATATCGTGAAGATGACGCATTTACTAGAAAACTTGACAAAGGATTATATCATAATATAATATCATGATTGCAAATAATTCAATGTAAACATGAACGACTCAGGGAAATTCAGTGTGAAGGATCAAAATTAAAGAAAACAGTACTCCACTTCCAACAAACACAATTACTATCTTACATTATGGCCTCTGAGTATTTGCCTGAAATGTTGCTCTGATTTTTATGAGTCTACTTACTGCATTTCTTATGTTGATTCTATTCTCAGGTAAATTTACGGTACAATCCATGGCTAAACTTAAGATAGATGATACACAGTGTTCCCTTGCTGAAAAATAGCCATCCTCCCTTTGTAGCAAATCGCTATCTGCAACATTTGCAATTGAATGATTTAATGAGTCACCAACCCAATGTCTCAAGCTCATTTCTCCGATAAAAGTTTCATCTGTCGGCTTCTTCCTTGTAAATGTCTCCATCAGCATAATACCGTAGCTATAAACATCACCTTTTTGAGATACACTTCCTTCACTTCCATACTCTGTGAATTGACTTAATCGATTTAAATATTGGAAATATTTATATCAAAAATAAAGAAACTATAAAACGAATAACAAAATCTAATGGAATTTTACCTGGTGCCATATAACCAATTGTGGCAAGGGTTTGTGTTTGTGTCATAGAATCTTCTTCACCTAACAGCTTCGTAATGCCAAAATCACTCAAGTGTCCAACCATGCTTTGGTCTAGCAGTACGTTGCTCGGCTTGATGTCACAATGAACTACAGGGACTGAATAACCAAAGTGAAGATACTCCAAAGCTGATGCCGCATCTATCATTATATTCAACCTCTGTAATATGTCCAAAAAGTATTCATCATAATATAAGCCCTTTTCAAGGCTTCCATTAGGCATGTATTCTAGCACCAACGCTTTAAGATCGTCATTTGTACAACTGCTGATAATCTTGACAAGGTTTCGATGACGAATACCACTAAGCACTTCACATTCAACATTGAAACTCCTAAGTGCTCTTTCTGTTTCCATGTGGAACACCTTTACTGCAATTTCCATCCCATCTAAAAGTCTCCCTCTGAAAACTGAACCAAAGCACCCTCTACCAAGTAGATTGTTGTCACTAAATCCATTTGTTGCTTGAACAAGTTCTGGATAGGAAATTCTTCTCCATATTGCACGTTGTGGCACATCAACATCATTATTATTTGGTAGTTGTGAGCTCCTCCTCGTTCGATATACTCTCATCGCAATGATCAAAGTCAAGCAGACAATAAGTGCTAGCGACAAAGTAATGGCTAAGACAACTGTGATCCCAGATTTTGGATGAGTGGTTGTTTTGCAGGAGGGAACTTGCAGTCTTGGCAAACCACAAAGTGCAAGGTTCATCAGAAAAGATTTAGCAGAGAAATTTGCAAAAGGTCCTTTTGTTGGAATTTTTCCCTCTAATCGATTGAAAGACAAGTTGAGATATTTGAGGTATGATAGTGCCTCCAAAGATTCAGGAATAACTCCAGAAAGATTATTATTGGACAAATCTAAAGACTCCAAGCTTATTAAGCCCCCAAATGATTTAGGAATTGCGCCTTGTAAGCTATTATAATCTAAAGAGAGAAGCTGTAGATTTTGTAGAGTTCCAATTGTGGTTGGGATGCCACCAGCTAAATGATTATGTGACAAATCTACACTTATGACAACCTTTAAATTTCCAAAGTCTAATGGAAGAGTTCCAATTAGAGAGTTTGATGACAAGTTAATTTCCAAGATGTCTTTAAGTTTACAAAAAGACGAGGGTATAACAGAAGTCAACTCATTGGAGCCTAACGAGAGGTGTCTTAGATTAGTTAGATTACCAAAACATGCAGGTATGGCTCCAGAAAGCTTATTACCTTCCATGTACAAATCAACCAGATTATTTAATTGGCAAAGATCATTTGGGATGGATCCTTCTAGATTGTTATTTTGAATGGACAATCCTTGAAGTTGTTGCAAGTTTCTAAGTGTAACAGGAATTGGTCCTGTCAATTCATTATTACTCAAGTCTAAATCCATCAAGTTTTTTAGACTAGTAATTTCACGGGGAATGTTTCTAGTGATGTTGCAATTATCCATATGAAGTATTTCGAACGAAATAGAAAGGTTTCCTATAGAAGTTGGAAGGAAGCCATTTAGAGGATTACCTGATAAAGACAATACTCTTAAATTCTTGCAATTTGTCAAAGAGGTAATGAAGCTCAAATCTGGAGTAGGAGATGTGAAGGAATTGTTCCCTAAGCTGAGCACCTCAAGACTTGGTAAACCATTGCCTATTGTGCTTGGAATAAAGCCTGAGAATGAGTTACCTCCAATTTCTAGCATTTGGAGCTTTGAAGCATTGGCGATGAAGCTGGGAAATTTCCCAGTTAAATTATTCATGACGAGATTTAACAACTCAACATTTGGAAGCCCAAAGCCAATAATTGATGGAAGGCTTCCCGAGAGTGAGTTGTTGTGAAGCGCAAGCACTTTCACTGTTGAAATGTTGAAAACTGTAGCTGGAATGTGGCCAACTAGTTTGTTTCCTTCAAGTCCCAAGATCTCTAGATTAGGAAGATTACCAATTTCAAAAGGTATCTCACCTGCATGTGAGCATATTTAATGATAGATCAAGTCTATGACGAAAATAAAATTCTACTAAATAATATGGGGTATTATTCATTTCTCCCTATGTTTTTTTTTTTTTTTTTTTTTTTGAAATGTCTATTTTTTACTCACTTATTCATTTTTTACTGGATTGGTCCCTATGTTTTCGAAAACCACTAAATTTAGTCCCTTTGACCAGATTTTTAACGGTTAAAGAAAAAGTAAAATGATTTTTTTTTACCCCTGACAATTTATTTCTTATTAAAAAATAAAATAAAATAAAATAAAATAAATAATAAAAATAAATAAAAAATCACCATCATCATCATCATTCACCAACTAAATTTTTTTTTTCCAAAATCATCACCCAAATCAAACCTAATCAAACCTAAACCGAATCACTACCCCAAATCAAACCTAAATGAAGGCTTAAAACATGAAATCAAATAGAGCTTGCTAAACCGTGTCTTCTTCCTCCTCTGTCCCGGCATTTTCACACTCCCTAAATCTAAATGGATTTCTTAACTTTTCCAGACAAGAAAAAACTCAAATCTCTCTGAAATTCTCATCCACATTTATTACTTAACTGTTTTGTAGAAAAAAAAAATTACCCAAAATCTTTTTTACTCACAACTACTCCTTCAAACAAAGAACCCTATTTCTCTTCAATGCATAAACATCCTCAAAAAATCCAGGCAGAGAAAAAGAAAACAAATAGCGCACAATTGATAGAACTCAAATTAAGTCAACCAAAACCTTGTCATATAGACTTGATAAAACACGCATTAGCTTGAATGATTTTGACTGGTTGATACCAAACATAGAAAGTGTGAGAACTGGACAATTATAACACGAATCGAAGCGGGGAGTGAAGAATCTGATACCACGTGGACCGCCGCCGCCGCCGCCGGGTCTCAAGCTTATCATGGTCAGAGAGAGAGAGAGAGAGAGAGAGAGAGGCGCCTTCATCTTAGTCTCGGATCTTTGACGACATCGAGATCTTTGACTCAGGCCAAACTCAAATCTTGACGGTGGTGGTGGTGGTTGATGGTGTGGGCGGTGGTGTGTTTGCGAGAGGCTAAGGTTTGGGAGATGTGGATGATGATGAAATTGTTTGTTGGGGTTTGGTAATGAAATCAGATTCCAGTGTTTAAGCAGATGATAATTATGACTGATTTTGCTGCAACAATATCACAACAACCAATCGATCAGTCAATCCAACAAATCCTTGAAGCCGAAATAAGCATTAAGGAAATGATGTCAATCTTGATCGATCTCTGTTTGGTAATGAAAATGATCGATCTCGAAGTCGAGATGGAAATGATGTCAAGCCCCAGCAATTTTTCTATAACCGTGAATTTCTGGAATCTCTTCCATGGAGATCCAGAGCTGGATCGATCTCCATCTCTGTTTTCTTATATGTTTTTTGTTTTGTGTTTTGTTTTTTAATTTTAATAATTTTAGCTGGATTGAACTCTTAATATTTTATCTTTTTTGTTTTCTTAGCTTGAGAAATATTTTTTTAATTATAATTATTTTTTTTTGTTTTTTTATTTTTACATTTTCTATTTATTTGTGTGTTGACACGTGGCATATCAGTGTTTAAAGACAAAAATACCCTTACAACCGTTTAATTTGACTAACGGTTGACTGACAGAAGGACAATGTTGAGTGGTTTTTTAAAACATAGGGACCAATCCAATGAAAAATGAATAAGTGAGTAAAAAATAGACATTTCAAAAATACATAGGGACTAAATGAATAATACGCCAAATAATATTGTTGATTGATTCATAAGTACTTACCTATTAAGTTGTTACCGCCTAGATATAGTTCTTTTACCATGGTCAGGTTTCCGATATCCCTTGGTATACGTCCTCTGAACTGATTATATGATAGAGAAACAACGGTAAGCTCTTTGCATTGCCACAAATTGTATGGGATTGTACCCGTGAGTTGATTCAAAGACAACGCCAGAATTTCAAGCACAGAAGGATGATGATGAGGTGAACACATGTTGTGAGGGAGGTCACCTGTCAAACTATTATTTGTTAAATTAATTAGCCACAAAGAAGAAATGTTGAAAAGAAGTGAAGGAATCTGCCCTGTTAACAGGACATTGTAGCGTAGTATTAGTCTCTCCAATTCTACAAGATTCCCTAGTTCCTTTGGAATTTCTCCTGCAAAAAAAAAAAAAACACTCTCATCAAATCCTCTTATTCATTGACTGAAAAGAAACTAATAATATTAGTCTATAATTACCTTCAAGTTTGTTGTCACTAATTGATAGAGTTTTTAGCTTAGTCAGGTTGCCAATTTCTTTTGGTATGCCTCCTCTGAAGTTGTTAAATGACAAGTTCAAAAATTGCAGTTGCTTGCACTCTAACATAAAGGATGGTATTTCTCCCTCCAATGAGTTTTCAGACAAATCAAGTGACATCAAATTAGGTCCACCGCCAGACACATTGACCATTGACGAGAGTCGATTGTGTTTGAGACTAAGCTCTTGCAATGAAGATATGTTGAAGATGGAGGATGGTACATTACCCGAAAGCTGGTTATAATTGAAATTAAGGTATTTCAATCGATGCAAACGAGCCAACTCGTAAGGAAGAGAGCCATAAAAATTGTTGTCGTTGATGGATAGCAATGCAAGAAAAGAAAGATTTCCAAGTTGAGGTGGAATGGTCCCCGTAAGACCAAGATTAGAAATATCCAAGGCTGTGATTCTATGGTGACGAACACCACATGTGACACCAATCCAATTACAGACCGAGGTACTCGTGGACCAATTTTTGGCCAACAAAGTATGTGGATCATGAGTTATATGAGCTTTCAGAACAAGAAGAGCATCTTTATCTGTGATAATGTTTTTGGTTGATAATGATGAGCTATAAGTAAGGGAATGAAGTAAGAAGAAAACTACGAACGAACGGAGAGTTTGATTTGTTGCCATGAGAGATGAATTCTCCTAATTAATTTGGTGACAAATGCTATGACAAACAAGTAGAAATGTATAGGTATAAATAATAATGCAAAGTAGTGAAATCACTTTGCTGCTTTTTGGTGTTTAGAAATTTGAAAGCAGGAATATTGACTAAGAAATCTGCCGTATTGACTGGAACAATTATGATCTGTTAATACAAAAGCAAATTAAAAGCAGCCATAATTAACCACCCCATTATTGTCTGTTTTGAGTTTGCCTTGAAAATATATATTTATATAATGGACTTTCCAGGTTTTGGTAATCAGTAATCAAAATGGATCGTAAGCTTAAGCTATAGAATTAAATTTTCATTAAATTTTTTTTTTATCGTTTTAAGAAAGATGAATATATAAGAGAAAATTAAGACTCCAAAACTGGAAGAAATTCTGAAGGAAATTGTTAGCTTAAAACAACGGCACGGATACGGTTGGGAGTCCTAATAGGAAACCGGGGGTAAAAGTGCCATTTCTCAATAATACAAGAAACCACTTGTAATTACAATGGTGAACTCAACCTCCAATGCATTAGCGTAAGCTTCACCTCAGCATCTTTTATATATATATATATATATTACAAAACAAGACATGTGTCTACGGAGGGGTAATTTTGTTCAAAAACTGTAAACTACCCCTCTCTAGACACATATCATATTGTGGGAAGGGGGTAATGCTCACCCCATAATAGGGGTGAACAAAATTGGACTCCACGCACCCACATACTAACGAGTAATTGATCATTATTAATTGATTATTGACTACTGGTTGAAGACTAGCGACTTCACTTTCAATTTCACATATGAAGCAGGAATATTGACTTTAAAACAGTATCAATAGGTCATTATTAATTGATTTTTGACTACTGGTTGAAGACAATACAAAAGCAAAAGTAGCACTAACCACCCCATTATTGTCTGTTTTGTTAGCTTTAACACATCCTTTTTGACTATTGAAATTCTCTTTTTGCTTTTTAAAATTTGGAAGAAGAAATAAGTGCTGCGTTCTTACTATGGATAATCAAATTCTTATCGTTTATGGGAAATTATTACTATACAGCTCTAAGCTCTAATAAAATCTTAATGACTCTAATCAATATATTGATGAACGTACGACCTCGACTTGCATAATATGTGAAAGAAGCTACAAAGTGTTTGTGAGATATTTTCGGAGATTTTAGGTTTTAAAAATATTCTTATTGGGGTTAAAATTAAAATTACAATATAATTAGTGGAGTTTTTATTTTTACTCAACATTATTATTTTGATTGTTTTTATATCACTTTCCGCTAATGAGATAAAAATACCCTTCTTTTTTCAATTATATATATAACTATTTTTTTTTTTTAATATTACAATATTTCAGGATTGTGGGAGGGGGCATGACTCGAACCCATAATATCTTGAATGTAGCTGTGAGATGCTTACCAATGAACCAACCTTGTCTTGTCAAAAATATTACAATAATTTGGGGTTTTAGGGGGGGGGTGGGGGGGTGAGACTCGAACCCATAATCTCATGATCGTGGTGTAGGTGTGGGGGACATTTCACCAGGCAAACTCATCTTGTCTATATAATCAAAGTTATTTACTCAAATTAACCAAAAGAAAAATGAAGTGGAGATCTTGAATAAGCAGAAATGTTCCACAAATTAAATAGCATAATTTGACACTAGATCTCACTTGTAAGCAGGAACAACCGAACAACAACGAAAAAGAGAAATTAATAGTTTTTTTTTTTTTTTTCTAATATATATGGGCCGTTGGATTTATGGAATTGTTACAACTGTATGTATCACAAAGATTGTGGATTCACAGCTATTTAAAGAAGAATCAATTATGGGGTCCATAGAATAAAATAAAATCCCAATTATATTTATGGGATTCACACCTCAGATACGGTTCAGTCTGGTTTGCATAGTAACAAATTCCAATTTGAGTCCGATCTGTACAGTAATTGGGCTAGAAAATTTCAGGCTGTACTGTCCTGTCCCAGCCCTTTTGACACCTTTTATCACAAACATTAGCACTAATGGATGTTCTGAAATGTTGAATATGTCCAGCCCAATTTGATTTCAAAATTTTTGGACCAGTAAGGCCCTTTTTTTTACAACTAATAATTTGTTTCAAAATCTTTTTGGCCCGAAATCCCACAACCCTGACTGTTTTTGGGTGAGTAAAAATCCATAAGAGCCCCAACTGATATTGAATATGAGTTTAACAATTAATTAATATGATAACATTAGTATTTTATAAGGTTAAATGGCACATTCTATTTAAGTTTATTGTTTTTCTTTTGCATATTATTTTTTATTCTAATGCCTTTTTGTTTGTAAAAAAATAATAGTAAGTTTTGCGGGCAAAAATCCTTCCCTAAAGTCAAATTTATTTTTATTTTTATTTTTATTTTTTATAGATATAAATACGTATTTCATATGAGCATTATCAACAATGCGGGCTAAGCCTTAGCCTTAAGTATCAATGGAAATTTCATTGCGTGCTACAAATGTTCCATTGAGGATTATCAGGACACTGTACACACGTCATGGTAAAAATCAATTTTTCTCGTACTGTAGTATTTATGGCACTGTTGACTTCATTTTTGGAGATTCAGCCATTGTTATTCAAAATTTGTACATTGGTGTTCGATTACCCAGTGGTGGTGAAACTGTGGTCACTGCAGATGGAAGAATTGATGACAAATCGAATACTGCAATTGTGATGCACAATTGTAGTATTTCTCCCACACCTGAACTTCAAGGAAATTCCAATGTCAAATCTTACTTAGGTAGACCGTGGAAGAAATTTTCACGGACGGTGATCTTGCAATCTTATATAGACGCATTCATTGATCCCAAAGGTTGGTTGAAGTTTAATAGCATGTCTGACTTAGCGTCGTTGTACTATGCTAGGGTTAACTGGCCAGGATATCATATTCTCAGTAATCCTGATGAAGTCAAAAGTTTTATAGTGGAAAATTTTATCCGTGGAAGAGATTGGCTTCCTAAATTAGGAATCCCTTTTATTCCTGGCTTAGCTTGATTAGATGGTGTTCAGGGATAAAAAAAAAAATTACTTGTATAACCTTTTACTACGGATAATAAAAGTGTTATTTAATTACGTGAGCACCTATTTCGTATTTACTTTTTTGTTTCTGTTCTTTTTTTACTGATGTATCTTTGTTCTAGTATGATAACAATATTACCAGTAAAAAAAAAAAAAAAATCAAAATATTAAATGTAAATATCAAAATAAAATTTAAATGTCAACTAATTTCAACTATTTGTTCTGGTTCATATATGGAGATGGGTTCGACCCAATAATAAAGACTGGGCAACATTTCCTCAAAAAACAGTTTAAAATTTTGATATGTTAAAAGCAGGCCGGCCCAAATGTTTAAGTCCAATTCCTTTGGTCCAATCAACTAGAATTATGGGTCGCAGCATTTGGCCCAATCAATTTTGAGATTTAAAATTTATTTATTTTTTATTAAAAAAGTAAAATATAGGTTTAGTTGAAGTAAAAGTTTCTACAGGTCTTCCAATTCATAAGTTTAATTTCAAATTTTAGTAATAAATAATATATTTATAATTTAATATATAATATAATCAAGTTCAACATTTTGCTTTAATAATATTTATTAATTTTTTTTAATATTATATTTGTCTTGAAAAATTAAATTACAAACAGTTTATTTCGTGGGCTGGATTTTTTAGTTTCGGACGGAACTCAGTCCACACAATAATTCATTAAAATCCGGTAAGTGCACCAAATACATATTTGCTTTGAATACACTATTTTCTTTTTTCTTTTTTTTTCTCCCAATTATAAATTTATGTGAGTAAATAACTTTTGAATTCCAAATAGGCCGGGCAGAATAAAAAAAAATATTAGGCCTATTGATAAACTCATATTGGGATTAAGGTCCTCCAAAGTTGAGCTAAATCACACCCCTTTAAAACCCCTTTAAAACTATATGTACATCACTTTCATAATCACAGCCATCAAATTTTTTTAAAATGTCTAACTCGTAAATAAATCACACTTAATGTCAAAAATATCGTTTCTTTAATTATATTATATTGTATTTTTGTAAATACATATTGTATTTTTGTAAATACACACCGTCTACGCCTATTATTATGTTATTTAATCAACTTTATTATTATTTAAAATTTTGTTATTAACTTTTATTTATATCATTTTTCTTTCTCTTCTAAACCTTCTTCTCTCTTCTATGTTTTCCTTCCACAAAATTAACTCCATTTTTTTTCTCTCCTCATGTCAAGCATCTCTCTCAATTTCTTCTTGATTGTTGTATATTCATAAAATCACTCCGATTTGAGGTTTTTACGATTGGAGATCCATTTTATATTTGTGAAAGTTGTAGAGATGCAAGATTAGTGCCATTTAATGTTCCAAGTGATTTGTAAGTAGAAATGTATTTGATAAAAATAAAAAAAAAGAAAAGTATATTTGAAAGAAAAGCAAAATACAAATATTATAAAGAAAATAATGCATAATGATTTTGTTCTTTTAATAAAAATAAAATATATTTTAAACTTACTTTTTCACAACCAACATTGAATGATTTAGATTAATTCTCCATATATACTTAGCAATCAATTTGTATTTCCTTAAAAGAAATTCAAAATAAATTAGTATTTAAAAGAAAATCTAGGGTTTAAGAAAATGAAAAAAGATTTTAATGATATATGTTAATATCAAATCATTAACATGATTTTTATTTTTTTTCACAGTAGAATAAAATAAGAAACTAATTAATAATTATTAGTGGATTTACTTACAAATTATTTAGTCATTTTAGTAATTTCACTCAGGGTATTATTTTATTTTAAAAAACATACTAATATGGGGTACAATTTTTAAAGTGCAAATATATATCTCTCCTCTTTAAAAATAAACTTTTTTTTAATACCATATTTGGACTTTTTATAAATTTATTGTTTTCCCATTAAGACAAAACAAGGCTAGTCGAAGGCAACTTGATTTTGGTTTTTTACCAATTATATATCAATCTGACTAAATAAAGCTTATACCTTTCCTATTTATAGAAAAGAAAGCTTAATTATTGTAAATTCATTATTGGTCTCATTAATTCTCATTAAAGTAAATATCTATATTTTCTTACAATTGAATTTTCTAAATATTTATAAATAACCACACCTCCCATAAAGATTAAATTGCACCAGAGTTCTTGTAATTCCTCTAGAAAATTAAAATATCGAATCCAACTTGTTTTTATCTTCCTTTTCTTTTGTTCTTTATTGTCATTCATGTTTTATCTATTAACCAAATTACTATCACGTCAATAGTTAACAATGATGTGGTATCTTCATAAAGTTTTGTAATGGAACCAAGTTTCCAGATACTTGCATATCTGTTCTAGAAGGAGATCCTCGTAGCAGAACTACAACCGATTTAAAAAGTTTAACAAGGATCTCCATGAATATAGTATATGAAGAAGGCATTAAGTTAACGTCACTCTTCATCAAAGCTGGAGAAAACGCTACTGATTCATTTTTGAAAATGAATATAAGAACATGCATCCAAGAATTCGATATAGGTAGCTATCGTGTGAAAACATACGGAATTCTTGCTTTTGAAAAGGGAGATTATGCAGAAGCAAATAATGAAATCAGTTTTATTGTTGGTGGTTCTAGTAATTGTAATGATACTGGCATCAAATTGTTCAACAAAAAGGTTGAAACTTCATTCAATTTCAGTCGCAATGTACTAGATTTATTAAGTATGTTACCTTCGAGAACGAATATGTGATGAATTCTTATTAATTATGATAATAAACAAGTTAATTCAGTTTAGAATTTAATATTTTTGGTTATGATTTTTATTTAATTTTTTTGTATGATTTTTTTATTGGTACAATTGTTTCACGTTTAATCTTTTTATTTTTTGCAAATTTCAAAGTTTGACATATTCCATATATTTAATATGTTTAAGCAACCCTAATAATCCAATTTTGATGGTGAAATCTTTAAGCAACCCTAATAATCCAATGAAAGGATTATTAGGGTTGCTTAAACATATTAAATAGGATAAGTACTAACCTCATAACAGCATAATTTTTACAATTTTAGGTTTTACAGGAACAATTTCTTCTTCTTCTTCTTCACTTCGATTTTAACGATTTTAGGGTTTACAGAAACTCAATTTCTTCAGCTTGCTCGCCATTTCAGTATAGGTTTAATTCTTTAATTCTTTTAATTCTGCTAATAATTTTTTGGGCTCATCGTTACAATATCTTTTTGGCCCAAAAATCCCTGTGTAAAATATTTTTAAGGGGTAATTACCCTAGTGGCCATCAACTCTTGCCACCACTATCAAAATGGCCATTAGATAGGGAAATTGATGGGAAATGGCCATTTTTGGCAAACATTGTTACACTAATGGCCATTCCATCCAATTCCATCCAATTCCATCCATTTCCATCCAATTCCATCCAATAAATGGCATTTTGGTAAATATAAGGATGACATTAATTTATTTTAGATGTTTTTGGGAAATCAATTTTTTCTTTTGTTTTTTGAAACAAATAATTATATTTAGTGTGTATATACGTATAGCATATCTCAAACATATATATATATATATATATATATATATGTATTTATTTTATGAGAAGATTAAGGCTACAAAATATAAAAATTCTAAAAAATATATTTGAGATAAGTTGAAAAGAAATATATATATATACATTGAGAAGATTAAGGTTATAAAATAAAAAAATTCTAAAAAACATATTTGAGATAAGTTGAAAAGATATATATATTCTTTTTTGAAAAGATTAAGGTTACCAAATCTAAAAATTCTAAAAAATATATTTGAGATAAATTGAAAAGAAATATATATGCATATATATATGTGTATATATATATATATATATATATGTTTGAGATATGCTATATGTATATGTACACCCTAAATATAATTATTTGTTTCAAAAAACAAAAGAAAAAATTGATTTCCAAAAAATATCTAAAATAAATTAATGTCATCCTTATATTTACCAAAATGCCATTTATTGGATGGAATTTGATGGAATGGCCATTAGTGTAACTATGTTTACCAAAAATGGCCATTTTCCATCCATTTTCCTATCTAATGGCCATTTTGATAGTGGTGGCAAGAGTTGATGGCCACTAGGGTAATTACCCCTATTTTTAACTCTTTTTTTTTAAAATATAGAATTTTCAAAGCCTACCCAGTGAGTTTAGGCACTGGTTTTTCGAATTAGACTACGGTATGTGATTTTTACAACTTTTGTTTTGTTTTAAAAACCCCTTAAGTTCTGTTCCTATAGTTTAAAGCCCCATTTTTTTTTATATTTGTTTTTGTTTAAAGTCAAATTTGAAGTTAAAAATGCCAGTCCACTGGTTGTTAGAATTGGGCTAATAATTTGTTTTTACTAATTGAATCGATTTAATCATTTGTTTTTATTAATTGAATCGATTTAATAATTTTTTTTTACTAATTGAATCGATTTAATAATTTGTTTTTATTAATTGAATCGATTTAATAATTTGTTTTTTACTAATTGAAATTAAATCCTTAAACAACTGATTTTGATAATTTATTTAATTTTTAATTTCATTATAATGTTTTTATTAGTAGTATGTTTTTAAATTGAAATTTATTTATATATGATTTTTTAGTATTAAAAATGTTAAATGACACATTCTATATAGCAGTTCATTATTTTTATTTTGCCATATTATATCTGTTTTGTACTTTTGCCCATTGTTAAATGACAAAATCTTTTTGGGCCAAATCCCATGAGAGGCCTTACTGTTTCTAGAAAATCTTTTGAACTCTTTTTAAAGAAATATAGAATTTTCAAAGCATCTTTTTAAACAATTAATTGAATCAATTTTCATATCAATTTTTTAAACAAATCAATTTTTTTTCTTATTGTAATATTTATGGCACTGTTGACTTCATTTTTGGAGATGCTGCGGTTGTCATTCAAAATTCCAACATTGGAGTTGGATTACCAAGTGGTGGTCAAATTGTGGTCACAGCAGATGGGAGTTTCGATGAAAAATCGAATACTGCAATTGTGATCCATAATTGTAGTATTTCTCCACACCTAAACTTCAAGGAAATCCAAATGTAAAAAGCTACTTAGGTAGACCGTGGAAGAGATTTTCACGTACGATTATAATGCAATCTTATTTAGATGCATTCATTGATCCCCAAGGTTGGCTGAAGTTTGATAGTTCATCTAACTTAGTGTCATTGTACTATGCTGAGTATGATAATAGTGGAAATGGATCATTCACGAGTGGTAGAGTTAAATGGCTAGGATATCATATTCTCAACAATCTTGATGATGTCCAAAGTTTTACGGTGGAAAAATTTATTAATGGAAGTGAGTGGCTTCCAAAATTAGGAGTCTCTTTTATTCATGGTTTGATTAGATAGTGTGTTTAGGGACAACAAAATTACTGTATAGCTTTTTACTACCGATAATAAAAGTGTTATTTAATTATGTGAACAACTATTTCATATTTACTTCTTTTTTTATTTTTTCTTATGTTGTAGCTTTGTTTTAGTAACATCACAAAATCAAAATATTAAATATTGAATATCAAAATCAAATTTAAATGTCATGATAAGCGAAAGTTTAAAATCAAAATCAAATTTAACTTTGATAATTTGTTTCGGGCCAAATCATCTAAAAAGTTTAAAATTTAGAGAAAAGCGGGCTGGTACATTAAAAAACAAAGCGGGCCAGCCCAAACATCAAACATCAAATATTTGGGCTGGCCCAAAAATCGAATTCCAATTTCTTATCGGATCGGATCAAGCAATTCAAGTCAGCTTATGCCCAGTCTTTGACTTTGAGGACTGTGTTGACCAGATATGGGCAGCATTAGGCCCAAACAATTTTGGTACTCAAAAAATTAAATAAAAAACAAAATATCTTTATAATTATTAATTATTATTCAATATCAAGCAATTTTTTTTGGATATCTGATGGGGTAAAATCTTATACTTTTCCAATTTAAAGAAAAGAAAGTTAATTATAGAAAAATCATTATTGGCCTACGGGTCTCATTAATTCTCATTAAAGTTCTTAAAACGAATATGTGACGAATTCTTATTAATTATAATAATAAACAATTAATTCACTTTAGAATTTAATATTTTGGTCTCAATTTTATTTTATTTTTTTGTATGATTTTTGTCGTTACAATTTAAAAAAATGGCAATATTCCCCCACCCCCCCTCTTTTTTAATGTTCATTCTTTGTATTTTGAAAATCAATTATATACAAATAATTAAAATGAAAAAAAAAAAAAAAAAAAAAAAAAAAAAAAAAAAAAAAACGGGGAGGAGCCTACCTTCAAGATTTACTTTCTCCTACCTTTTGATGGAGGCATCCTTCTTTTTCAATTTTACGATAAAAGAGGTAAAACTTCGTTCGTCATTTCAAACTTGGGATTTGGGAGAAGGTAGTGGTCTTCTCCTAACTTTTCTATTTAGGTTTTTATTATTTATTTATTTATTTTATTTTATTCCTTTTTAAATTTAATTTATTTAGTAATTTTTTATGAAAATTATAATATATTTTAATTAAAATATTAATAATTTAATTTAAGGATATTGTTAGAATTTTGAAATTTTATAAATTTAAATTGTACATATAATTTTAGAGGGGTGTAAATATCTCCACTCAAATTAAATAAAAAATGATTTATTTTGCAAGCTGAATTTATTAAAATCTAGTAAGTGCACCAAATATATATATATATATTTATATATCTATTTTGGACGGAGATCCTCATAGTAGAACTACAACCGATTTAAAAAGCTTAACGAGGATCTCCATGGATATAGTATATGAAGAAGCAATTGAGTTAAAGTCGCTCTTCATCAAAGCCGGAGAAAACGCCACTGATCCGGTTTTGAAAATTAATATAAGATTTTGCATCAGAGAATTCGATACATGTAGCTTTCATATGAAAACATACGGAATTCCAAGTTTTGAAAATGGAGATTATGCTGATGCAAATGGTCAAGGCACTTATTGTATTGATGGTTCTGGTCATTGTAAAGATATGAGCACCAAATTGTTCGACAAAAAGATTGAAACTTTATTCAATCTCAGCTGCGATGTGCTAGATAGAATATGTGATGAATTCTTATTAATTATGATAATAAACAAGTTAATTCACTTTATAATTTAATATTTTGGTCCCGATTTTTATTTTATTTTATTTTTTGTATGATTTTTATTGTTACAATTGTTTCACTTTTGGCTTTTTATTTTTGCATTGAAGTTTCGATACGGGCATCTATCATGAGAAAAATTATAAAGTTCTTAGTTTTAAAAAAATAAATTGTGCATATACAAATGATCAAGACGTAGTTATTGGGCACGTCAGCATTTTCTAATTAATGTGTGCCCGCTCACGACGTTGTTTCCTTGTTGCGTTTTCATCAATCTTGTTTTCGTCTCTGCTATGTAGAAAACTAAGTGATCACAAATCACAATACTGGTGAGTGGTGAAGCTGTTGGATCCTCGACAAAATGGTATGTTGTCAATTTATGTGTTTTCAAAAAGTTATACGATCCGCCTAATAGGGCAATCGTGCATAGTCTTTGCCCTATTAGGCGGAAACATGACCAGGAATGTAAAGACCTCCGTTACAAAATGTATTGTTGAGCATCAATAGCTGGTGCATGTTACCTACCATTTCTTATAGAAATCCCTAAGATTCATTCGAAACAAAAAGAGAGAAATGAAAATGAGTTAGAGAAGTGGTCAACAACATTTCCATATCTTGCTGTGGAATCCATCAAACATTTTCATTCCTTACGCAATAAAATCAACTTCATTTTTATGGTAGGAGGAGATTGCCGAGGCTTGAGATTGAACGAGTCGAGAAATTTTCACTTTCGAGATCTTTCTTCTGACTATTCATTTTCTCCTTCTAGTTTGTCGTCGTCGTCGTCTTCTTCTTCGCTGTGATCTTTACGATTTTAGGTTTTACAGGAACAATTTCTTCTTCACTGACATGGACCATGGTTCTTGAAATTTTTGATTTCGAGTTAGCCTTTGATGACGTGACATGGCACATCATCAGTTTTGCTGACATTTGTTGGCACGTCAGCCACTCTACGTTGATATTAGGGATAATTACCCCGGTGGCCATCAACTTTTGCCATTACTATCAAAATGGCCACCAAATGGGGAAATGGATGGAAAGTGGCAATTTTTGGCAAACATTGTTACACTAATGGCCATTCCATCCAATTCCATCCATTTCCATCCAATTCCATCCAATAAGTGGCATTTTGGTAAATATGAGGATGACATTAATTTATTTTAGATATTTTTTGAAAATCAATATTTTCTTTTGTTTTTTGAAACAAATAATTATATTTAGTATGTACATATACATATAACATATCTCAAACATATATATATATATATCTTTTCAACTTATCTCAAATATGGTTTTTAGAATTTTTTGATTTTATAGCCTTAATCTTCTAAAAAAAGAAAATATATACATACATATATATATATATATATATATATATATATTTCTTTTCAACTTATCTCAAATATATTTTTTAGAATTTTTAGATTTTGTAGCTTTAATCTTCTCAAAAAAGAAATACATATATATACATACATATATATATATATATATATATATTTGAGATATTCTATATGTATATATACACTAAATATAATTATTTGTTTCAAAAAACAAAAGAAAAAATTGATTTCCAAAACACATCTAAAATAAATTAATGTCATCCCCTTATTTACCAAAATGCCATTCATTGGATGGAATTGGATGGAAATGGATGGAATGACCATTAGTGTAACAATGTTTACCAAAAATGGCCACTTTCCATCCATTTTCCCATTTGGTGGTAAAAGTTGATGGCCACTAGGGTAATTACCCCTTGATATTATTAGAAACGTCATCGGTTTTTAATGACGTGCTCACTCACATCAGCAATTTTGGACTGTGATGATCCGACCCAACCCGGCCCATTAAACCAAACTATATTAACAAATAACAATAACAACCAAACAGAGAAGACCCGAACAACCTGCTATATTCATTTTCACTCACAGACACAAAAGATCTGAAATAAACCACAAGTCCACAACAATCTACTGAATCTAGAGATTGGTCTACGCCTGCTCTTCTTCTTCATTGCGATTTTAAAGATTTTAGGGTTAGCAGAAACTCAATTTCTTCAGCTTGCTCGCCATTTCATCAAATCATGATGGTCAGCCACACTTTGCTTGCTCGTCAAGCTGTTATCGCCATTCGTCGTGGAATGTTGCTCTTTATACAGGTCAGTCTATATTTTGATTTTCCTTGGCTTTCATTCATCCATTTACTATGCAAAGTTCGTTGATAGGTTGTTTTTTGTATATTTGTTTGATTGGTTGATGTGTTTTCTTTATAGTTTGGTCTTTTTTGGAATTCAAAATTGAAATACAAAGTTTTAACTTTTGAGTCCAATTAGGTGTATACAGTGCCGATCCTGACTATTCCGAGGCCTTGGGCGAAATCTAAAAAATGGGCCTTATACCAACAAAATAATCCTCACTTCATCCCAAAATTAAAAACAGCCAATCACGTAAGATATCCATTTGTGTTCTATTTTATTGAGTCTTGGTTTAGAATTTTATCTTAAGAATTGTCTTGTTTTATGATATCCATTCCTGTTCTATTTAGAAATTTTGATTCTTTTGGTTTGCGAATTCTTGTAGCTGTGTTAATTAGTTAGGCTGCATACATAGATAATCATATATGGGGTATTTAAGGTACATGTCAAGTGAGAGATTTGGTCTCTCAATTTCTGTGTTGTGACTTGTGGATATTTCACCAGATGTGCAAATTGTTTCTTGAAAGCAGATTTTTTACTTTTTTTTTTTTAAAACCTTGAGTATCATTTTATCTTAGTATGGATTAATGTCTCTTCAGTAGTTGAGTTCGTGGTTATCATTTTCTTATGTGTGGTTTAAAAGATCCACTACCAGAAAATATTTCGAGGACTAATAGGGTTCAACCCAATGTTTAAATCAATGATTTGTTAACTGTGTTTGCACATTAATGTTTCTGAATATTGAAGTTATAATTGCATGAGTAATAAACGTTTCTTGCTCTAACTCTATCATTAGCTAAGATTGTGGCCTTGTGGGTGACCAGAAGACTCTAACTATGACAATGTAGACAGAGGCATAATTACATTTCAGATGCAGTTTTCATCAGCACCGGTGATAGTGAGATTTTATCACCTGTATTTCCTATAGTTCTATTTGTATGTTAGAACATTTCTTAAATGATATGTTAGAGATGGCTTATGCATTAGCTGATGAAAAAGAAGCTGTTGCAGTTGAATCCTTCAAAGCATAAATATAGAGATTTGTTTTTCTGTACACACTACACACACAGAGACAGAGAACAATGAAAGCTACTTTTTCAATTATATAAAATTTTTGTTTTCTTTTGTCTTGGGAGTTGGAGGCTAGTAAAATATATGCATGAGCTGAAGGAAGGAGGTCAAAATTCTTGAAATTTTATTGAGGACCTTGAGTGTAATATAAATGTATTGGAAAAAAAAAAGGTTTGTTCCTGACAGAGAAATGTATTAGAGAAAAAAAATGTTAATTCTCAATTACTTAGGGATTCAAGTTTTTTACTTGCTCAAAGCATTAATATGAATTGTGGGTTCTTCAGTAGTATTTCTCAAAGGCAAGTAGTATTTCTCCAGGCTACTCATGATTTCATTATATGATAGCATTTGTTTAATAAACTTTTAAAGTCGACACTAATATTAATTCAAGTTACAATTGCAAAATTTCTTGTGATCTATATCTCATGATTTTACTAGGCAATATATACATACTGATTTGATCCGAGATTTTGGAATCATATAAATATATATATATATATATATATTGTTGTGCTTCCGACCTTATTGATCTATTGCCTTTCATTGTATTCTTGTTAACAAAAAGCTCTATACTATTCAAAATCGAACTCCGATGTTTAGTTGGTTGCTCCAACTAATTAGTCGTCTTTTGCCATATTTGAATTGTAAAAAGTTAAGTCTAGGTGCTTCCACATCAACTTCTCTCACAATGTCTTTATTTTTGTGACCGATGATTATTGTAATAGAATGTTTGGATATGTTGTATACTTGTTTCATTAGTTTTGCTGCTAAGAAGTTATAGTTTAATGGGGTTGGTTATGGTTGTAGAGGCAGAGCAAATATTGTTGAAGAAAGATTGAATTAAATTCTCTTTACAACATCAAACACTAAATGTGCATTGGTTGTAGAATGTAGATGCTGGAAAGCAAAGAAACTGATTTGTCTCTTCTTTGCAGCTTCTCTTGGGCTTGTGAGTTGTGATGTGTGGTTGTGAGTAATATAAGTATTGGAATCTTACAAGTATTAATCTCGTATATAGTACAGACCAGAAGCTTCAATCAAACCTCAGAGTGTACATGGATCCAAAAATGTCAAAAACATTATGGGGTCCGCATCTTCAACACGTGTACAACTTCCTATTGGTCCAGATATTCATAATTTATTCAACTTATCGGATATATCCAATGGCCTCAGCACTGCTTCACTCCCTCCATTTTCTTCCTTTCCGGTCACCATTTTTGTTGAAACACTCAAATCTTCCAACTTTCCTCCCATTCCTCTCAATATTCCCGAAAAATATCAATTTCTCTAGCAACCCACCTGAAATATTGAGTCAAGTTTTGGTACGGACACTCTCTGTAGTTGATTATGGAGAAAGAACTAGAGAATTTGGTGGAAATGAAGAAATGAGCAAGAAATATTGTGTTTGGCAAGTACGAAATGGGAAGGATTAATTTTGGGACAAGGCACCTTTGCCAAGGTTTATTACCAGAAAAATCTTGCAACCCAAGAACGTGTAGCAGCTAAAGTCATGAAAAAAGATGAGGTGAAGAAACAGGGGTTGATGGAGCAAGTTGAGCGAGAAATCTCAGTCATGCGGTTGGTCAGGTACCCCCAACATCGTTGAACTCAAAGAAGTCATAGCCACCAAGACAAAGATCTTCTTTGTAATGGAGTACGCTAAAGGAGGAGAGCTCTTTGCCAAAATTATTGCTAAAGGCAGACTCAATGAAGATTTGGCCAGAAGGTACTTTCAACAGCTGATTAGCACGGTGGATTTTTGTCACAGTCGCGGCATTTATCACAGTGACTTGAAGCCGGAAAATCTTCTTCTGGACGGAAACGAGGACTTGAAGATTTCAGATTTTGGCCAGGCTTTCTGCTTTGCCAGAGCAGGTGTGGAACGATGGCTTGCTGCACACACAATGCAGGACTCCAGCTTATGTTGTGCAGGAGGTCTTGAGTAAAAAAGGGTAAGATGGAGCCAAGTCTGATATTTGGTCTTGTGGGATTGTTTTGTATGTTTTGCTCTCAGGGTACTTGCCGTTTCAACATGAAAATGTGATGAAGATGTACAGGAAGATTTTCAAGGCAGAGTTTTGTATGTTTTGCTCTCAGGGTTTTGATTGCTGAAGATGATAAGAGAATCACATTTTCAGGTATCATGAAGAATCCTTGGTTCCGAAAAGGGTTTGATAGAGAATTTTCTTGGGTAATTAGCGGCGAGAAAGTTGATGAAAAGAATGGAGAGGTTGAGTTAGTGAGATCAAAATCATTATCAAATCCACCATTTTATAATGCGTTTGAGTTCATATCATCCATGTCATCAGGATTAGATCTGTCAAGTTTGTTCGAGAGTAAACGAAAATCCTATTCCATGTTTACATCCAAATGTTCAGCTTCAGATATTATTTGGGAATCTGGCAACAATGGCGAAGAAGCTGAATTTTGGAGTGAGGATGGAGAGAAAAGTGGGGGGGCGCAGGAAAGGGAAGCTGGCGGAGGTTTACGATGTGGCACCAGAGGTGACGATGGTGGAGCTGTCGAAGTCCGCCGGAGACAGTGTCAAGTATAGAAAGTTGTGTGAGGAGGATGTGAGGCCTGGTCTCGAAGACATAGTTTGGAGTTGGCAAGGTGAAAGCATCAACTAAATTAACTGTCACTAACTACCTAATCATAAAAACACTTTAGTTAGAATCCTGGGTATGTAATGTTGATATATACATAATATTTTCGATGGAGCCCTATAACGTGTATGTATTTCGATGCTCAAATGAATAATTAGTTAAAGCAAATAGATAATTAGCAAATGAAAAAAGTGAATAAAACACACGAGTCCCATGTGTTTTTCCAAAGCGATTATACGACGGTTACACAACCACGGTTGTACGTAGAATTACTCATGTTAAAGTTACAACTCACTGTATATATGTTTGAAGGCTAGAAGCATAGTGATCAAACTTCAAAGTGAAAAGTGAGTTGCATTAATTCCACTAGTGAGTTCACTTTTTTTATTTTTGTTATTGAACGACTAAATAATAATTTTCTCTCGTCATTTTAACAAACACTTGCACGTTTGTCTCAGCTGTGTCTTTAAGGGGTGTGATGATCGAGATTGTTTCTTCTTCAGCTCAAGAATTCACTAGTCTTCAAAACCCATCTCCACTTTTTCTTCAATCTGGGATGCTTTGACTGGCAGCAATAGAGTGTATTCAAAAACCAAACAGATTCTCATTTGAGAGAATCAAATTATACAAACACACGCACAAACAGAGATAATAAAGTGAAGAAATAATTAGAGACGTGCACACACACTACATTAAATTACGAAAAACAACCTCCGTTGAGCAGAAACGCCGCGAAGCATTTTCATCATGTCCCTCCTACTCGCCGGCGCCGCCAAGGAGGCCGCTGACCACCTCTTTATCTTCCCCTCCGCTGGCGCTTCCTTTAATCTGTTTGGGGCCGGGAAAGTGATGAAAAAGAAAAGAAAATGTGGGAATTTTTGTTGGAGTTCAGGGATCAGGTAGTCTCCTATCAAATATCAATTGAGTTTCTTTTTTGTTACTGGTAAAAAGTTTTAAAGATTCGTAAAGTTTGAATTTTTATTATAGTTTAGTGAATTAGTGAATACCCCACCTGGGATTTGAAGGTTTATGTGAAATGTTGATGTTTAATGGTCTTGGGGTTGGCGGTTGGCCAAAATTTAGCAGCTTGATTTATCAAATTCTGCTGAAATTGATGTATGGCTGAGACGGACCAGAGAGCTTATGATTCATGAATGAGAACCAGCTCAATGGTCATTTTCAAATTTGATGTTTGAAGCTCATTCAAACAACGACTTGAATGAGCTAAAGAAGACGGAACATTTACTTGTTAGAACAATTAAGGATCTTTACTTGCACTTGATGGAGCTAAAGAAAGACTTCAAATCTTCAAAGCAAACTTGTTAGAACAATTAAGGATCTTTTGATTCTGCAATTGATGCTTGTGATGGTGTTTTCCATACAGCTTCCCTTGTACTTCTATCCTCCAATGACTCTCAAGTTTGTTCCATATATCTGTTACTTCTTTGTTTTCTTCATTTATTTATATATTTTCCCCTTGTGTACTATATCACATTCACAATAGGTAGTTCCAGATTCTACATAACTTGTCACTGTTTAGCATTTTCAATTTGTGCAATATAATTGAACTGTATAATAGTAATAGCTGCTGTGTGATGTGAATATAATAATTTCATCTTCATTTTTTATGTAGTGTACATAATTTTCCTTTGAACAATTCCATATATAAAGCAGTTTATGTGAGAGTCATGTTTTTCCTTGCATTTTCAGGTAGCTGTAATTGACCCACATTGAAAGGAACACTTAATGTTCTTAGATCATGTGCTAAAGTTTCATCTATCAGAAGGGCCATCTTAACATCTTCTATTGCAGCAGTATCATTCAACAGAAAACCTTTTTATCCTGATGTTACGGTTGATGAAACTTGGTTTTCTGTTCCAGCTTTTTGTGAGAAATCAAAGGTGTGTAGATCTTCTAATTGTTCACTTAAAATTCATTGCTTGTGTAGTATGCGTGCATTAACAGTCCAAGTAGGGATAAAAATCAGCATTTAAGTTCTCTTTCCCTCTTGTAAGGATTTCCGATTAGTAAATGAGCCTCATTTGATGGTGATTGAGAACTGGAAGGTTAGAATGAATGTTAAAATATTCCATAGCTATGGACAAAAGTAAACATTGAAAGACAACTATTTGAAAAGCTTGCATGCGATATTTTTTCATTTCTGTATATATAGGGTACAAGAGCTAATTAATTCTGTAGTTTTATACAAGAAAGCAGAACAACTTATAAGGAAAATAGAAAGGCTATATCTTCTTTTTGAACAGATTGGGTTCTTCTTTGCCTCAGAGATCTTTTGTTTTCAACCCACAACCATTTGTCAACAATTCTGTCCAAAAAATTGAAGTAGGCATTGCTCCAAGGTTTTCTGATTGCTAAAACCAACATGGGAAACAGAATTTCAGCTGCAAATCCCAAGCCAATACTCATAAACCACTTATCAATCACTTCTTGTTCATTTCCATTATTGTTATCTTGATTGACACTTCCTCCTCCATCTGACTATCAGAGTCCTCATCCTGGCACTTGACATTAAGTGGGGGTCCGCAGAGAGCCGGGTTTCCAAAAAAGGATGATGCATTGTATGTTGTCAGATGCTCAGCGTAAGGGATGGTGCCCGAGAAGTCGTCGTTCGACAAGTTTAGGTAACCAATAAATGATAAGGAAGAGAGGGTTGGAGGGATTGAACCTAAAAGATTGTTGCTTGAGAGGTCAAGAGATGATAGTTGATGCAAACTTGATATGTTTTCAGGAATTTTTCCACTGATGTGGTTTCTTGACAGGTTTAGTACCACCAAGCCTGACAGCTTTGTCAACTCTTCAGGAAAATCTCCAGATAAATTGCTCCCAGAGAGGTCCAGGCTGGTGACAAGGGAAAGTGCCTTGGTGAATAGTTGAAGCTGGCGTTTTGCGGTGATCATCAAGTTTTCTTCATAGTAAAGGAGGTACTGGATTACAATCTGCTCTTGAGCCATGGCCTGAAGATCTCCCAAGCTGCCTGGAATCCTGCCTGTCAGATTGTTTTCAGCCAGGTCCAGCACTTGCAGTGAACTTAAATCTGAAAGGTTGGGTGGAATTTCTTCGGAAAATCCATTCTACCTTAACTTCAGAATTTTGAGATCTGCAAAGCCATCTCCAATCCATATTGGAATATCTCCAGAAAACCTATTGTTTCCAAGATCCAGGGTTGCTAGAGTTGATAAGTTTTGGAAAGATTATGGGATGTTTCCTGTAAGTTTGTTGTCGTTTAGGTGCAGAGATTGAATCTGCCTTAATTGACCCAATGTTGCCGGAATCTCTCCAGACAAATTGTTGTAAGCAAGGTCCAGAACTTTCAGGAGAGAACAGTTCCCTATGCTTGAAGGAATGGTTCCTGAAATATTGTTCCTGGAAAGATTAATGACTTGAAGAAGAAGCATCATTTCTCCAATAGAGGCTGGTATTTCTCCTGTCAACTGGTTTCCTGACAGAGATAGAAAGATCAAGTTTGGCATTGATTCACATATATTTTGTGGGATAGAACCTGAGAAGCGATTGTTGGAAAGATCAAGTAACTCAATCTCAATGTTTGGAAGAGGAATGAGTCCTTCAAGAAGGTTGGAGCTTTAAATCAACATCTGCAACATTTAAAGGATTCGGTACTCAACCCTGTAACTGGTTGAAGGACATATTTAACAATTGACAGTTTCCTGAAATATCCCAAAACCAGTCGGGTAATGAATCTGAAATGCTAGCATTTGAGAAATCTAGAAATTTGACCTCCTTTTGTGTTTCAAGCCGGGATGGAAATAAGGGGCCTAAATTACACGAACGCATATCGAGATTCTGGACCCAAAATTGAGGGATCCAATTGGAATTGACAATCAGAATGAAGGAATCTTGAAGACAAGTACAAGAACTTCAGTTTACTTAACCTTGAAAAATGCACTTCCGAAATAAAACCTATCAAATAGTTCACAGAAACATCCAACGTAGACAACTCGGAAAGATTTCCAAAGCTCTCTAGAAGAGCTCCATTTAATTCATTCCCTTCGAGGCTCAATTTGGTAAGGTTTTGCAGATTTCCTAGAGAAGCAGGGACTGGACCTTGAAATTGATTATAACTCAGAACAAGTTCAACAAGATTTCCAAGCTGACCCAACCATTCAGGCAATTTGCCTTGTCAATGGTTGCTGCTCAATCTCAAGTACATCAAATTAGGCAAAGGACTATTCGAAACACAGTTTTAGGTTCCTTCAAGTAACTCAGGCAAACTACCTGTCAAGTTGTTGCCAAAAAAATCAATTTTTTTCAAATTGCAAAGTATACCAATGGAGCTTGGAATCCCTCCCCCAACATTATTCAGAGACAAATCAAAGTTTGTGAGAAAAGTCATGTTTCCAATGGAACTATGAACTTTCCCATGTAATTTGTTTGAAGCTAAGTTGACATACAATATCATTTTCCAGCTTCCGCGGAACAACTGAGAGCAACTTACTGAAAGATTATTGTTCCCTGCAAGATTGAAGTATTGCAAATTTGGTAGCTCACTAAAACCTAGTGGAATTCTTCCATATAGGTTAAAATAACTCAAATCAACATGAACAAGGGTACTAACATTAACAAGCCAGTCAGGTAACTCTGAATTCAAGGGATTGGAGCTGAGATCAAGAACGGTAAATGAAGTCGAATTAACAGGTTCAGTAGATGGAATTGAGACTGTAAGAAGACAACTTGAGAGAAGCAACTCGGTTAAATTCATGTTTAGGACACCAATCCAGTCAGATCCTACCAGGTAAAGATCAACATTATTCACTGAAAGATGGTTTAAAGATACAAGACCAGTCACCCATTATAGGCTATCAGAACTTAAACTTGTAGTCTAGATATTCTAAGGACTTGTGTTTCAACAATGCAAGTCTAATCTCTCCACTCAGGTTCCAGAATCCATACCTGCTTGAAGAATCAGAATTCACAGGAAATGGGTTGCAGAGATCAACTGAAACAACAGCTCCAGTACTATTGTCACAACCAATTCCTCTCCATTGACAGCAGTTGATCCAGGCAATTTGTGCATGACGCTGCAAATTATTGCATTTGAGTTTGACTGATTACATATTACAGTGAAAAAGAAGTAGAATTTTTTCATTTGAAGACAAAATCATACTGTATGTTGAAAACAATTGCTATTGAAAAAACCCAACACCAATTTGTTTGCAAAATTGTTTTTGTTTTGCCCTAGCTCTGCATTTATACACCGACAGTGTCCCCAGATGCTGAATTGTTTTCATGAACAGGTTTGGATGTATTGGTGGAAGCTATAGATTTTGCAAAGCAACACAAATACGGTTAATATGGGAATTTGATGATGATGAATTTGGAAGTGTCGATTGGATAGTGTGTGGAAGCTAGTGGATACCAATAAAAAGGTAATCTGTTGGGTTAATTATCATTGGTTTCTTCATGATTTAATTACAATTTTCATATAGAAATATTTGAAATTCCAAGGTCAATTTTCCTTTTTTTTTTTTTTTTTTTTTTTTTTTTTTGTTTAATCAAATTAATGACATGGTTGAAGGTTATCTTCATTTCTTCTGTTTAACTTAGAAATTTCAGGCATGTTTCTGCATACATGATTGTTTCGAGTAGAGCTCAATGTTATTAATTACTTTGATGCTATTTCATGCATCCTCATTGCAGATGATGTTTGAATGAATGTAGACAAATTCAAATGGAAAGCAAGTGCATGGAAGCCAAAGCCTAAATTGAGCGATGAGAAGACAATAGGTATTCGAAAAGTGAACATAGAAAAGCTTGAAATTCATTTCAAGTATCACAGATACGGCAGAAAATGTGTTGTTGGAAGCAATAGATTTTGCAAAGCAACACAGATACGGTTAATATAGGAATTTGATGATGATAAATTTGGAAGTGTCGATTGGCATGGTTGTGAGTTGTGTGTGGAAGATTGTGGATACCAATATGGCGACAAAAGTTCATTGAACATTCCTTGATATCTGTCTGCTTGTGTACAATTAATCAAAGGTCAATGCAGGTTTCTGCATTTAAGGATTAGAAATTTCATACAGGTTTCCTGCATACATGATAGTTTCGAGGAGAGCTCAATGTTACTAATTTCTTTGATGCTATTGCAGATGATGGTTCTGCAGTGAAATTTTCCATTGATGAATGCAAAAATGATCATATGCAGATATGCTTCCAGTTTCCTTTTAGTAACGATATATTGTCATGGTTTTATGTTGTGCTTAAAATCAATGGAGATTTATATCCATGGAAAGCTGTTAGAGAATTCGAAAGAGGAGCACCAGGGATGGTTTTTCAAATCGTTGTTGAAGAACGTTCACATTTAGAGAAAGTATGAAAGAATATCTGAGATTTCCAGCAAGATGGGTGCGGTTGAGGCAGTTTATACTAAATGTCTTGAAGAAATCAAGAAGAGGGAGAAAAATCCTGATCTTTTCGACCTCTTGTGTAAGCGACAAATTGTTCTACAAGGAGATCATGATGACATTGCTAGTAGAATCAAGTCAGAAATCATATCCAATCTTTTGACAAATTGTTCATTTTTGTTGATGGAAGCCATTTTTATTCTTGTCGATTCAGTTTGCTAGAGAACTTCTACCGAATTCGATCAACTGCGTTTTGTTGCTTGTCGATTTGTTCTGCATTTCAGGCTTATGCCAATTCTGTCTATTGTCTTTTGGGCCAATAGAGATTTGGGCCGGAATTATTTTTGGGGCCGAAATTTTGTTAGACACCAGGTTTGATTTGAATTGTATATTTCTTGAAACTATTTTACTTTTTTCCAATTTTTACTATATAAACCAAATTAAAGAAAAAGATAAAAGTAAAATAACATAGAAATAAAAAAGAGAGGCGATGGCAACAATCTCTATCTTTTCAAGTTTTGGAGAATATTGTATATTTGTTTCTGTTATATATGTTAAATATCAGGAGATATAAGAATGCGTTTGGTATCATTTTTAAAATGATGTTTTTGAAAACTATTTCTCAAAATAAATATTAAGTTTTAAAAATGATATTTTTAAAAACATAATGTGTTTGATAGCATTTTTTAAAAGTAGTTTTTAAAAACGGAAAACGATATAAATGTGTTTGGTATTGTTTTTTGAAAATAAGTAAAATAGTTGTTTGGAGGGAAAAATAATGGTTTGTTTTGAAAAGATGTTTTGAAAATGATGAGAAACAATAACAAGTTGTTTTCAACTTTTTAGTTATAACTTTTAAAACGTTTTTGTTTGTTTTTATTTTATTTTATAAAAACAAGTTTTTTAAAATGGTTAACCAAACAACTTTTTGTTGTTTTTTTTAATTTTTAGAAACAAAAAACTGTTTTTTAAAATGCATCCAAACAGTCACTAATTGATTTCAGCATTTTTATAAACCTCAGTCACTCCAAGCTCATCACTGAATCCCATATAAAAAGGGGTGCACATACATTTGGTTTAAATATCGTCTTATGTATGATATGGTCTTTGAAGACCAGATATGAGCCACATTAGATCCAATCAAATTTGGTTTCGCACCATGTAATTTGGTTTGAATTGTATTGGGTTATCCCAATACAATTCCATATAAATTTGGTTTGAACCGGAGGATATGGCCTCCTCCGGTTCAGGTTCCGATTCTTGAACCAAAACCGGAAATCCGGTTTCGGTTCTGGTTCTCCTACGGTTCCACGGTTCGAACCGGAACCTTACCAGGTCTAAATAGAGGTGAGAGAAAGACTTATAGTGATTAGAGATAGAGAGGTAAGAGATGAGGTGTATTAACTATTAAGTTTGAAAAATAGGTAAGATTGGTAATTTTGGAAATTAAAAAAAAAAAAAATTAATAAAACCATTTAATTTTATTTAATTAAATCAAAATTTTAAAAATGAGGTATAAATAGACCAGTAGGAGATGTGACAATAGCACCACTCATAGACAATTAGTAGAAAAAATAATTACAACAAAAAGACAATTGGAAACAGGCCAAGCCATCAAATTACAACAAGAAGTACCAATTAATACTGTAGATGCCTAGTTTTGTGACTCGCGACTTCTTTTTTCCTCGACAACTGACTTGGAAAATCAGTGTCAGAGAACTTCTAGGACCTCCTCTTCTTTTACATTTTTGAGTGTCAGCAAAACAATGGCATGATACAGCACATCTGCCATCCTCTGAAGCAGTACGTGATTTATCACACAAATAAATAACTATATTAATATTTGTCTATATTAATAAATATCTTACATAAAAGAAAGTACCAATTATAACATTTCAATTATACTACCAAACTCCAAGCAGGGAGGGCTGGCCCTGACTTTTTGAAGGCCCGGGGCGAATCTCTAAAATAAGGTTCTTATTCATTTTCGTAGTTTTTTCAATATATATACATATAAATAATATGTCTTCATATATTTAGTCCGAAAATAATAATTTAATTAAAGATAAAATAAAATCATATGATAAATACATTTATTATATAAACAAATAAATGTATCATATAAGTCAAACAAAATGTGAGTAGAAGTTCTGAATAATATATTAATATCATTGTTATACATCAAAATTGTTGCTAATTACTTACAAAATTAAAAACATAGACTACCGTAAAATTGTTCGATTTTAGACTTTAGAGAGATTAGAGAGTCGAAGGGAGAGAGAGACGAGCGGCTGCGCATTTGGTGGAGGAATAAGAACTGAATGCTAGATGATAATTGAATACATATTACCCTAAAAAAAGGGGATTGATTACCCTTAAAAAAAAAAAATAAAAAAAAAAAAAGGACCGAAAGAAATTTAATGATATTGGAATTATTGACATTGAGGCCTTTTTTAAAAGTGTTGTTGGACTTAGTATTAAAATAACATCAAGCTGGGGTATTTTTTTTAAAGTATTGTTGGACTTAGTATTAAAACAACATCAAGCTGAGCCTTTTTAATTGTCAACAAAAAAATTATTAGGCCCATATACATTTAACTAATAACTAACTTATATAAAACTTGGCCCTTCAAATAATGGGCCCTGGGCAGTTGCCCCTAAAATCCAGGCCCAGGGCCGGCCCTGCTCCAAGAGGGTTTCCCATTTTCTGAAGCTGCTAATTCTGCTTTCCGTTGGGAAATTGTAGACTCCAATGAGTACAAAGTTGTCAATGCCAACCTATTTCCTCCAACCTGTCGGGATAAAAGTTCAGCACTGTATGCTAAAACACTAAAGAGTAAAGCCAAACCTCTCCATCTTTAAAGTGGTCAAATATTGATTTATAGTTCCAAGTTTCATGTATGCCCATCAGGCTTCCCAAAGTATATTGCATGACAGTGTACATAAGTAGCCGCTTTGGTTAACTCTCGTTGAGTTGTTAATGGACTTATTCATAATTTCAAATTCTATCTATAATAATCATAGTTTGTGGAATGGTGTAAAATTTGGATGAAATTGTTTATATCTGTTACCATCGTTTCATCTTACATTTCTAGTTGAGCAGCCTAGTCAGCTGAAGTACCTAGAATGGCCTAGCTTTCAAAGCCCGGTAAATGGTATCGTTAATTTAAGGTTTTTGTCATTGTTTTAAACCTATGATTTCTATGGATTTACAACGATTACTGCAATCAAATTATATATATATATATAAATATATGATATATCCGAAACAAATATACATATATGTGATATATCTGAATGTTTCGTACTGCAAGTTTGAGTTATCTATGTATATGTATGATGTGCCATTTCTAGTTGAAGTTTAGGTTAAATTATAAGGTGACTGCTTTTTTGTGGTAGTAATTCTAGGTGTTCCTTGTTTCTATTGTGCAGTTGAAGACTGCTATTCCCACTCTTGTTCTTGTAGCACTGCTCATTGTTGCACCATCATCAAGTTTATCTGTGATGGATGACACTAGTTATGACTGTAATGTTTTCATAAATACTCAATTTGTTTATAGTCAATTTTGAAGGTATTTATGTTGTTGTTGTGAGTACAGTAGCATATAGATCATCAGTTTATTGTAGTGCTGTTGAATTTTTCTTAGTTGGATTCATTTAATTCAATTTGGTATTTCTAACACCCACGTCAATTTATTATTGGTTTGACATTAAAATCTTGAAATCAAACTCTGTCACTCTCATTTGCTTCTGCCTTTCAATTTCCTACTTCTACTTTTCTTTGACTTGAACCTGGTATGCCTCTGCCTCTCTCTAATTCATTGTTTTTCTCCTCTGTTTTGTTGGGTTGCTGTGCGGTTTTCTTATATATATTTGTTGTGATTCTTGTACAGAGTCATTTTAGTATGACCAACCGATGAAGCTCGCACACTTGGTGGGGTTGTAGAAAGTACAATTGCATGGCCTAAAATTTGTATTAGGTTATTGTAGTTAGCATGAGTTTAGATATGATATGGAAACAAAGTTGGATTATTGAAATATAGTATAATTCAAAAGTTTGGTTTATATGTAATTTTGTCTAAAATTGAAAATATTGTATTGCAAATTGGTTATTTCAAAAAATATTGATATTAGGATTTTTGTCTATAATCATCATACAAATATGAATTCATGAAGGTAGTCTTATACAACTTTCATTGCAACTTCTTGTTTTAAACTTGTAGAACTATATGTTTTTAATATCTACCATAAGTTGTAGAACAATTTCTTAATAGACAATTTGCAAATGTATGTTATTGAGAGTTTCCACAACGTGCATTAAATGTTGTGAAAAAACTTTTTTGCTGTAGTGGCTGACGATCAAGAATATCACAGGAGTTGTGTAATTTTTGTTATATCATAATCAATAGTGTTGAATCCCTTCATGCTGGCACTGGTGAAGAATATCTGCTGAAACTGGACTGAGTATGACACATGCTCTTCGTCCTTCACCGACTATTATTTGAATTCAAAAACTAGTTTGATAGTGTTAAGGAATAAAAAAATTAGTATTTTTGTGTCTCTCTTATTTTTATAACAAATAAAAGAGTATTAATTATTATTCAATTACTAGTGTCAACCCGAGTGATGCACTGACTTCGGTTTAAATTTTTTTATATACATTTTGTATTATTTCTTAATATTTATAAGCAATCATGGTTATATATAATGAATATGTACGCCATCCAATTTTCAAAGTAGAAAGAGCTATGATCAAGTAATTTTAAATGCAATATACATTTGTGATTGTAAAGTTGTTGTAGTATATCGTATTAATTATCTTTCGATCACATTATTTATAAAGGTAAAATAATACAAAGCAGAATAACATAGCACGATACGGCACGACATGACACGATATAAATTATGGGGGAGAGAGAAAGAGAGTGTGAGCGGCTAATGATGATGCAACATAAGGAATTAGAGTTTGATTTTTCGATTTATATAGTTTTTTGTTTATTACTCATTAATTATTGGTTACTTTCCGTATATGTTTTTCCCCTTGTTTATATCTATTAAATTGAATTCCTAAGTCTATTATTTTTTTGTTAATAGATACAAACTCTGACTAATTCCTAGCCAAAGATATCAGCGTTGTTCACAATGCTGGTCCCAAAGGTGAACAAGTCAAAGCATTAAGAACGGCCGGTAAATTTATCGCCTATTCACGATGCTCTATCGACTGTTTTCGACACCTTGTACGTAGACCATGGGAGTAGCCATTTTTTCTACAATTGCAACATATACGGTACGATAGATTTTATTTTTGGTGCAGCCTCGAAGGTTATTCAAAATTCAACAATACATGTTAGGTGACCATTCGATGGGCAACAAACTGTGATCACGACCGATGGAAGAGAAGGAAATAGAATGAATACTGCAATTGTAATCCACAATTGTAGTATTATACCCACACCAGAACTTAAAGCTCACTCTAATGTAAAAACACATTTAGGTAGACCATGGAAAAAGCATGCATGGACGATCATCATGCAATCCTATATGGATGATTTTATCGATCCTGAAGGTTGGATGAAATTCAATGATGGGTCCGATGTCACCACGTTATATTAGGTTGAATTTTGGAATCTTGGGCCTGGATCTTACACTGTGGTAGAGTAAAATGGCCCGAATATCATAGCTTTAACAACCCTGATGATGTTAAAGATTTCACTCTTGTGAAGTTTATCAACGAAGATGAGTGGCTTCCGAAATTCGATGCACCTTATTCTGGTGGCTTAGTTCTATAATGTTTAAAAAATAAAAAAAATAAAAAATAAAAAAAAATAAAAAAAAACTAGTTTTATAGTGTCAAGGAATAATAAAATTAGTATTTTTGTATCTCTCTTATTTTTATAATAAATAAAAGAGTGTTAATTACTAGTGTGTCAACCCGAGCGATGCAATGACTTTGGTTTAAATTTTTTATATACATTTTGTATTATTTCTTAATATTTATAAGCAATCATGGTTATATATAATGAATATGTACGCCAACCAATTTTCTAAGTAGAAAGAGCTATGATCAAGTAATGTTAAACACAATATACATTTGTGATTGTAAAGTGGTTGCAACATATCGTATTAATTATCTTTCGATCACATTATTTATAAAGGCAAAATAATACAAAGTAGAACAACACAGCACGATATGACACGAGCACAATACGGCACGATAGGAATGGAGGGAGAGAGAGAAAGATAGTGTGAGTGGCTAATGATGATGCAAAATGAGGAAATCGAGTTTGATTTTTCGATTTATAAGTTTTTTGTTTATTACTCATTAATTATTGGTTACTTTCCGTATATGTTTTTTCCCTTGTATATATTTGTTAAATTGAATTCCTAATTCTATTATTTTTTTTGTTAATAGATATAAACTCTAATTATTCCCGATCAAAGATATCAGCATTGTGAACAATGCTGGTCCCAAAGGTGAACAAGCCATAGCATTAAGAACGGCCGGTAATTTTATCGCCTGTTCGCGGTGCTCTATCGACGGTTTTCGACACCTTGTACATAGACCATGGGAGTAGCCATTTTTTCTACAATTGCAACATATACGGTACAATAGATTTTATTTTTGGTGCGGCCTCGAAGGTTATTCAAAATTCAACAATACATGTTAAGCAACCACTCGATAGGTAACAAACTGTGATCACTACTGATGGAAGAGAAGGCAATAGAATGAATACTGCAATTGTAATCCGCAATTGTAATCCACAATTGTAGTATTACAATTTCAGTATTATACCCACACCAAAACTTAAAGCTCACTTTAATGTAAAAACACATTTAGGTATACCGTGGAAGAAGTATGCCCAGTCGATCATCTATCATCCTGCAATCCTATATTTGAAATGAAAAAACTAAAAAGTCCAAATATGGCATTAAATAAAAAAGAGTTCATTTAAAAAAAATCCAAATCCTATTGGGTCCCAAATCCTTTTCGGCCTAACCTTAATCCCAATATGAGATGGGCTAGACAGCCCATTTAGAATTCAAAAGTTGGATGAGTCAGCCCAATTTTATTCGGATCTATAATCCACAATTGCAGTATTATGCCCACACTGGAACTTAAAGCTCACTCTAATGTAATAACACATTTAGGTAGACCATGGAAAAAGTATGTCCGGACGATCATCATGCAATCCTATATGGGTGATTTCATCACTCCTTAAGGTTTAATGAAATTCAATTAGGGTTGGATGTCACAACGTTATATTATGTTGAATTTTAGAATTTTGGGCCCGGATCTTACACTGGTGGTAGAGTAAAATGGCCTGGACATCATACCTTTAACAATCCCGACGATGTTAAAGATTTCACTGTTGCAAAGTTTATCAATGGAGATGAGTGGCTTTCGAAATTCGATGTACCTTATTCTGGTGGCTTAGTTCAATAGTGTTTTTTATTATTATTATTAAAAAAAATAGTTTGATAGTGTTAAGTAATAATAAAATTAGTATTTATGTATCTCTCTTATTTTTATAATGAATAAAAGAGTGTTATTTTTTTGTTTTAAATATTACAATAATTGGGGATTTTTTGGGGAAGGGGGAAGAGACTTGAACTTACAATCTCCTGGTGTGAGTGTAAGGGGCTTTAGATCCGGACCGGACCAAACTCATCTTGTCAATAATAATAATTATTTAATTATATCATTCACTTTTTAACATCTACTTTTAGAAAGAGAACAGTTATAAGTTTTAGTAATATGCTATTAAATAAAAAAGAGTTTATTTTATAAAAAAAATTCAAATCCTATCGGGTCCCAAATCTTTTTCGGCCTAACCATAATCCCAATATGAGATGGGCCAGTCAGCCCATTTAGAATTCAAAAGTTGGATCAGATGGGTCAGTCTGCCCAATTAGATTCGGACCTGAACCCGAGCCCGAGCCCGAGCCCGAGCTTATTCTATATTTCTATTCCCTTGACCAGTTGACCCCTCTCCCTCTCTCTTCAGTTTTCTCTTCTCTTCTCTTCTCTTCTCTTCTCTTTATTGCCGCCGTCCAGTTTCTCTTCTCGTCGCTTCTCTCTCTCTCTCTCTCTCTCTCTATATATATATATATATATATATATCGCGTCTTGACTCTGGTGATCTTTGATTGGATTCTGATTGTAGAGCCTCAATTGGGTTTTATGTAGGAAACGGTTACGATGGAGTTTAAAGTTGGATTCTGATTGTAGAACATCAGATTGTCGGAGCATCAGACTATAAAACGTGCAATTGGGCAGACGCAATTGAGATTTGAGAAATCTCCTATCATGAATCGTATCTAATATACGGTACATTTTATATTTTTGGTACTTACAGTTCACTTTGGAGTAATGTTTATGCTGTTTTTGATAGAATTTTTTGTACATAAACATTACCATATTTGATTCTTGCTTTATGGCTATATAAGAAGTGAATTATTTTCGAATATTTTGCGGTATTTAATGAAGAATTATTATCCAAATTGTTTGTATTCTTGACAAACAATGTGACAGAAGTACAGTTTTCTTCTGGAAAATTGTTTTTCATAATATGTTAAAGGTGGATAAGATTCCAGTTTTAATGTGATTACTGATTAGAAATCACAAGATAATGACAAAATGCATATGCAATAGAACTTGTTTTAGGTGATGACTTATAAAACTAAATTAACAGTATTAGTGTTGGTTCTTTGAAATGTTTTCCAGAATATAGAATAGAGCAAGATATAGATTCTTCTAGTTTGAATGCGATACATAGACAGTGCTGCTGCTGTTGACAAAATGCTCAAAGTTTCAGTCCATTATTTTTTCTAGAGAGATTTGCTGAATAAATTAAAGGTAGATGAGATTCTTGTTTGAAGATAAAAAATAATATAAATGTGTTATAAATGAAGGGGCTTCCACCATCCATCCACTTGTGTCCACATGCATATACACCTCTCTATTTGTTCCACCACATGCATATATACCTCTCTATTTGTCCCACTTTGATCCCTCCTCCCTGAATTCCGCCTTCTTTCTTCAGGTTTCTCACTTGCGGATTCTATTTCGATTTCACTTATTATTATTATTATTATTTTATCATGCTGTTTGTAGTTGAGATTGCTAGTTGTGTTTGAATCACTTATGTAGACTTTTAAGTTGTTTCAACTGTGCACTGTCATTTTAATTTAGTGCCTTTTTCGTTAAAATCAATGTTTTATGTGATTTTTGCATCTTAGGCTACGTTGGGTTAGTTAGAAATGCAACTGGAAGCTTCAATTAATATGTCCATGGATTTGGAACTCAATTGTGATTATATAGATGCTAAGTCTACCCACTCTGGAAAGAACAGAGTTGTAATTTCTCACAAAATTGAGAGTTTCCTTGTTAATTTCGACTGCATGCTGCAAATACACTTTTCAAACCTGTCTTTTAATTGTTTTTAGCCGAGTAATTTTGCTCGATCAACTTTGATTTTTCTCAATCAAGTTATGAACTGGATTCCTTTTATTTCAAATTGTTTGCATATATGCGTCAAATACACTTTTTATGTAGCCATATATTCAATTGAATTGGGTTCTTCATGAGATAGTAAAGGTTATTTCATTGAAGCTCTCTACTTTGTAGAAGGCCATAGAAACCAAAAACAATGCAAAAATGATTTTCGTTTGACTTGAATACGGGAGACTTTAGGGACAATTTGTTCTCTATTTTCGTTGATAACTTGAACGCAAAGGTGGATTATGAACAGGGGCAAAACCAGGAATTTTTTTATGGGTGGGCTGTGGATAATTTCATATAGATAAAAAATTATACTATATAATTAAAACAAATCATTTTGAATGCAAATTTCGATGATACGAGAGAATTTTCATTAATTAAAATAAAAAAGTACACCTAGCTAGGGGACATAATGAACATTACCCTTAAATACATATTCTAACCAAGAAAAAAAACACAAAAAGCTATGAAACTCACAAAATTAAAATTCTTGGAGAGTGGAGAGTGAGTGTAGACGGGAGACAATTGGAGACTTGGAAGTTAAGCACTTAAGCTAACGGTGACAGCAACTACTTCTACTTTTGGTTAGTTGTTAAGGGTTCCCATTTGATTTTTGTGTTATTAAAGGTTACAATTCCCCATTTTATTTTTCACTTGGTAAGAATTCCAATGGGTTTAATGGGTTTGATACATAATTTTTAAGTTATTGACTTATTGGGCTTTTATTAAGATAAAGGAAAAAAAGGTAAGTTAAGTCAGAATTAAAATTAGGCTGGGGTGTATTTAGAACTAAATGGAGTGTACATAAAACTGTATAAAAAACTTAATTTTTTTTCTTCAAAAAACTAGGGTGGGCTACAGCCCACCCTAGCCAGGCCTATTTCCGCCCCTGATTATGAATGTCTTTAGGGTTTATTCAAACCGTTCGGCAAGGTGAGGGACATTTACTTATCAGCAGAAAAGATTAACAGGAGGAGTAGGTTCGCATTTGTGAGATTTGGGTCCTTAGAAGAAACTTCAAAGGTGGCTGCGTCCACCAATGGAATGCACGTGTATAGCTGGCCCATAACGACGAAAGTAGCGGCTCAAGGTTGTAAGAACAGAAGATTTGTTTTGTTTTCCTTTGTTTTGGGTGTAGTTGTTTTGTTTGGTGCTTGTGGTTTCTGGTGGGTCAGCTGTTGTTTTCTTTAGTTGGTGTGTTTGTGGTGTTTTTCTGTGTTTTGTGTTTTCTGGTTTGTGTGGTGTTTTTCTGGGTGGCTTGGCCTCCTTGGGTTGTTTTGTTTTCGATGCTGGTAGGTTGTTTGTCGTAGGTCTGTTGTTCGTCGTAAGTCTTTTGTTTGGGGGCCGGGGGCTCATGTTTTGTTTGTATCTTGTCAGCTTGGCTGTTTTTGAATAAATTTTGCTGTTAAAAAAAAAAAAAAAAATGTAGCCATATATTCAAATATGTGAGTTGTGATGAAGTTGAACCAAGGGTCACTTTGTTTTCACTTATTCCTTTTTGTTCTTTTCCACAAATACATGCCTAATAGACCCACATCTTAGGACACCCTTGTACTGATCATGTGTACAGATGACAACATCCCATTGCATTCATCTCTTAATCTAAAGGAATAGATTAAGGGAAGGGCTGATTGCATCGTTGGAAATTAAGTTAGTAGTAGATTTTTCTAACGGAATACATTTTTAAAGAAGTTGTGATATCTAGAGTCAAGGGAAGCATTTCGATCAAAGCATTGGTTATGGTCCACTAAGTTTAGACAAAAAATGGAGATTTGTCTAGTGGTTTTGTCATTAAACAGGCATACCCCTTACTAGTGCTCTTCATGTTCTTTCAAGTTGCAGTACAATCTAGAGAGTGATTAGCATGCCTAACATTTTATTTTATTTTATTTTTAATGTGCATGCCTAAACTTTTCTTTTTGGACCTATATCACATTTAGACTTCCATTTGTACGGATTTCAAAACCTTTTATTTATTTTGTGGCTTTGAAAATTTTTAAAATATTATAACATGTAGACACCCCACATTTTTGTAAAGATATCCTTTCTAAAGTTTTTTAATACTATAAATTAATAAATAATAAAAAAAAATAGAAGAAAAATGGAAGATTTAAAGATTTAAGAGGAAAACCATAATCAAACACTCTTATAATCAATACAATTTTTTTTTTTTTTTTATTCTGTGCAGATTTTCAATAAATATTTGAGTAATTGGCACACTACACCCCCCTCGAGTATATCCGAATTCGCATGTTACCCCTTGAATTAATTTTTTAGCCATTAAACTAGTAAAATTGGACGGAATGCTTACGAACCCTAATTCTGTTGTCATGCATGGCAAATTGCACTAAGTTCCCCTTCTTATATACATAATTGTATTAAACCGGAAAAAATATAATAATATAACCTAATACCCCTCTGAGCAAATTTAAAATACAAATCAATTTTTAAAAATAAAAATTTAAAATTTAAAATTGAAATAAAAATTTACTTTTATAACCCTAGTAAAAAACCAAAAAAGTAATATTTTATTTGTAAAAGACAATATTTTGGACACTTTTAACCTCCAGTAACTTTACCAATTTAAATTGACCAATACAAAATTGACATGTGTTATAAAAATTGTTTAAAAAATATATTTAAAAGGTATTTATTTATTTTTTAAAACGGAAATCCATTAAAAATGATAAATCAATTTAAAAAATGAAAAAACAATATAAATTTCAAATTGATCTCCATAAACAAAATCCATTGAAAAACCTATAAATGTATAAAAACTCTTCAAATAACATAAAATATAATAATTTTATAAAAAAATATTTTTATGATTCCCAGAATTTTATTTTGGGGAATATTCCCAAAAAAAAAATTAAGAACCAAAAAAAAAACCTGGCTCCAAATCTTTTTTTTTTTTTTCAAATAAATCGCATCAATTGTACAAGAAATGCCATTAATACAAACAACAACAACATTGAATCATTTACTAAAAAATAAATTATGCCTACAATCCCTTATCTGCCTCAAAGAAGAAAAACCCAGATGAGGCAAAGTAACTTTACACAGAAATAATGCCTAAAATCGAAGTTGAAAATCAAGCAGCAGAAGTGAGCATCAGTAGGTGACAAAATTTGAAACCCAGAACAAGCCATCACCACCACCACCACATTATTGCCAACAACACTCTCATCTTCATCGCAGCCTCACTAGTTCCAAATCTCGTCCAAGCCTGATTTTCAACTTCGATTTCAACTTTCAACTTCGTTTTCAAGTTTCAACCCCAAATTTCATCTTCGTTTCCCTAATCCAATAATCACATAAATTTTTGAAAAAAAAAAAAAAAAATTAATTAATTATAAAAAAAAAATTCAATCGGGAAAAATGGAGCAACACCAGAGTAGATCAAAAAAACCCAAAAGCCCATGGAAATACATCGAAGATGGTGATGATGATGGAGAGAAGCTTGATTAGGTTGATGGTTGACTCCTCTTAAAGGAAGAGATGGATGAGAGAGAGAGAGAGAGAGAGAGAGAGAGGTATTCGCAAGACAAATTTGAGAGAGTGAGGGGGATTCAAAAGCTAGGGTTTCTGGTGTGGTTTCGATTAGCAAAGAGGGATTCGAGAGGTATTAGAGGGGGAGAGAGAGAGAGGGAGATGAATCGAGGAGAGAGAGGCGGTGAGAGTGAGGGAGAGAGAAAGAGATTAAAGTTAGGTGATGAAGAATTGTCGTGGGTAGAGAGAAGAAGAATTGAAGAAGATGATGATGATGATGTTGATAATAGAATATATAAATTTATTTTATATTTATTTTTACTTTATATATTTATTTTTTTTAAATCTATTATATATATTATTAAATTTGTTTTTTAATTTTTAATTAAGGGTAAAATGGTCTTTTCAATGGGATCAGCAAATATAGTTTTTAATTTTATTAGATGGACGATCTGGATCTCCACCAAATCCAAATTTTAAATTTTAATTTATTTAATAATAATAATAATAATAATTTATTATTTTTAATTACATATTTGTTGGGAATTACAAATTTGGTGCCAATTACTCTTTTTTTTAATAGGTTTTTGTTTTTATTTTTTCTTGTTATTTCTATTTTGTTAATATGATATTTTATTTTAAGTAATTTGTTGAATTTTGTTTGTTATTTATTTGATCTTTTTCTTTTTTGAATAGATTTTTGAATTTTCTTCATTGTTTATTTCTATTTTTTTTTAATATTGTTATCTTTAAATCAAAAAATATTTAATATTACACGATGTTTAGAATGGACAAAGATATCTTCCTTAGATTATGCAATGATTTGGAAACTAGCTATGGATTAAGGGGTTTAGGGAGGATGAATGCTATTGAGATTTTTGGGAATTTTTTTTACATATTTTGGGACATGATGTTAGAAACCGATTAGTACAAGAATGGTTCCAGACTTCTAGCATTCTGATGAGACAATGAGTAGGTATTTTGGTCAAGTATTGGATGTTGTATGTTGCATGACTATGTATATGATAAAACCACAAGATTTTGCCTTTAGAGACATCTCTGAAGAAATATTGACAGATTCTAAATATATGCCTCACTTTATCCCCCGAAGATCAAATACCATACATTGGTAGGAAAGGGATACTAACTCAAAATGTAATGGCATCGTGTGATTTTAATATGTAATTTATATTTGCAGTCGTAGGATTGGAAGACACCGCTCATGATTCTAGAATATTCCAAAAAACTATATGGGATCTTGCTTTGAATTTCCCTAAACCTCCTAAAGGTGTAATATTTCATATTTTTTTATTATTATTATCTTTTTCTAATAAATTAAATCCCACCTTTTTCATCCTAACACATGTGGCATTTGAAATGTCAAATGGTGAGTGGATACACATGGCAGGTGAGATAAAACATCATTAATGTGTATCCACTGGCAATTTGACACCTTACATGTCACATGTGTTGGGATGAAAAATGTGGGATTTTAGGTGGGATATTTAGTATTATTCAAATTATTATTGTTATTATTATTATTATTATATTAGCATAACTAAAAGTTTTTTTTACAGGAAAATATTATTTAGTAGACGCGGGTTATCCACAAATAAGTGGGTATTTGAGACCATATAAAAGTAAAAGATATCACTGACGACAGGTCGTTGCAGTGTCGGTCAAAAGATGAACATTTAAGTTCTACCTCGCTAGCGCGCGAGTCACAGAGACTAGCACAGCGGCAAGTGAGGGTATCATTCCGCAGGGAGGTGGAATTCACCGACCGTTACTGGTTCTAGCTATTATTACAACACGCCGAGCGAACTCGTGTGTTGCGTTTGTGGAAAAGTAAATAATAATATAAATAAATAAATAAACTAAAATAATACATACATGGATAGGATGGAATGGAGAGATGGCATGAAATGTGATTACACTAGGGAAATGATTCAACCGTAACAATCCTCCTAATTAAGTGTTAAACTCATTTAGTCCCTCAATGTGCAAGTATATAATAGACTCGTGTCCCCTTAACTGATCTCTAATCTCTCTCGAGTCTTAGAAATCACATCCACACATATGTATGGATTCATTAAGTACCATGGGACACAAATAAGAGCCATGTATGCCGGCCTAGTGATCTCTCAACTTTCCGGTCAAATACATTGGTTATTTCGTTGGGCATGTAATGCGCAACCACGTGGGCCATACTACAGCCAATAATTCATCCACGAGGCTAACCAAATACGGAATGGCAACCAAGTGAAAGCATTAAGAATACGAGATACCCATATAACACGAATGTTATATGCTCGTGTCCCCTTAATTAATCTCTACCCTCTCTCGAGCGACATAGAGATTTTATCCATGCATAAATGCTTGGATTCATTAAGGACCGTGGGACACACACACGAGCTCTACACGCCAGCCTAGTGATCTCTCATCTTTCTGGTCAAATGTAGAGGATATCACGATGAGCATGTCAATGCGACACCACGCGATATATAACACACAACCTAAATATCATTCACAAGGTGGCTAACCGAGTGAAAGCATTAAGCAATGAAATACCCCTATAACTACACGAGCACAAGAGGAATTCAATTTGTCTTTACTCGAGATACGGATTCGGTTATCAATCTCCCTAAGATGGCAAAAAATGGGAAACAAGTTCACCTAACACTAATGTGCATCAATGCAATTGTTAAACATTAAGAACATTCAAATGAATCAAGGGTTCTCCTCTTGACTTGGGAATTTTCCCTAAATCAATTCATCACCCTTTCCGGCCAAGGATGAGCGAATGTGTCTTAAAAAGACCCATTAAGTACAAGGATGTGAACCAAAGCCAACTTAGCAACTAAATGCATAAACTAGCCTTTTCTACTCTTTGGGGATAAAATCCCTAACACTCAAATCATTCAATAAATGATATTTTGGTCATCCACTAACATACAAACAATCATGGGAAGTTAAATTACACTATTCCTAATTTAATTTACTCTACTCCTAATTCCCATTCAAGCATACATGTCAATTTCTAACCTCCACAAACATGAATTTCACAATAAGAGATTAAATATACATAAATCAAAGAGCAAAACAAAACCCAACAAATTTATGAACAAAATACATATATATAGCACATGTGAGGGTTTACAATATTCCCCAAATTGGGGTTACACATCAAAGAAACGAAAATTACAAAGAAATGAGTAAATAAAAGCAAACCCTTGAAGACAAGCCTCCAAAGATGCTCCATATCTTTGCTAGCTCGAAATTGCTCCTAATTCCTTGAAATTTCGTCTAAAATGGATGGAGGAAGTGAAAATGGGGGTAGTGGAGATGTTTGGGAAGCTCCCATGGAGGAAGAACCTCCATGGGAGCATGGGTCTCTCCTTTATTGGGTGAAGAAGGTGGAGAAGATGAAGAAGATGGCAGAAATTTGGTGTGGGGCGTGAAAGAGGAGAAGAGAAAGAGATGGAGAGTTTAGGGATTTAGTGATCTTTCTTTAGAAGAGAGAGAATAGGGGATATTTATAGTGGGGATAGTTAGGGTACAAGAATAGGGGTGAAAAGACATGAATACCCCTCAAGAAAATCCCTAAAAAAAACAAAATCTCGTGCAGGTCGTAATATGGGTCGTAGTACGCTTTAACGTCCTGTTTGACGAAATGTTTCTGCCAACTTTCGCGGTACAGAACGTGATACGCAATTTGGTCTAACGCAGTACGCTTCGACAAAATCTGGAAAATTTCAACACCAATTTCTTTCGTCCTTTCGCGCTGCGTTTTGGCCCGGAAACACCTCAATATCGCGCGTAGACTTCCCAAAACAAAATGAACCTACACAAGGCTCACAAAAACATATTATATTCACAAAAAATGCTTGAAAACGAAATCAAACGACAGGAAATGGGGACCTCAAAAGGTGTATAAATCGTTCCGATCAATCACATTCTAAATTTTCGTCGAGACAGGCAACCAACAGGTCCTCAAGAAGTGTTCAATTAAGCACACTCTTCTCTCCGAAGCGTTATTGAACGCACTTTTGGGGTATGGAAGAAAAAGTGGAAAATTTTAAAAACCATGCCTAATTTTTTATTTAACAAACAAGTGAAAATAGTCATTGCAACCATGGCACTACATAATTACATAAAAAGACATGCTCAACGTGATCGTCATTTTGAGGAGAGCAAGAATTATCAGGATGAGGAGACACAGGGCCAGCCCATAAGCCTAGTAGACCCAGCCTTTTGTTGGAGCCCCTGATTGGCCCAATCAACTTCTTCATATTTTGTAAAATTTGGGGCCTCCACATCCAATCTATTTGGGGTCTCAGGACCCGATCTATTTAAGTGTAAATAGACCCTATCTCAAACATTTATTTTATTCTTCACCTCAGGCCTAACAAGTCAATTTAGCAGATTATATCAGACTTGTTGCTATTACTTGCTAACCTTTACTTATTACTGTTGTTGACTTGTTGCTTCATTGAATCTGTCATCTGTGCTTGTAATTTGTAAAGCATTCTCTACTTCTTTGAATCCCTTCTTGGCTTCTTCTTCAAACACTTAATCGCCGCCCTCTGCCCCTCTCTACGACACTTCGTCTTCGATTTACTTCACAAGTTCCTTTTTTTTTTTTTTTTTACTAGTTTGGATGAGAATGATAATGCACATATATTGATGATTTGAATAAGAACGTAGATGACTTGAACTATAAATTTTTTTTGTTTTAATTTATGTGGATTACATTGTATTTGGTAAATGAAAAATTATTATTTAATTTTTTTTTATGTTAATGATAATAATTTTATATAAGGCCCCGATTTTTGTTAATATCATAAAATTGATCGGGCCCCAAAATATCTGGAGACGGCCCTGGGGAGACATAAGAGGAAATGGACACCGACGAAGAAAGTCTTGAGACCAACGGTCCTGGAGCCCAAGAAATTGAAGTATTAAGAAATCAGTTAACCACTAGTTTAATGGGAGATTGATGTTTATCATTTTGTAATACAATACTTTGTTATGTTTTTATTTTACTTTTTATATACTGAGTTTGAAAAATTAAAACTGTGTAAAAAAATTAAAAGGGAATATGTGAAGAAAGAAAAAAGAAAAAAAAAAAACTGGAAGAAAAAGGAAGAGAGAGAAAAAAAAGCTGGAAAAAATACAAGTAAAAAAAGAAGTAGTAAAAGAAATACTTGAATAATACATTATGTTTTAACAACCATGTCCATTTTAGTCATTTTCCATAATCAATTAAAGTTTACCAAACACTTTTTCCTTACTTTTTTCTTAAGTTGATTATTTATAAAGCTAATTACCAAACACCTACAACTTATCTTTAAAGCTGATTATATCTCAAGTTAAGCTAAAAACGGATTATTTCTTAAACAAAGCAATCCCAAACATAGCTTAAGTTTTCGTGATCATAGTCATTGGTTTCGTTTTTTTGATTCAAATAAACCATTGGTTCCGAAGATTAACATAATTGGTAGTGCTTGTGGACCCTTGCCATTCATAACACTTTTTATAGCACAATGTTTACTGTATGGACTCATGATGTTATAATTACTATAATCATCTTAATTAGTATGATGATACTTGAATAAGTACATGTCGTGTTTGTATTTAGGCTTTAAGGCTTGGTTATGTACTTATATGTCTTGATTCACAAATGGTGCAGGAATTTGGATTTCAAGTAGTCAAGAAGACATGATCTTCTGTGGGATATTTGATGGGCATGGTCCATGGGGACATTTTGTGGCGAAAAAGGTCCGCGAATCGTTGCACCTTCTTCCTTGTGTAATTGGCAGGAGGCTCTTGCTCAGACTTCTCTTCTCCCAGATATTGATTTGGATTCAGATAAAAAGCATCAAAGATTCAATATATGGAAGCATTCTTATGTGAAGGCATGTGCTGCTGTTGATCAAGGGCTCCAGCAGTATCGAAAAATCGCGGAACAACTGCATTGACCATTGTCAGATAACACAACATCTCCAATGTAAATGTTCGGTCTTTAACATTCGTTCAGACCTGATTTTCTCATCAGTCGGATGCATTCAATGGCGATTTTTGTTTTACTTTTGTCAAATTTCTATGGACTTATGAATTCTACGGTACCTCTAGCATGTTCACACTGTTATAACCCCAAAATAGTAATGAAAACGAGCAAGGAAATCGCTCCTTCGTTGCTTACCGTTTCCTGATATATATATATATATATATATATATATATAGAAAGTGTATCTCAGTCAATGTAGTTGATTAGAAAATCGTTCATTTCGAGCGCATATTCTATTCTTTTTCGTTCTTACATCTTTATAAATTGATCAGCAATAAGGTACGCTACACGTATAAAACTTTGCAATTGTTACTACTAAATGCAATATAAAACTTCATTGGAGAGGAAGTTGAAATCTTCAAGTCTCCTAAATGAATGTACAGCTTCCATTTATGTACACAAAGCAAACATCAAAAGCCAATGTGGCATCTGACATTGTGAGTGCTGTCAATTGTTGTTTAGTTTAGTTAGTGATACGTTTGTTGCTCTCTCTATGAACTACTTAATGAAAATCTGTACAATTGCAACTACTTCAACTTGTGCAACCATTTTCTCGGTTTTCCTTTGGTCATGCAGCCCAAAACTGAAACAAAACTGTGAAGGTTGAAGGACTTTTGTGTGAAGTCTAAAGCAGGTGTTACATACTTGGTGAAATACTTGAGGACATGCATAAACTCGCTCTTGTTAAACACCGGTCTTAAATATTCGTGACCATGAATTCTAAAGGGAAGGAAATAAGATGTCCTCTTATAGACTTCAATCTCTCCATTGTGTCTGTTACCTTAGTTTCTCCATTCTCTTAGGTTTCTAGTTTCTCAGAGGCAATTCCTAAATCAATCGTGTTGTGCTAGAGTTTCTCCTTCCTCTGGTTCGTGCTTTGTCTGAGAGCTGCCCTGAATTTTTACGAGAAATCTGTAAGAGAGAATTGTACGAGGAAGAACGAAGGGAAGACAATCATGGTAGAATTTCGTACCTGGAGTGTATAAGTTCACTGGGGATGCAATCAAAGACATCTTGGTAAATTATGGTGTTTTGCTGTCAAATTAAACCAGTGATTGTATAATAGAGACCTTCATTCATGATCTTCAATCTACTAGTACTAACCTCTCTTGCATGAAGGCCAAGATGCTCTGACCACACAGAGCACTGAAGAGTATATGAAAATTTTCCAGCCTTCCAAGGCTCTCCATTCATCGAAACGATTCTATAAATTCCTTGTCTTCGATAAGTACTCCAATCCGAAACAATAACAACATATTTAGAAAAGAACAAGTATCTTTGTATAAACTGATACAATATCATAGATCATCTTCAAGTATCTTGGTATTATTGAAATGGTTACCTCAGAGTCCCTCGATCCAAGCAAACTCCTATCATTGATATTGGATGATCCGATGAAGGCAGCACAGTCATCAATTATCATCACTTTGCTGTGCACATACACCTATATGAAAATTGATAGCATAAATGATTGGATAAATTGTGTTACGGCGCAAAGCTGGACAATAACTACTCGAGCTATATTATGTGAACAAAACCATCTTACAACTGAAAATGGTGGCATGTAATTTAAGTGATACTTGACTTGTGGCCACAGGACCACCATTACAAAGTCTGCCATAAGATCTCAAACAGCTAAAGGTAATGAAGTCTTGTGTTTTCGGTCCCAGCAACATGTTGAGGTTATGCAATATTGAAGTTTTCTCTCTGGAAATTGTCCGGTATTGCCAATGCATTAAGGCTCTAACAGTTGCTACGCCACCATCATTAGGGGTGGGCATGGAACTGTTCGGTTCAGTTTTGGCCAAAACCGTATTGAACTGACATATATTCGATTTTTGAAAATGTGAATCGGTTTGAACCGTTTTGAACCTAAAAACCGAATTGAACCGAACACCTTTATCTCAGTTCGGTTCACAGCAAATGCACACATCTTCATAGCTGCAATGCTGTAGGGCTACGGTGAGAGATACACAACTTTCTGGAGGGCAGAAGCAAAGAATTGCGATAGCGAGAGCTATATTGAAGAATCTGAAAATCCTATTGCTTGATGAAGCAACAAGTGCATTGGACGCTGAGTCAGAACGTATTGTACAGGATGCATTAGACACTGTCATGGTTAACAGGACAACTGTGATTGTTGCTCATTGCCTTGCAACCATATGAAATGCAGACGTAATTGCTGTAGTGAAGAACGGCGTGATTGAACTTATCTAATTTCAGACAAATCTGACACGGATGCTAAAAAGTCCAATCATCTCATTAAATGGGACACAGTTTGCTTGCCAAAAAAAAGAGGTGGTTTGGGAATCAAGAGAATGAAGGGTCTGAATCAGGCTTTGCTTGCCAAGAGTGGGCGGCGGTTGCTTCATCATGACAATGGCATCTGGTGCAATTTGCTACAGCACAAATACCTCAATAATAAGACTATGATTGATCCTGAGCTTAGCAAGGGGGTGGTGTGCTCTAGTACTTGGAGAGGTATTTGTTTTTGGGGCCAAGTTACTTTCTAAAGGGCTGAAGTGGAGAATTGGTGATGGCCTCCAGGTTTGGTTTTGGAAGGATAGCTGGGTGCCAAATACTGGGATATTAAGGGACTATGCCACTATTTCCCTCTCTGAGGTTTCTTTGTCTCAAACTGTTAGCTCTTATTTATGTAATGGTGATTGGATTTTGCCGCAACTTGCTGGTGTTCTTCCATGGAATATTGTTCATAGAATTGCTAGCATATATGTGGGTGGGAGTCAAAGTGGGCTTGACAAGTGTATCTGGGATTGGTCTCAAGGTGGTGTCTTCTCTGTTAAGACTGCCTATGATGGTTATTTGGATGCTGAGAATTTTCCTGTTTGGCAGTGGAACTTTGTTTGGAAGCTTAAGCTTCCCATTCGTGTCCAACATTTCCTTTGGGTTCTTCTCCATGGTAGGATTCTTACGAATGAGCACAGGTGTGTGCGTGGTATGGGCGTAGATGCCTCCTGTCCTAGATGCCAAAGTGGTATTGAGAATATTGATCATTTGTTGAGAGGGTGCAGGGACTCTATTATGGTGTGGGAAGATGTTGCTAAGGGCAGTTCTTATTCTCCTTCTATGCTCGGAAATATAGACACTTGGATGAGTGTGAATTTGCATAACAATGAGCTGGTGAATGGTAATGTGCCTAGATTTCTCCATTTTGCTGTTGTGCTTTGGTTTTTATGGAAGTGGAGATGTAGCAAAGCTTTTGATGCTGAATTTGTGATCCCTCAATCTCCTCATCATCTTATTATTAATAAATTTTGCAAGGATTGGGTGGAAGCTAATGTTACTAGTAACACTAAGACTACCCGTGTCATCTCAGTTGCTTGGGAACCCCCTAGTGAAGGGTTTGTGAAATTGAATGTGGATGGTGGGTGCACTGGAGATTTGGGTTCCATCACTGCTGGAGGTGTGCTGAGGGATCACTCCAAAAACTGGTTAGGAGGGTTTGTGTTGAGTAAAGGCATTGGGAGTGCTCTTGAAGCTGAAGTTTGGGGTCTCTTTGAAGGGCTTAAAATGGCCTGGATAAAGGGTTTTCGTAAAGTGGTTGTGGAAATGGATTCAATGTCTGTCATCCAACTTATTGCCAAGCCTACCAATATAAACCACCCCTTATTTGGTATTATCCAGAGTTGTAAGTTGCTGCTTGCTGGTGAATGGGATTGCTGTGTGAATCATGTTTTTAGGGAAAGCAATATGCTGGCTGATGGTATGGCAAAAATGGGGGCTGCTATGGAGCTTGGCATTCGCTATTTTGAAGACCCCCCCTTTGTATTGCTGGCATTCTTGCCTCTGACGCTAGAGGCTCTGCCTCTGTTAGAAATGTCTTTTTTTAATTTGCTTTGTTTTGTTGTTTTGCTGGGCTAGTTGCCTTCCTCAGTACCAAAAAAAAGAACGGCGTGATTACTGAGGAAGGAAGACATGATGTTCTCATGATTCATGAACATAAATGATGGTGCTTATGCGTCCCTGGTGGCGCTTCATACCAATTCTTCGTAATTAGGACTAATTAGAAGAAGAAGATATTTTGGTAAAAAAAAAAAAAAAAGCTGGACAATCTCTGCTATGCTATGCAGCTGATTTGAGTGTTTTGGTCCATTGGATGTAACAAACGGATTAAATTCTTTATGATATCTGCTAAAATCAGCAGTGAAGTAGTTTGGTGCTAAATATAAATGTTCTGTTGTTGTTGTAAATACAAATATATTTGGTCTGCTTTGCCGATGACATCCTCTTTCTTCTCAAAGAAGCTGGCTTTCTTTTTGAAAACTCTCCACAGTCCAAGGTCTTTGATTTTTTTTTCTTTAAGATTATATAGCAAGATTGTTATAATGTGTATGTATTTTTGTAAACGGAGTATATGTAAATGATTTTAACAGGTTCCAGGTATTGAAATGGATACAAATTATTTATATATATACAAATGGATACAAATAAAATATATACAAGTACATCAGAATTAGGCCTGCAGTTGCTGTAATAATCAGCAGCTTTGCCTTAATATTCCAACATGCAACAATACCAAGTAATTAAAAACACACTTAAACTTTATAACTGAAGTAAGATATTGATGGTCTTTGGGGCAGAGACAGCTTAATTAATTAAGCCTTGTGAGGTATAAGACGGACGGGAAGACCTTTCGCTGGAATGGGAAATGGGTCCACAATGATTTTCTCGTTGGCTAACAGTTTCTCCCAGTTGAATCTCTTGATCACATTATGCATGAATACAAGTATCACTAGACGTGCGTACTCCTTTCCAGGACACATTCTAGACCCTCCTCCGAAAGGAACAAATGTGTAAGGAACCGGTCCTGTCCCTTCAAATCTGGTAGGATCAAATTTTTCAGGCTCAGGGAAGCATTCAGGATTCCTGTGTGTTGAATGTGTGCTCCAGTATAACTACAAAATTCAAAAAACACAAACATATATGCATTAATTCAATTAACAAGAAAATTAACTGCCTATATATATATATATATATATATCTGCAGTTTCTGACCTTCCAACCCTTGGGAATGGAGAATCCGGAAAAGACGAAGTCGTTAATGGCTTCTCTAAAAGCACCTTGAACAGGAGGAGCAAGTCTCATGACTTCACATGCAACATTCCATGAGTACTTCATTTTCTGAATGTCATCCCAGTTCAGCAACTCTCCAGGCTTTTTCGATTTCGCAATCTCCATTTGTTCTGTAATTTAATTAATTATATATCAATAACATCAGTTCACCACAGCGTCTTGAATATGTCAAAGGGAAACAATATTATAGACAGTACTGTATTTTTGTCTTTGGAATATTATTGTTTACATTTACTTGGTGAACCGGTGGTTTTATTAATACACTATTTCTCTTGGGAAAGTTCGGATGGACCCAATTGATATATTATTGTCACTATGCAAACTTAGGGCGCGTTTGATATTATTTTTAAAATGATGTTTTTGAAAAATATTTTTAAAAATAAAAATCATGTTTTAAAAATGATGATTTTAAAAATGAAAACGTGTTTGGTAGTGTTTTCTAAAAGTAGTTTTCAAAAACGGAAAATAATGTAAATGTGTTTGGTAATGTTTTTGAAATGGATAAAATAAGGAGGGAAAAGTTGGGAAAAGTTGTGGTTTGTTTTAAAAAATTGTTTTTAACTTTTAAAAAGTTTTTTTTTTTTTTTTTTCAAAAACAATTTTACAAAATGATTGACCAAACAACTTTAAAGTTGTTTTTTGTTTTTGTTTTTTCAAAAAAAAAAAAAAAAAAAAAAAAAAAAAAAAAAAAAACTGTTTTTAAAAATGAAACCAAACACCACCTTAGTTTTCATAATTTATTGCAATCTATTTTTCAACTGCCTTGTATATATCATATATATCTTTATTTCTGAGAACTACATATGGTAGCTAGGGTACAATTAATTAATATTTGTCGACAAATAAAAAAATAGAGAGAGACATATGCATGATAAAGAATTAGTAGAAACAAGAAAAAAAATATATTGGTTTGATTTGTTTTGTTTTTAACAAAAAAATTTACTGCCCATTAATTGAATTAGTTTTCTGGATTTATAGAGAAGGAAAAAAAAAAAGAATTACCCTTTAAGACTAGATTGTAGATGTGAGGAAGCTCAGAGAGAAATTTGATAATGAAAGTAATGGCAGAGCTTGCAGTGTCATGTCCAGCGACCAACAAACCTAGAATTTTATCAGCTATATCAAGGTCAGTCATGTGTTGTCCATTGTCATCGGTTGCTACTAACATATGTGACAGTATATCGTGATTATCATCATGAGTTGGTTTGTTGGCTAGATCGATCTTTCTTTGTTCGATTATGGCGAGCAACTCCTTTCTGATCTGATTGGAAGCCTTGATACCTTTGTTGAATGAAGTTCCAGGAAGATTAATAGGAATGGAAATGATTCCAGAAGTCACATAGTTGAAAGGATCAGCAAACTTGGCGACATGTTTGGGGTCTTGTATGCTCAAGAACAGTTTACAAGCCACCGAAAAAGTGTATCTTTTGACGAGTGGGAAAACAGTGACTTGCTCTTTGTTTTCCCAACCGGATTGGAAGTGTTGTTGTGCAATAGAATCCATCATGTCTATGTATCTCATCAGGGCTTCAGGTTTCAGAAAGTTTGGTAGCATCTTTCTTATCTTTTTGGATTCTTCTTTGGAGGGGGTTTGTGTGGTGGAATTGAAGATCTTGTTGACGGAATTAGGCCACCAGGCCTGGACAAGCTTGTTTTCATTAGAGAACAAGAACTTGTTGGCGGTGGCTCCGCAGACAACAACGACAGGTTCAGCCAGGATGGAAGTCTTGAAGACATTGGAAGAGTACTTGGCCACGCTGTCGAAAATGAACTTCTCAGGATGACCTTTTCGGCCCGTGTTGAGAAACTGTAGGCTCTCACCGATGTACGGCAAACCCATGTTCCCCGGAGGAAGATTATTAGTATTGGTTTTCTGGAAGACAAGGTATGAGAGAGAGACTGAAACGAAGAGGGTGAAGAAAATGAGGCCACACAAGAAGGACAACTCCATTTTTTTATGATGATAGATGTAGGATGACAGATGAGTTGTTGCTGCTGGAGGAATGTATGTATGTATTATGTATATATAGGCAAGACAAATCAAGCCAAGAAAAAAAAAAGGATTTAATAAATTTAATAATATAAACGGAAAAAGGTAGGTAAAGGTAGGTATATATATATAACTGGATAAAAAAAAAAAACGGATAATTTGTATTATATTATTAAAATTGAGTAAATTAAAAAAGTATTGATACCATTGATCAAGTGACACTCGGATCATATCTTGAATTCAATTTATGGAGAAAGGTTTCGGCTGAGGTGGGAGTGCCATTCCTTGCCCATCTGAGTTGGAAGGAGAGAGTCCAGCAGTGGTTTACTTATTGCGTTTGCTGTATTCCATAAGTATTATCTGATAATCTTAATAATTTAGATGTTTCAAACTCTACTCAAAAGCCATCAATAAGTATTATATTATAATTTTAATAATTAAGATGTTTCAAATTTTACTCAAAAGGCATCATAAAAGCCAAGTGAGAAAAGTCTGAGGATTTTAATTGTTTTTAATGGGAATGTTATTTATGTATTTTTTACTATTCAAAAATATAAAATATTAGTTCTGAAAATAAGAGAAATGATTATATATCAATTGAAATATATAGAATGAAATAACATGTAAGTTGAAATATATGCATGTAAATTTCTAAATAAATTAAGTTTCCATAAATTGACAATGAAATTCATTGCCAATATCTCGGGATTATTTAATAATAATGAAATACCCTTAATGATTGAGGTCACCAAGAATTGCCAAAGTTGAATAAGGATTGTTAGTCACTAAATTTAAATTTTGAACCAAATTTAATAAAATTTGTCCTTTAGCCTCAAATAAGTTTTTGAGAAAGAATCTTTCAGCACTTTTAAACATAAAAAATGACTATTATTATATTATTATATAGAGTAAATTGCAACCAACCTCCTTGAGGTTTGATATTTGACAACCAAAAATAATTTTATCATTAATTGACAATGATCTCCCTTACTGTTAGTCAAAGCTAGTCAAATTTAACCATCGACTGGATTTGGGTGTTACAAATACCAAAATGTCCCTGAATATTTACTCAATGTTAGTAAAACTTGAGAAGAAAAAAAACAAAAGAAAAAAAAAAAAAAAACACTTGATAAAACTTGAGATCCGTAAATTACTTGATTATTTACTTTTATAATCCTAATAAAAGACGATCTGTCTTTTAAAAAAAAAATCAAAAATCAAAACCTTCTTCACTGAAAACCTCTTCATCTTCTTTCTCTAAAAAAAAAAAAAAAAAAAAAAAAAAAAAAAAAAACCAGATTCATCATCTCTAAAAGTAACCCAGATTCATCTCTCTGAACCTCTCCGTCTTATCTCCAAAGGCACAAGTTTTGTTATAGTGGTCATGTTTCATCTTGACTGAACATCTCCATCTTCTCCCTCTAAGAAAAAACAGACCTCGTTGAATCTTGTTTGGTTTGATAGAGGGATTGGCTTGGTTTTTGGATGATGTTGAATCTGGTTTGGGTTTAATGATGAAGAATCTGGTATCTGGATGATGGTGATGGTTTGGCTGGGTTTCATTTGGGTTTGAATCTGAATGATGATGATGGATTTGGGGTTGGCTTCAATTGAATCTGATGGAGTTTTTGTTTTTTCAATTATTGATTTGGGTTTGAATCTGAATGAAATCTAATGGAGATTGTGTTTTTGTTTTTAAATTTGTTTAAATTCTGTTTGGATTTCACTGCAAACTATAGGAAATCTGAGTGTGGATTCCACCATTTCCATGCCTGCAACAATTGGAAGGAAGCCATTTAACAAATTTGTGTGATTTGTTTGTTATATTTTTTAACCTTTTTTTTTTTCTCGTCTTGGTGTTTATTTGATTGAGTGTATGAAGATGTTGAATTACAAAATTTACTGATGTACGATAACGAAGAAACATAGGAAGTGATGATTTGAATGTAACTGGATTTGCTTTTTTTATTTTTTATTTTTATTATTATTATTCAAAGATATCTTGATTTTGAACTTGGGTTTCTTCAATAATTCCAACTTGTGTTTTAATGCATTCAAAGCAGCTTTTGGTACTATTATGATCAATAGATACCATAATTTTTTGCTAGGAGTTGGATAAAGTAAATATTGAAATACTGTAATTATTATGATCAAACGTTAAATCTAACGTCCGTTGACTAACGTGAAGGGAAGTCATTGTCAATTAAGTATAAAGTTGTTTTTGGTTGTCAAAGGTCAAACCTCAGGGAGGTTGGCTGCAATTTGCTCTATTATATATGATAAATGATATACGATATGATTTGATTTGATTATTTTGTAAGATTGTTATATATTATTGATTTGATTTGAATATTTTCTAAGCATTTATTAAACAATAATGTTACATTGCCCAAATTTGGTGTCCAAATGATGTGGCAACACTCTAAGGGGGTGTTTGTTTTTTTGTCTTAAGTATTAAAAGACCTTATTTTAAGTAAGTAGGATAATACCACTTAATATTTAAGACACTCTTATTTGTTTGTTTTTTATTTGAGAGTATCCCACTTAAATATCAAGTGGTTTTGATTTTACTATTCTATCCCTATTTTAACAAATCATTTGACTTTTAAGTTCTAAGATATATATATATTTTTAATGGGCTCAATGTCAAAAGCCCAAATCTTATTTATCAATTTAAGTATTTAATTTATTGAAAATAAAATAACATATTATATTATATATTATTGAAAAAAAAAAAAAAACAAGCATCTCAATTGTACCAACATCAACCCTTCGCCGCCTTTACACCAAACAATCAACCCTACGCCACTGCCGCCGTGTACCAACAACCGCCGCTATTGCTGCCGCGCGTCACCCATCACGGCTTATCTAGAAAGATTCACCGGTCACCGATCACCAAACCCCCTCAGTCAAAGCGTCGATTTGTTTGCTTAATCGCGAACGAAACTCGATTTGTTTACAGACCCGATTCGTCTTGATCCACCGTTTCTCAAGCTGTGTTGCCGCCATCGCTGTGTTCATCTGAGTCAACCTTACCTTATCGACTCCTCGTTGCTACCGATCTACTCTAGCCGGAGACTCACGCAACGAAAGCAAAGCTTTTTGACAGATGAAGCGCCGCCATTCTCCATCTCTAGATATGAAACGATGGTGCTCCATCTAACTGTTAGAGGCAAGGAGGAGGCCGTCCTGTTCAAATCTCAGGAGGCGGTGCCGGCGCCGTTGCCTCCTCCTTGGTCAATTTAGGGTTAGGTTAGTTTTAGGGTTAGGGTTAGGGTTTTTAGGAGATTGGGGATTTTTTATTGAAGGTTATTTTCGGTAATAGATTTATTGGACAAGGTTAATTGTGGAAGTAATGTGAATATGTTAATTATGACTTATTAGAAAAGTGAAAAGCCAAATTTTTTTACTTTTTTATCAGACATATAAATCTTAAAATAAGATATAAATAAAACAAACAAACAAAATTATTCATCTTAATTTAAGTTATAAGAGGTAATAAGACTTATATGAGAAAAAACAAACAGCCCCTAAGCCATTAATTTAGATTGTATTAGGTTTACATGAATTAAATGAATGGCCCAGAGTATTGTCACATCATTTGGACACTAGATTTGGACACTAAATTTGGGTAATGTAGCATTACTCTTTATCAATTAAATTGTCATTGATTTGAATATTTTCTAAACATTTATTAAATTGCCACATGACGGTTTCTGATTAAAAATGACTATTATTATTTTATTATGATGATATATGATATGATTTGATTTGATTATTTTGTAAGATTATTATATATTATTGATTTGATTTGAATATTTTATAAGCATTTTTAAATTGCCAAATTGTTATAAATTATTGATTTGAATATTTTATAAACATTTATTAAATTACCACATGGCGGTTTCGGGTTAAAAAAATGCTATATCCACATATTAAGGCATTATATATATGATATATGATTAGCTAATTCTAGTAAATTAAACATTAATTAAAACCTAATCACATTGATTAATTGAAGAAAATTTAGAACTGGTCTTAGGCTAGGGCTTATTATAAATACTCCTATAAAATTAAGGAATTATTAATGATTAACTAGTTCTAACAAAATTAAACATTAATTAAAACCAAGTCACATTGATTAATTGAAGAAAATTAAGAACTTGCAGTTGCGTTGGAGTCTCCAGCACCATTGGAGAACCACTTCTGATTTGTGGAGGAGATCACACATCTCAACAATTTTGAGAGGTTATTTGTGTAATTATTAATGGATAATTAAGTTGCGTATATTGTTGAGTTGTGAAGTCTTAATTCTATTATGTTTAGGATTGATTCTCTATTCTACTTAGAGGCGGGGGTGTTTTATTTTTTTATTTAGAAGAGGATTCCAATTAGTCTTAGGTTGGGGCTTATTATAAATACTCCTATAAAATTAAGGCATTATTAATAACTAGGGTGTCAACCTGTGCGATGCACATGCTTTGTTAAAAGAAGACAAAAACTATTTAAAATTTACCTTTATTTTTCTCAATTAGACCTTTTCAATTAAATTTTGTCCTACTTTCTTATTTCATAATATAATCTAACTATTTAGATTGCTATTTAGTTCAATTTGGGATAATTTATAAATTCCATTCACCATTCACCATTCAATTTTTGTGCCAAGTGTACTCAGTGGTTTTTTAGATTCCATAAGTATTACCTGATAATCTTAAGAACATCTCTAATGCTAATATGGGTTGTGAAAAAATTAGATGCCATGTAGGATGGACATCCATTTTGTTAAAAAAATCCATCTCCAATGCAATCTCTAGTACAACTTCAAGCTGAGGTGGCAACTTTTTTTTTAGAGGTTGTCAACATGACTCTCTGATTTCAGACGGTCTGTTGGACGGCCATCTTGTTGGCTCAGTCAGCAACCACTCGTCTTTTACCTTATTTTATTCAACAATTCTAAAGTATATTTAATGAGACCAATAATAAATTGACACGTCATTAAAAACATATATTTTACAAGTTAAGCATTGGAGATCACTTTTTTATTTGGATGTCTATCAAGTTTAGTTACATACCACATATGAAGCAATTGGCTTGACAATGTTAACATATCACCATTTTTTTCAAATGTAAGCCACATTACCATTGGAGATGCTCTAATAATTTAGATGTTTCAAATTCTACTCAAAAGCCATCAATAAGTATTGTATTATAATTTTAATAATTGAGATGTTTCAAATTTTACTCAAAAGTAGGCATCATAAAAGCCAAGTGAGAAAAGTCGGAGGATTTTAATTGTTTTTAGTGGGAATGTTATTTATGCATTTTTGACTATTGAAAAATATAAAATATTAGTTCTGAAAATAAGAGAAATGATTACATATCAATTGAAATATATAGAAAAAAAATAACATGTAAGTTGAAATATATGCATGTAAATTTCTAAATAAATTAAGTTTCCTGATAAATTCATTGCCAATATCTCGGGATTATTTAATAACAATGAAATACCCTTGATGATTGAGGTCACCAAGAATTGCCAAAGTTTAATAAGGATTATTAGTCACTAAATTTAAATTTGAGTAATGCTAGATGACCCAAAAAAGTGACTCAAATTTTGGACCAAAACCTCTGTGGCAACATCACATGAGATTTTTGGGTAGAGTGACGTGGACCCATGTTATGTATGATGTTGCCATATAGGCTTGGGTTCAAAATTGGGGTCACTTTTTTGGATCCTCTAGCATTATTGTTTAAATTTTGAACCAAATTTCAATAAAATTTGTCCTTTAACCTCAAATAAGTTTTTGAGAAAGAATTTGTCAGCACTTTCGAACTCTACATCTACACGACTTTAGTAGAAAATGAAAAAAAAAAAAAAAAAAACTATTATTATATTATTATATATATGATATATGATATACGATATGATTTGATTTGATTATTTTGTAAGATTATTATAAATTATTGATTTGATTTGAATATTTTCTAAGCATTTATTAAATTGTCATTGATTTGAATATTTTCTAAACATTTATTAAATTACCACATGATGGTTTTTGATTAAAAAAGGTTATTATTATTTTACCATATATGATATGATTTGATTTCATTATTTTGTAAGATTATTATATATTATTAATTTGATTTGAATATTTTCTAAGCTTTTTTTAAATTGCCAAGATTGTTATACGTTATTGATTTGAATATTTTATAAACATTTATTAAATTGCCACATGGCAGTTTCTGGTAAAAAAAAAAAGGCTATTATTATTATTGTGTCCTCCCAAGAATTTGGTTCATATTCTGTGACCAAACAAAATTAGAGAACTATCAGCATCAAATCAATCTTTCCAACTCTTCCAAGAAGGAAACAACTAAAATGTTGACAGATTCCATACATAAAGTGTATTACAACGATACATATACTTCTTAGAGCATCCACAATAGTTGAGACCCAAACATAAGACCCATTTGTGCCACATCATCAAAAATGGGTCTTGCCATTTGGATCCACTTTATTTGGATCTCATTTTCCCACAACAGAACTAAATTGGAAAAGTAAAAGTGGATCCACTTTTTAAACTTTTTTCCAAACAATCATTACTCTTCTTTAAAATATTATATATATATATATATATATATATATATATATATATATATATATATTCAATAATTATTTAACAAATTATGATTAATTTAAAATAATTTTTTCACAACCGAATTACATCAACAATAAAAATAAATATTTAAAACAAAATATTGTATAAGATTAGACATGGCGCCGGTTTCAGTTCGGTTCAGTTCGGTTGGGTTTCGGTCCGGTTTCGGTTCCCCAGTTCCAAACCTTCAAAACCGATTCTGATTCCTGTTTTAAAGGTTCGATTTTGGTTCCGATGGTTCGGTTTTGGTTTCGGTTTCGGTTCCAGTCTGGTTTCGGTTTCGGTTTCGGTCTAGTTCAGAAGGTTCGGGTCTAGCTGTTCCGACCATTCGGTTTCGATGGTTCAGTTCCGGTTTCGGTTTCGATTCCAGTTTCGGTTTTGAAGGTTTGGTTTCGGTTCCAAACCTTCAAAAAATTAATGTTTTCATATTTTCATTCAAATTATTTTAATTTTATTGAAATAAAATTTTATAATTGAAATTAAATTTATTTATATTTTTTTCATTATATATATAATTATTGAAGTTAATAATAATATATTTAAATTTAAATAATTGAAGTATATATATATTAAATTTATTTATATTTTTTCATTATATATAATTATTAAAATCAATAGTTATATATTTTAATTTTAATTTTATATTTATATATATATATATATAAATATATAAGCCCAACCCAATGATTGGGAGGTGTTGGGAACCCAACCCAATTATTGGGCAAGACCCAAATTGAGTTCCAAATGGGTCTACTTGGGTGGAGCTCACTTTTGGGTCCCTTTTTTTGTATCTCTTTTTTCACCATTGTGGAAGAATTGGATGGGTTTCAAAATGGGTTTCACCATTTGTGATGTTAAGTGAACTTTGCGTACTGGTAAATGAGTGTCGTTGAATCTATAAAAGTCACCTTGGATTATAATAGTCTTTTCCCGGCCAAATACTAGGAGGGCAATTGTGTCGTAACATCCAAAGCATAAGTCTAATCCTCTAATGAAGCATATACGGTTATCAATAATGACAAGTTTTTCATGATGTGACCCCCATCATGTAACCAGAATAATCAGTGAATCACAAGCAAGAAACCTAACTAAAAGGGAGATCCTTCATTCATTTGAAATTGCATTAATAAATTTACCATAAATAAACACCAGTTGCCAAATGGTCAGGATAGCGTAGTACTTTGACATTCTCATGAATTCTCCAGATTCATACTGTACAGACTATTGATTTTTAAAGCAAGAGCAACGTCCATGTAGAGAAGAATGTTAATCTGCATGGGAACAACTTAATGTTAAAAAATAGATTATATTTTATACAATGATATTGATTCTGAATTTACGGAATGAAGAAGAATAGTGTTGATGTGCACCTGAACACCTTGCTTGGCTTTTGATTAACAATGCATCAAGCCGAGAAGAAGAATGGTTTTCGAAAGGACGTCTCAGATATATATAGCCCCGGGCAAAGCCACCATCCAGTAATAAATTTCTGCATGTCATTGTTCAAAGCATTATGTATTTGCATAAGAAGAATCGAACTTCTGATTTTGCATCCTCTATTGAAGACGCGATTGCTTTGAAAGCTGCTTGACCCTCTATAAACCAATGAGCTTGACTCCTATCTTGGAGGAGCGAAAGAACCAAAACGATGAGGATGACACCACCCCTCAAGAGGTCTTAGACCAGCATCATTGATAGCAGCAACCCAGTCTTTGACTTTACCTTTACTGGTATACTTCCAAACTTTATGCTTCGATTTCCACAAGAAACCTTTTGACATTTGCAAACATTGAATACATTGTATTGTTGAAGTTTTTAGAACATAACCGAAAAGATAAAACCAGATGACCTTAAATGCGTAGTGCAAAGGATTAGATTCTTTTATTTGATTTGCTAAATTAACTTCGGATCCTCCATTTCCAATAACGGTTGGCAGAACATCAAAAACTATTATGTCTAAGAGTCTGGTGTTGAAAGGATCTTCCAACAAAGCTAAGAAACCGGGTTTCAGAACAGACCAGACCTGAAGACAGAGAAAGTGTACGAGTACAATTATAATTATAATACTGGTCAAAGCATCGGAAAGTCTCACAAATATAGTCAGCATCAGTTACAGGTTTACAGCCCTGGAGATTTTCGATAAATGCTTCACCATAACATACCTTCTTTCAACTTTGGACCATACTTTTGTGCAAATGATAATCTAGAGACATCCAAAAACTTGCAAACCAGCAATTCACAAATGCTTGGTATGACAGATGGATATAAACAGAAAAAAAAAACAACAAAACCAGTGCACAAGAAACATAAAGAATCTAGTAATTCAGACTACCAAAATTTCTGTGCTCACCTCTCGAGAATTTACAATATCGATGTTTCCGAGGAAGTGATTCAAATAACTTTGCATTGCCACCTTCGCTCTGTCTGAAATGGTCAGCACTGGATGGAACATTACTGCATAGCAAACTAATTTGTAAGAATTACGAATGAAATTATACACTTGATGCAGTTTCTCAATCAGTACAGGAGATGCATAACAAATGGTCACCTGCTTTTACCACTTTCTTTGTGATGCAAAGGTACGGCTCCATCATCTGGTTCATCGTCATCTTGCACGACTGCCACTTGATCAACTATTCCTAGGCTGTGAAGCCATTCTTTAACCTACGAAATGCAATTCCAATGAAAAATTTGAGCAAAAAGCAAACTACCACTAACTCACACAGCATTGTAAAATAGATTTCAGTACTGCAAAATGTAAGGCCAAACCTGCTCTTGTTTCTCATGAAATTCGTGAATAATGACGCGTTCCTTAACAGCAAAATGTAAATAGAGAACTTGTGAAGCTTTCTTCACTAAGTGCCACTTAAACTGTCCGAAAAATACAAAACTACAGTCAATACTTGAACGAATTACGGATAGTCCTAACATTCCTAGTACTGAAAAAAAAAACATATTCACAGAAATATTCTCAAACATTAAGGAACCAAAATAAAGAGGACAAAAGCTATTCACATGATATAATCATCTCCATAATAAAGAGCTTGTGCTAACTTGCAAAAATCGGCACATTCTGGATCCTAGCAATCAATAATTTTGATTCCAACTTCAATTAATTTGCACAAATCAAACAACAAATACATTTCAAATTTATCTCCTAGAAATCCTATTTATCTTGAAAAAGAAAAAAACTGTGATAACACTATAACTAACATTATTTGATTAGATTCGATTATGCATTGTTGAAAAGAGTTAAAACATAACTAAGTAATCAAATGCACCCATATATAAACCTAATTGGACTAAAAAATTATAACTTTGAATTCCAAAAAGACCAAAATATAAAGAAAACACATAAACGAATCAACAAAACACAAAAAACACAAATCAAATTCAAACCCATCAACGAACTTTGCATAGTAAATGCAAATAGACAAAGAAAAGAAACAAAAGAGAGAAAAGTGGATGCCTGTTTGTAGTGAAACTCAATGGTGTGTCCGGTCTTGAAACAGAGACAATCGTTTTCTTTGGCATCTCCTCGAAAATCCGGGGGTTGCTCTGCCGCTGCGCATTACACGGAAGAAGAAGAACAACTACGTGTCAGATGATCAGAATATTGTATGTTGTTATCAACTTCAATGAGTCTCTCTGTCGACATGGAAAAAGTAGTAGCAGAAGTACTCTTGTTGTTGTTGTTGTTGTTGTCTGAATTCTGATCAACCCACTACAGAGTTGCTTGGGCATGTCCCTCTTTTAAAGGGTTTCTGGTTTTTTATGTGAAGAAGATGAAGAAAGGTGACACTTTTATGGTTTTTTTTGACAAGATGATGATCAGCTTTTTCCATCAAACTGGGTAGTGATTCTGACACGTGGAAGGAGAGAGTAGGGTTAAGATTGGTTGTATAGAGATTATTGTGACTTGGTTGTTGTTGTTCATGTTCTTGGTGGGTTGTTTTAAACTTTCAAGCTTCTGTTTTTACCAAGGCAATATTAACGAGATTCTAAGAGAAATGAACTTTGTGAAATGTCTCCCTCTATCAATGGTGATGAGATGAGGAAGAGAATGTGCAGAGAAAGAAAAGGGATTTCAAAAGCTGTAATCAAAATATTAGGGATAGTGATTTCATTAACATTAGATTTCATGCCATTAGATTAATTTGAATTGATGATTTCAGTTGAAAACATAGGAGTTAATTGTACTTTATATAAAACTAGCAATAGTTAGGAAATCTCAGTTGTGAACATTCTGGTTTCAACAACACAATGCACCATATTTTATCCCTTAAAAAGCATAATGTAGCTCTATCTATTGGATCAATCATCGACTTGTATTTAAGTTTGATGATATATTTAAGGAAGATGAAGATTTATTTTATTTTATTTTTAAATTTTTAAAATGAAAACAAGAGCTATTTTAATCATTTTAAACCTTTGTCCGCCGTTAAGAGTTAACATCAAAAGATGTTAATGGATTTTGGGACAAGCCCAATCCAATGAAAGTATGAAACCGAAACAAAAACTAAGTAATTATATATGAGTAATTAAAAATTAAGTTTATATATGAATTTTAAGTGTATTCAAACTTTAAATTTTAATATTTATAAATATTTATTAAGTTTAGAAACAAATGAATTTTTTTTTTTTTTTTTTTTTTTTTTTTTTTTTTTTTTTTTAACTATAAACAAATGAATTTTAAGTTAGCTTTTGTGCCTATAAACATTTGGGGCCAAAACCATTTTTGGGCCCAAAAATATTTGGTCCAATACCATTTGGGCCAACTTTTATTTTATTCAAGACTTTAGCTATATTACTGGAATTGTATTGTTAATCGATAGTTATGTGAGATGGAGTTAATTACTATTTGTTTTTATTTTTTAGATTAATTGCACAAACCTCCCTTGATTTTAGGTCTAATTACAGCTAGATGGATCTTTTACTCAAAATTATACAAACCTCCCCTACCATAAGTTGACTTCCGTTAAACTTAACCATTGACCAAACTTTTAGAGATAAATGACTTGAATGCCCTCCATTTGTAACCTAAAATAAATAATTAAACAAATATTATTTAATATGCAATAAAATTATAAAATTTTAATAAAAATAATGAGGATAATATTGTGATTTTTTTTTATATTTATCACTCATTCTTTCCTAATAATCCTTTATGGACTTTTTTTTTTTGAATGGGTGATGAATCTAGGAAAAAAAAAAGAGGTTAAACTGTGAATGATTTTTTTTCTTTTGTTGAAAATGGGTGTTGAACCTAGAAAAAAAAAGAGGCTCAGATGATGATGGTTTTCTCTTTAGTTGAAAATGGGTGGTGATAGATGTCAACAAAAGAGAAAAGTTAGCCATTTTTTTCTCCTCTAAAAAATGATGATAAATATCAAAAAAAAAAAATAACAACATTATCCTCATTTTTTTTTTATTAAATTTTTAAATTTTTATTATATATTAGATAATATTTGTTAATAATTTATTTTAGGTAATAAAATAATACAAATGGGGGCATTCAAGTCATTTAACCCTAAAAGTTTGATCAATGGTTAAGTTTAATAGAAGTCAACTTATGGTAGGGGAGGTTTGTGTAATTTTGAATAAAAGGTTCATCTAGCTGTAATTAGACCTAAACTCAGGGGAGGTTTGTGCAATTAGTCCTAATTTTTTTCTTAAATTTGTAAATCCTTAATTTTTATACATCATTGGATTGAAATCTAAATGTTAGAAATTGAACCAGCAACTATTTATTTTTCTACTCTCTTTCGTAATCTGGTTTGATTTTCATCTATTTTTCAAAATTTGAAATCCAAAAGTGATTTCTTTCCCCATTTTTCACCATCTGATCTTAAGAATACTTTTCTATACTATTTAATTCTGCTCCAACTTGCTATGTTACGTTCTTGTTTTATTTTCAACTAAACTTGTACAACCTTCTAGGATCAAGCTCTTAAGAGATGGGCTAGGGAGTAGGGAGAGATCTGGATTTCGTGATGAGCTTGGAGTGGCAGAGGTTAATTTATAAATTAATTAGTATCTCTCGATATTTACTATATATACAACAGAAACATATATATATATATATATATATGCAAGATTGAGAACCTCAATATCATTAAATAAAATGTGGATATCTATATATATGTATATATTTCAGCTCCATCTATTGTCTGAACATCATATGCAGTTTATTTAACCGAAAAAAACGGTTCCGGTTCCACTGTTCAAACCAGAACCGTGTTAGGTCTAATATACACCATTCTCTTTCCTTTTATCTTTTCAATGTGGGTTGTTCCTATATTCTTTTCTCGAACTTCACATGTAAATTATCTCTAACACCAATTCACCACCAATTAATTTATATATATGCCATTGTTTTTATTTATTTGTTTTTATTATTATTATTATTATTATTGAGTAGTTGTTTGGTGGAGGTTCAAATTACCATGTTAAATTTTATATATTTTTTTAGAATTGCTGGATGGTGTTACAATCCAAAAGACTATCCTATCATGTTATAGCATGGCATTCGTTGACATATATACGTACCATTCTTTTTCCTTTAATTTTTAATATGGGATTCATTCTTATCAGCTTTTTTCCAGCTTCGCACATATGAGTTGTCTCTAAAACTTGCAAGCAAGGAAATTCAAGTTCTTAATCAAAAAAAAAAAAATTTAAGTTGAAATGCAGGGTCAGTTTTGCAGATTTTCTGATACCGACGACATGGCTTACTGGAGCCAACTTCCAAATACAATACAAAATTACAAATTGGATGATTCTTTGCAAAGGTCTTGTAAATTCGATTGTGTGCAATGATCGAAGTCATAATTTTACCCGTCAAAAACCTGATATATATCATTTATGATCTTGCAGGTGTAGTGGTGTAGTGATTGAAATGGTTGACTTGGATCCCAATAAATGGCCCAACTCAAAATAGAGATGGATACAACATGATTTTTTTGTTTATTTGTCCATGAGCTTTGTCTCCTCAACAGTAAGTAGCAAGATGACCTTCATAATTTCTTTTGGTATGACAGTCAAACATTAACTACATACATATTTAATTTAAAGGATAGAGGTACCTGTTATATATACCTTAAATCCATCCATGAATATTTGTGTGTGGGTCTGTGGGAGGCACCCTGGTTGTTAGTATCGGTACATAATTATTAAAATTATGACCCTGTAAGATATAAAGAGGCCATTGCAAACTTCCCGGAGCCCTGCTTGAAAGCTTCTTATATAAACCTTTAGTTTTCATATCATGTCATCAAGGTAATCTAGCACCACTAAATTATGCAGTTAACTACAATTTATAGTTAATAGATCATTAACAAGAATATTTTGAGTGACGTTTTAAAGATTGTCCATCTGAACTTCTCTTTTTGCTGCCTTAGTGACTGGCAGTACTATATGAAAAATGAAAAATGTTGTCCTTTACAATTGATAATATAACTAACCTTAGAGATCGATTCACATTGGAAGCAGATCCAACTGCTCTCTGTTTCGATATTTTTGCTTTTGAATATATTCTTAGTGCCCTATTACTTGAAGAGCTTCAAGAGTGTTTAAGAGAGCACAGATGTTGATTGTACAGAAGTCAAGCATGTTTTCCCCATTGGGCAATTCTTAGTATTTCTATAGTGAAATGTTTTCCCCATTGGACAATTCTTAGTATTGTCTCTCCTACATGGTGATGGTCCGTTCCGAATTTTTGCAATTATTTCATTTTCAATGATTTTTGTAACAGACGTTCTTTTAGGTTCTATTGATCTGTTTTCTTCTTTTGTTTTCTTTACTCTATTGTTTTCTTTCTTTTTTCTTTAATAAAATGTTGGGATGAGGTTGATTCCAATCCCCAACAACCTTATGTAAAAAAAAAAAAATAGTGAAATGGTGCACATTGGGAGAGTTTCACTAGTCAAAGCTTATTGGGCTTGAGCCGAACAACAAAAATTGCTCTATCTATATATTGGCGATATATACTAGGCATATTGAGATGGTGCACACAATTTTTTCGTGTATCGCTGATTTTCCATAAAAAGATTGGCATGTAAATTGCTACATTACCTTTCCATGTCTAAAACTTAGGGCGTTTTTGGTCGTGATTTCGTTTTCCTTTTTTCTCATTTTGGGCAGAGGAGCTTGGGGGGGTCATTTTTATACAAGTGAAAATTGTAAATATCAAGTGGGTGTAAGTAGAGGAAATAATTACAGTATTAATCAAATGTATGTATTCTTTATTTTATGAAATTCAAAAGGAACACGTTTCTATTTTTATTTATAGTTTGGTGATAATTTCATATATTGTGTTTGCTAGAAGTTACACCTATTAGGTTTTGCATTCAAACTCGCCAATGCTATCATTTATTATGCCTTTGTTTAATAATTGCCTAATTGGAAATGATCATGTGTAATTGCCTAATAAATGCGTTTGCTTAATAAGTTGTGTTATAAGTGAATTTTGGTCGATCGACATATCATTAAATTAGTAGAAATATCAGAAAGAGGATATGCCACGTCATTAAAAATCGACTGCTCTTCCATCTAAGTAGGCACTTTGCCAAGCGAATGAATAGATGCATTTCGAGGAGAAAGGCTCAGGCGCCCAAAGAGGATCGATCTTGGCAAAACGGGATTCCAGTTGTCCAAGATATCTTCCAAGCAAGGATTACTCGCCCAGATTGAAATATGATAAGCATCATCGAGGCCCGGCGACTGAAAAGGAAATCTTGACAGGATACGAGAATCAAGAATCACACTTCAACAAGAAAACAACCATATCTTCTCCAAATATATCAGAGTTCAAATCAAGCACAATATCAACCGCATTTATTACGGGATAAGCACCAAACGAGAAGGAAATCAAGACGAAAGATCCAAGCAAGAAGAATCACAATGAGATTCTACAGGTCAACTACTTGTATAGCAAGTTTAGGGTTATAAATGAATGTATAAATACATCCCGTTTTTCACTGTAAACAGATACACATGAACAAGCATCAAGAGAGATTAGTGAGTAGAGTTTTGTAAATCATTTTTACAGTGAAGATTATTCCTTGCCCTCACCGGCACCCATGGTTTCTCGCCATTTCTCATAGCTTTCCACGTAAAATCATATCTCTCTTTACATTATTTCATTTTTCACCATTAACAAACACCAATAACACAGTTGGTTTGTCGATATTTCACACGACAAAAAATCGTCATCAACAAGTTGCAATCAATTTCATTTTCTCTAGACAAAGTTTAACCATTAATCACAACTCAACCACCATCTTAAGGCTACAATAAGCTTACAATGAAAGAACTACAATAGGAGGTTCTCGGGAATATACATTAAGATAAGCTTCAACAATGTACAGACCAATTCCTTACAAGTCTTGATTGCAAATTCTTCAACGCCTATTTTTATGTAGCCTAGTCCAAAATCTCTCACCCTTAATAATAAAAAATATTAAATACTAATTAAACATTCAAATGAAGTGGCTCAACCCAACAATTATTGGGCAGTGCCGTGCCGTGCACCCTGATTTCTTCTAGTTCATATTTTTTTGGTAAAATTTGAATACGAACAACCACCAAGACTCTTTAAATTTCATTTTAAAAACTCAGTTGTTGCAGACTATTCTTGTTCAATCAATATTTCAGCTTCTGTGTTTTTCTGTCGACTTTAATCTTTTTGCTTCTTGTTCACAATGTCGTCTTTGATTTTCTTTCTCATTCTTCATTTTCTAATGGTTACAGTTTTGGGCCAGAGGCCAAACACAACCGTTGCTCTTGATGGAACGGGTGATTACCATTCCATTGTAGAATCTGATGGGGTCATTCCCAACAACAGCGATTCTTTTTTCTACATCTATATAAAAGCTGGAATTTATAAGGAAACTGTGTATATCATTTTTTTTTTTTTTTTTTTTTATTATTATTATTATTATTTTTTTTTTTTTTTTCTTTTGTAGCTACTGGATTGGTACTTGTGTTTTGTGTTGAATAAATTGCCATAAGAGGCCATATTGTTTCTGGGTTAATTTTATTTTTCCTTTAGATTGTGCTCAAAGTTATTTTCATTTGAATGAATTGCTTATATATATATATGATGAATATTAATTTTTATTTTATTTTTCCTTTAGATTGGTCTAAACAGTTGACTGATCATATACTGTTAAATGTGCAAATTGTCCTTTAAGTTGGATTTTATTAATTAATATAATAATATTATTCTTTTAAAAAAATGATAATTTATTATTTTTAATTAAATCTTTTTCTAAAAAAAAATGGTTAATATTACAAACCAATTCTTTTTTAGAGTTTATGTCAAAGTTAAAGAGCATTACGAGAACGTCGACGTTTTTTGGTATAGAGAGATGGAATGTGATATTGTCTGGGGATGGCATGTACAAAACAAATCGTGTTGTATCGTGTCATATCGTGCTCGTGTCATATTGTGATGTATTATCATGCTTTATAAAATTTATTAACATTTAGTTATATATATATCATACTAAATTTTCTAAACATACTAATACAAAATTAAAGACATTTCGCTGGGTATGCTTTGATAAATGACAAGAAACCAGAGGTACCATTTTAATTTTATTGGTTTTTTTAAGCAACGTTTTGTTTTGGATACCAATCTACTTTGGGGCCCAAAAGTTTTTGTGCTAAAAAAAAATTGGGTCGCCGAATCTCGATTGGGCACAAAAAATTGTGGTAGAGTTAACTAGCCAACATATCATATTCTCAACAATCCTAATGATGTCCAAAGTTTTACAGTGTAAAAATTTATTAGTGGAAGTGAGTAGCTTCCAAAATTAGGAGTCCCTTTTATTCCTGGCTCGATTAGATAGTGTGTTTAGGGACAACAAAATTACTAGTATAACTTTTTTACTATTGATAATAAAAGTGTTGTAACTTTGTTTTAGTAAGATCACGATATTACCCAAAAAAAAATCAAAATATTAAATGTTGAATATCAAAATCAAATTTAAATGTCAATTAACTTTGACAATTTGTTCCAGGTCATTTCTAACAAAAACCAATTCTTTTTTAAAATTTATGTCAAAGTTGGAGAGCATTATGAGAACGTCAACGTTGTTGGTGTAGAGAAACGGAATGTGATATTGTCTGGGGATGGCATGTGCAAGACAAATCGTGCTATATCGTGTCATATCGTGCTCGTGTCATATTATGTTGTATTATCCTGCTTTATGAAATTTATTAATATTTAGTTATATGTCATATTAAATTTGCCAACTAAAAACATGAAATTTATTAATAATTAGTTATATGTCATGTACAAGCATTTGGAGTTTTTAAAGTAAACTTTATATTTTTTTCAAATTACACGTTAAGTGATTTTTACAACTATTGTTTTGGCTTTACTAATCGAATCAAAATAAAAAATAAAAATGTTTTTACTAATTATATTTTTTTAAGTCTATTTAAAAAATATCTATCAAACTTACATAGCAATATTTAATTGAATTAATTTTCCAAGCCAACCCATTGATCTTAAGCCAACTCTAAAACGTTTAAATGTTTTATGCAAGTCCACAGGAGCTCAATTGCTAATCTACCTAATGAAATTAAATCCTTAAACAACTGATTTTGATAATTTATTTAATTTTTAATTTCATTATACTGTTTTTATTATTAGTATGTTTTTAAATTGAAATTTATTTATGTATGATTTTTTAGTATTAAAAATGTTAAATGACACATTCTATAGCAGTTCATTATTTTTATTTTGCATATTATATCACAGGATTTTGTCTATCACAAACATTAACACTAATGGATGAATTGAAATGTTGAATATTACATAATATTCAAGAAATAAAAAGCACTTCAAGATGTTAATTTACACAAGGCCATCATGTTTGATATTTTTGACTTCATCCTTCATATTTTGAATTGTCTTCAAGAAGTTATTGTGATCACCTTCATGTTATAACCAAAAGGTTTCAATTAAATTTAGCAAAATTGTTGTAGCAAAGGGTGTTCAAGATTGTGCCTTGACTGACTTTGAGCTTGTACTTTAGCTATTGGGCAAGATGTTTTTGAGTAAATGTAGGATTGTCCTTCATCTGGTAAATTTATTTGCAAATGCTAACTGCCATAGTAACATAAGGATTAGAAGGAGGAGCAATAATAGAAAGGAATTGGAAGTTTCCTTAACAAATTTTTCCTAAACAAGGAATTCTAAAAAAAAAAAGTTTCCCTGAAGGAGAAAACCGGCTAAACAATAAAACCTTCCCTAAACAAGAAAACCAGCTTCCACACATTTTCTAAGCCAAAATAATACTTTACAAGATAAAACCCTTCAAATTAATAACCTCTCTAAATTAATACTCAATGATAGGTCCCAAGAATATTAATTTAGAGGGTTTCTACTTATATCACAGGATTTTGTCTATCACAAACATTAACACTAATGGATGAATTGAAATGTTGAATATGTCCAGCCCAATTGAATTTTAAAACTTTTTGACCATATAGGCCAAAAGGCCCGTCTTGCCGCTTTTCAAAATCTTTTTGGCCCACAAACCTGTTTCTGGTTGAAAAAAAATCCATAAGAGGCCCAACTGGCCAACTGATAATGAATACGATGAGTTTAAGCCTTTTACCGGTGCTTTAAAAAAAAAAAAAAAAATCGATGCCATTTTTGTTATTTAAAAAAATCCATAAGAGGCCCAGACGATTATTATGCAATCCTACATAGATAAATTCATTGATCTCAAAGGACGGAAAAAATTCAACGATGAGTCTGATGTCACCACGTTGTATTTTGCTGAATTTTGGAATTATGGGCCTAGATCAAATACCCGTGGGCCCGGATATCATGCCTTGAACAACCCCGATGATGTTTAAGATTTCCTTGTCAAGAATTTTATCAACGAAAATGATTGGCTTTGGAAATTTGATGTACCTTTTTTTTTCCAGGCCTAGTTAAAGAGTGTTAAGGAATAACAAAATAAATTATTTATGTATTTCTCTAATTTTCATATCTACTTTTTGATGAGAATAAGTATCGGTTATAATAATATAAACGTATTAAAATTTGTTCATTCAATATCAAATCCCAAGCCTTTGGGCCCAAAGCCCAGAAGAGGTCGAACTGTTTGAACAGAGTTTTTTTTTCGTTTAAATTTTAGGTCCAAATCAATTGGGTCAAGACCTATTTAGTCCAAAACCATTAGGGCTAAAAAGATTTTTCTACATTTATTTACAATTATTTTAAAAAATATTAATATTGGGTGCACATACAAATTTTATAGTTGTATACTTGTACGACTATCACTACTTTTTTTTTTTTATAATTATAAAATATAAAAATTAAAACCAAATATTCATTTATAAAATGAATTTAATTATAATTAATAAGAAAACATATTATGTATTCCTTCAAGAAGGTAACATATTTAAGAAAGCTAGCACATTCCTACTAAAATCAAATAAAGTTACAATATCTCTGTCGAACAATTTGATGTTGGTGTCCAATCAATAGCATAAACAACACAAAAATCAACGTCAACATTTGCATCTCTACATTTTCCCTTTTCAAAATCAGGAATTAAACACATTAAAATTTAAAAATGCTCAAATATGGAATTAAAAAAAGAAAAGAAAACAAAAGTAAATTTTAAAAGAGAAATAAGGTTGGAGACCTTTGGGTCAAGACCTTTTGGATCCAGAACCTTTTTGGGCCCAGAAAAAATAAAAATAAGTCTAATGCCATTTTTGTTATTTAAAAAAATCCATAAGAGGCCCAGACGATTATTATGCAATCCTACATAGATAAATTCATTGATCTCGAAGGACGGAAAAAATTCAACGATGAGTCTGATGTCACCACGTTGTATTTTGCTGAATTTTGGAATTATGGGCCTAGATCAAATACCCGTAGGCCTGGATATCATGCCTTGAACAACCCCGATGATGTTTAAGATTTCCTTGTCAAGAATTTTATCAACGAAAATGATTGGCTTTGGAAATTTGATGTACCTTTTTTTTTCCAAGCCTAGTTAAATATTGTTAAGGAATAACAAAATAAATTATTTATGTATTTCTCTAATTTTCAGATCTACTTTTTGATGAGAACAAGTATCGGTTATAATAATATAAAAGTATTAAAATTCGTTCATTCAATATCAAATCCCAAGCCTTTGGGCCCAAAGCCTAGAACAGGTCAAACTGTTTGAACAGAGTTTCATTTTCGTTTTAATTTTAGGTCCAAATCAATTGGCTCAAGACCTATTTAGTCCAAAACCATTAGGGCTAAAAAGATTTTTCTACATTTATTTACAATTATTTTAATTTTTTGATAGCTTTGCTCAAGTGTATTGTTGGATTTTTTTTTTTAAATATTAATATTGGGTGCACATACAAATTTTATAGTTGTATACTTGTACGACTATCACTACTTTTTTTTAAAAAAATTAATAAAATATAAAAATTAAAACCAAATATTCATTTATAAAATGAATTTAATTATAATTAATAAGAAAACATATCATGTATTCCTTCAAGAAGGTAACGTATTTAAGAAAGCTAGCACATTCCCACTAAAATCAAATAAAGTTACAATATCTCTGTCGAACAATTTGATGTTGGTGTCCAATCAATAGCACAAACAACACAAAAATCAACGTCAACATTTGCATATCTATATTTTCCCTTTTAAAAATCAGGAATTAAACACATTAAAATTTTAAAATGTTCAAATATGGAATTAAAAAAAAAGAAAAGAAAAGAAAAAGTAAATTTTAAAAGAGAAATAAGGTTGGAGACCTTTGGGTCAAGACCTTTTGGATCCAGAACCTTTTTGGGCCCAGAACCATAGCCATCAATTTTTTCAGGTTTAGCCCAATATATGGCATCAATATTTGGGTGTATTAACGGAGTCAATTAATTAAAGGGTATACATACAATTTTTTTTTCTTCAAAGAAAACAATATCACTTTTCATCAAAGCCACTTTTATAAAGTTTTCATAGCAACTTTTTTAACAATTAATTTTATTGATTTTGTTAATTTTTATTTTTCTTATTTAATTTATTTAACAATTAATTAAGTTAATTGACAGTATTTTCTTAGTACGACATTTTAAATAATTAACTATTAAAATTGTTATATAATTTTTGTGGGCTCATTGTTACACATATTTTCCGCCCTAGAGCCTATAACTACTACTCTTTCTTAGTTTGCCCAACACTTAAATTTTTAATTTTATAATTCCAGTCTACTGGACCACAGTTTCTAGTCTACCAATTTTGCATAGCAACTTTTAACTCTTTTTTAAGAAATATACAGTTTTCATAGAAATCTTTTTAACAATTAATTTTGTTGATTTTTTTAATTTTTAATTTTTCTTATTTAATAATTAATTTTTTTAACTGACAATATTTTTTTAGTACAATATTTAATATCCCACATTCTAACTAATTAATTAATATTTAATTATATATAATTTTTTAGTATTAAAGTTGGAATATAGCTTTTGGTGTCAAAAGTCATTCAATTAAAATATTTTATGTCTGTTTTAACAATATCATGTTTTGCCCAATATCACTTTAGGGTAGTTCAGGTTAAAAAATCGTTTTGGCACAAAAGCCTATAAAAGGCCATTTCCGCGAAGACATGTTTGATCCAAAGCATTTTTAGGCCCCCAAACTACCCTTTTTTTAGGCCAAATCTCTTTTTAACACATATTTCTTTTTGAACCAATATCACATTTAGGCTTCCATCTGTACGGATTTCAAAACCTTTAATTGATTTTGTGGCTTTTAAAATAACAGTCTTTCTATTATCAGTTCGAACTGACAATAAATATATTCGGACGAAGAATGTGGACCACAGATTATGGAGAAAATTTGACAAATGCATACACTTTGAGTCAAAGTATGTAAATCCAGTGGTCCACATTCTTCGTCCTGATATATTTATTGTTAGTTTGAACTAATAATAGAAAATCTGTTTAAAGTAGACAGTGGCTTTTAAAATTTTTAAAATATTATAACATGTACAATGGAAGAACACCTCCACATTTTACTAAAGATATCCTCTCTAAAGTTTTTTAATACTATAAATTAATTAATAAATAATAAAACAAGTAAAAAAATAGAAGAAAAATGAAAGATTTAAATATTTAAAAGGAAAACCATAATCAAACGCTCTTATAATCAATACATTTTTATTTATTATTTTGTGCGGATTTTCAATAAATATTTACGGTTTTATAATTTCATAACATTTTCACATTAGAGAAATAATCACTATTTATTATTTTCATTGGATATGGTAAATAGTATGATAGAAAGATAAATAATTTTGTATGTTTGTTAAAATGTTAAAAATATTAAATATTTTATTAGCAAATTTTTTTTTTTTTTTTGGCTCTTGGATAATGTTAGGATTTAAAAATAAATAAATAAATAAATAAATATATATATATATTAGTATGTGCAAATATTGACACTTGTTTTTATTTTAGGGAAAATTGCACAAACTTACTCTAACGTTTCCCATTATGGTATAATATTCAACTAATGCATTTAATTGCACAAACAACCCCTCCTGTTAGTCAACTTCGGTTAAAGATAACCATTGACCATTATTTTTTTTGAAAGCCCAAAATTGCCCCTGTACTTTATTAGAAAAAAAAAATCTTAATTGCCCTTTATTTAAAACATTATCTACTTTAAATTATTAGAATATAAAAAATAAATACTAAACATAATCCTTTTTAAATAAAAAAAATTCAAAAATAATATATTAAAAACAAAAAAATTTAAGAAAACGTTATTTTGAGAAAATACAATCTAATAATATATTAAAAACAAAACAAAAAAAAATGTTATCTTGAGAAAATATAATTTAAAATTATGCAAGTCTAATATGAATAGTGGTAATGTGCTATATATTTTTGAAATTTAAAACATATATTTTTTATTTAAAAAGGATTATGTTTAGTTTTTTTTTTTTTTTTTGAATCAAAATATAATGCATAATTTATATTGAGTCAAATTATTTTGTCTTATAGAGATAAACATTGAACAAATTTTCAATGCTACTGTATTTTATTATGACAAATGATTATATTTCTATTTCAAACTCTTGATGATTTTATTTATATTTGTGTTTAGAATACTAAATATAATCCTTTTTAAATAAAAAAATTTCAAAAATAATATAATAAAACCAAAAAAATTAAAAAATATATAACACATTACCACTATTCATATTGGACTTGCATAATTTTAAATTATATTTTCTCAAAATAACATTTTTTTTTTGTTTTGTTTTTAATATATTATTAAATTGTATTTTCTCAAAATAACGTTTTCTTAAATTGTTTTGTTTTTAATATATTAGTTTTGAATTTTTTTTATTTAAAAAGGATTATGTTTAATGTTTAATTTTTATATTCTAATAATTTAAAGTAGATAATGTTTTAAACAAAGGGCAATTAAGATTTTTTTTTTTTTTTTTTTTTTTTGTAATAAAGTGCAGGGGCAATTTTGGGCTTTCAAAAAAAAATCATGGTCAAAGGTTATCTTTAACCGAAGTTGACTAACAAGAGGGGTTATTTGTGCAATTAAAGGCATTAGTTGAATATTATGCCATAATGGGAAACGTTAGGGTAAGTTTATGCAATTTTCTCTTTATTTTATTAAAATGATTGAATTGAGCCTATAAGCCCCATTTTCCATTTTTTTTTATGGCAGCATGACCTTGGATAGTGCCAAAAATTGTTTGAATTGGGCCTCTGGCCCATTTTCCATTTTTTTTTTTTTTTTTTTTTTATGGCAACATTGGGCAGTGCCAACATACATAACCTAGAAGTGAACTTTCTCTTGGTTTTCCTTAAAAAAAAACCAAAACAAACTTTCTTTTGGTTTCTTTGTGGTTTTAATAACATCTTCCAAATCCAACTGGGTCCGCTTTGGCCCAACCTTGGAGCCTTGGAGAACCTTAGGTGCTCCTTTTTTTATAACATCATAACACTCATTTAGTCCAATCTTATCTCATCTAATCCAATCCAATCCTATTAAAATATACCTATCTTATCCCATGAAGATAATCAGGGACCAATATTTGTACTCCTGAACAAAACAATATGTGCACCTTTTTTTTATATTATTTTTTATATGTATATCCTATTAATATTTTAAAATGTTATAATCTGTAAGGACGCCTCACATGTTACCAAAATTATCCTTTCTTTTAGTTTTTTTTTTTAAATTTTTTTAAATTTTTTTTATTTACTACCTTAAATTGATAAATTATAAAATAATTTAAAATATTAAATAAAATGAAAATAAACCACGAAGTAGTAGTAGCCGCTTGAGAGCTTGACCTTCGGTCTTACACCGATGTGTCCTATTCATACTTTCATACCTCTCTTTCTCTCTCTCTCTCAAACATGCCGTCGCAACCTCTCTCTAATGGTGTCTTCCATTTGGAGGGTGGAGACATTGATCGGAAGGAATTTTTGCTTAAAATAGACGAGCTATGAAGAAATAATCACTAATGAATACCGTAAATAATATGATTGAAAGATAATTAATTGGGAAAAGTTCATTTCTAACCATTTAGAACATCAAGTAATCGTTTATAACCTACTTTCAAATTTTAATGGTTTATAACCTAATTTTTACACTATTACCATAATGCCCCTATATAAAAACAACCATCTAAAAAATACCCTTCCCTTTGCTCTTATTCTCTCTTCGGCGACGTCTCTTCTTCTCATTTTTCCTTCTTTCTCTTCTTCCATTTTCAACTTCAACAAAGCTTTGATTCCGACTTTTGCAGCTGGGTTGGGTTAAAGATTGATAAGGAACACAATTGCAGCTGGGTTTGGTTTGATTCCTCACGTACTTCGAATGCTCATTATCAACGTAAATCGAATCTGGGTTGAAATTTTTTTTACTTGTGTTGACGGTGATTTTTGATAGTCACCAAGTCAATGATTTAATCTCAAATTTCTACAGTTTTATGAACGAGAATGGTTAAAAATCGAGAAGAAATAACAAGCACAATTACGTGGTAAAACTCCAATGGTTGGAGAAACATCCACGGGTTGTCGCCTTAGCAACGAAGCCAAATTCACTATGAAGAATTGTTACAAGAATTGTACTGTAATCTCTCTCTCTCTCTAGCTATTTCTCGCGTACCCCCTATTTGTGTATAAAGGGGGTATTTATACATGTTGTTATTAGGGTTTGATGCTACCGCTAGGGTTTGGTGCTGTGGTGCCCAAGTTTTGGGCGTGTGTTCTAATCCTAAACGGATTCTGTTTCCTTCTTTGTAGTATATTTCCTGATTTGGCTGAGTCCAAGTTTAATTCTGATTCCTCCTCCTTTATTTGCGGGAAAACTATTTGTTTCCTTATTTGAACTCTGAGCGCCACACCGTTATTTATCGTGGAGATGCTGGTCGCTGATTATATCCTGTGTTTGGAATATGAATGCTAGTGACTATCTGTTTTATTGACTCCCGAGTATGCCCGAGTATGCCCGAGTATGCGCCCAAGTAAGATTTACTGCCCGAGCTGATTGTCTTTGTTTGTGGTCGAGCTACTTACAGCAAACATTGATCCATAACTTTTTTATTTATTTATATTTTTTTTTTTTTAAAAAAAACAAAAATATATTCTATATATACTTATAATAAGGTCGCATGCAACACTACATAATATTAGTTCATATTCAAAAAAATAAAATTATAAACAATTATATAAAAGAAGAAAGAAAGAAATAAGTCCATATTCGAATTGATGCATGCACACACGGATGAATTATGTCAAAGAAAAAACAATCGCTACGCATGCAACAACACTGAGAACCAATGTAATTGTGAGATATATCTATGTTAAAATAAATAATAAAAAATCTTCTCAACCAATTTATTTCTCTTGAACCAATCAACTTCTCTTCCTCATAATCCTCCCCACCAATTTCCTCTTCAACTAACTTTAAAATAAATAAATAAATAAATAATAAATAAATAAAAATAACTTAATTTTAACATTGTTTATCTTGAAAAAAAAACATTGTTTATGAATCGTGTAAACATTTCTTTTAAAATTAAATTCTTCTTCTAGTGTATATCGTAGACTTGTGAAACGTAGAATTAAATGATAATCATTAATCAAGCAATAATACACACTTGAGATTTTTTTCTTATTTTTAATAAGGTTTGTGTGAAGAAAAGATTTATTTTCTCCAAGTGAATATATATATATATTTTTTTGAATTACTTTGTTTTCTAAGCTCAATCTAAATTATAAGATAAATAGATAAAATAATAAATTGCAGTCCATAAAATCTAAATTATAAGATAAGTAGAAATCAACAGCTTAATTTTTATTTATTTTTAAATCTTTTATCCTTGTCTATTTTTTTTTTTTAATTTCTTTATTTGTTTCTTTTGTAATTTCTATGTTTTATCTATTCCAATTAATATCAAAAAAATATTGTACAATATTAGTAAATATTTAAAATAAAAAACCTTAAACAATGTTCTCAAGCTTTTTTTTTAAATTATTTTTTGTTTATATCATTTTTTAAGTAGAAATCTATTCTATATTTATAATAGGGCCGCATGCAACACTACATAATATTAGTTTATACTCAAAATAATTTAAAAACAACTATATAAAAGAAGATCAAATGTTGTTCATAAAATCTAAATCAACACTAAAATATTAGTAAGTATTTTTTTTTTTTTTTTTAAAAGTAAAACCGATCTCTGACTTTTTTTCTTCTGTTTAAATTATTCTTTTTTTTTAGGAAAAAACGTAAAACTAATCTCTAACAATTATATAGGTAAAAAAAAATAAAAATAAAAAATAAAAAAGAAGGAAAAGAATGTACCTTTATAAGAATGGTTGTAGGAACGATTTCAATCTACACAAAATTGAAAAACAATTATACAATTATGAACATATTAAAGAATGGAAACAAAATAAAATCAAAAGAATATGTACCTTTACACAAAAGAATGAATCAATCTATTCTAGCATTAACACGTGTGAGGGCTCTTTATAGAAAAGAGTGGATATTGAAGAATTATTAGTGGAATTTATAACTTTAGAAAACATGGAAAAATGAAGAGTTTTGGTGGAAGGAAATGGAAGTTTAAAACCATTAAATTAGTTAGTTTTGGTGGAAATAGAGAATTAAAAACAATTGAATCCTGTTAATATGAAAATAGAGAGTCAACTAAAACCGACTCAAATAATAACTATCATTATATCTATTTAAATTAATGTAATAATTGGACAGCTAAAAATTTGGAACAATAATTCTTATTAGTAATTGGCCATAATAACAGTGAAAATAGAGAATCATGGAATTAGACAACTAAAAATTTCCTAAACTGACTCAAATAATAACTATGTAAATTAATACAATAATTGAGCAGCTAAAAAATTAAAAAACTGATACAAATGACAATAATTGGACAACTTAAAAATTCATAAACTAACTCAAGTACATTCAAAAACCGATGCAAATGATAATTCTCCTATTTCACACCTACTAATCAATAAAAATTAAATGTCAAAGCCTCCACACGACGACACGTGTGAAGGTGAGGTTCCATTTTATTAAATAAGTTAGTTTTTGTGGAAATAGAGAATTAAAAACAATTGAATCCCATTAATATGAAAATAGAGAGTCAACTAAAACCGACTCAAATAATAACTATGATTATATCTATTTAAATTAATGTAATAATTGGACAGCTAAAAATTTGGAACAATAATTATTATTAGTATTTGGCCATAATAACAGTGAAAATAGAGAGTCATGGAATTGGACAATTAAAAATTTCCTAAACTGACTCAAATAATAACTATGTAAATTAATGCAATAATTGAGCAGCTAAAAAATTAAAAAAACCGACACAAATGACAATAATTGGACAACTTAAAAATTCATAAACCAACTCAAGGACATTAAAAAACTGATGCAAATGACAATAATTGGACAACTAAAAAATTCATAAACTGACTAAAATAACAATAATAAATCTCCTCCTATTTCACACCTACTAATCAATAAAAATTAAATGCCAAAGCCTCTACATGACGACACGTGTCAAGGTGAGGTTCCATTTTACTATATTATATAGATATAGATATAGATAATTGAGCAGCTAAAAAAATCAAAAACTGATGCAAATGACAATAATTGAACAACTAAATAATTTATAAACTGACTCAAGGCAGCTAAAACATTCAAAAATAATAATAATAATCAGTTAACGTTAATCAACAATAATAAATCTCCTCCTATTTCACACCTACCAATCAATAAAAATTAAATGTCAAATCCTCCACACGACGACACGTGTCAATGTGTAATAACTATAATAATTAATGCAATAATTGAGCAGATAAAAAAATTCAAAAACTGACGGAAATGACAATAATTGCACTACTAAATAATTCCTAAATTGACTCAAGGCAGCTAAAACATTCAAAAATAAATAAAAAATACTAATCAATTAATTTGGCCATAATAACCGTGCAAATAGAGTCATGGAATTGGATACCTAAAAATTTTCTAAATTGACTCAAGTAATAACTATATAAATTAATGCAATAATTGAGCAGATAAAAAAATTCAAAAGCTGATGCAAATGACAATAATTGGACAACAAAATAATTCCTAAACTGACTCAAGGCAGCTAAAACATTCAAAAAAAAAAAAAAAAAAAAAAAAAAAAAAAAAAAAAAACTAATCAATTAACGTTAATCAACAATAATAATTCTCCTCCTATTTCACATGCAATAATTGAGCAACTAAAAAAATCAAAAACCGATGCAAATGACAATAATTGAACAACTAAATAATTCATAAACTGACTCAAGACAGCTAAAACATTCAAAAAAATAATAATAATCAATTAACATTAATCAATAATAATAAATCTCCTCATATTTCACACCTACTAATCAATAAAAATTAAATGTCAAATCCTCCACACGACGACACGTGCCAAGGTGAGGTACCATTTTACTATATTATATAAATATATATATGATAAGAAACAATTTCACATATTTCTTGCCCATGTTTTATTTATTATTGAGGTATTCAATGAAGAATTATTATCCAAATTGTTTGTATTCTAGACAAACCTGATAGAAAATAAATGGCAACCCCAATGTGCAATAGAACTTGTTTTAGGCCATTCCGCGAAGACCTGTTTGATCCAAAGAATTTTTGGGCCCCCAAATCACCCTTTTTAGCCCAAATCTCTTTTTAACACATATTTCTTTTTGGACCAATATCACATTTAGGCTTCCATTTGTACGGATTTCAAAACCTTTAATTGATTTTGTGGCTTTTCAAGTAGACGGTGGCTTTTAAATTTTAAAATATCATAACATGTAAGAACACCCCCACATTTTACTAAAGATATCCTCATAAATAATAAAACAAGTAAAAAAAAAAAAAAATAGAAGAAAAATGAAAGATTTAAAGATTTAAAAGGAAAACCATAATCAAACGCTCTTATAATCAATAATTTTTTTTTAATTATTCTGTGCAGATTTTCAATAAATATTTACGGTTTTATAATTTCATAACATTTTCACAATAGAGAAATAATCAATATCTATTTTTTCAATGGATACAGTAAATATTAGATAAATAATTTTGTATGTTTGTTAAAATGTTCAAAATATTAAATATTTTATTAGCAGTTTTTTTTTTTTTTTTTGCTCTTGGGAATATTAGGATTTAAAAAAGGAGTAATTGCACAAACGTCGCCCGAGTTTAGGCTTAATTACACACATATGGACTTTTTACCAAATATTACACAAACATCCCCTACCGTCAATTTGACTTTTATCGAAACTAACTATTGACAAGATTTTTAGTATTCAAAGTCCAAAATACCCTTAGTTACTTATTTATACTTTATTTTGTTCCCCTTTAAATAAAATAAATTATATAAAAATACAAATAAAAAACTTTTAATTATATTTTTTTCAAACAAATTTTAAAAGACAAAAATATATAAAACAAAAAATTTAGAATTTAAACAAAATTAGAAAAAAGAATAAAAAAAATTTTTAAGAAAAAAATGGAGAACAGCTTGATCTCAAAAACGCCATTGTTGAGACTTGGATCCACAATCATAAAAAATATAATTAGATTTTAAGTTTAATATTAAAATACAATCATTATTGATGATTCATAAACCAACAAACCACAATTATATTCAATTTTCAATCATCAATAATGATTTTATTTTTATGTCAAAAACTTAAAATCTAGTTTTGTTTTACATGATTGTGGACCCCAGTCCCAACAATGGTGTATTTGAGATCTGTTATCCATTTTTTTTCTTAAAAAATTTCCTTTATTCCTTTTCCTAATTTTTTTTAAAGTCTAAATTTTTTGCTTTATATATTTTTGTCTTTAAAAATTTGTTTGAAAAAAATATAATTAAAATTTTTTTATTTACATTTTTATATAATTTATTTTATTTTAAGGGGAACAAAATAAAGTATAAATAAGTAACTAAGGGTATTTTGGACTTTTAATATTAAAAATATGGTCAACAGTTAGTTTAGATGGAAGTCAATTGACGGTAGAGGATGTTTGTGTAATTGGTGAAAAGTCCATATATGTGTAATTAGGTGTAAACTCAGGGGTGTTTGTGCAATTACTCCTTTACCATTTTATTAAAATGATTGAATTGGGCCTATCAGCCCCAATTTTCATTATTTATGGCAGCATGACCTTGGACAGTGACAAAAAATGTTTGAATTGGGCCTATCTGACCCATTTTCCATTTTTTTTATGGCAACATCGGCTTGGGCAGTGCCAACGTACATAACCTAGAAGTGAACTTTCTTTTAGTTTTCCTCTCTTAAAAAAAAAAAAAAAAGAGTGGCGATATTGGCACACCTCAAAAACTGTTTGTATACCCCTTTGGTATGTATACCCCTAAAATATTTTTAAAATCTATGGTTCGTAAATAAACCCCATTCAATACCAAAATTACCCTTTCTTTAATTTTATTGTATTATATTTTTGTAAGTGCACCCCTACTATTTTGTTATCTAATCACTTCTATAATTATTTAATATAAAGGTTTTTGAAAGTTTATTTTATTTTTTTATTCAAATAAATAATTATCGTTAATCACTCGTCTGTCCTGTGAACTCTCGTTGGAGACCGCCAGTGCCGAACTCTTATAAGATTAACTGTGATGTTATGGTTGATAAAACCAAGGGGCGTATTGGTATTGGTATTATCATCCGGAATTCAACCTGCCTTGTCGTGGTCTCTTGCTCCCAGAGTTTAGAGGCCCTCTTCACAGTTCAATTAGCGAAAAAATTGGCTATCTTAAGGGGTTTGCAGTTTGCTAGAGATTGTGGTTTAGGCTCCTGTGTCCTGGAGTCTGATGAGGCTATTGTTGTGAATTAGGGTTGGCAATTTAAGGGCCCAAGCTCGCAATGGACCCAAACCCTCAAAAAGCCCTCAAAATTTTCAAAGGGCCAAAACCTTGCCCATATCAGAAATTTATGTATGTGGGTAGGGTTGAAGCCCGGCCCGCAAAAGTAAGGGTTTTACCCAAACCCCTTTTTCGGCCCATTTCTTCCACTCTTTTACAGTTTTACATCTATTGAACCTGGATTTGGAATTTTGGATCCAAAATTTAAAAATGTATTTTAATTAATAAATATTAATAGATTTATAGAAATTATAAAAAATAAAAATAAACATTTAAATTAATTAATATTTACATAAATTAAAATTTTAATATTACAAACCCTAACTTTCTCTCTTCTCTTTCTCTCTCCCATTCTCTTCTTCTCACCTCTCCAAGACCGCCACCCTGCCGCCGAAGCCAGTAACCATCGCCACAGATGCCAACACCCATCGTCGCCGCCGAAGCCAAACACCCCAACCACCACCCACCTAGAAACCTCCTCCCACCACCAAAACCCAACCCCAAAACCTCTCCCACCACCAAAACCCAACCCAAAAACCTCTCCCACCAACAAAATCAAACCACCACAAGCCACCACGAATCTCACTGTCTTTTCCCTAATATTATTAGCACGACCCTGATATTTTTTCCCACAACATAGGCATACGAGGGATCTCTCGGATTTGCGTTTTCAACTTTAATCAAAACCGAAAATAATGAAAAAGAAAAGGTAAATCTTTGGTTTTTTTTTTTTTTTGTTTTTTTTTTTGTCTAACAGTTTATGAAAAATTGGGATAATATTTAAGAAAAAAAATCTAATAAAACAAAATTAATTAATAAGTCTGGTATTCATCTTCTATCACAAGATCAAGGTTGAAGAAGATAGTGAGAATTTTTTTTTTAGAATAATAGAGTGACAGCCAGAAACAATAATTTATATATAAAAAAAAAAATCTAACGGCGGTGGCGACGAAAGACGTGCCATGTCGACGGTGACGAGAGATGAGAGAGGCTGAGAAGGTTTTGAAAAAAAAAAAACCTATTTTTCTTGTTTTATGTGGGTCATTTGAGGGTTTAAAATAAGCCTTGGTCTAAACCCTTAACCGGCCCACAACTGATGAGGGTTTTTAAAAGCCTGCAAATTTTTGGCTTTTTCATGATGTGGTCCGGGTTTAAACCCGGACTGCATCATGCGGGTAAGGGCCAAACCCTGTGGACCTAGCCCTTTTTGCCATCCCTACTGTGAATTGGATCAAGGAAGGGAGTCACCTTAATTCCAGTAGTGGTGCTTTTCTCTCAGATATCTCCAGTCTAATTTCTGTTGCGAATGGCCTCCCCATTTCTCATGTTCCAAGAGATGCGAATCGAGTGGCTAATGGCCCTGCCAATAATGCCTTGATGTGTTCCGAAGACGAGTTCTGGATTGAGGACTTCCCTCTATGTGTTAAAAATCTTGTTGAAGCACAGTTACTGGTGTAGTTTGTTTCCTTCTTTGTGCTTTGTCTTCTGCTGTTTTACAAAAATAATAATAATAATAATACGGTTGTATTGTTCTCGTATAGTTTTCACAATCTGCTAACTTTAAGCTATATCATGTTATCAAATTTCACAGGCCAATACTGATAACAAATAAAAAAAAATCTATAGCATGTTTCAATTTTTCTACAGATATTATAGAGAAAACAATGCAATATGATTTTATTCTTGTAATAAAAATAGTAAAAAATAATTTAAAACTTATTTTTTCACAACCAACTTCGTCCGATGATTTTGATTCATTCTCCATATTTCCCAATCAATTTGTATTTCTCAGAAGAAATAGAAATTAGTATTTAATTAGAAGTTAGGGTTTAAGAAAATAGAATGGTTTTTATTATATGAGAATATCAAATAGGAAACTTCCTTTTTTTTTTTTTTTTTTTTTTTAAGAATTAATATAAAACTAGTTAATAATTATTGATAGGTGTACTTACAAACTATTTAGTCCTTTAAGTAATTTTGCTCAAGGATAATATTGAATTTTCTATAAAATACTACTTTGGGGTGTACATACAGTTTTTGAGAGGTACAAATATCGACACTAAAAAAAAAAAAACTTTCTCTTGGTTTCTTTGTGGTTTTAATAACATCTTCCAAATCCAATTGGGTCCGCTTTGGCCCAACTTTGGAGCCTCGGTCCCCTTTTTATAACATCACAGCACTAATTTAATCCAATTTTATCTCATATAATCCAATCTTATGAAATAATCATATCTTATCCCATGAAAATAATCAGAGACCAATATTTGTACTCCTATGTGCACCCTTTTTATTTTTATTTTTTTTATATATGTACACCCTAATAATATTTTAAAATGTTATAATCTGTAAGGACACTTCACGTGTTGCCAAAATTATCCTTTTTTTTAGGTTTTTTATTTACTACCTTAAATTGATAAATTATAAAATAATTTAAAATATTAAATAAAGTGAAAATAAACCACGAAGTAGTAGCCGCTTGAGAGCTTGACCTTCGGTCTAACACCAATGAGTCCTATTCATACTTTCATACCTCTCTCTATCTCTCTCTCTCTCAAACATGCCATCGCAACCTCTCTCTCTAATGGTGTCTTCAATATGTAGGGTGGAGACATTGAACGGAAGGAATTTTTGCTTAAAATAGACGAGCTATGAAGAAATAATCACTTATGAATACCGTAAATAATATGATCAAAAGATAATTAATTTTGTATGTTTGTTAAAATGTTAAAAATATTAAATAAAAACGGGTAATGATGGAATTTTCAATTATTAAAAACTACCGATGTTTGGTGTGTTCCGCACGTACAATTTTTATTTTAAAGTTGTACAACTATAGCCACTTTTGTTTTTATTTTATTAAAAAAATTAATTCGGCATTTTCCATTTGTTTTTATGACAGCATCAGCTTGGGCAAACATACATTTTGGGGGAAGTTTCTTTTAGTTTTATTGTGGTTTCAAAGTTTGAAATGAAACAATTATAACAATATAATTCTCACAAAAATATAAAATTAAATGTTCATTTATGTAAGAAACCGGCACTATGAAATAAATTCACTCAATTAACATATGTCATTTGTTACGAGCCATTTAGAGATATTAAAAGCGGGCTGGCCAAGATATTGAAGTCCATATATGGGCTGCATTTGGCCCAATCAAATTTGGTTTGACACCCAGCATGGTTTCAATTGTATTGGGTAGACAATTAAATAAATAAATAGTGATATATAATGAGTGCCTCTAAAACGGTATGTGAATCCACATTAAAAAATTTAAAATATTCTAATTTACATGTAAACCCTATATTTTATCAAATATATCCTTTCTCTAAATTTATTTATAAATTAGTTTGTAGTTTGTAGCTAACATGATGTGCGGACAATGTAAAATATAAATAGAAAAATCATATTTTTGAAGTTTTTCTTAGAAGAAAAATATTCATGAATCATGAGTTACTCTCTTATTTAAGGTCTCAGATTTTCACAAGGGGCAAAGTGATATTAGATGATATGATTTTGTAAGATTATTATATACTATTGATTTGATTTGAATATTTTCTAAGCATTTATTAAATTGCCACATGGCGTCATCCGGTTAAAAAAAGGCTATTATTATATTATTATATATGATATGATTTTTTTTTTTTATACAACATTTATTATATATGATATATATATATATATATATATATATATATATAAATGATAAATACTTTTATATTATATATTATATACTATAATATATAATATATCGTGAAGATGACGCATTTACTAGAAAACTTGGCAAAGGATTATATCATAATATAATTTCATGATTGTGAACAATTCAATATAAACATGAACGACTCAGGGAAATTAAGTGTCAATGATCAAAACTAAAGAAAACAATACTCCACTTCCAACAAACACAATTACAATCTTACATCATGGTCTCTGAGTACTAGCCAGAAATGTTGCTCTGATTTTTATGAGTCTACTTACTACATTTCTTATGCTAATCCTATTTTCGGGTAAATTTGTGGTACAATCCATGGCTAAACTTAAGATAGATGATACACATTGTTCCCTTGCTAAAAATAGCCATCCTCCCTTTGTAGTAAATTGCTATCTACAACATCCACGATTGAACGATTTAACGAGTCACCAACCCAATGTCTCAAGCCCATTTCTCCGATAAAAGTTTCATCTGTCGGCTTCTTCCTTGTAAATGTCTCCATTAGCATAATACCGTAGCTATAAACATCACCTTTTCGAGATACCTTTCCTTCACTTCCATACTCTGTGAATTGACTTAATCGATTTCAATATTGGAAATATTTATATCAAAAATAAAGAAACTATAAAATGAATAACAAAATCTAAGGGAATTTTACCTGGTGCCATATAACCAATTGTGGCAAGGGTTTGTGTTTGTGTCATAAAGTCTTCTTCACCTAACAACTTTGTAATGCCAAAATCACTCACGTGTCCAACCATGTTTTGGTCCAGCAGTACATTGCTCGGCTTGATGTCACAATGAATTACAGGGACTGAATAACCAAAGTGAAGATACTCCAAAGCTGATGCTGCATCTATCAATATATTCAACCTCTGTGATATATCCAAAAAGTATTCATCAGAATATAAGCACCTTTCAAGGCTCCCATTAGGCATATACTCTAGCACCAACGCTTTAAGATCGTCATTTGTACAACTGCTGATAATCTTAACAAGGTTTCGATGACGAATACCACTAAGCACTTCACATTCAACATTGAAACTCCTAAGTGCTCTTTCCGTTTGCACGTGGAACACCTTTACTGCAATTTCCATCCCATCTAAAAGTCTCCCTCTAAAAACCGAACCAAAGCCCCCTCTGCCAAGTAGATTGCTGTCACTAAATCCATTTGTTGCTTGAACAAGTTCTGGATAAGAAATTCTTCTCCATATTGCTCGTTGTGGCACATCAACATCATTATTATTAGCTAGTTGTGAGCTCCTCCTCGTTCGATATACTCTCATCACAATGATCAAAGTCAAGCAGACAATAAGAGTTAGCGGCAAAGTAATGGCTAAGACGACCATGATCCTAGATTTTGGATGAGTGGTTGTTTTGCAGGAGGGGACTTGCAGTCTTGGCAAACCACAAAGTGCAAGGTTCATCATAAAAGATTTAGCAAAGAAATTTGCAAAAGGTCCTTTTGTTGGAATTTCACCCTCTAATCGATTGAAAGACAAGTTAAGATATTTGAGGTATGATAGTGCCTCCATCGATTCAGGAATAACTCCAGAAAGATTATTATTGGACAAATCCAAAAACTCCAAGCTTATTAATCCCCTAAATGATTCTGGAATTGAGCCTTGTAAGCTATTATATCTTAGGGAGAGAAGCTGCAAATTTTGTAGGCTTCCAATTGTGGTTGGGATGCCACCGGTTAAATGATTATGAGACAAATCTACACTTATGACAACCTTCAAATTTCCAAAGTCTAATGGAAGAGTTCCAATTAGAGAGTTTGATGACAAGTTAATTTTCAAGATGTCTTTAAGTTTCCAAAGAGACGAGGGTATAACAGAAGTTAACTCATTGGAGCCTAACGAGAGGAGTCTTAGATTAGTTAGATTACCAAAACATGCAGGTATGACTCCAGAAAACTTATTACCTTCCATGTACAAATCAACCAGATTATTTAATTGGCAAAGATCATTTGGGATGGATCCTTCTAGATTGTTATTTTGAATGGAAAATCCTTGAAGTTGTTGCAAATTTCTAAGTGTAACAGGAATTGATCCTGTCAATTCATTATAGCCCAAGAATAAACTCATCAAGTTTTTTAGACTAGTAATTTCTTGTGGAATTTTTCCAGTGATGTTGCAACGTTCCATAATAATATTTTCCAAGTAAATAGAAAGATTTCCTATAGAAGTTGGAAGGAAGCCATTTAGAGGATTACCTGGTAAGCACAATTCTCTTAAATTCTTGCAATTTGTCAAAGAGGTAATGAAGCTCAAATCTAGAGTAGGAGATGTGAAGAAATTGTACCCTAAGCTGAGCACCTTAAGACTTGTTAAACTATTGCCTATTGTGCTTGGAATAAAGCCTGAGAATGAGTTAAGTTCAATAGCTAGAATTTGGAGCTTCGAAGCATTGGTGATGAAGTTGGGAAATTTCCCAGTTAAATTATTCCCGTTGAGATATAACCTCTCAACATTTGGAAGCCCAAAGCCAATAATTGATGGAAGGCTTCCCGAGAGTGAGTTGTGTGAAAGCCCAAGAAATTTCAATGTTGAAATGTTGAAAACTGTAGCTGGAATGTGGCCAACTAGGTTGCCGATTTCAAGTCCCAACTTCTCTATATTAGGAAGATTACCAATTTCAAAAGGTATCTCACCTGCATGTGAGCATATTTAATGATAGATCAAGTCTATGACAAAAATAAAATTCTACTAAATAATATTGTTGATTGATTCATAAGTACCTACCTATTAAGTTGTTACCGCCTAGAGCTAGTACTTTTACCATGGTCAAGTTTCCGATATCCCTTGGTATACGTCCTCTGAACTGATTATATGATAGATAAACAAAGGTAAGCTCTTTGCATTGCCACAAATTGTATGGGATTGTACCTGTGAATTGATTCATAGACAACCGCAGCATTTCAAGCACAGAAGGATGATGATGATGTGAACACATGTTGTGAGGGAGGTTGCCTATCAAATTATTATTTGATAAATCAATTTGCCACAAAGAAGAAATGTTGAAAAGAAGTGAAGGAATCTGCCCTGTTAGGACATTGTCTAGTAGTAATAGTCTCTCCAATTCTACAAGATTCCCCAGCTCCTTTGGAATTTCTCCTATAAAAAAAACACTCTCATCAAATCATCTTATTCATTGACTGAAAAGCAACTAATAATATTAGCAACTAAAAAAAAACTCTCTCATCAAATCATCTTATTCATTGACTGAAAAGCAACTGATAATTACCTTCAAGTTTGTTGTCACCAATTGATAGAGTCTTTAGCTTAGTCAAGTTGCCGATTTCTTTTGGTATGCCTCCTCTGAAGTTGTTAGAGGACAAGTTCAAAAATCGCAGCTGCTTGCACTCCGATATAAAGGATGGTATTTCACCCTCCAACGAGTTTTCAGACAAATCAAGTGACATCAAATTATGTCCACCTCCAGACACATTGACCATTGACGAGAGCTGATTGTGTTTGAGACTAAGCTCTTGCAATGAAGATATGTTGAAGATGGAGGATGGTACACTACCTGAAAGCTGGTTATAATTGAAATTAATGTATTTCAATCGATGCAAACAAGCCAACTCGTAAGGAAGAGAGCCATAAAAATTGTTGTCGTTGATGGATAGCAATGCAAGAAAAGAAAGATTTCCAAGTTGAGGTGGAATGGTCCCTGTAAGACCAAGATTAGAAATATCCAAAGCTGTGATTCTATGGTGACGAACACCACATGTGACACCAATCCAATTACAAACGGAGGTACTCGTGGACCAATTTTTGGCCAACAAAGTATGTGGATCATGAGTTATATGAGCTTTCAGAACAAGAAGGGCATCTTTATCTGTGATAATGTTTTTGGTTGATAATGATGAGCTATAAGTAAGGGAATGAAGTAAGAAGAAAACTACGAACAAACGGAGAGTTTGATTTGTTGCCATGAGAGATGAATTCTCCTAATTAATTTGGTGACAAATGCTATGACAAACAAGTAGAAATGTATAGGTATAAATAATAATGCAAAGTAGTGACTTCACTTTCCATTTCACATGTGAATTCCTACTTTCACTTTCCATTTTCACATTACAATTCCAAGTCCACAACAAACGTACACCATAAGTCTTGGGTTGGATTTTGAGTATACGGTAAGATAATTATGAAACAAATAATTGAAGACTGGTGTTAACTCACAAATAAATTTGTTAGCTTTAAAATGTGAAATCACTTCGCTGCTTTTTGGTGTTTAGAAATTTGAAAGCAGGAATATTGACTAAGAAATCTGCCGTATTGACTGGAACAATTATGATCTGTCAATACAAAAGCAAATTAAAAGGAGCCATAATTAACCACCCCATTGTTGTCTATTTTGAGTTTGCACACTACATATTTATATAATGGACTTTCCAGGTTTTGGTAATCAGTAATCAAAATGGATGGTAAGCTTAAGCTATAGAATTAAATTTTCATTAAATTTTTTTTATCTTTTTAAGAAAGATGAATATATAACAGAAAATTAAGACTCCAAAACTGGAAGAAATTTTGAAGGCAGTAATTGGCTTACCTATATAGAAATCATTAGCTTAAAACAACGGCATGGATACGGTTGGGCGTCCTAGCAGGAAACGGGGTAAAAGTGCCATTTCTCAATAAAACAAGAAACCACTTGTAATTACAATGGTGAACTCAACCTCCAATGCGTTAGCGTAGGCTTCACCTCAGCATCTTTTATATATATATACAGTCTTTCTATTATCAATTCGAACTGACAAAAGTTATATCAGTTCCTTGTATGTGGGCCACTGGATTTAAATATTTTGACTGACAAGTGTATACAGCCAAGTCAAAGTATTTAAATCCAGTGACCCACATACAAGGAACTGATATAACTTTGTCAATTCGAACTGATAATAGAATTTCTGTATATATATATATATATATATCAGTCTTTCTATTGTCAGTTCGTCCTGACATAAAATATATCAGGACGAAGAATGTAAACCATAGATTATGGAGAAGTTTTGATAAGTGCATATACTTTGAGTCAAAATATATAAATCTAATGGTCCACATTGTTCGTCCTGCTATAAAAACTGACAATAGAAAAATTGTATATATATATATATATATATATTTATATATTACAAAACATGACATGTTTATGGAGGGGTAATTGATATGTGTTTGGGGAGGGGTAATTTAATTCAAAAACTGTAAACTACCCCTATTTGGACGCATGTCATGTTTTGGGGAGTAGGTAATGCTCACCCCATTATAGGGGTGAACAAAAATGGACTCCACGCACCTCACGACTTCACTTTCCATTTCACATACGTAGGAGGAATATTGACTTTAAAACGGTATCAACAGGTCAATATTAATTGATTATTGACTACTAGTTGACGTGGTCTTTGTCAGATTGAAAAAAGGAAGAAAATAATTGAAGACAATACAAAAGCAAAAGTAGCATTAACCACCCCATTATTGTCTGTTTTGTTAACTTTGACACATCCTTTTTGACCATTGAAATTCGCTTTTTGCTTTTTAAAATTTGGAAGAAGAAATAAGTGCTGCATTCTTACTATGGATGATCAAATTCTTAACGTTTATGGGAAGTTATTACTGTACAGTTCAGAGCTCTACTAAAATCTTACTGTACGTTTATAGGGATTAAAATTAAAATTACAATATAATTAGTGGAGTTTTTATTTTTACTCAACATTATTATTTTGATTGTTTTTATATCACTTTCCACTGATGAGATAAAAATACCCTTCTTTTTTCAATTATATATATAACTATATTTTTTTTTAACTATTACAATATTTCGGGATTGTGGGAGGGGGCATGACTCGAACCCATAATATCTTGAATGTAGCTGTGAGATGCTTACCAATGAACCAACCTTGTCTTGTCAAAAATATTATAATAATTTGGGGTTTGGTGAGGGAAGAGACTCAAACCCATAATCTCATGATCGTGATGTAGGTGTGGAGGACATTTCACTAGGCAAACTCATCTTGTCTATATAATCAAAGTTATTTACTCAAATTAACCGAAAGAAAAATGAAGTGGAGAGTAATAATTTATTTTTCTTAAGAGCAGATCTTGAATAAGCATAAATGTTACACAAATTAAATAGCATAATTTGACACTAGATCTCACTTGTAAGCAGGAACAACCGAACAACAACGAAAAAGAGAAATTAATAGTTTTTTTTTTACTAATATATATGGGCCGTTGGATTTATGGAACTGTATGTATTACAGAGATTGTGGATTCACAACTATTTAAAGAAGAATCGATTATGGGATCCATAAAATAAAATAAAATAAAATCCCAACTATGGGATTCACACCTCAGATACGGTTCAAATCCCAATTCGAGTCCGATCTGTACAGTAACTGGGCTAGAAAATTTCAGGTCGTACTGTCCTGTCCCAGCCATTTTGACACCTTTTATCACAAACATTAGCACTAATGGATGTTGAGAAATGTTGAATATGTCCAGCCCAATTTGATTTCAAAACTTTTTGACCACATGGACCAGTAAGGCCCTTTTTTTAACTAATAATTTGTTTCAAAATCTTTTTGGCCCGAAATCCCACAACCCTTACTGTTTTTGGGTAAGTAAAAATCCATAAGAGGCCCAACTGATATTGAATATGAGTTTAACAATTAATTAATATGGTATTTTATAAGGTTAAATTCTATATAAGTTTATTGTTTTTCTTTTGCATATTATTTTTTATTCTAATGCCTTTTTGTTTGTAAAAAAATAATATTAAGTTTTGCGGGCAAAAATCCTTCCCTAAAGTCAAATTTATTTTTATTTTTATTTTTATTTTTTATAGATATAAATACGTATTTCATATGAGCATTATCAACAATGCGGGCTAAGCCATAGCCTTAAGTACCAATGGAAATTTCATTGCGTGCTACAAATGTTCCATTGAGGGTTATTAGGACACACTGTACACATGGCATGGTAAAAATCAATTTTTCTCGTACTGTAGTATTTATGGCACCGTTGACTTCATTTTTGGAGATGCAGCAGTTGTTATTCAAAATTTTTACATTGGTGTTCGATTACCCAGTGGTGGTGAAACTGTGGTCATTGCAGATGGGAGAATTGATGACAAATCGAATACTGCAATTGTGATGCACAATTGTAGTATTTCTCCCACACCTGAACTTCAAGGAAATTCCAATGTCAAATCTTACTTAGGTAGACCGTGGAAGAAATTTTCACGGACGGTGATCTTGCAATCTTATATAGACGCATTCATTGATCCCGAAGGTTGGTTGAAGTTTAATAGCATGTCTGACTTAGCGTCGTTGTACTATGCTAGGGTTAACTGGCCAGGATATCATATTCTCAGTAATCTTGATGAAGTCAAAAGTTTTATAGTGGAAAATTTTATCCGTGGAAGAGATTGGCTTCCTAAATTAGGAATCCCTTTTATTCCTGGCTTAGCTTGATTAGATGGTGTTCAGGGATAAAAAAAAAAAAATACTTGTATAACCTTTTACTACGGATAATAAAAGTGTTATTTAATTACGTGAGCACCTATTTCGTATTTACTTTTTTGTTTCTGTTCTTTTTTTACTGATGTATCTTTGTTCTAGTATGATAACAATATTACCAGTAAAAAAAAAAAAAAAAAATCAAAATATTAAATGTAAATATCAAAATAAAATTTAAATGTCAACTAATTTCAACTATTTGTTCTGGTTCATATATGGAGATGGGTTCGACCCAATAATAAAGACTGGGCAACATTTCCTCAAAAAACAGTTTAAAATTTTGATATGTTAAAAGCAGGCCGGCCCAAATGTTTAAGTCCAATTCCTTTGGTCCAATCAACTAGAATTATGGGTCGCAGCATTTGGCCCAATCAATTTTGAGATTTAAAATTTATTTATTTTTTATTAAAAAAGTAAAATATAGGTTTAGTTGAAGTAAAAGTTTCTACAGGTCTTCCAATTCATAAGTTTAATTTTAAATTTTAGTAATAAATAATATATTTATAAGTTAATATATAATATAATCAAGTTCAACATTTTGCTTTAATAATATTTATTAATTTTTTAAAATATTATATTTGTTTTGAAAAATTAAATTATAAACAGTTTATTTTGTGGGCTGGATTTTTTAGTTTCGGACCAACCTCAGTCCACACAATAATTCATTAAAATCCGGTAAGTGCACAAAATACATATTTGCTTTGAATACACTATTTTTTCTTGATTCCTCCTTATGTCAAGCATCTCTCTCAATTTCTTCTTGATTGTTTTATATTCATAAAATCAATCCGATTTGAGGTTTTTCCGGTTGGAGATCTGTTTTATATTTGTAAAAGTTGTAGAGATGCAAGATTAGTGCCGTTTAATGTTCCAACTGATTTGTAAGTAGAAATGTATTTGATAAAAATAAAAAATAAAAGAAAAGTCTAAAGTGTATTTGAAAGAAAAGCAAAATACAAATATTATAAAGAAAATAATGCATAATGATTTTGTTCTTCTAATAAAAATAAAATATATTTTAAACTCACTTTTTCACAACCAACATCGAATGATTTAGATTCATTCTCCATATACTTAGCAATCAATTTGTATCTCCTTAAAAGAAATTCAAAATAAATTAGTATTTAAAAGAAAATCTAGGGTTTAAGAAAGTGAAGAAATATTTTAATGATATATGTTAATATCAAATCATTAATATGATTTTTATTTTTTTCACATTAGATTAAACTAAGAAACTAATTAATAATTATTAGTGGATTTACTTACAAATTATTTAGTCATTTTAGTAATTTCACTCAGGGTATTATTTTATTTTTAAAAACATACTAATTTGGGGTACAATTTTTAAAGTGCAAATATCTCTCCTCTTTAAAAATAAACTTTTTTTTTTTAATACCATATTTGGACTTTTTATAAATTTATTTTTTTCCCATTAAGACAAAACAAGGCTAGTCAAAGGCAAATTGATTTTGGTTTTTTACCAATTATATATCAATCTGACTAATCATTATTCATTATTTTTCATCATATACAGCAAATTTTTTAGATATGCTCGGATAAAATCTTATACCTTTCCTATTTATAGAAAAGAAAGCTAATTATAGTAAATTCATTATTGGGTGTCATTAATTCTCATTAAAGTCAATATCTATATTTTTTTTACAATTGAATTTTCTAAATATTTATAAATAACCACACCTCCCATAAAGATTAAATTGCACCAGAGTTCTTGTAATTCCTCTAGAAAATTAAAATATCGAATCCAACTTGTTTTTATCTTCCTTTTCTTATGTTCTTTATTGTCATTCATCTTTTATCTGTTAACCAAATTACCGTCACGGCAATAGTTACCAATGATGTAGTATCTTTTATCAGAAAGTCTTGTAATGGAACCAAGTATCCAGATACCTGCATATCTGTTCTAGAAGGAGATCCTCATAGTAGAACTACAACCGATTTAAAAAGCTTAACAAGGATCTCCATGAATATAATATATGAAGAAGGCATTAAGTTAACGTCGCTCTTCATCAAAGCTGGAGAAAACGCTACTAATCCATTTTTGAAAATGAATATAAGAACATGCATCCAAGAATTCGATATAGGTAGCTATCGTGTGAAAACATACGGAATTCATGCTTTTGAAAATGGAGATTATGCAGAAGCAAATAATGAAATCGGTTTTATTGTTGGTGGTTCTAGTAATTGTAATGATACTGGCATCAAATTGTTCAACAAAAAGGTTGAAACTTCATTCAATTTCAGTCGCAATGTGCTAGATTTATCAAGTATGTTACCTTCGATAACGAATATGTGATGAATTCTTATTAATTATGATAATAAACAAGTTACTTCAGTTTAGAATTTAATATTTTTGGTCATGATTTTTATTTTATTTTTTTGTATGATTTTTTTATTGGTACAATTGTTTCACTTTTAATCTTTTTATTTTTTTGCAAATTTCAAAGTTTGACATATTCAATATATTTAATATGTTTAAGCAAACCTAATAATCCAATTTTGATGGTGAGATCTTTAAGCAACCCTAATAATCCAATGAAAGGATTATTAGGGTTGCTTAAACATATTAAATAGGATAACTAATAAGTACTAACCTTATAACAGCATAATTTTCACGATTTAAGGTTTTACAGGAACAATTTCTTCTTCTTCTTCTTCTTCTTCTTCGTCACTTCGATTTTAACAATTTTAGGGTTTACAAAAACTCAATTTCTTCAGCTTGCGCGCCATTTCATCAAATCATGATGGTGGAGAACTCAATGTCAGCCACTCTATTTTCAGTATAGGTTTAATTCTTTAATTCTTTTAATTCTGCTAATAATTTTTTGTGTTCATCGTTACAATATCTTTTTGGCCAAAAATCCCTGTGTAAAATATTTTTAAATATTTTTAAAAAAAATATAGAATTTTCAAAGCCTACCCAGTGGGTTTAGGCACTGGTTTTTCGAATTATACTACGGTATGTGATTTTTACAACTTTTGTTTTAGTTTAAATTATTATTGTTTAAAGCCCCATTTTTTTTATTTTCTTTTTGTTTAAAGTCAAATTTGAAGTTAAAAATGCCAGTCCACTGGTTGTTAGAATTAGGCTAATAATTTGTTTTTACTAATTGAATCGATTTAATAATTTGTTTTTATTAATTGAATCGATTTAATAATTTTTTTCCTGGACCAATTCTAAAACTTTTAGATGTTTTATGCAAGTCCACAAGAACTCAATTGCTAGTCTACCTATTGAAATTAAATCCTTAAACAACTGATTTTGATAATTTATTTAATTTTTAATTTCATTATACTGTTTTTTTAGTATGTTTTTAAATTGAAATTTATTTATATATGATTTTTTGGTATTAAAAATGTTAAATGACACATTCTATATTTTATTTTGCATATTGTATCTGTTTTGCACTTTTGTCCATTGTTAAATGACAAAATCTTTTTGGCCCAAATCCCATGAGAGGCCCTACTATTTCTGGAAAATCTTTTGAACTCTTTTTTAAGAAATATAAAATTTTCAAAGCATCTTTTTAATCAATTAATTGAATCAATTTTCATATCAATTTTTTTTCTTATTGTAATATTTATGGCAATGTTGACTTCATTTTTTGAGATGCTGCAGTTGTCATTCAAAATTCCTACATTGGCGTTCGATTACCAAGTGGTGGTCAAATTGTGGTCACTGCAGATGGGAGATTCAATGAAAAATCGAATACTGCAATTGTGATCCACAATTGTAGTATTTCTCCCACACCTAAACTTCAAGGAAATCCAAATGTAAAAAGCTACTTAGGTAGACCGTGGATGAATTTTTCACGTACGGTTATAATGCAATCTTATTTAGATGCATTCATTGATCCTCAAGGTTGGCTGAAGTTTGATAGTTCATCTGACTTAGTGTCATTGTACTATGCTGACTATGATAACAGTGGAAATGGATCATTCACGAGTGGTAGAGTTAATTGGCCAGGATATCATATTATCAACAATCATGATGATGTCCAAAGTTTTACAGTGGAAAAATTTGTTAATGGAAGTGAGTGGCTTCCAAAATTAGGAGTCCCTTTTATTCCTGGTTTGATTGGATAGTGTGTTTAGGGACAACAAAATTACTTGTATAGCTTTTTACTATCGATAATAAAAGTGTTATTTAATTATGTGAACAACTATCTCATATTTATTTTTTTATTTTTCCTTATGTTGTAGCTTTGTTTTAGTAACATCAAAATATTAAATATTGAATATCAAAATCAAAATTAAATGTCATGATAAGCGAAAGTTTAAAATCAAAATCAAATTTAACTTTGATAATTTGTTTCAGGCCAAATCATCTAAAAAGTTTAAAATTTAGAGATATTAAAAGCGGGCTGGCACATTAAAAAACAAAGCGGGCCAGCCGAAACACCAAACATCAAATATTTGGGCTGGCCCAAAAATCGAATACCAATTCTTTATCGGATCGGATCAAGAGATTCAAGTAAGCTTATGCCCAGTATTTGATTTGAGGACTGTGTTGACCGAAATGGGCAGCATTAGGCCCAAACAATTTTGGTACTCAAAAAATTAAATAAAAAACAATTTATTTTGGGGGACGGATTTATTAAAATCCATTAAATGGCACCAAATATATATTTATGTCAGTAAATATCTTTATAATCACTATTAATTATTAAATAATATGAAGCAATTTTTTTTGGATATCTGATGGGGTAAAACCTTTTACTTTTCCAATTTATAGAAAAGAAAGTTAATTATAGAAAAATCATGTTTGGGTCTCATTAATTCTCATTAAAGTTCTTTAAAAAAAAATCTCATTAAAGTCAATATCAATATATTTTTTTAAAACTGAATTGTCTAAGTCTTCATAAATAATCACACCTCTCATAAATATAAAATTGCACTAGAGTTCTTGTAATTCCTCTGGAAAATTAAAATGTTGAATCCAACTTGTTTTTATCTTCCTTTTCTTATGATCTTTATCGTCATTTATCATTTATCATTTATCTATCAACCAAAATACCGCCACAGCAACAGTTAACAATGATGTGATACTTTTTATCAGAAAGTTTTTTAATGGAACCGAGTATCCAAATACCTGCATATCTGTTCTAGAGGGAGATCCTCATAGCAGAACTACAACCGATTTAAAAAGCTTAACGAGGATATCCATGGATATAGTATATGAAGAAGCAATTGAGTTAAAGTCGCTCTTCATCAAGGCTGATCCAGTTTTGAAAATGAATATAAGAACATGCATCTGGGACTTTGATACATGTAGCTATCATGTGAAAACATACAGAATTCCTAGTTTTGAAAATGGAGATTATACAGATGCAAATACTCAAGTCAGTTATATTGTTGATGGTTTTGGTAACTGTAAAGATACCGGCACCAAATTGTTTGATAAAGACTTTATTCAATCTCAGCTGTGATGTGCTAGGTTTCTTAAGTATGTTACCTTCTAGATAGAACATGTGATAAATTCTTATTAATTATGATAATAAACAAGTTAATTCACTTTAGAATTTAATATTTTGGTCCCGATTTTTATTTTATTTTTTTGTATGATTTTTATTGTTACAATTGTTTCACTTTTGGCTTTTTATTTTTGCATTGAAGTTTCGATACGGGCATCTATCATGTGAAAAATTATGAAGTTCTTAATTTTAGAAAAATAAATTATGCATATACAAATGGTCAAGACATAGTTATTGGGCACGTCAGCATTTTCTAATTAATGTGTGCCCACTCACGACGTTGTTTCCTTGTTGCGTTTTCATCAATCTTGTTTTCGTCTCTGCTATGTAGAAAACTAAGTGATCACAGTACTGGTGAGTGGTGAAGCTGTTGGATCCTCGACAAATGGGTATGTTGTCAATTTATCTGTTTTCAAAAAGTAATACGATCCGCCTAATAGGGCAATCGTGCATAGTCTTTGCCCTATTAGGCGGAAACATAACTAGGAATGTAAAGACCTCCGTTACAAAATGTATTGTTGAGCATCGATAGCTGGTGCATGTTATCTACCATTTCTTATAGAAATCCCTAAGATTCATTCCAAACAAAACGAGAGAAACTGAAAGTGGACAATCTACCTGAGAAAGAATGCAATGATGCTAAGAGCAAAAACGTACGATATATCCTTGCTAGATCCTCAACCGAAAGGAGCACATTGACATGAAATCAATGGCTTCAAACTTAAAGCCGTGAAAATAACTAAGAAGGCACAAGATACCATACAAAGATTGAAGCTGGGAAATTTGATGCCTCTGCAAACAATGTAGTCTCCTTTTAGTCTGTGTCATCAATAAGAGGAGATCTCACCACTGTTTTATAGACATCAGAAAATTGCAAATTTCGAAGTTTGACAAAGTTCACATATTCCATATATTTGATAACTCAAACTTCCTTCAACAAGCTATTTGTTATGCTAAAATTTATAAGACATGTTTCAATTCTGATTAAAAGAGGATTGAAAAGTTAGAACTAAACATACCATGGAAGACTACAACAGATCTCGATTCTCGATCATCACCCCCCTCTGGATTGTAGACAAATCTGCTTCTTGAATTCTTCTTCCAGCAATGGACAACAAGAAATATATAATTGCACAAGTGAAGATAGCAAACCCTTCTGCAGAAAGAATCTAAGATTCACGATACTATGAAAACCATCACTCGAAAGGCATTTCAGTTTTGGTAAACTTTCAATGGTGGTTATATGAGTTAGAGAAGTGGTAATCAACATTTCCATATCTTGCTGTGGAATCCATGAATATACATGTTGAGACCAAGAAGAGATGAACAAGTACAACGTATTCAATTTATGAATGTTAGAGAAGGACAGCATTCAATTTTCAAGGTTTCAAGAAGAGATTAACAAGTACAACTTTTCTCCCTATCATCCCAAAAACACACTCCAATTTATGAAATCCTCCTATCTCCTAATAATCGATGATAAGTATGTGAAGAAACACCATCCTGATTCCTAATAGGAGTTAAATTCATCGATGATAATGAGTTAAATCTAAACTAAAAGGAGTTCAATTCTCTCCTAAACACACAAAATTCAGGGGACGCAATCAATAATCAAATATCAATGCTGCTACTACGTATAACAAATATATTGATTAGCAAAATCACTAATCACTCTACTTGACAGAATAACAACATATATTTTGGCGGCAAAAACATTGCAATAGAATTTTTTCTACCACTATCAAACATTTTCATTCCTTACGCAATAAAATCAGCTTCATTTTTATGGTAGGAGGAGATTACCGAGGCTTGAGATTGAACGAGTCGAGAAATTTTCACTTTCAGATCTTTCTTCTGATTATTCATTTTCTCCTTCTTGTTCGTCGTCGTCGTCTTCTTCTTCTTCGCTGTGATCTTTACGATTTTAGGTTTTACAGGAACAATTTCTTCTTCACTGACATGGACCATGGTTCTTGAAATTTTCGATTTCGAGTCAGCCTTTGATGACGTGACGTGACATGGCAGTTTTGCTGACATTTGTTGACACGTCAGGCGTAATTATTGGACACATCAGCGGTTTTTAATGACGTGCTCACTCACATTAGCAATTTTGGGTTGTGATGATCCGACCCAACCCGGCCCATTAAACCAAACTATATTAACAAATAACAATAACAGCCAAACAGAGAAGACCCGAACAACCTGCTATATTCATTTTCACTCACAGACACAAAAGATCTAAAATAAACCACAACAATCTACTGAATCTAGAGATTGGTCTACGCCTGTTCTTCTTCTTCATTGCGATTTTAAAGATTTTAGGGTTAACAGAAACTCAATTTCTTCAGCTTGCTCGCCATTTCATCAAATCATGATGGTCAGCCACACTTTGCTTGCTCGTCAAGCTGTTATCGCCATTCGTCGTGGAATGTTGCTCTTTATACAGGTCAGTCTATATTTTGATTTTCCTTGGCTTTCATTCATCCATTTACTATGCAAAGTTCGTTGATAGGTTTGAATTTGATCTGTTTTTTGTATCTTTGTTTGATTGGTTGATGTGTTTTCTTTATAGTTTGGTCTTTTTTGGAATTCAAAATTGAAATACAAAGTTTTAACTTTTTAGTCCAATTAGGTGTATACAGTGCCGATCCTGACTATTCCGAGGCCCTAGGCGAAATCTAAAAAATGGGCCCTATACCAACAAAATAATCCCCACTTCATCCCAAAATTAAAAACAGCCAATCACGTATGATACCCATTCGTGTTCTATTTTATTGAGTCTTGGTTTATAATTTTATCTTAAGAATTGACTTGTTTTATGATATCCATTCCTGTTCTATTTGAAAATTTTGATTCTTTTGGTTTGCGAATTCTTGTAGCTGTGTTAATTAGTTAGGCTGCATACATAGATAATCATACATGGGGTATTTAAGGTACATGTCAAGTGAGAGATTTGGTCTCTCAATTTCTGTATTGTGACTTGTGGATATTTCACCAGATGTGCAAATTGTTTCTTGAAAGCAGATTTTTTACTTATTTTTTTTTTAAACCTTGAGTATCATTTTATCTTAGTTTGGATTAATGTCTCTTCAGTAGTTGAGTTCGTGGTTAGCATTTTCTTATGTGTGGTTACCAGAAAATATTTCGAGGACTAACAATTTTTAAATCAATGATTTGTTAAATGTGTTTGCACATTAATGGGTTACCAGATGACTCTAACTATGACAATGTAGACATGGGCATAATTACATTTCAGATGCAGTTTTCATCAACACCGGTGATAGTGAGATTTTATTACCTGTATTTCCTATAGTTTTCTTCAAAATAAAAAAAAAACACACAGCAATTCGTTTGTTAGAACATTTCTTAAATGATATGTTAGAGATGGCTTATGCATTAGTTGACGAAAAAGAAGCTGTTGCAGTTGAATCCTTCAAAGCATAAATATAGAGATTTGTTTTTCTGTACACACTACACACACAGAGACAGAGAACAGTGAAAGCTACTTTTTTCATTTATATATAATTTTTGTTTTCTTTTCTCTTGGGTGTTGGAGGCTAGTAAAATATATTGCATGAGCCGAAGGAAGGAGGTCAAAATTCTTGAAATTTTATTGAGGACCTTGAGTGTACGTACTATAAATGTATTGGAAAAAAAAAAAAAAAAAAAGGTTTGTTCCTGACAGAGAAATGTATTAGAGAAAAAAAAAAATGTTAATTCTCAATTACTTAAGGATTCAAGTTTTTTACTTGCTCAAAGCATTAATATGAATTTTGGGTTCTTCAGTAGTATTTCTCAAAGGCAAGTAGTATTTCTCCAAGCTACTCATGATTTCATTATATGATAGCATTTGTTTAATCGACACTAATATTAATTCAAGTTACAATTGCAAAATTTCTTGTGATCTATCATGATTTTACTAGGCAATATATACATACTAATTTGATCCGAGATTTTGGAATCATATAAATATATATTGTTGTGCTTCCGACCTTATTGATCTACTGTCTTTCATTGTATTCTTGTTAACAAAAAGCTCTATACTATTCAAAATCGAACTCCGGTGTTTAGTTGGTTGCTCCAACTAATTATTCGTCTTTTACCATATTTAAACTGTAAAAAGTTAAGTCTCGGTGCTTCCACATCAACTTCTCTCACAATGTCTTTATTTTTGTGACCGATGATTATTGTAACAGAATGTTTGGATCTGTTATATACTTGTTTCATTAGTTTTGCTGCTAAAAAATTATAGTTTAATGGGGTTGGTTATGGTTGTAGAGGCAGAGCAAATATTGTTGAAGAAAGATTGAATTAAATTCTCTTTACAACATCAAACACTAAATATGCAATGGTTGTAGAATGTAGATGCTGGAAAGCAAAGAAACTGATTTGTCTCTTCTTTGCAGCTTCTCTTGGACTACAAGTATTAATCTCGTATAGAGTACAGACCAGAAGCTTCAATCAAACCTCAAAGTGTACATGGATCCAAAAATGTCAAAAACATTATGGGGTCCGCATCTTCAACACTTGTACAACTTCCTATTGGTCCAGATATTCATAATTTATTCAACTTATCAGATACATCCAATGGCCTCAGCACTGCTTCACTCCCTCCATTTTCTTCCTTTCCAATCACCATTTTTGTCGAAACACTCAAATCTTCCAACTTTCCTCCCATTCCTCTCAATATTCCCGAAAAATATCAATTTCACTAGCAACCCACCTGAAATATTGAGTCAAGGTTTGGTACTTACACTCTGTAGTTGATTAGGGAGAAAGAAATAGAGAATTTGGTGGACATGAAGAAATGAGCAAGAAATATTGTGTTTGGCAAGTACAAAATGGGAAGGATTAATTTTGGGACAAGGCACCTTTGCCAAGGTTTATTACCGGAAAAATCTTGCAACCCAAGAAAGTGTAGCAGCTAAAGTCATGAAAAAAGATGAGGTGAAGAAACAGGGGTTGATGGAGCAAATCGAGCGAGAAATCTCAGTCATGCGGTTGGTCAGGTACCCCCAACATCGTTGAACTCAAAGAAGTAATGGCCACCAAGACAAAGATCTTCTTTGTAATGGAGTACGCTAACGGAGGAGAGCTCTTTGCCAAAATTATTGCAAAAGGCAGACATAATGAAGATTTGGCCAGAAGGTACTTTCAACAGCTGACTAGCGCGGTGGATTTTTGTCACAGTCGCGGCATTTATCACCGTGACTTGAAGCTGGAAAATCTTCTTCTGGACGAAAACGAGGACTTGAAAATGTTGGATTTTGGCCAGGCTTTCTGCTTTGCCGGAGCAGGTGTGGAACGATGGCTTGCTGCACACACAATGCGGGACTCCAGCTTATGTTGTGCAGGAGGTCTTGAGTAAAAAAGGGTACGATGGAGCCAAATCTGATATTTGGTCTTGTGGGATTGTTTTGTATGTTTTGCTCTCAGGGTACTTGCCGTTTCAACATGAAAATGTGATGAAGATGTACAGGAAGATTTTCAAGGCAGAGTTTGTGTTTCCTCCATGGATTTCAATGGATGCCAAGAAGTTGATATCTGGGGTTTTGATTGCTGAAGATGATAAGAGAATCACATTTTCAGGTATCATGAAGAATCCTTGGTTCCGAAAAGGGTTTGATAGAGAATTTTCTCGGGTAATTAGCGATGAGAAAGTTGATGAAAAGAATGGATAGGTTGAGTTAGTGAGATCAAAATCATTATCAAATCCACCATTTTATAATGCGTTTGAGTTCATATCATCCATGTCATCAGGATTAGATCTATCAAGTTTGTTCGAGAGTAAACGAAAATCCTATTCCATGTTTACATCCAAATGTTCAGCTTCAGATATTATTTGGGAATCTGGCTACAATGGCGAAGAAGCTGAATTTTGGAGTGAGTAGTGCCAAGGAATTCAAGGTGAGAATGGAGAGAAAAGTGGGGTGCGCAGGAAAGGGAAGCTGGCGGAGGTTTACGAGGTTGCGCCGGAGGTGAAGGTGGTGGAGCTGTCGAAGTCCGCCGGAGACAGTGTCAAGTATAGAAAGTTGTGTGAGGATGTGAGGCCTGGTCTCGAAGACATAGTTTGGAGTTGGCAAGGTGAAAGCATCAACTAAATTAACTGTCACTAACTACCAAAACATAAAAACACTTAGTTAGAATCCTGGGTATGTAATGTTGATATATACATAATATTTTCGATGGAGCCCTATAATGTGTATGTATTTCGATGCTCAAATGAATAATTAGTTAAAGCATATAGATAATTAGCAAATGAAAAAAGTAAATAAACACATGAGACCCGTGTTCAAAGCGGATACGCAGTGGTTGCAGTACGCAGAACTACTCATGTTAAAGTTACAACTAACTGTATATATGTTTGAAGGCTTGAAGCATAGTGATCAAACTTCAAAGTGAGTTGCAGTAATTCCACTAGTGAGTTCACTTTTTTTATTTTTGTTATTGAACAACTAAATAATAATTTTCTCTCAGTCAGTTTAACAAACACTTACACGTTTGTCTCAGCTGTGTTTTTAAGTGGTGTGATGATCGAGATTGTTTCTTCTTCAGCTCAAGAATTCACTACAGTCTTCGAAACCCATCTCCACTTTTTCTTCAATCTGGGATGCTTTGACTGGCTGCAATAGAGTGTATTCAAAAACCAAACAGATTCTCATTTGAGAGAAAAATCAAATTATACAAACACACGCACAAACAGAGATAATAAAGTGAAGAAATAATTAGAGACGTGCACACACACTACATTAAATTACGAAAAACAACCTCCGTTGAGCAGAAACGCCGCGAAGCATTTTCATCATGTCCCTCCTACTCGCCGGCGCCGCCAAGGAGGCCGCTGACCACCTCTTTATCTTCCCCTCCGCTGGCGCTTCCTTTAATCTGTTTGGGGCGCGGGAAAGTGATGAAAAAGAAAAGAAAATGTGGGAATTTTTGTTAGAGTTCAGGGATCAGGTAGTCTCCTATCAAATATCAATTGAGTTTCTTTTTTGTTACTGGTAAAAAGTTTTAAAGATTCGTAAAGTTTGAATTTTTATTATAGTTTAGTGAATTAGTGAATACCCCACCTGGGATTTGAAGGTTTATGTGAAATGTTGATGTTTAATGGTCTTAGGGTCGGCGGTTGGCCAAAATTTAGCAGCTTGATTTATCAAATTCTGCTGAAATTGATGTATGGCTGAGACGGACCAGAGAGCTTATGATTCATGAATGAGAACCAGCTCAATGCTCATTTTCAAATTTGATGTTTGAAGCTCATTCAAACAACGACTTGAATGAGATAAAGAAGACAGAACATTTACTTGTTAGAACAATTAAGGATCTTTACTTGCACTTGATGGAGCTAAAGAAAGACTTCAAATCTTCAAAGCAAACTTGTTAGAACAATTAAGGATCTTTTGATTCTGCAATGGATGCTTGTGATGGTCTTTTCCATACAGCTTCCCTTGTACTTCTATCCTTCAATGACTCTCAAGTTTGTTCCATATATCTGTTACTTCTTTGTTTTCTTCATTTATTTATATATTTTCCCCTTGTGTACTATATCACATTCACAATAGGTTGTTCCAGATTCTACATAACTTGTCACTGTTTAGCATTTTCAATTTGTGCAATATAATTGAACTGTTTAGCATTTATTTATAATAGTAATAGCTGCTGTGTGATGTGAATATAATAATTTCATCTTCATTTTTTATGTAGTGTACATAATTTTCCATGGAACAATTCCATATATAAAGCAGTTTATGTGAGAGTCAATTCCATGTTTTTCCTTGCATTTTCAGGCAGCTGTAATTGACCCGCATTGAAAGGAACACTTAACGTTCTTAGATCATGTGCTAAAGTTCCATCTATCAGAAGGGCCATCTTAACATCTTCTATTGCAGCAGTATCATTCAACGGAAAACCTCTTTATCCTGATGTTACGGTTGATGAAACTTGGTTTTCTGTTCCGGCTTTTTGTGAGAAATCAAAGGTGTGTAGATCTTCTAATTGTTCACTTAAAATTCATTGCTTGCGTAGTATGCGTGCATTAACAGTCCAAGTAGGGATAAAAATCAGCATTTAAGTTCTCTTTCCCTCTTGTAAGGATTTCTGATTAGTAAATGAGCCTCATTTGATGGTGATTGAGAAATGGAAGGTTAGAATGAATGTTAAAATATTCCATAGCTATGGACAAAAGTAAACATTGAAAGACAACTATCTGAAAAGCTTGCATGCAATATTTTTTCATTTCTGTACAAATAGGGTACAAGAGCAAATTAATTCTGTAGTTTTATACAAGAAAGCAGAACAACTTATAAGGAAAAGGAAAATAGAAAGGCTCTATCTTCTTTTTGTACAGATTGGGTTCTTCTTTGCCTCAGAGATCTTTTGTTTTCAACCCACAACCATTTTTCAACAATTCTGTCCAAAAAAATTGGAGTAGGCATTGCTCCAAGGTTTTCTGATTGCTAAAACCAACATGGGAAATAGAATTCCAGCTGCAAATCCCAAGCCAATACTCATAAACCACTTATCAGTCACTTCTTGTTAATTTCCATTATTGTTATCTTGATTGACACTTCCTCCTCCATCTGAGTCCTCATCCTGGCACTTGACATTAAGTGGGGGTCCGTAGAGAGCCGGGTTTCCAGAAAAGGATGATGCATTGTATGTTGTCAGATGCTCAGCGTAAGGGATGGTGCCCGAGAAGTCGTCATTCGATAAGTTTAGGTAACCAATAAATGATAAGGAAGAGAGGGTTGGAGGGATTGAACCCGAAAGATTGTTGCATGAGAGGTCAAGAGATGATAGTTGATGCAAACTTGATATGTTTTCAGGAATTTTTCCACTGATGTGGTTTCTTGACAGGTTTAGTACCACCAAGCCTGACAGCTTTGTCAACTCTTCAGGAAAATCTCCAGATAAATTGCTCCCAGAGAGGTCTAGGCTGGTGACAAGGGAAAGTGCCTTGGTGAATCATTGAAGCTGGCGTTTTGCAGTGATCATCCAAGTTTTCTTCATAGTAAAGGAGGTACTGGATTACAATCTGCTCTTGAGCCATGGCCTGAAGATCTCCCAAGCTGCCTGGAATCTTGCCTGTCAGATTGTTTTCAGCCAGGTCCAGCACTTGCAGTGAACTTTAATCTGAAAGGTTGAGTGGAATTTCTTTGGAAAATCCATTCGACCTTAACTTCAGAATTCTGAGATCTGCAAAGCCATCTCCAATCCATATTGGAATATCTCCAGAAAACCTATTGTTTCCAAGATCCAGGGTTGCTAGAGTTGATAAGTTTTGGAAAGATTATGGGATGTTTCCTGTAAGTTTGTTGTCGTTTAGGTGCAGAGATTGAATCTGCCTTAATTGACCCAATGTTGCCAGAATCTCTCCAGACAAATTGTTGTAAGCAAGGTCCAGAACTTTCAGGAGAGAACAGTTCCCTATGCTTGAAGGAATGGTTCCTGAAATATTGTTCCTGGAAAGATCAATGACTTGAAGAAGAAGCATCATTTCTCCAATAGAGGCTGGTATTTCTCCTGTCAACTGGTTTCCTGACAAAGATAGAAAGATCAAGTTTGGTATTGATTCACACATATTTTGTGGGATAGAACCAGAGAAGCGATTGTTGGAAAGATCAAGTAACTCAATCTCAACGTTTGGAAGAGGAATGAGTCCTTCAAGAAGGTTGGAGCTCAAATCAACATCTGCAAAGGGAGCAACATTTAAAGGATTCGGTACTCAACCCTGTAACTGGTTGAAGGACACATTTAACGATTGACAGGTTTCCTGAAATATCCCAAAACCAGTCGGGTAATGAATCTGAAATGCTAGCATTTGAGAAATCTAGAAATTTGACCTCCTTTTGTGTTTCAAGTTGGGATGGAAATAAGGGGCTTAAATTAGACGAACGCGTATCAAGATTCTGGACCCGGAATTGAGGGATCCAATTGGAATTGACAATCAGAATGAAGAAACTTGAAGACAAGTGCAAGAACTTCAGTTTACTTAAACCTTGAAAAATGCACTTCGGAAATAAAACCTATCAAATAGTTCACAGAAACATCCAACGTAGACAACTCGGAAAAATTTCCAAAGCTCTCTAGAAGAGCTCCATTTAATTCATTCCCTTCGAGGCCCAATTTGGTAAGGTTTTGCAGATTTCCTAGAGAAGCAGGGATTGGACCTTGAAATTGATTATAACTCAGAACAAGTTCAACAAGATTTCCAAGCTGACCCAACCCTTCAGGCAATTTGCCTTATCAATGGTTGCTGCTCAATCTCAAGTACATCAAATTAGGCAAAGGACTATTCGAAACACAGTTTTAGGTTCCTTCAAGTAACTCAGGTAAACTACCTGTCAAGTTATTGCCAAAAAAATCAATTTTTTTCAAATTGCAAAGTTAATGGAGCTTGGAATCCCTCCCCCAACATTATTCAGAGACAAATCAAAGTTTGTGAGAAAAGTCATGTTTCCAATGGAACTATGAAGTTTCCCATGTAATTTGTTTGAAGCTAAGTTGATATGCAATATCATTTTCCAGCTTCCGCGGAACAACTGAGAGCAACTTACTGAAAGATTATTGTTCCCTGCAAGATTGAAGTATTGCAAATTTGGTAGCTCACTAAATCCTAGTGGAATTCTTCCATATAGGTTACAATAACTCAAATCAACATGAACAAGGGTACTAACATTAACAAGCCAGTCAGGTAACTCTGAATTCAAGGGATTGGAGCTGAGATCAAGGACGGTAAATGAAGTCGAATTAACAGGTTCAGTAGATGGAATTGAGACAGTAAGAAGACAACTTGAGAGATGCAACTCAGTTAAATTCATGTTTAGGACACCGATCCAGTCAGATCCTACCAGGTAAAGATAAACATTATTCATTGAAAGATGGTTTAAAGATACAAGACCAGTCACCCATTATAGGCTATCAGAACTTAAACTTGTAGTCTAGATATTCTAAGGACTTGTGTTTCAACAATGCAAGTCTAGTCTCTCCACTCAGGTTCCAGAATCCATGCCTGCTTGAAGAATCAGAATTCACAGCAAATGGGTTGCAGAGATCAATTGAAACAACAGCTCCAGTACTGTTGTCACAACCAATTCCTCTCCATTGACAGCGGTTGATCCAGGCGATTTGTGCATGATGCTGCAAATTATTGCATTTGAGTTTGACTGATTACATATTACAGTGAAAAAGAAGTAGAATTTTTTCATTTGAAGACAAAATCTTACTGTATGTTGAAAACAATTGCTATTGAAAAAACCCAACACCAATTTGTTTGCAAAAAATTTTTTGTTTTGCCCTATCTCTGCATTTATACACTGACAGTGTCCCCAGATGCTGAATTGTTTTCATGAACAGGTTTGGATGTATTGGTGGAAGCTATAGATTTTGCAAAGCAACACAAATACGGTTAATATGGGAATTTGATGATGATGAATTTGGAAGTGTCGTACAATAGGTATTCGAAAAGTGAATATAGAAAAGCTTGAAATTCATTTTAAGTATCAATTGGCAGAGAATCTGTTGTTGGAAGCAATAGATTTTGCAAAGCAACAGAAATACGGTTAATATAGGAATTTGATGATGATAAATTTGGAAGTGTCGATTGGCATGGTTGTGAGTTGTGTGTGGAAGATTGTGGAATCCAATAAGGCGATAAAGGTTCATTGAACATTCCTTGATATCTGTCTGCTTGTGTACAATTAATCAAAGGTCAATGCAGGTTTCCGCATACATGATTGTTTCGAGGAGAGCTCAATGTTACTAATTTCTTTGATGCTATTGCAGATGATGGTTCTGCAGTGAAATTTTCCGTTGATGAATGCAAAAATGATCATATGATTCCAGCTTCCTTTTAGTAATGATATATTGTCATGGTTTTATGTTGTGCTTAAAATCAATGGAGATTTATATCCATGGAAAGCTGTTAGAGAATTCGAAAGAGGAGCACCAGGGATGGTTTTTCAAATCGTTGTTGAAGAACGTTCACATTTAGAGAAAGTATGAAAGAATATCTGAGATTTCCAGCAAGATGGGTGCAGTTGAGGCAGTTTATACTAAATGTCTTGAAGAAATCAAGAAGAGGGAGAAAAATCCTGATCTTTTCGACCTCTTGTGTAAGCGACAAATTGTTCTACAAGGAGATCATGATAACATTGCTAGTAGAATCAAGCTTGAGAATTTGGAATCAAAGTCCCAACACATATGACATGAAAAATTTATGTAATGTTGCAAATTGCAACTTATACAGACCCTATAATGAAACACACACCATCTTACTGAAGCACTTGAAAGATGGGGTTGGCTCCATTCAGTTTGCTATAGAGCTTCGACCGAATTCGATCAACTGCGTTTTGTTGCTTGTCGATTTGCTTGGACAGAGTTATCGAAGCATGCAAGCACGGGTTGCGCCTAATTACTACTGCTTATTTAATTATATCATTCACTTTTTAACATTTACTTTTAGAAAGAAAACGGTTATAAAAAAGTATATATTAAAATGGTTAATTCAATATAAAAACTTGTTCTGCAATTCAGGCTAATGCCAATTCTGTCTACTGTCTTTTGGGCCAATAGAGGTTTGGGCCAGAATTATTTTTGGGGCCGAAATTTTACTAGTCGCCTTGTTTGATTTGAATTGTATATTTCTTGAAACTATTTTACTTTTTCCAATTTTTACTATATAAACCAAATTAAAGAAAAAGATAAAAGTAAAATAACATAGAAATAAAAAAGAGAGGCGATGGCAACAATCTCTATCTTTTCAAGTTTTGGAGAATATTGTATATTTGTTTCTGTTATATATGTTAAATATCAAGAGATATAAGAATGCGTTTGGTATCATTTTTAAAATGATGTTTTTGAAAACTATTTCTCAAAATAAAAATTAAGTTTTAAAAATGATATTTTTAAAAACATAATGTGTTTGATAGCGATTTTTAAAAGTAGTTTTTAAAAACGGAAAACGATATAAATGTGTTTGGTATTGTTTTTTGAAAATAAGTAAAATAGTTGTTTGGAGGGAAAAATAATGGTTTGTTTTGAAAAGATGTTTTGAAAATGATAAGAAACAATAACAAGTTGTTTTCAACTTTTTAGTTATAACTTTTAAAAAGTTTTTGTTTGTTTTTATTTTATTTTATAAAAACAAGTTTTTTAAAATGGTTAACCAAACAACTTTTTGTTGTTTTTTTTATTTTTAGAAACAAAAAACTGTTTTTTAAAATGCATCCAAACAGTCACTAATTGATTTCAGCATTTTTATAAACCTAAGTCACTCCAAGCTCATCACTGAATCCCATATAAAAAGGGGTGCACATACATTTGGTTTAAATATCGTCTTATGTATGATATGGTCTTTGAAGACCAGATATGAGCCACATTAGATCCAATCAAATTTGGTTTCGCACCATGTAATTTGGTTTGAATTGTATTGGGTTATCCCAATACAATTCCATATAAATTTGGTTTGAACCGGAGGATATGGCCTCCTCCGGTTCAGGTTCCGATTCAGGTTCCGATTCTTGAACTAAAACCGGAAATTCGGTTTCGGTTCTGGTTCTCCTACGGTTCCACGGTTCGAACCGGAACCTTACCAGGTCTAAATAGAGGTGAGAGAAAGACTTATAGTGATTAGAGATAGAGAGGTAAGAGATGAGGTGTATTAACTATTAAGTTTGAAAAATAGGTAAGATTGGTAATTTTGGAAATAAAAAAAAAAATTAATAAAACCATTTAATTTTATTTAATTAAATCAAAATTTTAAAAATGAGGTATAAATAGACCAGTAGGAGGTGTGACAATAACACCACTCATAGACAATTAGTAGAAAAAATAATTACAACAAAAAGACAATTGGAAACAGGCCAAGCCATCAAATTACAACAAGAAGTACCAATTAATACTGTTGATGCCTAGTTTTGTGACTCGCGACTTCTTTTTTCCTCGACAACTGACTTGGAAAATCAGTGTCAGAGAACTTCTAGGACCTCCTCTTCTTTTACATTTTTGAGTGTCCGCAAAACAATGGCATGATACAGCACATCTGCCATCTCTGAAGCAGTACGTGATTTATCACACAAATAAATAAGTAGCCGCTTTGGTTAACTCTCGTTGAGTTGTTAATGGACTTATTCATAATTTCAAACTCTATCTATTGTAATCATAGTTTGTGGAATGGTGTAAAATTTGGATGAACTTGTTTATATCTGTTTACCATTGTTTCATCTTACATTTATAGTTGAGCAGCCTAGTCAGCTGAAGTACCTAGAATGGCCTAGCTTTCAAAGCACGGTAAATGGTATCGTTAATTTAAGGTTTTTGTCATTGTTTTAAACCTATGATTTCTATGGATTTACAACGATTACTGCAATCAAATTATATATATATATATAATATATGATATATCCGAAACAAATATACATATATATGTGATATATCTGAATGTTTCGTACTGCAAGTTTGAGTTATCTATGTATATGTATGATGTGCCATTTCTAGTTGAAGTTTGGGTTAAATTATAAGGTGACTGCTTTTTTGTGGTAGTAATTCTAGGTGTTCCTTGTTTCTATTGTGCAGTTGAAGACTGCTACTCCCACTCTTGTTCTTGTAGCACTGCTCATTGTTGCACCATCATCAAGTTTATCTGTGATGGATGACACTAGTTATGACTGTAATGTTTTCATAAATACTCAATTTGTTTATAGTCAATTTTGAAGGTATTTATGTTGTTGTTGTGAGTACAGTAGCATATAGATCATCAGTTTATTGTAGTGCTCTTGAATTTTTCTTAGTTGGATTCATTTAATTCAATTTGGTATTTCTAACACCCACGTCAATTTATTATTGGTTTGACATTAAAATCTTGAAATCAAACTCTGTCACTCTCATTTGCTTCTGCCTTTCAATTTCCTACTTCTACTTTTCTTTGACTTGAACCTGGTATGCCTCTGCCTCTCTCTAATTCATTGTTTTTCTCCTCTGTTTTGTTGGGTTGCTGTGCAGTTTTCTTATATATATTTGTTGTGATTCTTGTACAGAGTCATTTTAGTACGACCAACCGATGAAGCTCGCACACTTGGTGGGGTTGTAGAAAGTACAATTGCATGGGCTAAAAGTTGTATTAGGTTATTGTAGTTAGCATGAGTTTAGATATGATATAGAAACAAAGTTGGATTATTGAAATATAGTATAATTCAAAAGTTTGGTTTATATGTAATTTTGTCTAAAATTGAAAATATTGTATTGCAAATTGGTTATTTCAAAAAATATTGATATTAGGATTTTTGTCTATAATCATCATACAAATATGAATTCATGAAGGTAGTCTTATACAACTTTCATTGCAACTTCTTGTTTGAAACTTGTAGAACTATATGTTTTTAATATCTACCATAAGTTGTAGAACAATTTCTTAATAGACAATTTGCAAATGTATGTTAGAGTTTCCACAACGTGCATTACATGTTGTGAAAAAACTTTTTTGCTGTAGTGGCTGACGATCAAGAATATCACAGGAGTTGTGTAATTTTTGTTATATCATAATCAATAGTGTTGAATAAGTGTGAATCCCTTCATGCTGGCACTGGTGAAGAATATCTGCTGAAACTGGACTGAGTATGACACATGCTCTTCGTCCTTCACCGACTATTATTTGAATTCAAAAACTAGTTTGATAGTCAAGGGCGGACTCAAGAAATATTTGTAGACCGGGCTAAATTATGTATACAAATAGTTTTTTTTTTTTTTTTTTTCCTCAGTACACACTAATAGTATATAGTCAATTGATCATTATATATCAATTGTTGGATTTATCTATTTTTGTTTAGTCAATATATTCTAATAGTTAATTAGTGGCTCACAAACCCTCACATTGAATTGTTTAGTCAATATATTTGAATGCTTAATCAATGACTCACATTTATTTGTTTGTCAATATATATCTTGTTTTTTAAATAGATTCTACATATTATGGAAATTTACTATTAATGATCCGTTTGAATTGTTTAAACTAACAAATAGAACAAAATAAAATGAATCTAAATTGTGCTACCAAAAAATTGAAATAAAAGTAAGGAAATATTATATGTAAAACAAGCATAAAATAATACTTTTGTCAATTGTGATTGATTGTTTGTAATTTCAATTACTGTCTTTTGATTTTAAGTTAGAATAAATAACTGAAATAAATTATACTTATGATAGGGGATGTTAGTGCAATTATAAACAAAATTTGCATATAAATACAATTAGACCTTATATAAGGGGTTTTTGTGCAATTAATCATAATAAATATACATATATATATTTTTTCCTTTGACAGCCCGGGCAGCCCTCTCATGCATCCGCCCCTGTTAATAGTGTTAAGGAATAAAAAAATTAATAACAAATAAAAGAGTATTAATTATTATTCAATTACTAGTGTCAACCCGAGTGATGCACTGACTTCGGTTTAAATTTTTTTATATACATTTTGTATTATTTCTTAATATTTATAAGCAATCATGGTTATATATAATGAATATGTACGCCATCCAATTTTCAAAGTAGAAAGAGCTATGATCAAGTAATTTTAAACACAGTATACATTTGTGATTGTAAAGTTGTTGTAGTACATCGTATTAATTATCTTTCGATCACATTATTTATAAAGGCAAAATAATACAAAGCAGAATAACATAGCACGATACGGCACAATAGGAATTATGGGGGAGAGAGAAAGAGAGTGTGAGCGGCTAATGATGTTGCAACATAAGGAATTAGAGTTTGATTTTTTGATTTATATAGTTTTTTGTTTATTACTCATTAATTATTGGTTACTTTCCGTATATGTTTTTACCCTTGTGTATATCTATTAAATTGAATTCTTAATTCTATTATTTTTTTGTTAATAGATATAAACTATGACTATTTCCTGGCTAAAGATATCAGTGTTGTTCACAGTGCTGGTCCTAAAGGTGAACAAGTAATAGCATTAAGAACGGCTGGTAGTTTTATTGTCTGTTCGGGATGCTCTATCGCGGTTTTCGACACCTTGTATGTTGACCATGGGAGTAGCCATTTTTTCTACAATTGCAACATATACAGTATGATAGATTTTATTTTTGGTGCGGCCTTGAAGGTTATTCAAAATTCAACAATGTTAGGTGACCACTCGATGGGCAACAAACTGTGATAACAGCCGATGGAAGAGAAGGAAATAGAATGAATACTGCAATTGTAATCCACAATTGCAGTATTATACCCACACCAGAACTTAAAGCTCACTCTAATATAAAAACACATTTAGGTAGACCGTGGAAAAGCATGCCTGGACAATCATCATGCAATACTATATGGATGATTTTATCGATCCTGAAGGTTGGATGAAATTCAAAGACGGGTCCGATGTCACCACGTTATATTAGGTTGAATTTTGGAATCTTGGGCCTGGATCTTGCATTGTGGTAGAGTAAAATGGCCCGGATATCGTAGCTTTAACAACCCCGATGATGTTAAAGATTTCACTGTTACGAAGTTTATCAACGAAGATGAGTGGCTTCCGAAATTCGATGTACCTTATTTTGGTGGCTTAGTTATATAATGTTTTTATTAAAAAAATAAAAAATAAAAAATAACTAGTTTGATAGTGTCAAGGAATAATAAAATTAGTATTTTTGTATCTCTCTTATTTTTATAATAAATAAAAGAGTATTAATTATTAGTGTGTCAACTCGAGCAATGCACTGACTTCGGTTTAAATTTTTTTATATACATTTTGTATTATTTCTTAATATTTATAAGCAATCATGGTTATATATAATGAATATGTACACCATCCAATTTTCAAAGTAGAAAGAGCTATGATCAAGTAATGTTAAACACAATATACATTTGTGATTGTAAAGTGGTTGCAACATATCGTATTAATTATCTTTCAATCACATTATTTATAAAGGCAAAATAATACAAAGTAGAACAACACAGCACGATATGACACGAGCACAATACGGCACGATAGGAATGGAGGGAGAGAGAGAAAGATAGTGTGAGTGGCTAATGATGATGCAAAATGAGGAATTCGAGTTTGATTTTTCGATTTATAGGTTTTTTGTTTATTACTCATTAATTATTGGTTACTTTCTGTATATGTTTTTTCCCTTGTATATATTTGTTAAATTGAATTCCTAATTCTATTATTTTTTTTTGTTAATAGATATAAACTCTAATTATTTCCCGATCAAAGATATCAGCATTGTGAACAATGCTGGTCCCAAAGGTGAACAAGCCATAGTATTAAGAACGGCCGGTAATTTTATCGCCTGTTCGCGGTGCTCTATCGACGGTTTTCGACACCTTGTACGTAGACCATGGGAGTAGCCATTTTTTCTACAATTGCAACATATACGGTACAATAGATTTTATTTTTGGTGCGGCCTCGAAGGTTATTCAAAATTCAACAATACATGTTAAGCAACCACTCGATAGGTAACAAACTGTGATCACTACTGATGGAAGAGAAGGCAATAGAATGAATACTGCAATTGTAATCCGCAATTGTAATCCACAATTGTAGTATTACAATTGCAGTATTATACCCACACCAAAACTTAAAGCTCACTTTAATGTAAAAACACATTTAGGTATACCGTGGAAGAAGTATGCCCAGTCGATCATCTATCATCCTGCAATCCTATATTTGAAATGAAAAAACTAAAAAGTCCAAATATGGCATTAAATAAAAAAGAGTTCATTTTAAAAAAATCCAAATCCTATTGGGTCCCAAATCCTTTTCGGCCTAACCTTAATCCCAATATGAGATGGGCTAGACAGCCCATTTAGAATTCAAAAGTTGGATGAGTCAGCCCAATTTTATTCGGATCTATAATCCACAATTGCAGTATTATGCTCACACTGGAACTTAAAGCTCACTCTAATGTAATAACACATTTAGGTAGACCATGGAAAAAGTATGTCCGGACGATCATCATGCAATCCTATATGGGTGATTTCATCACTCCTTAAGGTTTAATGAAATTCAATTAGGGTCGGATGTCACAACGTTATATTATGTTGAATTTTAGAATTTTGGGCCCGGATCTTACACTGGTGGTAGAGTAAAATGGCCTGGACATCATACCTTTAACAATCCCGACGATGTTAAAGATTTCACTGTTGCGAAGTTTATCAATGGAGATGAGTGGCTTTCGAAATTCGATGTACCTTATTCTGGTGGCTTAGTTCAATAGTGTTTTTTTTTTTAATTATTATTAAAAAAAATAGTTTGATACTGTTAAGTAATAATAAAATTAGTATTTATGTATCTCTCTTATTTTTATAATGAATAAAAGAGTGTTATTTTTTTGTTTTAAATATTACAATAATTGGGGATTTTTTGGGGAAGGGGGAAGAGACTTGAACTTACAATCTCCTGGTGTGAGTGTAAGGGAATTTAGATCCGGACCGGACCAAACTCATCTTGTCAATAATAATAATTATTTAATTATATCATTCACTTTTTAACATCTACTTTTAGAAAGAGAACAGTTATAAGTTTTAGTAATATGCTATTAAATAAAAAAGAGTTTATTTTATAAAAAAAATTCAAATCCTATCGGGTCCCAAATCTTTTTCGGCCTAACCATAATCCCAATATGAGATGGGCCAGTCAGCCCATTTGGAATTCAAAAGTTGGATCAGATGGGTCAGTCTGCCCAATTAGATTCGGACCTGAACCCGAGCCCGAGCCCGAGCCCGAGCCCGAGCTTATTCTATATTTCTATTACCTTGACCAGTTGACCCCTCTCCCTCTCTGTTCAGTTTTCTCTTCTCTTCTCTTCTCTTTATTGCCGCCGTCCAGTTTCTCTTCTCGTCGCTTCTCTCTCTCTCTCTCTCTCTCTCTCTCTCTCTCTCTCTCTATATATATATATATATATATCGCGTCTTGACTCTGGTGATCTTTGATTGGATTCTGATTGTAGAGCCTCAATTGGGTTTTATGTAGGAAACGGTTACGATGGAGTTTAAAGTTGGATTCTGATTGTAGAACATCAGATTGTCGGAGCATCAGACTATAAAACGTGCAATTGGGCAGACGCAATTGAGATTTGAGAAATCTCCTATCATGAATCTTATCTAATATACGGTACATTTTATATTTTTGGTACTTACAGTTCACTTTGGAGTAATGTTTATGCTGTTTTTGATAGAATTTTTTGTACATAAACATTACCATATTTGATTCTTGCTTTATGGCTATATAAGAAGTGAATTATTTTCGAATATTTTGCGGTATTTAATGAAGAATTATTATCCAAATTGTTTGTATTCTTGACAAACAATGTGACAGAAGTACAGTTTTCTTCTGGAAAATTGTTTTTCATAATATGTTAAAGGTGGATAAGATTCCAGTTTTAATGTGATTACTGATTAGAAATCACAAGAAAATGACAAAATGCATATGCAATAGAACTTGTTTTAGGTGATGACTTATAAATCTAAATTAACAGTATTAGTGTTGGTTCTTTGAAATGTTTTCCAGAATATAGAATAGAGCAAGATATAGATTCTTCTAGTTTGAATGCGATACATAGACAGTGCTGCTGCTATTGACAAAATGCTCAAAGTTTCAGTCCATTATTTTTTCTAGAGAGATTTGCTGAATAAATTAAAGGTAGATGAGATTCTTGTTTGAAGATAAAAAATAATATAAATGTGTTATAAATGAAGGGGCTTCCACCATCCATCCACTTGTGTCCACATGCATATACACCTCTCTATTTGTCCCACTTTGATCCCTCCTCCCTGAATTCCGCCTTCTTTCTTCAGGTTTCTCACTTGCGGATTCTATTTCGATTTCACTTATTATTATTATTATTATTTTATCATGCTGTTTGTAGTTGAGATTGCTAGTTGTGTGTGAATCACTTATGTAGACTTTTAAGTTGTTTCAACTGTGCACTGTCATTTTAATTTAGTGCCTTTTTCGTTAAAATCAATGTTTTATGTGATTTTTGCATCTTAGGCTACGTTGGGTTAGTTAGAAATGCAACTGGAAGCTTCAATTAATATGTCCATGGATTTGGAACTCAATTGTGATTATATAGATGCTAAGTCTACCCACTCTGGAAAGAACAGAGTTGTAATTTCTCACAAAATTGAGAGTTTCCTTGTTAATTTCGACTGCATGCTGCAAATACACTTTTCAAACCTGTCTTTTAATTGTTTTTAGCCGAGTAATGTTGCTTGATCAACTTTGATTTTTCTCAATCAAGTTATGAACTGGATTCCTTTTATTTCAAATTGTTTGCATATATGCGTCAAATACACTTTTTATGTAGCCATATATTCAATTGAATTGGGTTCTTCATGAGATAGTAAAGGTTATTTCATTGAAGCTCTCTACTTTGTAGAAGGCCATAGAAACCAAAAACAATGCAAAAATGATTTTCGTTTGACTTGAATATGGGAGACTTTAGGGACAATTTGTTCTCTATTTTCGTTGATAACTTGAACGCAAAGGTGGATTATGGATGTCTTTGGGGTTTATTCAAACCGTTTGGCAAGGTGAGGGACATTTACTTATCAGCAGAAAAGATTAACAGGAGGAGTAGGTTCGCATTTGTGAGATTTGGGTCCTTAGAAGAAGCTTCAAAGGTGGCTGCGTACACCAATGGAATGCACGTGTATAGCTGGCCCATAACGACGAAAGTAGCGGCTCAAGGTTGGAAGAACAGAAGATTTGTTTTGTTTTCCTTTGTTTTGGGTGTAGTTGTTTTGTTTGGTGCTTGTGGTTTCTGGTGGGTCAGCTGTTGTTTTCTTTTGTTGGTGTGTTTGTGGTGTTTTTCTGTGTTTTGTGTTTTCTGGTTTGTGTGGTGTTTTTCTGGGTGGCTTGGCCTCCTTGGGTTGTTTTGTTTTCGATGCTGGTAGGTTGTTTGTTGTAGGTCTGTTGTTCGTCGTAAGTCTTTTGTTTGGGGGCCGGGGGCTCATGTTTTGTTTGTATCTTGTCAGCTTGGCTGTTTTTGAATAAATTTTGCTGTTAAAAAAAAAAAAAAATGTAGCCATATATTCAAATATGTGAGTTGTGATGAAGTTGAACCAAGGGTCACTTTGTTTTCACTTATTCCTTTTTGTTCTTTTCCACAAATACATGCCTAATAGACCCACATCTTAGGACACCCTTGTACTGATCATGTGTACAGATGACAACATCCCATTGCATTCATCATCTCTTAATCTAAAGGAATAGATTAAGGGAAGGGCTGATTGCATCGTTGGAAATTAAGTTAGTAGTAGATTTTTCAAACGGAATACATTTTTAAAGAAGTTGTGATATCTAGAGTCAAGGGAAGCATTTCGATCAAAGCTTTGGTTATGGTCCACTAAGTTTAGACAAAAAATGGAGATTTGTCTAGTGGTTTTGTCATTAATCAGGCATATCCCTTACTAGTGCTCTTCATGTTCTTTCAAGTTGCAGTACAATCTAGAGAGTGATTAGCATGCCTAACATTTTATTTTATTTTATTTTTAATGTGCATGCCTAAACTTTTCTTTTTGGACCTATATCACGTTTAGACTTCCATTTGTACGGATTTCAAAACCTTTTATTGATTTTGTGGCTTTGAAAGTAGACGGTGGCTTTTAAATTTTTTAAAATATTATAACATGTAGACACCCCACATTTTTGTAAAGATATCCTTTCTAAAGTTTTTTAATACTATAAATTAATAAATAATAAAACAAGTAAAAAAAAGAAAATAGAAGAAAAATGGAAGATTTAAAGATTTAAGAGGAAAACCATAATCAAACACTCTTATAATCAATACGGTTTTTTTTTTGTTCTGTGCAGATTTTCAATAAATATTTGAGTAATTGGCACTACACCCCCCTCGAGTATATCCGAATTCGTATGTTACCCTTTGAATTAATTTTTTAGCCATTAAGGCACTACACCCCCCTCGAGTATATCCGAATTCGTATGTTACCCTTTGAATTAATTTTTTAGCCATTAAACTGGTAAAATTGTTACTACTAAATGCAATATAAAACTTCATTGGAGAGGAAGTTGAAATCTTCAAGTCTCCTAAATGAATGTACAGCTTCCATTTATGTACACAAAGCAAACATCAAAAGCCAATGTGGCATCTGACATTGTGAGTGCTGTCAATTGTTGTTTAGTTTAGTTAGTGATACTTTTGTTGCTCTCTCTATGAACTACTTAATGAAAATCTGTACAGTTGCAACTACTTCAACTTGTGCAACCATTTTCTCGGTTTTCCTTTGGTCATGCAGCCCATAACTGAAACAAAACCGTGAAGGTTGAAGGACGTTTGTGTGAAGTCTAAAGCAGGTGTTACATACTTGGTGAAATACTTGAGGACATGCATAAACTCGCTCTTGTTAAACACCGGTCTTAAATATTCGTGACCATGAATTCTAAAGGGAAGGAAACAAGATGTCCTCTTATAGACTTCAATCTCTCCATTGTGTCTGTTACCTTAGTTTCTCCATTCTCTTAGGTTTCTAGTTTCTCAGAGGCAATTCCTAAATCAATCGTGTTGTGCTAGAGTTTCTCCTTCCTCTGGTTCGTGCTTTGTCTGAGAGCTGCCCTGAATTTTTACGAGAAATCTGTAAGAGAGAATTGTACGAGGAAGAACGAAGGGAAGACAATCATGGTAGAATTTCGTACCTGGAGTGTATAAGTTCACTGGGGATGCAATCAAAGACATCTTGGTAAATTATGGTGTTTTGCTGTCAAATTAAACCAGTGATTGTATAATATAGACCTTCATTCATGATCTTCAATCTACTAGTACTAACCTCTCTTGCATGAAGGCCAAGATGCTCTGACCACAGAGAGCACTGAAGAGTATATGAAAATTTTCCAGCCTTCCAAGGCTCTCCATTCATCGAAACGATTCTATAAATTCCCTGTCTTCGATAAGTACTCCAATCTGAAACAGTAACAACATATTTAGAGAAGAACAAGTATCTTTGTATAAACTGATACAATATCATAGATCATCTTCAAGTATCTTGGTATTATTGAAATGGTTACCTCAGAGTCCCTCGATCCAAGCAAACTCCTATCATTGATATTGGATGATCCGATGAAGGCAGCAGAGTCATCAATTATCATCACATTGCTGTGCACATACACCTATATGAAAATTGATAGCATAAATGATTGGATAAATTGTGTTACGGCGCAAAGCTGGACAATAACTACTCGAGCTATATTATGTGAACAAAACCATCTTACAACTGAAAATGGTGGCATGTAATTTAAGTGATACTTGACTTGTGGCCACAGGACCACCATTACAAAGTCTGCCATAAGATCTCAAACAGCTAAAGGTAATGAAGTCTTGTGTTTTCGGTCCCAGCAACATGTTGAGGTTATGCAATATTGAAGTTTTCTCTCTGGAAATTGTCCGGTATTGCCAATGCATTAAGGCTCTAACAGTTGCTGCGCCACCATCATTAGGGGTGGGCATGGAACTGTTCGGTTCAGTTTTGGCCAAAACCGTACTGAACTGACATATATTCGGTTTTTGAAAATGTGAATCGGTTTGAACCATTTTGAATCTAAAAACTGAATTGAACCGAACACCTTTATCTCGGTTCGGTTAGGTGTTCGGTTCGCAGCAAATGCACACATCTTCATAGCTGCAATGCTGTAGGGCTACGGTGAGAGGTACACAACTTTCTGGAGGGCAGAAGCAAAGAATTGCGATAGCGAGAGCTATATTGAAGAATCTGAAAATCCTATTGCTTGATGAAGCAACAAGTGCATTGGACGCTGAGTCAGAACGTATTGTACAGGATGCATTAGACACTGTCATGGTTAACAGGACAACTGTGATTGTTGCTCATCGCCTTGCAACCATAAGAAATGCAGACATAATTGCTGTAGTGAAGAACGGCGTGATTGAACTTATCTAATTTCAGACAAATCTCACACGGATTCTAAAAAGTCCACTCATCTCATTAAATGGGACACAGTTTGCTTGCCAAAAAAAAAAGAGGTGGTTTGGGAATCAAGAGAATGAAGGGTCTGAATCAGGCTTTGCTTGCCAAGAGTGGGTGGCGGTTGCTTCATCATGACAATGGCATCTGGTGCAATTTGCTGCAGCACAAATACCTCAATAATAAGACTATGATTGATCCTGAGCTTAGCAAGAGGGTGGTGTGCTCTAGTACTTGGAGAGGTATTTGTTTTTGGGGTCAAGTTACTTTCTAAATGGCTGAAGTGGAGAATTGGTGATGGCCTCAAGGTTTGGTTTTGGACGGATAACTGGGTGCCAAATACTGGGATATTAAGGGACTATGCCACTATTTCCCTCTCTGAGGTTTCTTTGTCTCAAACTGTTAGCTCTTATTTATGTAATGGTGATTGGATTTTGCCGCAACTTGCTGGTGTTCTTCCATGGAATATTGTTCATAGAATTGCTAGCATATATGTGGGTGGGAGTCAAAGTGGGCCTGACAAGTGTATCTGGGATTGGTCTCAAGGTGGTGTCTTCTCTGTTAAGACTGCCTATGATGGTTATTTGGAGGCTGAGAATTTTCCTGTTTGGCAGTGGAACTTTGTTTGGAAGCTTAAGCTTCCCATTCGTGTCCAACATTTCCTTTGGGTTCTTCTCCATGGTAGGATTCTTACGAATGAGCACAGGTGTGTGCATGGTATGAGTGTAGATGCCTCCTGTCCTAGATGCCAAAGTGGTATTGAGAATATTGATCATTTGTTGAGAGGGTGCAGGGACTCTATTATGGTGTGGGAAGATGTTGCTAAGGGCAGTTCTTATTCTCCTTCTATGTTCGGAAATATAGACACTTGGTTGAGTGTGAATTTGCATAACAATGAGCTGGTGACTGGTAATGTGCCTAGATTTCTCCATTTTGCTGTTGTGCTTTGGTTTTTATGGAAGTGGAGATGTAGCAAAGCTTTTGATGCTGAATTTGTGATCCCTCAATCTCCTCATCATCTTATTATTAATAAATTTTGCAAGGATTGGGTGGAAGCTAATGTTACTAGTAACACTAAGACTACCCGTGTCATCTCAGTTGCTTGGGAACCCCCTAGTGAAGGGTTTGTGAAATTGAATGTGGATGGTGGGTGCACCGGAGATTTGGGTTCCATCACTGCTGGAGGTGTGCTGAGGGATCACTCCAAAAACTGGTTAGGAGGGTTTGTGTTGAGTAAAGGCATTGGGAGTGCTCTTGAAGCTGAAGTATGGGGTCTCTTTGAAGGGCTTAAAATGGCCTGGATAAAGGGTTTTCGTAAAGTGGTTGTGGAAACGGATTCAATGTCTGTCATCCAACTTATTGCCAAGCCTACCAATATAAACCACCCCTTATTTGGTATTATCCAGAGTTGTAAGTTGCTGCTTGCTGGTGAATGGGATTGCTGTGTGAATCATGTTTTTAGGGAAAGCAATATGCTGACTGATGGTATGGCAAAAATGGGGGCTGCTATGGAGCTTGGCATTCGCTATTTTGAAGACCCCCCCTTTGTATTGCTGGCATTCTTGCCTCTGACGCTAGAGGCTCTGCCTCTGTTAGAAATGTCTTTTTTTAATTTGCTTTGTTTTGTTGTTTTGCTGGGCTAGTTGCCTTCCTCAGTACCAAAAAAAAGAACGGCGTGATTGCTGAGGAAGGAAGACATGATGTTCTCATGATTCATGAACATCAATGATGGTGCTTATGCGTCCTTGGTGGCGCTTCATACCAATTCTTCGTAATTAGGACTAATTAGAAGAAGAAGATATTTTGGTAAAAAAAAAAAAAAAAAAAGCTGGACAATCTCAGCTATGCTATGCAGCTGATTTGAGTGTTTTGGTCCATTGGATGTAACAAACGGATTAAATTCTTTATGATATCTAACAGTAATCTGCTAAAATCAGCAGTGAAGTAGTTTGGTGCTAAATATAAATGTTCTGTTGTTGTTGTAAATACAAATATATTTGGTCTGCTTTGCCGATGACATCCTCTTTCTTCTCAAAGAAGCTGGCTTTCTTTTTGAAAACTCTCCACAGTCCAAGGTCTTTGATTTTTTTTTTTTAAGATTATATAGCAAGATTGTTATAATGTGTATGTATTTTTGTAAACGGAGTATATGTAAATGATTTTAACAGGTTCCAGGTATTGAAATGGATACAAATAAAATATGTACAAGTACATCAGAATTAGGCCTGCAGTTGCTGTAATAATCAGCAGCTTTGCCTTAATATTCCAACATGCAACAATACCAAGTAATTAAAAACACACTTAAACTTTATAACTGAAGTAAGATATTGATGGTCTTTGGGGCAGAGACAGCTTAATTAATTAAGCCTTGTGAGGTATAAGACGGACGGGAAGACCTTTCGCTGGAATGGGAAATGGGTCCACAATGATTTTCTCGTTGGCTAACAGTTTCTCCCAGTTGAATCTCTTGATCACATTATGCATGAATACAAGTATCACTAGACGTGCGTACTCTTTTCCAGGACACATTCTAGGCCCTCCTCCGAAAGGAACAAATGTGTAAGGAACCGGTCCTGTCCCTTCAAATCTGGTAGGATCAAATTTTTCAGGCTCAGGGAAGCATTCAGGATTCCTGTGTGTTGAATGTGTGCTCCAGTATAACTACAAAATTCAAAAAACACAAACATATATGCATTAATTCAATTAACAAGAAAATTAACTGCCTATATATATATATATATATATCTGCAGTTTCTGACCTTCCAACCCTTGGGAATGGAGAATCCGGAAAAGACGAAGTCGTTAATGGCTTCTCTAAAAGCACCTTGAACAGGAGGAGCAAGTCTCATGACTTCACATGCAACATTCCATGAGTACTTCATTTTCTGAATGTCATCCCAGTTCAGCAACTCTCCAGGCTTTTTCGATTTCGCAATCTCCATTTGTTCTGTAATTTAATTAATTATATATCAATTCCATCAGTTCACCACAGCGTCTTGAATATGTCAAAGGGAAACAATATTATAGACAGTACTGTATTTTTGTCTTTGGAATATTATTGTTTACATTTACTTGGTGAACCGGTGGTTTTATTAATACACTATTTCTCTTGGGAAAGTTCGGATGGACCCAATTGATATATTATTGTCACTATGCAAACTTAGGGCGCGTTTGATATTATTTTTAAAATGATGTTTTTGAAAAATATTTTTAAAAATAAAAATCATGTTTTAAAAATGCAAACGTGTTTGGTAGTGTTTTCTAAAAGTAGTTTTCAAAAACGGAAAATAATGTAAATGTGTTTGGTAATGTTTTTGACATGGGTATAATAAGGAGGGAAAAGTTGGGAAAAGTTGTGGTTTATTTTAAAAAACTGTTTTGAAAATAGTGAAAAACAATAAAAAATTGTTTTTAACTTTTTAGTTATAACTTTTAAAAAGTTTTTTTTTTTTTCAAAAACAATTTTTACAAAATGATTGACCAAACAACTTTAAAGTTGTTTTTTGTTTTTGTTTTTTCAAAAAAAAAAAAAAAAAAAAAAAAACTGTTTTTAAAAATGAAACCAAACACCACCTTAGTTTTCATAATTTATTGCAATCTATTTTTCAACTGCCTTGTATATATCATATATATCTTTATTTCTGAGAACTACATATGGTAGCTAGGGTACAATTAATTAATATTTGTCGACAAATAAAAAAATAGAGAGAGACATATGCATGATAAAGAATTAGTAGAAACAAGAAAAAAAATATATTGGTTTGATTTGTTTTGTTTTTAACAAAAAAATTTACTGCCCATTAATTGAATTAGTTTTCTGGATTTATAGAGAAGGAAAAAAAAAAAGAATTACCCTTTAAGACTAGATTGTAGATGTGAGGAAGCTCAGAGAGAAATTTGATAATGAAAGTAATGGCAGAGCTTGCAGTGTCATGTCCAGCGACCAACAAACCTAGAATTTTATCAGCTATATCAAGGTCAGTCATGTGTTGTCCATTGTCATCGGTTGCTACTAACATATGTGACAGTATATCGTGATTATCATCATGAGTTGGTTTGTTGGCTAGATCGATCTTTCTTTGTTCGATTATGGCGAGCAACTCCTTTCTGATCTGATTGGAAGCCTTGATACCTTTGTTGAATGAAGTTCCAGGAAGATTAATAGGAATGGAAATGATTCCAGAAGTCACATAGTTGAAAGGATCAGCAAACTTGGCGACATGTTTGGGGTCTTGTATGCTCAAGAACAGTTTACAAGCCACCGAAAAAGTGTATCTTTTGACGAGTGGGAAAACAGTGACTTGCTCTTTGTTTTCCCAACCGGATTGGAAGTGTTGTTGTGCAATAGAATCCATCATGTCTATGTATCTCATCAGGGCTTCAGGTTTCAGAAAGTTTGGTAGCATCTTTCTTATCTTTTTGGATTCTTCTTTGGAGGGGGTTTGTGTGGTGGAATTGAAGATCTTGTTGACGGAATTAGGCCACCAGGCCTGGACAAGCTTGTTTTCATTAGAGAACAAGAACTTGTTGGCGGTGGCTCCGCAGACAACAACGACAGGTTCAGCCAGGATGGAAGTCTTGAAGACATTGGAAGAGTACTTGGCCACCCTGTCGAAAATGAACTTCTCAGGATGACCTTTTCGGCCCGTGTTGAGAAACTGTAGGCTCTCACCGATGTACGGCAAACCCATGTTCCCCGGAGGAAGATTATTAGTATTGGTTTTCTGGAAGACAAGGTATGAGAGAGAGACTGAAACGAAGAGGGTGAAGAAAATGAGGCCACACAAGAAGGACAACTCCATTTTTTTATGATGATAGATGTAAGATGACAGATGAGTTGTTGCTGCTGGAGGAATGTATGTATGTATTATGTATATATAGGCAAGACAAATCAAGCCAAAAAAAAAAAAAGGATTTAATAAATTTAATAATATAAACGGAAAAAGGTAGGTAAAGGTAGGTATATATATATATAACTGGATAAAAAAAAAAAAAAAACGGATAATTTGTATTATATTATTAAAATTGAGTAAATTAAAAAAGTATTGATACCATTGATCAAGTGACACTCGGATCATATCTTGAATTCAATTTATGGAGAAAGGTTTCGGCTGAGGTGGGAGTGCCATTCCTTGCCCATCTGAGTTGGAAGGAGAGAGTCCAGCAGTGGTTTACTTATTGCGTTTGCTGTATTCCATAAGTATTATCTGATAATCTTAATAATTTAGATGTTTCAAACTCTACTCAAAAGCCATCAATAAGTATTATATTATAATTTTAATAATTAAGATGTTTCAAATTTTACTCAAAAGGCATCATAAAAGCCAAGTGAGAAAAGTCTGAGGATTTTAATTGTTTTTAATGGGAATGTTATTTATGTATTTTTTACTATTCAAAAATATAAAATATTAGTTCTGAAAATAAGAGAAATGATTATATATCAATTGAAATATATAGAATGAAATAACATGTAAGTTGAAATATATGCATGTAAATTTCTAAATAAATTAAGTTTCCTGATAAATTCATTGCCAATATCTCGGGATTATTTAATAATAATGAAATACCCTTAATGATTGAGGTCACCAAGAATTGCCAAAGTTGAATAAGGATTGTTAGTCACTAAATTTAAATTTTGAACCAAATTTTAATAAAATTTGTCCTTTAGCCTCAAATAAGTTTTTGAGAAAGAATCTTTCAGCACTTTTAAACATAAAAAATGACTATTATTATATTATTATATAGAGTAAATTGCAACCAACCTCCTTGAGGTTTGATATTTGACAACCAAAAACAATTTTATCATTAATTGACAATGATCTCCCTTATTATTAGTCAAAGCTAGTCAAATTTAACCATCGACCGGATTTGGGTGTTACAAATACCAAAATGTCCCTGAATATTTACTCAATGTTAGTAAAACTTGAGAAGAAAAAAAACAAAAGAAAAAAAAAAAAAAAAACACTTGATAAAACTTGAGATCCGTAAATTACTTGATTATTTACTTTTATAATCCTAATAAAAGACGATCTGTCTTTTAAAAAAAAATAAAAAATCAAAACCTTCTTCACTGAAAACCTCTTCATCTTCATTCTCTAAAAAAAAAAAAAAAAAAAAAAACCAGATTCATCATCTCTAAAAGTAACCCAGATTCATCTCTCTGAACCTCTCCGTCTTATCTCCAAAGGCACAAGTTTTGTTATAGTGGTCATGTTTCATCTTGACTGAACATCTCCATCTTCTCCCTCTAAGAAAAAACAGACCTCGTTGAATCTTGTTTGGTTTGACAGAGGGATTGGCTTGGTTTTTGGATGATGTTGAATCTGGTTTGGGTTTAATGATGAAGAATCTGGTATCTGGATGATGGTGGTGGTTTGGTTGGGTTTCATTTGGGTTTGAATCTGAATGATGATGATGGATTTGGGGTTGGCTTCAATTGAATCTGATGGAGTTTTTGTTTTTTCAATTATTGATTTGGGTTTGAATCTGAATGAAATCTAATGGAGATTGTGTTTTTGTTTTTAAATTTGTTTAAATTCTGTTTGGATTTCACTGCAAACTATAGGAAATCTGAGTGTGGATTCCACCATTTCCATGCCTGCAACAATTGGAAGGAAGCCATTTAACAAATTTGTGTGATTTGTTTGTTATATTTTTAACCTTTTTTTTTTTCTCGTCTTGGTGTTTATTTGATTGAGTGTATGAAGATGTTGAATTACAAAATTTACTGATGTACGATAACGAAGAAACATAGGAAGTGATGATTTGAATGTAACTGGATTTGCTTTTTTTATTTTTATTTTTATTATTATTATTCAAAGATATCTTGATTTTGAACTTGGGTTTCTTCAATAATTCCAACTTGTGTTTTAATGCATTCAAAGCAGCTTTTGGTACTATTATGATCAATAGATACCATAATTTTTTGCTAGGAGTTGGATAAAGTAAATATTGAAATACTGTAATTATTATGATCAAACGTTAAATCTAACGTCCGTTGACTAACGTGAAGGGAAGTCATTGTCAATTAAGTATAAAGTTGTTTTTGGTTGTCAAAGGTCAAACCTCAGGGAGGTTGGCTGCAATTTGCTCTATTATATATGATATATGATATACGATATGATTTGATTTGATTATTTTGTAAGATTGTTATATATTATTGATTTGATTTGAATATTTTCTAAGCATTTATTAAACAATAATGTTACATTGCCCAAATTTGGTGTCCAAATGATGTGGCAACACTCTAAGGGGGTGTTTGTTTTTTTGTCTTAAGTATTAAAAGACCTTATTTTAAGTAAGTAGGATAATACCACTTAATATTTAAGACACTCTTATTTGTTTGTTTTTTATTTGAGAGTATCCCACTTAAATATCAAGTGGTTTTGATTTTACTATTCTATCCCTATTTTAACAAATCATTTGACTTTTAAGTTCTAAGATATATATATATTTTTAATGGGCTCAATGTCAAAAGCCCAAATCTTATTTATCAATTTAAGTATTTAATTTATTGAAAATAAAATAACATATTATATTATATATTATTGAAAAAAAAAAAAAAACAAGCATCTCAATTGTACCAACATCAACCCTTCGCCGCCTTTACACCAAACAATCAACCCTACGCCACTGCCGCCGTGTACCAACAACCGCCGCTATTGCTGCCGCGCGTCACCCATCACGGCTTATCTAGAAAGATTCACCGGTCACCGATCACCAAACCCCCTCAGTCAAAGCGTCGATTTGTTTGCTTAATCGCGAACGAAACTCGATTTGTTTACAGACCCGATTCGTCTTGATCCACCGTTTCTCAAGCTGTGTTGCCGCCATCGCTGTGTTCATCTGAGTCAACCTTACCTTATCGACTCCTCGTTGCTACCGATCTACTCTAGCCGGAGACTCACGCAACGAAAGCAAAGCTTTTTGACAGATGAAGCGCCGCCATTCTCCATCTCTAGATATGAAACGATGGTGCTCCATCTAACTGTTAGAGGCAAGGAGGAGGCCGTCCTGTTCAAATCTCAGGAGGCGGTGCCGGCGCCGTTGCCTCCTCCTTGGTCAATTTAGGGTTAGGTTAGTTTTAGGGTTAGGGTTAGGGTTTTTAGGAGATTGGGGATTTTTTATTGAAGGTTATTTTCGGTAATAGATTTATTGGACAAGGTTAATTGTGGAAGTAATGTGAATATGTTAATTATGACTTATTAGAAAAGTGAAAAGCCAAATTTTTTTACTTTTTTATCAGACATATAAATCTTAAAATAAGATATAAATAAAACAAACAAACAAAATTATTCATCTTAATTTAAGTTATAAGAGGTAATAAGACTTATATGAGAAAAAACAAACAGCCCCTAAGCCATTAATTTAGATTGTATTAGGTTTGCATGAATTAAATGAATGGCCCAGAGTATTGTCACATCATTTGGACACTAGATTTGGACACTAAATTTGGGTAATGTAGCATTACTCTTTATCAATTAAATTGTCATTGATTTGAATATTTTCTAAACATTTATTAAATTGCCACATGACGGTTTCTGATTAAAAATGACTATTATTATTTTATTATGATGATATATGATATGATTTGATTTGATTATTTTGTAAGATTATTATATATTATTGATTTGATTTGAATATTTTATAAGCATTTTTAAATTGCCAAATTGTTATAAATTATTGATTTGAATATTTTATAAACATTTATTAAATTACCACATGGCGGTTTCGGGTTAAAAAAATGCTATATCCACATATTAAGGCATTATATATATGATATATGATTAGCTAATTCTAGTAAATTAAACATTAATTAAAACCTAATCACATTGATTAATTGAAGAAAATTTAGAACTGGTCTTAGGCTAGGGCTTATTATAAATACTCCTATAAAATTAAGGAATTATTAATGATTAACTAGTTCTAACAAAATTAAACATTAATTAAAACCAAGTCACATTGATTAATTGAAGAAATTAAGAACTTGCAGTTGCGTTGGAGTCTCCAGCACCATTGGAGAACCACTTCTGATTTGTGGAGGAGATCACACATCTCAACAATTTTGAGAGGTTATTTGTGTAATTATTAATGGATAATTAAGTTGCGTATATTGTTGAGTTGTGAAGTCTTAATTCTATTATGTTTAGGATTGATTCTCTATTCTACTTAGAGGCGGGGGTGTTTTATTTTTTTATTTAGAAGAGGATTCCAATTAGTCTTAGGTTGGGGCTTATTATAAATACTCCTATAAAATTAAGGCATTATTAATAACTAGGGTGTCAACCTGTGCGATGCACATGCTTTGTTAAAAGAAGACAAAAACTATTTAAAATTTACCTTTATTTTTCTCAATTAGACCTTTTCAATTAAATTTTGTCCTACTTTCTTATTTCATAATATAATCTAACTATTTAGATTGCTATTTAGTTCAATTTGGGATAATTTATAAATTCCATTCACCATTCACCATTCAATTTTTGTGCCAAGTGTACTCAGTGGTTTTTTAGATTCCATAAGTATTACCTGATAATCTTAAGAACATCTCTAATGCTAATATGGGTTGTGAAAAAATTAGATGCCATGTAGGATGGACATCCATTTTGTTAAAAAAATCCATCTCCAATGCAATCTCTAATACAACTTCAAGCTGAGGTGGCAACTTTTTTTTTAGAGGTTGTCAACATGACTCTCTGATTTCAGACGGTCTGTTGGACGGCCATCTTGTTGGCCCAGTCAGCAACCACTCGTCTTTTACCTTATTTTATTCAACAATTCTAAAGTATATTTAATGAGACCAATAATAAATTGACACGTCATTAAAAACATATATTTTACAAGTTAAGCATTGGAGATCACTTTTTTATTTGGATGTCTATCAAGTTTAGTTACATACCACATATGAAGCAATTGGCTTGACAATGTTAACATATCACCATTTTTTTCAAATGTAAGCCACATTACCATTGGAGATGCTCTAATAATTTAGATGTTTCAAATTCTACTCAAAAGCCATCAATAAGTATTGTATTATAATTTTAATAATTGAGATGTTTCAAATTTTACTCAAAAGTAGGCATCATAAAAGCCAAGTGAGAAAAGTCGGAGGATTTTAATTGTTTTTAGTGGGAATGTTATTTATGCATTTTTGACTATTGAAAAATATAAAATATTAGTTCTGAAAATAAGAGAAATGATTACATATCAATTGAAATATATAGAAAAAAAATAACATGTAAGTTGAAATATATGCATGTAAATTTCTAAATAAATTAAGTTTCCTGATAAATTCATTGCCAATATCTCGGGATTATTTAATAACAATGAAATACCCTTGATGATTGAGGTCACCAAGAATTGCCAAAGTTTAATAAGGATTATTAGTCACTAAATTTAAATTTGAGTAATGCTAGATGACCCAAAAAAGTGACTCAAATTTTGGACCAAAACCTCTGTGGCAACATCACATGAGATTTTTGGGTAGAGTGACGTGGACCCATGTTATGTATGATGTTGCCATATAGGCTTGGGTTCAAAATTGGGGTCACTTTTTTGGATCCTCTAGCATTATTGTTTAAATTTTGAACCAAATTTCAATAAAATTTGTCCTTTAACCTCAAATAAGTTTTTGAGAAAGAATTTGTCAGCACTTTCGAACTCTACATCTACACGACTTTAGTAGAAAATGAGAAAAAAAAAAAAAAAAAAAAAACTATTATTATATTATTATATATATGATATATGATATACGATATGATTTGATTTGATTATTTTGTAAGATTATTATAAATTATTGATTTGATTTGAATATTTTCTAAGCATTTATTAAATTGTCATTGATTTGAATATTTTCTAAACATTTATTAAATTACCACATGATGGTTTTTGATTAAAAAAGGTTATTATTATTTTACCATATATGATATATGATGATATATGATATGATTTGATTTCATTATTTTGTAAGATTATTATATATTATTAATTTGATTTGAATATTTTCTAAGCTTTTTTTAAATTGCCAAGATTGTTATACGTTATTGATTTGAATATTTTATAAACATTTATTAAATTGCCACATGCCAGTTTCTGGTTAAAAAAAAAAAGGCTATTATTATTATTGTGTCCTCCCAAGAATTTGGTTCATATTCTGTGACCAAACAAAATTAGAGAACTATCAGCATCAAATCAATCTTTCCAACTCTTCCAAGAAGGAAACAACTAAAATGTTGACAGATTCCATACATAAAGTGTATTACAACGATACATATACTTCTTAGAGCATCCACAATAGTTGAGACCCAAACATAAGATCCATTTGTGTCACATCATCAAAAATGGGTCTTGCCATTTGGATCCACTTTATTTGGATCTCATTTTCCCACAACAGAACTAAATTGGAAAAGTAAAAGTGGATCCACTTTTTAAACTTTTTTCCAAACAATCATTACTCTTCTTTAAAATATTATATATATATATATATATATATATATATATATATATATCAATAATTATTTAACAAATTATGATTAATTTAAAATAATTTTTTCACAACCGAATTACATCAACAATAAAAATAAATATTTAAAACAAAATATTGTATAAGATTAGACATGGCGCCGGTTTCAGTTCGGTTCAGTTCGGTTGGGTTTCGGTCCGGTTTCGGTTCCCCAGTTCCAAACCTTCAAAACCGATTCTGATTCCTGTTTTAAAGGTTCGATTTTGGTTCCGATGGTTCGGTTTTGGTTTCGGTTTCGGTTCCAGTCTGGTTTCGGTTTCGGTTTCGGTCTAGTTCAAAAGGTTCGGGTCTAGCTGTTCCGACCATTCGGTTTCGATGGTTCAGTTCCGGTTTCGGTTTCGATTCCAGTTTCGGTTTTGAAGGTTTGGTTTCGGTTCCAAACCTTCAAAAAATTAATGTTTTCATATTTTCATTCAAATTATTTTAATTTTATTGAAATAAAATTTTATAATTGAAATTAAATTTATTTATATTTTTTTCATTATATATATAATTATTGAAGTTAATAATAATATATTTAAATTTAAATAATTGAAGTATATATATATTAAATTTATTTATATTTTTTCATTATATATAATTATTAAAATCAATAGTTATATATTTTAATTTAAATTTTATATATATATATATATATATATATATATATAAATATATAAGCCCAACCCAATGATTGGGAGGTGTTGGGAACCCAACCCAATTATTGGGCAAGACCCAAATTGAGTTCCAAATGGGTCTACTTGGGTGGAGCTCACTTTTGGGTCCCTTTTTTGTATCTTTTTTTTCACCATTGTGGAAGAATTGGATGGGTTTCAAAATGGGTTTCACCATTTGTGATGTTAAGTGAACTTTGCGTACTGGTAAATGAGTGTCGTTGAATCTATAAAAGTCACCTTGGATTATAATAGTCTTTTCCCGGCCAAATACTAGGAGGGCAATTGTGTCGTAACATCCAAAGCATAAGTCTAATCCTCTAATGAAGCATATACGGTTATCAATAATGACAAGTTTTTCATGATGTGACCCCCATCATGTAACCAGAATAATCAGTGAATCACAAGCAAGAAACCTAACTAAAAGGGAGATCCTTCATTCATTTGAAATTGCATTAATAAATTTACCATAAATAAACACCAGTTGCCAAATGGTCAGGATAGCGTAGTACTTTGACATTCTCATGAATTCTCCAGATTCATACTGTACAGACTATTGATTTTTAAAGCAAGAGCAACGTCCATGTAGAGAAGAATGTTAATCTGCATGGGAACAACTTAATGTTAAAAAATCGATTATATTTTATACAATGATATTGATTCTGAATTTACGGAATGAAGAAGAATAGTGTTGATGTGCACCTGAACACCTTGCTTGGCTTTTGATTAACAATGCATCAAGCCGAGAAGAAGAATGGTTTTCGAAAGGACGTCTCAGATATATATAGCCCCGGGCAAAGCCACCATCCAGTAATAAATTTCTGCATGTCATTGTTCAAAGCATTATGTATTTGCATAAGAAGAATCGAACTTCTGATTTTGCATCCTCTATTGAAGACGCGATTGCTTTGAAAGCTGCTTGACCCTCTATAAACCAATGAGCTTGACTCCTATCTTGGAGGAGCGAAAGAACCAAAACGATGAGGATGACACCACCCCTCAAGAGGTCTTAGACCAGCATCATTGATAGCAGCAACCCAGTCTTTGACTTTACCTTTACTGGTATACTTCCAAACTTTATGCTTCGATTTCCACAAGAAACCTTTTGACATTTGCAAACATTGAATACATTGTATTGTTGAAGTTTTTAGAACATAACCGAAAAGATAAAACCAGATGACCTTAAATGCGTAGTGCAAAGGATTAGATTCTTTTATTTGATTTGCTAAATTAACTTCGGATCCTCCATTTCCAATAACGGTTGGCAGAACATCAAAAACTATTATGTCTAAGAGTCTGGTGTTGAAAGGATCTTCCAACAAAGCTAAGAAACCGGGTTTCAGAACAGACCAGACCTGAAGACAGAGAAAGTGTACGAGTACAATTATAATTATAATACTGGTCAAAGCATCGGAAAGTCTCACAAATATAGTCAGCATCAGTTACAGGTTTACAGCCCTGGAGATTTTCGATAAATGCTTCACCATAACATACCTTCTTTCAACTTTGGACCATACTTTTGTGCAAATGATAATCTAGAGACATCCAAAAACTTGCAAACCAGCAATTCACAAATGCTTGGTATGACAGATGGATATAAACAGAAAAAAAAAACAACAAAACCAGTGCACAAGAAACATAAAGAATCTAGTAATTCAGACTACCAAAATTTCTGTGCTCACCTCTCGAGAATTTACAATATCGATGTTTCCGAGGAAGTGATTCAAATAACTTTGCATTGCCACCTTCGCTCTGTCTGAAATGGTCAGCACTGGATGGAACATTACTGCATAGCAAACTAATTTGTAAGAATTACGAATGAAATTATACACTTGATGCAGTTTCTCAATCAGTACAGGAGATGCATAACAAATGGTCACCTGCTTTTACCACTTTCTTTGTGATGCAAAGGTACGGCTCCATCATCTGGTTCATCGTCATCTTGCACGACTGCCACTTGATCAACTATTCCTAGGCTGTGAAGCCATTCTTTAACCTACGAAATGCAATTCCAATGAAAAATTTGAGCAAAAAGCAAACTACCACTAACTCACACAGCATTGTAAAATAGATTTCAGTACTGCAAAATGTAAGGCCAAACCTGCTCTTGTTTCTCATGAAATTCGTGAATAATGACGCGTTCCTTAACAGCAAAATGTAAATAGAGAACTTGTGAAGCTTTCTTCACTAAGTGCCACTTAAACTGTCCGAAAAATACAAAACTACAGTCAATACTTGAACGAATTACGGATAGTCCTAACATTCCTAGTACTGAAAAAAAAAAACATATTCACAGAAATATTCTCAAACATTAAGGAACCAAAATAAAGAGGACAAAAGCTATTCACATGATATAATCATCTCCATAATAAAGAGCTTGTGCTAACTTGCAAAAATCGGCACATTCTGGATCCTAGCAATCAATAATTTTGATTCCAACTTCAATTAATTTGCACAAATCAAACAACAAATACATTTCAAATTTATCTCCTAGAAATCCTATTTATCTTGAAAAAGAAAAAAACTGTGATAACACTATAACTAACATTATTTGATTAGATTCGATTATGCATTGTTGAAAAGAGTTAAAACATAACTAAGTAATCAAATGCACCCGTATATAAACCTAATTGGACTAAAAAATTATAACTTTGAATTCCAAAAAGACCAAAATATAAAGAAAACACATAAACGAATCAACAAAACACAAAAAACACAAATCAAATTCAAACCCATCAACGAACTTTGCATAGTAAATGCAAATAGACAAAGAAAAGAAACAAAAGAGAGAAAAGTGGATGCCTGTTTGTAGTGAAACTCAATGGTGTGTCCGGTCTTGAAACAGAGACAATCGTTTTCTTTGGCATCTCCTCGAAAATCCGGGGGTTGCTCTGCCGCTGCGCATTACACGGAAGAAGAAGAACAACTACGTGTCAGATGATCAGAATATTGTATGTTGTTATCAACTTCAATGAGTCTCTCTGTCGACATGGAAAAAGTAGTAGCAGAAGTACTCTTGTTGTTGTTGTTGTTGTTGTCTGAATTCTGATCAACCCACTACAGAGTTGCTAGGGCATGTCCCTCTTTTAAAGGGTTTCTGGTTTTTTATGTGAAGAAGATGAAGAAAGGTGACACTTTTATGGTTTTTTTGACAAGATGATGATCAGCTTTTTCCATCAAACTGGGTAGTGATTCTGACACGTGGAAGGAGAGAGTAGGGTTAAGATTGGTTGTATAGAGATTATTGTGACTTGGTTGTTGTTGTTCATGTTCTTGGTGGGTTGTTTTAAACTTTCAAGCTTCTGTTTTTACCAAGGCAATATTAACGAGATTCTAAGAAAAATGAACTTTGTGAAATGTCTCCCTCTATCAATGGTGATGAGATGAGGAAGAGAATGTGCAGAGAAAGAAAAGGGATTTCAAAAGCTGTAATCAAAATATTAGGGATAGTGATTTCATTAACATTAGATTTCATGCCAGTTAGATTAATTTGAATTGATGATTTCAGTTGAAAACATAGGAGTTAATTGTACTTTATATAAAACTAGCAATAGTTAGGAAATCTCAGTTGTGAACATTCTGGTTTCAACAACACAATGCACCATATTTTATCCCTTAAAAAGCATAATGTAGCTCTATCTATTGGATCAATCATCGAATCTTGTATTTAAGTTTGATGATATATTTAAGGAAGATGAAGATTTATTTTATTTTATTTTTAAATTTTTAAAATGAAAACAAGAGCTATTTTAATCATTTTAAATCCTTTGTCCACCGTTAAGAGTTAACATCAAAGATGGTACAGAGTTAAGCCCAATCCAATGCAAGTATGAAACTGAAACAAAAACTAAGTAATTATATATGAGTAATTAAAAATTAAGTTTATATATGAATTTTAAGTGTATTCAAACTTTAAATTTTAATATTTATAAATATTTATTAAGTTTAGAAACAAATGATTTTTTTTTATTTTATTTTTATTTTTTTAACTATAAACAAATGAATTTTAAGTTAGCTTTTGTGCCTATAAACATTTGGGGCCAAAACCATTTTTGGGCCCAAAAATATTTGGTCCAATACCATTTGGGCCAACTTTTATTTGATTCAAGACTTTAGCTATAATACTGGAATTATATTGTTAATCGATAGTTATGTGAGATGGAGTTAATTACTATTTGTTTTAATTTTTTAGATTAATTGCACAAACCTTCCTTGAGTTTAGGTCTAATTACAGCTAGATGGATCTTTTACTCAAAATTACACAAGCCTCCCCTACCATAAGTTGACTTCCGTTAAACTTAACCATTGACCAAACTTTTAGGGTTAAATGACTTGAATGCCCTCCATTTGTAACCTAAAATAAATAATTAAACAAATATTATTTAATATGCAATAAAATTTTAAAAATTAAAATTTAATAAAAATAATGAGGATAATGTTGTGATTTTTTTTTTATATTTATCACTCATTCTTTCCTAATAATCCTTTATGGACTTTTTTTTTTTGAATGGGTGATGAATCTAGGAAAAAAAAAAAGAGGTTAAACTGTGAATGATTTTTTTTTTCTTTTGTTGAAAATGGGTGTTGAACCTAGAAAAAAAAAAGAGGCTCGGATGATGATGGTTTTCTCTTTAGTTGAAAATGGGTGGTTATAGATGTCAACAAAAGAGAAAAGTTAGCCATTTTTTTATCCTCTAAAAAATGATGATAAATATCGAAAAAAAAAAAAATAACAATATTATCCTCATTTTTTTTTTATTAAATTTTTAAATTTTTATTATATATTAGATAATATTTGTTAATAATTTATTTTAGGTAATAAAATAATATAAATGGGGGCATTCAAGTCATTTAACCCTAAAAGTTTGATCAATGGTTAAGTTTAATAGAAGTCAACTTATGGTAGGGGAGGTTTGTGTAATTTTGAGTAAAAGGTTCATCTAGCTGTAATTAGACCTAAACTCAGGGGAGGTTTGTGCAATTAGTCCTAATTTTTTTCTTAAATTTGTAAATCCTTAATTTTTATACATCATTGGATTGAAATCTAAATGTTAGAAATTGAACCAGCAACTATTTATTTTTCTACTCTCTTTCGTAATCTGGTTTGATTTTCATCTATTTTTCAAAATTTGAAATCCAAAAGTGATTTCTTTCCCCATTTTTCACCATCTGATCTTAAGAATACTTTTCTATACTATTTAATTCTGCTCCAACTTGCTATGTTACGTTCTTGTTTTATTTTCAACTAAACTTGTACAACCTTCTAGGATCAAGCTCTTAAGAGATGGGCTAGGGAGTAGGGAGAGATCTGGATTTCGTGATGAGCTTGGAGTGGCAGAGGTTAATTTATAAATTAATTAGTATCTCTTGATATTTACTATATATACAACAGAAACATATATATGCAAGATTGAGAACCTCAATATCATTAAATAAAATGTGGATATATATATATATATATATATTTCAGCTCAATCTATTGCCTGAACATCATATGCAGTTTATTTAACTGAAAAAACGGTTCCGGTTCCGATTCCACTCCGGTTTCACGGTTCAAACCGGAACCGTGTTAGGTTTAATATACACCATTCTCTTTCCTTTTATCTTTTCAATGTGGGTTGTTCCTATATTCCTTTCTCGAACTTCACATGTAAATTATCTCTAACACCAATTCGATCACCACCAATTAATTTATATATATGCCATTGTTTTTATTTATTTGTTTTATTATTATTATTATTATTATTATTGAGTAGTTGTTTGGTGGAGGTTCAAATTACCATGTTAAATTTTATATATTTTTCAGAATTGCTGGATGGTGTTACAATCCAAAAGACTATCCTATCATGTTATAGCATGGCATTCGTTGACATATATACGTACCATTCTTTTTCCTTTAATTTTTAATATGGGATTCATTCTTATCAGCTTTTTTCCAGCTTCGCACATATGAGTTGTCTCTAAAACTTGCAAGCAAGGAAATTCAAGTTCTTAATAAAAAAAAAAAAAAATTTAAGTTGAAATGCAGGGTCAGTTTTGCAGATTTTCTGATACCCACGACATGGCTTACTGGAGCCAACTTCCAAATACAATACAAAATTACAAATTGGATGATTCTTTGCAAAGGTTATCTTGTAAATTCGATTGTGTGCAATGATCGAAGTCATAATTTTACCAGTCAAAAACCTGATATCATTTATGATCTTGCAGGTGTAGTGGTGTAGTGATTCAAATGGATGACTTGGATCCCAATAAATGGCCCAACTCAAAGTAGAGATGGATAATTGTGAGCTTCGTTATGTTCCTCTAAGTCGAGAGGACTACGATCTCAAAATCTTCTTATATTCTCTATAGCATATTTCTATAGGTTCTCTTAATAAAACTCATTTAATTAATTTATTCTTTCAATACATTAGTACATGATTTCTTGTGTCTTGAAAGAATAAATATAAGTTTTTATACACCTTTTCTATTTGGATTATCCTGCATCCCATTTTTGTTCATTTGTCCATGAGCTTTGTCTCCTCAACAGTAAGTAGCAAGATGACCTTCATAATTTCTTTTGGTATGACAGTCAAACATTAACTACATACATATTTAATTTAAAGGATAGAGGTACCTGTTATATATACCTTAAATCCATCCATGAATATTTGTGTGTGTGTGGGTCTGTGGGAGGCACCCTGGTTGTTAGTGGTGACCCACATATGGATACAGAGGTTACAAAATTTTGTTACAACTTACAAGATATTTGAGGTTACAAAATGCAACTGTTACGTTGGTCTAAAGTCTGAACATATATTGATGGTTTGTTTAATTATGTTGAAAATTGTTGTTTTCTCCTTTGTGGTGGTGTGCCACCCTAATAATAATGCTTTTCAAAAAAAAAAAATTATGTTGAAATTGGTGAATTCATTCATTGATTAATTGATATATATATATATATATATATATATATATATATATATATATATATAAAACCTACAAACACCATAAAAGGAAAAAATTAAAAAGTAAACTATCCTAACTTTCTCCTATATATAAAGTAGCCTATACAGAAAAGGAAATAAGGAATTAATACAATCAACTCTATATACAATAAAAAATATATAAAGCAAATAAGAGAAGATCTCTCCACAGTTTATAGAATAATATAAGAGCATTTTTAATGGTATCCTCAAAAGTAGGAGAGTATCAAAATTTGATTATTTATCCCAAAAACATCATCTAACAGTGTCACTAAAATTTAGCAATATTTTTAATAATCAATAATCAATTTGCCTCTTCAATAATTAAATTTGAAGATTGACTTAACCAAAAATAACTGTCGTTGTAATTTTATTCTTTTTCTCTTTTCCGCGGCTCTTTTTTTTTTTCTCTTTTTTTCTTTGATTGCCTATGTATATCATTATTAATTGTTTCGACCCAATAAAATTCAATCAGGTAAATTCTACTAAATTATTGGAGATCAATGACATAATTTTATATTGGATTCTTTTGGGATTATTGCCCTGACTGGATGATCAAAAGTTTCACGTTCTGTTTTTTCTTCTTGAAATCTGAATTCTAGATTTATTTTGAAGCGGGTTAACTCTATCAAATATAATATTTTTCTTCTAAACTTTTGTTTTAATAATCATTTGCATTAATTCATTTCTCTGTGACTAGTATTTTGGCTTTATGCCTCAAGTTGTCTTTCATCTACTTTCTGATTTTGTAGTAAATCAAGTATCCTTTTGTCATGCATGCATCATGCAACATGCAAGTAGCTTTCTATCATTTTTGACACCCACCACCACCCACCCCCCACAATTGATCAATGGATACTTTTGTAGTTCTTTTGGAAAACTAGTAATTTCTTAATTTGGTTCTTCTAATATCAGTTGCATCCTTTTTTTCTACAATCAGAAACAGAAAAAACCATTTTGCTTTGGAAAAAGAAGTGTACAAAGACGAATTGAAAGCTGTGTAAGTCATATTGATTCTTTTTTCCACATACATATATAGGTTCATTTTGTTAATTGTCAAGTTTTGTTTAGAGTAGAATATTCTTCATCTTTTTGACCCTTTTAATGTATTGTTCATATAGTATTAACGACGGTGAACAGTACTATTTTATACCTACTTTTTCTCTTCAATTTCGACTTCCTTTGATTCGAGATTGGAAAGGAAAAAACCTTGTTTGGTATATATATATATATAGATAAAGCATTTTCGGTGGTTAGTATCCGTACATAATTATTAAAATTATGACCCTGTAAGCTATAAAGAGGCCATTGCAAACTTCCCGGAGCCCTGCTTGAAAGCGTCTTATATAAACCTTTAGTTGTCATATCAAGCCATCGAGGTAATCTAGCACCACTAAATTATACAGTTAACTACAATTTATAGTTAATAGATCATTAACAAGAATATTTGAGTGACGTTTTAAAGATTGTCCATCTGAACTTCTCTTTTGCTGCCTTAGTGACTGGCAGTACTATATGAAAAATGATACAAGTACAGGTACTTAAGCTATAATGTGGTCTTTTACAATTGATAATATAACTAACCTTAGAGATCGATTCACATTGGAAGCAGATCCAACTGCTCTCTGTTTCGATATTTTTGCTTTTGAATATATTCTTAGTGCCCTATTACTTGAAGAGCTTCAAGAGTGTTTAAGAGAGCACAGATGTTGATTGTACAGAAGCCAAGCATGTTTTCCCCATTGGGCAATTCTTAGTATTTCTATAGTGAAATGTTTTCCCCGTTGGACAATTCTTAGTATTGTCTCTCCTACATGGTGGTGGTCCGTTCCGAATTTTTACAATTATTTTATTTTCAATGATTTTTGTAACAGATGTTCTTTTAGGTTCTGTTGATCTGTTTTCTTCTTTTGTTTTCTTTACTCTATTGTTTTCTTTCTTTTTTCTTTAATAAAATGTTGGGATGAGGTTGATTCCAATCCCCAACAACCTTATGTAAAAAAAAAAAAATAGTGAAATGGTGCACACCGGGAGAGTTTCACTAGTCAAAGCTTATTGGGCTTGAGCCGAACAACAAAAATTGCTCTATCTATATATTGGCGATATATACTAGGCAACTTTACAAGATAAAACCCTTCAAATTAATAACCTCTCTAAATTAATACTCAATGATAGGTCCCAAGAATATTAATTTAGAGGGTTTCTACTTATATCACAGGATTTTGTCTATCACAAACATTAACACTAATAGATGAATTAAAATGTTGAATATGTCCAGCCCAATTGAATTTTAAAACTTTTTGACCATATAGGCCATAAGGCCCGTCTTGCAGCTTTTCAAAATCTTTTTGGCCCACAAAACTGTTTCTGGTTGAAAAAAAATCCATAAGAGGCCCAACTGGCCAACTGATAATGAATACGATGAGTTTAAGCCTTTGCCGGTGCTTTAAAAAAAAAAAAAAAAAAATTAATGCCATTTTTGTTATTTAAAAAAATCCATAAGAGGCCCAGACGATTATTATGCAATCCTACAAAGATAAATTCATTGATCTCAAAGGACGGAAAAAATTCAACGATGAGTCTGATGTCACCACGTTGTATTTTGCCGAATTTTGGAATTATGGGAAAGGTAAATGGGAAAGGCAAATGGGAAAGGTAGATAGCATTCCCCTTAGTCCAAAACCATTAGGGCTAAAAAGATTTTTCTACATTTATTTACAATTATTTTAAAAAATATTAATATTGGGTGCACATACAAATTTTATAGTTGTATACTTGTACGACTATCACTACTTTTTTTTTTTTTAATTATAAAATATAAAAATTAAAACCAAATATTCATTTATAAAATGAATTTAATTATAATTAATAAGAAAACATATCATGTATTCCTTCAAGAAGGTAACGTATTTAAGAAAGCTAGCACATTCCCACAAAAATCAAATAAAGTTACAATATCTCTGTCGAACAATTTGATGTTGGTGTCCAATCAATAGCATAAACAACACAAAAATCAACGTCAACATTTGCATCTCTGCATTTTCCCTTTTCAAAATCAGGAATTAAACACATTAAAATTTAAAAATGCTCAAATATGGAATTAAAAAAAAGAAAAGAAAACAAAAAGTAAATTTTAAAAGAGAAATAAGGTTGGAGACCTTTGGGTCAAGACCTTTTGGATCCAGAACCTTTTTGGGCCCAGAAAAAATAAAAATCAGTCTAATGCCATTTTTGTTATTTAAAAAAATCCATAAGAGGCCCAGACGATTATTATGCAATCCTACATAGATAAATTCATTGATCTCGAAGGACGGAAAAAATTCAACGATGAGTCTGATGTCACCACGTTGTATTTTGCTGAATTTTGGAATTATGGGCCTAGATCAAATACCTGTAGGCCCGGATATCATGCCTTGAACAACCCCGATGATGTTTAAGATTTCCTTGTCAAGAATTTTATCAACGAAAATGATTGGCTTTGGAAATTTGATGTACCTTTTTTTTCCAGGCCTAGTTAAATAGTGTTAAGGAATAACAAAATAAATTATTTATGTATTTCTCTAATTCTCAGATCTACTTTTTGATGAGAACAAGTATCGGTTATAATAATATAAAAGTATTAAAATTCGTTCATTCAATATCAAATCCCAAGCCTTTGGGCCCAAAGCCCAGAACAGGTCGAACTGTTTGAACAGAGTTTCATTTTCGTTTTAATTTTAGGTCCAAATCAATTGGCTCAAGACCTATTTAGTCCAAAACCATTAGGGCTAAAAAGATTTTTCTACATTTATTTACAATTATTTTAATTTTTTGATAGCTTTGCTCAAGTGTATTGTTGGATTTTTTTTTTTTAAATATTAATATTGGGTGCACATACAAATTTTATAGTTGTATACTTGTACGACTATCACTACTTTTTAAAAAAAAAATTAATAAAATATAAAAATTAAAACCAAATATTCATTTATAAAATGAATTTAATTATAATTAATAAGAAAATATATCATGTATTCCTTCAAGAAGGTAACGTATTTAAGAAAGCTAGCACATTCCCACTAAAATCAAATAAAGTTACAATATCTCTGTTGAACAATTTGATGTTGGTGTCACTACAATCAATAGCACAAACAACACAAAAATCAACGTCAACATTTGCATATCTATATTTTCCCTTTTAAAAATCAGGAATTAAACACATTAAAATTTTAAAATGTTCAAATATGGAATTAAAAAAAAAAAGAAAAGAAAAGAAAAAGTAAATTTTTAAAGAGAAATAAGGTTGGAGACCTTTGGGTCAAGACCTTTTGGATCCAGAACCTTTTTGGGCCCAGAACCATAGCCATCAATTTTATCAGGTTTAGCCCAATATATGGCATCAATATTTGGGTGTATTAACGGAGTCAATTAATTAAAGGGTATACATACAATTTTTTTTCTTCAAAGAAAACAATATCACTTTTCATCAAAGCCACGTTTATAAAGTTTTCATAGCAACTTTTTTAACAATTAATTTTATTGATTTTGTTAATTTTTATTTTTCTTATTTAATTTATTTAACAATTAATTAAGTTAATTGACAGTATTTTCTTAGTACGACATTTTAAATAATTAACTATTAAAATTGTTATATAATTTTTGTGGGCTCATTGTTACACATATTTTCCGCCCTAGAGCCTATAACTACTACTCTTTCTTAGTTTGCCCAACACTTAAATTTTTAATTTTATAATTCCAGTCCACTGGACCACAGTTTCTAGTCTACCAATTTTGCATAGCAACTTTTAACTCTTTTTTAAGAAATATACAGTTTTCATAGAAATCTTTTAACAATTAATTTTGTTGATTTTTTTAATTTTTAATTTTTCTTATTTAATAATTAATTTTTTTAACCGACAATATTTTTTTAGTACAATATTTAATACCCCACATTCTAACTAATTAATTAATATTTAATTATATATAATTTTTTAGTATTAAAGTTGGAATATAGCTTTTGGTGTCAAAAGTCATTCAATTAAAATATTTTATGTCTGTTTTAACAATATCATGTTTTGCCCAATATCACTTTAGGGTAGTTCAGGTTAAAAAATCGTTTTGGCACAAAAGCCTATAAGAGGCCATTTCCGTGAAGACATGTTTGATCCAAAGCATTTTTAGGCCCCCAAACTACCCTTTTTTAGCCCAAATCTCTTTTTAACACATATTTCTTTTTGAACCAATATCACATTTAGGCTTCCATCTGTACGGATTTCAAAACCTTTAATTGATTTTGTGGCTTTTAAAATAGCAGTCTTTCTATTATCAGTTCGAACTGACAATAAATATATTCGGACGAAGAATGTGGACCACAGATTATGGAGAAAATTTGACAAATGCATACACTTTGAGTCAAAGTATGTAAATCCAGTGGTCCACATTCTTCGTCCTGATATATTTATTATCAGTTTGAACTAATAATAGAAAATCTGTTTAAAGTAGACGGTGGCTTTTAAAATTTTTAAAATATTATAACATGTACGATGGAAGAACACCTCCACATTTTACTAAAGATATCCTCTCTAAAGTTTTTTAATACTATAAATTAATTAATAAATAATAAAACAAGTAAAAAAATAGAAGAAAAATGAAAGATTTAAATATTTAAAAGGAAAACCATAATCAAACGCTCTTATAATCAATACATTTTTATTTATTATTTTGTGCGAATTTTCAATAAATATTTACGGTTTTATAATTTCATAACATTTTCACATTAGAGAAATAATCACTATTTATTATTTTCATTGGATATGGTAAATAGTATGATAGAAAGATAAATAATTTTGTATGTTTGTTAAAATGTTAAAAATATTAAATATTTTATTAGCAATTTTTTTTTTTTTTTTTTTTTTTTTGGCTCTTGGATAATGTTAGGATTTTAAAATAAATAAATAAATAAATATATATATATATATATATATATATATATATATATTAGTATGTGCAAATATTGACACTTGTTTTTATTTTAGGGAAAATTGCACAAACTTACCCTAACGTTTCCCATTATGGCATAATATTCAACTAATGCATTTAATTGCACAAACAATCCCTCCTGTTAGTCAACTTTGGTTAAAGATAACCATTGACCATTATTTTTTTTGAAAGCCCAAAATTGCCCCTGCACTTTATTACAAAAAAAAATCTTAATTGCCCTTTATTTAAAACATTATCTACTTTAAATTATTAGAATAAAAAAAATAAATACTAAACATAATCCTTTTTAAATAAAAAAAAATTCAAAAATAATATATTAAAAACAAAACAATTTAAGAAAACGTTATTTTGAGAAAATACAATCTAATAATATATTAAAAACAAAACAAAAAAAAAATGTTATCTTGAGAAAATATAATTTAAAATTATACGAGTCTAATATGAATAGTGGTAATGTGCTATATATTTTTGAAATTTAAAACATATTTTTTTTATTTAAAAAGGATTATGTTTAGTTTTTTTTTTTTTTTTTTTGAATCAAAATATAATGCATAATTTATATTGAGTCAAATTATTTTGTCCTATAGAGATAAACATTGAACAAATTTTCGGTGCTACTGTATTTTATTATGACAAATGATTATATTTTTATTTCAAACTCTTGATGATTTTATTTATATTTGTGTTTAGAATACTAAATATAATCCTTTTTAAATAAAAAAATTTCAAAAATAATATAGTAAAACCAAAAAAATTAAAAAATATGTAACACATTACCACTATTCATATTGGACTTGCATAATTTTAAATTATATTTTCTCAAAATAACATTTTTTTTTTTGTTTTTTTTTTAATATATTATTAAATTGTATTTTCTCAAAATAACGTTTTCTTAAATTGTTTTGTTTTTAATATATTAGTTTTGAATTTTTTTTATTTAAAAAGGATTATGTTTAATGTTTAATTTTTATATTCTAATAATTTAAAGTAGATAATGTTTTAAACAAAGGGCAATTAAGATTTTTTTTTTTGTAATAAAGTGCAGGGGCAATTTTGGGCTTTCAAAAAAAATCATGGTCAAAGGTTATCTTTAACCGAAGTTGACTAACAAGAGGGGTTATTTGTGCAATTAAAGGCATTAGTTGAATATTATACCATAATGAGAAACGTTAGGGTAAGTTTATGCAATTTTCTCTTTATTTTATTAAAATGATTGAATTGAGCCTATCAGTCCCATTTTCCATTTTTTTTTTATGGCAGCATGACCTTGGATAGTGCCAAAAATTGTTTGAATTGGGCCTCTAGCCCATTTTCCATTTTTTTTTTTATTTTTTTTATGGCAACATTGGGCAGTGCCAACATACATAACCTATAAGTGAACTTTCTCTTGGTTTTCCTTAAAAAAAAAACCAAAACAAACTTTCTTTTGGTTTCTTTGTGGTTTTAATAATATCTTCCAAATCCAACTGGGTCCGCTTTGGCCCAACCTTGGAGCCTTGGAGAACCTTAGGTACTCCTTTTTTTATAACATCATAACACTCATTTAGTCCAATCTTATCTCATCTAATCCAATCCAATCCTATTAAAATATACCTATCTTATCCCATGAAGATAATCAGGGACCAATATTTGTACTCCTGAAAAAAAACAATATGTGCACCTTTTTTTTTATATTATTTTTTATATGTATATCCTATTAATATTTTAAAATGTTATAATCTGTAAGGACGCCTCACATGTTACCAAAATTATCCTTTCTTTTAGTTTTTTTTTTTAAATTTTTTTAAATTTTTTTTATTTACTACCTTAAATTGATAAATTATAAAATAATTTAAAATATTAAATAAAATGAAAATAAACCACGAAGTAGTAGTAGCCGCTTGAGAGCTTGACCTTCGGTCTTACACCGATGTGTCCTATTCATACTTTCATACCTCTCTTTCTCTCTCTCTCTCTCAAACATGCCGTCGCAACCTCTCTCTAATGGTGTCTTCCATTTGGAGGGTGGAGACATTGATCGGAAGGAATTTTTGCTTAAAATAGACGAGCTATGAAGAAATAATCACTAATGAATACCGTAAATAATATGATTGAAAGATAATTAATTGGGAAAAGTTCATTTCTAACCATTTAGAACATCAAATAATCGTTTATAACCTACTTTCAAATTTTAATGGTTTATAACCTAATTTTTACACTATTACCATAATGCCCCTATATAAAAACAGCCATCTAAAAAATACCCTTCCCTTTGCTCTTCTTCTCTCTTCGGCGACGTCTCTTCTTCTCATTTTTCCTTCTTTCTCTTCTTCCATTTTCAACTACAACAAAGCTTTGATTCCGACTTTTGCAGCTGGGTTGGGTTAAAGATTGATAAGGAACACAATTGCAACTGGGTTTGGTTTGATTCCTCACGTACTTCGAATGCTCATTATCAACGTAAATCGAATCTGGGTTAAAAATTTTTTTACTTGTGTTGACGGTGATTTTTGATAGTCACCAAGTCAATGATTTAATCTCAAATTTCTACAGTTTTATGAACGAGAATGATTAAAAATCAAGAAGAAATAACAAGCACAATTACGTGGTAAAACTCCAATGGTTGGAGAAACATCCACGGGTTGTCGCCTTAGCAACGAAGCCAAATTCACTATGAAGAATTGTTACAAGAATTGTACTGTAATCTCTCTCTCTCTAGCTATTTCTCGCGTACCCTCTATTTGTGTATAAAGGGGATATTTATACATGTTGTTATTAGGGTTTGATGTTGCCGTTAGGGTTTGGTGCTGTGGTGCCCAAGTTTTGGGCGTGTGTTCTAATCCTAAACGGATTCGGTTTCCTTCTTTGTAGTATATTTCCTGATTTGGCTGAGTCCAAGTTTGATTCTGATTCCTCCTCCTTTATTTGCGGGAAAACTATTTGTTTCCTTATTTGAACTCTGAGCAGCCACACCGTTGTTTATCGTGGAGATGCTGGTCGCTGATTATGTCATGTGTTTGGAATATGAATGCTAGTGACTATTTGTTTTATTGACTCCCGAGTATGCCCGAGTATGCGCCCGAATAAGATTTACTGCCCGAGCTGATTGTCTTTGTTTGTGGTCGGGCTACTTACTCTTTTTCCGAGTAAGTTGTCGTGGGGGATTTCTGCTCCACAAGTTGACTTATCTTGACTTCTGCTTGCATGGCCTTTTATGGTCATGACGTGTCCTTCACGACTATTTTTACCTATAACAATACCCCCTTAAATATTTGAGCCGATCGCGCTGAGTCAGGTCCTCTCGGGACAAATATTTAACTTCATACTTTTTTACAACTAGTTCTCGTTTGTCGTTTTCTGCATTAATGTATCCTCGTTTGATTCGAAGCCTTAAATAACGTGTCTTAATTACGACCGCACACATTCGATTTATCATTCATTTTAGAAATCTTTTGATGGTGATGCTTCTGCTCTCTGACGGCTCAAGATGCTCTCTGGCTGCCACTTGTCTCTTTTTATTTGGCTGTGGTACGATGCATTTATGACACATAACCTTCCTGCTCGTCTGCGTGCAGCTCACGTCACGGCCCTCGCCGTGCTTCCCCTAGGGTTTTGGTCTTTTTTGAAATCAATGCGTTGCCTATATATATTGGCTATGCGTTTATTTTCCATTTTCTACTTCTTTTTCCATCATCTTCGTTTTTCTTCAAGAAGATATTATCAAATTCTTGATGTCGCAGCTGGATTACTCATCCATCAGTCCACCACTAAATTCGAAGACGATCTCTTCGTTATTCTGAAATCCGTTAATTTCCCCTACAAAATCAACAAATCCACACTTCGGACCTCCAATTCTCCCCATAACTGGCCTTCTTATCTGGCTTTGATCCACTGGATGGTCCAAATTGCTTCGTATACCAATCAACTGTTAAGCAACTCGAGAGCTTTCGTCAAGAATAACAGTATGTATATGTATGCCCTTGATAGTTACTTGAATTATATAGTTGGAGAAAGAGAGAGACAGTGTGAGTCGTAATGTTGAAGAATTGGTAGACAAGGTTACTCAACTGGAGGGACTTCAAACGGGTCCCACAGAAAGAGAGAAACTGGAGAAAGAATCTAGTGTGGTGGAGGAGGATGTCAACAAGTTCAATGCCATGATTGCTGGGTTCGATGAAAGGATTTGCAAAATGGAGGAGCTCGTGGAGGAGAAAGACAAGGAAATGAAGGAGAAACTGGGAGAGCATAAGAGGATTTGCCACGAAAATGAGGAGTTGAAGAAGAAAGTGGAATTGCAGACTTTCAATGCACACGATGCGGAGAGGATGAAGAAAGAGTTGAAAGCTGTGGAGAGAGATATTGAAGACGCGGAGACTGCCAGGAGTGCTTGGGAGGACAAATGTTGGGATCTTGATGCTACACTCACTCATAAATTTAAGGAGCTCGAGGCACTTTCCATCAAATGCAATCAAGCCATTAGGAGGTTCTATATTTTCTGTCTATATATGCAATTTCAATAGCTTATATCAGAAATCCGAGTACTTAGTTAGTGTACTTAGGTAGATACGAATACGATTGACCAATGTCTCTGTCCAGAACTATTTAGCTTAGTTTAGTGTTTTTGTGTGGTTGCCTTACATGTTAAAACTCTAAGAACTCTGCTCTGGTTTGCTATTGTAACAGTTGTTGTATTAATTTGTATCCTAAAATTATTAGCTTACTGCTTTTCCTCAATTTTTAGCTCTGATGCAATTGTTTTTCTTCATTGGAACTAGGTTAAAACTCAGTAATTATATCCGGTATGTGTTAAGTGCACAAGGGTCTACACCTGCTGAGGTAATGGGTATTGACTACAAATCAACACTTAAGCCTACACTTGAATCCTTTGCTGATGAGGTCAACAAAAGCTCTACGGAAAAATTGGAAGATTTGATTTCCCTTCAGCAACATCTGAAATGGCTGCCAAGATTAAGGGAAAAAGAAATCGTATTGCTGCACTTCAGTCCTATATTGATGAAGTAAGTTCAATAATACCAGCTTTTCATACAATGATACTAAAGCATAAATATCATGCTTTTCTGTATTTCATCTTCAATGGTTGCATATTTATATACTGCTTATGGGGTCTTTAAGCTGGGTACCTTCTTTTCATTCTTTTTCCCATATAGGCATCAACAACAATGTTGTAGAAATCCCAAATGGGATAATGTTGAAGGAACCATGATCTTTAAAAACATTAAGGATTCTAGTTTTAATGAGATTCTATTTTAAGACAATTGTGTTGTGAAAGATAAAATGTACATCCCAATTCTGGAGCAATAAGTCTATAACAGTGTGCGGACTAGATTAATTGTTGTAAACATTATCTCATCACTTGTACGGTAACTTTTTTATTTTAGAAAAAATTGTTCTTTACTTGTTCTGAATTCTCTAATTTAATGATTTAGGTGATGTTTTTTTTTTTTTTTTTTTTTTTTTTTTCTTTTGTCTAAATACATTAGTTAGCCATCTAGGCGGTGCAAACAAACCTGCATCATTTTTTAACTTTTGTCTCCTACTACTTTTAAGTAAGACTGGGATTATGCTTAATCCTCAAAGCATGTTAAGGACATATATGAGGTAATGTTGGCCTCAAGTCTTTACTTCTTGGAAATCTTTCCTGCTCTCTCTTGCTTGCTAATTATCAATCCTTTGGGTCAGACCCATGATTGTTTCATTCCTTGACATTAATATTTGATTTCTATTTAAGGTGATTTGTTGTCATTGCCCTTTTTACATAGATCAGTTGTAATCTTTCTATGTATATCCACCCCATATATATATATATATATATACAATGTAACTAATTATAATTTGCGATTCATGTTTTGGGTCAAAACCATGATAATTTTGTATTTTCACACTAATTTTTTTCTTATGCCCATTTAGATTTTGAGCTGATATCATGGCCCTTTTTGCATAAGCAGATAAGCTACTTGCTCACATTTGTTTCACATAGAAGTATTCTAAATAAACTACAGCAAGTCGGCAACTCATACTTGGTTACTAATATATAGAGAAAAAAAAATCTTGAGCACATTATTGCATTTGTCTTCTCATTGAGCTGGTAGCTCAAGGAAATTGACTTTTAAAGCTGGCTGCATCAACAAAGTTCAGCTGCTGGAATGCTAAATAGTTGTGCTGTATTTTTGCAATTTTGTGACCGTCAATGGCGGAGGGAAGGTGGGAGGGGATGGCAGGAGCCATGGCCTCTTCCCTCAAAAAAAAAAAAAAAAAGTTTTGTTTAAATATTACAAATTTATCTTTAATTCTGTAATTTTTCCTCTTTGGCCCCTCCCAATTTTATTTTTATTTTTTAATAATATAATAGCCTCTCCAAATAAAAATCTCTGGCTCCAACCTTGATGCAGCCGTCAAAGACAATATGGCAAACTAAGGTTTGGATTTCATGGAGTGGAGGAATCGACTCAAAGACGAAGGGTGCGAAAAGAAGGAAGCAAAAACTTGGAATGGTTTTAACTGTCAGAATGGGAAAATTTCGGGGGCCTTTTCAGAGGGCAAACGAACTCCAAATTAACATTATAATATGTTTCCGGAAAGCCCAAGACGAGCCCTACATATGTTATGAAGACTTCATCCTCCGTAATAGATCACAACAGGCCCAAATTTGGCCATTTAGATTATTGCGCGAAGACTTGAGCTGGACAACAGCTGGACACTGTGAGCTGGACGAGATGATCAGGTCTAAACTTCGTGGACCTCTACAGAGGGCATATGAGATCGGATCGTCTATTATAATATGTTTCCGGAAAGCCCAAGACGAGCCCTACAAATGTTATGAAGACTCCATCTTCTATAACGGGCTCCAGCATGTCCGAATTTGGCTGTTAAGTTTCGTGCGCGGCAAGACAATTGTTGCTTTAATTATTATTTCCAATTATCGTCATGATTTGATACGTTTATTTTATTTCCTTTTAGTTTATATGTAATTAGGTTATTAATTATTTCCCTTTTAGAAAGGTTTTTAATGTTTTAGAATTCTTTTGATTTTAGGAGATTTGATATCTTTTCCATTTAGGTTTCTTTTCCATTTGTTTAGGATTTTCTTGTTAGTCAAGTTTTGCAATTCTATTTAAGTAGATTGTATTAGGGTTTGAAAGACAGTTTTTGATGATTAATAAAATTTGAGAGAGAGAGTATCTCCTTTTATCCAATTTCGGTATCCTTAGTGGATCAACGAATTTGAAGCCTATTATTCTGGTATCCCTGCGAGGATCAACAGATTAATAGTAGGGTTTGTTTCCGGTATTCGTGCGTGAATCAACGGATCCAAATCGGTTACCCTTTCTTTTATCGATTGTTGTTTTGCGTTGAATCTTCCGCTGCATCAGTTGGTATCAGAGCCACCGAGTCTACCGTTGTGCTAGGCTCAGCATCCACGACCACAACCAACTATCATCCTCAACGCCAAAAATTCACCATCCATATTTATCCAAAAAAAAAAAAAAAAAAAAAATCTCATGAATCCCCAAAACAAAATTTCCTCCTACCATTCATTGTTTTTCGATGACGATTATGTGTCGGACCCAGTTATCGTTGACTTCGATAAGCCGCCAATTTTCGATGAGGAATATGTTACGGAACCTGTTCTTGTCGATTTCGATAAGCCATCGGTTTTTGATGAAGATTTGTTCCAGAACGAGCAGCATGAGTGGGACTCAATTTTTGAGGATTATTTCTATGATGTTGCCGTGTTTCATCATTCAACAGCATCTCCAACTTATTTGTTCCTCAAAACAGTCAAAATTCGAGGACGAATTTTCTCCAACCTGAAGAGAATGATGCAGCCGTCAAAGACAATATGGCAAACTAAGGTTTGGATTTCATGGAGTGGAGGAATCGACTCAAAGACGAAGGGTGCGAAAAGAAGGAAGCAAAAACTTGGAATGGTTTTAACTGTCAGAATGGGAAAATTTCGGGGGCCTTTTCAGAGGGCAAACGAACTCCAAATTAACATTATAATATGTTTCCGGAAAGCCCAAGACGAGCCCTACATATGTTATGAAGACTTCATCCTCCGTAATAGATCACAACAGGCCCAAATTTGGCCATTTAGATTATTGCGCGAAGACTTGAGCTGGACAACAGCTGGACACTGTGAGCTGGACGAGATGATCAGGTCTAAACTTCGTGGACCTCTACAGAGGGCATATGAGATCGGATCGTCTATTATAATATGTTTCCGGAAAGCCCAAGACGAGCCCTACAAATGTTATGAAGACTCCATCTTCTATAACGGGCTCCAGCATGTCCGAATTTGGCTGTTAAGTTTCGTGCGCGGCAAGACAATTGTTGCTTTAATTATTATTTCCAATTATCGTCATGATTTGATACGTTTATTTTATTTCCTTTTAGTTTATATGTAATTAGGTTATTAATTATTTCCCTTTTAGAAAGGTTTTTAATGTTTTAGAATTCTTTTGATTTTAGGAGATTTGATATCTTTTCCATTTAGGTTTCTTTTCCATTTGTTTAGGATTTTCTTGTTAGTCAAGTTTTGCAATTCTATTTAAGTAGATTGTATTAGGGTTTGAAAGACAGTTTTTGATGATTAATAAAATTTGAGAGAGAGAGTATCTCCTTTTATCCAATTTCGGTATCCTTAGTGGATCAACGAATTTGAAGCCTATTATTCTGGTATCCCTGCGAGGATCAACAGATTAATAGTAGGGTTTGTTTCCGGTATTCGTGCGTGAATCAACGGATCCAAATCGGTTACCCTTTCTTTTATCGATTGTTGTTTTGCGTTGAATCTTCCGCTGCATCAAACCTTGACCTACATTGATTAAATTAGGCCTAAGGTTCCCCGCTCATCTTCTTTCTTGGTGTTAGTTTCCAGGGAGGACACATTTTATGCAACCATGCTATGGCTGCTTTAGGGCTGTTGAGTGTTGTGTGAGCTTAATCCGATCATGCATCGATGTTTTTTAAATAGGTGGAAGCTCAATTGAACTTGATAAGGAAGGAGATGCAAGAACACACTTATAGATGTGCAGCTGAAGTAAAAAAGATGATGGAGGATGTTCAAATAGAAGCTCATAACTTGGATATGGTGGAAAGAGAAGCAGCAGAGGTTCTAAAGGTATTGCTTTTTCCAGTTAACTGTTAAATTTTGGTCTTGTTTTATGAGGGGGATTTTTAAAGTATGATCCAAAGTCAATTGTTGATATAAATTCCTTGAAGTTTGAAAGAACGAATATTTGTTAATGCAAAAACAGCTTCTTAAATCTAGTGCTCCCTGTCCGTAAGGAAGAAAAGGTTAGATGTATGATATATCCTAATCAACTTATATGTTTCTATGAAGGTCGTCAAACTGAAGTTGCAGGAAGCAGTCAGACAAAGTGAAGAAGAAATTCAGATCCGTGCTTGTGATCTGATTGCATTGGTTGATTCAGTCTCAAAACACAAAGAATACATGGAGTCAAAAATTTCAGAGATGAAGAGCAGTCTCCTATAAACTGCTTTAGCTGTCGCTGAAGCTTACAAGAATTCCTTGCCGGAAACCACTAAATACACTGAATGTTCTATCCATGTCTATGACAAATAAGTTTGGCTGCCCTTATGCTTGTTCACAAACTGCTGTTGATTCTTTTGGGTGGTGTTACAATCTTGTAGCTTTGCGAATTCTTGTAGCTGTGTTAATTAGTTAGGATGCATACATAGATAATCATGTATGGAGTATTTAAGGTTTATGTTCAATTTCTGTGGATATTTCACCAGATGGGCAAATTGTTTCTTGCAAGCAGAATTGTTTCTGTAATAGGGTTCAACCCAGATTCTATTTTTTGTTTTGTTTCATATATATATATATATATAATCTGTATCAAATTCTTCTTTTCATACTTATGTACTACTTTGGTACTTACAGTTTCACTTTGGAGTAGTGTTTATGCTGTTTTTGATAGATTTTTTTGTATATAAACATTGCCATATTTGATTCTTGCTTTATGGCTATATAAGAAGTGAATTTTTTTTTTAATAAATTGAGGTATTCAATGGAGAATTATTTATCCAAATTGTTTGTATTCTAGACAAACCTGATAGAAAATAGATGGCAATCCCTAATGTGACAGAATCTTTATAGTACAGTTTTCTTCTGGAAAATGGTTTTGCAGAATATGTTAAAGGTTGATAAAAGATTCCAGTTTTAATGTGATTAGAAATCACAACAAAACGATGACAAAATGCATATGCAATAGAACTTGTTTTAGGTGATGACTTATAAAACTAAATTAGCAGTACTATTGTTGGTTCTTTGAAATGATTTCCAGAATATAGAATAGAGCAAGATATAGATTCTTCTGGTTTGAATGTGATACATAGACAGTGTTGTTGCTAACAAAATGCTCAAAGTTTCAGTCCATTGTTTTTTCTAGAGAGATTTGCAGAATAAATTAAAGGTAGATGAGATTCTTGTTTAAAGATAAAAAAATAATATGAGCAAATAACATTCAATAATTGTTTGGATTCTGATTGTAGACCCTCAATTGGGTTTTATGCAGGAAATGGTTATGATGGAGTTTAAAGATGGTAATGTAGACATCAGATTGTTGGAGCATCGGACTATAAAACGCGTAATTGGGCAAACACAATTGAGAAATCTCCTATCATGAATCGGATCAAATATACGGTACAGTTTATTTTTATGGCAATTCTCATGGCATTTATGTTTTCTAAGATTCTTTTAGGTGGTTATTGAGTTTGGTATCAATTAGATTTTGAGATTATAGGGCTTGCCCTGAATTTGGTTTGTTGGGTATCATTTAGATTCTTTGAAATTGTTGTGATGTTTCAAACTGATGAATGTTGGCAACATTTTTAGATTTTCCTTATTTTGTTTAGACAATTAGTAAATTTTGTTTTTTATGTAGAACAGAGAGAAGTCTCTAGCATGTATTTTAACCTTTTGACTTGTTATTTGAAAATGGAAGATATAAAATTTAATCAAAACCTCCCACTGTGACTATATGTGATGTCTTGTATTTGTGATCTTGTTTTGCCACATGCTTTGATTAGGTTCTCCTCAACCAGTAATTTAATCTTAACTGAATAATCCTGCTGTATGGCCATTGTCATGTGCTGCTCTGACAACGATTTGACCATAAATATTGGATCATTTGCATTCCTTTTCGTGTTGTAAGTTGTACTTCTGTGGGCTGTGGTATATGTGCAATTAATACATCATGGCATAGAACTATAGAAGTGTTGTATTTGAGTGCATAACTGTAAAACTAGCAGAAGTATTTTTAGTATTATACTTTTTGAGTCACAGGTATCTTCAATTATGGGAATAACCCAGACCCAGACCTAGTAATAGAGACTGTGAGTTTACAATTTAGAGATATTAAAAGCAAGCTGGCCCAAATATTGAAGTCCATATATGGGCCGTGTTAGGACCAATCAAATTTGGTTTGACACTCTGCTTGGTTTCAGTTGTATTGGGTGGGCAGACAATTAAATAGTGATATATAATGAGTGTCTCTAAAACACCCATATTAATTTTTTTAAAAATATTCTAATTTATATGACCCTATATTTTATCAAATATATCCTTTCTCTATATTTATTTATAAATTAGTTTGTAGGACAATGTAAAATATAAATTGAAAAATCATATTTTTGAAGTTTTTATTAGAAGAAAAATATTCATGAATCATGAATTACTTTTTTATTTAAGGTCTCAGATTTTCTCAAGTGGGCAAAGTGATATTAGATGATATGATTTTGTAAGATTATTATATATTATTGATTTGATTTGAATATTTTCTAAGCATTTATTAAATTGCTACATGGCGTCTTCTGGTTAAAAAAAAGGCTATTATTATGATATATGATATGATATATATATATATATATATATATATATATATATATATAAAATAAATACTTTTATATTATATATTATATACTATAATATATAATATATCGTGAAGATGATGCATTTACTAGAAAACTTGACAAAGGATTATATAATAATATAATATCATGATTGCAAATAATTCAATGTAAACATGAACGACTCAGGGAAATTCAGTGTGAAGGATCAAAACTAAAGAAAACAGTACTCCACTTCCAACAAACACAATTACTATCTTACATCATGGCCTCCGAGTACTTGCCTGAAATGTTGCTCTGATTTTTATGAGTCTACTTAGTGCATTTCTTATGTTGATTCTATTCTCAGGTAAATTTACGGTACAATCCATGGCTAAACTTAAGATAGATGATACACATTGTTCCCTTGCTGAAAAATTGCCATCCTCCCTTTGTAGCAAATCACTATCTACAACATCCACGATCGAATGATTTAACGAGTCACCAACCCAATGTCTCAAGCTCATTTCTCCGATAAAAGTTTCATCTGTCGGCTTCTTCCTTGTAAATGTCTCCATCAGCATAATACCGTAGCTATAAACATCACCTTTTTGAGATACCCTTCCTTCACTTCCATACTCTGTGAATTGACTTAATCGATTTCAATATTGGAAATATTTATACCAAAAATAAAGAAACTATAAAACGAATAACAAAATCTAATGGAATTTTACCTGGTGCCATATAACCAATTGTGGCAAGGGTTTGTGTTTTTGTCATAGAATCTTCTTCACTTAACAGCTTCGTGATGCCAAAATCACTCAAGTGTCCAACCATGCTTTGATCTAGCAGTACGTTGCTCGGCTTGATGTCACAATGAACTATAGGGACTGAATAACCGAAGTGAAGATACTCCAAAGCTGATGCCATATCTATCATTATATTCAACCTCTGTAATATGTCCAAAAAGTATTCATCAGAATATAAGCCCTTTTCAAGGCTTCCATTAGGCATGTATTCTAGCACCAACGCTTTAAGATCGTCATTTGTACAACTGCTGATAATCTTGACAAGGTTTCGATGACGAATACCACTAAGCAATTCACATTCAACATTGAAACTCCTATGTGCTCTTTCTGTTTCCATGTGGAACACCTTTACTGCAATTTCCATCCCATCTAAAAGTCTCCCTCTGAAAACCGAACCAAAGCACCCTCTACCAAGTAGATTGTTGTCACTAAATCCATTTGTTGCTTGAACAAGTTCTGGATAGGAAATTCTTCTCCATATTGCACGTTGTGGCACATCAACATCATTATTATTTGGTAGTTGTGAGCTCCTCCTCATTCGATATACGCTCATCACAATGATCAAAGTCAAGCAGACAATAAGTGCTAGCGACAAAGTAATGGCTAAGACAACTGTGATCCTAGATTTTGGATGAGTGGTTGTTTTGCAGGAGGGAACTTGCAGTCTTGGCAAACCACAAAGTGCAAGGTTCATCAGAAAAGATTTAGCAGAGAAATTTGCAAAAGGTCCTTTTGTTGGAATTTTTCCCTCTAATCGATTGAAAGACAAGTTGAGATATTTGAGGTATGATAGTGCCTCCAAAGATTCAGGAATAACTCCAGAAAGATTATTATTGGACAAATCTAAAGACTCCAAGCTTATTAAGCCCCCAAATGATTTAGGAATTGCGCCTTGTAAGCTATTATAATCTAAAGAGAGAAGCTGTAGATTTTGTAGAGTTCCAATTGTGGTTGGGATGCCACCAGCTAAATGATTATGTGACAAATCTACACTTATGACAACCTTTAAATTTCCAAAGTCTAATGGAAGAGTTTCAATTAGAGAGTTTGATGACAAGTTAATTTCCAAGATGTCTTTAAGTTTCCAAAAAGACGAGGGTATAACAGAAGTCAACTCATTGGAGCCTAACGAGAGGTGTCTTAGATTAGTTAGATTACCAAAACATGCAGGTATGGCTCCAGAAAGCTTATTACCTTCCATGTACAAATCAACCAGATTATTTAATTGGCAAAGATCATTTGGGATGGATCCTTCTAGATTGTTATTTGGAATGAAAAATCCTTGAAGTTGCTGCAAGTTTCTGAGTGTAACAGGAATTGGTCCTGTCAATTCATTATTACTCAAGTCTAAATCCATCAAGTTTTTTAGACTAGTAATTTCACGGGGAATGTTTCCAGTGATGTTGCAATCACCCATATAAAGTATTTCCAACGAAATAGAAAGGTTTCCTATAGAAGTTGGAAGGAAGCCATTTAGAGGATTAACTGATAAATACAAGGATCTTAAATTCTTGCAATTTGTCAAAGAGGTAATGAAGCTCAAATCTGGAGTAGAAGATGTGAAGGAATTGTTTCCTAAGTGGAGGACCTCAAGACTTGTTAAACTATTGCCTATTGTGCTTGGAATAAAGCCTGAGAATGAGTTACTTCCAATATCTAGAATTTGGAGCTTTGAAGCATTGGTGATGAAGCTGGGAAATTTCCCAGTTAAATTATTCATGTTGAGATATAACTCCTCAACATTTGGAAGCCCAAAGCCAATAATTGATGGAAGGCTTCCCGAGAGTGTGTTGTTGTGAAGCAGAAGCCTTTTCAATGTTGAAATGTTGAAAACTGTAGCTGGAATGTGGCCAACTAGGTTGTTGCTTTCAAGTCCCAGTTGCTCTAGATGAGGAAGATTACCAATTTCAAAAGGTATCTCACCTGCATGTGAGCATATTTAATGATAGATCAAGTCTATGACGAAAATAAAATTCTACTAAATAATATGGGGTATTATTCATTTCTCCCAATGTTTTTTTTTTTTTTTTTTGAAATGTCTATTTTTTACTCACTTATTTATTTTTCACTGGATTGGTCCCTATGTTTTCGAAAACCACTAAATTTAGTCCCTTTGACCAGATTTTTAACGGTCACAGAAAAAGTAAAATGATTTTTTTTACCCTTGACAATTTATTTCCTATTAAAAAATAAAATAAAATAAAATAAATAATAAATAAATAAAAAATCACCATCATCATCATCATCATTCACCAACTAAAATTGTTTTTCCAAAATCATCACCCAAATCAAACCTAATCAAGCCTAAACCGAATCACTACCCCAAATCAAACCTAAATGAAGGCTAAACCGTGTCTTCTTCCTCCTCTGTCCCGGCATTTTCACACTCCCTAAATCTAAATGGATTTCTTAACTTTTCCAGACAAGAAAAAACTCAAATCTCTCTGAAATTCTCATTCACATTTATTACTTCACTGTTTTGTAGAAATTTTTTTTTTACTCAAAATCTTTTTTACTCACAACTACTCCTTCAAACAAAGAACCCTATTTCTCTTCAATGCATATACATCCTCAAAAAATCCAGGCAGAGAAAAAGAAAACAAATAGCGCACAATCGATAGAACTCAAATTAAGTCAACCAAAACCTTGTCATATAGACTTGATAAAACACGCATTAGCTTGAATGATTTTGACTGGTTGATACCAAACATAGAAAGTGTGAGAACTGGACAATTATAACACGAATCGAAGCGGGGAGTGAAGAATCTGATACCACGTGGACCGCCGCCGCCGCCGGCGGGTCTCAAGCTTATCATGGTCAGAGAGAGAGAGAGAGAGAGAGAGGCGCCTTCATCTTAGTCTCGGATCTTTGACGACATCGAGATCTTTGACTCAGGCCAAACTCAAATCTTGACGGTGGTGGTGGTTGATGGTGTGGGCGGTGGTGTGTTTGCGAGAGGCTAAGGTTTGGGAGATGTGGATGATGATGAAATTGTTTGTTGCTGCAACAATATCACGACAACCAATCGATCAGTCAATCCAACAAATCCTTGAAGCCGAGATAAGCATTAAGGAAATGATGTCAATCTTGATCGATCTCTGTTTGGTAATGAAAATGATCGATCTCGAAGTCGAGATGGAAATGATGTCAAGCCCCAGCAATTTTTCTATAAGCAATTTTCTATAACCGTGAATTTCTGGAATCTCTTCCATGGAGATCCAGAGCTGGATCGATCTCCATCTCTGTTTTCTTATATGTTTTTTGTTTTGAGTTTTGTTTTTTAATTTTAATAATTTTAGCTGGATTGAACTCTTAATATTTTATCTTTTTTGTTTTCTTAGCTTGAGAAATATTTTTTTAATTATAATTATTTTTTTTGTTTTTTTATTTTTACATTTTCTATTTATGTGTGTGTTGACACGTGGCATATCAGTGTTTAAAGACAAAAATACCCTTACAACCGTTTAATTTGACTAACGGTTGACTGACAGAAGGACAATGTTGAGTGGTTTTTTAAAACATAGAGACCAATCCAATGAAAAATGAATAAGTGAGTAAAAAATAGACATTTCAAAAATACATAGGGACTAAATGAATAATACCCCAAATAATATTGTTGATTGATTCATAAGTACTTACCTATTAAGTTGTTACCGCCTAGATATAGTACTTTTACCATGGTCAGGTTTCCGATATCCCTTGGTATACGTCCTCTGAACTGATTATATGATAGAGAAACAACGGTAAGCTCTCTGCATTGCCCCAAATTGTATGGGATTGTACCCGTGAGTTGATTCTCAGACAACGCCAGAATTTCAAGCACAGAAGGATGATGATGAGGTGAACACATGTTGTGAGGCAGGTCGCCTGTCAAACTATTATTTGTAAAATCAATTAGCCACAAAGAAGAAATGTTGAAAAGAAGTGAAGGAATCTGCCCTGTTAAATGGACATTGCCTCGTAGTTTTAGTATCTCCAATTCCACCAGATTCCCCAGCTCCTGTGGAATTTCTCCTGCAAAAAAAAATATAAATAAATAAATAAATAAATAAATAAAAATAAAATTCATTGACAAAAAAGCAACTAATAATATTAGTTTATAATTACCTTCAAGTTTGTTGTCAACAATTGATAGAGTCTTCAGCTTAGTCAAGATGCCAATTTCTTTTGGTATGCCTCCTTTGAAATTGTTGGATGTCAAGTTCAAAAATTGCAGCTGCTTGCACTCTAAAATAAAGGATGGCAATTCTCCCTCCAACGAGTTTTCAGATAAATCAAGTGACATCAAATTAGGTCCACCGCCAGACACATTGACCATTGACGAGAGTCGATTGTGTTTGAGACTAAGCTCTTGCAATGAAGATATGTTGAAGATGGAGGATGGTACATTACCCGAAAGCTGGTTATAATTGAAATTAATGTATTTCAATCGATGCAAATGAGCCAACTCGTAAGGAAGAGAGCCATAAAAATTGTTGTCGCTGATGGATAGCAATGCAAGAAAAGAAAGATTTCCAAGTTGAGGTGGAATGGTCCCTGAAAGACCAAGATTAGAAATATCCAAGGCTGTGATTCTATGGTGACGAACACCACATGTGACACCAATCCAATTACATACGGAGGTACTCATGGACCAATTTTTGGCCAACAAAGTAGGTGGATCATGAGTTATACGAGTTTTCAGAACAAGAAGAGCATCTTTATCTGTGACGATGTTTTTGGTTGATAATGATGAGCTATAAGTAAGGGAATGAAGTAATAAGAAAACTACAAACAAACGGAGAGTTTGATTTGTTGCCATGAGAGATGAATTCTCCTAATTAATTTGGTGACAAATGCTATGACAAACAAGTAGAAATGTATAGGTATAAATAATAATGCAAAGTAGTGACTTCACTTTCCATTTCACATGTGAATTCTCACTTTCACTTTCCATTTTCACATTACAATTCCAAGTCCACAACAAACGTACACCATAAGTCTTGGGTTGGATTTTGAGTATACGGCAAGATAATTATGAAACAATAATTAAAGACTGGTGTTGACTCAGAAATAATTTTTTTAGCTTTAAAATGTGAAATCACTTTGCTGCTTTTTGGTGTTTAGAAATTTGAAAGCAGGAATATTGACTAAGAAATCTGCGTATTGACTGGAACAATTATGATCTGTCAATACAAAAGCAAATTAAAAGCAGCCATAATTAACCACCCCATTATTGTCTGTTTTGAGTTTGCCTTGAACACTATAGATTTATATAATGGACTTTCCAGGTTTTGGTAATCAGTAATCAAAATGGATGGTAAGCTTAAGCTATAGAATTAAATTTTCATTAATTTTTTTTTTTATCTTTTTAAGAAAGATGAATATATAAGAGAAAATTAAGACTCCAAAACTGGAAGAAATTCTGAAGGAAATCATTAGCTTAAAACAACGGCACGGATACGGTTGGTAGTCCTAACAGGAAACCGGGGGTAAAAGTGCCATTTCTCAATAATACAAGAAACCACTTGTAATTACAATGGTGAACTCAACCTCCAATGCATTAGCGTAAGCTTCATCTCAGCATCTTTTATATATATATTACAAAACAAGACGTGTCTACGGAGGGGTAATTTTGTTCAAAAACTGTAAACTACCCCTCTCTAGACACATATCATATTGTGAGGAGGGGGTAATGCTCACCCCATCATATGGGTGAACAAAATTGGACTGCACGCACCCACATACTAACGAGTAATTGATCATTATTAATTGATTATTGACTACTGGTTGAAGACTAGCGACTTCACTTTCAATTTCACATATCAATAGGTCATTATTAATTGATTATTGACTACTGGTTGAAGACAATACAAAAGCAAAAGTAGCACTAACCACCCCATTATTGTCTGTTTTGTCTGTGATAAGCAAAAGTAGCTTTAACATATCCTTTTTGACTATTGAAATTCTCTTTTTGCTTTTTAAAATTTGGAAGAAGAAATAAGTGCTGCGTTCTTACTATGGATAATCAAATTCTTATCGTTTATGGGAAATGATTACTATACAGCTCTAAGCTCTAATAAAATCTTAATGACTCTAATCAATATATTGATGAACATATGACCTGCATGATATGTGAAAGAAGATACGAAGTGTTTGTGAAATATTATCAGAGATTTTAGGTTTTAAAAATACTTCTATAGGGGTTAAAATTAAAATTACAATATAATTAGTGGAGTTTTTATTTTTACCCAACATTATTATTTTGATTGTTTTTATATCACTTTCCACCGATGAGACAAAAATACCATTCTTTTTTCAATTATATATATAACTATATTTTTTTTTAACTATTACAATATTTCGGGATTGTGGGAGGGGGCATGACTCGAACCCATAATATCTTGAATGTAGCTGTGAGATGCTTACCAATGAACCAACCTTGTCTTGTCAAAAATTTACAATAATTTGGGGTTTGGGGAGGGAAGAGACTCGAACCCATAATCTCATGATCGTGGTGTAGGTGTGGGGGACATTTCACCAGGCAAACTCATCTTGTCTATATAATCAAAGTTATTTACTCAAATTAACCAAAAGAAAAATGAAGTGGAGAGTAATAATTTATTTTCCTTAGAGCAGATCTTGAATAAGCAGAAATGTTCCACAAATTAAATAGCATAATTTGACACTAGATCTCACTTGTAAGCAGGAACAACCGAACAACCGAACTCCAAACTCATTACTTGGATTTATGGAACTGTATGTATTACAGAGATTGTGGATTCACAGCTATTTAAAGAAGAATCGATTATGGGGTCCATAAAATAAAATAAAATCCCGATTATGGGATTCACACCTTAGATACGGTTCAGTCTGGTCTGCACAGTAACAAATTCCAAATCGAGTCCGATCTGTACAATAATTGGGCTAGAAAATTTCAGGCCGTACTGTCCTGTCCCAGCCCTTTTGACACCTTTTATCACAAACATTAGCACTAATGGATGTTCTGAAATGTTGAATATGTCCAGCCCAATTTGATTTCAAAATTTTTTGACCACATGGACCAGTAAGGCCCTTTTTTTACAACTAATAATTTGTTTCAAAATCTTTTTGGCCCGAAATCCCACAACCCTTACTGTTTTTGGGTAAGTAAAAAGGATTATGATCCTCTCTTTATCTTGTTTTTCCTTGACTTTTCATAATCTAATGACACTTAAGCAAAATAAAAAATATATATATGGTCAAGATTTGATCATTTCTCTCTCTCTCATGCAACTTTGTGCTTTAATTATACTTGAAAAATGACAAGGAAAAACAATGACCAAGGAGAGGATCTTGATCCAAGTAAAAATCCATGAGAGGCCCAACTGATATTGAACATGAGTTTAACAATTAATTAATATAAGAGTGACGGTATTTATACCCCTCTAAAATTGTATGTACACCCCAAATTTATAAATATTTAAAATTCCAACATTACCCCTAAACCAAATTATTAATATTTTAAAGAAACGATATTATGCCTTTTTTTCTTTTTTTTCTTTTTATATTAAAGAAAACATATTACAAATGCAAAATGCTAAAGGGAACTTCCTCAACACAACAAAAATCCGAACGAACAGTCAAAGTTTAATCTAGCCAAACCATGTGCTACTTTATTAGCACTTCTATGGACAAATGAAAAACCTCTGGAGTGAGAAAACCTCCTTCATCTTCAAAATATTATCCACCACCAGACCCACATCAGAGGCAGGACTAATACCAGAAGCAATCGAATTCAACACTGTAGCTGCATCAAACTCAATACAGACATAGAACAAACCAATATCAAAAGCCAATATCAACCATGACCGAACCTTCATGGTTGCGAATAACAACACCAAGTCCAACACACTTGCTCTTACTATCAATGGCAGCATCAGTATAAAGAGAGGAGAAAGCCACTGCCTCCTCCCAAATCTGGCTGTGGCTCCTCTCATATATAATTTTTTCATTTTAATTATTTATAATATATTAATTTATGATATAGTTTTTTACAAAATTAAAAGAAAGGATATAGTTGGTAATGTGTGAGGTGTGCTTACAAGATATAAATTTTTTTTTAAAAAAATTAATGGGGTACAAAAAGATGTGTACATACAATTTTTAAATGGTGTAAATATCGCAACTCTTAATATAATAACATTAGTATTTAATAAGGTTAAATGGCACATTCTATTTAAGTTCATTGTTTTTCTTTTGCATATTATTTTTTATTCTAATGCCTCTTTGTTTGTGAAAAAAAAAAAAAAAAACTATAACTTTTGCGGGCAAAATTCCTTCCCTAAAGTCATTTTTTTTTTTAAAGGTATAGATATGGATTTTTTCATTGCCAAACATATGAGCATCATTAACAATGCCGGTTCAAACGCGGGCCAAGCTGTAGCCTTAAGTACCGATGGAAATTTCATTGTGTGCTATAGATGTTCCATTGAGGATTATCAGGACACGTTGTACACACGGCATGGTAAAAATCAGTTTTTCTCGTATTGTAGTATTTATGGCACTGTTGACTTCATTTTCGGAGATGAGCAGTTGTTATTCAAAATTCGTACATTGGTGTTCGATTACCCAGTGATGGTGAAACTGTGGTCACTGCAGATGGGAGAACTGATGACAAATTGAATAATGCAATTGTGATCCACAATTGTAGAATTTCTCCCACACCTGAACTTCAAGGAAATTCCAATGTCAAATCTTAAACATATTAAATACAACTACTAACCACATGATAGTATAATTTTTACAGGAACAATTTCTTCTTCTTCTTCTTCTTCACTTCGATTTTAACGATTTTAGGGTTTACAGAAACTCAATTTCTTCAGCTTGCTCGCCATTTCATCAAATCATGATGGTGGAGAACTCAATGGTCAGCCACTCTATTTTCAGTATAGGTTTAATTCTTTAATTCTTTTAATTCTGCTAATAATTTTTTGGGCTCATCGTTACAATATCTTTTTGGCCCAAAATCCCTGTGTAAAATATTTTTAACTCTTTTTAAAAAAAATATAGAATTTTCAAAGCCTACCCAGTGGGTTTAGGCACTGGTTTTTCGAATTAGACTACGGTATGTGATTTTTATTGTTGATGGTTCCGGTAACTGTAAAGATACCGGCACCAAATTGTTTGACAAAGAGATTGAAACTTTATTCAATCTCAGCTGCGATGTGCTAGGTTTCTTAAGTATGTTACCTTCTAGATAGAATACGTGATGAATTCTTATTAATTTTGATAATAAACAAGTTAATTCACTTTAGAATTTAATATTCTGATCCCTATATATATATATATATATATATATATATATATTTATGATTTTTATTGTTACAATTGTTTCACTTATGGCTTTTTATTTTTGCATTGAAGTTTCGATACGGGCATCTATCATGTGAAAAATTATGAAGTTCTTAGTTTAAAATAAATAAATTATGCACACACAAATGGTCAAGACATAGTTATTGGGCACGTCAGCATTTTCTAATCAATGTGTGCCCACTCACGACGTCGTTTCCTTGTTGTGTTTTCATCAATCTTGTTTTCGTCTCTGCTATGTAGAAAACTAAGTGATCACAATACTGGTGAGTGGTGAAGCCGTTGGATCCTCAACAAAATGGTATGTATGTTGTCCAATTTATGTGTTTTCAAAAAGTTATACGATCCGCCTAATAGGGCAATCGTGCATAGTCTTTGCCCTATTAGGCGGAAACATGACTAGGAATGTAAAGACCTCCCTTACAAAATGTATTGTTGAGCATCGATAGCTGGTGCATGTTATCTACCATTTCTTATAGAAATCCCTAAGATTCATTCGAAACAAAAGAGAGAAAACGAAAGTGGACAATCTACCTAAGAAAGAATGCAATGATCCTTTATAATCTGACACGTGCTCTCAACCGAAAGGAGCACATTGACATGAAATCAATGGCTTCAAACTTAAAGCCGTGAAAATAACTAAGAAGGCACAAGATACCATACAAAGATTGAAGCTGGGAAATTTGATGCCTCTGCAAACAATGTAGTCTCCTTTTAGTCTGCGTCATCAGTAAGAGGAGATCTCACCACTGTTTTATAGACATCAGAAAATTGCAAATTTCAAAGTTAGACAAAGTTCACATATTCCATATATTTGATAACTCAAACTTCCTTCAACAAGCTATTTGTTATGCTAAAATTTATAAGACATGTTTGAATTCTGATTAAAAGAGGATTGAAAAGTTAGAACTAAACATACCATGGAAGACTACAACAGATCTCGATTCTCGATCATCACCCCCCTCTGGATTGTAGACAAATCTGCTTCTTGAATTCTTCTTCCAGCAATGGACAACAAGAAATATATAATTGTCACAAGTGAAGATAGCAAACCCTGCTGCAGAAAGAATCTAAGATTCACGATACTATGAAAACCATCACTCGAAAGGCATTTCAGTTTTGGTAAACTTTCAAGGGTGGTTATATGAGTTAGAGAAGTGGTAATCAACATTTCCATATCTTGCTGTGGAATCCATGAATATTGAGACCAAGAAGAGATGAACAAGTACAACGTATTACCCTATCATCCCACAAACACTCCAATTTATGACAGTCTTCCTTGTAAGAGATTAACAATGAATGTTAGAGAAGGACAGCATTCAATTCTCAAGGTTTCAAGAAGAGATTAACAAGTACAACTTTTCCCCCTATCATCCCAAAAACACACTCCAATTTATGAAATCCTCCTATCTCCAAATAATCGATGATAAGTATGTGAAGAAACACCATCCTGATTCCTAATAATGAGTTAAATCTAAACTAAAAGGAGTTCAATTCTCTCCTAAACACACGAAATTCAGGGGACGCAATCAATAATCAAATATCAATGCTGCTACTACGTATAACAAATCAATTGATTAGCAAAATCACTAATCACTCTACTTGACAGAATAACAACATATATTTTGGCAGCAAAAACATTGCAATAGAATTTTTTCTACCACTATCAAACATTTTCATTCCTTACGCAATAAAATCAGCTTCATTTTTATGGTAGGAGGAGATTACCAAGGCTTGAGATTGAACGAGTCGAGAAATTTTCACTTTCCAGATCTTTCTTCTGATTATTCATTTTCTCCTTCTTGTTCGTCGTCGTCGTCTTCTTCTTCTTCGCTGTGATCTTTACGATTTTAGGTTTTACAGGAACAATTTCTTCTTCACTGACATGGACCATGGTTCTTGAAATTTTCGATTTCGAGTCAGCCTTTGATGACATGACGTGACATGGCAGTTTTGCTGACATTTGTTGACACGTCAGGCGTAATTATTGGACACATCAGCGGTTTTTAATGACGTGCTCACTCACATTAGCAATTTTGGGTTGTGATGATCCGACCCAACCCGGCCCATTAAACCAAACTATATTAACAAATAACAATAACAGCCAAACAGAGAAGACCCGAACAACCTGCTATATTCATTTTCACTCACAGACACAAAAGATCTAAAATAAACCACAACAATCTACTGAATCTAGAGATTGGTCTACGCCTGTTCTTCTTCTTCATTGCGATTTTAAAGATTTTAGGGTTAGCAGAAACTCAATTTCTTCAGCTTGCTCGTCATTTCATCAAATCATGATGGTCAGCCACACTTTGCTTGTTCGTCAAGCTGTTATCGCCATTCGTCGTGGAATGTTGCTCTTTATACAGGTCAGTCTATATTTTGATTTTCCTTGGCTTTCATTCATCCATTTACTATGCAAAGTTCGTTGATAGGTTTGAATTTGATCTGTTTTTTGTTTCTTTGTTTGATTTTGGTTGATGTGTTTTCATTTTAGTTTGGTCTTTTTTGAAATTCAAAACTGAAAGACAAAGTTTTAACTTTTGAGTCCAATTAGGTGTATACAGTGCCGATCCTGACTATTCCGTGGCCTTGGGCGAAATCTAAAAAATGGGCTTTATACCAACAAAATAATCCCCACTTCATCCCAAAATTAAAAACAGCCAATCACGTATGATATCTATTTGTGTTCTATTTTATTGAGTCTTGGTTTAGAATTTTATCTTAAGAATTGACTTGTTTTATGATATCCATTCCTGTTCTATTTAGAAATTTTGATTCTTTTGGTTTGCGAATTCTTGTAGCTGTGTTAATTAGTTAGGCTGCATACATAGATAATCTTATATGGGGTATTTAAGGTACATGTCAAGTGAGAGATTTGGTCTCTCAATTTCTGTATTGTGACTTGTGGATATTTCACCAGATGTGCAAATTTTTTCTTGAAAGCAGATTTTTTTTATTTTTTTTTATTATACTTTTACTGATATAATTCGTTTAGCTATATGTGGTATCAAAATCTAAGTTTTATCAGCCTTTTATACCGAATTTTTATTGTGCAAGATTTTGGTAAGGTAAACCTGTTTGCAATGGAAATCAACAGCTTGTTTGCAATCACAGACAGTTATGCTTACAGTAGTTTTTTTTTTAAACCTTGAGTATCATTTTATCTTAGTATGGATTAATGTCTCTTCAGTAGTTGAGTTCGTGGTTAGCATTTTCTTATGTGTGGTTTAATTGTTTAAAAGATCCACCACCAGAAAATATTTCGAGGACTAATAGGGTTCAACCCAATTTTTAAATCAATGATTTGTTAACTGTGTTTGCACATTAATGTTTCTGAATATTGAAGTTATAATTGCATGAGTAATATACGTTTCTTGCTCTTACTCCGTCGTTAGCTAAGATTGTGGCCTTGTGGGTTACCAGAAGACTCTAACTATGACAATGTAGACATGGGCATAATTACATTTCAGATGCAGTTTTCATCAACACCGGGGATAGTGAGATTTTATCATCTGTATTTCCTATAGTTCTCTTCAAAAAAAAAAAAAAAAAAAAAAAAAACACACAGCTATTCGTATGTTAGAACATTTCTTAAATGATATGTTAGAGATGGCTTATGCATTAGCTGACGAAAAAGAAGCTGTTGCAGGTGAATCCTTCAAAGCATAAATATAGAGATTTGTTTTTCTGTACACACTACACACACAGACAGAGAACAATGAAAGCTACTTTTTCATTTATATATAATTTTTGTTTTCTTTTGTCTTGGGAGTTGGAGGCTAGTAAAATATATTGCATGAGCCGAAGGAAAGAGGTCAAAATTCTTGAAATTTTATTGAGGACCTTGAGTGTACTATAAATGTATTGGGAAAAAAAAAAAGTTTGTTCCTGACAGAGAAATGTATTAGAGAAAAAAAAAATGTTAATTCTCAATTACTTAGGGATTCAAGTTTTTTACTTGCTCAAAGCATTAATATAAATTGTGGGTTCTTCAGTAGTATTTCTCAAAGGCAAGTAGTATTTCTCCGGGCTACGATTTCATTATATGATAGCATTTGTTTAATAAACTTTTAAAGTCGACACTAATATTAATTCAAGTTACAATTGCAAAATTTCTTGTGATCTATATATCATGATTTTACTAGGCAATAGATACATACTTATTTGATCCAAGATTTTGGAATCATATAAATATATATATATATATATATTGTTGTGCTTCCGACCTTATTGACCTACTGTCTTTCATTGTATTCTTGTAAACAAAAAGCTCTAACTATTCAAAATCGAACTCCGATGTTTAGTTGGTTGCTCCAACTAATTAGTCGTCTTTTGCCATATTTAAATTGTAAAAAGTTAAGTCTCAGTGCTTCCACATCAACTTCTCTCACAATGTCTTTATTTTTGTGACTGATGATTATTGTAACAGAATATTTGGATCTGTTATATACTTGTTTCGTTCGTTTTGCTGCTAAAAAATTATAGTTTAATGGGGTTGGTTATGGTTGTAGAGGCAGAGCAAATATTGTTGAAGAAAGATTGAATTAAATTCTCTTTACAACATCAAACACTAAATATGCAAAGAAACTGATTTGTCTCTTCTTTGCAGCTTCTCTTGGACTACAAGTATTAATCTCGTACAGAGTACAGACCAGAAGCTTCAATCAAACCTCAAAGTGTACATGGATCCAAAAATGTCAAAAACATTATGGGGTCCGCATCTTCAACACGTGTACAACTTCCTATTGGTCCAGATATTCATAATTTATTCAACTTATCGGATATATCCAATGGCCCCAGCATTGCTTCACTCCCTCCATTTTCTTCCTTTCCAATCACCATTTTGTCGAAACACTCAAATCTTCCAACTTTCCTCCCATTCCTCTCAATATTCCCGAAAAATATCAATTTCTCTAGCAACCCACCTGAAATATTGAGTCAAGTTTTGGTACGGACACTCTCTGTAGTTGATTATGGAGAAAGAAATAGAGAATTTGGTGGAAATGAAGAAATGAGCAAGAAATATTGTGTTTGGCAAGAACGAAATGGGAAGGATTAATTTTGGGACAAGGCACCTTTGCCAAGGTTTATTACCGGAAAAATCTTGCAACCCAAGAAAGTGTAGCAGCTAAAGTCATGAAACAAGATGAGGTGAAGAAACAGGGGTTGATGGAGCAAATCGAGCGAAAAATCTCAGTCATGCGGTTGGTCAGGTACCCCCAACATCGTTGAACTCAAAGAAGTCATGGCCACCAAGACAAAGATCTTCTTTGTAATGGAGTACGCTAAAAGAGGAGAGCTCTTTGCCAAAATTATTGCTAAAGGCAGACTCAATGAAGATTTGGCCAGAAGGTACTTTCAACAGCTGATTAGCGCGGTGGATTTTTGTCACAGTCGCGGCATTTGTCACCGTGACTTGAAGCCAGAAAATATTCTTCTGGATGAAAACGAGGACTTGAAAATTTCGGATTTTGGCCAGGCTTTCTGCTTTGCCGGAGCAGGTGTGGAAGGATGTCTTGCTGCACACACAATGCGGGACTCCAGCTTATGTTGTGCAGGAGGTCTTGAGTAAAAAAGGGTACGATGGAGCCAAATCTGATATTTGGTCTTGTGGGATTGTTTTGTATGTTTTGCTCTCAGGGTACTTGCCGTTTCAACATGAAAATGTGATGAAGATGTACAGGAAGATTTTCAAGGCAGAGTTTGTGTTTCCTCCATGGATTTCAATGGGTGCCAAGAAGTTGATATCTAGGGTTTTGATTGCTGAAGATGATAAGAGAATCACATTTTCAGGTATCATGAAGAATCCTTGGTTCCGAAAAGGGTTTGATAGAGAATTTTCTCGGGTAATTAGCGGTGAGAAAGTTGATGAAAAGAATGGATAGGTTGAGTTAGTGAGATCAAAATCATTATCAAATCCACCATTTTATAATGCGTTTGAGTTCATATCATCCATGTCATCAGGATTAGATCTGTCAAGTTTGTTCGAGAGTAAACGAAAATCCTATTCCATGTTTACATCGAAATGTTCAGCTTCAGATATTATTTAGGAATATGGCAACAATGGCGAAGAAGCTGAATTTTGGAGTGAGTAGTGCCAAGGAATTCAAGGTGAGGATGGAGAGAAAAGTGGGGGGCGCAGGAAAGGGAAGCTGGCGGAGGTTTACGAGGTGGCGCTGGAGGTGACGGTGGTGGAGCTGTCGAAGTCCGCCGGAGACAGTGTCAAGTATAGAAAGTTGTGTGAGGAGGATGTGAGGCCTGGTCTCGAAGACATAGTTTGGAGTTGGCAAGGTGAAAGCATCAACTAAATTAACTGTCACTAACTACCAGAACATAAAAACACTTTAGTTAGAATCCTGGGTATGTAATGTTGATATATACATAATATTTTCGATGGAGCCCTATAATGTGTATGTATTTCGATGCTCAAATGAATAATTAGTTAAAGCATATAGATAAGTTATCGTTCTTGTAAATTAATAATTAAAGTCTTTAATATATTTTAGGGATGTCAAAATTACCCATTGGTCCGGGGATTCATGGGGATCCGAACCGTTAGGGGCAGGTTTAACCGTATCAATAAAGTTGTGGTATGAGGTCGGTATTTTTTTAATACCCGATTTAATTTCGGTACAATTATGGGATTTCAAGTCCCTGTCCCCGTACCCCGTTATATATATATATATATTTGAAGCACGTAATTAGTATTGGAATTAACTCTTAAAAAAAAATTGGTACCATGATTACTGTCTTTAGAAAACATAATTTTCCTTCATTTTTTCCCTCTGACTAACATAATTTTCCCTCTCATTTTTCCCATTTTTTCCCTCAATTGAAACACTACTTCATTCCAAATCATTATATATAATATACCTCACACTATTATTTCCATATTATTCAATAATATTTATATGATCTTCGTCAAAAAGTCAATAAAAAAAATACATTAATGGGATGGAGATGGTATGAGACAAAAAACCGATCCTCTAATGGGGAATCCCCGTACCCGTACCGTTTATTTTAAGGCGGGTATTCATAGGGGATGGTATTTCTCATACTAATTGGTATTGGGGATGGTGTTGGAAAACCCGTACCCGACCCGTACCATTGACATCCCTAAATTATATATATATATTCAACATGTGATGGGCTGAAGTGGGGACCCCATCATCATCATCATCATCATCATCATCATCAAAGTGATTGCAATGTCAAAGTTACAACTCACTGTATATATGTTTGAAGGCTTGAAGCATAGTGATCAAACTTCAAAGTGAGCTGCAGTAATTCCACTAGTGAGTTTCACTTTTTTTATTTTTGTTATTGAACAACTAAATAATAATTTTCTCTCAGTCATTTTAACAAACACTTACACGTTTGTCTCAGCTGTGTTTTTAAGGGGTGTGATGATCGAGATTGTTTCTTCTTCAGCTCAAGAATTCACTACAGTCTTCAAAACCCATCTCCACTTTTTCTTCAATCTGGGATGCTTTGACTGGCAGCAATAGAGTGTATTCAAAAACCAAACAGATTCTCATTTGAGAGAAAATCAAATTATACAAACACACGCACCAACAGAGATAATAAAGTGAAGAAATAATTAAAAGCTGTTGAGAAGGAAAGTGTTGAAGCTCGTATTGCGCATCTTCGAGACGCAATTTCTGGTTCACTTTCGATGGGTTTTGCTTTGTTGCTTTGATGAGTTTTTCATCTGAAGAGGAAAAAAAAAAAAAAAAAGAGACTTTTTGGGGGCACCGGGGCACGTCAACACAATATAACGAAATAATTAATTACGTGTTCAGCCACTTCATCGAATAAACGGTAATTGGAAAAAGTGCTCAACATATCATTAAATACTTGTTGATGTGGCCGGACATGTCAACTAACGGTACCTGAAAAATTCGTGACGTGCACACTCACTACATAAAATTACGAAAAACAACCTCCGTTGAGCAGAAACGCCGCGAAGCATTTTCATCATGTCCCTCCTACTCGCCGGCGCCGCCAAGGAGGCCGCTGACCACCTCTTTATCTTCCCCTCCGCTGGCGCTTCCTTTAATCTGTTTGGGGCGCGGGAAAGTGATGAAAAAGAAAAGAAAATGTGGGAATTTTTGTTAGAGTTCAGGGATCAGGTAGTCTCCTATCAAATATCAATTGAGTTTCTTTTTTGTTACTGGTAAAAAGTTTTAAAGATTCGTAAAGTTTGAATTTTTATTATAGTTTAGTGAATTAGTGAATACCCCACCTGGGATTTGAAGGTTTATGTGAAATGTTGATGTTTAATGGTCTTAGGGTCGGCGGTTGGCCAAAATTTAGCAGCTTGATTTATCAAATTCTGCTGAAATTGATGTATGGCTGAGACGGACCAGAGAGCTTATGATTCATGAATGGAACCAGCTCAATGCTCATTTTCAAATTTGATGTTTGAAGCTCATTCAAACAACGACTTGAATGAGATAAAGAAGACAGAACATTTACTTGTTAGAACAATTAAGGATCTTTACTTGCACTTGATGGAGCTAAAGAAAGACTTCAAATCTTCAAAGCAAACTTGTTAGAACAATTAAGGATCTTTTGATTCTGCAATGGATGCTTGTGATGGTCTTTTCCATACAGCTTCCCTTGTACTTCTATCCTTCAATGACTCTCAAGTTTGTTCCATATATCTGTTACTTCTTTGTTTTCTTCATTTATTTATATATTTTCCCCTTGTGTACTATATCACATTCACAATAGGTTGTTCCAGATTCTACATAACTTGTCACTGTTTAGCATTTTCAATTTGTGCAATATAATTGAACTGTTTAGCATTTATTTATAATAGTAATAGCTGCTGTGTGATGTGAATATAATAATTTCATCTTCATTTTTTATGTAGTGTACATAATTTTCCATGGAACAATTCCATATATAAAGCAGTTTATGTGAGATTCAATTCCATGTTTTTCCTTGCATTTTCAGGCAGCTGTAATTGACCCGCATTGAAAGGAACACTTAACGTTCTTAGATCATGTGCTAAAGTTCCATCAATCAGAAGGGCCATCTTAACATCTTCTATTGCAGCAGTATCATTCAACGGAAAACCTCTTTATCCTGATGTTACGGTTGATGAAACTTGGTTTTCTGTTCCGGCTTTTTGTGAGAATCAAAGGTGTGTAGATCTTCTAATTGTTCACTTAAAATTCATTGCTTGCGTAGTATGCGTGCATTAACAGTCCAAGTAGGGATAAAAATCAGCATTTAAGTTCTCTTTCCCTCTTGTAAGGATTTCTGATTAGTAAATGAGCCTCATTTGATGGTGATTGAGAAATGGAAGGTTAGAATGAATGTTAAAATATTCCATAGCTATGGACAAAAGTAAACATTGAAAGACAACTATCTGAAAAGCTTGCATGCAATATTTTTTCATTTCTGTACAAATAGGGTACAAGAGCAAATTAATTCTGTAGTTTTATACAAGAAAGCAGAACAACTTATAAGGAAAAGGAAAATAGAAAGGCTCTATCTTCTTTTTGTACAGATTGGGTTCTTCTTTGCCTCAGAGATCTTTTGTTTTCAACCCACAACCATTTTTCAACAATTCTGTCCAAAAAAATTGAAGTAGGCATTGCTCCAAGGTTTTCTGATTGCTAAAACCAACATGGGAAATAGAATTCCAGCTGCAAATCCCAAGCCAATACTCATAAACCACTTATCAGTCACTTCTTGTTAATTTCCATTATTGTTATCTTGATTGACACTTCCTCCTCCATCTGAGTCCTCATCCTGGCACTTGACATTAAGTGGGGGTCCGTAGAGAGCCGGGTTTCCAGAAAAGGATGATGCATTGTATGTTGTCAGATGCTCAGCGTAAGGGATGGTGCCCGAGAAGTTGTCATTCGATAAGTTTAGGTAACCAATAAATGATAAGGAAGAGAGGGTTGGAGGGATTGAACCCGAAAGATTGTTGCATGAGAGGTCAAGAGATGATAGTTGATGCAAACTTGATATGTTTTCAGGAATTTTTCCACTGATGTGGTTTCTTGACAGGTTTAGTACCACCAAGCCTGACAGCTTTGTCAACTCTTCAGGAAAATCTCCAGATAAATTGCTCCCAGAGAGGTCTAGGCTGGTGACAAGGGAAAGTGCCTTGGTGAATCGTTGAAGCTGGCGTTTTGCAGTGATCATCCAAGTTTTCTTCATAGTAAAGGAGGTACTGGATTACAATCTGCTCTTGAGCCATGGCCTGAAGATCTCCCAAGCTGCCTGGAATCCTGCCTGTCAGATTGTTTTCAGCCAGGTCCAGCACTTGCAGTGAACTTTAATCTGAAAGGTTGAGTGGAATTTCTTTGGAAAATCCATTCGACCTTAACTTCAGAATTCTGAGATCTGCAAAGCCATCTCCAATCCATATTGGAATATCTCCAGAAAACCTATTGTTTCCAAGATCCAGGGTTGCTAGAGTTGATAAGGTTTGGAAAGATTATGGGATGTTTCCTGTAAGTTTGTTGTCGTTTAGGTGCAGAGATTGAATCTGCCTTAATTGACCCAATGTTGCCAGAATCTCTCCAGACAAATTGTTGTAAGCAAGGTCCAGAACTTTCAGGAGAGAACAGTTCCCTATGCTTGAAGGAATGGTTCCTGAAATATTGTTCCTGGAAAGATCAATGACTTGAAGAAGAAGCATCATTTCTCCAATAGAGGCTGGTATTTCTCCTGTCAACTGGTTTCCTGACAAAGATAGAAAGATCAAGTTTGGTATTGATTCACATATATTTTGTGGGATAGAACCAGAGAAGCGATTGTTGGAAAGATCAAGTAACTCAATCTCAACGTTTGGAAGAGGAATGAGTCCTTCAAGAAGGTTGGAGCTCAAATCAACATCTGCAAAGGGAGCAACATTTAAAGGATTCGGTACTCAACCCTGTAACTGGTTGAAGGACACATTTAACGATTGACAGGTTTCCTGAAATATCCCAAAACCAGTCGGGTAATGAATCTGAAATGCTAGCATTTGAGAAATCTAGAAATTTGACCTCCTTTTGTGTTTCAAGTTGGGATGGAAATAAGGGGCTTAAATTAGACGAACGCGTATCAAGATTCTGGACCCGGAATTGAGGGATCCAATTGGAATTGACAATCAGAATGAAGAAACTTGAAGACAAGTGCAAGAACTTCAGTTTACTTAAACCTTGAAAAATGCACTTCGGAAATAAAACCTATCAAATAGTTCACAGAAACATCCAACATAGACAACTCGGAAAAATTTCCAAAGCTCTCTAGAAGAGCTCCATTTAATTCATTCCCTTCGAGGCCCAATTTGGTAAGGTTTTGCAGATTTCCTAGAGAAGCAGGGATTGGACATTGAAATTGATTATAACTCAGAACAAGTTCAACAAGATTTCCAAGCTGACCCAACCATTCAGGCAATTTGCCTTATCAATGGTTGCTGCTCAATCTCAAGTACATCAAATTAGGCAAAGGACTATTCGAAACACAGTTTTAGGTTCCTTCAAGTAACTCAGGTAAACTACCTGTCAAGTTATTGCCAAAAAAATCAATTTTTTTCAAATTGCGAAGTTTACCAATGGAGCTTGGAATCCCTCCCCCAACATTATTCAGAGACAAATCAAAGTTTGTGAGAAAAGTCATGTTTCCAATGGAACTATGAAGTTTCCCATGTAATTTGTTTGAAGCTAAGTTGATATGCAATATCATTTTCCAGCTTCCGCGGAACAACTGAGAGCAACTTACTGAAAGATTATTGTTCCCTGCAAGATTGAAGTATTGCAAATTTGGTAGCTCACTAAATCCTAGTGGAATTCTTCCATATAGGTTACAATAACTCAAATCAACATGAACAAGGGTACTAACATTAACAAACCAGTCAGGTAACTCTGAATTCAAGGGATTGGAGCTGAGATCAAGGACGGTAAATGATGTCGAATTAACAGGTTCAGTAGATGGAATTGAGACAGTAAGAAGACAACTTGAGAGATGCAACTCAGTTAAATTCATGTTTAGGACACCGATCCAGTCAGATCCTACCAGGTAAAGATAAACATTATTCATTGAAAGATGGTTTAAAGATACAAGACCAGTCACCCATTATAGGCTATCAGAACTTAAACTTGTAGTCTAGATATTCTAAGGACTTGTGTTTCAACAATGCAAGTCTAGTCTCTCCACTCAGGTTCCAGAATCCATGCCTGCTTGAAGAATCAGAATTCACAGCAAATGGGTTGCAGAGATCAATTGAAACAACAGCTCCAGTACTATTGTCACAACCAATTCCTCTCCATTGACAGCGGTTGATCCAGGCGATTTGTGCATGATGCTGCAAATTATTGCATTTGAGTTTGACTGATTACATATTACAGTGAAAAAGAAGTAGAATTTTTCCATTTGAAGACAAAATCTTACTGTATGTTGAAAACAATTGCTATTGAAAAAACCCAACACCAATTTGTTTGCAAAATTGTTTTTGTTTTGCCCTAGCTCTGCATTTATACACTGACAGTGTCCCCAGATGCTGAATTGTTTTCATGAACAGGTTTGGATGTATTGGTGGAAGCTATAGATTTTGCAAAGCAACACAAATACGGTTAATATGGGAATTTGATGATGATGAATTTGGAAGTGTCGATTGGATAGTGTGTGGAAGCTAGTGGATACCAATAAAAAGGTATCTGTTGGGTCAATTTTCCTTTTTTTTTTTTTTTTCCTTTTTTTTTTTTGTTTAATCAAATTAATGACATGGTTGAAGGTTATCTTCATTTCTTCTGTTTAACTTAGAAATTTCAGGCATGTTTCTGCATACATGATTGTTTCGAGGAGAGCTCAATGTTATTAATTACTTTGATGCTATTTCATGCATCCTCATTGCAGATGATGTTTGAATGAATGTAGACAAATTCAAATGGAAAGCAAGTGCATGGAAGCCAAAGCCTAAATTGAGCGAGGAGAAGACAATAGGTATTCGAAAAGTGAATATAGAAAAGCTTGAAATTCATTTTAAGTATCAATTGGCAGAAAATGTGTTGTTGGAAGCAATAGATTTTGCAAAGCAACACAGATACGGTTAATATAGGAATTTGATGATGATAAATTTGGAAGTGTCGATTGGCATGGTTGTGAGTTGTGTGTGGAAGATTGTGGATACCAATATGGCGACAAAAGTTCATTGAACATTCCTTGATATCTGTCTGCTTGTGTACAATTAATCAAAGGTCAATGCAGGTTTCTGCATTTAAGGATTAGAAATTTCATACAGGTTTCTGCATACATGATAGTTTCGAGGAGAGCTCAATGTTACTAATTTCTTTGATGCTATTGCAGATGATGGTTCTGCAGTGAAATTTTCCGTTGATGAATGCAAAAATGATCATATGCAGATATGCTTCCAGTTTCCTTTTAGTAACGATATATTGTCATGGTTATGTTGTGCTTAAAATCAATGGAGATTTATATCCATGGAAAGCTGTTAGAGAATTCGAAAGAGGAGCACCAGGGATGGTTTTTCAAATCGTTGTTGAAGAACGTTCACATTTAGAGAAAGTATGAAAGAATATCTGAGATTTCCAGCAAGATGGGTGCAGTTGAGGCAGTTTATACTAAATGTCTTGAAGAAATCAAGAAGAGGGAGAAAAATCCTGATCTTTTCGACCTCTTGTGTAAGCGACAAATTGTTCTACAAGGAGATCATGATGACATTGCTAGTAGAATCAAGTCAGAAATCATATCCAATCTTTTGACAGATGTATCTGCAGCAGCTGAATTACTAGTATCTATGAGTAGTAGTTATCAGTCTGGATTGAGAATGCAAGTGAGAAACTAGACGACTACATTAAAAAAGCACTGAAGACACTGAAACTGCAACTACTAAAAGATGTCTGTGTGTGAGTATCAACTCAACCAAATTCAACAGAAGGTGATGTTTATATGTTCATTTTTGTTGATGGAAGCCATTTTTATTCTTGTCGATTCAGTTTGCTAGAGAACTTCTACCGAATTCGTTCTGCATTTCAGGCATATGCCAATTCTGTCTATTGTCTTTTGGGCCGGAATTATTTTTGGGGCCGAATTTTGTTAGACACCATGTTTGATTTGAATTGTATATTTCTTGAAACTATTTTACTTTTTTCCAATTTTTACTATATAAACCAAATTAAAGAAAAAGATAAAAGTAAAATAACATAGAAATAAAAAAGAGAGGCGATGGCAACAATCTCTATCTTTTCAAGTTTTGGAGAATATTGTATATTTGTTTCTGTTATATATGTTAAATATCAAGAGATATAAGAATGTATTTGGTATCATTTTTAAAATGATGTTTTCGAAAACTATTTCTCAAAATAAAAATTAAGTTTTAAAAATGATATTTTTAAAAACATAATGTGTTTGATAGCATTTTTTAAAAGTAGTTTTTTAAAACGGAAAACGATATAAATGTGTTTAGTATTGTTTTTTAAAAATAAGTAAAATAGTTGTTTGGAAGGAAAAATAATGGTTTGTTTTGAAAAGATGTTTTGAAAATGATGAGAAACAATAACAAGTTGTTTTCAACTTTTTAGTTATAACTTTTAAAAAGTTTTTGTTTGTTTTTATTTTATTTTATAAAAACAAGTTTTTTAAAATGGTTAACCAAACAACTTTTTGTTGTTTTTTTTTATTTTTAGAAACAAAAAACTGTTTTTTAAAATGCATCCAAACAGTCACTAATTGATTTCAGCATTTTTATAAACCTCAGTCACTCCAATCCCATCACTGAATCCCATATAAAAAGGGGTGCACATACATTTGGTTTAAATATCGTCTTATGTATGATATGGTCTTTGAAGACCAGATATGAGCCACATTAGATCCAATCAAATTTGGTTTCGCACCATGTAATTTGGTTTGAATTGTATTGGGTTATCCCAATACAATTCCATATAAATTTGGTTTGAACCGGAGGATATGGCCTCCTCCGGTTCAGGTTCCGATTCAGATTCCAATTCTTGAACTAAAACCGGAAATTCGGTTTCGGTTCTGGTTCTCCTACGGTTCCACGGTTCGAACCGGAACCTTACCAGGTCTAAATAGAGGTGAGAGAAAGACTTATAGTGATTAGAGATAGAGAGGTAAGAGATGAGGTGTATTAACTATTAAGTTTGAAAAATAGGTAAGATTGGTAATTTTGGAAATAAAAAAAAAAAAATTAATAAAACCATTTAATTTTATTTAATTAAATCAAAATTTTAAAAATGAGGTATAAATAGACCAGTAGGAGATGTTACAATAGCACCACTCATAGACAATTAGTAGAAAAAATAATTACAACAAAAAGACAATTGGAAACAGGCCAAGCCATCAAATTACAACAAGAAGTACCAATTAATACTGTAGATGCCTAGTTTTGTGACTCGCGACTTCTTTTTTCCTCGACAACTGACTTGGAAAGTCAGTGTCAGAGAACTTCTAGGACCTCCTCCTCTTTTACATTTTTGAGTGTCAGCAAAACAATGGCATGATACAGCACATCTGCCATCTCTGAAGCAGTACGTGATTTATCACACAAATAAATAACTATATTAATATTTGTCTATATTAATAAATATCTTACATAAAAGAAAGTACCAATTATAACATTTCAATTATACTACCAAACTCCAAGCAGGGAGGGCTGGCCCTGAATTTTTGAAGGCCCGGGGCGAATCTCTAAAATGAGGCTCTTATTCATTTTCGTAGTTTTTTCAATATATATACATATAAATAATATGTCTTCATATATTTAGTCCGAAAATAATAATTTAATTAAAGATAAAATAAAATCATATGATAAATACATTTATTATATAAACAAATAAATTTATCATATAAGTCAAACAAAATGTGAGTAGAAGTTCTGAATAATATATTAATATCAATGTTATACATCAAAATTGTTGCTAATTACTTACAAAATTAAAAACATAGACTACCCTAAAATTGTTCGATTTTAGACTTTAGAGAGATTAGAGAGTCGAAGGGAGAGAGAGACGAGCGGCTGCGCATTTGGTGGAGGAATAAGAACTGAATGCTAGATGATAATTGAATACATATTACCCTAAAAAAAAGGGATTGATTACCCTAAAAAAAAAAAAAAAAAAAAAAAAAAAAAAAAAAAAAGGACCGAAAGAAATTTAATGATATTGGAATTATTGACATTGAGGCCTTTTTTAAAAGTGTTGTTGGACTTAGTATTAAAATAACATCAAGCTGGGGCATTTTTTTTAAAGTATTGTTGGACTTAGTATTAAAACAACATCAAGCTGAGCCTTTTTAATTGTCAACAAAAAATTATTAGGCCCATATACATTTAACTAATAACTAACTTATATAAAACTTGGCCCTTCAAATAATGGGCCCTGGGCAGTTGCCCCTAAAATCCAGGCTCAAGGCCGGCCCTGCTCCAAGAGGGTTTCCCATTTTCTGAAGCTGCTAATTCTGCTTTCCGTTGGGAAATTGTAGACTCCAATGAGTACAAAGTTGTCAATGCCAACCTATTTCCTCCAACCTGTCGGGATAAAAGTTCAGCATTGTATGCTAAAACACTAAAGAGTAAAGCCAAACCTCTCCATCTTTAAAGTGGTCAAATATTGATTTATAGTTCCAAGTTTCATGTAAGCCCATCAGGCTTCCCAAAGTATATTGCATGACAGTGTACATAAGTAGCCGCTTTGGTTAACTCTCGTTGAGTTGTTAATGGACTTATTCATAATTTCAAATTCTATCTATAATAATCATAGTTTGTGGAATGGTGTAAAATTTGGATGAACTTGTTTATATCTGTTTACCATTGTTTCATCTTACATTTATAGTTGAGCAGCCTAGTCAGCTGAAGTACCTAGAATGGCCTAGCTTTCAAAGCACGGTAAATGGTATCGTTAATTTAAGGTTTTTGTCATTGTTTTAAACCTATGATTTCTATGGATTTACAACGATTACTGCAATCAAATTATATATATATATATAAATATATGATATATCCGAAACAAATATACATACATGATATATCTGAATGTTTCGTACTGCAAGTTTGAGTTATCTAGGTATATGTATGATGTGCCATTTCTAGTTGAAGTTTGGGTTAAATTATAAGGTGACTGCTTTTTTGTGGTAGTAATTCTAGGTGTTCCTTGTTTCTATTGTGCAGTTGAAGACTGCTACTCCCACTCTTGTTCTTGTAGCACTGCTCATTGTTGCGCCATCGTCAAGTTTATCGGTGATGGATGACACTAGTTATGACTGTAATGTTTTCATAAATACTCAATTTTGAAGGTATTTATGTTGTTGTTGTGAGTACAGTAGCATATAGTGTTCTGGTTACCTCCTTTATGTGATTCTTACTTAGATCATCAGTTTATTGTAGTGCTCTTGAATTTTTCTTAGTTGGATTCATTTAATTCAATTTGGTATTTCTAACACCCACGTCAATTTATTATTGGTTTGACATTAAAATCTTGAAATCAAACTCTGTCACTCTCATTTGCTTCTGCCTTTCAATTTCCTACTTCTACTTTTCTTTGACTTGAACCTGGTATGCCTCCGCCTCTCTCTAATTCATTGTTTTTCTCCTCTGTTTTGTTGGGTTGCTGTGCAGTTTTCTTATATATATTTGTTGTGATTCTTGTACAGAGTCATTTTAGTATGACCAACCGATGAAGCTCGCACACTTGGTGGGGTTGTAGAAAGTAAAATTGTATGGCCTAAATGTAGTTAGCATGAGTTTAGATATGATATGGAAACAAAGTTGGATTATTGAAATATAGTATAATTCAAAAGTTTGGTTTATATGTAATTTTGTCTAAAATTGAAAATATTGTATTGCAAATTGGTTATTTCAGAAAATATTGATATTAGGATTTTTGTCTATAATCATCATACAAATATGAATTCATGAAGGTAGTCTTATACAACTTTCATTGCAACTTCTTGTTTAAAACTTGTAACAAGAAGCACCCCAAGTTGCAGAACTATATGTTTTTAAAATCTACCATAAGTTGTAGAACAACTTCATAATTAATGACTTCTTAATAGACAACTTGTAAATATATGTTGTTGAGAGTTTCCACAACGTGCATTACATGTTGTGAAAAAACCTTTTTGTTGTAGTGGCTGACGATCAAGAATATCACAGGGGTGTAATTTTTGTTATATCATAATCAGTAGTGTTGAATAAGTGTGAATCCCTTCATACTGGCACTAGTGAAGAATATCTGCTGAAACTGGACTGAGTATTATTTGAATCCCTTCGTCCTTCACCGACTATTATTTGAATTCAAAAACTAGTATCTCTCTTATTTTTATAACAAATAAAAGAGTATTAATTATTATTCAATTACTAGTGTCAACCCGAGTGATGCACTGACTTCGGTTTAAATTTTTTTATATACATTTTGTATTATTTCTTAATATTTATAAGCAATCATGTTTATATATAATGAATATGTACGCCATCCAATTTTCAAAGTAGAAAGAGCTATGATCAAGTAATTTTAAACACAATATACATTTGTGATTGTAAAGTTGTTGTAGTATATCGTATTAATTATCTTTCGATCACATTATTTATAAAGGTAAAATAATACAAAGCAGAATAACATAGCACGATACGGCACGACATGACACGATATAAATTGTGGGGGAGAGAGAAAGAGAGTGTGAGCGGCTAATGATGATGCAACATAAGGAATTAGAGTTTGATTTTTCGATTTATATAGTTTTTTGTTTATTACTCATTAATTATTGGTTACTTTCCGTATATGTTTTTCCCCTTGTATATATCTATTAAATTGAATTCCTATGTCTATTATTTTTTTGTTAATAGATACAAACTCTGACTAATTCCTAGCCAAAGATATCAGCGTTGTTCACAATGCTGGTCCCAAAGGTGAACAAGTCATAGCATTAAGAACGGCCGGTAAATTTATTGCCTATTCACGATGCTCTATCGACTGTTTTCGACACCTTGTACGTAGACCATGGGAGTAGCCATTTTTTCTACAATTGCAACATATACGGTACGATAGATTTTATTTTTGGTGCAGCCTCGAAGGTTATTCAAAATTCAACAATACATGTTAGGTGACCATTCGATGGGCAACAAACTGTGATTACGACCGATGGAAGAGAAGGAAATAGAATGAATACTGCAATTGTAATCCACAATTGTAGTATTATACCCACACCAGAACTTAAAGCTCACTCTAATGTAAAAACACATTTAGGTAGACCATGGAAAAAGCATGCATGGACGATCATCATGCAATCCTATATGGATGATTTTATCGATCCTGAAGGTTGGATGAAATTCAATGATGGGTCCGATGTCACCACGTTATATTAGGTTGAATTTTGGAATCTTGGGCCTGGATCTTACACTGTGGTAGAGTAAAATGGCCCGAATATCATAGCTTTAACAACCCTGATGATGTTAAAGATTTCACTCTTGTGAAGTTTATCAACGAAGATGAGTGGCTTCCGAACTTCGATGTACCTTATTCTGGTGGCTTAGTTCTATAATATTTAAAAAAAAAAAAAAAAAAAAACCTAGTTTGATAGTGTCAAGGAATAATAAAATTAGTATTTTTGTATCTCTCTTATTTTTATAATAAATAAAAGAGTGTTAATTACTAGTGTGTCAACCCGAGCGATGCAATGACTTTGGTTTAAATTTTTTATATACATTTTGTATTATTTCTTAATATTTATAAGCAATCATGGTTATATACAATGAATATGTACGCCAACCAATTTTCTAAATAGAAAGAGCTATGATCAAGTAATGTTAAACACAATATACATTTGTGATTGTAAAGTGGTTGCAACATATCGTATTAATTATCTTTCGATCACATTATTTATAAAGGCAAAATAATACAAAGTAGAACAACACAGCACGATATGACACGAGCACAATACGGCACGATAGGAATGGAGGGAGAGAGAGAGAAAGATAGGTGAGTGGCTAATGATGATGCAAAATGAGGAATTCGAGTTTGATTTTTCAATTTATAAGTTTTTTGTTTATTACTCATTAATTATTGGTTACTTTCCGTATATGTTTTTCCCTTGTATATATTTGTTAAATTGAATTCCTAATTCTATTATTTTTTTGTTAATAGATATAAACTCTAATTATTTCCCGATCAAAGATATCCGCATTGTGAACAATGCTGGTCCCAAAGGTGAACAAGCCATAGCATTAAGAACGGCCGATAATTTTATCGCCTGTTCGCGGTGCTCTATCGACGGTTTTCGACACCTTGTAAGTAGACCATGGGAGTAGCCATTTTTTCTACAATTGCAACATATACGGTACAATATATTTTATTTTTGGTGCAGCCTCGAAGGTTATTCAAAATTCAACAATACATGTTAAGCAACCACTCGATAGGTAACAAACTGTGATCACTACTGATGGAAGAGAAGGCAATAGAATTATTACTGCAATTGTAATCCGCAATTGTAATCCACAATTGTAGTATTACAATTGCAATATTATACCCACACCAAAACTTAAAGCTCACTTTAATGTAAAAACACATTTAGGTATACCGTGGAAGAAGTATGCCCAGTCGATCATCTATCATCCTGCAATCCTATATTTGAAATGAAAAAACTAAAAAGTCCAAATATGGCATTAAATAAAAAAGAGTTTATTTAAAAAAAATCCAAATCCTATTGGGTCCCAAATCCTTTTCGGCCTAACCTTAATCCCAATATGAGATGGGCTAGACAGCCCATTTAGAATTCAAAAGTTGGATGAGTCAGCCCAATTTTATTCGGATCTATAATCCACAATTACAGTATTATGCCCACACTGGAACTTAAAGCTCACTCTAATGTAATAACACATTTAGGTAGACCATTGAAAAAGTATGTCCGGACAATCATCATGCAATCCTATATGGGTGATTTCATCACTCCTTAAGGTTTAATGAAATTCAATTAGGGTCGGATGTCACAACGTTATATTATGTTGAATTTTAGAATTTTGGGCCCGGATCTTACACTGGTGGTAGAGTAAAATGGCCTGGATATCATACCTTTAACAATCCCGACGATGTTAAAGATTTCACTGTTGCGAAGTTTATCAATGGAGATGAGTGGCTTTCGAAATTGGTTATTTCAGAAAATATTGATATTAGGATTTTTGTATCATCATATAAATATGAATTCATGAAGGTAGTCTTATACAACTTTCATTGCAACTTCTTGTTTGAAACTTGTAACAAGAAGCACCCCAAGTTGCAGAACTATATGTTTTTAAAATCTACCATAAGTTGTAGAACAACTTCATAATTAATGACTTCTTAATAGACAACTTGTAAATATATGTTGTTGAGAGTTTCCACAACGTGCATTACATGTTGTGAAAAAACCTTTTTGTTGTAGTGGCTGACGATCAAGAATATCACAGGGGTGTAATTTTTGTTATATCATAATCAGTAGTGTTGAATAAGTGTGAATCCCTTCATACTGGCACTAGTGAAGAATATCTGCTGAAACTGGACTGAGTATTATTTGAATCCCTTCGTCCTTCACCGACTATTATTTGAATTCAAAAACTAGTATCTCTCTTATTTTTATAACAAATAAAAGAGTATTAATTATTATTCAATTACTAGTGTCAACCCGAGTGATGCACTGACTTCGGTTTAAATTTTTTTATATACATTTTGTATTATTTCTTAATATTTATAAGCAATCATGTTTATATATAATGAATATGTACGCCATCCAATTTTCAAAGTAGAAAGAGCTATGATCAAGTAATTTTAAACACAATATACATTTGTGATTGTAAAGTTGTTGTAGTATATCGTATTAATTATCTTTCGATCACATTATTTATAAAGGTAAAATAATACAAAGCAGAATAACATAGCACGATACGGCACGACATGACACGATATAAATTGTGGGGGAGAGAGAAAGAGAGTGTGAGCGGCTAATGATGATGCAACATAAGGAATTAGAGTTTGATTTTTCGATTTATATAGTTTTTTGTTTATTACTCATTAATTATTGGTTACTTTCCGTATATGTTTTTCCCCTTGTATATATCTATTAAATTGAATTCCTAAGTCTGTTATTTTTTTGTTAATAGATATAAACTCTGACTAATTCCAAGCCAAAGATATCAGCGTTGTTCACAATGCTGGTCCCAAAGGTGAAGAACGGCCGGTAAATTTATCGCCTATTCACGATGCTCTATCAACTGTTTTCAACACCTTGTACGTAGACCATGGGAGTAGCCATTTTTTCTACAATTGCAACATATACGGTACGATAGATTTTATTTTTGGTGCAGCCTCGAAGGTTATTCAAAATTCAACAATACATGTTAGGTGACCATTCGATGGGCAACAAACTGTGATCACGACCGATGGAAGAGAAGGAAATAGAATGAATACTGCAATTGTAATCCACAATTGTAGTATTATACCCACACCAGAACTTAAAGCTCACTCTAATGTAAAAACACATTTAGGTAGACCATGGAAAAAGCATGCATGGACGATCATCATGCAATCCTATATGGATGATTTTATCGATCCTGAAGGTTGGATGAAATTCAATGATGGGTCCGATGTCACCACGTTATATTAGGTTGAATTTTGGAACCTTGGGCCTGGATCTTACACTGTGGTAGAGTAAAATGGCCCGAATATCATAGCTTTAACAACCCTGATGATATTAAAGATTTCACTCTTGTGAAGTTTATCAACAAAGATGAGTGGCTTCCGAAATTCGATGTACCTTATTCTGGTGGCTTAGTTCTATAATGTTTAAAAAAAAAAAAAAAAAAAAAAAAAAAAAAAAAAAAAAACTAGTTTGATAGTGTCAAGGAATAATAAAATTAGTATTTTTGTATCTCTCTTATTTATATAATAAATAAAAGAGTGTTAATTACTAGTTTGTCAACCCGAGCGATGCAATGACTTTGGTTTAAATTTTTTATATACATTTTGTATTATTTCTTAATATTTATAAGCAATCATGGTTATATATAATGAATATGTACGCCAACCAATTTTCTAAGTAGAAAGAGCTATGATCAAGTAATGTTAAACACAATATACATTTGTGATTGTAAAGTGGTTGCAACATATCGTATTAATTATCTTTCGATCACATTATTTATAAAGGCAAAATAATACAAAGTAGAACAACATAGCACGATATGACACGAGCACAATACGGCACGATAGGAATGGAGGGAGAGAGAGAAAGATAGTGTGAGTGGCTAATGATGATGCAAAATGAGGAATTCAAGTTTGATTTTTCGATTTATAAGTTTTTTGTTTATTACTCATTAATTATTGGTTACTTTACGTATATGTTTTTTCCCTTGTATATATTTGTTAAATTGAATTCCTAATTCTATTATTTTTTTTGTTAAGAGATATAAACTCTAATTATTTCCTGATCAAAGATATCAGCATTGTGAACAATGCTGGTCCCAAAGGTGAACAAGCCATAGCATTAAGAATGGCCGGTAATTTTATCGCCTGTTCGCGGTGCTCTATCGACGGTTTTCGACACCTTGTACATAGACCATGGGAGTAGCCATTTTTTCTACAATTGCAACATATACGGTACAATAGATTTTATTTTTGGTGCGGCCTCGAAGGTTATTCAAAATTCAACAATACATGTTAAGCAACCACTCGATAGGTAACAAACTGTGATCACTACTGATGGAAGAGAAGGCAATAGAATGAATACTGCAATTGTAATCCAAAATTGTAGTATTACAATTTCAGTATTATACCCACACCAAAACTTAAAGCTCACTTTAATGTAAAAACACATTTAGGTATACCGTGGAAGAAGTATGCCCAGTCGATCATCTATCATCCTGCAATCCTATATTTGAAATGAAAAAACTAAAAAGTCCAAATATGGCATTAAATAAAAAAGAGTTCATTTAAAAAAAATCCAAATCCTATTGGGTCCCAAATCCTTTTCGGCCTAACCTTAATCCCAATATGAGATGGGCTAGACAGCCCATTTAGAATTCAAAAGTTGGATGAGTCAGCCCAATTTTATTCGGATCTATAATCCACAATTGCAGTATTATGCCCACACTGGAACTTAAAGCTCACTCTAATGTAATAACACATTTAGGTAGACCATGGAAAAAGTATGTCCGGACGATCATCATGCAATCCTATATGGGTGATTTCATCACTCCTTAAGGTTTAATGAAATTCAGTTAGGGTTGGATGTCACAACGTTATATTATGTTGAATTTTAGAATTTTGGGCCCGGATCTTACACTGGTGGTAGAGTAAAATGGCCTAGACATCATACCTTTAACAATCCCGACGATGTTAAAGATTTCACTGTTTCGAAGTTTATCAATGGAGATGAGTGGCTTTCGAAATTCGATGTACCTTATTCTGGTGGCTTAGTTCAATAGTGTTTTTTTTTTTATTATTATTAAAAAAAATAGTTTGATAGTGTTAAGTAATAATAAAATTAGTATTTATGTATCTCTCTTATTTTTATAATGAATAAAAGAGTGTTATTTTTTTGTTTTAAATATTACAATAATTGGGGATTTTTTGGGGAAGGGTGAAGAGACTTGAACTTACAATCTCCTGGTGTGAGTGTAAGAGGCTTTAGATCCGGACCGGACCAAACTCATCTTGTCAATAATAATAATTATTTAATTATATCATTCACTTTTTAACATCTACTTTTAGAAAGAGAACAGTTATAAGTTTTAGTAATATGCTATTAAATAAAAAAGAGTTTATTTTATAAAAAAAATTCAAATCCTATCGGGTCCCAAATCTTTTTCGGCCTAACCATAATCCCAATATGAGATGGGCCAGTCAGCCCATTTAGAATTCAAAAGTTGGATCAGATGGGTCAGTCTGCCCAATCAGATTCGGACCTGAACCCGAGCCCGAGCCCGAGCCCGAGCCCGAGCTTATTCTATATTTCTATTCCCTTGACCAGTTGACCCCTCTCCCTCTCTCTTCAGTTTTCTCTTCTCTTCTCTTCTCTTTATTGCCGCCGTCCAGTTTCTCTTCTCGTCGCTTCTCTCTCTCTCTCTCTCTCTCTCTCTCTCTCTCTCTCTCTATAAATATATATATCGCGTCTTGACTCTGGTGATCTTTGATTGGATTCTGATTGTAGAGCCTCAATAGGGTTTTATGTAGGAAACGGTTACGATGGAGTTTAAAGTTGGATTCTGATTGTAGAACATCAGATTGTCGGAGCATCAGACTATAAAACGTGCAATTGGGCAGACGCAATTGAGATTTGAGAAATCTCCTATCATGAATCGTATCTAATATACGGTACATTTTATATTTTTGGTACTTACAGTTCACTTTGGAGTAATGTTTATGCTGTTTTTGATAGAATTTTTTGTACATAAACATTACCATATTTGATTCTTGCTTTATGGCTATATAAGAAGTGATTTATTTTCGAATATTTTGCGGTATTTAATGAAGAATTATTATCCAAATTGTTTGTATTCTTGACAAACAATGTGACAGAAGTACAGTTTTCTTCTGGAAAATTGTTTTTCATAATATGTTAAAGGTGGATAAGATTCCAGTTTTAATGTGATTACTGATTAGAAATCACAAGAAAATGACAAAATGCATATGCAATAGAACTTGTTTTAGGTGATGACTTATAAAACTAAATTAACAGTATTAGTGTTGGTTCTTTGAAATGTTTTCCAGAATATAGAATAGAGCAAGATATAGATTCTTCTAGTTTGAATGCGATACATAGACAGTGCTGCTGCTGTTGACAAAATGCTCAAAGTTTCAGTCCATTATTTTTTCTAGAGAGATTTGCTGAATAAATTAAAGGTAGATGAGATTCTTGTTTGAAGATAAAAAATAATATAAATGTGTTATAAATGAAGGGGCTTCCACCATCCATCCACTTGTGTCCACATGCATATACACCTCTCTATTTGTTCCACCACATGCATATACACCTCTCTATTTGTCCCACTTTGATCCCTCCTCCCTGAATTCCGCCTTCTTTCTTCAGGTTTCTCACTTGCGGATTCTATTTTGATTTCACTTATTATTATTATTATTATTTTATCATGCTGCTTGTAGTTGAGATTGCTAGTTGTGTGTGAATCACTTATGTAGCCTTTTAAGTTGTTTCAACTGTGCACTGTCATTTTAATTTAGTGCCTTTTTCGTTAAAATCAATGTTTTATGTGATTTTTGCATCTTAGGCTACGTTGGGTTAGTTAGAAATGCAACTGGAAGCTTCAATTAATATGTCCATGGATTTGGAACTCAATTGTGATTATATAGATGCTAAGTCTACCCACTCTGGAAAGAACAGAGTTGTAATTTCTCACAAAATTGAGAGTTTCCTTGTTAATTTCGACTGCATGCTGCAAATACACTTTTCAAACCTGTCTTTTAATTGTTTTTAGCCGAGTAATTTTGCTCGATCAACTTTGATTTTTCTCAATCAAGTTATGAACTGGATTCCTTTTATTTCAAATTGTTTGCATATATGCGTCAAATACACTTTTTATGTAGCCATATATTCAATTGAATTGGGTTCTTCATGAGATAGTAAAGGTTATTTCATTGAAGCTCTCTACTTTGTAGAAGGCCATAGAAACCAAAAACAATGCAAAAATGATTTTCGTTTGACTTGAATACGGGAGACTTTAGGGACAATTTGTTCTCTATTTTCGTTGATAACTTGAACGCAAAGGTGGATTATGAACAGGGGCGAAACCAGGAATTTTTTTATGGGTGGGCTGTGGATAATTTCATATAGATAAAAAATTATACTATATAATTTAAACAAATCATTTTGAATGCAAATTTCGATGATACGAGAGAATTTTCATTAATTAAAATAAAAAAGTACACCTAGCTAGGGGACATAATGAACATTACCCTTAAATTCTAACCAAGAAAAAAAACACAAAAAGCTATGAAACTCACAAAATTAAAATTCTTGGAGAGTGGAGAGTGAGTGTAGACGGGAGACAATTGGAGACTTGGAAGTTAAGCACTTAAGCTAACGGTGACAGCAACTACTTCTACTTTTGGTTAGTTGTTAAGGGTTCCCATTTGATTTTTGTGTTATTAAAGGTTACAATTCCCCATTTTATTTTTCACTTGGTAAGAATTCCAATGGGTTTAATGGGTTTGATACATAATTTGTAAGTTATTGACTTATTGGGCTTTTATTAAGATAAAGGAAAAAAAGGTAAGTTAAGTCAGAATTAAAATTAGGCTGGGGTGTATTTAGAACTAAATGGAGTGTACATAAAACTGTATAAAAAACTTAATTTTTTTTCTTCAAAAAACTAGGGTGGGCTACAGCCCACCCTAGCCAGGCCTATTTCCGCCCCTGATTATGAATGTCTTTAGGGTTTATTCAAACCGTTCGGCAAGGTGAGGGACATTTACTTATCAGCAGAAAAGATTAACAGGAGGAGTAGGTTCGCATTTGTGAGATTTGGGTCCTTAGAAGAAGCTTCAAAGGTGGCTGCGTCCACCAATGGAATGCACGTGTATAGCTGGCCCATAACGACGAAAGTAGCGGCTCAAGGTTGGAAGAACAGAAGATTTGTTTTGTTTTCCTTTGTTTTGGGTGTAGTTGTTTTGTTTGGTGCTTGTGGTTTCTGGTGGGTCAGCTGTTGTTTTCTTTTGTTGGTGTGTTTGTGGTGTTTTTCTGTGTTTTGTGTTTTCTGGTTTGTGTGGTGTTTTTCTGGGTGGCTTGGCCTCCTTGGGTTGTTTTGTTTTCGATGCTGGTAGGTTGTTTGTCGTAGGTCTGTTGTTCGTCGTAAGTCTTTTGTTTGGGGGCCGGGGGCTCATGTTTTGTTTGTATCTTGTCAGCTTGGCTGTTTTTGAATAAATTTTGCTGTTAAAAAAAAAAAAAAATGTAGCCATATATTCAAATGTGTGAGTTGTGATGAAGTTGAACCAAGGGTCACTTTGTTTTCACTTATTCCTTTTTGTTCTTTTCCACAAATACATGCCTAATAGACCCACATCTTAGGACACCCTTGTACTGATCATGTGTACAGATGACAACATCCCATTGCATTCATCTCTTAATCTAAAGGAATAGATTAAGGGAAGGGCTGGTTGCATCGTTGGAAATTAAGTTAGTAGTAGATTTTTCAAACGGAATACATTTTAAAAGAAGTTGTGATATCTAGAGTCAAGGGAAGCATTTCGATCAAAGCTTTGGTTATGGTCCACTAAGTTTAGACAAAAAATGGAGATTTGTCTAGTGGTTTTGTCATTAATCAGGCATATCCCTTACTAGTGCTCTTCATGTTCTTTCAAGTTGCAGTACAATCTAGAGAGTGATTAGCATGCCTAACATTTTATTTTATTTTATTTTTAATGTGCATGCCTAAACTTTTCTTTTTGGACCTATATCACATTTAGACTTCCGTTTGCACGGATTTTAAAACCTTTTATTTATTTTGTGGCTTTGAAAGTAGACGGTGGCTTTTAAAATTTTTAAACTATTATAGCATGTAGACACCCCAAATTTTTGTAAAGATATCCTTTCTAAAGTTTTTTAATACTATAAATTAATAAATAATAAAACAAGTAAAAAAAAAAAATATAGAAGAAAAATGGAAGATTTAAAGATTTAAGAGGAAAACCATAATCAAACACTCTTATAATCAATACATTTTTATTTTTTTTTATTCTGTGCAGATTTTCAATAAATATTTGAGTAATTGGCACACTACACCCCCATCGAGTATATCCGAATTCGCATGTTACCCCTTGAATTAATTTTTTAGCTATTAAACTGGTAAAATTGGACGGAATGCTTACGGGACCATAATTCTGTTGTCATGCATGGTAAATTGCACTAAGTTCCCCTTCTTATATACATAATTGTATTCAACTGGAAAAAATATAATAATATAACCTAATATCCCTCTGAGCAAATTTAAAATACAAATCAATTTTTAAAAATAAAAATTTAAAATTTAAAATTGAAATAAAAATTTACTTTTATAACCCTAGTAAAAAACCAAAAAAGTAATATTTTATTTGTAAAAGACAATATTTTGGACACTTTTAACCTCCAATAACTTTACCAATTTAAATTGACCAATACAAAATTGACATGTGTTATAAAAATTATATAAAAAATATATTTAAAAGGTATTTATTTATTTTTTAAAATGGAAATCCATTAAAAATTATAAATCAATTTAAAAAATGAAAAAAACAATATAAATTTCAAATTGATCTCCATAAACAAAATCCATTGAAAAACCTATAAATGTATAAAAACTCTTCAAATAACATAAAATATAATAATTTTATAAAAAAATATTTTTATGATTCCCAGAATTTTATTTTGGGGAATATTCCCAAAAAAAAAAATGTAGAACGAAAAAAAAAAACCTGGCTCCAAATCTTTTTTTTTTTTTTCAAATAAATCGCATCAATTGTACAAGAAATGCCATTAATACAAACAACAACAACATTGAATCATTTACTAAAAAATAAATTTTGCCTACAATCCCTTATCTTCCTCAAAGAATAAAAACCCAGATGAGGCAAAGTAACTTTACACAGAAATAATGCCTAAAATCGAAGTTGAAAATCAAGCAGCAGAAGTGAGCATCAGTAGGTGACAAAATTTGAAACCCAGAAAAAGCCATCACCACCACCACCACATTATTGCCAACAACACTCTCATCTTCATCGCAGCCTCACTGGTTCCAAATCTCGTCCAAGCCTGATTTTCAACTTCGATTTCAACTTTCAACTTCGTTTTCAAGTTTCAACCCCAAATTTCATCTTCGTTTCCCTAATCCAATAATCACATAAATTTTTGTAAAAAAAAAAAATTAATTAATTAATTATAAAAAAAAAAAATTCAATCGGTAAAAATGGAGCAACACCAGAGTAGATCAAAAAAAACCCAAAAGCCCATGGAAATACATCGAAGATGGTGATGATGATGGAGAGAAGCTTGATTAGGTTGATGGTTGACTCCTCTTAAAGGAAGAGATGGATGAGAGAGAGAGAGAGAGAGAGAGAGAGAGAGAGAGAGAGAGAGAGGTATTCGCAAGACAAATTTGAGAGAGTGAGGGGGATTCAAAAGCTAGGGTTTCTGGTGTGGTTTCGATTAGCAAAGAGGGATTCGAGAGGTATTAGAGGGGGAGAGAGAGAGAGAGAGAGAGAGAGAGAGAGGGAGATGAATCGAGGAGAGAGAGGCGGTGAGAGTGAGGGAGAGAGAAAGAGATTAAAGTTAGGTGATGAAGAATTGTCGTGGGGAGAGAGAAGAAGAATTGAAGAAGAAGATGATGATGATGATGTTGATGATAGAATATATAAATTTATTTTATATTTATTTTTACTTTATATATTTATTTTTTTAAAATCTATTATATATATTATTAAATTTTTTTAAAATTTTTAATTAGGAGTAAAATGGTCTTTTCAATGGGATCAGCAAATATAGTTTTTAATTTTATTAGATGGACGGTGCAGATCCAATCTGGATATCCACCAAATTCAAATTTTAAATTTTAATTTATTTAATTTTAATTACATATTTGTTGGGAATTACAAATTTGGTGCCCATTACTCTTTTTTTTTTAATAGGTTTTGTTTTTATTTTTTCTTGTTATTTCAATTGTTGTTTAGTTTAGTTAGTGATACTTTTGTTGCTCTCTCTATGAACTACTTAATGAAAATCTGTACAGTTGCAACTACTTCAACTTGTGCAACCATTTTCTCGGTTTTCCTTTGGTCATGCAGCCCATAACTGAAACAAAACCGTGAAGGTTGAAGGACGTTTGTGTGAAGTCTAAAGCAGGTGTTACATACTTGGTGAAATACTTGAGGACATGCATAAACTCGCTCTTGTTAAACACCGGTCTTAAATATTCGTGACCATGAATTCTAAAGGGAAGGAAACAAGATGTCCTCTTATAGACTTCAATCTCTCCATTGTGTCTGTTACCTTGGTTTCTCCATTCTCTTAGGTTTCTAGTTTCTCAGAGGCAATTCCTAAATCAATCGTGTTGTGCTAGAGTTTCTCCATCCTCTGGTTCGTGCTTTGTCTGAGAGCTGCCCTGAATTTTTACGAGAAATCTGTAAGAGAGAATTGTACGAGGAAGAACGAAGGGAAGACAATCATGGTAGAATTTCGTACCTGGAGTGTATAAGTTCACTGGGGATGCAATCAAAGACATCTTGGTAAATTATGGTGTTTTGCTGTCAAATTAAACCAGTGATTGTATAATAGAGACATTCATTCATGATCTTCAATCTACTAGTACTAACCTCTCTTGCATGAAGGCCAAGATGCTTTGACCACAGAGAGCACTGAAGAGTATATGAAAATTTTCCAGCCTTCCAAGGCTCTCCATTCATCGAAACGATTCTATAAATTCCTTGTCTTCGATAAGTACTCCAATCTGAAACAGTAACAACATATTTAGAAAAGAACAAGTATCTTTGTATAAACTGATACAATATCATAGATCATCTTCAAGTATCTTGGTATTATTGAAATGGTTACCTCAGAGTCCCTCGATCCAAGCAAACTCCTATCATTGATATTGGATGATCCGATGAAGGCAGCACAGTCATCAATTATCATCACATTGCTGTGCACATACACCTATATGAAAATTGATAGCATAAATGATTGGATAAATTGTGTTACGGCGCAAAGCTGGACAATAACTACTCGAGCTATATTATGTGAACAAAACCATCTTCCAACTGAAAATGGTGGCATGTAATTTAAGTGATACTTGACTTGTGGCCACAGGACCACCATTACAAAGTCTGCCATAAGATCTCAAACAGCTAAAGGTAATGAAGTCTTGTGTTTTCGGTCCCAGCAACATGTTGAGGTTATGCAATATTGAAGTTTTCTCTCTGGAAATTGTCCGGTATTGCCAATGCATTAAGGCTCTAACAGTTGCTGCGCCACCATCATTAGGGGTGGGCATGGAACTGTTCGGTTCAGTTTTGGCCAAAACCGTATTGAACTGACATATATTCGGTTTTTTAAAATGTGAATCGCTTTGAACCGTTTTGAACCTAAAAACCGAATTGAACCGAACACCTTTATCTCAGTTCGGTTCGCAGCAAATGAACACATCTTCATAGCTGCAATGCTGTAGGGCTACGGTGAGAGGTACACAACTTTCTGGAGGGCAGAAGCAAAGAATTGCGATAGCGAGAGCTATATTGAAGAATCTGAAAATCCTATTGCTTGATGAAGCAACAAGTGCATTGGACGCTGAGTCAGAACGTATTGTACAGGATGCATTAGACACTGTCATGGTTAACAGGACAACTGTGATTGTTGCTCATCGCCTTGCAACCATAAGAAATGCAGACGTAATTGCTGTAGTGAAGAACGGCGTGATTGAACTTATCTAATTTCAGACAAATCTCACACGGATGCTAAAAAGTCCACTCATCTCATTAAATGGGACACAATTTGCTTGCCAAAAAAAAGAGGTGGTTTGGGAATCAAGAGAATGAAGGGCTTGAATCAGGCTTTGCTTGCCAAGAGTGGGTGGCGGTTGCTTCATCATGACAATGGCATCTGGTGCAATTTGCTGCAGCACAAATACCTCAATAATAAGACTATGATTGATCCTGAGCTTAGCAAGGGGGTGGTGTGCTCTAGTACTTGGAGAGGTATTTGTTTTTGGGGCCAAGTTACTTTCTAAAGGGCTAAAGTGGAGAATTGGTGATGGCCTCCAGGTTTGGTTTTGGACGGATAGCTGGGTGCCAAATACTGGGATATTAAGGGACTATGCCACTATTTCCCTCTCCGAGGTTTCTTTGTCTCAAACTGTTAGCTCCTATTTATGTAATGGTGATTGGATTTTGCCTCAACTTGCTGGTTTTCTTCTATGGGATATTGTTCATAGAATTGCTAGCATATATGTGGGTGGGAGTCAAAGTTGGCCTGACAAGTGTATCTGGGATTGGTCTCAAGGGGGTGTCTTCTCTGTTAAGACTGCCTATGATGGTTATTTGGATGCTGAGAATTTTCCTATTTGGCAGTGGAACTTTGTTTGGAAGCTTAAGCTTCCCATTCGTGTCCAACATTTCCTTTGGGTTCTTCTCCATGGTAGGATTCTTACGAATGAACACAGGTGTGTGCGTGGTATGGGGGTAGATGCCTCCTGTCCTAGATGCCAAAGTGGTATTGAGAATATTGATCATTTGTTGAGAGGGTGCATGGACTCTATTATGGTGTGGGAAGATGTTGCTAAGGGCAGTTCTTATTCTCCTTCTATGCTCGGAAATATTGACACTTGGATGAGTGTGAATTTGCATAACAATGAGCTGGTGAATGGTAATGTGCCTAGATTTCTCCATTTTGCTGTTGTGCTTTCGTTTTTATGGAAGTGGAGATGTAGCAAAGCTTTTGATGCTGAATATGTGATCCCTCAATCTCCTCATCATCTTATTATTAATAAATTTTGCAAGGATTGGGTGGAAGCTAATGTTACTAGTAACACTAAGACTACCCGTGTCATCTCAGTTGCTTGGGAACCCCCTAGTGAAGGGTTTGTGAAATTGAATGTGGATGGTGGGTGCACCGGAGATTTGGGTTCCATCACTGCTGGAGGTGTGCTGAGGGATCACTCCAAAAACTGGTTAGGAGGGTTTGTGTTGAGTAATGGCATTGGGAGTGCTCTTGAAGCTGAAGTTTGGGGTCTCTTTGAAGGGCTTAAAATGGCCTGGATAAAGGGTTTTCGTAAAGTGGTTGTGGAAACGGATTCAATGTCTGTCATCCAACTTATTGCCAAGCCTACCAATATAAACCACCCCTTATTTGGTATTATCCAGAGTTGTAAGTTGCTGCTTGCTGGTGAATGGGATTGCTGTGTGAATCATGTTTTTAGGGAAAGCAATATGCTGGCTGATGGTATGGCAAAAATGGGGGCTGCTATGGAGCTTGGCATTCGCTATTTTGAAGACCCCCCCTTTGTATTGCTGGCATTCTTGCCTCTGTTAGAATTGTCTTTTTTTAATTTGCTTTGTTTTGTTGTTTTGCTGGGCTAGTTGCCTTCCTCAGTACCAAAAAAAAGAACGGCGTGATTGCTGAGGAAGGAAGACATGATGTTCTCATGAACATCAATGATGGTGTGCTTATGCCTCCCTGGTGGCGCTTCATACCAATTCTTCGTAATTAGGACTAATTAGAAGAAGAAGATATTTTGGTTAAGAAAAAAAAAAAAGCTGGACAATCTCTGCTTTGCTATGCAGCTGATTGAGTGTTTTGGTCCATTGGATGTAACAAACGGATTAAATTCTTTATGATATCTAACAGTAATTAATAAGGAATATATTTGAATTGTTTTTTAGACATAATGAAGGAAAGAAAAAAAAAAAAGTGAAATTTAAAGAAACCGGTAAAATTTCCTTTCATGATCAGATGTAGCATCTTTGCTTTCTACAACTCTGCTAAAATCAGCAGTGAAGTAGTTTGGTGCTAAATATAAATGTTCTGTTGTTGTTGTAAATACAAATATATTTGGTCTGCTTTGCTGATGACATCCTCTTTCTTCTCAAAGAAGCTGGCTTTCTTTTTGAAAACTCTCCACAGTCCAACGTCTTTGATTTTTTTTTTTTTTTTTAAGATTATATAGCAAGATTGTTATAATGTGTATGTATTTTTGTAAATGGAGTATATGTAAATGATTTTAACAGGTTCCAGGTATTGAAATGGATACAAATAAAATATGTACAAGTACATCAGAATTAGGCCTGCAGTTGCTGTAATAATCAGCAGCTTTGCCTTAATATTCCAACATGCAACAATACCAAGTAATTAAAAACACACTTAAACTTTATAACTGAAGTAAGATATTGATGGTCTTTGGGGCAGAGACAGCTTAATTAATTAAGCCTTGTGAGGTATAAGACGGACGGGAAGACCTTTCGCTGGAATGGGAAATGGGTCCACAATGATTTTCTCGTTGGCTAACAGTTTCTCCCAGTTGAATCTCTTGATCACATTATGCATGAATACAAGTATCACTAGACGTGCGTACTCTTTTCCAGGACACATTCTAGGCCCTCCTCCGAAAGGAACGAATGTGTAAGGAACCGGTCCTGTCCCTTCAAATCTGGTAGGATCAAATTTTTCAGGCTCAGGGAAGCATTCAGGATTCCTGTGTGTTGAATGTGTGCTCCAGTATAACTACAAAATTCAAAAAACACAAACATATATGCATTCATTCAATTACCAAGAAAATTAACTGCCTATATATATATATATATATATATCTGCAGTTTCTGACCTTCCAACCCTTGGGAATGGAGAATCCGGAAAAGACGAAGTCGTTAATGGCTTCTCTAAAAGCACCTTGAACAGGAGGAGCAAGTCTCATGACTTCACATGCAACATTCCATGAGTACTTCATTTTCTGAATGTCATCCCAGTTCAGCAACTCTCCAGGCTTTTTCGATTTCGCAATCTCCATTTGTTCTGTAATTTAATTAATTATATATCAATTCCATCAGTTCACCACAGCGTCTTGAATATGTCAAAGGGAAACAATATTATAGACAGTACTGTATTTTTGTCTTTGGAATAGGGCGCGTTTGTTAACGTTTTCAGAAACTGTTTTTGTTTTCTGAGTCACAAAAACAGGAAAAACGCGTTTGGTAGATAATTTCAAAAAACTGTTTTATAAAACATTGAGAACAGTTTTCAGTTTTAATGAACAAAAAATTGAGAACTCTGAGAACAACAATTTGTTGTTTTCAGTATTCTTGAAAACTTTTTTTTAGCAATAAAATTTACTCAAACCAAATCCATCTTTTGGATCTTCATGAATCTATATAAAAAAGATGATGATGATGATTTCGATAGGTTTGATGATGAAAATTATAGACAGTACTGTATTTTTGTCTTTGGAATATTATTGTTTACATTCACTTGGTGAACTGGTGGTTTTATTAATACACTATTTCTCTTGGGAAAGTTTGGATGGACCCAATTGATATATTATTGTCACTATGCAAACTTAGGGCGCGTTTGATATTATTTTTAAAATGATGTTTTTGAAAAATATTTTTAAAAATAAAAATCATGTTTTAAAAATGATGATTTTAAAAATGAAAACGTGTTTGGTAGTGTTTTCTAAAAGTAGTTTTCAAAAACGGAAAATAATGTAAATGTGTTTGGTAATGTTTTTGAAATGGATAAAATAAGGAGGGAAAAGTTGGGAAAAGTTGTGGTTTGTTTTAAAAAATTGTTTTTAACTTTTAAAAAGTTTTTTTTTTTTTTTTTTTCAAAAACAATTTTACAAAATGATTGACCAAACAACTTTAAAGTTGTTTTTTGTTTTTGTTTTTTCAAAAAAAAAAAAAAAAAAAAAAAAACTGTTTTTAAAAATGAAACCAAAACACCACCTTAGTTTTCATAATTTATTGCAATCTATTTTTCAACTGCCTTGTATATATCATATATATCTTTATTTCTGAGAACTACATATGGTAGCTAGGGTACAATTAATTAATATTTGTCGACAAATAAAAAAATAGAGAGAGACATATGCATGATAAAGAATTAGTAGAAACAAGAAAAAAAATATATTGGTTTGATTTGTTTTGTTTTTAACAAAAAAATTTACTGCCCATTAATTGAATTAGTTTTCTGGATTTATAGAGAAGGAAAAAAAAAAAGAATTACCCTTTAAGACTAGATTGTAGATGTGAGGAAGCTCAGAGAGAAATTTGATAATGAAAGTAATGGCAGAGCTTGCAGTGTCATGTCCAGCGACCAACAAACCTAGAATTTTATCAGCTATATCAAGGTCAGTCATGTGTTGTCCATTGTCATCGGTTGCTACTAACATATGTGACAGTATATCGTGATTATCATCATGAGTTGGTTTGTTGGCTAGATCGATCTTTCTTTGTTCGATTATGGCGAGCAACTTCTTTCTGATCTGATTGGAAGCCTTGATACCTTTGTTGAATGAAGTTCCAGGAAGATTAATAGGAATGGAAATGATTCCAGAAGTCACATAGTTGAAAGGATCAGCAAACTTGGCGACATGTTTGGGGTCTTGTATGCTCAAGAACAGTTTACAAGCCACCGAAAAAGTGTATCTTTTGACGAGTGGGAAAACAGTGACTTGCTCTTTGTTTTCCCAACCGGATTGGAAGTGTTGTTGTGCAATAGAATCCATCATGTCTATGTATCTCATCAGGGCTTCAGGTTTCAGAAAGTTTGGTAGCATCTTTCTTATCTTTTTGGATTCTTCTTTGGAGGGGGTTTGTGTGGTGGAATTGAAGATCTTGTTGACGGAATTAGGCCACCAGGCCTGGACAAGCTTGTTTTCATTAGAGAACAAGAACTTGTTGGCGGTGGCTCCGCAGACAACAACGACAGGTTCAGCCAGGATGGAAGTCTTGAAGACATTGGAAGAGTACTTGGCCACCCTGTCGAAAATGAACTTCTCAGGATGACCTTTTCGGCCCGTGTTGAGAAACTGTAGGCTCTCACCGATGTACGGCAAACCCATGTTCCCCGGAGGAAGATTATTAGTATTGGTTTTCTGGAAGACAAGGTATGAGAGAGAGACTGAAACGAAGAGGGTGAAGAAAATGAGGCCACACAAGAAGGACAACTCCATTTTTTTATGATGATAGATGTAAGATGACAGATGAGTTGTTGCTGCTGGAGGAATGTATGTATGTATTATGTATATATAGGCAAGACAAATCAAGCCAAAAAAAAAAAAAAAGGATTTAATAAATTTAATAATATAAACGGAAAAAGGTAGGTAAAGGTAGGTATATATATATATATAACTGGATAAAAAAAAAAAAACGGATAATTTGTATTATATTATTAAAATTGAGTAAATTAAAAAAGTATTGATACCATTGATCAAGTGACACTCTGATCATATCTTGAATTCAATTTATGGAGAAAGGTTTCGGCTGAGGTGGGAGTGCCATTCCTTGCCCATCTGAGTTGGAAGGAGAGAGTCCGGCAGTGGTTTACTTATTGCGTTTACTTATTCGATAAGTATTATCCGATAATCTTAATAATTTAGATGTTTCAAACTCTACTCAAAAGCCATCAATAAGTATTATATTATAATTTTAATAATAACTAAGATGTTTCAAATTTTACTCAAAAGGCATCATAAAAGCCAAGTGAGAAAAGTCTGAGGATTTTAATTGTTTTTAATGGGAATGTTATTTATGTATTTTTTACTATTCAAAAATATAAAATATTAGTTCTGAAAATAAGAGAAATGATTATATATCAATTGAAATATATAGAAAGAAATAACATGTAAGTTGAAATATATGCATGTAAATTTCTAAATAAATTAAGTTTCCTGATAAATTCATTGCCAATATCTCGGGATTATTTAATAATAATGAAATACCCTTAATGATTGAGGTCACCAAGAATTGCCAAAGTTGAATAAGGATTGTTAGTCACTAAATTTAAATTTTGAACCAAATTTTAATAAAATTTGTCCTTTAGCCTCAAATAAGTTTTTGAGAAAGAATCTTTCAGCACTTTTAAACATAAAAAATGACTATTATTATATTATTATATAGAGTAAATTGCAACCAACCTCCTTGAGGTTTGATATTTGACAACCAAAAACAATTTTATCATTAATTGACAATGATCTCCCTTATTGTTAGTCAAAGCTAGTCAAATTTAACCATCGACCGAATTTGGGTGTTACAAATACCAAAATGTCCCTGAATATTTACTCAATGTTAATAAAACTTGAGAAGAAAAAAAGCAAAAGAAAAAAAAAAAAAAACACTTGATAAAACTTGAGATCCGTAAATTACTTGATTATTTACTTTTATAATCCTAATAAAAGACGATCTGTCTTTTAAAAAAAAATAAAAAATCAAAACCTTCTTCACTGAAAACCTCTTCATCTTCTTTCTCTAAAAAAAAAAAAAAAAAAAAAAAACCAGATTCATCATCTCTAAAAGTAACCCAGATTCATCTCTCTGAACCTCTCCGTCTTATCTCCAAAGGCACAAGTTTTGTTATAGTGGTCATGTTTCATCTTGACTGAACATCTCCATCTTCTCCCTCTAAGAAAAAACAGACCTCGTTGAATCTTGTTTGGTTTGACAGAGGGATTGGCTTGGTTTTTGGATGATGTTGAATCTGGTTTGGGTTTAATGATGAAGAATCTGGTATCTGGATGATGGTGATGGTTTGGCTGGGTTTCATTTGGGTTTGAATCTGAATGATGATGATGGATTTGGGGTTGGCTTCAATTGAATCTGATGGAGTTTTTGTTTTTTCAATTATTGATTTGGGTTTGAATCTGAATGAAATCTAATGGAGATTGTGTTTTTGTTTTTAAATTTGTTTAAATTCTGTTTGGATTTCACTGCAAACTATAGGAAATCTGAGTGTGGATTCCACCATTTCCATGCCTGCAACAATTGGAAGGAAGCCATTTAACAAATTTGTGTGATTTGTTTGTTATATTTTTTAACCTTTTTTTTTTTCTCGTCTTGGTGTTTATTTGATTGAGTGTATGAAGATGTTGAATTACAAAAATTACTGATGTACGATAACGAAGACACATAGGAAGTGATGATTTGAATGTAACTGGATTTGCTTTTTTCATTTTTTATTTTTATTATTATTATTCAAAGATATCTTGATTTTGAACTTGGGTTTCTTCAATAATTCCAACTTGTGTTTTAATGCATTCAAAGCAGCTTTTGGTACTATTATGATCAATAGATACCATAATTTTTTGCTAGGAGTTGGATAAAGTAAATATTGAAATACTGTAATTATTATGATCAAACGTTAAATCTAACGTCCGTTGACTAACGTGAAGGGAGGTCATTGTCAATTAAGTATAAAGTTGTTTTTGGTTGTCAAAGGTCAAACCTCAGGGAGGTTAGTTGCAATTTGCTCTATTATATATGATATATGATATACGATATGATTTGATTTGATTATTTTGTAAGATTGTTATATATTATTGATTTGATTTGAATATTTTCTAAGCATTTATTAAACAATAATGTTACATTGCCCAAATTTGGTGCCCAAATGATGTGGCAACACTCTAAGGGAGTGTTTGTTTTTTTGTCTTAAGTATTAAAAGACCTTATTTTAAGTAAGTAGGATAATACCACTTAATATTTAAGACACTCTTATTTGTTTGTTTTTTATTTGAGAGTATCCCACTTAAATATCAAGTGGTTTTGATTTTACTATTCTATCCCTATTTTAACAAATCATTTGACTTTTAAGTTTTAAGATATATATATATTTTTAATGGGCTCAATGTCAATGGCCCAAATCTTTGCTGTCGATTAACTTTCTCAAAAGCCCAAATCTTATTTATCAATTTAAATATTTAATTTATTGAAAATAAAATAACATATTATATTATATATTATTGAAAAAAAAAAAAAAAACAAACATCTCAATTGTACCAACATCAACCCTTCGCCGCCTTTACACCAAACAATCAACCCTACGCCACTGCCGCCGTGTACCAACAACCGCCGCTATTGCTGTCGCGTGTCACCCATCACGGCTTATCTAGAAAGATTCACCGGTCACCGATCACCAAACCCCCTCAGTCAAAGCGTCGATTTGTTTGCTTAATCGCGAACGAAACTCGATTTGTTTACAGACCCGATTCGTCTTGATCCACCGTTTCTCAAGTTGTGTTGCCGCCATCGCTGTGTTCATCTGAGTCAACCTTACCTTATCGACTCCTCGTTGCTACCGATCTAATCTAGCCGGAGACTCACGCAACGAAAGCAAAGCTTTTTGACAGATGAAGCGCCGCCATTCTCCATCTCTAGATATGAAACGATGGTGCTCCATCTAACTGTTAGAGGCAAGGAGGAGGCCGTCCTGTTCAAATCTCAGGAGGTGGTGCCGGCGCCGTTGCCTCCTCCTTGGTCAATTTAGGGTTAGGTTAGTTTTAGGGTTAGGGTTAGGGTTAGGGTTAGGGTTAGGGTTTTTAGGAGATTGGGGATTTTTTATTGAAGGTTATTTTCGGTAATAGATTTATTGGACAAGGTTAATTGTGGAAGTAATTTGAATATGTTAATTATGACTTATTAGAAAAGTGAAAAGCCAAATTTTTTTACTTTTCTATCTGACATATAAATCTTAAAATAAGATATAAATAAAAAAAACAAACAAAATTATTCATCTTAATTTAAGTTATAAGAGGTAATAAGACTTATATGAGAAAAAACAAACAGCCCCTAAGCCATTAATTTAGATTGTATTAGGTTTGCATGAATTAAATGAATGGCCCAGAGTATTGTCACATCATTTGGACACTAGATTTGGACACTAAATTTGGGTAATGTAGCATTACTCTTTATCAATTAAATTGTCATTGATTTGAATATTTTCTAAACATTTATTAAATTGCCACATGACGGTTTCTGATTAAAAATGACTATTATTATTTTATTATGATGATATATGATATGATTTGATTTGATTATTTTGTAAGATTATTATATATTATTGATTTGATTTGAATATTTTATAAGCATTTTTAAATTGCCAAATTGTTATAAATTATTGATTTAAATATTTTATAAACATTTATTAAATTACCACATGGCGGTTTCGGGTTAAAAAAATGCTATATCCACATATTAAGGCATTATATATATGATATATGATTAGCTAATTCTAATAAATTAAACATTAATTAAAACCTAATCACATTGATTAATTGAAGAAAATTTAGAACTGGTCTTAGGCTAGGGCTTATTATAAATACTCCTATAAAATTAAGGAATTATTAATGATTAACTAGTTCTAACAAAATTAAACATTAATTAAAACCAAGTCACATTGATTAATTGAAGAAAATTAAGAACTTGTAGTTGCGTTGGAGTCTCGAGATCACACATCTCAACAATTTTGAGAGGTTATTTGTGTAATTATTAATGGATAATTAAGTTGCGTATATTGTTGAGCTGTGAAGTCTTAATTCTATTATGTTTAGGATTGATTCTCTATTCTACTTAGAGGCGGGGGTGTTTTATTTTTTTATTTAGAAGAGGATTCCAATTAGTCTTAGGTTGGGGCTTATTATAAATACTCCTATAAAATTAAGGCATTATTAATAACTAGGGTGTCAACCTGTGCGATGCACATGCTTTGTTAAAAGAAGACAAAAACTATTTAAAATTTACCTTTATTTTTCTCAATTAGACCTTTTCAATTAAATTTTGTCCTACTTTCTTATTTCATAATATAATCTAACTATTTAGATTGCTATTTAGTTCAATTTGGGATAATTTATAAATTCCATTCACCATTCACCATTCAATTTTTGTGCCAAGTGTACTCAGTGGTTTTTTAGATTCCATAAGTATTACCTGATAATCTTAAGAACATCTCTAATGCTAATATGGGTTGTGAAAAAATTAGATGCCATGTAGGATGGACATCCATTTTGTTAAAAAATCCATCTCCAATGCAATCTCTAGTACAACTTCAAGCTGAGGTGGCAACTTTTTTTTTAGAGGTTGTCAACATGACTCTCTGATTTCAGACGGTCTGTTGGACGGCCATCTTGTTGGCCCAGTCAGCAACCACTCGTCTTTTACCTTATTTTATTCAACAATTCTAAAGTATATTTAATGAGACCAATAATAAATTGACACGTCATTAAAAACATATATTTTACAAGTTAAGCATTGGAGATCACTTTTTTATTTGGATGTCTATCAAGTTTAGTTACATACCACATATGAAGCAATTGGCTTGACAATGTTAACATATCACCATTTTTTTCAAATGTAAGCCACATTACCATTGGAGATGCTCTAATAATTTAGATGTTTCAAATTCTACTCAAAAGCCATCAATAAGTATTGTATTATAATTTTAATAATTGAGATGTTTCAAATTTTACTCAAAAGTAGGCATCATAAAAGCCAAGTGAGAAAAGTCGGAGGATTTTAATTGTTTTTAGTGGGTATGTTATTTATGCATTTTTGACTATTGAAAAATATAAAATATTAGTTCTGAAAATAAGAGAAATGATTACATATCAATTGAAATATATAGAAAAAAAATAACATGTAAGTTGAAATATATGCATGTAAATTTCTAAATAAATTAAGTTTCCTGATAAATTCATTGCCAATATCTCGGGATTATTTAATAACAATGAAATACCCTTGATGATTGAGGTCACCAAGAATTGCCAAAGTTTAATAAGGATTATTAGTCACTAAATTTAAATTTGAGTAATGCTAGATGACCCAAAAAAAGTGACTCAAATTTTGGACCAAAACCTCTGTGGCAACATCACATGAGATTTTTGGGAAGAGTGACGTGGACTCATGTTATGTATGATGTTGCCATATAGGCTTGGGTTCAAAATTGGGGTCACTTTTTTGGATCCTCTAGCATTATTGTTTAAATTTTGAACCAAATTTCAATAAAATTTGTCCTTTAACCTCAAATAAGTTTTTGAGAAAGAATTTGTCAGCACTTTCGAACTCTACATCTACACGACTTTAGTAGAAAATGAAAAAAAATGAAAAAAAAAAAAAAAAAAAAAAAAAAAAAAACTAACTATTATTATATTATTATATATATGATATATGATATACGATATGATTTGATTTGATTATTTTGTAAGATTATTATAAATTATTGATTTGATTTGAATATTTTCTAAGCATTTATTAAATTGTCATTGATTTGAATATTTTCTAAACATTTATTAAATTACCACATGATGGTTTTTGATTAAAAAAGGTTATTATTATTTTACCATATATGATATATGATGATATATGATATGATTTGATTTCATTATTTTGTAAGATTATTATATATTATTAATTTGATTTGAATATTTTCTAAGCTTTTTTTAAATTGCCAAGATTGTTATACGTTATTGATTTGAATATTTTATAAACATTTATTAAATTGCCACATGGCAGTTTCTGGTTAAAAAAAAGGCTATTATTATTATTGTGTCCTCCCAAGAATTTGGTTCATATTCTGTGACCAAACAAAATTAGAGAACTATCAGCATCAAATCAATCTTTCCAACTCTTCCAAGAAGGAAACAACTAAAATGTTGACAGATTCCATACATAAAGTGTATTACAACGATACATATACTTCTTAGAGCATCCACAATAGTTGAGACCCAAACATAAGACCCATTTGTGCCACATCATCAAAAATAGGTCTTGTTTTTAAAGAATGGGTCTTGCCATTTGGATCCACTTTATTTGGATCTCATTTTCCCACAACGGAACTAAATTGGAAAAGTAAAAGTGGATCCACTTTTTAAACTTTTTTCCAAACAATCATTACTCTTCTTTAAAATATTATATATATATATATATATATATATATATATATTCAATAATTATTTAACAAATTATGATTAATTTAAAATAATTTTTTCACAACCGAATTACATCAACAATAAAAATAAATATTTAAAACAAAATATTGTATAAGATTAGACATGGCGCCGGTTTCAGTTCGGTTCAGTTCGGTTGGGTTTCGGTCCGGTTTCGGTCCGGTTTCGGTTCCCCAGTTCCAAACCTTCAAAACCGATTCTGATTCCTGTTTTAAAGGTTCGATTTTGGTTCCGATTTTGGTTCCGATTTTAAAGGTTCGGTTTTGGTTCCGGTTTTGAAGGTTTGGTTCCGGTTCTGTTCCGATTTCGACTCGGTTCTGGTCTAGTTTCGAAGGTTCGGGTCTGGTGGTTCCGACCGTTCGGTTTCGACGGTTCAGTTTCGGTTTTGGTTCCGATGGTTCGGTTTTGGTTTCGGTTCCAGTCTGGTTTCAGTTTCGGTTTCGGTCTAGTTCCGAAGGTTCGGGTCTAGCTGTTCCGACCATTCGGTTTCGATGGTTCGGTTCCGGTTTCGGTTTGGATTCCAGTTTCGGTTTTGAAGGTTTGGTTTCGGTTCCAAACCTTCAAAAAATTAATGTTTTCATATTTTCATTCAAATTATTTTAATTTTATTGAAATAAAATTTTATAATTGAAATTAAATTTATTTATATTTTTTTCATTATATATATAATTGTTGAAGTTAATAATAATATATTTAAATTTAAATAATTGAAGTATATATATATTAAATTTATTTATATTTTTTCATTATATATAATTATTAAAATTAATAGTTATATATTTTAATTTAAATTATATATATATATATATATATATATATATATAAATATATAAGCCCAACCCAATGATTGGGAGGTGTTGGGAACCCAACCCAATTATTGGGCCAGACCCAAATTGAGTTCCAAATGGGTCTACTTGGGTGGAGCTCACTTTTGGGTCCCTTTTTTTGTATCTTTTTTTTCACCATTGTGGAAGAATTGGATGGGTTTCAAAATGGGTTTCACCATTTGTGATGTTAAGTGAACTTTGCGTACTGGTAAATGAGTGTCGTTGAATCTATAAAAGTCACCTTGGATTATAATAGTCTTTTCCCGGCCAAATACTAGGAGGGCAATTGTGTCGTAACATCCAAAGCATAAGTCTAATCCTCTAATGAAGCATATACGGTTATCAATAATGACAAGTTTTTCATGATGTGACCCCCATCATGTAACCAGAATAATCAGTGAATCACAAGCAAGAAACCTAACTAAAAGGGAGATCCTTCATTCATTTGAAATTGCATTAATAAATTTACCATAAATAAACACCAGTTGCCAAATGGTCAGGATAGCGTAGTACTTTGACATTCTCATGAATTCTCCAGATTCATACTGTACAGACTATTGATTTTTAAAGCAAGAGCAACGTCCATGTAGAGAAGAATGTTAATCTGCATGGGAACAACTTAATGTTAAAAAATCGATTATATTTTATACAATGATATTGATTCTGAATTTACGGAATGAAGAAGAATAGTGTTGATGTGCACCTGAACACCTTGCTTGGCTTTTGATTAACAATGCATCAAGCCGAGAAGAAGAATGGTTTTCGAAAGGACGTCTCAGATATAGCCCCGGGCAAAGCCACCATCCAGTAATAAATTTCTGCATGTCATTGTTCAAAGCATTATGTATTTGCATAAGAAGAATCGAACTTCTGATTTTGCATCCTCTATTGAAGACGCGATTGCTTTGAAAGCTGCTTGACCCTCTATAAACCAATGAGCTTGACTCCTATCTTGGAGGAGCGAAAGAACCAAAACGATGAGGATGACACCACCCCTCAAGAGGTCTTAGACCAGCATCATTGATAGCAGCAACCCAGTCTTTGACTTTACCTTTACTGGTATACTTCCAAACTTTATGCTTCGATTTCCACAAGAAACCTTTTGACATTTGCAAACATTGAATACATTGTATTGTTGAAGTTTTTAGAACATAACCGAAAAGATAAAACCAGATGACCTTAAATGCGTAGTGCAAAGGATTAGATTCTTTTATTTGATTTGCTAAATTAACTTCGGATCCTCCATTTCCAATAACGGTTGGCAGAACATCAAAAACTATTATGTCTAAGAGTCTGGTGTTGAAAGGATCTTCCAACAAAGCTAAGAAACCGGGTTTCAGAACAGACCAGACCTGAAGACAGAGAAAGTGTACGAGTACAATTATAATTATAATACTGGTCAAAGCATCGGAAAGTCTCACAAATATAGTCAGCATCAGTTACAGGTTTACAGCCCTGGAGATTTTCGATAAATGCTTCACCATAACATACCTTCTTTCAACTTTGGACCATACTTTTGTGCAAATGATAATCTAGAGACATCCAAAAACTTGCAAACCAGCAATTCACAAATGCTTGGTATGACAGATGGATATAAACAGAAAAAAAAAACAACAAAACCAGTGCACAAGAAACATAAAGAATCTAGTAATTCAGACTACCAAAATTTCTGTGCTCACCTCTTGAGAATTTACAATATCGATGTTTCCGAGGAAGCGATTCAAATAACCTTGCATTGCCACCTTTGCTCTGTCTGAAATGGTCAGCACTAGATGGAAAATTACTGCATAGCAAACTAATTTGTAAGAATTACGAATGAAATCGTACACTTGATGCAGTTTCTCAATCAGTACAGGAGATGCATAACAAATGGTCACCTGCTTTTACCACTTTCTTTGTCATGCAAAGGTACGGCTCAATCATCTGGTTCATCGTCATCTTGCACAACTGCCACTTGATCAACTATTCCTAGGCTGTGAAGCCATTCTTTAACCTACGAAATGCAATTCCAATGAAAAATTTGAGCAAAAAGCAAACTACCACTCACTCACACACAGCATTGTAAAATTGATTTCAGTACTGCAAAATGTAAGGCCAAACCTGCTCTTGTTGCTCATGAAATTCATGAATAATGACGTGTTTCTTAACAGCAAAATGTAAATAGAGAACTTGTGAAACTTTCTTCACTAAGCGCCACTTAAACTGTCGGATACAAATACAAAACTACAGACAATACTTGAATGAATTACGGATAGTCATAACATTCCTAGTACTGAAAAAAAAAAACATATTCACAGAAACATTCTCAAACAATAAGGAATCGAAATAAAGAGGACAAAAGCTATTCACATGATATAATCATCTTCATAATAAAGAGCTTGTGCTAACTTGCAAAAACCGGCACATTCTGGATCCTAGCAATCAATAATTTTGATTCCAACTTCAATTAATTTGCACAAATCAAACAACAAATACATTTCAAATTTGTCTCCTAGAAACCCCATTTATCTTGAAAAAGAAAAAAACTGTGATAACACTATAACTAACATTACTTGATTCGATTCGATTCGGATTATGCATTGTTGAAAAGAGTTAAAACATAACTAAGTAATCAAATGCACCCATATATACACCTAATTGGACTAAAAAATTAAAACTTTGAATTCCAAAAAGACCAAAATATAAAGAAAACACATAAACGAATCAACAAAACACAAATCAAATTCAAACCCATCAACGAACTTTGCATAGTAAATGCAAATAGACAAAGAAAAGAAACAAAAGAGAGAAAATTGGATGCCTGTTTGTAGTGAAACTCAATGGTGTGTCCGGTCTTGAAACAGAGACAATCGTTGCCTTTGGCAACTCCTCGAAAATCCGGGGGTAGCTCTGCTGCTGCGCATTGCACGGAAGAAGAACAACAACTACGTGTCAGATGATCGGAATATTGTATGTTGTTATCAACTTCAATGAGTCTCTCTGTCGACATGGAAAAAGTAGTAGCAGAAGTACTCTTGTTGTTGTTGTTGTTGTCTGAATTCTGATCAACCCACTACAGAGTTGCTCGGGCATGTCCCTCTTTTAAAAGTTTCATATATGTTCTGTTTTTTCTTCTTGAAAACTGAATTCTATTTGAAGCGGGTTAACTCTATCAAATATAATATTTTTCTTCTAAATTTTTGTTTTAATAATCATTTGCATTAATTCATTTCTCTGTGACTAGTATTTTGGCTTTATGCCTCAAGTTGTCTTTCATCTAATTTCTGATTTTGTAGTAAATCAAGTATCCTTTTGTCTTTAATAATTGTTGATCTCAATTACCTAAAAAATAAAGTAATAAGTTTCTCCGTTAATGAAGATCCATCAATGTTCTTTTATTATTATTATTTTGTTTTTAAAAAAATTTTAATTGGATTTCATTTATTGGTTTGTGAATTGTGTTTTTTAAATTAATTTTTTTAACTTAATGAACATAGAGAAGAGAAATCCTTAAACTAAAAAATTTCAAATAAATATTTTTAAATGAACATCGATCCATCTAATTAAATGAACATCTTTTCTCCATCAAATCCTTAAAAAATTCCCTTCTCTAAAGAAATAAAAATATTTAAATTTGCAACACCCAGAAACCAAAAATTAAAAAATTTAATTTTTAATTCTTCTATGTGTGTTTTTAATTGGAGCGATATTCAATTTTTTAAAATTTGTATTTGTATTATTATTATTATTATTATTTTGTAATTGAGATAAATCAATCTATTTCAAAAAACAATTTGAGATAAATCAATCAATTTTTAAAAAAAATGCTTTTTTTATTTGAATTTATTATAATAAATATTTCTCCACCGTCCATCTTTGAGATGGATGGTAGAGATTTTAAAGATGTTTTAATTTTTTAAAGATTTTATTTTCTTTATAAAAAAAATAGAATTGTATTATTATTATTTTTTTGAAAGGGAATTGTATTATTATTTAACCATTATTTTTATTTTCTTAAATAATTTAAATATTTATCTTGGTTTTATATTTAGGGATATTTAAATAAAAAGATAATTTAAATAATTGTTATATCAATTTACTTTTTTCATTTCTCTATTTATTTAATTGTCTTTATAATAAAATTCAGAACTTAATTATTATTTAACTATTATTTCAATTTTAAATTTAATTTTTTTAAAAAAAATTGGTCAGAGGGGTATTCGTGTCATATTATTATATTTTTCCTGTTTAATGCAATTATATAAATAATCAGGGGGACTTAGTGTAATTTTCCCTAGACAGAATTAGGGTTCCGTTAGCCATTGCCAATTTATGATAGTTTAGGGGGTTTACTGCCTAAAAAAAATATATATAGGGGGTGAAATAGCAACGAACGTAGAGTTCAGGGGATATTTGTGCTAATTACCCAAAAATTAAAACTTTGAATTCCAAAAAAAGACCAAAATATAAAGAAAACACATAAACGAATCAACAAAACACAAAAAACAAATCAAATTCAAACCCATCAACGAACTTTGCATGGTAAATGCAAATAGACAGAAAAGAAACAAAAGAGAGAAAAGTGGATGCCTGTTTGTAGTGAAACTCAATGGTGTGTCCGGTCTTGAAACAGAGACAATCGTTGCCTTTGGCAACTCCTCGAAAATCCGGGGGTAGCTCTGCTGCTGCGCATTGCACGGAAGAAGAACAACAACTACGTGTCAGATGATCAGAATATTGTATGTTGTTATCAACTTCAATGAGTCTCTCTGTCGACATGAAAAAAGTAGTAGCAGAAGTACTCTTGTTGTTGTTGTTGTTGTCTGAATTCTGATCAACCCACTACAGAGTTGCTCGGGCATGTCCTTCTTTTAAAAGTTTCATATATGTTCTGTTTTTTCTTCTTGAAAACTGAATTCTAGATTTATTTTGAAGCGGGTTAACTCTTATCATATATAATATTTTTCTTCTAAATTTTTGTTTTAATAATCATTTGCATTAATTCATTTCTCTGTGACTAGTATTCTGGCTTTATGCCTCAAGTTGTCTTTCATCTACTTTCTGATTTTGTAGTAAATCAAGTATCCTTTTGTCATGCATCATGCAACATGCAAGTAGCTTTCTATCATTTTTGACACACCCCCCTAATTGATCAATGGATACTTTTGTAGTTCTTTTGGAAAACTAGTAATTTCTTAATTTGGTTCTTCTAATATCAGTTGCATCCTTTTTTTCTACAATCAGAAACAGAAAAACTATATTGCTTTGGAAAAAGAAGTGTACAAAGACGAATTGTACCTTTTATTTCTGAACTTGTCTCTTCCCTGTTAATGGATATCAAGTGTGCCAATATATTGGTGGATGCAAATGGGTCTGTAAAGCTTGCAAGTGGGTCTCTTGTAGCTTATTCTGTATCAGGAAAATGTGCCAAATTAACTTGATCTCTACGGTATAACTGATTTACTTGTTTACTTATTGCCGGCAGTTTGTATAAGTTCATTTTGTTAATTGTCATGTTTTGTTTAGAGTAGAATATTCTTCATCTTTTTGCCCCTTTTAATGTATTGTTCATATAGTATTAACAACGGTAAACAGTACTATTTTATACCTAATTTTTCTCTTCACTTTCGACTTCCATTGATTCGAGATTGGAAAGAAAAAAATCTTTGATGTATATATATATATAGTCTTTCTATTGTCGGTTCGAACTGATATAAAATATATCAGTTCCTTGTATATGGGACGTTGGATTTAAAAAAATGCATTGACAAGTGCATGCAGGCAAATCAAAACATTTAAATCCAATCAGGGGTGGCACAGGAGGCCCGGCCTATTTGGCCCGATAAATTCACACGCCAGGCCAAGCCCAGCCCGGCCAAAATCAGGCTAGGCTTTAGCCTGACAAGGAATGGGCCCAGGCTAGGCTCCATAATTGAGGCCCGCAGGTTTCACAGGGTGCCTATGGCCACCCGTTTTTTTTTTTATAATTAATAAATTATAATTTATAAATCCAAAATTCTAAATAAGTTAATATCTAATATATTATTAATAATTTAAAAAATATAAAATAAAGGGATTATTCAATTGATTTTTTTTAAAAATTATTTTCCTATTTTATTTAATTGTTAAGACTTTAAAATTTGAGTAATGCTACATTGCCCAAATTTGGTGTCAAAATCTGATGCCCAAATGATGTGGCAACACTCTGGGCCATTCATTTAATTCATACAAATCGTTTAAATGAATGGCCCAGAATGTTGCCACATCATTTGGGCACCAAATTTGGACAATGTAGTATTTCTTTTAAAATTTATTCATCTTATACTATTTCAAGTTAAAAATTTATTTATTATATTTATTTAACTTATGTATTTACCCATTACTTGAAGAGCTTCAAGAGTGTTTACGAGAGCACAGATGTTGATTGTACAGAAGTCAAGCATGTTTTCCCCATTGGGCAATTCTTAGTATTTCGATAGTGAAATGTTTTCCCCATTGGGCAATTCTTAGTATTGTCTCTCCTATATGGTGGTGGACCGCTCAGAATTTTTATAATTTTTTATTTTCAATGATTTTTGTAGTAGACCTTCTTTTAGGTTCTGTTGATCTGTTTTCTTCTTTTGTTTTCTTTTCTCTATTTTTTTTTTTTTTTTTTTAATAAAATGTTGGGATGAGGTTGATTCCAATCCCCAACAACCTTATGTAAAAATAAAAAATAGTACTGAAATGGTGCTCATTGGGAGAGTTTCACTAGTCGAAGCTTATTGGGCTTGAGCCGAACAACAAAAATTGCTCTATCTATATCTGGGTTAAAAAATATATTGGCGATATATACTAGGCAAATTGAGATGGTGCACACAATTTTTTCGTGTATCGCTGATTTTCCATAAAAAGATTGGCATGTAAATTGCTACATTACCTTTCCATGTCTAAAACTTAGGGCGTTTTTGGTCGTGATTTCGTTTTCCTTTTTTCTCATTTTGGGCAGAGGAGCTTGGGGGGGTCATTTTTATACAAGTGAAAATTGTAAATATCAAGTGGGTGTAAGTAGAGGAAATAATTACAGTATTAATCAAATGTATGTATTCTTTATCTTATGAAATTCAAAAGGAACACGTTTTTATTTTTATTTATAGTTTGGTGATAATTTCATATATTGTGTTTGCTAGAAGTTACACCTATTAGGTTTTGCATTCAAACTCGCCAATGCTATCATTTATTATGCCTTTCTTTAATAATTGCCTAAGTGGAAATGATCATGTGTAATTGCCTAATAACTGCGTTTGCTTAATAAGTTGTGTTATAAGTGAATTTTGGTCGATCGACATATCATTAAATTAGTAGAAATATCAGAAAGAGGATATGCCACGTCATTAATAATCGACTGCTCTTCCATCTAAGTAGGCACTTTGCCGAGCAAATGAATAGATGCATTTCGAGGAGAAAGGCTTAGGCGCCCAAAAGGGATCGATCTTGGCAAAACGGGATTCCAGTCAGCCAAGATATCTTCCAAGCAAGGATTACTCGCCCAGATTGAAATATGATAAGCTTCATCGAGGCTCGGCGACTGAAAAGGAAATCTCAACAGGATATGAGAATCAAGAATCACACTTCAACAAGAAAACAACCATATCTTCTCCAAAGATATCAGAGTTCAAATCAAACACAATATCAACTACATTTATTACTTGATAATCACCAAACGAGAAGGAAATCAAGACGAACACAGAGATCCAAGCAAGAAGAATCACAATGAGATTCTACAGGTCAACTACTTGTATAGCAAGTTTAGGGTTATAAATGAATGTATAAATACATCTCATTTTTCACTGTAAACAGATACACACAAAATACACACGAACAAGAATCAAGAGAGATTAGTGAGTAGAGTTTTGTAAATCATTTTTACAGTGAAGATTATTCCTTGCCCTCACTGGCACCCATAGTTTTTCACAATTTCCTAGAGTTTTCCCACGTAAAATCATATCTCTCTTTACATTATTTCATTTTTCACCGTTAACAAACTACAAATAACACAGTTGGGTTGTCGATATTTCACACGACGAAAAATCGTCGTCAACAAGTTGCAATCAATTTCATTTTCTCTAGACAAAGTTTAACCATTAATCACAACTCAACCACCATCTTAAGGCTAGAATAAGCTTACAATGAAAGAACTACAATAGGAGGTTCTCGGGAATATACATTAAGATAAGCTTCAATTATAAAATTCCTTACAAGTCTTGATTGCAAATTCTTCAACGCCTATTTTTATGTAGCCTAGTCCAAAATCGCTCACCCTTAATTATAAAATATATTAAATACTAATTAAACATTCAAATGAAGTGACACGACCCAACAATTATTGGGCCGTGCCGTGCCGTGCCGTGCACCCTGATTTCTTCTAGTTCATATTTTTTTGGTAAAATTTGAATAATGGAACAACCACCAAGACTCTTTAAATTTCATTTTAAAAACTCAGTTGTTGCAGACTATTCTTGTTCAATCAATATTTCAGCTTCTGTGTTTTTCTGTCGACTTTAATCTTTTTGCTTCTTGTTCACAATGTCGTCTTTGATTTTCTTTTTCATTCTTCATTTTCTAATGGTTACAGTTTTGGGCCAGAGGCCAAACGTAACCGTTGCTCTTGATGGAACGGGTGATTACCATTCCATTGTAGAAGCTGATGGGGTCATTCCCAACAACAGCGATTCTTTTTTCTACATCTATATAAAAGCTGGAATTTATAAGGAAACTGTGTATATCAAGTTTATTTGTGTGTGTGTGTGTATGTATTTGTTGTTGTAGCTACTGGCCTGGATTGGTACTTGTGTTTTGTGTTGAATAAATTGCCATAAGAGGCCATATTGCTTCTGGGTTAATTTTATTTTTCCTTTAGATTGTGCTCAAAGTTATTTTCATTTGGATGAATTGCATGCTGCTATATATATATATATATATATATATATGATGAATATTAATTTTTATTTTATTTTTCCTTTAGATTGGTCTAAACAGTTGACTGATCATATACTGTTAAATGTGCAAATTGTCCTTTAAGTTGGATTTTATTAATTAATATAATAATATTATTCTTTAAAAAAAAAAATGATAATTTATTATTTTTAATTAAATCTTTTTCTCAAAAAAAATGGTTAATATTACAAACCAATTCTTTTTTAGAGTTTATGTCAAAGTTAGAGAGCATTACGAGAACGTCGACGTTTTTTGGTATAGAGAGATGGAATGTGATATTGTCTGGGGATGGCATGTACAAAACAAATTGTGTTGTATCGTGTCATATCGTGCTCGTGTCATATTGTGATGTATTATCATGCTTTATAAAATTTATTAACATTTAGTTATATATCATACTAAATTTTCTAAACATACTAATACAAAATTAATGACATTTCGCTGGGTATGCTTTGATAAATGACAAGAAACCAAAGGTACCATTTTAATTTTATTGGTTTTTTTAAGCAACGTTTTGTTTTGGATACCAATCTACTTTGGGGCCCAAAAGTTTTTGTGCTAAAAAAAAATTGGGTCGCCGAATCTCAATTGGGCACAAAAAAATTGTGGTAGAGTTAACTAGCCAACATATCATATTCTCAACAATCCTAATAATGTCCAAAGTTTAACGGTGTAAAAATTTATTAGTGGAAGTGAGTAGCTTCCAAAATTAGGAGTCCCTTTTATTCCTGGCTCGATTAGATAGTGTGTTTAGGGACAACAAAATTACTAGTATAACTTTTTACTATTGATAATAAAAGTGTTGTAGCTTTGTTTTAGTAAGATCACGATATTACCCTAAAAAAAATCAAAATATTAAATGTTGAATATCAAAATCAAATTTAAATGTCAATTAACTTCGACAATTTGTTCCAGGTCATTTCTAACAAAAACCAATTTTTTTTTAGAATTTATGTCAAAGTTGGAGAGCATTATAAGAATGTCTACGTTGTTGGTGTAGAGAAGCGGAATGTGATATTGTCTAGGGATGGCATGTACAAGACAAATCGTGTTATATCGTGTCATATCGTGCTCGTGTCATATTGTGTTGTATTATCTTGCTTTATGAAATTTATTAATATTTAGTTATATGTCAATTTATTAATAATTAGTTATATGTCATGTACAGGCATGTACAAGCATTAGGAGTTTTTAAAGTAAACTTCTTTTTTTTTTTCAAATTACACGTTAAGTGATTTTTACAACTATTGTTTTGTTTTTACTAATCGAATCAAAATAAAAAAATAAAAATGTTTTTACTAATTGAATCAATTTTGGTAATGTATATCACTAATCATAGTTGCACTTGATATTTTTTAAGTCTATTTAAAAAATATCCATCAAACTTACATAGCAATATTTAATTGAATTAATTTTTCAAGCCAACTCAATGATCTTAGGCTATGTTTGGGATTGCTTTACTTAAGAAAAAATCTACTTATAGCTTCACTTAGGAAATAATCAATTTAAGAAAAAGTTGGTAAGTGTTTGGTAAACTAAATTTTAAAATTGCTTAACTTTTGAAAGGATGGAAAATGTATTGAATAAAATTACTAAAATAGACATCATTAATAATATAAATATAAAGCATATTAAAAGAAATAAATAACAAATTTAAACAGAAAAAAAATATATATATTTATGGCTGAGTCAACTCGGTTCATTTTTAAAACACAACAAAAGAACCTGACTGAGTCAACTCAGACTCCTCCGAGTCAACTCAGTCCCCTTTCTTCACCAACACACTCTTCAACCTCTGCAAACTCCAGCGTGGCTGCGTCGACTCTCCAATTCCTTCTCCGTCTCTAGATCCACCGAGATCGTCGTCAGCCTCCTTCACGTGCCACAGAGATCGCCAACGACAAACAATTATTTGAAATCGTGAGATTCCGTCACCGGTTCGTTGCATCATGGAGGAGGCCTCCAGCCTATTCAAGATTCTGTCGAAGTCGTCGAAGCAAATTGGCCTTTGCGACAGATTCGCGCCGGATTGACGACGAATTCGCGCCGGAATCACAATTGGATTCTCGTCGAAGTCCTTCTCCATCTGTTCTCTCGCCTCCTCCATTCTTGCATCTTCCGCTGTCGGAGGTGCTGGTTTCTTCCGGCAACTTCATCGCCAGAGAATGTCTGTCAGCCACCGGCATCGACTTCCAACGGTGGCCACCACGGCAGTGGCCACCATTCCTGTTTATAGTTTTTAAATTTTTTTTTTTTTTGAAAAGAAATTTTAAGTTTTTTTCTTTTTACTTTTTATTATATTATTATTAAATATAAGGGTAATATTGTCTTTTATTAAAATAATGAGGGTATTTTGGACATTGCATAAACAATAAGCTAGCTTTTGCTTCAAAAAGCAACCCCTTACCAACTTCTCAAAAGCTCCTTATTGAAGGAGCAAATTGTAAAATAAGTACTTTTGGGAAGTTTACCAAACACCCATTTGTTCAAAACTTGAGAAATAATTGATTATTTCTCAAGCAAAAGCAATCCCAAACATAGCCTTAAGCCAACTCTTAAACGTTTAAATGTTTTTATGCAAGTCCACAATAACTCAAATGCTAGTCTACAAAATGAAATTAAATCCTTAAACAACTGGTTTTGATAATTTATTTAATTTTTAATTTCATTATACTGTTTTTATTATTAGTATGTTTTTAAATTGAAATTTATTTATATATGATTTTTTAGTATTAAAAATGTTAAATGACACATTCTATAGCAGTTCATTATTTTTATTTTGCATATTATATCACAGGATTTTGTCTATCACAAACATTAACACTAATGGATGAATTGAAATGTTGAATATGTCCAGCCCAATTGAATTTTAAAACTTTTTGACCATATAGGCCATAAGGCCCGTCTTGCAGCTCTTTTTGGCCCACAAGCCAATTTCTGGTTGAAAAAAAAATCCATAAGAGGCCCAACTGATAATGAATATATGAGTTTAAGGAAAAAATATTAAAAAAATCAATCTGATGCCATTTTTGTTATTTAAAAAAATCCATAAGAGGCCCAGACGATTATTATGCAATCCTACATAGATAAATTCATTGATCTCAAAGGACAGATAAAATTCAATGATGAGTCTGATGTCACCACGTTGTATTTTACCGAATTTTGGAATTATGGGCCTGGATATCATGCCTTGAACAACCCCGATGATGTTCAAGATTTTCTTGTCAAGAATTTTATCAACGAAAATGATTGGCTTTTGAAATTTGATGTACCTTTTTTTCCAGGCCTAGTTAAATAGTGTTAAGGAATAACAAAATAAATTATTTATGTATTTCTCTAATTTTCATATCTACTTTTTGATGAGAACAAGTATCTGTTATAATAATAGAGTCACGGTATTTACACCCCTCTAAAACTGTATGTGCACCCTGTTTTGTATTTACACCCACATTAAAATTTTAAAATATCATAATTTGTAAGTAAACCCCACATTTTACCAAATATATCCTTTCTCTAAATTTATTTATAAATACAGTAAATTAATAGATTATAACATAATTAATAAATATAAACTCCTCTTTCCAAGCCGAAATCTTCTCATTGTGTTGAATTTGAGAGTGTTTCTTCAAGGGATATTTAATTTTTAATTTCATTATACTGTTTTTATTATTAGTATGTTTTTAAATTGAAATTTATTTATATATGATTTTTTAGTATTAAAAATGTTAAATGACACATTCTATTATTTTTATTTTGCATATTATATCACAGGATTTTGTCTATCACAAACATTAACACTAATAGATGAATTGAAATGTTGAATATGTCCGGCCCAATTGAATTTTAAAACTTTTTGACCATATAGGCCATAAGGCCCGTCTTGCAGCTCTTTTTGGCCCACAAGCCAATTTCTGGTTGAAAAAAATCCATAAGAGGCCCAACTGATAATGAATATATGAGTTTAAGCCTTTTACTGGTGCTTTTAAAAAAATATTAAAAAAATCAATCTGATGCCATTTTTGTTATTTAAAAAAAGGAGGAATTGCACAAACACCCTCGAGATTTGATGAAATTGCACAAATATGGTAGTTTTGGCCATACACATACAAACTTCCCTCAACATTTGAAAATTATTGCACAAACATCCCCTGCCGTTAGATAAATCCGTTAGTCAATGGTCAAAAGTCTAAAAAGTCTAAAATACCCTTTATTTTTAATTTAAATAAACTAAAAAATTTAAAAATAAGATAAAAAATATTAAAAAAATATATTTTTTTGATAACCTGAATGTAACTTAAATCTAAAACCTGGAAAAAAAATCATCTTTATAAATAAATAAAAAGAATATATTTTTAAGCAATTTAATAATAAATAAATTTTAAATTTTAAATTTATTTAAAATCAAGGGGGAATTGCACAAACAATTTTTTTTTTTTTTTTGAAGATGAATTTTTTTTTTCCAACTTTCTGATTTAAGATACATTCATATTTTCTAAAATATTTTTTAATATATTTTTATCTTATTTTTGAATACCCTTTATTTTATTTTAAATAAACTAAAAAATTAAAAAATAAGGTAAAAAATATTATAAAAAATATTTTTGATAACATGAATGTAACTTAAATCTAAAACCTAGAAAAAAAAAAATCATCTTTACAAATTAAAAAAAAAAAAGTTTTTTAAACAATTTAATAATAAATAAATTTTAAATTTTAAATTTATTTAAAATCAAGGGGGAATTGCACAAACAATTTTTTTTTTTTTTTAAGATGAATTTTTTTTCCAACTTTTTGTTTTAAGATACATTCATATTTTCTAAAAGATTTTTTAAATATTTTTTTATCTTATTTTTGAATTTTTAATAATGTTTAAAATAAAAATATAGGGTATTTTGGACTTTTTACACATTTGACCATTAACTAACGGATCCATCTAACGGTAGGGGATGTTTGTGCAACAATTTTCAAATGTCGAGGGAAGTTTGTGCGTATATGGTCAAAACTGTCATTTTCGTGCAATTTTATCAAATCTCAGGGGATGTTTGTGCAATTCCCCCTAAAAAAAATCCATAAGAGGCCCAGACGATTATTATGCAATCCTACATAGATAAATTCATTGATCTCAAAGGACAGATAAAATTCAATGATGAGTCTGATGTCACCACGTTGTATTTTACCGAATTTTGGAATTATGGGCTTGGATTTCATGCCTTGAACAACCCCGATGATGTTCAAGATTTCCTTGTCAAGAATTTTATCAACGAAAATGATTGGCTTTCGAAATTTGATGTACCTTTTTTTCCAGGCCTAGTTAAATAGTGTTAAGGAATAACAAAATAAATTATTTATGTATTTCTCTAATTTTCATATCTACTTTTTGATGAGAACAAGTATCTGTTATAATAATAGAGTCACAGTATTTACACCCCTCTAAAACTGTATGTGCACCCCGTTTTGTATTTATACCCACATTAAAATTTTAAAATATCATAATTTGTAAGTAAACCCCACATTTTACCAAATATATCCTTTCTCTAAATTTATTTATAAATACGATAAATTAATATATTATAACATAATTAATAAATATAAACTCCTCTTTCCAAGCCGAAATCTTCTCACTGTGTTGAATTTGAGAGTGTTTCTTCAAGGGATATTAAAAAGCATCCTCCATCCCTATTCAAATAGCAAAGAAAAAAAATTGAAGATGTGCCTTAATTTACATGGAGAAAAAAAAAAACCTTGAATCTCCATTATCAAAACACTAGGCTTTCAAGAAATCCTTTATTAAATTTGTCTTTAATACCTTTAGTTTTGAACCAAACCCAGAAATCAGAATTTTGTAAGATAAATAAATAAAGGGATTTAGTTAAACTTGCTCAATGGAAGGGATAATTTTCAAATATTTAAACAAAAACAAAAACCAAACACTCTGATGCTCGAAAACTCTCACTCTTTTTATGTTTTTTTTTTTTTTTTTTTTTTTGGTCTGAACAGTTTTTTGTTTAGTTTTTGAATAATTTTTTTTATGATTTTATGTTTTTTTTCTTAACTGGAGATTTTTAAAAAAAACTTTGAATTGGAAATAATCACGATTTAATTAATTTTTAATAAATAGTTAGTTAATATTATGATCAAAAGATAATTATGTATATTTGTTAAAATATTCAAAATAATAAATATTGTATTTATAATAACATATAAGGTATATTCATAATTATTTTGATCCTTTAATACCTTTATTAAAGGGTAAAGTTGGAATTTTAAAAAGATACTAATATTAGGTGCACATACAGTTTTAGAGGGGTGCAAATATCGACACTCATAATAATATTAAAGTATTAAAATTCGTTCATTCAATATTAAATCCCAAGCCTTTGGGCCCAAAGCCCAGAAGAGGTCAAACTGTTTGAACAGAGTTTCATTTTCGTTTTAATTTTAGGTCCAAATCAATTGGGTCAAGACCTATTTAGTCCAAAACCATTAGGGCTAAAAAGATTTTTCTACATTTATTTACATTTATTTTAATTTTTTGATAGCTTTGCACAAGTTTATTGTTGGAATTTTTTTAAAAAAAATATTAATATTGGGTGCACATACAAATTTTATAGTTGTATACTTGTACGACTATCACTACTTTTTTTTAATTAATAAAATATAAAAATTAAAACCAAATATTCATTTATAAAATGAATTTAATTATAATTAATAAGAAAACATATCATGTATTCCTTCAAGAAGGTAACGAATTTAAGAAAGCTAGCACATTCCCACTAAAATCAAATAAAGTTACAATATCTCTGCTGAACAATTTGGTGTTGGTGTTACTACAATCAATAGCACAAACAACACAAAAATCAACGTCAACATATGCATCTTTGTATTTTCCCTTTTAAAAATCAGGAATTAAACACATTAAAATTTTCCCTTAAAATGTGAAAAACACATTAAAATTTTAAAATGTTCAAATATGGAATTTAAAATAAAATAAAATAAAATAAAATTTTAAAAGAGAAATAAGGTGGGAGACCTTTGGGTCAAGACCTTTTGGATCCAGAACCTTTCTTGGCCCAGAACCATAGCCATCAATTTTATCAGGTTTAGCCCAATATATGGCATCAATATTTGGGTGTATTAATGGAGTCAATTAATTAAAGGGGTATACATACTCTTTTTTTTTTTTTTTTTTTCAAAGAAAACAATGTACATACAGTATTTAAAAAGGTGTAAACATTGCCTTTCTCAATCAATATTTTACCGACTATACTATTAGGTATGGATTTGAGAAAAGCAACACGTACGCCTTATTTTATTTATTTTTTATTTATATGGAGCTACCGTATATCCAGATACTTGCATATTTGTAGCAAAACTACAACCGATTTAAAAAGCCTAACGTGGATCTCCATGGATATAGTATATAAAGAAGCAATTGAGTTAAAAGCACTTTTCATCAAAGCCACTTTTAACTCTCTCTCTCTTTTTTTTTTTTTTTTTTTTTTTTTTAATTTTATTTTATTTTAATATAAAGTTTTCATAGCAACTTTTTTAATAATTAATTTTATTGATTTTGTTAATTTTTATTTTTCTTATTTAATTTATTTAACAATTAATTAAGTTAATTGACAGTATTTTTTTTAGTATGATATTTGATATCCCACATTCTAAATAATTAACTATTAAAATTATTATATAATTTTTGTGGGCTCATTTTTACACATATTTTCCGCCCAAGAGCCTATAACTACTACTCTTTCTTAGTTTGCCCAACACTTAAATTTTTAATTTTATAATTCCAATCCACAGTTTCTAGTCTATCAATTTTGCATAGCAACTTTTTACTCTTTTTTAAGAAATATACATTTTTCATAGAAATCTTTTTAACAATTAATTTTGTTGATTTTGTTAATTATTTATTTTTCTTATTTAATAATTAAAATTTTTAACTGACAATATTTTTTTAGTACAATATTTAATATCCGACATTCTAACTAATTAATTAATATTTAATTATATATAATTTTTTAGTATTAAAGTTGGAATATAGCTTTTGGTGTCAAAAGTCATTCAATTAAAATATTTTATGTCTGTTTTAACAATATCATGTTTTGCCCAATATCACTTTAGGGCCTCAGGCTTCCATTTGTATGGGTTAAAAAATCGTTTTGGCACAAAAGCCTATAAGAGGCCATTTCCGCGAAGACCTGTTTGATCCAAAGCATTTTTAGGCCCCCAAACTACCCTTTTTTAGCCCAAATCTCTTTTTAACACATATTTCTTTTTGAACCGATACCATTTAGAACATCAAGTAATCGTTTATAACCTACTTTCAAATTTTAATGTTTTATAACCTAATTTTTACACTATTACCGTAATGCCCCTATATAAAAACAACCATCTAAAAAATACCCTTCCCTTTGCTCTTCTTCTCTCTTCGGCGACGTCTCTTCTTCTCATTTTTCCTTCTTTCTCTTCTTCCATTTTCAACTTCAACAAAGCTTCGATTCCAACTTTTGCAGCTGGGTTTGGTTCGATTCCTCACGTACTTCGAATGCTCATTATCAACGTAAATCGAATTTGGGTTGAAAATTTTTTTACTTGCATAAAAAATTATCTTTGGAGTTCTAGCATGTTTATTTTTACATCATTTTTACATCATAGGACGTCATGTTGATGAGGCTATGAATGAGCTCGAGAAGTTCTGTAGTGATTCAAGCGGTCTATCAATAAATTATATGAAATTTGTTTTGAATTACATATGAAAGTTTAGTTGTCAATGAACGTAGAATTTATTTTCAATTCATAACCACAAATTATGAAAATATTCCTAACAACCTTTTTTTTTTTTTTCTTCTTCTTCTTCTATAGAGTGTACGCTAAATTTAAGTTTAAATATTTATTTTTAGTTTATATTTAATTTAAATATATTTGTCAATTTAAATGTATTTTTAAATCTAATTGAATATTAATTTTAAGTTTCTCTTCTAAAATTCAACCGTATGGTACCAAAATTGTAATTGTATTGTAAGATTTTGTTAAATGGAACAAATCATTTCGAGTTGGTATGGGTCACCCATCAGGCGAAAATAGAAAACTTATTCGGAGCAAAAGTCGGGTATGGGGCACTTGACCCGTTGCCAATGCACAAAATGAAAATCCCTAAAACCTGAAATCCAACAAATTCAAATAAATGAGAGGCGCGAAAACCCCGTCGTCCTCCGACATAATCGTTCAATCCGCCGTCTCCACCACAACAGACGCCGGACCTCTACGGCGGCCGTTCCGGCTGTTCACGCGAATCCGATGCCAGCGTCGCCAGCATCCGACCTTCCTCCGTCGGCATGGGCCGTGCCTCCATCATTGCCGACGTCTACTCCGAGAGGTCCTACCAGATCTCTGCAATTCGCGCAATCAACAGCTACTTGTCGTCCCACTCGTTCCCAATCGTTCGTCAAAGACATCACTGAAATTATCAAATTCTTGATGTCGCAGCTGGATTACTCATCCATCAGTCCACCACTAAATTCGAAGACGATCTCTTCGTTATTCTGAAATCCGTTAATTTCCCCTACAAAATCAACAAATCCACACTTCGGTCCTCCAATTCTCCCCATAACTGGCCTTCTTATCTGGCTTTGATCCACTGGATGGTCCAAATTGCTTCGTATACCAATCAACTGTTAAGCAACTAGAGAGCTTTCGTCGACAATAGCAGTATGTATATGTATGCCCTTGATAGTTACTTGAATTATATAGTTGGAGAAAGAGAGAGACAGTGTGAGTCGTAATGTTGAAGAATTGGTAGACAGTATGTATATGTTGAAGATTTGGTTACTCAACTGGAGGGACTACAAACGGGTCCCACAGAAAGAGAGAAACTGGAGAAAGAATCTAGTGTGGTGGAGGAGGATGTCAACAAGTTCAATGCCATGATTGCTGGGTTCGATGAAAGGATTTGCAAAATGGAGGAGCTCGTGGAGGAGAAAGACAAGGAAATGAAGGAGAAACTGGGAGAGCATAAGAGGATTTGCCACGAAAATGAGGAGTTGAAGAAGAAAGTGGAATTGCAGACTTTCAATGCACACGATGCGGAGAGGATGAAGAAAGAGTGGAAAGCTGTGGAGAGAGATATTGAAGACGCGGAGACTGCCAGGAGTGCTTGGGAGGACAAATGTTGGGATCTTGATGCTACACTCACTCGTAAATTTAAGGAGCTCGAGGCACTTTCCATCAAATGCAATCAAGCCATTAGGAAGTTCTATATTTTCTGTCTATATATGCAATTTCAATAGCTTATATCAGAAATCCGAGAACTTAGTTTACTTAGGTAGATACGAATACGATTGACCAATGTCTCTGTCCAGAACTATTTAGCTTAGTTTAGTGTTTTTGTGTGGTTGCCTTACATGTTAAAACTCTAAGAACTCTGCTCTGGTTTGCTATTGTAACAGTTGTATTAATTTGTATCCTAAAATCATTAGCTTACTGCTTTTCCTCAATTTTTTGCTCTGATGCAATTGTTTTTCTTCATTGGAACTAGGTTAAAACTCAGTAATGATATCCGGTATGTGTTAAGTGCAAAAGGGTCTACACCTGCTGAGGTAATGGGTATTGACTACAAATCAACACTTAAGCCTACACTTGAATCCTTTGCTGATGAGGTCAGCAAAAGCTCTACGGAAAAATTGGAAGATTTGATTTCCCTTCAGCAACATCTGAAATGGCTGCCAAGATTAAGGGAAAAAGAAATCGTATTGCTGCACTTCAGTCCTATATTGATGAAGTAAGTTCAATAATACCAGCTTTTCATACAATGATACTAAAGCATAAATATCATGCTTTTCTGTATTTCATCTTCAATGGTTGCATATTTATATACTGCTTATGTGGTCTTTAAGCTGGGTACCTTCTTTTCATTCTTTTTCCCATATAGGCATCAACAACAATGTTGTAGAAATCCCAAATGGGATAATGTTGAAGGAACCATGATCTTTAAAAACATTAAGGATTCTAGTTTTAATGAGATTCTATTTTAAGACAATTGTGTTGTGAAAGATAAAATGTGCATCCCAATTCTGGAGCAATAAGTCTATAACAGTGTGCGGACTAGATTAATTGTTGTAAACATTATCTCATCACTTGTACGGTAACTTTTTTATTTTAGAAAAAATTGTTCTTTACTTCTTCTGAATTCTCTAATTTAATGATTTAGGTGATGTTTTTTTTTTTTTTTTTTTTGTCTAAATACATTAGTTAGCCATCTAGGCGGTGCAAACAAACCTGCATCATTTTTTAACTTTTGTCTCCTACTACTTTTAAGTAAGACTGGGATTATGCTTAATCCTCAAAGCATGTTAAGGACATATCTGAGGTAATGTTGGCCTCAAGTCTTTACTTCTTGGAAATCTTTCCTGCTCTCTCTTGCTTGCTAATTATCAATCCTTTGGGTCAGACCCATGATTGTTTCATTCCTTGACATTAATATTTGATTTCTATTTAAGGTGATTTGTTGTCATTGCCCTTTTTACATAGATCAGTTGTAATCTTTCTATGTATCTCCACCCCATATATATATATATATATATATATATATACAATGTAACTAATTATAATTTGCGATTCATGTTTTGGGTCAAAACCATGATAATTTTGTATTTTCACACTAATTTTTTTCTTATGCCCATTTAGATTTTGAGCTGATATCATGGCCCTTTTTGCATAAGCAGATAAGCTACTTGCTCACATTTGTTTCACATAGAAGTATTCTAAATAAACTACAGCAAGTCGGCAACTCATACTTGGTTACTAATATAGAGAAAAAAAAAATCTTGAGCACATTATTGCATTTGTCTTCTCATTGAGCTGGTAGCTCAAGGAAATTGACTTTTAAAGCTGGCTGCATCAACAAAGTTCAGCTGCTGGAATGCTAAATAGTTGTGCTGTATTTTTGCAATTTTGTGACCGTCAATGGCGGAGGGAAGTTGGGAGGGGATGGCAGGAGCCATGGCCTCTTCCCTCAAAAAAAAAAAAAAAAGTTTTGTTTAAATATTACAAATTTATCTTTAATTCTGTAATTTTTCCTCTTTGGCCCCTCCCAATTTTATTTTTATTTTTTAATAATATAATAGCCTCTCCAAATAAAAATCTCTGGCTCCAACCTTGACCTACATTGATTAAATTAGGCCTAAGGTTCCCCGCTCATCTTCTTTCTTGGTGTTAGTTTCCAGGGAGGACACATTTTATGCAACCATGCTATGGCTGCTTTAGGGCTGTTGAGTGTTGTGTGAGCTTAATCCGATCATGCATCGATGTTTTTTAAATAGGTGGAAGCTCAATTGAACTTGATAAGGAAGGAGATGCAAGAACACACTTATAGATGTGCAGCTGAAGTAAAAAAGATGATGGAGGATGTTCAAATAGAAGCTCATAACTTGGATATGGTGGAAAGAGAAGCAGCAGAGGTTCTAAAGGTATTGCTTTTTCCAGTTAACTGTTAAATTTTGGTCTTGTTTTATGAGGGGGATTTTTAAAGTATGATCCAAAGTCAATTGTTGATATAAATTCCTTGAAGTTTGAAAAAACGAATATTTGTTAATGCAAAAACAACTTCTTAAATCTAGTGCTCCCTGTCCGTAAGGAAGAAAAGGTTAGATGTATGATGTATCCTAATCAACTTATATGTTTCTATGAAGGTCGTCAAACTGAAGTTGCAGGAAGCAGTCAGACAAAGTGAAGAAGAAATTCAGATCCGTGCTTGTGATCTGATTGCATTGGTTGATTCAGTCTCAAAACACAAAGAATACATGGAGTCAAAAATTTCAGAGATGAAGAGCAGTCTCCTATAAACTGCTTTAGCTGTCGCTGAAGCTTACAAGAATTCCTTGCCGGAAACCACTAAATACACTGAATGTTCTATCCATGTCTATGACAAATAAGTTTGGCTGCCCTTATGCTTTTTCTCAAACTGCTATTTTATCTTAAGAATTGATTTGTTTTATGATATCCATTCCTGCTCTATTTGGTAATTTTGATTCTTTTGGGTGGTGTTACAATCTTGTTGCTTTGCGAATTCTTGTAGCTGTGTTAATTAGTTAGGATGCATACATAGATAATCATGTATGGAGTATTTAAGGTTTATGTTCAATTTCTGTAATGTGACTTGTGGATATTTCACCAGATGGGCAAATTGTTTCTTGCAAGCAGAATTGTTTCTGTAATAGGGTTCAACCCAGATTCTATTTTTTGTTTTGTTTCATATATATATATATATAATCTGTATCAAATTCTTCTTTTCATACTTATGTACTACTTTGGTACTTACAGTTTCACTTTGGAGTAGTGTTTATGCTGTTTTTGATAGATTTTTTTGTATATAAACATTGCCATATTTGATTCTTGCTTTATGGCTATATAAGAAGTGAATTTTTTTTTTAATAAATTGAGGTATTCAATGGAGAATTATTTATCCAAATTGTTTGTATTCTAGACAAACCTGATAGAAAATAGATGGCAATCCCTAATGTGACAGAATCTTTATAGTACAGTTTTCTTCTGGAAAATGGTTTTGCAGAATATGTTAAAGGTTGATAAAAGATTCCAGTTTTAATGTGATTAGAAATCACAACAAAACGATGACAAAATGCATATGCAATAGAACTTGTTTTAGGTGATGACTTATAAAACTAAATTAGCAGTACTATTGTTGGTTCTTTGAAATGATTTCCAGAATATAGAATAGAGCAAGATATAGATTCTTCTGGTTTGAATGTGATACATAGACAGTGCTGTTGCTAACAAAATGCTCAAATTTTCAGTCCATTGTTTTTTCTAGAGAGATTTGCAGAATAAATTAAAGGTAGATGAGATTCTTGTTTAAAGATAAAAAAAATAATATAAGCAAATAACATTCAATAATTGTTTGGATTCTGATTGTAGAGCCTCAATTGGGTTTTATGCAGGAAATGGTTATGATGGAGTTTAAAGATGGTAATGTAGACATCAGATTGTTGGAGCATCGGACTATAAAACGCGTAATTGGGCAAACACAATTGAGAAATCTTCTATCATGAATCGGATCAAATATACGGTACAGTTTATTTTTATGGCAATTCTCATGGCATTTATGTTTTCTAAGATTCTTTTAGGTGGTTATTGAGTTTGGTATCAATTAGATTTTGAGATTAGAGGGCTTGCCCTGAATTTGGTTTGTTGGGTATCAGTTAGATTCTTTGAAATTGTTGTGATGTTTCAAACTGATGAATGTTGGCAACATTTTTAGATTTTCCTTTGTTTGTTTAGACAATTAGTAAATTTTGTTTTTTATATAGAACAGAGAGAAGTCTCTAGCATGTATTTTGAACCTTTTGACTTGTTATTTGAAAATGGAAGATATAAAATTTAATCAAAACCTCCCACTGTGACTATATGTGATGTCTTGTATTTGTGATCTTGTTTTGCCACATGCTTTGATTAGGTTCTCCTCAACCAGTAATTTAATCTTAAATGAATAATCCTGCTGTATGGCCATTGTCATGTGCTTCTCATGTAAAGCCATCTAAATTGCTTTTCTAACAGCTCTGACAACGATTTGACCATAAATATTGGATCATTTGCATTCCTTTTCGTGTTGTAAGTTGTACTTCTGTGGGCTGTGGTATATGTGCAATTAATACATCATGGCATAGAACTATAGAAGTGTTGTATTTGAGTGCATAACTGTAAAACTAGCAGAAGTATTTTAGTATTATACTTTTTGAGTCACAAGTATCTTCAATTATGGGAATAACCCAGACCCAGACCTAGTAATAGAGACTGTGAGTTTATAATTTAGAGATATTAAAAGCAGGCTGGCCCAAATATTGAAGTCCATACATGGGCCGTGTTAGGACCAATCAAATTTGGTTTTACACTTTGCATGGTTTCAGTTGTATTGGGTGGGCAGACAATTAAATAGTGATATATAATGAGTGCCTCTAAAACACCCATATTAATTTTTTTAAAATATTCTAATTTATATGACCCTATATTTTATCAAATATATCCTTTCTCTATATTTATTTATAAATTAGTTTGTAGCTAATATGATGTGTGGAAAATGTAAAATATAAATTGAAAAATAATATTTTTGAAGTTTTGATTAGAAGAAAAATATTCATGAATCATGAGTTACTTTTTTATTTAAGGTCTCAGATTTTCTCAAGTTGGCAAAGTGATATTAGATGATATGATTTTGTAAGATTATTATATATTATTGATTTGATTTGAATATTTTCTAAGCATTTATTAAATTGCTACATGGCGTCTTCTGGTTAAAAAAAAGGCTATTATTATGATATATGATATGATATATATATATATATATATATATATAATAAATACTTTTATATTATATATTATATACTATAATATATAATATATCGTGAAGATGATGCATTTACTAGAAAACTTGACAAAGGATTATATAATAATATAATATCATGATTGCAAATAATTCAATGTAAACATGAAAGACTCAAGGAAATTCAGTGTGAAGGATCAAAACTAAAGAAAACAGTACTCCACTTCCAACAAACACAATTACTATCTTACATCATGGCCTCCGAGTACTTGCTTGAAATGTTGCTCTGATTTTTATGAGTCTACTTAGTGCATTTCTTATGTTGATTCTATTCTCAGGTAAATTTACGGTACAATCCATGGCTAAACTTAAGATAGATGATACACATTGTTCCCTTGCTGAAAAATTGCCATCCTCCCTTTGTAGCAAATCGCTATCTGCAACATCCACGATCGAATGATTTAACGAGTCACCAACCCAATGTCTCAAGCTCATTTCTCCGATAAAAGTTTCATCTGTCGGCTTCTTCCTTGTAAATGTCTCCATCAGCATAATACCGTAGCTATAAACATCACCTTTTTGAGATACCCTTCCTTCACTTCCATACTCTGTGAATTGACTTAATTGATTTCAATATTGGAAATATTTATACCAAAAATAAAGAAACTATAAAACGAACAACAAAATCTAATGGAATTTTACCTGGTGCCATATAACCAATTGTGGCAAGGGTTTGGGTTTGTGTTTGTGTCATAGAATCTTCTTCACCTAACAGTTTTGTAATGCCAAAATCACTCAAGTGTCCAACCATGCTTTGGTCTAGCAGTACGTTGCTCGGCTTGATGTCACAATGAACTATAGGGACTGAATAACCGAAGTGAAGATACTCCAAAGCTGATGCCATATCTATCATTATATTCAACCTCTGTAATATGTCCAAAAAGTATTCATCAGAATATAAGCCCTTTTCAAGGCTTCCATTAGGCATGTATTCTAGCACCAACGCTTTAAGATCGTCATTTGTACAACTGCTGATAATCTTGACAAGGTTTCGATGATGAATACCACTAAGCACTTCACATTCAACATTGAAACTCCTAAGTGCTCTTTCTGTTTCCATGTGGAACACCTTTACTGCAATTTCCATCCCATCTAAAAGTCTCCCTCTGAAAACTGAACCAAAACTCCCTCTACCAAGTAGATTGTTGTCACTAAATCCATTTGTTGCTTGAACAAGTTCTGGATAGGAAATTCTTCTCCATATTGCACGTTGTGGCACATCAACATCATTATTATTTGATAGTTGTAAGCTCCTCCTCGTTCGATATACTCTCATCACAATGATCAAAGTCAAGCAGACAATAAGTGCTAGCGACAAAGTAATGGCTAAGACAACTGTGATCCTAGATTTTGGATGAGTGGTTGTTTTGCAGGAGGGAACTTGTAGTCTTGGCAAACCACAAAGTGCAAGGTTCATCAGAAAAGATTTAGCAGAGAAATTTGCAAAAGGTCCTTTTGTTGGAATTTTTCCCTCTAATCGATTGAAAGACAAGTTGAGATATTTGAGGTATGATAGTGCCTCCAAAGATTCAGGAATAACCCCAGAAAGATTATTATTGGACAAATCTAAAGACTCCAAGCTTATTAAGCCCCCAAATGATTTAGGAATTGCGCCTTGTAAGCTATTATAATCTAAAGAGAGAAGCTGTAGATTTTGTAGGGTTCCAATTGTGGTTGGGATGCCACCAGTTAAATGATTATGTGACAAATCTACACTTATGACAACCTTCAAATTTCCAAAGTCTAATGGAAGAGTTCCAATTAGAGAGTTTGATGACAAGTTAATTTCCAAGACATCTTTAAGTTTCCAAAAAGACGAGGGTATAACAGAAGTCAACTCATTGGAGCCTAACGAGAGGAGTCTTAGAGTAGTTAGATTACCAAAACATGCAGGTATGGCTCCGGAAAGCTTATTATCTTGCATGGCCAAAATAGCCAGATTATTTAATTGGCAAAGATCATCTGGGATGGATCCTTCTAGGTTATTATTTTGAATGTCCAATCCTTGAAGTGGCTGCAAGTTTCCAAGTGTAACAGGAATTGATCCTGTCAATTCATTATCGCCCAAGTCTAAAATCATCAAGTTTTTTAGACTAGTAATTTCTCGGGGAATGTTTCCAGTGATGTTGCAACCACCCATATAAAGTGATTCCAACGAAATAGAAAGGTTTCCTATAGAATTTGGAAGGAAGCCATTTAGAGGATTACCTGATAAATCCAATACTCTTAAATTCTTGCAATTTGTCAAAGAGGTAATGAAGCTCAAATCTGGAGTAGGAGATGTGAAGGAATTGCTCCCTAATTCGAGCACCTCAAGACTTGTTAAACTATTGCCTATTGTGCTTGGAATAAAGCCTGAGAATGAGTTTTCTACAATATTTAGACTTTGGAGCTTCGAAGCATTGGTGATGAAGTTGGGAAATTTCCCAGTTAAACTATTCATGTTGAGATTTAACCTCTCAACATTTGGAAGCCCAAAGCCAATAATTGATGGAAGGCTTCCCGAGAATGTGTTGTTGTGAAGCAAAAGAAGTTTCAATGTTGAAATGTTGAAAACTGTAGCTGGAATGTGGCCAACTAGTTTGTTGCTTTCAAGCCCCAAGCCTTCTAGATTAGAAAGATTACCAATTTCAAAAGGTATCTCACCTACATGTGAGCATATTTAATGATAGATCAAGTCTATGACAAAAATAAAATTCTACTAAATAATATTGTTGATTGATTCATAAGTACCTACCTGTTAAGTTGTTACCGCCTATATATAGTACTTTTACCATGGTCAGGTTTCCGATATCCCTTGGTATACGTCCTCTGAACTGATTATATGATAGAGAAACAATGGTAAGCTCTCTGCATTGCCACAAATTGTATGGGATTGTGCCCGTGAGTTGATTATCAGACAACGCCAGAATTTCAAGCACAGAAGGATGATGATGAGGTGAACACATGTTGTGAGGGAGGTCGCCTGTCAAACTATTATTTGATAAATTAATTCCCCACAAAGAAGAAATGTTGAAAAGAAGTGAAGGAATCTGCCCTGTTAACAGGACATTGTTTCGTAGTATTAGTCTTTCCAATTCTACAAGATTCTCCAGCTCTTGTGGAATTTCTCCTGCAAAAAAAATAAAAATAAAAAACACTTTCATCAAATCCTCTTCTTCATTGACTGAAAAGCAACTAATAATATTAGTCTTTAATTACCTTTAAGTTTGTTGTCACCAATTGATAGAGTCTTTAGCTTAGTCAAGTTGCCAATTTCTTTTGGTATGCCTCCTCTAAAGTTGTTAAAGGACAAGTTCAAAAATTGCAGCTGCTTGCACTCTAATATAAACGATGGTATTTCTCCCTCCAACGAGTTTTCAGACAAATCAAGTGACATCAAATTAGGTCCACCGCCAGACACATTGACCATTGACGAGAGTTGATTGTGTTTGAGACTAAGCTCCTGCAATGAAGATATGTTGAAGATGGAGGATGGTACATTGCCCGAAAGCTGGTTATAATTGAAATTAATGTATTTCAATCGATGCAAACGAGCCAACTCGTAAGGAAGAGAGCCATAAAAATTGTTGTTGTTGATGGATAGCAATGCAAGAAAAGAAAGATTTCCAAGTTGAGGTGGAATGGTCCCTGTAAGACCAAGATTAGAAATATCTAAGGCTGTGATTCTATGGTGACGAACACCACATGTGATTCCAATCCAATTACAAACAGAGGTACTCGTGGACCAATTTTTGGCCAACAAAGTATGTGGATCATGAGTTATATGAGCTTTCAGAACAAGAAGAGCATCTTTATCTGTGATAATGTTTTTGGTTGATAATGATGAGCTATAAGTAAGGGAATGAAGTAAGAAGAAAACTACAAACAAACGGAGAGTTTGATTTGTTGCCATGAGAGATGAATTCTCCTAATTAATTTGGTGACAAATGCTATGACAAACAAGTAGAAATGTATAGGTATAAATAATAATGCAAAGTAGGACTTCACTTTCCATTTCACATGTGAATTCCCACTTTCACTTTCCATTTTCACATTACAATTCCAAGTCCACAACAAACGTACACCATAAGTCTTGGGTTGGATTTTGAGTATACGGCAAGATAATTATGAAACAAATAATGGAAGACTGGTGTTGACTCACAAATAAATTTGGTGTCTAGAAATTTGAAAGCAGGAATATTGACTAAAAAATCTGCCGTATTGACTGGAACAATTATGATCTGCTAATACAAAAGCAAATTAAAAGCAGCCATAATTAACCACCCCATTATTGTCTGTTTTGAGTTTGCCTTGAACACTATATATTTATATAATGGACTTTCCAGGTTTTGGTAATCAGTAATCAAAATGGATGGTAAGCTTAAGTTATAGAATTAAATTTTCATTAATTTTTTTTTTTTTTAATCTTTTTAAGAAAGATGAATATATAAGAGAAAATTAAGACTCCAAAACTGGAAGAAATTATAAAGGAAATCATTAGCTTAAAACACCGGCACAGATACGGTTGGGAGTCCTAGCAGGAAACCGGGGGTAAAAGTGCCATTTCTCAATAATATAAGAAACCACTTGTAATTAAAATGGTGAACTCAACCTCCAATGCGTTAGCGTAAGCTTCACCTCAGCATCTTTTATATATATATATATATATATTACAAAACATGACATGTGTTTAGGGAGGGGTAATTTTGTTCAAAAACTATAAATTATCCCTTTTTGTCACATATCATATTTTGGGGAGGGGGTAATGCTCACTCCATCATAGGGGTGAACAAAATTGGACTCCACCCACCCACATACCAACGACTTCACTTTTGATTATTGACTACTGGTTGAAGACTAGCGACTTCACTTTCAATTTCACATATGAAGCAGGAATATTGACTTTAAAACAGTATCAATAGGTCAATATTAATTGATTATTGGTGGTCTTAGTCAGATTGAAAAAAGGAAGAAAATAATTGAAGACAATACAAAAGCAAAAGTGGCACTAACCGCCCCATTAGTGTCTGTTTTGTTAGCTTTAACTATTGAAATTCGCTTTTGCTTTTTAAAATTTGGAAGAAGAAATAAGTGCTGCATTCTTACTATGGATGATCAAATTCTTAACGTTTATGGGAAATTATTACTATACAGGTCTGAGCTCTACTAAAATCTTAATGACTCTAATAAGAAGATACAAAGTGTTTGTGAGATATTATCGGAGATTTTAGGTTTTAAAAATACTTCTATAGGGGTTAAAATTAAAATTACAATATAATTAGTGGAGTTTTTATTTTTACCCAACATTATTATTTTGATTGGTTTTATATCACTTTCCACTGATGAAACAAAAATACCTTTCTTTTTTCAATTATATATATAACTATTACAATATTTTGGGATTGTGGGAGGGGACATGACTTGAACCCATAATATCTTGAATGTAGCTGTGAGATGCTTACCAATGAACCAACCTTGTCTTGTCAAAAATATTACAATAATTTGGGGTTTGGGGAGGGAAGAGACTTGAACCCATAATCTCATGATCGTGGTGTAGGTGTGGGGGACATTTCACCGGGTAAACTCATCTTGTCTATATAATCAAAGTTATTTACTCAAATTAACCGAAAGAAAAATGAAGTACTGGAGAGTAATAATTTTTTTTTCTTAGAGCAGATCTCACTAGATCTCACTTGAATAAGCAGAAATGTTACACAAATTAAATAGCATAATTTGACACTAGATCTCACTAGTAAGCAGGAACAACCGAACAACAAAGAAAAAGAGAAAATAATAGTTTTTTTTTACTAATATATATGGGCCGTTGGATTTATGGAATTGTTACAACTGTATGTATCACAGAGATTGTGGATTCACAGCTATATAAAAAAGAATCAATTATGGGGTCCAAAAAATAAAATAAAAATAAAAATTTATGAGTTCCAGTGTGTCTCATCTCTCATCATTCTTTCTTGACTTTTGTAGTTTTGTTATCTTTAATTTTAATAATTCATTAATTATATTTTTATATAGATTTAGACAAAAAATTCAGATTCAATTAGTTTTGATTACCTCATAACTTCGTTTATTAATAATGTTTTGGATACTATAATTAGTAGTCTGAAAATTATGATTTTTGTTGCAGGCAGCCAGGCATCATCGGCCAAGGCAAAGATAACTCAATTTTTCAATAACTTTGGTTCTACGTACACTACTACATGTTTATTCAACAAAAAAAAAAAAATCCGCAACAGAAATAATCGGCATCAAACCTGAGTTGCTGACCAATTCATTGAGATTTTATTAGAATTTTTTTTTTTTTTTGGAGTAGTCTCTCTCCGTGCCTTCTCACTGAAGCCAGACCTCTGCCTCAAACCTGAACATGGACGGAATCGGCATCTCCTTATATGACAATAAGGTCATATGTATTTTTGTTCTTGACATAGCCTTGATTTTCGAAGTGAGAAGGAAAAAAAATCTAAGTTAGAATTGAAACTTTTTTTTTTTTTTTTTTTTCCATTTCTCCATTTTATTTATTTTTTTGCTCATTTTCCGATGCTTCATAATCAACCAAATTGGGAAACAATTGGTGTATGTAGTGCTTGAAAAAAATTCAACAAAAAAAAAGGGATCAAAATTTATTAAAATCGATCGATTTCATTCATGTCCTTATTTTATGTTTAAATAAGGGGATTGATCACCTATGAGAAAATCACTCCATTTGTGTATTTCGAAAGTATTAAATTCAATTATATGCTTTTATTATTGTTTGAAAAATAAAAAAGTTGATGTTTTTACTATACAAATTAAACTCTAAAAACAATTTTGTATATTTCAGAACAAAAAAAAAAAAAAACAACAACAACAACAATTTTGCACAGCAGTATTGAGTGCAATCTATCGACATTCCTCCCTATGTTGTATTTGATCATATCGTTTAACTTGCCATTTTTATTGCATATATAGTATGCTATATATGATTTTAATTTTTAGTTGAATTACAAAGTTCTTTAAGTATCCTATGCTTATGACTTATGAATCTCTTCTTTAAGTGTTATGTATAATATTTCTGGTTTTGTTTAGTTCAGTGTGCACATACCTGCATGACAAATAGAAATCTCTCTCATAAAAAGTTCACTTAGTGTTTTGTTCAAGCATATGAGTTTATGTTTTTGAAAGCACGACAGTTTATACACGTTATTATTTCATGTATGAATGTATGGTATGTTAACATGTAAGATATGTGTATGGACTATGGTGTGTTAACATGTAAGATATGTGTATGGACTATGGTATGTTAACATGTAAGATATGTGTATGGACTATGGTGTGTTAACATGTTTTTTCAAGCATGTTAACTTGTTATTATTTCTTGTATCATAGGAACAATGAAAGTTTTTGAGGAAAACTGTTACAAACCAATACCAAAATGGATGGTAAGCTTAAACTATAGAATTAAATTTTCATTAATTTTTTTTTTTATCTTTTCAAGAAAGATGAATATATAAGAGAAAATTAAGACTACTGGAAGAAATTATGAAGGAAATCATTCGCTTAAAACAACGGCACGGATACGGTTGGGAGTCCTAGTAGGAAACCGGGGGTAAAAGTGCCATTTCTCAATAATACAAGAAACCGCATGTAATTAAAATGGTGAACTCAACCTCCAATGCGTTAGTGTAAGCTTCACCTCAGCATCTTTTATATATATATATATATATATATATATTACATGACATGTGTTTAGTGAGGGGTAATTGATATGTGTCTAGAGAGGGGTAATTTTGTTTAAAAATTGTAAATTACCCCCTTTTGGACACATATCATATTTTGGGGAGGGGGTAATGCTCACTCCATCATAGGGGTGAACAAAATTGGACTCCACCCACCCACATACCAGCGACTTCACTTTGATTATTGACTACTGGTTGAAGACTAGTGACTTCACTTTCAATTTCACATATGAAGCAGTATCATAGAGGTGAATATTGACTTTAAAACAGTATCAATAGGTTAATATTAATTGATTATTGGTGGTCTTAGTCAAATTGAAAAAAGGAAGAAAATAATTGAAGACAATACAAAAGCAAAAGTAGCACTAACCGCCCCATTAGTGTCTGTTTTGTTAGCTTTAACACATCCTTTTTGACTATAGTGTGTTGAAGTTGTGCAAACTCATGACACAATATAACACTAATCTCAACAAATCTCCTACTATTCTCTGTTGAGTAGAATTCATATTATTATCACATATACTCTTTTTTAGCATTTCATCTTTTTCATAAACTCTTTTTTAGTTTATTTTCCAAATTTTAAAAAGTATTCATACTGTTTTTGTAAAATTATCTGTATATTTTCCTTTTCGAATTAGTGGGTTTCTAAATAAATTAATTCTCTCTTTTCTGTGTATTATTTTCTGTTTATTCCTGTATTTGTTTTAGTGGGTTGCTAAAATAAAGTGTTCATATTTGTTTTCATCATTAATTATCTCTTTTGTTTTTAAACCAGTACCCTTTCATAAAGCCAGTGTTGGGCTCAGAAAAACCTCTTAGTTTTCTATTCACTGTTTTGAAAATACTATTTTCTGAGTTATGCATACTGAAATGTTGAATCTTGATGGGAGTGTATTGTAATTTTCTGTTATGTTGTAACACATTGAAATGTTGAATCAGTCTTGATGGGAGTGTATTGTAATTTTCTGTTATTTTGTAACACATTGAAATGTTGAATCAGTCTTGATGGGAGTGTATTGTAATTTTCTGTTATTTTGTAACAATTGATCTGATTTAAGTTTTAACACACTGAAATGTTGAATCTGGTAGGTTTAGGCACTGGTTTTTCGAATTAGACTATGGTATGTGATTTTTACAACTTTTGTTTTATTTTAAAACCTCCTTATGTTCTGTTCCTATAGTTTAAATTATTATTATTTTTTATATTTGTTTTTCTTAAATTGTGATATTTACGGTACAATTGATTTTATATTTGGTGATGCTAGAATGATTGTACAAAATTCTATTATACATGTTAGGCGACCGAGGGATGGGCAACAAAATGTGATTACCGCAGATGGAAGACATGATGCTAAATTGAATACTGCAATTGTGATCCACAATTGCAGTATTATACCTACACCGGAACTTAACCAATCGAATGTTAAAACCTATTTGGGTAGACCGTGGAAAAAGTTTTCCCGGACAATTGTTATGCAATCCTACATGGATAAATTTATTGAACCTGAAAGATGGATGAAATTCAACAATGAGTCCGACGTCACCTCTTTGTATTATGCCGAATTTTGGAATTATGGGCCTGGATCAAATACCACTGATAGAGTGAAGTGGCCTGGATATCATGCCTTGAACAACCCTGATGATGTTCAAGATTTCCTTGTCAAGAATTTTATCAACGAAAATGATTGGCTTTCAAAATTTGATGTACCTTTTTTTCCAGGCCTAGTTAAATAGTGTTAAGGAATAACCCAATAAATTGTATATGTATTTCTTTAATTTTTATTACCAAACCATTTGAGCCCATGAAGCGTTTTAACCCAAATATCAGGTTTAGCCCATTTAACTTTTAGCTTACATGTGGTCCATTCAATTTGGGCTCCGAACAATGTGGGCCGTGAACCCATTTTAGCATTTCGCTGTTTACATAGATGGCGAGCTTTGGCAGTCCATGGACTATGGAGTCTACATTTGTTTCGATCATTCCATGTTTCCGTTTTTGTTAGTACATTCCGTTAATTTTTTTCAAATATTATAACATGTAAAGGCCTTGCATTTAGTAAATTAATAAATAATAAAAGATTTAAATATTTAAAGAGAAAATCATAATCAAACACTCATATATTCAATACATCTCTTCTTTTATTATTATTATTATTATGTGTAGATGTTTAATTTCGATTTTATGGTTTTATGATTTCTTAAAATTTACGTAATACTAAAATAATCAATACTTGATATTTTTAATGAATACAATCAATAATATGATTAATTTTGAAAACTATTAATATGATAAGCACATAAGAATGGCAATGGGTTGGGTTCGGATCGATTCCTACTAGACCCAATATAAACCCATTAGATATTTAGGACTCAAGCCTGAATATATTTATGGGTTCGGGTCAGGACCCGCCGACCAAAATATTCATTTATAAAGCGATTTTTTTTTAATAATAATTAATAAGAAAGCACAAATTTTCCCCCACTAAAATCAAATAAAGTTACAATCTCTTATGTGAAAAATTTGACGCTGGTGCCGCTATAATCACCAACGCAATCAACACAAAAACTGACAACAACATTTGCGTCTCCATATTTTCCCTTTTCAAAATTACGAATTCCAACATTTTTCATATTAGACTAATTGGCGATTGACTACCCTGAAATGTACGTAAATTTGTAATGTGCGCATAAATGTTTTTTAGGCGTTAAGACCCCTTAAACTCTCATTTTCTATGCACCAGCTTAGTTAATTGCCCCATGAGGGAGGGTATATACATTAAGGTTGTGCAAAGAAAATGAGAGTTCAGGAGGTTTAACGTCTAAAATAAACTTTCAGGGGGTACATTGCAAATTCGGGTATAATTCAGGGGGGGTCTAGAGCCGATAAGTCTTCATATTATAGCTACAGATTTAGAAAATTAAGTTAAAATTGACTCTAATGAGAACTGATTAGACACAATAATGAACTTTATATAATTAGCTTTCTTTGATTAAAATGACTAAAAGACTAATTAATTTTAGTTTCACTACATGATTAAAATGACTAAAAGACTAATTAATTTTAATATCAAAATAGTATTTAAAAAAGAAGATTGGATTTGAGAATATATAAGGGGTTTTATGATACAGATTAAATCAAATAATGATAGGAAATTGGTTAATATAATTAGTTTTTTAGTCATAATTAAGACTAATTAGTTAAAACAGAATTAAAAAAGGTAAGATGATTAGTCTTTCTCGATTAAAATGACAAAAAAAACTAAGGGCCAGTTGGTATTGCTGTAAATTTTATAATAATCACTGTTAGTTGTGCCGAATAAATAATCAGCTGTGAAGTTATCAGCAGATGTTTGGTGAATTAAATTTTTAAAACTACTGTACAGCTCAAAAGTAGTATACATATATTTGGTAATTTTATTTCAAAAGTTCTGAACTAGTTACAATTACTAAAATAGACATGATTTTAGAACCTTATTTTATTTTTTTCATTAATTATCTATATTAAATCAATATTTAAATTAGAAAAAAATCCACAAAAATAATAAAAATATTTTTATAAGATTTTATAAATCAAATCAATATTTAATTAGAATCTTTAATTTTAAGATAAAATAAGAAATATAAATGATTTTCACGACCCCGTTCATCTTTTATTGTGTCCTCTCAAGAATTTGGTTAACATTCTCTGATCAAACAAAAGTAGAGAACTATCAACATCAAACAGATCTTTCCAACTCTTTGAAGGAAACAACTAAAATATCAAAAGATTCCATGTACAAACTGTACGACAACGATACATATACTTCTTATTGATGTTAAATTATCGTCAAGTTTCATTCCATTTTCATGTGATGTTAAGTGAACTCTGCATACTAGTAAATGAGTGTTTTTGAATGCTGAAATCTATAATTGTCTTTCCCAAAGCATTTTTCTGTGATATAGAAAGAAAAGTCACCTTGAATTAAAATAGTCTTTTCCAGGCAAAATACTAGGAGGGAAATCACCAACTCTGTGGTCAATCGTGTCGTAACATCCAAAGCATAAGTCTAATCCTCCAATGAAGCATATACAGTAACCATTAATGACAAGCTTTTCGTGGTGTGACCTACATCATGTAGCCAGAATAATCAGCAAATCACAAGCAAGAAACAAAACTAAAAGGGAGATCCTTCATTTTAAATTGCAATAAACAGATTTACCATAAATAAACACCAGTTGCCAAATGGTCAGAATAGTGCAGTACTTTGACATTCTTGTGTAGGGGTGGGCACTTTCAGGCCGACCCGGCCGATCCAACCCGAAAATGGCGGTTTGGGTCGGCCGACCCGACCCGATCTGAAAATGGCTTTCTCTTCAACTGTTTCCTACTTGCCATTTAGTGGCTTTTAATAATACGTGCTCTTAAAAAAAAAAAAAAAAAAAAAGATTTTTGATGGAATGTTTATGATTTATACTGATATGTGATGTAAGTTATTGTAATTGATAGAGTGATATTTAATATTTCTACTGACATGTGATGTAATTCGTACGAAATTGATTTTTTTTACGTATGCCTAACCCGATTAACCCAAACCAACCCAACCCGAACCCGAAAACGCCCACCTCTAATCTTGTGAATTCTATTGTGTTATGTTTATTTTTAAAATGCATTTATATATTAAAGACTTATTTATTTTATTTTGGAGTCATATTAGATGAGTCTTTGTGTAAAAATAATGCGAATTAATGGGTGTGGCTCACGTGTGAGAGGAGTGGTGATTTATCCTAATTTGAACGAATACAAAACTACAGTCAATACTTGAACGAATTACGGATAATTAATCCTCATTCCTAACACTGTAAAAAAAAAAAAAAAAAAAAAACACATTTTCACAGAAATATTATCAAACAATAAGGAATCAAAATAAAGAGGACAAAGGCTATTCACATGATATAATCATCATCATAATAAAGAGCTTGTGCTAAGTTGCAAAAATCGGCACAATCTGGATCCTAGCAATGAATAATTTTGATTCCAACTTCAATTAATTTCTTTTAAAAAAATACAAATTGATTGCTAAGTATATATGGAGAATGAATCTAAATCATTCAATGTTGGTTGTGAAAAAGTAAGTTTAAAATATATTGTATTTTTATTAGAAGAACAAAATCATTTATGCATTATTTTCTTTATAATATTTGTATTTTGTTTTTCTTTCAAATACGCTTTAGACTTTTTTTGTTTTTTTATCAAATACATTTCTACTTACAAATCACTTGGAACATTAAACGGCACTAATCTTGCATCCCTACAACTTTCACAAATATAAAACGGATCTCCAACCGGAAAAACCTCAAATCGGAGTGATTTTATGAATATAAAACAATCAAGAAGAAATTGAGAGAGATGCTTGACATAAGGAGAGAAAAAAAAATGGAGTTAATTTTGTGGAAGGAAAAAATAGAAGAGAGAAGAAGGTTTAGAAGAGAAAGAAAAATGATATAATTAAAGTTAATAACAAAATTTTAAATAATAATAAAGTTGATTAATTAACTTAATAATATGTGTAGATGGTGTGTATTTATGAAAATACAATGCAATATAATTAAAGAAATGATATTTTTGACATTAAGTGGGATTTATTTACGAGTTAAAATTTTTTAAAAAATTTTGATGGCTATGATTACAAATGTGGTGTACATACAGTTTTAAAGGGGTTCTAAAGGGGTGTGATTCAGCTCAACTTTGGAGGACCTTAATCCCAATATGAGTTTATCAATAGGCCTAATATTTTTTTATTCTGCCGGCCTATTTGGAATTCAAAAGTTATTTACTCACATAAATTTATAATTGGGAGAAATAATAATAATAATAATAATAATAATAATAATAATAATAATAATGTGTATTCAAAGCAAATATGTATTTGGTGCACTTACCGGATTTTAATGAATTATTGTGTGGACTGAGTTTGGTCCGAAACTAAAAAATCCAGCCAACGAAATAAAATGGTGAAAATTGCTAAAATAACCACTCTAAACATGGGAAATTCGTTTTTAACCACATACGAAATTTTAATTGTTAATAACCATGTTTTGAAAAAAAAATCAGTGGGTGTCCATAAATTACCAAGATGCCCCCAAATTAATATTTCTATTTTCTTTTGTTTATTTTTCTCATTGTCTTCTTCTTGCTTCTCTGTTCTTCATCACTGTATTGTTCTTCATCACCTTCCTGCAAATTGAACACCAATGGCCGCACCATTGTTGAAGATTTTGTTCTTCTCTGTTCTTTATCATCATTTTTCTTTGTTCTTCATAATCTTGTTGTAGATTTATGAGAAAAACTTTTCCGATTTGCTCTAAATCGATAAATATCATTCATTTGTTCATTAATTGAGTTGCAAACAGTTACTTTAACATGATTTTAGCTTTAATGCATCAATTATGTGTATTTATGTGAAGAATCGTTTTCAAAAATGTTTGTAGATTTTTCCAGAAGATTTCAGTTTCACGGATTCGAAAACTTGAAATCTTCTGTTAAAACTTATTGACAAAACTTGAAATCTTCTATAAAAACTTGAAATGTTGAAACTTTCTTGGTTCGTGATTGACATTTTAAGTTTCATAATTTCAACTTTTTTGTCAAGATTTCAACTTTTTTGTCAAGATTTCAAGTTTTATCAACAAGTTTTAACAGAAGATTTCAAGTTTTCGAATCCATGAAACTTGAAATCTTCTGGAAAAATCTGTAAATTTTTTTGAAATTGATTCTTCACAAAAACACATAAAAGTGATCAAATAACGCTAAAACCATGTTAAAGTAACTGTTTATAACTCAATTAATGAATAAATGAATGATATTTACACAACTTAAACCAATTTAGAGCAAATCGGAACAACGATTGGAATTCAATCATGAAGAACGAATAGAGAAGCAAGAAGAACCATCATAATTCAATCATTGGTGTTCGATTTGCAGGAACAATGATCAGAATTCGATCATGAACCAAGTGAAGATTTTGACGGGATAGAAAGGAGAAGAGAGAGAGAGGAGAGGGGAGAGAAAGAAAGAGAGAGAGAGTGTGTGTTTGGGGATGGTTTTTATATGAGGGTATTCAAGTAATTTCTCAAAAATGTGGTTATTAACAATTAAAATTTCATATGTGGTTAGAAACGAAATTCTAATATTTTGGATGGCTAATTTTGGTTTTCTCTCAATAAAATGTTTGTAATTTAATTTTTCAAAACAAATATAATATTAAAAAAAAAATTATAAATATTATTAAAGCAAAATGTTGAACTTGAGTATATTATATATTAACTTATAAATATATTTTTATTACTAAATTTGAAATTAAATTATGCATTTGAAGACCAGTAGAAACTTTTACTTCAACTAAACCTATATTATACTTTTTTAATAATTTTTTTTAAAAACAATCCCAAAATTGATTGGGCCAAATGCTGCGACCCATAATTCTAATTGATTGGACCAAAGGAATTGGACTTCAACATTTGGGCCGGCCTGCTTTTGACATCTCAAAATTTTAAACTGTTTTTTGAGGATATGGAGCCCAGTCTTTATTATTGGGTCGAACCCAGCTCCATATATGAACCAGAACAAATAGTCGAAATTTGTTGACATTTAAATTTTATTTTGATATTTACATTTAATATTTTGATTTTTTTGTACTGGTAATATTGTTATCATACTAGAACAAAGATACATCAGTTAAAAAAGAACAGTAACAAAAAAGTAAATATGAAATAGGTGCTCAAATAATTAAATAACACTTTTATTATCCACGGTAAAAGGTTATACAAGTATATATATATTCCCTGAACACCTTCTAATCAGGCTAAGCCAGGAATAAAAGGGACTCCTAATTTAGGAAGCCAATCTCTTCCACGGATAAAATTTTCAATGGAGCATCTGTAGGCTGTAGCACGCAATGTAATTTCCATCTGTACTTAAGGCTACAGCTTGGCCCGCATTTGAACCCGCATTGTTGATAATGCTCATGTCTTTGGCTAAGAAAAAACTCGAATGTATATCTGGAAAAAAAAAAAAAAAAGGATTTTGACAGCAAAAGTTATTATTTTTTAATTAAAAAAAGGCATCAAATTATTATTATTCTTTAAAAATAAAAAATAAAAATAAAAATAAACACCATTAAAAGGCCAATAGTAAAACTCATATTCATTACCATGCACCAGTAAAGCCCAAACCAATCTAAAGGGTTTGGTTTTTTACCTAGAAACGGTAGGGCCTCTTTTAGGCTTTTGGGCCAAAAAGATTTTTTCACCCGTACAAATGGAAGCCTAAAGTGATGCTGTAAAAACAGATATAAAATATTTTAATTGACTGACTTTGACACCAAAAGTTATATTCCAATTTTAATACTAAAATTTATATATATTTAAATATCAATTAATTAAATATCATACTAAAAAAATACTGTCATTTAACAAAATTAATTATTAAATAAATTAAATAAAAATTAACAAAATTAATTGTTAAAAAATTGCTATGAAAACTTAATATTTCTTAAAAAACAGTTAAAAGTTGCTATGCTAGTTAAAAGTTACAAACAAAAAGGCAATAGAATAAAAAATAGAGTACTGCTAGATATCACAACTATAATCACAACTATTCCAACACAACACATGTGGCACATGAGGTGTCAATTGGTGAGTGGATACATAGATAGGTGAGATAAATAATTATTTATGTGTATCCACTCACCAATTGACACCTCATATGCCACATGTGTTGTATTGAAATAGTTGTGATTTTAGTTGTGATATCTAGCATTACTCTAAAAAATAATACGCAGAAGAAAAACAATGAACTTTGTTATTATATTAATTAACTGTTAAACTCATATTCAATATCAGTTGGGCCTCTTACGGATTTCGGGCCAAAACATTTTGATACAAATTATTAGTTGTAAAAAAAGGGCCTTACCGGTCCATGTGGTCAAAAAGTTTTGAAATCAAATTGGGCTGGACATATTCAACATTTCACGAGATAAAAGGTGTCAAAAGGGCTGGGACATGACAGTACGGTCTGAAATTTTCTGGCCCAATTACTGAGCAGATCGGACTCGAATTGGGATTTGTTACTGTGCAGACCAGACTGAACCGGATCTGAGGTTTCAAACTGGCTTGTTATGCCAAGCCCTCAAGAAAATAATTACCACCATGCTATACTCACCAACATGTAATAACATCCAATTTTTTTATAAATTACATATTTACAAATAATTATATGCCACAATCCAGACTGTTAACTTCCAATTTTTTTATTATTTAAATTACATAATTATTTTCTTTCATTTTTAACTTCAAATTTGACTTTAAACAAAAACAAATATAAAAATGGGGCTTTAAACAATAATAATTTAAACTATAGGAACAGAACAATTGTTATAAAATAACAGAAAATTACAATAGACCCCATCAAAATTCAACATTTCAGTATGCGTAACTCAGAATTACAGATTCGAGAAGAAAACAAAATTACGACTGTGGCTACTAGCTGAACCCAAAAGCTCTCTATTAAGAGTGCATCTTCTTGCTCATCATCATTGATTGGTATGGTCGATCGAACATAATAAAGAAAGCCAAAGAAAATCCAATAGGATTTATTAAAATTCAAATCATAGATTAAAACATAATAATACGTCACGGTATAGCACGAGCACGATTAGGCATGATATGTCTAAAATTGAATTAATGGAAGTTTTTAAATTTTATTTTAAAGTCTCGATTGTAACAGACTCTAGACATTATTTGTTGTCCATCAAGTGGTCGCCTACCATGTATTGTTGAATTTTGTATAATCAATATAGCATCAGTAAATAGGAAGTCTATTGTCCCATATATGTCACAATTGTAGAAAAACTGGCTCTTCCCTTGGTGTGTGTACAAGTTGTCCTGAAACCCCTCGATAGAACATCTCAAACAGGCAATATAATCATAAGCCGTTCTTAATGCTACGGTTTGTCCACCTTCGGGACCAACAATGTTCACGATGTTGATATCTTTGGCTAGGAAAAGTTGAGATTCTATATCCATAACAAAAAATAATAATTTTAAATTTAATTTAATAGACATATGAGGGAAAAGCAAGTAATATTACTAGACTTAGCTAAATATAAGATATAAGTGGGCCAAAATGGGCTTTGGAACAAATAGGTCATCAACCAAATGGTGTGAGACCAAATTATTTAGGCTCTAAAAATGGTTTTGACCCAAAATGTCTACAGGCCCAATAATATTTAAACATTTTAGGCTTGATCCAGAGCACATTGATTAGTGATAGACATTTAACAAAATTGATTCAATTTGTAAAAACAATTTAAAAGGGCCTGACTGGCCCATCATGTCAAACTTTAGAAATCTAATTGGGTCGGACATAATAAACAAAATCAGGCAAAATGTTATAAATTGGAATTAAGGTATCTAGGGGTGGGCACCAAAACCGGAACCGACTCGAACCGAACCGAACCGAACCGAAATTGGGTGTTTGGTTCGGTTTTGATGGTGAGTTCGGTTCAATTCGGAACCAAATGAACCGATCAAAACCGAACCGACCCGAATGAACCGACATATAAATAAATTTGTAATTAGTTTTATTTTTTTAATTCATTAATTTTTGTTTTAATAAATCATTTATGTTTATTTTTTATTTCTCTCTTTTTACCCTTGCAAAGTAATTCCATTATGTGAAGAGATATGAAGCCCAATAGATCCAATTACAATTGCAGTTGTTAAAAGGTTAAAAAGAAATGAAGAAATATAAAAATAAAAAAAATAACCGGAGGCCCAATAGGCCCAAAACTGAATTGAACCGAACCGAACCGAACCGAGAAAAGAGTGTTCGGTTCAATTTGGTTTTGGCCTTCAATACGGTTCGAATCGAACCGAACAAGAGAAAAGGGTGTTCGGTTCAATACGATTTTGGCAAAAACCGAATCGAACCGAACTGCGCCCACCCCTAAAGGTATCCAAAAGACTGGGTAAATACATAAAAATTGCAAGACCTAAAAAATGCATATTTTATTAAAACATAATAATACATCACGGTATGGCACGAGCACGATACGGCAAGATATGCCTAAAATTGAATTAATAGAAGTTTTTAAATTTTATTTTAAAGTCTCGGTTGTAGAAAACTCCAGACATTACTTGTTTTCCATCGAGTGGTCACCTACCATGTATAGTTGAATTTTGTATAATCACTAAATATGAAGTCTATTATCCCGTATATGTCCCTCTGTTGGTTGCATAATCCCTTCCATCGTTCAACCCCCAACGCTCTGGTTGTATTGTCCATGCCGCAATCGATGCCGCAGCGAACAGAGGGCTTGATCTCCTCTCCATGATTTTGTAAATATAATCACACTTATACCGATTAAACCGTAAAGTGTGAGACATTTTGGAACATGCTTCTAGACCCCAATCTCGCGTCAGGTCCCGATAGAGCACGACACATAACAGTGTTGACTTAAAAAAAAAAAAAGTCTCTATAGTAGTATATATTATTGTATTAGACGGATGTATGTATGTATCCATTTTGTGTATATTATATATGATTACTACTATATTATCCAAATTTATGCATAAATTAATAGAATAGATAGTTTTGAGAAGAATGAAAACTTATATTAATCATTAATCTCTGTTGGTATTTATACCATTACAGTGTTTACAATATGGAAGGTTATTTACCCTAGATACAATAGTAAACCTAATATATACAGGAGAATCATTAAGAGATTTACTAGGACTCTTCTTTCCTATTATGCCCCCTCAAGATAGAGCATCCGTCGAGGACGCCTATCTTGAATATATGATCTGAAAACTGCTTGCGATTGAGAGGCTTCGTTAGTGAGTCAGCTAGCTGATCGTTAGTATGCACATGAGTTACATGAAGTTGCTTTCGAGCCACCTGATCACGAACAAAATAGAAGTCTATGGTGACATGTTTCATGCGGCTGTGAAAGATCGGATTGGCACAGACATATGTGGCACCGGCATTGTCACAGTATATGACAGGAGAAGTGGATGCTGGTATTCGAAGCTTAGAGAGGAGATGACCAAGCCAATTTAATTCAGCTGCAGCTGAGGCAATCGCACGAAATTCAGCTTCGGTGGAGGAGCGAGCAACCGTGTGCTGCTTCTTGGAGTTCCAACTGACTGGAGTGGAGCCGAGGAAGATGATATATGCGGTGGTGGAGCGACGGTCGTCCGGATCACCCGCCCAATCCGAGTCCACAAACGCATGGAGGTGTGATGGAGACTTGCGGTGGATGAGTAAGCCATGATTTTGGGAGCCTTTCAGGTAGCGAAGAACACGCTTGACTGCATTCCAGTGAGTAGTGGTTGGACGGTGCATGAACTGAGATAACTTGTTTACCGCAAAGGAGACATCTGGGCGAGTGAGGGAGAGGTACTGAAGGGATCCCACGACTTGTCTGTACTGAGTCGCATCTGTGAGGGAGCTGCCATCTGCAAGTTTTAGAGTTTCAGTTTCTGAGAGAGGTGTAGAGACAGGATTTGATTCAAGCATGTTTGTCTTCGTCAAGAGATCACGAATATATTTTTGTTGGGAGAGGAAGAGACCACGGGAGGTGGCGTTGGCCTCAACACCAAGGAAGTATGATATCGGGCCCAAGTCTTTGAGTGAGAACCTCTGAGCAAGTGTTGCAATAAACTGGCGGACCTTCAAGTCTGAAGAGCCGGTGACAATGATATCGTCCATGTAAACTAGTAAGTATAGTGTGTGGTCGGACTGGTGAAGAGTGAAGAGAGATGTGTCACTCTTGGAATTGACAAATCCAGTTGACAGGAGAAAAGTACATAGTTCATTGTACCAAGCTCGCGGCGCCTGACGGAGACCATAGATTGCTTTCCGAAGCTTACAAACATGGTGCGGCAATGTGGAGTGAGTGAACCCAGGGGGCTGTTCCATGTACACATCATCTGAGAGAGTTCCCTGTAAAAAAGCATTATTGACATCTAGTTGGCGTAAGGACCAACCGTTAGTTACTGCAATTGTCAGAATTAAACGAACTGTGACAGGTTTCACTACAGGACTAAAGGTGTCAGTAAAATCAATGCCAGGCCTTTGGTGAAACCCCTTCGCCACAAGGCGAGCTTTGTATCGAGCAACTGAACCATCAGGATGCTGTTTAATTCGAAAAAATCCACTTACAGCCAACCACATTTTGGGAGGAGTGAGCGGGGACCAATTCCCAAGTCGAGTTTTTGACCAGCGCATCGTACTCGACACTCATTGCTTGACGCCATTCAGAAAATTTACGAGCCTGCATAAGAGAATTTGGTTCAAATTGGGGAGTGGTGTGCGTCGTGGTGTGAAGGTCTAGGATGGTCTTAGGCTTGAAGATGTTGTTCTTTGATCTGGTTTGGATAAGGCGTGTGGGTGATACTGGTCTCATATTTTGCTCAACAGCTGTTGGCGGTGGGGAAGGTGGGAGCAATTGGACATGTGTGGGCAACATGGCTGATGCGGGTGTTGGGTCATGGATGGTCGACCGAGTAGGCATAGGAGGGTTAGTGTTTGGTATAGAAATTTGTAGCATATCAGGCAAATAAGTGGCATGGTCGGGCTGAAGGTTTGGGACAACGGTTGACTCAATATCCGGTTGGTGAGTGGTGTTGGAGGTGAGGTTTGTCAACCAGCTGCTGATCTGTTCGGGAAGGACCTGAGTCATGGTGCTAAGATGATTTGCGAATGGGAAAACGGACTCGACAAATACGACATGACGAGAGGTGTATATTCTATGAGAGATTCTATCTAGACACAGATATGCATTATGCTCAATAGAGTAGCCAACGAAGACACAAGGTTTGGAACGAGGTTCTAGTTTGTGGGATGTGTACGGACGTAACCACGGATAGCACAAGCAGCCGAACACTCGTAGTTTACGATAATTCGGATCCTTGTGGAATAGGATGGAGTAGGGATTTTGATTGAGAAGGACTTTGGTTGGCATGCGATTAATTAAGTAAACCGCAGTTTGAAAAGCTAGTGACCAGAACCTTAAGGGCATGGAAGCATGATGAAGAAGAGACAATGCAGTTTCCACCACATGTCGGTGTTTGCGTTCAGCAGTGCCGACATGTTCAGGTGTGTGAGGAGGGGATTTTAGATGTTGGATGCCAAAGTTTGCTAAGACATGACCAAGGGATTGAGCTTCCCCACTCCCATCTAAGTAAACAATTTTATCTGAGTATTGAAAAAATTCTCGACTAATGTTTTAAAACGTTTGAAAACAAGTGGAACATCAGACTTATGTTTGAGAGGATATAGCCAAGTATATTTTGAAAAATAATCCACAAAGATAACATAGTAACGAGAATTATCAAAAGATGACAAGTGAGCAGGGCCCCAGACATCAGTAAATAAAATTTCTAGCGGTTTATTGCAGTACAACGTTGAGACACCAAATGGTAGTTTGTGACTCTTATTACATAAACATGCATGACAATGCGAAAATTGAGACTCTAACTTAGAAACTGGTAGACCTTGAGACGAGACTAGGTGACGGAGGACTTGGAGAGACGGATGACCAAGGCGTTGGTGCCACACCAGGGAAGAGACTTGGTGCTGAGAGGTTGCGGTAAGAAGGGTGGCTGGAGACACGGACTTCGGCCAAATATAAAGATTGCCCTCATTCCGGCTGCGAACCAAGGATGCCCTCGTGGTTAGATCCTTCACAAGAAAACAGTCAGGAAAAATTCAATGGACGTGTTATTGTGAGTGCAAAACTTAGACACAGAGATAAGATTGTGAGATATGTGAGGAGAGCATAGAACATGGGAGAGAGGAAAGATTTAGTAGATGTGCGTAAGGAAGTAATACCAGTATGGGTTATAGGAATTGTTTTACCATCCCCAACCATGATGTCTTCTGGGCCACCATATTCAGAGTGAAGAGACAAATTCTGAAGGTCTGATGTCATGTGATGAGAGGCGCCGGAGTCAAGGATCCAGTTATTGCGAGAGTCGATCTGATCAGAAGTCATATGATTTGCCTGTGGCCATGCTTGGGAACTCGGCTGTGGTCGTGAACGACAGACACGTGCAGTGTGACCAATCTTATCACACAGTTGGCAAATCGGACGGGAGGTATTGTTGTATTGCTGCTGACGCCACTGATAATTAGAGGGAGAGTGAGAATGATTCGGGCCCCGAAATTGGTTACCTTGATTCCAGGAACCATGGCCGCCGCTTGGAGCATGCCCATAGTTCTGCTGTTGACCGTGATTATTGCCAAAATTCTGATATGGGTTGGATCCCATGGTATTTGACGAGTTGCCTTGATATGGTCGACCTCTCCTGTTGTTTGTCCTTTGATTGAATTGTGCTGTGACGACTGATTCAGATTTCTTCGATCCATCACGGTTAAGGAAAGCTTCATGATCAAGTAGTTTATCATAGAGCTCGTCGAATGATATCGGTGTGTCTCGGGCTCGAATTGCGGAAGCGAGAGGAAGATAGGCTGGACCAAGGCCATTCAATATGTGTATTACAGTAGCACCATCATTAATCGGATTGCCAATAAGTTCGAGGTTGTCGAGAATGTTTTTAATTCCCTGCATGTATTCAGCAACAGATTTATCAGCCAGACTAACATTCGTGAGAGAATCTAGAAGTCCAAGTCTGCGAGTGTTAGATCGATTAGCATAAGTAGCCGCCAATTTTGTCCATGCATGAGCAGAGGTTGTGGAACGAGTGACGATCGATTGAGCAGCCCCCATGCAAGAGACTTGGATTGCATGAAGTAGCAGCCTGTCTTGGCGGAGCCAGAGGTGATGTTCCGGATTTGGAACTGTCATGCCGGACTGCTGGTCAACGGCGGAAATAGAAGCAGGTGCAGGAATGGTCGCTGGAGGACACGGTTTTGTGCCGTCCAAAAATCCCATGATTCCATAGCCAAATAGGAGATTTTCAAACTGTGATCTCCAAGCTGCATAATTGTCTCCTTTTGTTAACTTGATAGGGACCTGCGTAGAATTGATGGCAACAAGAGTCTGTGCTTGGAGTTGGTTTGTGTTGTTTGCGCCTAAGAGAACCACCTGTGGAGAGACAGAGGAGGATGCGGCCGATGCAGAGGCAGAGGAGTCTGAAGTTGGATTAGTCATTGAAGAATGTGGGGATCGGTAGAAAAAGAAAGAAGGAGAAAGAATATGAGGTTTTTAGGGTTTCAGGATCTTCAGCTATTTTCTTAGCGGATGCTCTGATACCATAATAGAATAGATAGTTTTGAGAAGAATGAAAACTTATATTAATCATTAATCTCTGTTGGTATTTATACCATTACAGTGTTTACAATATGGAAGGTTATTTACCCTAGATACAATAGTAAACCTAATATATACAGGAGAATCATTGAGAGATTTACTAGGACTCTTCTTTCCTATTATAAATAATGTGACATGTATATGATTTGAAACTAATTTATTATTTATGATATTTTAATATAAATCACACATCATTTATCTGTAAATTTGTATAAAATATTTATTTATTTTAGCATTACCTATTTATGTATATAAATATGCGCATTATTGGATTGTATATTCTCTTTGTACTTAATATTATTGCTTCCTCAGCTTACAAGCAACAGCAACAGCTACCAAACATGTACGGCACCACCGCAGCGCCGCCGCCAACACCCTCAGCTCTATCCACCAACAGCCAGTCCACAACAGCAGCCACAGCGGATGCTCTCTCGCAGCTCCTCCACCGCCTCCCTCCCACTCGCCGCTCCCCAGCTTCATCCGCCACCACCTCTCCTCCTCCTCCTCTCATCTCTCTCTCCGACCCAAACCCTAACGACCGTCTACTCTCCTCCGCTTCTCAACTCGGTTTCTTCCAACTCACAGACCATGATATATCTTCTCAACTCGCTCAGTCCGCTGAGTTGGAGTCACTCTCTCTGTTTGCACTCGAAAAAGATAAGAAAGAATCATATTTCCCTAAAAACTGGCCTCTAGGTCACGAAGCTGACGAAGAAGACGGAGACGGAGACAGAGACAGAGACGTAAACGGTGAGTCGTTTTGTTTGGATTCTTCATGTTCTACTGAGTCAACAGAGTTGAACTTAAACTCTCTGCGCGAGTTCACTCGGGCAATGGAGAAAGTTGGCATGAAGATGGTTGAAATGTTAGCATCTGCAGTAGGGTTTGAGAACCCGATAGGAGAAGATCCGACCTGGATTTGTTCTTTGATGTGGGTAGCTGAAGGGTTGCATGACATGGACGGGGATAAACCGGTTCTGTCGGGTGGGTTTTACCCGTATGCAGTCGCGTTACAATACCAAATCAGACAGCAGAAACACTCGCTATCGACAAATTCATGCCGGGTTACCGTATCGCCACAAGTGGATTCAATTTTGGTTACGCTCGGTGACGTGGCTCAAGTAAGTTCTAACTTATATTTTATATTTTAATACGATATTCATTTTGCGTTTTTTTTAATATAAATTTTGTATTTTATTATGGTTACTGGAATATGATTATAAATTCATTATATTAATAAATATAACTCTAATTACCATTTTAATTATTTTAATAATAAAATCTTAACAACAAAGTGGGTATTAAAGGGAAATGTAATATTTTTATTTTCAAAATTTTGTATTTTGAAATTAAAATATTACACCCGTTGTCCTACACCCGTTGATATGCATTTGACTGGAGAATTTAGAAGAAATTATTGAAAAAGTTATAGAAAAAGATAACAAATGGATTAACATTTACTAGACATATAATAGTTTTCTATATAGTTGGTATCATTTCTAGATCATATATATTGATCATATTCTTATTTGCTAAACACTAATGTTAGATCACTTATTTAATCATCTTTTAAAATAATACTGATCAAATGATTAATTGATTTTATCTTACAAAATAATCTCTACATACAAAAATTCAACTTTATTGTTTGTCATTTTATTTTATATTGATCAATAAATAAATAAATAAAATTACAGGTATGGAGCAATGGAACGCCAAAGAAAGTGAGAGGAAGACCTTGTTTGGTACCGGAAATGCAAAGAATAATAACTCTCAATCCATATCAATGTCACTCCTAGTGACTCTTCCAACAGAGAGTAGGGTTTCTCCTCTGATAATTATTTGCGAGGTCGATAACAATGGCTGTGAGGAGAATGATGAAGTTGAAGAAGATGATCAAATCCACGGAAGCTCTAGTAGTGTGAAGAAGAAGAAGAAAGAAGAAGAGAATAAGTTCATGTTTGAATCATTTTGTTTTGAAGACTATGCATGGAGACTCTACCATGAACGTCTCCTCTTAAAAGACCCTCTTGATAGATATCGTATCTAGTTAGCTCATTTTTTTTCTTCTTAATTTTCTTCCTCTCTTTCACACAGTAGAGAATTGATGATCAAATAAGCCAATGACTTCGATTTTTATTTTTTTTTTTTGGGTTCTTTTATTGAAATTTTAAGATGATTCTACTTAATTTGTTTTGCAAGAACTTTCAAAGATCGATCAGATTCTTCTATAAAATGTGTTGGGAGTCGTTCAATCAATTTTAAGCCATCATCAATTTCGACCTTCGCTTTCATTTTGCACCTCTGGAAAGCTCTCATTGCCGGGATGCGTTACGAGTCAAATCCTGATGGGCATAGCCCAACTTGGACTCCTATCCAATTCCTGAAAACTACGAAGAAAATGCTATCGGACTCGGTCAAATGAGCACTAAAACGAACGTGAATGGACTAATGGGGAGACCCAATTATCCACAGAGTTGACTCGTGACGTACCCGGGCATGTCAAGAGTCGTCGGGCTCAACTCAACTTGAGTTGATTAACTCACGAATGTTGATTTTTAAAACTGTATGTGATTTTTCATCAGTAGATCAAACAATGTTGATTTCACAATCACCAAACAATGTTGATTTTTAAAACCATATGTGAAAACAGATTTCGGAATCATGTCCTAATTTTGAAAACTATTTATCAATCAAGAACCAACACATCCTTACTTAGTCTAACAGTTTGCTTTAACTCAAAAATGTTTGCATTTAATTTCTCAGCAACCAAATAGTATATGCAAATGAAACTCAAATTAGATGACCTTACTTGAATTGAGGACTGAAATAAGGCAAGGCCAAGAAGGCTTCTTATCGTTTCCTTGCACGAATAGGTTCGTAATCTCTATGCTATCTGGCCAGGCAGAGCACAAGAACTCCAACACCTCACCATCACCCTTGTGGATATTAATAACCAAACTAATGTGAAGCTTAACATCTTGACCCAGGCCACCAGCTTTCGAAACGGGAATCGACCCATCAAACATGGTGGCCTCAACCTTAATATCTTTGTTTTCTCCAAAATTTCCCTTCAATCTAATCCACTGTTCTCCACGACTATGAACGAGTTGAATTTGGTAACTAGCAGAAAATTCAAATGGTAACCTAACGAAAACATTCAAATAAGCATCCAATCTATTTAGATACAAAATGATTTCATAAAATTTTTTATTAACACGAAATAGGTTCCGGCATCCAGGACATTACCGTTTTTCAGCCAAAGTAAACCAATTTGCCAAGAAAACAGATCAAATGGAAAGATAGCAAATGTATATCCATTTAATGTTGTGCTTTCAAAAACATAAGCTCATATGAACGCCAAAAGCTTCCATGTAAACTATCAATATATCAACGTTATGAAAATTCTTCATTCAATTTCATAGTAGTAAACTCAATGAAACATGAATTACATGAATTAAAATCTAATGATTTCCTCAGCCAAGCCAATTGAATTGTGTTAGGAATTTATTTCATTTCTTGCAACCCAAAGCAATCAATTCGAACCTCCTTTGCATTTTCTCAGAATCTAAAAACATTACCTCACCAACCAACCAGACTCTCATTGAAAAAAAAAAAAAATATCACAAAAACAGAACAAAATGTCATTTGCAGAGCACATACACAGACCCACTTCAAATACCCAATCAAATAATCATCTTTTCGTACCAAAATGAAAACTTTGCATCCAAAACCAACCAGAGTCTCATTCGAGAGAAAATAAAATTATAAAAACACACGCACAAACATATCAAAACTAAGCTAAAACTTAAAACAGAGATACTAACAATAATAATAATAAATAGTGAAGAAATAAGAACCTGTTTAGGAGGGTAGTGTTCAAGCTCGTATTGCATCTCCGAGACGCAATTTCTGGTTGTAATTCGAGAAACCAGGTGCAGTTTCGATGTAAAGAGAGATGGGTTTTGCTTTGTTGCGTTGAAAAGGTTGGAGTTGTAGAGGCTTTCATGGGTTTTTCTTTAGATTCTCATCAGTTTCGCCATTTTGTGGTGTCTGAAGAGAAATGAGAAATGAGAAATGAGAAAAAAGAAGTCTTTTTGGGGTTTTACGGTTTTAAGTAGTGACTGGGCACATCAACACAACATAACGAAATAATTATTGAAGTGTTCGGACACGTCATCGAATGAATGGTGATGTATCAGTCATATCATCGCATCACTTGGTTATTGGAAAAAGTGCTCAACATGTCATTAAATTAGAGTTGACATGGCCGGACACGTCAACACAGGTTACATGAAAAGGTAGTGATGTGCTCACCCATGACATTAAATTACGAAAAAAATCCTCCGTTGAGTAGAAAAGTCACGAAGCATTTCATCATGTCTCTCCTACTCGCCGGCGCCGCCAAGGAGGCCACCGATCACCTCGTTATCTTACCCTCCGTTGGCGCCTCCTTCAAGGACGGCGTCTTGGTCGCCTCGCGTCTTGGGTTGGAGTGAGGAAGGGAAAAAAAGTCTGTTTGGGGCTCGTGAAGTGAGGGAAAAGGAAAGAAAATGTGAGAAATTTTTTTGAAGATTTCAGTGGACTAAGTTAGATTTCAGGGACCAGATAGTCTCCATCTTTTTGTTTTGTTTTGTTTAATTTGAAATGTCTGTCAAGTTAAGATATTTTTTTAAAAAAAAAAATATTATTGGTTTTGTTTTAAAGATTGGTAAAGTTTGTATTTTTATTATGGGTTAGGGTAGGGAACACCCCACCTGATATTTGAAGATTTATGTGAAATGTTGATGTTTAATGGTCATGGGTTTGGCCAAAATTTAGTTGCTTGAATGTCAAATTCAGTTGAAATTGATGATACGTATGATGTGTGGCTGAGATGGAGAGACCTTATGATTTATGAATAAGAATCAGTTTAGAATTGGATGATGATTCTTAGAATTTGTGTTGCTTATTGTTTTGTAGTGGACTCACTTCACCGACATATAATATGAGGGTTTATGTGAAACTTTGATGTTTGAAGCTCATGGGATTGATTGGGAAGTCATGTTTGGTCGAGTTTCTGCCATTTTCAGCTAAAATTTTAGCACTTTAAATCATCAAATTCAGCTGAAATGAACTCATATTTTCATTCATGGTTGTTTTACTTGTGATAAGCATTGTTTTAGTGGTTTGAAGATGCTTAAACTTTTTCTTCGATTGCAGAGCTATGCTTGATCAAGTCTCATCCATGTTTAAGGGTGAATTGCAGAGCTATGTTTAAAATTTTACCATTTGAATTGTAAAATTGTGCTTGAATTGGTTATGGTGGAGGCATAGGGTCATAGAACCATGCAAATGGCACGACCGTAAAGATTTGAGAACCTGATATGGTTTTACAGACTTGTCACTTGAGTGTTTTATTTGACTTGTTGTTTAGATGTAAATTTGCTAGGTGAAGAGAGATTTTCATGAGGTGCCGTTTCCCTTGTTTTCAGGAACTCGATCTCATCCGAATGAAACAGAAGGCAAGATGCCAAAATCAACTATATCATGAAGCCAAAATCTGAGCTGTTTTCAATTTAAGCATACAAGGGTATGTTATCCTTTTTAGATATAGTTTTTTAGTGCATTTATCATTTTGATTTCACTATGCATTTTAGCTTTTATGCATTTATTAAGGAAGCAGACATAACATGATTACATGAAGAGAAGTGTTATGAAGGGCTGAAATGGAGACTAAGAAGGCATTTGTAGCAAGAAATATCTTCATTGCATGTTCTTCGGTTCTTCGATTATTTGTGTAGGATTTGTGTAGGACTTTGATTATTTGTGTAACACTATTTTACTTTGTACATTTGATATCAAAGTTTACAAGATATGGAGGAAAAGACGTAGGAAACTAGATCTCAATCCCTTCATGCACTTGATTAATAAGAAAGTAACATTAAGGAAACAAAACCTAAAGAAGAATATTTTTTTTTGTTTATGGTTAACACCTTAAACCATAACTTGTTTATACAACTCCAATATATACTTTGTGATGAAGTCCAACCGTGATTCGTGAACCCTCACAACCTATTCTTGAAGTCTTTAACTGTAATATTACAAACAAATAACAAACTCTAATATATATATAATATATATGTATAAATGTACCTCAAGAAATCTTTGAGCTCTTGCATTCTTAAATTTTTGGTCATTTGCATGTTCTTCTAACAGGGTTCTTCGATTATTCGTGTAGGACTTGGGAAGGTGTTGATTAGTCACCTTCCGAAGCTGCCTGCTGTAGAGTGCTTCTCATGAGTGGCACTGTCTTGCTCTGGCAGCTTGACAACAGAATAGGTTCCAGCACCGCATAGCGCCTCGAGAATTGGGGCAGTTAAGTAAACCCAAATGGCCTTGAAATTGTTTGCTGCTATGGCTGGTCCCAGGGACTCTGACTGGATTCATTGATGCACCGGTTGACAGTCTGCAGCATGGCATGAATAAGAGGTATCAAGAGAGATCATCGTAATGGCTACGAGTATGTGAGTATGACAGTTGCTCCCACCACGATTCCTGCCAACTCTCCCACCAGCAACCATGTTTCACTTCACACATCCCTCTCGTCACTTCACAAGATTCTGTATATCATCCCTCTTCATTTCATCACACATTTATTTCTATGTTTTATTGTGTATAAGTAATGATCAATAATAATGTTCCCATCAAAACTACTGTAAGGGTTAAATTTCCAGAGCTATCTGTGAGACTATTGGATTGTATTTGATACCAACTGTTTGGTAAGATTATTGTGCCAGGAAGACAGATCAATGGAGATGGTTTGAAAGTGAGTTGATAGTGCTTGATTTCTCCTGTTTCAATGTGTGAACAGAATGTGGATTGTGCTTTCGCTTCTTGGGAATTGATGGCTAAAATGCATCATACAACTTTGCCTAGAAAACAGATCAGATGGGAAATGGAAAGCAAGCAAATGTATTTCCATAAAGTTTGAAAAAATTTCTATTGGACTGGGCTAAACTGAGCACAAAAACAAATCATGGATGACCCAAATTGAAGCCTTTCTAAGTCTATAACTATAAAATCTTCAATTATCGAATAATTACTTAATTTCCATATTTACAATGGGAAGTTGCAAATAGATCATCTTGTTCTGCCATAATTAACTAAAAAATTAATGTCATCACTCCTCAGAATATCAGATCATCACCAGAGAAAGTGACACCCATAACCGAGTTTTTTTAAAAAAGGTGACTTTATAAGAACCCGCTTGTAATTTGTTTCAAATTAGAATAAATTCTTACAAACCATGCACACACACTAGAATTTTTTATTACATTACATTAACCGGTCTAGAAATAATGACTGATCAACTCATCTCATGCAGGTTGGCACATACACAAATGGTAACTGATCAATCCTGTAAGAATCACAACTTTTTTTTTCCTTTCAGTAAGTTGTAAATTTTCAGTTTATTTTCCGGTTGTTGGAATTTTATTGAAGTATAAATATTTATAACATCTTCAGACCAAAGCAAGCCAAACCTGTAAAAAGAATATGTATGTATAACATATAAAACTAACATATAACATCAATTATCTCGTCCAGTAATTGATTAAATTAACAAAGAAGGTAAACACCAAGGAGGGTCCTGTCAATAGGATTGTCTGTTTAATTCTGTAAAATTAATCACCATCTCATAAAAATAATAAAAATAAAATAAAAATAAAAATAAATAAAAGATGAAAGAAAAAAAAAAGGGCTATAGACATCACTTTCCTTAATGTGGAATCAAAGACAAAATGGTAATGACGGATTTGTGCAAATCAAGAAAACTGGTGCAGAAAAGGAAAGCAATCATTTTAGGGCTTTGGCTTGCCCTAGTGTTCCCATATAAATAATACTATTGTAAACCCCAAGGGGTGTGAAAAAAAGGGTGCTAGAGAGAGAGAGCAAATTGTAGAGAGACTTAGAAAGAGACAGAAAGATTTTAATCAACTCTGAAAGTAGTGGATTGAGGTGCGCTCTCATGAATGCGTAACAATTGCTGAACCATGTAAAATCTTTGGTGTCATTTTTTCTTTCTTATTGCTTTCATATTATCTGTGTTGTGCTTTAGATTTGTGTGTGTGATCCCTTTCTTCTCAACAACATGAAACCACCATGGGAATTTCATAAAAATTCATAAAAGTCTAACTATCATCATCAACGTGAAGAAGTCAAGAAATTTTGAAGTCTGAAGACTAGTGCTAGTGCTTTTGCATACAGAATATCTATCATTACAGTAGTAGTCAATTCAACCTCTCTGATGGTCTATAATTTTAAGGGGTAATTACCCTAGGCCACTGACTTTTGCCACCACTATCAAAATGGCCACCGGATGGGGAATTAGTTTAGAAATGGTCATTTTTGGCAAACAATGTTACATCAATGGCCATTCTGTTATAACACCGTTAACTTGTTCAAAGAATGTTACACTAATGGCCATTAATTTGTTCACTTGGTATCAAAATGGCCATTATAATCAATTTTCTCCAAAATTACTTTAGTGGCCATCCAATTGATCAATTGGTAATTTGGTATCAACATGACCATTATAATTGTCCAACTTTTTGTAGAACATGTGTATTGACCATCAATTTAGTTAACTGGTATCAAAACAATCATTATATATACAACTATATTCTATTAGAAAAATAGAGTAAGCAATTATTAAAAATAAAATTTCATTCAATAGAGAAAATGAAGAATTCATTGATTCAATATAAGTTTAGTCTTATACACATCAAATACTACTTGAAGTTTCAAACCTAAAGATTAAAGTATATGTGTAGTTGTTTACAAATTACAATAACAACATCAGAATGAATGAGCTAATTTGCTAATAAAAAGAAACACAAAATTAGCTTAAACATGGGCAACTTGGTTAGCTTGCCTGCAGCCTTGCCTTTGAAGTTTGAACAAAACAAAAATCAGAAACACGATGAAAAATTTTCAACTCCAAAATGTTTCGTACGACAACTCCTAACTCTGATATTAACCACGGAGAGTGAAGCACTTTTCAGCATCATATCTCTAGCTAACTTCTTACCATGAAGCACGTTTACATAGTTTTATCCTAAAACAAAAACATTAAATAATTTAAAAAATATAAAGTACAATGAATTTACATTATTTAATTATATTTCAAAATTATTTGTAACCATCTTTACTTAATTAAAAATCTAATCCAGCCTGGCTTGGAATGAAGTCCACCAAAAGTCTACTTTTATTTTTTATTTTTTATTTTTAATATAAATAAACCGCTATTAGTGTGATTTCAGGGTTCTCCAACAAGACAGAAAACCAACATGTAAAGTGAGTTTTGTCATAGTTTTTACAGGAAAATCAAATCCTCCAGTCTTAGACTTAATTTAATACCGATGGAGATCAGTTTTGAGGACCAGATTCTTTTTTCAAACGAAAATTTTCATTTTTGTGCAGTTTGACAAGTAGTATTTGATGTGTATAAGACTAAACTTATATTGAATTAAATGAATTCTTCATTTTCTCTATTGAATGAAATTTTATTTTTAATGATTGCTTACTCTATTTTTCTAATAGAATATAGTTGTATATATAATGATTGTTTTGATACCAATTAACTAAATTGATGGTCAATACACATGTTCTACAAAAAGTTGGACAATTATAATGGTCATTTTGATACCAATTGATTAAATGGATGGCCACTAAAGTAATTTTGGAGAAAATTGATTATAATGGCCATTTTGATACTAAGTGAACAAATTAATAGCCATTAGTGTAACATTCTTTGAACAAGTTAACGGTGTTATAACGGAATGGCCATTGATGTAACATTGTTTGCCAAAAATGACCATTTCTAAACCAATTTCCCATCCGGTGGCCATTTTGATAGTGGTGGCAAAGTCAGTGGCCACTAGGGTAATTACCCCTAATTTTAATGAGCTAGACTCTTCAAGTCTTATAAAAATTAGGGGTAATTACCCTAGTGGCCATCAATTCTTGCCACCACTATCAAAATGGCCATTAGATGGGAAAATGGATGGGAAATGGCTATTTTTGGTAAACATTGTTACACTAATGGTCATTCCATCCATTCCATCCATTTCCATCCAATTCCATCCAATAAATGGCATTTTGGTAAATATAAGGATGACATTAATTTATTTTAGATGTTTTTGGAAATCAATTTTTTCTTTTGTTTTTTGAAACAAATAATTATATTTAGTGTGTATATACGTATAGCATATCCCAAACATATATATATATATATATATATATATATATATATATATATGTATTTATTTTATGAGAAGATTAAGGCTACAAAATATAAAAATTCTAAAAAATATATTTGAGATAAGTTGAAAAGAAATATATATATATATTATATATATATATTGAAAAGATTAAGGCTATAAAATAAAAAAATTCTAAAAAACATATTTGAGATAAGTTGAAAAGATATATATTCTTTTTGAAAAGATTAAGGTTACAAAATCTAAAATTCTAAAAAATATATTGAGATAAATTGAAAAGAAATATATATGTATATATATGTTTGAGATATGCTATATATATATGTACACCCTAAATATTTATTTGTTTCAAAAAACAAAAGAAAAAATTGATTTCCAAAAATATCTAAAATAAATTAATGTCATCCTTATATTTACTAAAATGCCATTTATTGGATGGAATTGGATGGAATTGGATGGAAATGGATGGAATTGGATGGAATGGCCATTAATGTAACTATGTTTACCAAAAATGGCCATTTTCCATCCATTTTCCCATCTAATGGCCATTTGATAGTGGTGGCAAGAGTTGATGGCCACTAGGGTAATTACCCCTAAAAATTAACTTATACAGACGACATAGTTGACTGGAAAGAATGACCAAATTTTCTTCGCCTTAAAGACATTACAGGCAAATGAGGGTTGGAAAGGACTCGCAAAGGGCAAACCACGGCCAAAATTAGTGTTGCTTGCTAGTGCTCTTACCATTATCAATGACAAGTTGATTGGTAAGAATGGCTAAAATTAGTGTTGCTAGTGCTCTTACCATTATCAATGACAAGTTGATTAGTAAGAATGGCCAAATTTTTCATCCTAAGACACGGCATGAGAATACATGCATGGATGACATGATGAGTTTGCAATTGCATGCAGTAAATTTTGAGCATTGTTTTACTCGTGATGAGCATTGTTTTAGTGGTTTATTATTGTTTATGATGATCCCGCTAAGATATAAGATTAATAGAAAGGTTTATCTGGAAATTTGATGTTTAATTATGTGTGATGTGCTCTAATTGCAGAGCTATGCTTGATCAAGCCTAATCCATGTTTAAGGGTGATGTGCCCGGATTGCAGAGCTATGTTTAAAATTTTACCATTTGAATCGTAAAATTGTGCATGAATTAGTTATGGTGGAAGCGTAGGGTCATAGAACCATGCAAATGGCATGATCATAACTTTTGGTTATCAAGTCTCCGGTCCTGTTCACATCAGTGTGCACTGATGTAATTCAGTACCAATGCATGTGGACGTACCACTGGTTATGGAGAAGCTTTGAGAAGTGCATACACTTTGAGTCAATGTATATAAATCTAATGGTCCACATCTAACGCACTGATGAAGTTATATCAATGCGCACTGACTTAGACATTTCTGATAAGTCTCATCCATGTTTATGGTCTTGCATTCTTAACGTTTTGGTCATTTGCATGTTCTTCTAACAGGGTTCTTTGATTATTTGTGTAGGAATTAGGAAGGTGTCGATTAGTCACCTTGTGAAGCTGCCTGCTGTAGAGTACTTCTCATGAGTGGCACTGTCTTCCTCTGGCATGAATAAGAGGGTATCAAGAGATCATCGTAATGGCTACGAGTATGTTGAGTATGACAGTTGCTCCCACTATGATTGACGATTCCTGCCAACTCTCCCACCAGTAACCATGTTATCAGGCACAAGAAACCACTTCACACATCCCTCTCATCATTTCACAAGATTCTGTATATCCTCCCTCTTCATTTCATCACACATTTATTCTATGTTTTATTGTGTATAAGTAATGATCAATCATAATGTTCCCATCAAAACTACTATAAGGGTTAAATTTCCAGAGCTATCTGACTGTAGATAATAGAGACTATTGCATTGTATTTGATACCAACTGTTTGGTAACATTATTGTGCCAGGAAGACAGATCAATGGAGATGGTTTGAAAGTGAGTTGATAGTTTGATTTCTCCTGTTTCTATGCGTGAACAGAATGTGGATTGTGCTTTCGTTTCTTGGGAATTGACGGCTAAAACTTTGACTAGAAAACAGATCAGATGGAAATGGAAAGAAAGCAAATGTGTTTCCATTGGACCGGAAAAGTTTGAAATAATTTCTATTGGATTGGGCTAAATTGAGCACTAAAACGAATCATGGATGGCCAAAATTCGAAGCCTGTCTAAGTCTAACTATAAATATGTAAATACAACTACAAATAAAAAAACAATCCATTACAAATTCAAATATAAATACAAAAATGTTAAGAATAGAAATAACAAAAAAAAAAAAAAAAAAAAAAAATAAGATTTTTTTTTTTTTAGAATATTATATATATACAATTTTTCTATTATCAGTTCGAACTGACAAAAGATATATCATTTCCTTGTATGTGGGCCATTAGATTTCAATACTTTAACTTGGCTACATGCACTTGTCAAAACATTTTTTAAATCCAATGGCCTATATGCAAGGAACTGATATATTTATATCAGTTCAAACTGATAATAGAAAGACTGTATATATCTATATGGGTATGGATATTGACACCCATAAAACTTATTAGTACACCCATGTCTAAAATTTAAAAAATAAATATACTATAAACACACATCATAATGCCAATAGTACCCTCATTGAAATATATTCATTTTATACATATTAAACACTCTTAAATTATTACACCCAATTTATTAAAAAAAATCATATTATTTTCGGAATTAAATCCTCTTTTAATGATGGTCCAATTTACTTTTGAAAATATTTCGAATGTAGGAGTCTAAAAGGGAACATGTGGAACCGTATATGAAGTCAAAAGATTTTTAATCTGAAATTTCTTATTATATAACTATATAAAAAAAAAACTTGTTGATATCTATAACTATTGTTAAAAAATATATTTTTTATTGATTGAGTTCATAACTATACATAAAAGAAAGACAAAAACAATATGATAATCATGTGATAATGAAAAAAGTTTGAAACTTGAAATAAAATTAGAGTTTATCATAAGTTTTTTGTTGTTGTTGTTGTTGTTGTTTTTTTTTTTTTTTGTTTGTGAAAGGTAAGTTTTTTTTTTTAATAAATAAATATAGTTAAAGATATGAGTGTATAGTTTTTGGTTTATTTTAATTAAATTAAATTGTCCTTATTGGTAAATTTCTATTGGGACATTTTTGTAATTAAATTTTTAATAAAATATGGTGTACTAATAAGTTTTATGGGTGTCAATATCGGCACCTTATATATATATATATATATATATATATATATATATAGGTTTGGGGAAAATGGAGAGATGGGGATGGGGGAGGTTCCCCAATCCCCATGCCCATTTCAAAACATTTGTGGGGGAAATGGGGAAATGGAGGGACACCCCCCATCCCCATCCCAATTTCAATTTGGGGATAAAAATCATCCTCATCCCCACTAATTTCCCCATTTTCCCCTAAAATTCCCCACCCCCCTATTCAGACCAAAGTAAGCCAAACCTGTAAAAAGAATATGTATGTATAACATATAAAACTAACATATAACATCAATTATCTCGTCCGGATATTGATTAAATTAACAAAGAAGGTAAACACCAAGGAGGGTCTTGTCAAATAGGATTGTCTATTTTAATTATGTAAATTAATCACCATCTCATAAAAAAAATTAAAAAAAAAGACTATAAGGCATCACTTTCCTTAATGTGGAATCAAAGACAAATGGTGACGTGTGAACCACCCTGGGAATTTCATAAAAAGTCTAACCGTCATCATCAACGTGAAGAAGTCAAGAAATTTTGAAGTCTGAAGACCAGTGCAGTAGTGCTAGTGCTTTTGCATACAGAGTATATATCATTACAGTAGTAGTCAATTCAACCTCTCTTGATGGTCTATTAATTTTAATGAGCTAGACTCTTCGAGTATTATAAAATTAACTTATACAGACGACATAGTTGACTGGAAAGAATGACCAAAATTTCTTCTCCTTAAAGACACGGCAGGTAAAATGAAGGGTTGGAGAGGACTCGCAAGGGGCCAACCACGGCCAAAATTAGTGTTGCTAGTGCTCTTACCATTATCAATGACTAGTTGATCGGTAAGAATGGCCAAATTTCTTGCAACCCAAAGCAATCAAATCAATAATAATAATAATAATAATGTCATCAGATCATCACCAGAGTAAGCGACACCCATAACAAAGTTAAAAAAAGGTCCACTCGTAATTTGTTTCAAAGATGAAATCTTTAGAATAATTTTTACAAACCGTGTACACACACTAGAATTTTCGATTACATTACATGCTGAAACATACACTGATGGCAACTGGATCCAGTTGGAATCACAAACTTTTTCCAATAAGTTGCAAATTTCAAGTTTCTTTTCAGGGTTGTTGGGAATTTTATTGTAGTGTATAAATATATATATATATATATATATATATATATATATATAGTGAAAATTGCTAAAAATTACCACTCTAATTATGGGAAATTCATTTTTAACCACACACAAAACTTTAATTATTAATAACCATGTTTTGAAAAAAAATTCACTGGGTATCCATAAATTACCAAGATGCCCCCAAATTAATATTTGTATTTTGTTTTGTTTATTTTTATATTTCTCACCCTCTTCTTCACTATTCACCGTCTTCTTCCTTCTTCTTTGTTCATTATTCATCAACGATTTCCGATCATTGTTCCTCTTCCTGCAAATCGAACACCAATATGGCCGAACCATGGTGTCTTCAATCTGGAGTGTGGAGAAATTGACCAGAAGGAATTTTCGCTTAAACAGACGAGCTATGAAGAAATAATCACTAGTTAATATTTTAAATGAATACCGTAAATAATATGATCGAAAAATAATTAATTTTGTATGTTTGTTAAAATGTTAAAAATATTAAATAAAATACGGTAATGATGGAATTTTCAATTAAAAAAAAACTACCGGTGTTCGGTGTTGGCTGCACATACAATTTTTATTTTTTTGTTTTTATTTTATTAAAAAAATTAATTGGGCATTTTCCATTTGTTTTTATGACAGCATCAGCTTGGGCAATGCAAACTTTGGTTTCAAAGTTTGAAATGAAACAATTATAACAATATAATTCTTACAAAAACATAAAATTAAATGCTCATTTATGTGCACATCACCTCTTAGTAGAGATGACTGTGCACCTCCCTTTCACACCTAGTGGTCAGGGGTCCGAGTCCCACTATGCGCATTTTACAAGTATGTGTGGGGAGTTTTCTTCAGGTTTGTGGGAGCAACCCTCTCTCTGATTATGAGAGTTGTAGTCCATATGTAACCTCTCCCCGATATTGGGGCTATTCTTGTAGAATCTGATTAATCTCACCGGGTCCCAACAGTAGTTGTATTTAAAAAAACATGTTCATTTATGTAAGAAACGGGTACTATGAAATAAATTCACTCAATTAACATATGTCGTTGTTCCGAGCCATTAGGGTGATGGGTATTACCCAGACCGAAACCCAGTAATAGAGACTGTGAGTTTACAATTTAGAGATATTAAAAGCGGGCTGGCCCAATTGAAGTCCATATATGGGCCGTGTTAGGACCAATCAAATTTGGTTTGACACCTTGCATGGTTTCAACTGTATTGGGTGGGCAGACAATTAAATAGTGATATATAATGAGTGCCTCTAAAATTGTATGTACACCCATATTAATTTTTTTAAAATATTCTAATTTATATGACCCTATATTTTATCAAATATCTCCTTTCTCTATATTTATTTATTAATTAGTTTGTAGCTAATATGATGTGTGGACAATGTAAAATATAAATTGAAAAATAATATTTTGAAGTTTTTATTAGAAGAAAAATATTCATGAATAATGAGTTACTTTCTTATTTAAGGTCTCTGATTTTCTCAAGTGGGCAAAGTGATATTAGATGATATGATTTTGTAAGATTATTATATATTATTGATTTGATTTGAATATTTTCTAACCATTTATTAAATTGCTAAATGGCGTCTTCCGGTTAAAAAAAAGGCTATTATTATGATATATGATATGATATATATATATATATATATATATATGATAAATACTTTTATATTATATATTATATACTATAATATATAATACTGTATATCGTGAAGATGACGCATTTACTAGAAAACTTGACAAATGATTATATCATAATATAATATCATGATTGCAAATAATTCAATGTAAACATGAACAACTCAGGGAAATTAAGTGTGAAGGATCAAAACTAAAGAAAACAGTACTCCACTTCCAACAAACGCAATTACTATCTTACATCATGGCCTCCGAGTACTTGCGTGGAATGTTGCTCTGATTTTTATGAGTCTACTTACCACATTTCTTATGTTGATTCTATTCTCGGGTAAATTTACGGTACAATCCATGGCTAAACTTAAGATAGATGATATACATTGTTCCCTTGCTGAAAAATAGCCATCCTCCCTTTGTAGCAAATCGCTATCTGCAACATCTGCGATCGAACGATTTAAGGAGTCACCAACCCAATGTCTCAAGCTCATTTCTCCGATAAAAGTTTCATCTGTCGGCTTCTTCCTTGTAAATGTCTCCATCAGCATAATACCGTAGCTATAGACATCACCTTTTCGAGATACCCTTCCTTCACGTCCATACTCTGTGAATCGACTCAATCGATTTCAATATTGGAAATATTTATATCAAAAATAAAGAAACTATAAAATGAATAACAAAATCTGATGGAATTTTACCTGGTGCCATATAACCAATTGTGGCAAGGGTCTGTGTTTGTATCATAGAATCTTCTTCACCTAATAGCTTCGTAATGCCAAAATCACTCAAGTGTCCAACCATGCTTTGGTCTAGCAGTACGTTGCTCGGCTTGATGTCACAATGAACTATAGGGACTGAATAACCAAAGTGAAGATACTCCAAAGCTGATGCCATATCTATCATTATATTCAACCTCTGTAATATGTCCAAAAAGTATTCATCAGAATATAAGCCCTTTTCAAGGCTTCCATTAGGCATGTATTCTAGCACCAATGCTTTAAGATCGTCATTTGTACAGCTGCTGATAATCTTGACAAGGTTTCGATGACGAATACCACTAAGCACTTCACATTCAACATTGAAACTCCTAAGTGCTCTTTCTGTTTCCATGTGGAACACCTTTACTGCAATTTCCATCCCATCTAAAAGTCTCCCTCTAAAAACTGAACCAAAGCTCCCTCTACCAAGTAGATTGTTGTCACTAAATCCATTTGTTGCTTGAACAAGTTCTGGATAGGAAATTCTTCTCCATATTGCACGTTGTGGCACATCAACATCATTATATTTGCTAGTTGTGAGCTCCTCCTCGTTCGATATACTCTCATCACAATGATCAAAGTCAAGCAGACAATAAGTGCTAGCGACAAAGTAATGGCTAAGACAACTGTGATCCTAGATTTTGGATGAGTGGTTGTTTTGCAGGAGGGAACTTGTAGTCTTGGCAAACCACAAAGTGCAAGGTTCATCAGAAAAGATTTAGCAGAGAAATTTGCAAAGGTCCTTTTGTTGGAATTTTTCCCTCTAATCGATTGAAAGACAAGTTGAGATATTTGAGGTATGATAGTGCCTCCAAAGATTCAGGAATAACCCCAGAAAGATTATTATTGGACAAATCTAAAGACTCCAAGCTTATTAAGCCCCCAAATGATTTAGGAATTGCGCCTTGTAAGCTATTATAATCTAAAGAGAGAAGCTGTAGATTTTGTAGAGTTCCAATTGTGGTTGGGATGCCACCAGTTAAATGATTATGTGACAAATCTACACTTATGACAACCTTCAAATTTCCAAAGTCTAATGGAAGAGTTCCAATTAGAGAGTTTGATGACAAGTTAATTTCCAAGATGTCTTTAAGTTTCCAAAAGATGAGGGTATAACAGAAGTCAACTCATTGGAGCCTAACGAGAGGAGTCTTAGATTAGTTAGATTACCAAAACATGCAGGTATGGCTCCAGAAAGCTTATTACTTTCCATGTCCAAAACAACCAGGTTATTTAATTGGCAAGGATCATCTGGGATGGATCCTTCAAGGTTATTATTTCGAATGTAAAATCCTTGAAGTTTCTGCAAGTTTCTAAGTGTAACAGGAATTGATCCTGTCAATTCATTATCGCCCAAGTCTAAACTCATCAAGTTTTTTTAGACTAGCAATTTCTTGGGGAATGTTTCCAGTGATGTTGCAACCACCCATATAAAGTGATTCCAACGAAATAGAAAGGTTTCCTATAGAAGTTGGAAGGAAGCCATTTAGAGGATTATCTGATAAAACCAATAATCTTAAATTCTTGCAATTTGTCAAGAGGTAATGAAGCTCAACTCTGGAGTAGAAGATGTGAGGAATTTTGTCCTAAGACGAGGAACTCAAGACTTGTTAAACTATTGCCTATTGTGCTTGGAATAAAGCCTGAGAATGAGTTAGAGTCAAGACTTAGAAGTTGGAGCTTTGAAGCATTGATGATGAAGCTAGGAAATTTCCCAGTTAAATTATTCCTGCTGAGAGATAACTCCTCAACATTTGGAAGCCCAAAGCCAATAATTGATGGAAGGCTTCCCGAGAGTGTGTTGTTAAGAAGCGCAAGAATTTTCAATGTTGAAATGTTGAAAACTGTAGCTGGAATGTGGCCAACTAGGTTGTTGCTTTCAAGTCCCAATTCCTCCAGATTAGGAAGATTACCAATTTCAAAAGGTATCTCACCTGCATGTGAGCATATTTAATGATAGATCAAGTCTATGATGAAAATAAAATTATACTAAATAATATTGTTGATTGATTCATAAGTACCTACCTGTTAAGTTGTTACCGCCTATATATAGTACTTTTACCATGGTCAGGTTTCCGATATCCCTTGGTATATGTCCTCTGAACTGATTATATGATAGAGAAACATTGGTAAGCTCTCTGCATTGCTGCAAATTGTATGGGATTGTACCCGTGAGTTGATTAAAAGACAAATTCAACCCTTCAAGCATAGAAGGATGATGATGATGTGAACACATGTTGTGTGGGAGGTCGCCTGTCAAACTATTATTTGTTAAATCAATTTGCCGCAAAGAAGAAATGTTGAAAAGAAGTGAAGGAATCTGCCCTGTTAACAGGACATTGTCTGGTAGTAATAGGCTCTCCAATTCTACAAGATTCCCCAGCTCCTTTGGAATTTCTCCTACAAAAAAAAAAAGTTAGGGGTCGTTTGTTTTTTTCACTTATAACTTAATGGGTCTGAATCATAATTATTAAGTTGTTTTGTTTATTTTTTTAAGTGGTCAAACAACTTAAAATACCAAAAAACAACTTAAAATAAAAAGTAAAAAATCTTGACTTTTAACTTAATTGTAAATCACTGAATTGTATTAAATGCAATCCAAAATCTTTTCTTCCGATACTATCCTCCATATATAACATATATCCAATTTCATCATAATTATATATTGTATAGAAATCTTTATTTTAATATATTGTTTATTTTAAATAGCTTTAAAAATAAAAAAAGAACCCTAATCACTTCTAATATTGGTGTTTAATATCAATAATTTATTATGATATTAGGGTGATGTATTTATATATTATTTTTTTTAGAGTGATTTGTGTGAGTTTTCCTGTTGCCCCTTTTATTTTTGAAAAAAAAAAATCCTTTTTTTTTCTTAGTAAAAATAAAGTTTGTTTGTAATCAAAGAAGAAGATCATGATCATATGTGTTCATATATACTTATTATTTTTGGATTGTTTTTATTTTATATTATATGTATAATTGTTTAATATGGTTATAGATGTAAAATTACTTCTTTTCAGAAAATTCTATTTTTAAAAAATAAACATGTTTACAGTACATTCAGATGTGAGAAAAAAAAAAAAAAAAACATGTCATTTAGATTCAGGTTTCAGTCACTATTCAGTATTCAGTAAAATTCATTCAATCTTCAGACAAAAAAACAAACGACCCCTTACTTTCATTAAATTCTCTTATTCATTGACCGAAAAGCAACTAATAATATTAGTCTATAATTACCTTCAAGTTTGTTGACACCAATTGATAGAGTCTTTAGCTTAGTCAAGTTGCCGATTTCTTTTGGTATATGTCCTCTGAACTGATTATATGATAGAGAAACAATGGTAAGCTCTCTGCATTGCCCCAAATTGTATGGGATTGTACCCGTGAGTTGATTCAAAGACAACCGCAGCATTTCAAGCACAGAAGGATGATGATGATGTGAACACATGTTGTGAGGGAGGTTGCCTGTCAAACTATTATTTGATAAATTAATTAGCCACAAAGAAGAAATGTTGAAAAGAAGTGAAGGAATCTGCCCTGTTAACAGGACATTTTTTCGTAGTATTAGTCTTTCCAATTCTACAAGATTCCCCAGCTCCTTTGGAATTTCTCCTAAAAAAAAAAAAAAACACTCTCATCAAATCCTCTTATTCATTGACTGAAAAGCAACTAATAATATTAGTCTATAATTAATTACCTTCAAGTTTGTTGTCACCAATTGATAGAGTCTTTAGCTTAGTCAAGTTGCCGATTTCTTTTGGTATGCCTCCTCTGAAGTTGTTAAACGACAAGTTCAAAAATTGCAGCTGCTTGCACTCTAATATGAAGGATGGTATTTCTCCCTCCAACAAGTTTTCAGACAAATCAAGTGACATCAAATTAGGTCCACCACCAGACACATTGACCATTGATGAGAATCGATTGTGTTTAAGACTAAGCTCTTGCAATGAAGATATGTTGAAGATGGAGGATGGTACATTACCCGAAAGCTGGTTATAATTGAAATTAAGGTATTTCAATCGATGCAAATGAGCCAACTCGTAAGGAAGAGAGCCATAAAAATTGTTGTCGCTGATGGATAGCAATGCAAGAAAAGAAAGATTTCCAAGTTGAGGTGGAATGGTCCCTGTAAGACCAAGATTAGAAATATCCAAGGCTGTGATTCTATGGTGACGAACACCACATGTGACACCAATCCAATTACAGACGGAGGTACTCGTGGACCAATTTTTGGCCAACAAAGTATGTGGATCATGAGTTATATGAGCTTTCAGAACAAGAAGAGCATCTTTATCTGTGATAATGTTTTTGGTTGATAATGATGAGCTATAAGTAAGGGAATGAAGTAAGAAGAAAACTACGAACAAACGGAGAGTTTGATTTGTTGCCATGAGAGATGAATTCTCCTAATTAATTTGGTGACAAATGCTATGACAAACAAGTAGAAATGTATAGGTATAAATAATAATGCAAAGTAGGACTTCACTTTCCATTTCACATGTGAATTCCCACTTTCACTTTCCATTTTCACATTACAATTCCAAGTCCACAACAAACGTACACCATAAGTCTTGGGTTGGATTTTGAGTATACGGCAAGATAATTATGAAACAAATAATGGAAGACTGGTGTTGACTCACAAATAAATTTGGTGTTTAGAAATTTGAAAGCAGGAATATTGACTAAAAAATCTGCCGTATTGACTGGAACAATTATGATCTGCTAATACAAAAGCAAATTAAAAGCAGCCATAATTAACTACCCCATTATTGTCTGTTTTGAGTTTGCCTTGAACACTATATATTTATATAATGGACTTTCCAGGTTTTGGTAATCAGTAATCAAAATGGATGGTAAGCTTAAGCTATAGAATTAAATTTTCATTAAATTTTTTTTTTTTTTTATCTTTTTAAGAAAGATGAATATATAAGAGGAAATTAAGACTCCAAAACTGGAAGAAATTATGAAGGAAATCATTAGCTTAAAACAATGGCACGGATACGGTTGGGAGTCCTAGCAGGAAACCGGGGGTAAAAGTGCCATTTCTCAATAATACAAGAAACCACTTGTAATTAAAATGGTGAACTCAACCTCCAATGCGTTAGCATAAGCTTCATCTCAGCATCTTTATATATATATATATATTACAAAACATGATATGTGTTTAGGGATGGGTAATTGATATGTGTCTAATGAGGGGTAATTTTGTTCAAAAACTGTAAATTACCCTATTTTGGATACATATCATATTTTGGGGAGGGGGTAATGCTCACTCCATCATAGGGTGAACAAAATTGGACTCCACCCACCCACATACCAACGACTTCACTTTTGATTATTGACTACTGGTTGAAGACTAGCGACTTCACTTTCAATTTCACATATGAAGCAGGAATATTGACTTTAAAACAGTATCAATAGGTCAATATTAATTGATTATTGGTGGTCTTAGTCAGATTGAAAAAAGGAAGAAAATAATTGAAGACAATACAAAAGCAAAAGTAGCACTAACCGCCCCATTAGTGTCTGTTTTGTTAGCTTTAACTATTGAAATTCGCTTTGCTTTTTAAAATTTGGAAGAAGAAATAAGTGCTGCATTCTTACTATGGATGATCAAATTCTTAACGTTTATGGAAATTATTACTATACAGGTCTGAGCTCTTCTAAAATCTTAATGACTCTAATAAGAAGATACAAAGTGTTTGTGAGATATTATCGGAGATTTTAGGTTTTAAAAATACTTCTATAGGGGTTAAAATTAAAATTACAATATAATTAGTGGAGTTTTTATTTTTACCCAACATTATTATTTTGATTGGTTTTATATCACTTTCCACTAATGAGACAAAAATACCTTTCTTTTTTCAATTATATATATAACTATTACAATATTTTGGGATTGTGGGAGGGGCCATGACTTGAACCCATAATATCTTGAATGTAGCTGTGAGATGCTTACCAATGAACCAACCTTATCTTGTCAAAAATATTACAATAATTTGGGGTTTGGGGAGGGAAGAGACTGGGTTAAAAAATTAAATAGCACTTTTTTGAGGTGGTCTGGTGCAAATAGCACCACATTAATAAGTCTAGTTTAAATAGCACTAAAGTATGTGCTCAGACAAAAATACCCTCCTATTAGGCATCAGACATCTTTCATCCCCTTTAATTTACTGTCCCCACCACACCACATTGCTTTCAACCCACTGTCCCCACCATCCCCACCACACATTGCTTTCATCCCGTTGACTGAAGGAAAGAGGCGAGACAAGCAACAGCGACATCCACCGACGGCGACACTGCGAGGTCTTCGACGGCACCGGCGACAACATTGACGACTTCGACGACGCCGACGACATCCGCGACGACTTCGACGGTAGCTGCACGACTCCGGCGACACCTCCAACAGTTCCCTTCAATCACGCCTCCAACAGTTCCCTTCAATCACGGTTTGAGGTATGTTGATTTGGGTTTTTGATTTCAAATTTGAAGTTGTTGATTATCAGAAATTAAACATTTATTGAATGATTTCCATTTAGTTTTTATTCTAAATGGATCCTCTATTTCTAGGGTGTTATTGTGGTTGAAGGTGTTATTTTTTTTAATCAAATTGTGCTGTAGATTTTTCTAGGGTGTTATTTTTTTTAATCAAATTGTGCACAAAATCGGGTGATTTCGTGGATTGGAAACAACATGGATTGGGGTGACCATTGTCCTGTGGTGTGAGTCAACATGATATTTCTTAGTTTTGAAGTTTTGGCTTATTACTTCATTGAATTGGAAATTGACAAAGATGGGATGAAGCAATTCAGGTGATTTCGTGGATTGGGGTGACCATTGTCCTGTGGTGTGAGTCGTTTCTGTGCTTTTTTTTTTTTTTTTTTTTTTTTCGGCTGTCTTTGGTTGCTGTCCTGTTTGGCTGTTCGTGGTGTGCCTGGGGTTTGTACTGGTGGTATGATGAACGAACCACTTACTTAGATAAGTGTAATTGGATTTTATATTTTTAATTAGTATCTTGTTGATGAATGGAAGAATAAAGTTATCTTTTTTGTAGGAACTTAATTCCTAATTTATATATAAAACCCACGTGACTTGATGTGATTCTCAATACTCTTTAGTAATTAAATACTAAAATCATAAATCATAAATTATTTTCACTCATTATGATTAAATACTTGCTTTGAGGTGTTTCCTGTCAATTTACAGGGATCTGAATTCTCAATTCTCACATCATGATTTAGCGATATACATTCACCATTCTAATATTGCATTCCATGTCCATTTAGGAGTAGAGTAAATTCTTCTTTGAAAATGTGTCCAAACAGGCTGCATAAAAAAATTAATAATAATAATAAAAGGTTGCAAAAGACATTTTGTAACTTTAGAAGCCAAGCCAGAATTGAAAATGAATTCTTCATTTGGTGTGTAAATGCCCACGTCTCCTAAAGGACCTAAACATACTAGTAAAGAACCCATCAGATTTTACTATACCTCCTTAATATTTGTGCATATAGGTTGATTAGATATATAATTTGGATCTTCTTATATATATGGAATTTTTATGTAAGTATATGTTCAATATATATATGTGTGTGAAATTAGTTGAGAAAGAGAACCCATTGTCAATAATGTTACAAGCACCTTCATGCAAATTTCAAAAGGATCTTAAATCCTGATTCTTTTGAGAAAAAAATAATAATGCAAGACTCAAGATCAGATAGACCCTCTTAAAGTAGAGAAGGCAAAATAGATGTAACTATCACCGTTAAGGTGGAGTTGAGTCTTGAATGCATCATGGCACACATGCATCTTTCATTCAATTAATATAATATGGCAATTAAGTGATTAATCAATATTTACACAAGATGCATTCTAGACTTTTTCAAGAGATAGAAAGGACAATATCATACATTCATACTGCAATTGATAATTTTATTAATTTATTTGGGGAGTTTATTAAAATGAAAGTGAGAGAGTTTGTTAAATTTATGTTGATGGGTTGGGAAGATGTAATATGGAATAAGCCATGCACATGAAGAGGATATTACTTAATAATATTTGTTGTAAAGGTGTTTCTTTGGTAATCACATTGAAGAAGATCAGTTTAAGAAATAATTAATGATAAAATAATAGATAATTAAGTCATATTAGGACATAGATATAGGGATTTGCTAGATTTGGTTTGATAGGTCTTCATGTTCAAATTGCAAAAAAAAAAATGAAAACAAAAACAAAAGAAAGAGTGTTGCGGAGGAGACAAAAAGCCCTTGAAATGGGCAGAGGAAGAGGAGCAAAACAAGGCCTCCTCTCTTGCTATCTTTCTATCATCATTGACCGACATTTTTTTACTTTTACTTTTACTGTTAGTTTTGGGACTTATCATACGTTTCGAGACTTATTCAGGAATAATCGGTATTTATTTCAGTATAATCGAGACTTATTAATATGTATTCGAGACTTAATCATATTTATTCGAGACTTAATCATATTTATTCGAGACTTATTCATTTCTATTCAAGACTTATAGGTGTATATTCGAGATTTAATTGTTTCTGTGAGATACTTATTGTGTGAAGTGTATATGTTTTGTTTGCAGATGGTGAATTTGAAGAGGCTACTGAAAGCTTCTGAGGCGGATTGGAATAATGGAACAATTACTCGCCACAATCATATCGAAATTCTGCAAGTAATAGACGATGTACTTACCGGCATAGATGATGGGGGGGTCCAAAAGCAAAGGTTCATGGACTCATGTTTTGGACATTTCTTACATATGCATCGAACCATGCAGTTTTCTGGGGCAATTGTGCATCGCTTGCTTTTGCGGGAGATATCACAATGGCAGCCCAGATGAGATGCGATTCTTGTTGGGAAACACGGATGTCCGATTTTCAAAAATCGAGTTTTGTCTAATAACAGGGTTGAAGTTTGGAGTCGTGCCTGACACGACGGAGTATTCCGAGGTGGAGAATGGAATACAAAAAGGTATTTTGGTGGTCGGGATGAAATTAGGTTTGAGGAATTGAAGGTAAGGGTACAACAAGGTGGATGGACAGAGCAGTTTGACGTTGTTAAACTCTGTCTCTGTTATTGCTTCATTTGTTTTTGATCGGAGGGGACGAGAGGGGGAAAGTGCCTATTTGGCAAGTGCGGCTTGTAGACAACTTGGACAGTTTTGATGCATTCCCATGGGGTTGCCTTGTCTACAGTTACTCTATATATGGGTTCAAGACTGCGTTGTCTGGTCGGAGAGGGCAATCTGAACAGGGACTGAAGTACAACATGTGGGGGTTTTCGTATGCTTTATTGGTGAGGCTTACAATACCATATCTTTGTTTGAAACAATTTATTTATAATTTGTATTGGTTAGTTATTATATTTTCTAACAATTTTGTATCACTTGAATGTTATAGATATTTGCCCTAGAAGTAATTCCGACATTGGCTAAGGAATACGCCACTCGCCGTAACGTTGACCCATTTCCACGTATTCTCAAGTGGGAGTTCACGAAGCGACCTCGACCGAACAAAGTCAAAAAGATTATAAAGGATAGGGTAATGTCTTTGTAACCTATTGGATATTATCATTGATTATATTTCTTTAGGTTTGTGATTGTTGTTTGTATTTCTTATTTCATTTTTTGAACAACTTTAGATGTATGCGGATCCGGAAATCACCCCTACCGATCAGGAGACTGCTCAATGGTACTATGATGGGCTACAAAACGTGGATGATTTGTACCCGGCTCCCGGTTCATTAGATAATATGCCAGATGAGTACGAAGATGGACGTAGCACTACACCTCCACAATCTAGACCCACCAACGCTGCTGGGCCTAGTGGGGCTGCTACACCTACACCTACCACGGGTGTAGCTGACATCCCTACCCCTCCTCGTCGACGTTTCAGAGCAGGTACGATAGGGGGGGGGGGGGGGACTAGACCATGCAGCGCCTAGGTCACAGCATGCAAATACTGTTCAAGAGGTACATATTTGTATAAATATATATATATATATATATATATATATATATATATTGTTTTTTGAATAATATTAGTAATGTAATTTACAATAGTAACTTCTTTTCATTCAATTCAGGGACCACCTGGAGTTCGTACTCAACGACATGAATCAGTGATACAGTCATTCCAAGAGTTACGAAATGAGTTTAAAGATTTCGAGTCACGGGTACAGGATAGGCTTGAGATTGTCTTGGATGAGCTTCGAGACAGCAACCGGCGTAGAGAGGAAGAACATGCCGAGTTGATGCACATCTTTCGTTCATACAGGCACAATGATGACCAATCCCATACTCCTCTGGGTCACTCACTATCCATGTCCCAATATGCTCGGTCTTATCATTCATTTGATCCTCCAGTGGGCCTACAGAACAGTGCAGAGGTCCAGGATCCTCCAGTGGGGATACAAAACAGTGCAGAGGTCCAGGATCCTCCAGTGGGCCAACAGAACAGTGCGCAGGTCCAAGATCCTCCAGCGGGCCAACAGAACAGTGCAGAGGTCCAGGATCCTCCAGTGGGGATACAAAACAGTCCTAATGTCCAGGATCCTCCATTGATGGCCCAGCAGACTTCTAAGGTCCTGTTTATCTCTGTTAACTATGTTTAATTTCTGGTATATTTATATGCTTGTATGTTTTGGGACTTATATCATATTTTTCGAGACTTAGTAAGGAATAGTCGAGACTTATTTAAGTATAATCGAGACTTATTTAAGTATAATCGAGACTTATTTATATTTATTCGAGACTTATTTATATATATGCTTGTATGTTTTGGGGCTTATATCATACTTTTCGAGACTTAGTAAGGAATAGTCGGGACTATTTAAGTATAAACGAGACTTATTTATTTATATTCGAGACTTATTTACTTATATATATGCTTGTCTGTTTTGGGGCTTATATCATACTTTTCGAGACTTATTAAGGAATAGTCGGGACTTATTTAAGTATATTCGAGACTTATTTATTGATATTCGAGACTTATTTATTTATATATATGCTTGTCTGTTTTGGGGCTTATATCATATTTTTCGAGACTTATTAAGGAATAGTCGGGACTTATGTAAGTATATTCGAGACTTATTTATTTATATTCGAGACTTAATTGTTTCTGTGAATTGTCAGGTCCAAGATCCTCCAGTGAATTGTAGACCAGTACGCTTGCGGAAACGGGGCTGGCAGCAGACTACTCCATATACTGACCCATGTAAGCCTAAGAGAGCTAAGTCGGCATCACATAAATTCAAGCCAGATGAAAAGGTTGATGCGGAAGTGTTAGCGGATTACGTAGCATTTAAGGAGGAACCAAATGGGAGGTAATTATAAGTTACAAGTTTTTTACATATATGTATGAATTATTTATGCATTTTCTAACCGTTCCAATTTTTTTGCCAGACGCGATGTAGACATACAACTCATAGTTGATGTCCCTTGGTTCGTTCAATTTGAGTCCAACAACAGTTTTTTGGAAGAAACGGTATGAATTATACAAGTTGTTCATGATTGAAATTGTGAAGACCACATTATCTAACAATTATGTGTAGTTTCGTTTAATTGTCGTATATGTCCATATTTTGTACAGCATTTGGACGCCTATTTGAAGATAGTAAGAAAGCGTCAGCGCATGTTTCCTGACGTATATCAGCAGAATGTCAACATCGTAGATCCATATTTCTACGTAAGTAATTGGTATTTCTAATACTTTAATTAATTAATTAATTAATTAATTAATTAATTAATTAATTAATTTATTTATTTATTTTTTATAACCATGTGCATGCTTAAATGACAGACTAACATGGTAAAATGGTGGGAGGAAATGATGCCTGCTGGAACAACGGACAAACTTTCTGAAGAATGGCCAGTGTTGTCTTACAAGTGGACCGCCGAACAAATTGCATGGGCGAGAGGGAAAAACGTTGGCGGCTGTCGTCCGTGGAACGAGGTCGATACGGTATGTTATGATACAAATGGAATTCAATTATTCTTAAATGGAAATTGGAAAAAGGTATTCATTTATTCTTTTTACATTTACCACCTGATATTATTATTCATCCTCTTTCGTTTGTGTTTGATCCAGCTATTAATTCCGGTGAATGTTGGAGACGGTCATTGGTTATTGGCTAAAGTGGGACTAACACTGCGATCCATCCGTCTATATGATCCAGTGGGGCAGCCAGATGAGTACCAAGTTCGCAATCAACAACTTGCTTGTTTACGGTGGTTTCTGGCTTCAATGCTTAATCAAATTTGTTTTTACAAAAAGAAACGGAAGGGCACAAATATGAATCCGGACCCATTTCATATGGAGTTAATACCACCACATAACTTTTCCCAACAACAAACTGGGTAAGTAACACAACTATAATGTTTACATAGATTTGAAATCTTTATTCTATTTATAAGCAAATTAACTTCTTGTAAAACTTTTTACAGTGGCAATTGTGGAGCACTCACATTAGCATTGATTGAGCATACTGTGGCAAAGAGAAAGAAGTTGAATTGGACTGATGAGCAAATGCCTCATATGCGACTGAAAATGGCTGTGGAAGTTTTTTCAAACTCCATTGTTTCGGTCTAGTGAATGTGATTACCATGGATGGATATTTTGTTTATTATGGACGGATGTATGAATGTATTTATCATGTTTATTAACAACGGTTGGATTTTTTGGTTACGGACGGATGTTAATCAAGTTTTTAGATTACTTTTGAATGGTTATGTTGGATAGAATTGACATAGACATCTATAGATTGACTGTGTTTATAATGAATATTTTTGAATGAATGGAATTGAATGGTCCATTATCAATGGAAAAGGGGTTTATTTATTTATTTTATGGATGGTTTTGTTGTAAGTCAGTCTCGAATTTATTATATTCGGGACTTGATATCCAATATTCGAGACTTATTCAGATTATTCGAGACTTATTACAATTATTCCGAGACTTAATAAGTACTTTCGAGACTTATTACAATATATTCGGGACTTATTTGGTTATTTTGAGACATACTGGGTACAAATGATATTTTGTATTACAAATCTTTACACCTACAATAATGAATTTTATAATGCAACATAACATCTACTAACCATCCACATGCAAATTATAAACCAAGAAATGTCATTTAGCTTTTACAAATAATAAAGTGGATGTCCATACATATCATCTAGAAAGTACGCTTAATGACAATGGAAGCATTACAGTCATCCAGAAAGTGAGATAAAGTAAAATAAATTCATTAGAGTCATCCAAGGATTTCATCCTTCTTTGGGCAAGTTTTTTGTTGTGCCCGACTTCATGGCACAAACTACATTTCCGACGGCATGCATCTGGAATGGTACTGCTGGAACTGGGGCCCGGATTCGGACACCGTCGTGAATTGTGACCATGTGTTCCGCATTTTTTACATTTTTGTTTACTAGGCCTCTCGGAGGCGGAGGCAAATCGAGTTCTTCGGAGCCGACCAGATTGTGTATGAATATCAGGCGGTAACACGACCCGATCTCTGATGTCTTCTGGAACTACCCAAGTATTTGGATGACCCACCGGCATGATAGGTATAGAATATGCATCGGCAAGGACTTCCTTTTTGTAGTAATTCGCACATAAGGAAGTGTAATCCAAGTTTCGCTCCCTGTGAATTTAACAACAAATAACATTCACCGTAATTGCAATCATAGAATAATTGTTATTGAAGAGCAGAACAAAAAAATAAAAATAAATAAATATATACCTAGCAGCTGCAAGTGCATGAGCACAAGGTAGTTGATCAAGATCGAAAACCTTGCATATGCATGTCTTTTCCAACAAGTTAACTGTCCATTGGTCTCCTCGTAGCTTCACTAGAAATATGTTCCAATCAACATGAGTCGCAGTCATATGATTACATTCAGCTATTCGCTCCGCAATCTCCTCATGTGCAGCGTCGGTGAGTTGAGAACGCATGTTTAACGCGTTTTGGTGGCGATTATAAAACCATTTTTGGAGCATGTTCCTAATGAACTCCGCCAATGTCATCACTGGTAATTTACGAGCAAATCTTAAGCATGAATTAAGACATTCAGCAACATTGCTTGTCATCATGGAAAATCTCCTCTGTGGACAATAGACACGTGACCATTTCTGAGGTCCGATTTTCATAACATATTCATATGCGTTCTTATGCAGCTTCTTTAACTCTTCCATCTCCCGTTCATAATCCAGTTGCCTATATGCTTTAGCAGCCTGTTGAAATATGTCTGCAACATCCTTTCTGTGGAACCTTTTCCTTATATTCTCGGAAATGTGCCAAATACAAAATACATGGGTTGCATTTGGGAAGACATTTTGTATCCCAACTTCAATGCTTGCATGACGATCGGATACAAAAACCAAATCATCAATGTGGCCAAGTGCATCCTTCAATGTCTGTAGAAACCACTCCCATGAACTACTATTTTCCGAATCCCCATATCCAAATGCTATAGGATATGTTTGTTCATTTCCGTCTTGTGCTGTGGCCACAAACATTGTACCCAGGTATCTCCCCTTTAAATGTGTACCATCAACAGCAATAACAGGATGCATACATCGGCGGAAACCTCTAATTGAAGCTCCAAACGACATGAAAAAGTACAAAAACTGATTTTCATCCGTGCATTGTATATCCGTGATTGTGCCATTATTTTGTTCTTCCAGAACATGAGCAAATGATGGAAGCAACTGGAATGACTCCTCATGTGTTCCATATGTCAATTCAAATGCATACTGCAAGGATGTGTGTGCCTTACTGTACAATAATTGGATGCCATACATAGACTTCATATCTGCAATTATGTCTCTAGGACACATGATACGTCCATCGTGGTCTTGAAGTCTAGGAGCTACAATTTCACCAATGATGATTGCACTAGCTTGCCGGTGGCGCCGGTGAACTTGTTCCAATGGACAGGTGTGCTTGTTTTTAAAACTTCGTACGTGAAAGTATGTCCCCTCAGACAACCTAACTGCTCTTAATTTCCAGTTACAATTTTCATGTTTACAAACCAAATGTAAAACGGATTTGTTCGACCGTTTCACCTTCCATTCATAATTCTCTCTCAATGCATGCATGCCTACTAACCGTTTTAAATCCTTCTTCCTTGGGAAGAATTGTCCCTTGTAAATCAGACTGTTAGGTGTTCTTGGACCCATGGTGCTCATGTCGCCAAACGAAAATGACTCTGATCCAGGAATAACCCACGTTGTTGTATTGTTCGAACTAGAAATGAACTCTCCTTCCACACATCTTCCTGATGTATGATGTTGTTCAGGATCATCACCAATGTCAAAACGGTCATCTAACGGCTGTTCCAACTCACAATCAACACGAGGTACGGTATGAGGTCCATCACGGTCAACTGCCTCGTACGAATCATGGACAACATTATCAGATTGCCGTGTTTCTATGGGATTTTGATTCATTTCAATGTCATCACCTATGACATGTTCCTCACATCTTCTTTCAACAAGTGTAACACACACTTTCGGAATTACCTTCTCTTCCCCTAGTAGAAACTGAACGTCATCATCATCCGCTAAACAAGTGCGACATGTACTGTCTGGACCAACGGATATTGATTGTATGTCAATTTCATACCTATTCGGATCATGTTTCACAATGGCCTTTACAACCCCCAACAGTTCTTCATATGTCAAATTCTTCCAGACATATACACCTTTATTAACGGCGCCGACATATCTCTGGCTTCCATCGGGTAGTTCATTCCATCGTCCATTATATGATATCAATATTCTAACACAATCCATCGTCCTGGAAAAAAATAACACTATCAAAAAACCATATGAAAACTAGTCAAAAAATTACTGTCAAACTAATTCATCCCAGTAAGTCTCGAATTTTTCCATTTAAATCTCGAAATAGATAAAAATAAGTCTCGAAAAAGGTATAAACAAGTCTCGATAATATATAAATAAGTCTTGATAATATATACATAGGTATCCAACATTATAAGTCTCGATTATAGCATAAAAATATGTCCCGAAAATAACAACGTTAAGTCTCGAAAACATAAAATAAGTCTCGAAAAACATACACTATTCCAGCAAATCAGATCGAAATGGAGAATTAGTTTCAGTTCAGCATCAACATCTAACAAATTGAAAGTGCAAGTTTCCAAACCAGAACTAAAAAAAATGTCATTCACGAGTTAATCCCATACTTTATGGAGGAAATGTACCTTATCAACTCTTCCAATAATCCAAATAGCTTGTCAAGATATGAAATTAAATATGGAGAAATTGCATTAGTTCAACATAAACATCTAACAAATTCAAAGTGCAACCTTGAAGACCAAAACTGAAAAAATTGTCTAACAAATGAATGGGTTTCTTCAAATTTACCTTCCAAAAATCCAATTACCTTGTCTGAATCTAAAATTACTGCACGAAATTACTCTTCAAGAATGGAAGATTGAGCTGAAAACTAAAACCTGGAACTTGGTTGAGCTGAAACGACTTTGGTTGAAAACCGAAAATGGAAGATTGAGCTGAAACTTGAGTCGACTTTGGTCAACAATGGTGCTTGAAAAGTGAAGATGGAAGAATGCTCTGTGTCTTGGAAGAAAGGAGTGCACTGTTTGCCAGAGTGAGGGAAAACGAAAATTGAAAATGAAAATGAATAGTGGACAAAAGTAATAAAAGTGGACAACAGTAAAATTAGGGGCATTTTGGTCTGAATTCCTTTTTTAGTGCTATTAAAACTAGACTTATTAATGTGGTGATAGTTGCACAAGTCCAAGTTTTATAAGTGCCATTTTGCCCCATTCCCTCGGAAGAGACTTGAACCCATAATCTCATGATTGTGGTGTAGGTGTGGGGGACATTTCACTGGGCAAACTCATCTTGTCTATATAATCAAAGTTATTTACTCAAATTAACCGAAAGAAAAATGAAGTACTGGAGAGTAATAATTTATTTTTCTTAGAGCAGATCTTGAATAAGCAGAAATGTTACACAAATTAAATAGCATAATTTGACACTAGATCTCACTAGTAAGCAGGAACAACCGAACAACAAAGAAAAAGAGAAAATAATAGTTTTTTTTTACTAATATATATGGGCCGTTGGATTTATGGAATTGTTATAACTGTATGTATCACAGAGATTGTGGATTCACAGCTATTTAAAAAAGAATCGATTATGGGGTCCATAAAATAAAATAAAAATAAAAATTTATGAGTTCCAGTGTGTCTCATCTCTCATCATTCTTTCTTGACTTTTGTAGTTTTGTTATCTTTAATTTTAATAATTCATTAATTATATTTTTATATAGATTTAGACAAAAAAATTTCAGATTCAATTAGTTTTGATTACCTCATAATTGAGGTATAATTCACACACAACTTCGTATATTAATAATGTTTTGGATACTATAATTAGTAGTCTGAACATTATGATTTTTGTTGCAGGCAGCCAGGCATCATCGGCCCTTAACATATAAAGGCAAAGATAACTCAGTTTTTCAATAACTTTGGTTCTACGTACACTACTACATGTTTATTCAACAAAAAAAAAAAAAAAATCCGCAACAGAAAAAATCGGCATCAAACCTGAGTTGCTGACCAATTCATTGAGATTTTATTAGAATTTTTTTTTTTTTTTTTGGAGTAGTCTCTCTCCGTGCCTTCTCACTCAAGCCAAACCTCTGCCTCAAACCTGAACATGGACGGAATCGGCATCTCCTTATATGACAATAAGGTCATATGTATTTTTGTTCTTGACATAGCCTTGATTTTCGAAGTGAGAAGGAAAAAAAATCTAAGTTAGAATTGAAACTTTTTTTTTTTTTTTTCCATTTCTCCATTTTTATTTTTTATTTTTTTCTCATTTTCCGATGCTTCATAATCAACCAAATTGGGAAACAATTGGTGTAGGTAGTGCTTGAAAAAAATTCAACAAAAAAAATCGGATCAAAATTTATTAAAATAGATCGATTTCATTCATGTCCTTATTTTATGTTAAAATAAGGGGATTGAGCACCTATGAGAAAATCACTCCATTTGTATATTTCGAAAGTATTAAATTCAATTCTATGCTTTTATTATTGTTTGAAAAATAAAAAAGTTGATGTTTTTACTATACAAATTAAACTCTAAAAACAATTTTGTATATTTCAGAACAAAAAAAAAAAAAAAAAAAACCAACAACAACAATTTTGCACAGCAGTATTGAGTGCAATCTATCAACATTCCTCCCTATGTTGTATTTGATATCGTTTAACTTGCCATTTTTATTGCATATATAGTATGCTATATATGATTTTAATTTTTAGTTGAATTACATAGTTCTTTAAGTATCCTATGCTTATGACTTATGAATCTCTTCTTTAAGTGTTATGTATGTTTCTGGTTTTGTTTAGTTCAGTGTGCACATACCTGCATGACAAATAGAAATCTCTCTCATAAAAAGTTCACTTAGTGTTTTTTTCAAGCATGTGAGTTTATGTTTTTGAAAGCATGACAGTTTTAACACATTATTTCATGTATGAATGTATGGTATGTTTATAGTATGATTATAGTGTGTATGGACTGTTAACATGTAAGATATGTGTATGGACTATGGTGTGTTAACATGTTATTATTTCTTGTATTATAGGAACAATTAAAGTTTTTGAGGAAAACTGTTACAAACCAATACCACCTGAGGTATCCTTTTGCACACCTAATGTGGAACCTCATATTTTGCCTGATGATGAAGTTCTATGTTGGAGTAATCTTGATGACAATATGTTGGAGTATAATGAGGTAAAAATTATTACTTTATCAGTGATGAGGATGAGGTAGTTCAAGACCATGTGAATGAGGTAGTCTTTGTAGAACAATAGTGTGACTTGCAATTGTTTAAGGGATATGAGTCTCAAGATGATGATGTCTTTATTAGAGAGTTTGAAAATGAAAAACCAGAGGCTAGAATAGCTAGAATGGTTAAGGGACACCCTTTTCAACATATGTTGGGGGGTTCAATAAAAGTTGAAGTTGTGCAAACTCATGACACTGTGGATGGTTTGAGAGATATATTGACAGAATATGCAATTCAGGAAGGGATTAATTATAATAAGCTAAAAATGATAAGAAAAGACTTACCTACAAATGTAAAGGGGTGGGCTGCTCTTGGAGTGATGGTGCTAGGTGCTAGCATGATTGTGGCGGATGATACATTACCTTATGATAACTTATTAACCGTTTTTTTTAAGTTAATCTTTTTGTTCAAGCATTTAAATTCTTTCTATCAACTTTTTTAGCTAGCAATGTAACCGATGGAATCTCAACGGTAAGTGATTTTTGTTTTCTGCCGTCTACTTTTTGCAAGATTACGTGAAGCAGGTTTGATTGCGTGAGTATCAGAGTGCTCCTCCCCAGAGTAGAAGGCTCCGAGCAGAAGAGCTATCTGCTCCTCCGTGCAAGGAGCGTTTGCTTCTCTTACGGAGGAGCAAAAGCAGATGCTCCACCATCGGTGGAATTGTTTGATGTTGTAATTTTTAAATTTTTTATGTTGGTGATGGATGCTTTGTTGAAGGTGTTGATAATAGAGCCAACTAAGAGACTGACGATGGACGTCGATCCATTCCTCCATGGGTTTCTGGGTTTAGTGGTTTTTGTCGAAATTAGATAGAGGAACATTGGTCATCAATCATCATATTGATTAGTAGAATCAAGTAATTAACATTGTTGATATTAATTTTTTTTGAAGCAAAGGGTCCTCTGGTGCAGAGAAAACCCTTTAATTGACGGACTATATAGTGGACCTTGAATCTCGTTTAGGTAAAACTCAAGTGAGTTCTTTTTTCGTTTTTTGAGTATATGTAATTGATTGTTTTTTCTTTAAGCTGATGCTACAATTCATAAGTTTTGATTTAGTTAATTATCATATTCAGTATTGGTTGATCCATATTGGTTAAGTTTATTCAAGGAAACCATGAAATGTGGTACCTTTATGCTATGAAACTCGGATACTTCATAGAAGCCTACGAATCACGTATCAGAGCATGTCGGATACTGATATGTACCCGATACACTCCGATACGTGTCTTGCGATTTCTTTAATTTTGGAATCGAAACATATAATCGCTGGGATATGATGGTCTTGAGTTTGGCATAGCTCGGATGCTCAAATGTTTCCATCTGTGTTTTCCATGGTTCATTTTACTTATCGTTTTCATTTTATGCTTTTTGCAGGATGTTACTCTAATATCTCCTTTAAGCCAACAGGTACCCTCTAAGGCTCTAAGTCTCTAACCATACTTTCATGTGTTTTTATTTTTGTTTATATCTATTCAAGGTTTTCGAAGTTCTAGTACATTTAATGTATAAAATTTCAAGGTTGGTTGCACCTGTGATTCTTTCAAACCTTAACATCTCTTGGAATCTAATCATAAAGTTAATTTTTATTATGGTTTGCCTTCCATGCCACTCTTCTGGGCAAATTTGTCCCTGTATGACCTAATGTGGGTAGTTTTCCCTCTGTGGAGATGGTGGCTTAGTTATTTCATCTTTGTAAAAGCCTATTATATCATTATTTCCTTTTTATTTATCTTTTAAATAAATAAATGGCTTTTTGTGATTTAATCTGTTTCTAGCAGGCTGGATACTACTGTTCTGTTTGTGAGTGTGTCGTAAAGGATTCTGCAAACTACTTAGATCATATCAATGGAATGAAACGCACTTCTTCCTTTTTGCTTGGATGTCTTTGCAAATCAACTGTTGAAAGAAATCCTTTGTAGTCACTTAAAAATTAGTTTTCCATTTACACGTATTTAGAATGGCATGTTATATCATTTGTTCTCCTTCGCTCTCAATTTCTGTGTGTGAAATATGAAACGTGTTAGTCAAGCAACATGTTTCTTAAAATAGTTCAATTCAAGAATATATATATATATATATAAAAGAAGTCTTAACAGAGTTCAATATAAGAATATCCTAATCGACCACAATTGAGACCCCGTAATTATTCTAATTTTCTGTTTGTTTTTGGTCGAGAAATATTGCAAACTCACTCAATTGTGAAGCTTGGGTTAGTTGTGTTAGATGTTTTTTATTGAATTATATCAACAACTGGATGCTCACTTTAGGAATTAATATTATAAAAAAAAACTTTTGTGGAATCTTTGTTTGGAGAGTGAGCAAAATTTTTTAAGATTTGATTCAAGAACCAAGATTATAATTTAAAATACACATGGCCTTTTGCCAATGTGGTGGGCCTTTCCCTTGGAAACCCCCACCACCAAGATTCAATGCCTAGTGTATGTATGTATATATGCAAATTTTCCCACCGAGAACTGGGCGATAGACGCAGATGCGCGGCGAACTACACGCGCCGATAAACAAAGGTGATTTTTAATCATTAGTGAAAATTGTCAAAACTGACCACATATATTATGGAAAATTTGTTTTTAACCACAAACGAAATTTTATTTATTAATAACCACTTTTTTTGAGAAATTATTGGAAAGCCCTCATATAAAAAGGGTCCCCCAACACACTCTCTCTCTTTTCTCTTTTCTCTTTCTCTCTCTTCTGGTCTCTCTCTCCCTGATCTCTCTCTCTCTCTCTCTCTCCCCGATCTCCCTCGCCGGCACGCGTTGTGGGTAGCCGAGCATCGGCGAAGGTGTCGCCGAGCACCAGCGACCTTCTGGTTCGTCGTTCGTCGCTGGTGGACGTTGGTTCGTCGCTGGACGTGGGCGTGGGAGACGGGCGTGGGCGTGGACGACGGGCGACGGGCGATGGTCGTGCGCTGCCTCCTCGCCGTCCGTTGCTGCTTCGCCAGCGACGAATCGATCCCCCTTCGCCGGCGGGATGATCTGCAAGAAAAGGGAAACAAAAAAAACAAAAAAAAAAACAAAAAAAAACCCTAATGTTTGAGGAAGAAGAAGAGGAAGAAGAAGAAAGGGAAAATTGCAATTTAGTCCAGATTTCAAGTTTGGACATTTCAATTTTATGCATGATTTTAAGTTTTGACATTTCAATTTAGACATGATTTCAAGTTTGAACATTTCAAATTACCCATGATTTCAAGTTTGCTTCGAGATTTAAAATAAAACTATTTTCAGGGGTACTCTGGTAATTTACGGACATACACCGAAAGTTTTTTAAAAAAAATGGTTATTAACAATTAAAATTTTTTTTGGTAAGAAGGAGGGCAATAGGCCCAAAAAGAAACAAAACTAAACAACAGGGACAAGCCTAGCAGCTGCTAGACCGACAGAATCATCCTCCAGGATGTTGAGAATCTGCAAAGGGGGGTCTTCATAGAACGTGATTCCCAGCTCTAAGGAGTGTCCAAGCTTGGCCAGACCATTCGCAGCTCTATTGCCTTCTCTATAGACATGCTGAATGCAACAACACCACTCCTTGTTCAGTAAAGCTTTACAGGCCATAATGATACTATAGAGAGGGTGATTAATAGGCGTATCAGTGGTTAGCAAACAGATAGCAGTTTGTGAGTCAGTCTCACAGATAGCAGTTTGTGAGTCAATTAAAATTTCAAAAGTGGTTATTAAGGAAAGTTTAATGTTTCAAGCGGTTACATTTGAATTTCTCTCTTTTAATTATTCAGTTTTTAATTAATTTAATTTTTTGGGCCCAAACCCAATCTCCTTTTGTACCAAAAACTTTTACAAGCCCAACTTTGGTTTCTAAAATACCATTTGGGCCAAAAACTTTTACGAGCCCAACCTTGGGCTCTGAAATACCATTTGGGCCAAAAGCTTTTACAAGCCCAAATTTTTTTTATTTGTTTTGGGCACATAAAATTTGGGCATACCATTTGGAAACTAAACTTTCTAAAGTACTAATCCATTAGGTACTTAGCCCATACCAAAATCAGTAATTCTGATCATTCTAAACTTTCTTCCATAATACATTCATACATTAATACTAATCTCAACAAATCTCCTACTATGCTCTGTTGAGTAGAATTCCTATTATTATCACATATACTCTTTTTTAGCATTTCATCTTTTCATAAACTCTTTTTTTTAGTTTATTTTCCAAAATTTAAAAAGTATTCATACTGTTTTTGTAAAATTATCTGTATATTTTCCTTTTTCGAATTAGTTCAAAATAAATTAATTCTCTCTTTTCTGTGTATTATTTTCTGTTTATTTTCTGTATTTGTTTTAGTGGGTTTCTAAAATAAAGTGTTCATATTTGTTTTTGGTAAAACTTGAATAATGGAACAACCACAGAGCCTGTTTAAATTTCGTTTAAAAAACCCAGTTGTTGCATACTATTCAATCAGTCTTTCAGCTTTTTCTTCTCCCTTAAATTTAGTATTCTTGCTTCTTCACAATGTCTTCGTCTTTGATATTGATTTTCATTTTTCATACTCTACTGGCTACAGTTTCTGCCCAGTTGCCGAATGTAACTGTTGCTGTCGATGGAACGCGAGATTACCGTTCCATTGTAGAAGCTGTTGGGGTCATTCCTAACAACAGCAACACCTTTTTCTATATGCATATAAAAGCTGGATTTTATTACGAAAATGTGTATATAGGTCCATAGAAGCGGATGATCGTGATGTCAGGGGATGGCATTGGCAAAACCAACGTTGTTTCCTCGCGCAGCAACAGCAGCGGCTTCGGAAAATTTTTTGAATCCTTTGTTGTTCATATGCTAGACTGCTTGACCGCGATCAAGTTTGGAAAATTTTATTAATTACATGGGAGTGCATGTTTCTTTCTGCTGATGGATGTTGAGTATATATGCTTTTGTAATTTTGATGATTCCTACTTGTTCTTGAATTCCAATACGGCAGTTCTAAGATGATGTTATGATTTTAAGTTGAATTACAAAGTTCTTTAAGTATCCTATGGTTATAACTTATTAGTCTTTTTTTTTTTTTTTTTTTTTCCTTTTTGTTGGAAAAAAAATAGATAGAAAATTGGAGATTGTTGAAAACCATACTCAGACAGACTAATAATTGCATTAATATTTAATATGTTTAGAGTTATCTCCCTTTTTTTTCACCCTGTTATTTTCATAGATTTTTCAAGTTGGTAAGAAATTCTGTAGTTATACACATATACTCAAATTCTATATCTTGGAGTGTGATTTTGGAACGACATGACCAATATCAAGCACGGTACGACCAAAATATTTTCAACATCTACAGAATCGATCGATTATTGGTCTTTTCTTTCATGAAATATGATGCTGATTTCTTCTAGAAACTACGGTTCACTTATTTATCGATCACTCTCGTCTTTTTGTAAAAAAAATTAAGCTTTGTCTCTCACTTCCGTGAAAAATATAGGTTTTTCAAATCTGTCAATCGATCGAGTAGATATATTATTGTTTGATTAGGACCTCATCATCAACACATGAGAAAATCTTCAATGGGACGGTCTCATTGCCACTTGGTGAGACAGTCCCAATGAGATTACACTATTTATCTCAAGAATATAAATATATATTATTAAATTATAATTTGGTCCAATCTCATTGGACAGTTTCATTGAGTGGCAATGAGACCGTCCCATTAGAGATTTTCTCATGTGTTGATGGTGAGGTCCATACAAATCATTAAATTGGAGAATTCAGAAGAAGTAAAGAACAATTTTTACTAAAAGAAAAAAGCAATTTCAAAATAATTTTTATTTTTATTTTGAAAGATTGAACATTGTAAAGAGGAACAAAGCAGATTACAGAGGGGGGGAGGAAGTCCAGCCAAAGGCGATCCCTAAGGGAGGAGGCAGCCATAGAGGCCAAATTATGTGCCAAGGTATTACCCGATTTGGGAATAGCCTGACACTTACAAACACCAACCTCAGAAAAAAGGGAATGTCATTAACTAAAAAACTGGCATCCCCTGAAGCAGGAACTGATGAGTTCAGGGTAGATGCAACAAGAGAGACACTAACTTCTGCATTCTGAACAAGGATATTATGAGTTTTGGCAAGCAGAAGACCCTCATGAAGAGCAAGAAAATCACCAACAACAGAATTAAAGGTACCAGTCAGAGGTTTGGACAAAGCCGCAATCACCTTCCCTTCGACATCTCTGATAGCAACCCCCACACCAACAGAACCGGCCCTCCCACGTAGAACTACAGCAGTGTTAAGCTTAAGCTGACCAGGTGGAGGTGCTAACCAATCACTACAGGGCACAGAGGTGGGGCGGGAATCGTGAGGAAACAAGGCCATTTGAGAACTCTGAAACTCAGAAAGGAAATTCTCTGCCCAAACAGCTAAGGCATCAGGGTCCCTAGGCTTGTCACCATGGATAGAGGTGTTACGGTTCTCCCATATGGCCCATAAAATGATACACACAGAGGGCATATCTTCTTTACTGACCTGAGAGAGGAGGCCAGAAAGAACCTCCATAACACTGAACCCTAGCGATCATTTTGTGAAATGAATTAGATTGACCATCCTAATTGACTCCATCATTGCAAGTTTCCCTTAAACATGTTCATAATTGATTCTATCTATGGCAACTCACGTCTGTCATTTATACCTTTTACAAACAAATATAATATTAAATGAAAATTTCCAAATTAAGCTTGTAAGTTACAAACTAGTGCTACTCACTTAATGCTCACCATGTCAATTTCCAGTTGACTCTTGAGTGGGAAATGATGGCAGCCAATTCAAACAACGATATTTTTCATCCTTTAAAAGCAAGTTTATGACAATAGAAGCTATGGAAGCATCTAGATTATATTTCTCTCTGCCATTTTGTGAAGAAGTTTAACTACTTTTGTTGTCTCATCATTATGTAGAAACCCACGCATGAGTGTATCATATGTGATTACGTCAGGAGCAAAACCCTTTTCTTTCCATATTCGATAACAAATCGTTTACCTCTTCCAACTGTCCTTCTTTACAAAGCCCATCGATGATGATGTTATATGTGATAACTTCCGGTAGCAAACCTTCTTTGGCCAATTTGTGAAATAGTTTACAAGAAATTTTGAGCTTCCCTCCATGCAGGTACCGGAGAAGACGCTTGGCAAGAGACTAGTGTCCAGTTGTTAGATGATGCATAAATTGGGCAAGCTTGTTTACTGCAAACGCAATGTTTGGTCTGGTAAATGACAAATATTGTAGAGCGCTGATCACCTGATGAAACTCAGTAGCATCAGTTAGAGAAGTGCCATCAAGGAGCTTGAGAGAGTGATCAGTGGGCAGCGGAGTCTGAACTGGCTTCAAATCGAACATCTTGGTATGGACCAAGAGGTCGGTCACATACTTATGTTGGGAAAGAAACAGACCATGAGGAGAATCAGGAACCTCAACCCTAAGAAAGTAAGATAGACATCAAGATCTTTGATTGAGAATCATTGAGCAAGAGCAGCAACAAATTTGTAAACTAGAACTCCATCACTTTCAGTAATGATTATGTCATCCAACAAAAAAAGAACACAGTCGTTAGCATGAAAAATGAATAGAGATGAGTCAGACTGAGAGTTGACAAACTTGGCTTGGAGAAGATATTGTCGAAGCTCATTGTACCACACTCGAGGAACCTATTTAAGGTCATATATGACTTTCTTAAGACGACACACATGTGAAGGATAGCCAGGGTCTATGAATCCCGGCGGTTGTGCTATAAAGACATCTTCAGACAAATGCACTTGAAGAAAGGCATTGTTAACATCCAGTTGACAAAGAGACCATCCCTGTGAGACCGTAATACTCAATAGAACTCGAATTGTGGTGGTTTTAATCACCAGACTAAAGGTCTCAGCGTAGTCAAGGCCTAGCAGTTAGTGAAAGCCCTTGGCTACCAAACGAACCATGTATCTAGAGATAGAGCCATCCGGAGATCGTTTTATACGGAACACCCACTTGCACCCTACAGGATGGAACCATGTCCCAAGTACCATTTCGAATGAGTGCATCAAAATCATCTGACATTGCTCACTACCATTCAGGGACCTTTAGAGCTTGAGATACACAAGTCGGTTCAACTTGCATAGATAATACTAGCACATTGGTAAGAGACAGCTTTGTGAGAGGTTGGTGGATATTGTTTTTCAATCTAGTAACCATGGGATAACAGCTGTGGACCACATGATTTTGAGTGGGTTCAAACAAAGGCTGATTTGTGGCAGGTGCAAAGGAAGGCTGATTTGTGACAGGATCAGATAGTGCAGTACAAGGAGGAGAAGGAGCGGAGGCCACAACTCAGACTCGAGAATTAGATAGTCCCACCGAATGAGAGGCCTCATGCAAAGCCATACTTGGAGACGAGTGGGCATGAGTAACAGGGACGAGATCCATTGGTGAGGATTAAGGCAACTAAAAAGTGCAAGTTTCAGTATTAGCACGAGGAAGTTGATAGTGAAGCATGGTATAAGGAAAAACAGACTTAATAAACGTAACATGACAAGATACAAATATACGATCATTTTCTAGGTCCAAACAGTGATAGGCACTTTGAGATAAAAAGTATCCGATGAAAAGACATGCTATAGACCGAGGTTCTAGCTTGTGATGATGATATGGTGTAATCCACGGGTAACATAGGCACCCCAAACACACACAATTTATCATACAAGGGATGCACAAAATATATTTTCAAAAGGTGACATCATATTTAATAGAGGTGTGGGCATCCTATTAATCAGATACACAGATGTGGTGAATGCATAAGACCGAAACGTAAGTGGTATTGCCACATGAGTGAGAAGTGAGAGACCCGTCTCGACAATATGACTATGATGGCGCTCGAAGACACCATTGTGTTTCGGTGTATTTGGTGGTGTAGTGTAGTGTGATATGCCATGATTAGAGAGTGTTTCTTTTAAGGCAATATATTCACCGCCATTGTCACTATAGAAAGAAACAATAGAGTGACCAAAAAAAAAAAAATTCAACCAATGATTTAAAACGTTTGAAGACATCGTGAACATCAGATTTATTTTTCAAAGGATACAACCACATATATTTGTAAAATGATCAACAAAAAGGACATAATATTTAGAACCATCTCTATAGACAATTGGAGAACTCTAGACATTAGAATAAATAACCTCAAGCGGATTTGAACTAGAAACAGTTGAAACCGAAAAGGGTAATTTGTGAGTCTTATTACATTTGCATGCATCACACATGCATCACACGGAACACTAGACTTAGTAGACAACAAAACAGACAACACCTTGGAAGACATTAACTGGTTTATTATTTTTGATGACGGATGACCTAGACGGTGATGCCAATCAGGAATTGAGGCTTTAACACTGGAAATGACGATAATGGGGGAGGATTGAGGCTGAGCATGAGTCAGCCATTCGTAGACGCCATTCTTAGTCTATCCTTACAGGAGTTGCACCCTCGTACAAAGATCCTTCACAGAAAAAGAATAAGGTAAAAATTCAATAGAAACTCAATTAGAAATACAAAATTGAGATACAAAAATTAAATTATGTTTCATGTCTGGAGCACAAAAACATCAGATAATAAAAAAGTTGAAGAGTTGAATGGTAAGTGAAGAGAACCAGTGTGTGTGATGTTTAGGCCATCACCAATCAAAATATCATCAGAGCCACCATACTGAGAGTGAAGCAACAAGTTGTTGAGGTCGGTGGTGACATGATGCGAAGCACTAGAATAGAGTAGCCACTCAGAAGAAGTGGCTGAGTTTGTAGCCATATAGTTGGCATGAGGCTGCCATTATTTGGTAGAGTGGCCAAGTTGAGACCTAGAATTCACAGGGCTTAACGTAAACATGGAGCACTGCTTCGCTGTATGACCTTGCTCACTACATAATTGGCAAAAACCACGATATGATCAGGGTTTATTTGGTTGATTATGAGAGTGCCTGAAGTTTTGGTTCTAAGGATGAAACTCAGTCTGTTTAGTGTGACTATTGTTTTTATGGAACGATTTGTTGAGGCGAGCAGAGTTGTTGGAGTGATTACCAGAAGGAGGCTTGGCAACGTAGTTGGCAATGAAAGGAAGCTTTAGATTTTTAGCAACATCTTGTTTCAGTACTGCTTCAAAATTGATCAATTTCTCATGAAGTTCCTCAAAGGATATTGTAGATTCACGAGCACGAACGGCAGAAGAGATATCTTTGAATTCATCACCTAGACCATTCAAGTTACAGTTAGGTCTTCAAAGTTTTCTAGAGTATCGAGCATGGCCAATTCATCAGCAACACTCTTAATGTTCTGCATGTATTTAATAATAGTTTGAGTTCCTTTCATGACATTGGTAAGAACACCTTTGAGATGCATGATGTGGCCCCTGAAAGGCTTCACATAGGTGTTAGCAAGTGCAGTCCATGCTTCATGAGTAGTTTGAGCGGAAGCAATGAATTGGATAATGAATGGAGATATATACATAATAATTGCATTTAGAAGCAATTGGTCTTGTCTGGTCCAAATGTAGTGAGTCGGGTTTGGTGTAGTAACATCATCTGTCATGATAGTTGCCGATGGACATGGATTCCGACCATCAATGAAACCCATGAGATCAAACCCAACAAAGAGGGTATGAAATTGAAGTCTCCATGAACGATAATTTGTTGTTGTGAATTTCAAAGGGGCTTGAGCAACAACATTGATAGACACAACTGTTTTTGAAGAGGAAGTAATTTCGTGGGAGGAGGAGGAAGAAGAAATAACAGTTATGGAATGGGAGGAGGAAGAAGAAGTTGTATTGTTAGCCATAGGTGATCGAAGAACTCGTTTGAGTTAAGGATGCTCTGATACCATATAGAAATGAATACAAATTTCAAAACTATCAAACTGGATTATCTGGATTATCCTTAATATATAGCACCTAGCCACATATCATTTGTGTGTTTTGCTTTAAATAATTTAGTGGAGGGTATAGGTGTTAATTTAAATTTGTATTGAACTCATTGGTGTATAGGTGTTATTTATCAGAATAAAAATAAAAATAAAAATAAAAATTATTAGCAAATAGCAACCAAACAAAGCCCTAAACTTGTTTTGACTTTTGAGTATGTACATAGACTTGTTAAGCTACTAATAATTATACAATTGCCCCAAATGTGTCCCAGCCGTATGCGTGCCGCGTCCAAACCGTGTCCGAAAGTCAAACATTGTTTTAAGCTAATGATTTCTACGTACGTAAGCCAATTACTGCCTTCAAAATATCTTCTAGTTTTGGACTCATAAAAGCATTTCCAATGCAACAGTGGCTTGTAAAAAATAAATAAATAAATAAATAAGGTGCCATATATGACAAATAGACAACCTATTAAAAAATATATCTCCAATGCAGTTGTGCGTATTCAACCTCATTGTGGCAAAAAAATATTAGACATTGTTAACATGACCATCTACTTGCAGACGGCCTGTTGCACATATATTTTTTCGGTTGACTCAACAAGTATTTAAAATTGACATTAATTTTTTATCTATTTTTGGTAAAGAAATAAAATACAAAAGAAAAATGGAAAAACATTAGACACATCATTAAAAATAAACGTGTATTAAACAAAAACATTGCAGACCAAATTTTGAAACCAAATTTTGAGTTAATTGTCTATCAAGTCTATCTTTGTGCCACATAGGAAGCAAATCTCTGGATATTACTGTCACATCAACGATTTTTGGTAGCAAGCCACTTTTACATTGAAGATGCTCTAATTTTCTCTATTGATTGATCATAATTGTTCCGGTCAATACGGCAGATGCCTTAGTCAATGCTTCTGCCTTCAAATTTCTAAAAACCAAAAAGCAGAAAAGTGATTTCACTTTTTAAAGCTAACAAAGTAGACAATAATGTTAAGTTTGTTTGTGAGTCAACACCGGTATTCAATTATTTGTTTCACAATTATCTTATCGTATACTCAAAATCCAACCCAAGACTTGTGGTGTACGTTTGTTGTGGACTTGGAAGTTGGAACTGTAATGTCAAAATGAGAATTCATATGTGAAATGGAAAGTGAAGTCACTACTTTAATTTGCATTATTATTTATACCTATACATATCTACTTGTTTGTCATACCATTTGTCATCAAATTAATTATATTAGGAGAATTCATCTCTCATGGAAACAAATCAATCTCTCCGTTTGTTCATAGTTTTCTTCTTACTTCATTCCCTTACTTCTAGCTCATCATTAGCAACCAAAAACATAATCACAGATGAAAATGCTCTTCTTGCTCTGAAAGCTCGTATAACTCATGATCCAGATACTTTATTGGCCAAAAATTGGTCCATGAGTATCTCCGTCTGTAATTGGATTGGTGTCACATGTGGTGTTCGTCACCATAGAGTCACAGCCTTAAATATTTCTTATCGTGGTCTTACAGGGACCATTCCACCTCAACTAGGAAATCTTTCTTTTCTTGCATTGTTATCCATCAATGATAACAATTTTTATGGCTCTCTTCCTTATGAGTTGGCTCGTTTACGTCGATTGAAATACATCAATTTCAATAATAACCAGCTTTCGGGTAATGTACCTTCCTCCATCTTCAACATATCTTCATTACAAGAGCTTAGACTCAAACACAATCGGCTCTCATCAATGGTCAATGTGTCTGGCGGTGGACCTAATTTGATGTCACTTGATTTGTCTGAAAACTTGTTTGAGGGAGAATTGCCATCCTTTATATTAGAGTCCAAGCAGCTGCAATTTTTGAACTTGTCCTTTAACAACTTCAGAGGAGGCATACCAAAAGAAATCGGCAACTTGACTAAGTTGAAGACTCTTTCAATTCGTTACAACTACCTTGAAGGTAATTATAGACTAATATTAATTGTTGCTTTTTAGTGAATGAATAAGAGAATTTGATGAGAGTGTTTTTTTATAGGAAAAATTCCAAAGGAGCTGGGGAATCTTGTAGAATTGGAGAGAATATTACTACTATTTAATTTCCTACAAGGGCAGATTCCTTCACTTCTTTTCAACATTTCTTCTTTGTGGCAAATTAATTTTACAAATAATAATTTGACAGGTGACCTCCCTCACAACATGTGTTCACATCATCATCATACTTCTGTGCTTGAAAAGCTGCAGTTGTCAGATAATCAAATAACAGGCACAATCCCACACAATTTGTGGCGATGCGGAGAGCTTACCGTTGTTTCTCTATCATATAATCAGTTCAGAGGGCGTATACCGAGGGATATCGGAAACTTGACCATAGTAAAAGGATTATTTATGGGCGGTAACAACTTAACAGGTAGGTACTTATGAATCAATCAACAATATTATTTAACAGAATTTTATTTTCGTCGTCATAGCCTTGATATATCATTAAATATGCTCACATGCAGGTGAGATACCATTTGAAATTGGTAATCTTCCTAATCTGGAGCAATTGGGCCTAGAAGAAAACAACCTAGTTGGCCACATTCCAGCTACTGTTTTCAACATTTCAACATTGAAATGGCTTTTGCTTAACAAAAACAAACTTTCGGGAAGCCTTCCATCAATTATTGGCTTTGGGCTTCCAAATGTTGAGGAGCTATTTCTTGGATTTAATAATTTAACTGGGAAATTTCCTAGCTTTATCACCAATGCTTCGAAGCTCCAAAGTCTAGAGATTGGACATAACTCATTCTCTGGCTTTATTCCAAGCACAATAGGCAATAGTTTAACAAGTCTTGAGTTCCTCAACTTAGGAATCAATTCCTTCACATCTTCCACTCCAGAGTTGAGCTTCATTACCTCTTTGACAAATTGCAAGAATTTAAGATCCTTGTCTTTAACAGATAATCCTCTAAATGGCTTCCTTCCAACTTCTATAGGAAACCTTTCTATTTCGTTTGACTCTCTCTATATGGTAGGTTGCAACATCACTGGAAACATTCCCCAAGAAATTACTAGTCTGAAAAACTTGATGACTTTAGCCTTGAGCCATAATGAATTGACAGGATCAGTTCCTGTTACACTTGGAAACTTGCAGAAGCTTCAAGGCTTGTATATTCAAAATAATAACCTAGAAGGATCCATCCCAGATGATCTTTGCCATTTAAATAACCTGGTTGACTTGTACATGCAAGGTAATAAGCTTTCTGGAGCCATACCTGCATGTTTTGGTAAGCTAACTAATCTAAGACTCCTCTCACTAGGCTCCAATGAGTTATCTTCCGTTATACCCTCGTCTCTTTGGAACCTTAAAGACATCTTGCAAATTAACTTTTCATCGAACTCTCTAATTGGAACTCTTCCATTAGACTTCGGAAATTTGAAGGTTGTCATAAGTGTAGATTTGTCACATAATCATTTAACCGGTGGCATCCCAACCACAATTGGAAGCCTAAAAAATTTGCAGCGTCTCTCCCTAAGATATAATAGCTTACAAGGCTCAATTCCAGAATCATTTGGGGGATTAATAAGCTTGGAGTTTTTGGATTTGTCCAAAAATAATCTTTCTGGAATTATTCCTGAATCGTTGGAGGCACTATCATACCTCAAATTTCTTAACTTATCTTTCAATCGATTAGAGGGGGAAATTCCAACAAAAGGACCTTTTGCAAATTTCTCTGCTCAATCTTTTATGATGAACCTTGCACTTTGTGGTTTGCCAAGACTGCAAGTCCCCTCCTGCAAAACAACAACTCATCCAAAATCTAGGATCACGGTAGTCTTAGCCATTACTTTGCCGCTAACAATTATTGTCTGCTTGACTTTGATCATTGTGATGAGAGTATATCGAATGAGGAGGAGCTCACAACTAGCAAATAATAATGATGTTGATGTGCCACAACGTGCAATATGGAGAAGAATTTCTTATCCAGAACTTGTTCAAGCAGCAAATGGATTTAGTGAAAGCAATCTACTTGGCAGAGGGAGCTTTGGTTCGGTTTTCAGAGGGAGACTTTTAGATGGGATGGAAATTGCAGTAAAGGTCTTCCACGTGCAAACAGAAAGAGCACTTAGGAGTTTCAATGTTGAATGTGAAGTGCTTAGTGGTATTCGTCATCGAAACCTTGTCAAGATTATCAGTAGTTGTACAAATGATGATCTTAAAGCATTGGTGCTAGAGTATATGCCTAATGGGAGCCTTGAAAAGTGCTTATATTCTGACGAATACTTTTTGGACATATTACAGAGGTTAAATATATTGATTGATGTGGCATCAGCTTTGGAGTATCTTCACTTTGGTTATTCAGTCCCTGTAGTTCATTGTGACATCAAGCCGAGCAATGTACTGCTAGACCAGAGCATGGTTGGACACTTGAGTGATTTTGGCATTACTAAGTTGTTAGGTGAAGAAGGTTCTATGACACAAACACAAACCCTTGCCACAATTGGTTATATGGCACCAGGTAAAATTCCATTAGATTTTGTTATTCATTTTATAGTTTCTTTATTTTTGATATAAATATTTCCAATATTGAAATCGATTAAGTCAATTCACAGAGTATGGAAGTGAAGGAAGAGTATCTCGAAAAGGTGATGTTTATAGCTACGGTATTATGTTGATGGAGACTTTTACAAAGAAGAAGCCGACAGATGAAACTTTTATCGGAGAAATGAGCTTGAGACATTGGGTTGGTGACTCGTTAAATCGTTCGATCGTGGATGTTGTAGATAACAGTTTAGTACAAAATGAGGATGGCTATTTTTCAGCAAAGGAACAATGTGTATCATCTATCTTTAGATTAGCCATGGATTGTACCACAAATTTACCCGATAATAGGATTAGCATAAGAAATGTAGTAAGCAGACTCATAAAAATCAAAGCAACATTTCTGGCCAGTACTCAGAGGCCATGACATAAGATAGTAATTGTGTTTGTTGGAAGTGGAGTACTGTTTTCTTTAATTTTGATCCTTGACGCTTAATTTCAATGAGTCGTTCATGTTTATATTGAATTGTTTGCAATCATAATATTATATTATGATATAATCCTTTGCCAAGTTTTCTGATAAATGTGTCATCTTCACGATATTATCGCAGATATTTTTCAATTATTACTAGTTTCTCTCTTAGATAAAATATCATAGTTTTGTAATATTATCAAACCTTAGGGGATGTTTATGTAATTAGACATTTATGTATTGAATGCAAATTTTCTTACACTAATTCCAACTAGTTGGAATTCTAAGGACTTGAAGAAAAATTTTAGGGCAGACCTGTTTAGAGAAGAAAATCATTTGAATAAAAAGGTTAGTGCAAAGTGACGATATAATTGAGAAATTGTTCAGTTGAATAAAATTGATTAGCTTTTACATGCAGGTCTCTTGTATTGATTGTAGGTTGTAGGTTCACTGATTATATTCGGCTTCTTAACTGTGAGTTTTGTATTGCTTTTATTATTGCTTCCTATTTATAGATTTAGTTGTTAAATTGATTATCGCTTATTGATTTAGTTTTTTCTAAATCAAAGGTGATAAGCATTTCGGCTTCTTCTAAAAGCTAATTTAATGTATTAAACTGAACAATTTCTCAATTATATTGCCAAATTTGTAAATGAGCCTCTAAATTTAATAATAACAACTTTGTAATTTTGAATGCTGTTATTGAGATCATTTAACAACTTCATAGTTGAGGAGTCTAGGACCTGTTTGAGATGTTTTGTGCAAAAGAGGAGTTGTTTTATGTTGAACGTTATACATATGAAAATTGAATGTGAAACATCAAAAAAAAAAAAAAAACCTAACAACGGAAAATCTCTACGAAAGAATAGAGCCACAAGTCACAATGTGAAACATGTTTCAGTTATATTTAAAAAAATCAATTTTTGTTCAACTTTTTAAAAATACTTTATTTCATTAAAATTACTTTTAACGTTATTGTTCTATTTAAAAAATAATTAAATTTTCGACCAAGGAGAAACAAGTTTTGCAACCTCTGTCCCATTTTCCACCTGATTTTGATTTCAAGTGTGTTTTCCTTGAATTTTTGATGTTTTATGTTGAAATTTGGGTTGTGCTTTGACTGTTGATGTTTGGGTGATGTGAAATTAAAGTTTTGATGTGTTTGATTGTTGTTTGGGAGTGATATTTTGGTTTTGAATTATTTATGAGTGTTTTTGACTTGTTTCATGTTGCTGGCCCTTCCAATGTGAAACAAGTCGAGATATCAACCTTAATTTTGAAAATTCCAAATCCTTTTTCTTACAAGCGTTTCAATGTTTTCTTGTTAACCAATCATATTGTGTTTGTGTTTGACAGAAATCCATTGAGAAACAGTGATATATTTGTAAAAGAACTGTTGTTGATTGTTGCGTATCTTTTGAATATTGTAGAGAGAAAATTGAGACAAGACCAGTTTCGTATTGCTATAGCTTCTGGATTAATTACCGTTAGACGTTCAAGTAGATAGATATTTGATAAACCGTTTTTTTTTTTAAAGGATTAAAAGTACTGTAAAAGGGGTCGTTTGTTTTTTTGTCTGAAGACTGAATAGTCCTGAATTTTACTGAAGACTGAATAGTGATTGAAATCTGAATCTGAATGACATGTTTGTTTTTTTTTTTTTCTCACGTTTGAATGTACTGTCAACATGTTTGTTTTTTAAAAATAAAATTGTCTGAAAAGAAGTAATTTTACATCTATACCCATACTAATTAAAAGAAGTAATTTAACATGCAACACTCTTTATAAGAAATTCATCCAGGAATATAATTTTATATGTTATTCTGCAAACAAAGTTCAAGTTCAATTCATTGTAAAAAAAAAAAAAAAAAAAAAGGTTCAAGTTCAATTTTACATATTGTCCAAATATCCAGTATATAATTCTAGAAACCATTTTTGTTTTGTTTTTTTGTTTTTTAAAGGTTCCTAGATACTAAATTATATACACCGGTACATACATATATATATCAAGATATGAAGGAAAAACAATTGGATTACTGAAGAAAACAATATATCATAACATCATGATCATAATTTCATAATATCATAATAAAAGATCGATAACAAACACCATAATATGATAGATAAGTTTATTCACTACTATACGTAGATAAAAAATAAATAAATTAAAGAGTTCTTACCAGGATTTTGTAGGAGAGAAATTCAATTCGTTTAATCCAAGGAAGATTTCAATATGAGAAGTTATTATGGTTTTTTTTTTTTTTTTTTTTCTTTTTAAAAGCCTTTTAAAATAAGAAATGCATTAAAAGAAATAATTTTACACCATATCAAATTAGGATAAATTTAGAAATATATCTTTTTTTTGGAGGATAGACTTGGAAGAAAATATTTTAATTATAATTCAGTGATTTGGAATTAAGTTAAAAGTCAGGATTTCTTACTTTTTTTTAAAAGTTGTTTTTTGATATTTTTAAGCTGTTTGACCACTTAAAAAAAAAAACAAAATAACTTAATGAATTCAATTCAGACCCATTAAATCTTAAGTGGAAAAAACAAACGACCCCTAAGTGTTTAGTAAGTTAAAATGTCGAACTGTGACTATCTATAATATGACTGAAATACTTTTAATTTTATATTTTATTTAAAACCAAGTCACTGTTTAACAAATATATTTTATTTTAATAATAAAATTAAATATCTAAGTATTTTTTAAAAATAATTATATTTTCAACTGACAGGAAACAAGTTTTGCAACCTGTGTCCCATTTTCCACCTGTTTTGGATATCAAGTGAGTTTTCCTTGAATTTTTGATGTTTTATGTTGAAATTTGGGTTGTGCTGTGCTTTGATGTGACATTAAAGTTTGTTGTATGATTTTTTGGTTTTGAATTATTTACGAGTGTTTTTGACTTGTTTCACGTTGGTGGACCTTCCGATGTGAAACAAGTCTAGATTTCAACCATAATTTTGAAAATTTTAAATCCTTTTTCTTTCAAGCTTTTCAATGTTTTCTTGTTACCCAATCATATTGTGTTTGTGTTTGACACAAATCCGTTGAGAAGCAGTGATATATTTATAAAAGAACCGTTGTTGATTGTTACATATCTTTTGAATATTATAGAGAGAAAATTGAGACAGGCTAAGTTTGGTATTGTTACAGCTTTTGGACGTGTAGACATTTAATAAACCGTATTTTTAAAAAAGGTTTAAAGTTACTGTATATATATGTTTGGTAAGTTAAATTGTTGTATTGTTGTGACGGTCTATAATGATCGGAATAAACATGATACTAAAATACTTTCAATTTTATATTTTATTTAAAACCAAGTCATTGTTTAATAAATATATTTTATTTTAATAATAAAATTAAATATCTAAGTATTTTTAATATAAAATGATGTAGATTTAAATATTTAAAAAGTAAAATTTTTATCATTATCGTAACATTGATTGACAAATAATCTATATATATGTTAAACCTACGTAAAAGCAATTTATTTTTTGTTATGTTCATGTTGCAACAACATCAATCAAAGATGGTCATAAAGTAGGACTGACTTGGGTTATAGCCGGGTCAACTTTTTGAAAAAAAAAAGGGAGTGTATTGGATTGAGATTTTAATAGACAATTTTGGGGTGTAAAGATTTTAAGGATTTACAAGACTATTAGGATTAATAGGATTGTTAGGATTATACTTTTAGTATTATTAGGATTATACGGACTAAACTTTTAGGATTCTAAAAGAGTCTTTGAACTTTATTTATAGACTATTATGATTATCTAGACTTTATTTCAAGACTTTTTGGACTTTAAAAATATGGACTTTTAAGAGTTTATTGTGTTATTCAATTTTCTACCAAAGTTCCAGTGCTCTATAATCTTGTTGAAGACAGTCATTGGACAACAAAATTTTTTAACTCTCCCCAAGTATTCAATTTTCTTCCCAAGTTATCTTTTAACTCTATTATTAATTTTATTCTTAATTTAATTGGAGCCTTAACCAGAATTTCACTTAGGTTGAATCCAATTTTTTCTTTTTCTTCTTCATAGAACTTGAAGTTTTGGTGGCCATTTTTTTTTTTTTTTTTTGGCATTGTTTACAATTTTGTGATCAGCACATGTTGTGAATTTTACTAAATAATTTGTAGTTGTGGAGTCCTTATGGGGTTTGTTCTACAACAAATTTAGTTGAGGGGTTTAAAATTCTGTTGGAGTCCTGCCTACTGCTTGTGCCTTTTGTTTTTCTAAGGTAAAAAAACATGCAAGTTATGCAACCAAAAAACTTGCTAAACCAAAACCCAAAAAAAACAAAATTTCTGACAAGAACCTAGAAACCAGAAAAGAGTGAAGCAAGAGAGAAGCTAAAGATGATTTTGAGTGAGAGAGAAAAGTCTAGAAAGTATTGAGGGAGAGGGCAAGACAATTTTGGGTTCAAGCTATTTATACATATCACTAAAAAATCTGGAAAATCCATTTTGTTATGAAATCCTAAAAATCTTGATCTTAATTCAATACCACCAGACAATTTGCTGTCTCTTGAAAGTCTAGATCCAATACCACAAGACAATATGGACTTTTAAAAAAAACCTTAAAAGTCTAAATCCAATACCACAAAACAATATAGACTTTTTAAAAAAATCTTAAAAGTCTTGATCGAATACCACCGGACTTATCTAACTTGTTAAAAAGTCTCAATCCAATACCACTAGACTTTTACTTCCCCAAATTTTCTAATAAAATCTTGAACCAATACACCCCCCCTAAAATAGTAAATCAATACAATTATCAAACTACCTTGTTTTATTATGACTAAAAAAAACTCTTGACTATCCAATCCGTTTTTTACTCACACCACACCAGCCCTTTGTTAAAATCTCTGCTTTAATTACTATTCCCACACATCTTCTCTCTTTCTCTCCGGTCTTAATTAAAAATTAAAATCTCAAATTATTAAACGGCAATCATCCATCTTTAATCAACGAGATGAAGTTGGTTTGGTGGTAAACTCCTTACACCTATATCACGAGGTTGTGGGTTCGAGTCCTCTCCATCCCTAAAAAAAAAAACCCCAGATTTATATAATACTTAAAAAAAAAAAAAAAAAAATCATCAATCTTTAATCTCAAAAGAAGAAAAAAAAAAAATACATCCTTTGTTCTTGCAGTACTCATAAGCCATTTTCTTAATTTTTATTTTATTTCTAATTAATAATTTAGGGTTCTAAGCTTGTTATTTCTAATTTTGAGTCTGTGTTTTGTTACTTCTAATGAAACACTACTCAAATTTTTTGTACTTGTTGGGAATAAAAATGAGCCTTCGGTATATAGTGTCAACGGTTGTCATGAGTAGATAACTATAGTGCAATGAGAATATATTCTTTATTGAGTATGGTGGAAGTAATACCCACTCCTAAAGGGTTACAATTGTGCAGTAATTGGTGAAAATGAATTACAAGATTCCAAAGTAAAAAGACGTCCCCTTTTCAAGGTAGAAATGGGAACTTATATAGCTTTTGTCTGGGTAGTTCAAGACATGTGTCCTGAACTCATGGGTCAGTTGAGACAGCTGCCACTGCATGATCAAACGTGGTCGGTTCTGACAAACATGGACTCCGGGAACGCTACAGTGTTTATAATGCGGAGGGTATAAATCGGAGAGTGAGTTATGTGCCGAAAGAAGACTCCGAATATTATCCTGGGTAACGGATGTTTCGAAAGCAGTGACATTCTGGAGTTAAGGGTGACTTAAGAATGTGTACAACAATTCCCCCTCAAGCTTACCTATCAAGGGTCCCCAGGACACGATCGGTGGTGGGCTTGAAAAATGGTCTCTCGGTACAGGTTCCGGATGTTACTGCTTGGGTTCATGTAGCTCGAACCCAACTCACATCTTGGGCCTGTAAGTGGGTGCCACGTGGGCTACCTAGGCTAAGCGGGTGACAAGTGTCGCTTCGGGGAGGCCATGGTTATGTCGCCTCATATTTTGTGAAGTGGGTCTCTATAAATAGTGGTGGGACCTTTTTTGGACTTCTCACTTGGGTTTTTTTGATTGATTAGAGCGTTTTCGGAGTCTAAGGTGAAGGGAAGAAAACTTCTGTAGGAAAAGATAGGTTAGTCTCCGAGATCCTAGTCCTCTGCTCTTATTCCTTTCATAATTTTCGTTGATCCGCAATGGTTATAAGAAGAGGTGCGTAGAGTCCAGTAGTGTCATCAAGTTCCGAATCTAGTTCTTTGGAATCTACTTCAGTTAGGCTATCAATAGGTAGTAGCACCAGGAGTGCTTTCGGGGGGATAGAAAGAGCGAATGCTGATATCCCGGAGGTGGAACAAGTCTGGGGAGATGTTCAGGGGGGTGCGGCTGAGCCTGGTTCTGGAGAATTGTGGGAAGGCTATAACTCCGAGGAATTTGTTCGGGATGAAATAGACCACATGAGGTTTGCAATAAACCTGGAGAGGGAAAATAAAATGGATCAGAATAAGCTTGATCGAATCGTCGTGAAATACTCAATTCCTAGTTCAGTGGGTTTGAGGATGCCCCTCCCAGGGGAGATGGCAAGCAACCACAAAGGTGCCTTCGCGGCATTTCATCCTGCGTTTCTTGAAATTGGGGTTAGATTGCCTCTACATCCATACATTTGGAGGGTGTTGAGGGAAATTGGCGTGGCCCCGGCGTAGCTTAATTCGAATGCATGGAGAATAATAATCGGAATGTTCGCCTTGTGGTGGAATATAGAACTTTCGGCCCTAACATTTGCAGAGATTGGACACTGCTACCGCCTTTACTCCCATAGGTTAGGGGGTGACGGCTGGTGAGCCTTAGCTTGCTGTGACAAGCAGGATGGCGAACCTCTCATCACTGGGCTCCCGTCCTAGATTGGAAGAAGACTTGGTTCATTGTCGGGGGTGAATGGGGTAAGAACCTACAGCTCGGTGGTCGATGTCAGAGAGTTTGCTCGATGTTTAACCTCCCAGGTGTTTGGGGCCTCCTTTCATTTTATCAGAGTTATTGTTGTATTGTTTGTTTATATTTCATTTTACGTATATTTTCTTAAGTATCTTTTTTTGGCAGCTGCGTAGGAACGTGTCCCGGTTGAAGAGCTATCAAAGGTCAAAAGGAAACACGTATCGGACACTTGGTCAGTCTCTCCAGAAAGGAGGCACGTGGACTATCTCTTAGACGACCAAACGTTGCATAGGCTTGGTTTCATTCCAACCCTTACGGAGGCTAGGAGACGTAAGGTAGCGAAGACTTTATCCAAAAAAAGTAAGTCATTTCCTTCCCGAGAATAGTCAATGCCTTAAACTCCGCATGGTTCTAAACTATGCTTCTTTCAAACGTAGGGAAGCTCACCGAAACAGCGAAAGAGAGAATGGTTGATAAAAGGAGAATCGGAGCTGACAAGAGGAAGGAAGAAAATAAGAGGAAAAGAATAATCCCGAGGGGTCCCGGCCTTGTAAGCGAAGAAGGGACATCCGAGAGGATTTCTCAGCTCAAGAAGACGTGGGCAGAGCAAACGTCTGTGGCTGTTACTATTGCTGAGGGGACCTTTCAAGTCCCGGAGGCCATTCCCCTGAAGGGAGTTCCTGAATGCGCGATCGAGAATTTGCAGGATGATGTGAAGGTCGTGGATTCTGAAAAGGACATTCTTGAAGCGACTCCTAAGGTCACAAGATCTCGGGACCTGGTTACATCTCTGAATTATTTTAGGGATCCCCCAATGTTGGCCTCCGGATCTAGCACAAAACCTATCAATCTCGAATCGGGTGTGGAGTACTTATGCGCACACGGGAAGGATCTGTTAAGGAGTGGTGAGATGTCGGGATATGGCAAGATGTCCAATGTGGACAGAATCTGACATGGGCAGGCGAACATGCTACAGGTAATGTGTCTTTCGGTGGGTACTTTACTTTGATTTTTCCTGTAACTTATTTCAGAGGTTTCTAACGTTCCTAAATATTTCCATGTAAAGGTGATCGATAATCTTCTTCACATGGAGAAAGGGTACAAGGATGCCAAGCTGAAGTATAAAAGGATGTAGAAGGAAAAGGAGAAGGTGGAAGATAAGCTCCAAGCATCGGAGGCCATGGTAGAGTCTCAGAGGGAACTCCTCGGTGAAATGTCTACCGCATATAAAGAGGCGAAGTCCTTCTACAGGAAGAAGCAGACAAAACTGTGCGACTACCGCGCTCGTGTCAAGAGGGCGAATGAGACCATCCGGGCGATGAAGGAGGATCTGGGTGACAACGCGGTAGACATTTTCTTGGCTTCGGAGGAGTTTTACAAAGTTCAAGAACAATCCTTCGACAGGGCGGTGAAGGATGTTCGGACACTCCTACTCCAAAATTACCCCGATTTTGACTTCTCTGCCTTCGATGCTGATGTCAAGAAGGCCACCGAGTCTCACATGAGGGTGGAGGGTGATCCCGTAAGGGACCTATGCGACGATTTCCATGAGGAGCCTGTTTCGGATGTCGAACCCGAAGCGGTTCCTTCTGACGATGAAAGGTTATCCGTGGATCTTTTTACCGAGAAGGGGAAGAAGGCTAGGCGAGGTTGACTCCAAGATTGATATTTTGATGTATTTTGTATTCGGCTTTATGCCTTATTAAATTTTAGCTTGTACTCTTCGTGTTCCTTCTCTTGTACTGCTTTTAAACACACACACACACATACACACACACACATATATATATATATATATATATATATATATATATATATATATTGATTCGTTTCAAGTTTCAATTAGATTTTTTTGGAGTAACTTATTAACCACTGAAATAATAGTTTTGTTGGATTCAAATGACAAGTAATTTTTTCGTATACCCGTTACATGGCTTTAACCATTGGATCGGTGTGTTTCATAATGAGATATCTCATGGGGACTATCTTCTGATTTTGGAGACTTGGGCTCAAAGAATGAAGAGATTTTGGTGAACCGCATACGGAACCTTTCGTGCTCCGAATACGTAGACTTTCGTGCTCTAATTACGGAGTCTTTCGTACTCCGATTATGGAGACTTTCGTACTCCGATTACGGAGACTTTCGTGCCCCGATTATGGAGACTTTCGTCCTCCATTTATGGAGTCTTTCGTGCTCCAATTTTGGAGACTTTTGTGCTCCGATTACGGAGACTTTCGTGCTCCGATTTTGGTGTCTTTTGTGCTCCGATTTTGGAGACTTTCGTGCTCCGATTTTGGAGACTTTCGTGCTCCGATTTGGAGTCTTTCGTGCTCCGATTTTGGAAACTTTCGTGCTTCGAAAATGGAGACTTTCATGCTCCGATTTGGAGACTTTCGTGCTCTGGTTTTGGAGTGTTTCATGCTTCGATTTTGGAGACTTTCATGCTCCGAATATGGAGACTTTCGTGCTCCGGTTTTGGAGTCTTTCGTGCTCCGATTATGGAGACCTTAAGAACAAAACACAAATGGCGAAAAACAAAATGATGAAGTAATTAATCAACAGTTATTACTTAACGTTTTACATATTTTACAGCATAAGGACATTCAGATAAAAATTACTGGTAGTACTTCTTTAGGTAGTCTGCGTTCCATGGGTTCTTCAGTAGTGCGCCGTCCTCCGTTTTGAGTTTGTAGGCACATTTCATTGACACCGAATCAACGATGTATGGCCCTTCCCATTTATCCCCCAGACTGCCTGAGGAAGGTATTCTGTCGTAGGTAACACTTTTTTGAGGACCAGATCCCCCGAGCTAAACTTTCGAATACGGGCCCTGTGGTCATGATACTTAGCTACGTTTGCCTGGTGATGAGCGGTTCGAATTCTAGCGAGGTCTTTTTTTTCTTCTAATTCTTCAAGGCAAGCTCGGAGTTCCTCTTCATTGTCTCTCGGGCTGTATGACGAGACCCTCCTCGTGGGGATAGATGTTTCGGTAGGAATTACTGCTTCTGCACCGAAAGTAAGTGAATAAGGGGTTTCCCCCGTAGCTGAGTGTGGTGTCGTTCGGATTGCCCATAAGACCTCCGGAAGTTTTTCGACCCAGGCTCCCTTCCGGGCTTGTAGTTTTCTTTTCAAGAGTGTTTTGATGGTCCTGTTAATAGCTTCGACTTGACCGTTACTCTGGGGGTGCGCCAGAGACGCGAATCTCAAACAAATGTTGTAATCCTTGCAGACATTCCTAAGTTTGTTGTTGTGAAATTGAGTACCGTGATTGGCAACTAGGGTATTAGGTACTCCGAATCTATAGATTATGGAGTGCTTAATGAAGTTTGTCATATTAGCCTCTGTGATATGCTTCAAGGCTTCCGTTTCCACCCATTTCGTGAAATAGTCAATTGCTACCATCGTAAATCTCTTATCGGATGTACCTCTCAGTAGTGGGCCAATAATGTTGACACCGAATCTCGAGAAAGGCCATGGTGATGACATGGGAGTTAGGGCCTCTGCTGGGAGGCTTGGGACAGGACTGGTCTTTTGACATCGATCGCATGACTGGGCGTGTGATCTTGATTCCTTGAATAGCGTGGGCCAATAGTATCCTTGCCGAATGATTCGATGTCCAAGGTTTTTCCCAGCCGAATGGTTGCCACAAGTTCCGCCGTGGACCTCCTAGAGGATTAACTCAGTTTTGGGAGGACAAACACATCGGAGATATGGTAAAGAGAACCCGCGCCAGTAGAGGGATCCGTTTATGATGATATAATGGGGGGCTTGCCTTCTAATTTGCTAAGTTGTGTTCCTTTCATTTGAGAGTATTCCATCTCGGAGGTAATTCATTATGAGTGTCATCCACGCTTCTTCGAACGGTTCTAGGACCAATACACCGATCTCATGCTCTTCGGGCACACTAGGGTCCGGTAACCTAAATACCGTAACAGTACGTGGTAACTTTATATCTGTTGTTAAGGCCAGCTTGGCAAGGGCATCGGCCTAAGAATTGTGGTCCCGTGATATTCGAATGAGGTCACACTGCATGAATTTGGGCATGAATTCTTTGACTTATATGAAGTATTTTTTCATTTTGGGGTCCTTTGCTTGGTAATTTTGGTTCACTTGGTTCACGACTAGCTGAGAGTCGATGTATACTGTGACGTGCTCGACCCCTATACCTAGTAGGATTTTTAATCCGGTGGTAAGGGCCTCATACTTGGCAACATTATTCGTTGTTCGGAAACAGAATCTGAGCGCTGTCTGGGTTAGAATGCCGTCCGAGGTTCTTATGATTATCCCAGCCCCACTGCCATGTCGGTTGGAGGAACCGTCTACGAACATTTCCCACTGGCGCATCATTCGGTAGAGAGGGTGAATGCTTCAGGATTTGCATGTTCGGCAATAAAATCAGCTATAGCCTGGCCCTTAACGACGGTTCTTGGCTTGTATTGAATATCGAACTCGCTGAGTTCCATTGCCCACTTGGTGAGCCTCCCTGCTAACTCCGGCTTTTGAAGGACCTGGCGGAGTGGTTGATCAGTAAGGATCGTAATCAGGTGTGATTGGAAGTAGGGTCTTAACTTCCGGGCCGTAACTATGAGGCAAAGTGCCAACTTCTCAATATTTGGATACCTTGTCTCGAGCTCGGTCATGCTCTTGCTTACGTAGTAAATTGCTTTCTGCGTCGACCCTTCCTCCTTGATCAGCATAGAGCTTACTGCAGCATCCGAAACGGCTAGATAAAGGAACAATGTTTCCCCTATGGTAGGTTTAGCTAGGGCAGGCGGTTGTTGTAGGTAGGTCTTAAGATCTCTGAATTCGTTCTGGCATTCGGACATCCACCGGAAGTCCCCTTTGTGCTTTAGGGCTTTGAAGAACGAAAGACATCTATCCGTTAATTTCGAGATGAATCAGGATAAAGCGACTACCATACCGTTGAGTCTCTGTATATCCTTTGCTCGTTTCGGTGGTAGGAGATCAATAATTGCTCTAATCTTATCAGGGTTTGCTTCGATTCCACGCTGGTGGACCATAAATCCGAGGAATTTCCCAGAAGAGACTTCGAAAGCGCACTTTGTGGGGTTTAACCGCATCTGATACTGCCTCAGGAGCGTGAAGGTATTTCGGAGGTTTGGTACGTGCTCTTCCATTGTGATTGATTTTGTCAGCATGTCGTCAATATAAACTTCCATTGTTCTTTCGATCTCATTTTGGAATATACGATTGACGAGCCTCTGGTATGTTGCTCCAGCGTTCTTGAGGCCGAATGGCATCACTCGATAGCAATATATCCTGCAATCGGTGATGAAGGCTGTTTTGGCTTCGTCTTTCACATTCATTCAGATCTGGTTATAACCAGAATATGCATCCATGAAACTGAGTAATTCATGTCCGGACATGGCATCCACCAGCTGGTCAATTCTCGGTAAAGGAAAGCTATCTTTGGGACATGCTTTGTTCAGATCGGGGAAGTCCACGCATATTCTCCACCTTCCATCCTTCTTTTTTACCAACACTACATTTGATAACCATTCGTTGTAATCGAGGTTCTAGATGTAGCCTGCTTTCAAGAGTTTATCGATTTCTATAGCCACAGCTTCGCACCGTTCGCTGTTAAATGACCTTCTCTTTTGTGAGATTGGCTTGAATAGTGGATCAACACTTAGAGATGGGAGATGATTGAGGGATCTATGCCAGGCATATCCGAATGGCTCCAAGCAAATATGTCTGAAAACTCTTTCAGAAGCTTGATTAGTTCGCTTCTGACATTTGGGACTAGGTTAGCTCTGAGGAGAACGGTCTTTTCTGGATCATCCTTGTGTAGTATTACTTTCAGCAGTGGCTTTACAGGTTCCCCCGAAGGTTTGGACCCGATCTCCTGGGGATCAAGACTGGTGACATGAATTTCATCCAAATGAGTGGTATCGGAGATCTGGGCCTCAGCTATGTCCCTGATTTGCTTTTTCTTAGGTCTCCTCTGTTTTGGCCTCATTCTTTGCAGAGATGGCACAGAACTACAGTCTCCAATGGTTAGCACGGGGTTTGATCCAATCTGAATACATCTCTTGTACTCTTCCTGATCGGCGCTAACCTCTCCCGGGCCTGATTCAGTGGGAAATTTGATTTTCAGAGAATATATGCTAGTTGCAGCTCGGAGGGTGTACAATGTTGGTCTTCCAATGAGAATGTTAAAGGGGAATGAGATGTTGACAACCTGGAAATTGACCCATACAATGCGTATCTGAGGCACAGTTCCGAAGCGGACAAGGAGATCTATCTGACCTACGGGTCTAGTTCTGTGCCCACCGCTACCCCTGATGCAATACCTGGAGGCTTAGAGTTGTTAAAAAGTATACCCGAGTTTCTGGAGCGGATCCCAGTGGATAATATCTAATGAGCTACCATAATCGATAAGGGATCTCTTCACCGTCCGAGTTCCCACCTTCACAGAGATGACCAAGGCATCACAATGAGGATATCTAACCCTGCAGCCGTCCGTGGTAGAAAAGGTTATAGGGTCCCAATTCCTGGGCACCTCCTTCGAACTGGTTGTAAGGCAAACCGAAGCGGGCGTAGTTCTATAAGAGGTTGACCCGGGTTCATTCATGGCAGGTACCGTGTCGATGAAATTAATAGGTTCTTCGTCATTCGAGTCTTGTTCCTTTCCTATGGGGCGTTGACTCTGAGGTCGTAATACTTTGGTGTCCTTATCACCAGAATCATTGTTTCTGAGGCAATTTCGGAGTTTCCCGCTCCGGACAAGCTCCCCCACTTGGTCCCTCAAGTCTCGGCAGCGTCTTGTTTCATGACCATGGTCGTCGTGAAATTTGCAATGCAACTTCCGGTCTCTTTTCTCAGGATGTGTCCACAACGCTTCCGATTTTCTCAACAATTTCTCTTTATTTGCTATTTCGAGCACCTTTTCGAGCGTGTATTTGAGTGGAGTGTATTGGTCAAACTTGTCTCTGTATGCTCTCGGGTTTCGAATGGCGGCTCCGGTGTTCACGTTTGTAGAAACCTGGGGCTCTTTCCCCTTATCTCTATATTATCTCCCCCATCTTTTTGGCGTATCGTTGGGATCTGCCAACGTGGCGTAACTCTTATGTCCTCTGTGATGGCGTATTTCTCGGTTGTTGGACCTTTTTTAGAGAGTGACCAACTCAGATGACCCTTTTAGAGTCCCTGGATGAAGGCCATTGCGGCATCGGTTTCGCTGAAATCCTAGACTTGTCTTGCTGCATCAGTGAATCTCTTCATGTATTCTCTGACTGGTTCGGAGTCGAGCTATCTTATCGAGGTGAGATGAACCATGTGCCTCCGCCTTCTTCTACTTGCAACGAAGCCGCTGTGGAATTTCTTCGAAAGTTCATTGAACGAGGATATACTCTGTCTTTTCAGGCTTCCGTACCATGTGCGGGTATCTCTAGAAAGGGTTAGAGGGAACACCTTGTATTTGACGGCATCAGACGCTCCTTGCATGTTCATCCAGTCTAAGTAGGAATCAAGGGGTTCATCCAAGCCTTCAGTTCCTCTGAACCCACACATGTCCTTTCGCGACATCTTAAAGTTATTGGGAACCTGAGCAGTAGAGATACCTTCAGTGAAGGGACTCTCCCTTTGCATACTTGAACGGCGATAACCAAAATGGATCTGGTCTTGGATGTTTGCAAGCTGATTTTAGAGCTCGCGGAAGGCCTCGGGATCCGCCAGGGTATTCCTCTCGGTGTCTCTATCGTGATGACGCGATCCACCCACATGATCCTGTCTGTGACGAGTCCTCAGAGGTATTACTTCTTGGAAAACCCCATCACACTCCTCTCTACTGCAAGTCGTTCCAGCAATCCTCTGTGGGGCCCGCTGGTTCCGATTTTCCCCCTGGATGGGTTCAACAAATTGAGTAGTATGCTGCTGAAGCCTCCTTCGTTCTCTTGGTTGTCCTATTGTGGCATTTCCCTCCGCACGGGAGTTTACTTCGTCTGAGTCTCCCTGATTTTCGCCTCCATCCACAACGTCGATTACCCTAGTTACATTCTGGGCCAAAGTTTCTAGCCTACTGTTGATTCCGCGAATGACCGGATTGTCCGTTTACGAGAGAAATTGTTGTGTTTGTTGGGGTTCATGAATCGGAAGGTAACTTTGATGGTGATAGAGTTGTTGCGGCATAGAGGGGTAATACGTGTTCAGTGGCATCTAGGGGTATTGTTGCGGTACTCCCTGATGTCCGAAGAACGGACCTTGTGGCAGGATTTGTGCCGGGTAGGGATAATAACTATAGTTGGGAGGCTACGAAAACTGCTCCCCCATCGGCCTCAGATAGGCCAGAACTTGTCCACTGTGTTGCTGTTGTGGGACTTGTGCATAGGCTTGGGTCCCGGAAGGCCTCAACTCGAGATTTATGTTTGGATATTGATCTTCTGGTAAGGGATCCATCGCTTTCGCGAAGGCTCTAGCTTCACCCCCCTCCTTCTAGCGCTAACTATTAGGGATAAAAATGAGCCTTCGATATATAGTGTCAACGGTTGTCAGGAGTAGATAACTATAATGCAATGAGAATATATTCTTTATTGAGTATGGTGGAAGTAATACCCACTCCCAAAGGGTTACAATTGTGTAGTAATTGATGAAAATGAATTACAAGATTCCAAAGTAAAAAGACGTCCCCTTTTCAAGGTAGAAATGGGAACTTATATAGCTTTTGTCTAGGCAGTTCAGGACACGTGCCTTGAATTCATGGGTCAGTTGAGACAGCTGCCACTGCATGATCAGACGTGGTCGGTTCTGACAAACATGGACTATGGGAACGCTACGGTGTTTATAATGCAGAGGGTATAAATCGGGGAGTGAGTTATGTGCTGAAAGAAGACTCCGAATATTACCCCGGGGTAACGGATGTTCCGAAAGCAGCGACATTCCGTAGTTAAGGGTGACTTAAGAATGTGTACAACAATACTTTTAGACACAATGATTAGCCCGCTAGTTGTAAGCTCTTGATCGGACTTTTTATAAATATGTTTTTGGCCGTCATTTCCTATGTAATACGCTTGTTTCTCGAGTAAATTAGGTGATTTTATTTGTTCATTGAGCAAGTGCATGTTATTTTCTCTAAGGAAAGTGTTTGGAAGCGTTCAATAAGAAAAGGAGCTAAAACATAAAGAAAAAGGCAAAATGCGCATAAACCGCGGTTGAGACCGTGGTCTAGACAAAGAGGACAAACCGTGGTGCAAACCGTAGCAAATTTCAAAGGTTTGCCACTGAAATTAGAGAATTCAGAAGACAAAAAAAAGGTCACCTCACCCGAATCATTAAATTAGAGAATTCAGAAGAAGTAAAGAACAATTCTTACTAAAAGAAAAATACTACCATACAAATGCTGAGATAATGTTTACAATAATTTAATGTCAACAATCAATCTAGTTTGCACACTGTTATTGCTGGGATTTCTACAACATTGTTGTTGATGCCTATATGGGAAAAAAGAACGAAAAGAAGGTACCCAGCTTAAAGACCCCATAAGCAGTATATAAATATGCAATCTTTGAAGATGAAATGCAGAAAAGCATGATATTTGTGCAATATATCCTGGTGCAGCAGAACAGGGAAAAACTGAGAAATGAAATGTCCATACAAAGATGTGAAATTTAGATACCATCATATTTACTGCCAAATAAATTTCAAATTTCATGTAAAGAAATTGATTTCCACCCAATCTTCTGAACAGAAGCAACACAACATAATGCTGTTTTAGATTTCAAACTTCAAGCTTCAGATCACCTGGCTCCCACAAATGGAGCTAAATACAATTACTGAAATCAAACTAAATCTCACCACTAACACCACACAACTAATTTAAAGCATGCAAATTAAGTGAGCAGAATAAAACACTGAACCCTAAAGATCATTTAGTGAAATGAATCAAACTGACCATCCTAATTGACTGCATCATTGCAAGTTTCCCTTAAACATGTTCATAATTGACTCTATGGTAACTAACGTATCTAATATTAAATGACAATTTCCAAATTAAGCTTGTAAGTTACAAACTAGTGCTACTCACTCAATGCTCACCATGTCAATTTCTTGTTGACTCTAGAGTGGGAAATGATGGCAGCCAATTCAAACATTCACGATATTTTTCATCCTTTAAGAGCAAGTCTATGACAATGGAAGCTACGGAAGCATCTAGCATTATATTTCTCTCTACCATTTTGTGAAGAAGTTTAACCACTTTTGTTGTCTCATCATTATGTAGAAACCCACACATGAGTGTATCATATGTGATTACGTCAGGAGCAAAACCCTTTTCTTCCATATTCGATAACAAATCGTTTGCCTCTTCCAACTGCCCTTCTTTACAAAGCCCATTGATGATGATGGTATATGTGATAACATTTGGTAGCAAACCTTCTTGGGCCAATTTGTGAAATAGTTTACAAGCAATTTTGAGCTTCCCTATTTTACACAATCCATGTAGGAAGCAGTTGTAGGTTTCAATGCCAAGATCAAACTTGCCTTTTTTTAAAATACGAAATACATCCATTGCCTTGGTGACACAACCATTCTTGCACAACCCATCAATGAGAATATTATATGTATATTCATTAGACGCAACATTATTAAATCGCATCTCACCAAACATCTTTTTTACATGTGCAGTCTTACCGGCTTGGAAAAGACCACTTAATAAAGTGTTATATGTCGTAGTATTTAGTATAACTACCTCCGAAATCATCTCGCTATAAAGAATCATAGCTTACCTCCGAAATCATCTCGCTATAAAGAATCATAGCTTGCTCTAACTTCTGATTCTTGCAATACCCATTGATCATAATATTATAGCTAAAAACATCACGTGTACTCCCCTTATTTGTCATAGAAACAAACAATTCCCTCGCATCAACAATTCTACCCTCCAAGAAAAAACCATCTATCAATGTGTTATAAGTAGTTGTGTCGGGTTTCACACCTCTCTGAATCATTAATTCTAACAATTCATTCGCTTTGACAATGTTCCCTTTCTTGCAAAGCTCGTCTATAACCACATTAAATGTCACTACATCAGGCTGCACATTTTGATCCATCATCATGACAATCAAATCTTTAGCTTCTTCCCATTTACCCAAACAAGACAAACCGTGAATTAAAGATGTATAAGAAACTACATCGGGATTGATTCCCCTACTCATCATTTCCGAAAATAGTTCCTCTGCCTTGTCTATAGACCCATCTTTACAAAGACCATCAATCAAACTATTATAAGAAACAATATTGGGCTTACAGATAACCTCATTTTTTCCATTCCCCTTAACCATTTGTTCATGTAACTTAAGAGCAACACTTGTATTCCCTGTTTGACACAACCCCTTTATTAATGTCCCATATGTAATCACATCAGGCCTACAACCAAAGGCAATCATTTTCTTAAACGAGCAGGTAGCCTTCATGATTCTACCCTCCCTACACAAACCTTTAATCAAACTATTAAAAGTCACCGCATCTGGGCTGAAACCCAACCTCAAAATCCTCCCTAAAACAACAAAACCATAACAAGCTCTACCAATATTGCACAAGCAATTAAGCAAAATGCTGAAAGTAAACAAATCTGGCAGCAACCCAGTTGAGTTAAATCTCTTAAAATGAGAGATAACATCATCATAATGCTTATTCTTAACAAGAGCAGTAAACAACTTATTGAAAGATGACATGTGAGGTGCGGGTTGCCTCTGAATCACGCAATCAAAAACGAAATGAGCTTCATCGGGAGAGACGTTACCTGATCTGCACTTTTCATTGAGGAATTTGTCAAGTGAGGTTTGGTATGCAACTGAAGGCATATCAAGTGAAGTGCCAAGTTTAGGTCGGACTTCATTTCTCGAATTTGAAGTTGGGGGTCTCTTCTTCAAATGGGTTGATGAAGAAAAAAGTTTGTATTTCAAAAATGAAGAAGAAGAAGAAGATGGACGAAGAGAGGTCTTGATTTTTGCCATTGCAGAGTCGTAAGTTTTCTGTTGAGGGTTTCAACTTCGGAGATGAAAGTAAAAGCAGGAATTCGGGTCACTATTTCTTGGACTGGGTCGGATACACAGTCTTTATATAATTTTGGGGAATTATCATATTAATCCATATGTATTTTCGGTTTCAGTCTTTTCATCTTTAGGAACCTTGATCCCTATATTTTATAAAATTCATCGATTTGGTCCATTTGATCAGATTTTTAATGGTAAAATGAAATAGAGAAAATATATTAAAATTGTAACAAATATGGATGAAAATATGGATTCTCTTATAAGTAAAATAATTAAATAGAGAAAAAAAAATCAGTTAATATAATTTGATATTTTTTTAAATGAAAATGAAAAGAAAAGAAAATTAAATTTAAAAAAAAAAAAAGGTTAGAAATTTTATTTTATTTTTTAAAAAAAGAACAGTACCGTCCATCTAGATATCCACCTCCATTAGATACTTGTTGAACTTGTTTAAAACAATCATCTGTGATAGTGAAAACAAGATTAAATTATATGTTTTTTCATGTATCTTAACATTGATTTCTGAAGTGCTACAGCTTTGTGTTTTTTTCCTTTGCTTTAGGTAGCTGATAAGCTTCTTGCTGCATATGCATTATGCAGAGTTTGGATGAAATTTGGTGAAACATGATATTTATTAGTATTCCACAATTTTTTGAATACTAAGGTTGTAGGGTCCAGTTTTGGGAACATAGTATATAGTAAATTAGTAATTAGTTTGATCAGTTGGGCTACCTTATATGGGAATCCATCAAAACACAATGTATGCATGCTTACACACTAAAATACACTACAGGTTATGTGGGCTGTGCGCCTGTGCTATCTGTGCAATTAATAGATCATGGCATAGAACTATAGAAGTGCCGTATTTGAGTGCGTAACTGTAAAACTAGCAGATGTATCTTGAATTATGGGAATTGTCTTATTCAATTGTTTGTTTGGATTTGACAATGTACATGTACATGAATAATCACGTAGTGGCTAGTGCTTATCTTTGGTACTTTGGAGTAATGTTTATTCTGTTTTTGATAGAATAAATTAAAGGTAGACGAGATTCTTGTTTGAAGATAGAAAATAATATAAGTGCACGCTTTGCATCTTTATCAAAAGGGTTTGCGGTGCTTTTGCTGGAAAACAAGTTTAGTTGGCTGATATAAGCTGACCAAATAATACAGGATTTTATATATATAATAATACATGAATTTGATCCCTCCTCCCTGAATTCTGCCTTCTTTCTTCAGGTGTCTCACTTAGGCTGCGTTTGGTTAGTTAGAAATGCAAATGGAAGCTTCAATTAATATGTCCATGGATTTGGAACTCAATTGTGATTATATAGATGCTAATATACCCACTCTGGAAAGAACAGTGTTGTAATTTCTCACACAATGAGAGTTTCCTTGTTAATTCCGATTGCATGCTGCAAATGTACTGTTCAAACCTGTCTTTTAATTGTTTTCGGCTGTGGAGTAATGTTGGTCGATCAACTTTGATTCCTTTTATTTCAAATTGTTTGCATATATGCGTCAAAGACCAAATTGAATGACAACAACTATATTTTTATTTTATTTTAAATAAAACTTCAATTAACAAGCATCTTGACCCTATTATCACTTTTTATGTAGCCATATATTCAAATATGTGAGTTGTGATGAAGTTGAACCAAGGGTCACTTTGTTTTCACTTATTCCTTTTTGTTCTTTTCCACAAATACATGCCTAATAGACCCACATCTTAGGACACCCTTGTACTGATCATGTGTATAGATGACAACATCCCATTGCGTGCATCTCTTAATCTAAAGGAATAGATTAAGGGAAGGGCTGATTGCATCGTTGGAAATTAAGTTAGTAGTAGATTTTTCAAACGGAATACATTTTAAAAGAAGTTGTGATATCTACGGTCAAGGGAAGCATTTCGATCAAAGCTTTGGTTATGGTCCACTAAGTTTAGACAAAAAATGGAGATTTGTCTAGTGGTTTTGTCATTAATCAGGCATATCCCTTACTAGTGCTCTTCATGTTCTTTCAAGTTGCAGTACAATCTAGAGAGTTATTAGCATGCCTAACACTTTATTTTATTTTATTTTATTTTATTTTATTTTCAATGTGCATGCCTAAACTTTTCTTTTTGGACCTATATCATGTTAAGACTTCCATTTGTACAGATTTCAAAACCTTTAATTGATTTTGTGGCTTTGAAAATAGATGGTGGCTTTTAAAATTTTAAAAATATTATAACATGTAAGAACATCCCCCACATTTTACTAAAGATATCCTCTCTAAAGTTTTTTAATACTATAAATTAATAAATAATAAAACAAGTAAAAAAAAATAGAAGAAAAATGAAAGATTTAAAGATTTAAGAGGAAAACCATAATCAAACGCTCTTATAATCAATACATTTTTTTTATTATTCTGTGCAGATTTTCAATAAATATTTATGGTTTTATAATTTCATAACATTTTCACAATAGAGAAATAATCACCATTTATTATTTTCATTGGATATGGTAAATATTATGATAGAAAGATAAATAATTTTGTATGTTTGTTAAAATGTTTGAAATATTAAGTATTTTATTAGCAATTTTTTTTTTTTTTTTGCTCTTGGGTAATGTTAGGATTATATATATATATATATATATATATATATATAGTCTTTCTATTGTCAGTTCGAGCTGATATAAGATATATTAATTCTTTGCATGTGGATCATTGAATTTAAAAGATACTTTGACAAGTACATGCAATCAAGTTAAAGCATTTAAATCTAATGATCCACATGCCATGAACTGATATATTTTATATTAGTTCGAACTGACACCTTGCCTGTTACTATTATTAACCTTTCTTTTTGTTTTTTGTTTTTTATATTTACTATGTAAATTGATAAATTATAAATAATTTAAAATATAAAATAAAATGAAAATAAACAACGAAGTAGTAGCCACTTGAGAGTTTGACCTTCGGTCTTACACCGATGTGTCCTATTCATACTTTCAAACCTCTCTCTCTCCTCCACAAACACATTGTCGCAGCTTCTCTCTCTCTATAACTATGTCTTTAGTCTGCAGGGTGGAGACATTGACCGGAAGGAATTTTCGCTTAAAATAGATGAGCTATGAAGAAATAATCACTAATGAATACCGTAAATAATATAGTCGAAAGATAATTGATTTTGTATGCTTGTTAAAATGTTAAAAATATTAAATAAAAAAGGCTAATGATGGAATTTTCAATTAATTTTTTTTTTTTTTTTTTTACCGGTGTTAGATTTGTTCAGCAAATATAAATTTTATTTTAAAGTTGTACAACTACAGCAACTTTAGTTTTTGTTTTATTAAAAAAATTAATTGAGCATTTTCCATTTGTTTTTATGAAAGCATCAGCTTGGGCAATGTAAACATACATCTTGAGGGAAGTTTCTTTCGGTTTTATCGTGGTTTCAAAGTTTGAAATGAAACAATTATGGAAGAAACTGGTACTATGAAACAAATGTACTCAATTAATATATGTCATTGTTCCGAGCTATTTAGAGATATTTAAAGCGGGCTGGCCCAAACAAATATTGAAGTCCATATATGGGCTGTGATAGGCCCAATCAAATTTGGTTTGACACACTGCATGGTTTCAATTGTATTGGGCAGACAATTAAACAGTAATATGTAATGAGTCTCTAAAACAGTATGTACACCAACATTAGATTTTTTTTAAAATATTCTAATTTATTTGTAAACCCTATATTTTATCAGATATATCCTTTCTCTAAGTTTATTTATAAATTAGTTTGTAGCTAACACGATGTGTGGATAATGTAAAATATAAATTAAAAAATCATATTTTTGAAGTTTTTTTTAGAAGAAAAATATTCATGAATTATGAGTTACTCTCTTATTTAAGGTCTCAGATTTTCTCAAGTGGGCTAGATGATATGATATGATAAGATTTTATAAGATTATTATATATTATTGATTTGATAATAATATAGTTTTTTTTTTTTTTTTTTTTGAAGGGTTAAAATCTATTAAAAAACAACCAAACCAGTACAATCATCCAAAACAGACCTCTCCACACACGAAGGGTAAGATTCCATCCAGAACATATCCTCAACAACCGTCAAAGCCATTATTATATTATTATATATGATATGATATATGATATATATATATGATAAATACTTTTATATTATATATTATATACTATAATATATAATATATCGTGAAGATGACACATTTAAGAGAAAACTTGACGAAGGATTATATCATAATATAACATCATGATTGCAAACAATTCAATATAAACATACAACTCAAGGAAATTAAGTGTCAAGGATCAAAACTAGAGAAAACAGTACTCCACTTCCAACAAACACAATTACTATCTTACATCTTGGCTTCTGAGTACTTGTCGAGTACTTGCCAGAAATGTAGCTCTAATTTTTATGAGTCTATTTACTACATTTCTTATGTTGATTCTATTCTCGGGTAAATTTGTGGTACAATCCATGGCTAAACTTAAGATAGATGATACACATTGTTCCCTTGCTGAAAAATAGTCATCCTCCCTTTGTAGTAAATCTCTATCTGCAACATTTGTGATTGAACAAGTTAATGAGTCACCAACCAATTCACTCAATTAACATATGTCATTGAGATTTGAGAAATCTCCTATACGGTACATTTTATTATTATTATTATTTTTTGGCAATTTTCATGGGTTTTATGTTGAATCCGGTGAGTTTCCACTCCTTATAGACCTGCCTCTAGATTCATTCTTTGAAATTTGAAATTGTTGTGATGTTCTAAACTGTTGAATGTTGGTTACATTTTTAGACTTTCCTTTGTTTAGACAATTAGTAAAAAAAAAATAAAAAATTATGTAGAACAGAGAGAAGTCTTTAGCATGTATTTTTAACCTTTTGACTTGTTATTTGAAAATGGAAGATTTAAAATTTAATCAAAACCTCCCACTGTGACTATGTGTGATGTCTTGTATTTGTGATCTTGTTTTGCTACATGCTTTGATTGGGTTCTCCTCCTCAACCAGTAATTTAATCTTAACTGAATAATCCTACTGTATGGCCATTGGCATGTGTTTCTCATTTAAAGCCATCTAAACTGCTTTTCTAACAGCTTTGATAACGATTTGGCCATAAATATTGGATCCTTTCCATTCCTTTTCGTCTTGTAAGTTGTACTTATGTGGGCTGTGGTATCTGTGTGCAATTAATAGATCATGGCATAGAACTATAGAAGTGCTGTATTTGAGTGCATAACTGTAAAACTAGCAGAAGTATTTTCAGCATTATGCTTTTTGAGTCACAGATATCTTCAATTATGGGAATTGTCTTATTCGATTGTTTGTTTTGGATTTGGCAATGTACATGTAAATTTTTTTCATACTCTTTGTTTTTGCAAGGTTGCATGAATAATCACCTAGTGGCTAGTGCTAGATATAAGTCTTTTTATCTTTGGTACTTACAGTTTCACTTTGGAGTAATGTTTATGCTGTTTTTGATAGAATTTTTTGTATATAAACATTGCCATATTTGATTCTTGCTTTATGGCTATATAAGAAGTGAATTTTTTTTTTTTAATATATTGAGGTATTCAATGAAGAATTATTATCCAAATTGTTTGTATTCTAGACAAACAATTTGGATAATAATTCGAAAGAAAAAAAAAAAAACAAAAAACAAATCAACCTGTTTGTATTCTAGACAAGCCTAATAGAAAATGGTTTTACAGAATATGTTAAAGGTGGATAAGATTCCAGTTTTAATGTGATTAGAATTTAGAAATCACAACAAAATGATGACAAAATGCATATGCAATAGAACTTGTTTTAGGTGATGACTTATAAAACTAAATTAGCAGTACTATTGTTGGTTCTTTGAAATGATTTCCAGAATATAGAATAGAGCAAGATATAGATTCTTCTGGTTTGAATGTGATACATAGACAGTGCTGCTGCTGACAAAATGCTCAAAGTTTCGGTCCATTGTTTTGTTCTAGAGAGATTTGCAGAATAAATTAAAGGTAGATGAGATTCTTGTTTGAAGATAAAAAACAGAGAGAAAACCAAAATTAGCCATCCAAAATATTAGAATTTCGTTTCTAACCACATATGAAATTTTAATTGTTAATAACCACATTTTTGAGAAATTACTTGAATGCCCTCATATAAAAACCATCCCCAAACACACTCTCTCTCTCTTTCTCTCTCTCCCCTCTCCTCTCTCTCTCTCTTCTCCTTTCTATCCCGTCAAAATCTTCACTTGGTTCATGATCGAATTCTGATCATTGTTCCTGCAAATCGAACACCAATGATTGAATTATGATGGTTCTTCTTGCTTCTCAGTTCGTTCTTCATGATTGAATTCCAATCGTTGTTCCGATTTGCTCTAAATCGGTTTAAGTTGTGTAAATATCATTCATTTATTCATTAATTGAGTTATAAACAGTTACTTTAACATGGTTTTAGCGTTATTTGATCACTTTTATGTGTTTTTGTGAAAAATCAATTTCAAAAAAGTTTACAGATTTTTCCAGAAGATTTCAAGTTTCATGGATTCGAAAACTTGAAATCTTCTGTTAAAACTTGTTGATAAAACTTGAAATCTTCTATAAAAACTTGAAATCTTGACAAAAAAGTTGAAATTATGAAACTTAAAATGTCAATCACGAACCAGGAAAGTTTCAACATTTCAAGTTTTTATAGAAGATTTCAAGTTTTGTCAAAAAGTTTTAACAGAAGATTTCAAGTTTTCGAATCCGTGAAACTTGAAATCTTCTGGAAAAATCTGCAAACATTTTTGAAAACGATTCTTCACATAAACACACATAATTGATGCATTAAAGCTAAAATCATGTTAAAGTAACTGTTTGCAACTCAATTAATGAACAAATGAATGATATTTATCGATTTAGAGCAAATCGGAAAAGTTTTTCTCATTCATTTCGTGAAATCTACAACAAGATTATGAAGAACAAAGAAAAACAATGATGAAGAACAAAGAAGAACAAAATCTTCAACAATGGTGCGGCCATTGGTGTTCAATTTGCAGGAAGGTGATGAAGAACAAATACAGTGATGAAGAACAGAGAAGCAAGAAGAAGACAATGAGAAAAATAAACAAAAGAAAATAGAAATATTAATTTGGGGGCATCTTGGTAATTTATGGACACCCACTGATTTTTTTTTCAAAACATGGCTATTAACAATTAAAATTTCGTATGTGGTTAAAAACGAATTTCCCATGTTTAGAGTGGTTATTTTTAGCAATTTTCACTAAAAAATAATATACGAAATAACATTCAATAATTGTTTGGATTCTGATTGTAGAGCCTCAATTGGGTTTTATGCAGGAAATGGTTATGATGGAGTTTAAAGATGGAAATGTAGACATTAGATTATCGGAGCATCAGACTATAAAACGCGCAATTGGGCAAACACAATTGAGAAACCTCCTATTATGAATCGGATCAAATATACAGTACAGTTTATTTTTATGGCAATTCTCATGGCATTTATGTTTTCTAAGATTCTTTTAGGTGGTTATTGTGTTTGGTATCAATTAGATTTTGAGATTATAGGGCTTGCCCTGAATTTGGTTTGTTTGGTATCATTTAGATTCTTTGAAATTGTTGTGATGTTTTAAACTGTTGAATGTTGGCAACATTTTTAGATTTTCCTTTGTCTGTTTAGACAATTAGTAAATTTTGTTTTTTATGTAGAACAGAGAGAAGTTTCTAGCATGTATTTTGAACCTTTTGACTTGTTATTTGAAAATGGAAGATATAAAAAATTTAATAAAAACCTCCCACTGTGACTATGTGTGATGTCTTGTATTTGTGATCTTGTTTTGCTACATGCTTTGATTGGGTTCTTCTCCTCAACCAGTAATTTAATATTAACTGAATGATCCTGCTGTATGGCCATTGTCATGTGTTTCTCATGTAAAGCCATAAGCCATCTAAATTGCTTTTCTAACAGCTCTCATAACGATTTGACCATAAATATTGGATCCTTTGCATTCCTTTTCGTGTTGTAAGTTGTACTTATGTGGGCTGTGGTACCTGTGCAATTAATAGATCATGGCATAGAACTATAGAAGTGCCGTATTTGAGTGCATAACTGTAAAACTAGTAGAAGTATTTTTAGTATTATACTTTTTGAGTCACAGGTATCTTCAATTATTGGTAATGTTATATAATTCATCAGTGCATACTGATATAAAATTCATCAGTGCATTGCATGTGGATTGTGGGCTATAGATTATAGAGAAGTTTTGACAAGTGCATACACTTTGAGTCAAAGTATGTAAATCTAATGGTCCACATCCAACGCACTGATGAAGTTATATCAATGCGCACTGACTTGAAAATTTTCCTATATATATATATATTAGCAATCTTTCTATTGTCAGTTCATCCTAACAATAAATATATCAGGACGAAGAATGTGGACCATAGATTATGGAGAAGTTTTGACAAGTGCATACACTTTGAGTCAAAGTATGTAAATCTAGTGGTTCACATTTTTCGTTCCGATATATTTATTGTCATGACGAATTGATAATAGAAAATCTGTATATATTAGTATGTGCAAATATTGCCACTTGCTTTTATTTTATTAAAATGATTGAATTGGGCTTATTAGCCCCATTTTCCATTTTTTATGGCAGCATGACCTTAGATAGTGCCAAAAATTGTTTGAATTGGGCCTATCTGGCCCATTTTCCATTTTTTTAATTGCAACATCGGCTTGGGTAGTGCCAACATACATAACCTAGAAGTTAACTTTCTTTTGGTTTTCTTCTAAAAAAAAAAAAGAAGCTTCTTTTGGTTTCTTTGTGGTTTTAATAACATCTTCCAAATCCAACTGGGTCCGCTTTGGCCCAACCTTGGAGCTTTGAAGAACCTTAGAGCATCTCCAATGCTGTGCCAAATATCTGTGTCAATGCTAAAATTTAGCACAGGGTGTAAAAATCATCCTCCAATGCAATGCTAAATGATGTGCTAAATTTGGCATGTGCTATATTGTGTGCCAAATTTGGCACACAATATAACATATGCTAAATTTTGCACAGCAATAAATGCTCATTTTTAAATTACAAAAATACCATTATATATATATTTTAAATAAAATAATGAATGCTGACGACACGTCGTTGCGATGTCGGTCAAAAGATGAACATTTAAGTTCGACCTCGCTAGCGCGCGAGTCACAGAGACTAGCACAGCGGCAAGTGAGGGTATCGTTCCGCAGGGAGGTGGAATTCACCGACCGTTACCGGTTCTAGCTATTATTACAACACGTCGAGCGAACTCGTGTGTTGCATTTATGGAAAAGTAAATAATAATATAAATAAATAAATAAACTAAAATAATATATACATGGATAGGATGGAATGGAGAGATGGCATGCAATGTGGTTACACTAGGGAAATGACTCAACCGTAACAATCCTCCTAATTAAGCTCTAGACTCACTTAGTCCCTCAATGTGCAAGTACATAATAGACTCGTGTCCCCTTAATTGATCTCTAATCTCTCTCGAGTCTTAGAAATCACATCCACACATATGTATGGATTCATTAAGTACCATGGGACACAAATAAGAGCCATGTATGCCGGCTTAGTGATCTCTCAACTTTCCGGTCAAATACATTGGTTATTTCGTTGGGCATGTAATGCGCAACCGCGTGGGCCATACTACAGCCAATATGCACATTTATGTGCACATCACCTCTTAGTAGAGATGACTGTGCACCTCCCTTTCACACCTAGTGGTCAGGGGTCCGAGTCCCACTATGCGCATTTTACAAGTATGTGTGGGGAGTTTTCTTCTGGTTTGTGGGAGCAACCCTCTCTCTGATTGTGAGAGTTGTAGTCCATATGTAACCTCTCCCCGATATTGGGAATAGTATTCCGGGCTATTCTTGTAGAATTTGATTAATCTCACCGGGTCCCGACAGTAGTTGTATTTAAAAAACATGTTCATTTATGTAAGAAACGGGTACTATGAAATAAATTCACTCAATTAACATATGTCATTGTTCCGAGCCATTAGGGTGATGGGTATTACCCAGACCGAAACCCAGTAATAGAGACTGTGAGTTTACAATTTAGAGATATTAAAAGCGGGCTGGCCCAATTGAAGTCCATATATGGGCCGTGTTAGGACCAATCAAATTTGGTTTGACACCTTGCACGGTTTCAACTGTATTGGGTGGGCAGACAATTAAATAGTGATATATAATGAGTGCCTCTAAAATTGTATGTACACCCATATTAATTTTTTAAAAATATTCTAATTTATATGACCCTATATTTTATCAAATATCTCCTTTCTCTATATTTATTTATAAATTAGTTTGTAGCTAATATGATGTGTGGACAATGTAAAATATAAATTGAAAAATCATATTTTTGAAGTTTTTATTACAAGAAAAATATTCATGAATCATGAGTTACTTTCTTATTTAAGGTCTTTGATTTTCTCAAGTGGGCAAAGTGATATTAGATGATATGATTTTGTAAGATTATTATATATTATTGATTTGATTTGAATATTTTCTAAACATTTATTAAATTGCTACATGGCGTCTTCCGGTTAAAAAAAAGGCTATTATTATGATATATGATATGATATATATATATATATATATATGATAAATACTTTTATATTATATATTATATACTATAATATATAATACTGCATATCGTGAAGATGACGCATTTACTAGAAAACTTGACAAATGATTATATCATAATATAATATCATGATTGCAAATAATTCAATGTAAACATGAACGACTCAGGGAAATTAAGTGTGAAGGATCAAAACTAAAGAAAACAGTACTCCACTTCCAACAAACACAATTACTATCTTACATCATGGCCTCCGAGTACTTGCGTGGAATGTTGCTCTAATTTTTATGAGTCTACTTACCACATTTCTTATGTTGATTCTATTCTCGGGTAAATTTACGGTACAATCCATGGCTAAACTTAAGATAGATGATATACATTGTTCCCTTACTGAAAAATAGCCATCCTCCCTTTGTAGCAAATCGCTATCTGCAACATCCACGATCGAACGATTTAATGAGTCACCAACCCAATGTCTCAAGCTCATTTCTCCAATAAAAGCTTCATTTGTCGGCTTCTTCCTTGTAAATGTCTCCATCAGCATAATACCGTAGCTATAAACATCACCTTTTTGAGATACCCTTCCTTCACTTCCATACTCTGTGAATTGACTTAATCGATTTCAATATTGGAAATATTTATATCAAAAATAAAGAAACTATAAAAAGAATAACAAAATCTAATGGAATCTTACCTGGTGCCATATAACCAATTATGGCAAGGGTTTGTGTTTGTGTCATAGAATCTTCTTCACCTAACAGCTTTGTAATGCCAAAATCACTCAAGTGTCCAACCATGCTTTGGTCTAGCAATACGTTGCTCGGCTTGATGGCACAATGAACTACAGGGACTGAATAACCAAAGTGAAGATACTCCAAAGCTGATGCCACATCTATCATTATATTCAACCTCTGTAATATGTCCAAAAAGTATTCATCAGAATATAAGCCCTTTTCAAGGCTTCCATTAGGTATGTATTCTAGCACCAACGCTTTAAGATCGTCATTTGTACAACGGCTGATAATCTTGACAAGGTTTCGATGACGAATACCACTAAGCACTTCACATTCAACATTGAAACTCCTAAGTGCTCTTTCTGTTTCCATGTGGAACACCTTTACTGCAATTTCCATTCCATCTAAAAGTCTCCCTCTGAAAACTGAACCAAAGCACCCTCTACCAAGTAGATTGTTGTCACTAAATCCATTTGTTGCTTGAACAAGTTCTGGATAGGAAATTCTTCTCCATATTGCACGTTGTGGTACATCAACATCATTATTATTTGGTAGTTGTGAGCTCCTCCTCGTTCGATATACTCTCATCACAATGATCAAAGTCAAGCAGACAATAAGTGCTAGCGACAAAGTAATGGCTAAGACAACTGTGATCCTAGATTTTGGATGAGTGGTTGTTTTGCAGGAGGGAACTTGCAGTCTTGGCAAACCACAAAGTGCAAGGTTCATCAGAAAAGATTTAGCAGAGAAATTTGCAAAAGGTCCTTTTGTTGGAATTTTTCCCTCTAATCGATTGAAAGACAAGTTGAGATATTTGAGGTATGATAGTTCCTCCAAAGATTCAGGAATAACTCCAGAAAGATTGTTATTGGACAAATCTAAAGACTCCAAGCTTATTAAGCCCCCAAATGATTTAGGAATTGTGCCTTGTAAGCTATTATAATCTAAAGAGAGATGCTGTAGATTTTGTAGGGTTCCAATTGTGGTTGGGATGCCACCAGTTAAATGATTATGTGACAAATCCACACTTATGACAACCTTCAAATTTCCAAAGTCTAATGGAAGAGTTCCAACTAGAGAGTTTGATGACAAGTTAATTTCCAAGATGTCTTTAAGTTTCCAAAAAGACGAGGGTATAACAGAAGTCAACTCATTGGAGCCTAACGAGAGGAGTCTTAGATTAGTTAGATTACCAAAACATGCGGGTATGGCTCCAGAAAGCTTATTACTTTCCATGTCCAAAACAACCAGGTTATTTAATTGGCAAGGATCATCTGGGATGGATCCTTCTAGGTTATTATTTCGAATGTAAAATCCTTGAAGTTTCTGCAAGTTTCTAAGTGTAACAGGAATTGATCCTGTCAATTCATTATCGCCCAAGTCTAAACTCATCAAGTTTTTTAGACTAGTAATTTCTTGGGGAATGTTTCTAGTGATGTTGCAACCACCCATATAAAGTGATTCCAACGAAATAGAAAGGTTTCCTATAGAAGTTGGAAGGAAGCCATTTAGAGGATTATCTGATAAAACCAATAATCTTAAATTCTTGCAATTTGTCAAAGAGGTAATGAAGCTCAACTCTGGAGTAGAAGATGTGAAGGAATTTTGTCCTAAGATGAGGAGCTCAAGACTTGTTAAACTATTGCCTATTGTGCTTGGAATAAAGCCTGAGAATGAGTTAGAGTCAAGATCTAGAAGTTGGAGCTTTGAAGCATTGATGATGAAGCTAGGAAATTTCCCAGTTAAATTATTCCTGTTGAGAAATAACTCCTAAACATTTGGAAGCCCAAAGCCAATAATTGATGGAAGGCTTCCCGAGAGTGTGTTGTTAAGAAGCGCAAGAATTTTCAATGTTGAAATGTTGAAAACTGTAGCTGGAATGTGGCCAACTAGGTTGTTGCTTTCAAGTGCCAATTCCTCCAGATTAGGAAGATTACCAATTTCAAAAGGTATCTCACCTGCATGTGAGCATATTTAATGATAGATCAAGTCTATGACGAAAATAAAATTATACTAAATAATATTTTTGATTGATTCATAAGTACATACCTATTAAGTTGTTACCTCCTATATGTGGTACTTTTACCATGGTTAGGTTCCCGATATCCCTTGGTATACGTCCTCTGAACTGATTATATGATAGAGAAACACTGGTAAGCTCTCTGCATTGCCCCAAATTGTATGGGATTGTACCCGTGAGTTGATTCATAGACAAATGCAACCCTTCAAGCACAGAAGGATGATGATGATGTGAACACATGTTGTGTGGGAGGTCGCCTGTCAAACTATTATTTGTTAAATCAATTTGCCACAAAGAAGAAATGTTGAAAAGAAGTGAAGGAATCTGCCCTGTTAACAGGACATTGTCTGGTAGTAATAGTCTCTCCAATTCTACAAGATTCCCCAGCTCCTTTGGAATTTCTCCTGCAAAAAAAAAAAGTTACTTTCATTAAATTCTCTTATTCATTGACCGAAAAGCAACTAATAATATTAGTCTATAATTACCTTCAAGTTTGTTGACACCAATTGATAGAGTCTTTAGCTTAGTCAAGTTGCCGATTTCTTTTGGTATATGTCCTCTGAACTGATTATATGATAGAGAAACAATGGTAAGCTCTCTGCATTGCCCCAAATTGTATGGGATTGTACCCGTGAGTTGATTCAAAGACAACCGCAGCATTTCAAGCACAGAAGGATGATGATGATGTGAACACATGTCGTGAGGGAGGTTGCCTGTCAAACTATTATTTGATAAATTAATTAGCCACAAAGAAGAAATGTTGAAAAGAAGTGAAGGAATCTGCCCTGTTAACAGGACATTTTTTCGTAGTATTAGTCTTTCCAATTCTACAAGATTCCCCAGGTCCTTTGGAATTTCTCCTAAAAAAAAAAAAAAACACTCTCATCAAATCCTCTTATTCATTGACTGAAAAGCAACTAATAATATTAGTCTATAATTAATTACCTTCAAGTTTGTTGTCACCAATTGATAGAGTCTTTATCTTAGTCAAGTTGCCGATTTCTTTTGGTATGCCTCCTCTGAAGTTGTTAAACGACAAGTTCAAAAATTGCAGCTGCTTGCACTCTAATATGAAGGATGGTATTTCTCCCTCCAACGAGTTTTCAGACAAATCAAGTGACATCAAATTAGGTCCACCACCAGACACATTGACCATTGACGAGAACCGATTGTGTTTAAGACTAAGCTCTTGCAATGAAGATATGTTGAAGATGGAGGATGGTACATTACCCGAAAGCTGGTTATAATTGAAATTAAGGTATTTCAATCGATGCAAACGAGCCAACTCGTAAGGAAGAGAGCCATAAAAATTGTTGTCGTTGATGGATAGCAATGCAAGAAAAGAAAGATTTCCAAGTTGAGGTGGAATGGTCCCTGTAAGACCAAGATTAGAAATATCCAAGGCTGTGATTCTATGGTGACGAACACCACATGTGACACCAATCCAATTACAGACCGAGATACTCATGGACCAATTTTTGGCCAACAAAGTATGTGGATCATGAGTTATATGAGCTTTTAGAACAAGAAGAGCATCTTTATCTGTGATAATGTTTTTGGTTGATAATGATGAGCTATAAGTAAGGGAATGAAGTAAGAAGAAAACTACGAACAAACGGAGAGTTTGATTTGTTGCCATGAGAGATGAATTCTCCTAATTAATTTGGTGACAAATGCTATGACAAACAAGTAGAAATGTTGATCGAGCCATTTCTATACTAGATTTTGGCCCCCATTTCCGTCGCTTTTGTTCGGTTCTCGGGTAAAATCGAGTGTCTAATGGCTCGAAATTAGTTAATTCGCAGGTTTACAGTTTTTCAGAGGCAAGTGTGCACGTTGAGCAAGATGGGGAAGCCGAGGGCGTATCTTGGTTGGTTCATGTTCCGAGTCGAAGTGAAGAGGAGTCGTTGCTCATATTTTCCAAGTGGAGGTCACCGTGACATTGGCCGGCGGCCAACTTGACAGCCACCTTTTTGCGCTCATAGATCAGAGAAGTTGGCTCCCAAAGTGGTCGCTCCCACCACGGCCAACTTGACAACCACTTTTATTTTTTTCGTCATAGATCAGAGATGTTTGATGTAGTAAAAATTACTCTCAATTAAAATTAAGTTCGTTCACTGGGATCGGTGATTCAACTAGTTAAAACTACTTAGTCTAGGGAAAAAATTAAAACTAATCTAAGTGCGTAAAATTAAATTGCATAATGCTTTTGAGTTGGAAAAGTGATTTTGGTTCTTGAAAATGCTTAAAGGTGCAAACTTGTAAGCTAAAAATGTAAACTTGACACTAAAGATGCAAACTTGAACAATAAAAATGTAATCTTGCAACAAACAAAACTAAGTTAAACACAACAAGCAACACACAACGTATGGATATGTGGGAGAAATCACTAGGGAATTAATATAACCTTCTTAGACCACTCAATGTCCTTACTTAGTCTCATTAAGCACTTCAAATCCAATTTTAGAGCTTGTTTATCATTAAGAGCTAGGTTCTTACCATTGCCTCCACAAGGTCATGTGCCAAGCAATGGTCATCACCCATTAATTATATAAACTCTAAGCCAAAACAACATGGCATGGTCATGCACATATTATCTTTCTCAATTACCAAACTCATAATTAGAATTAAGGTGGAAAGGTCTTTCACACCAAAACCCAATTTCATAGATAGTCTACACTACACACCCACATCAATTGTGGTCACAAAATAATATGAGTAGTAAATAAACTCAATTTAATCAAGTAAAAGAGACTAAAATTGAATTGAATTAAGAAATAGACTAATTAGTTCATAAAGTGGTCAAATACGATTACATTAATCCCCTAGCTAAATGATTAGTTACATATCAAAGGAGAAATGAAAGAGAAAGCAAAAGAGTAGAGAAAACCCATTTTCTTGAGAGCTTCCTTTTCCTTGCAAAACCTCCGAAGATGGATGGAATGGTGGTGGAGAATGAGAAAATGTGAAAAGATGATGAAAATGGTGAAGAAAGGTGGGAGCTTGGATGATTTTTGTGAGGTTGAAGATGGTGGAATATGAGAGGTTTTCTTTTTGGGTGAGTGGTTATTTTGGATCTAGGGTTGAGAGAGTGTATGGTATGTTTTCAGCTAAGAGAATATGATATATATATAGTGGGAGGCCAAAAAAAACTAATGCTGAGTTCGTAGCTTTGCTGAGCTGGAAATGGGAGGTCGCCACCAAGTTGGCTAGTGGGTGGCGACCACTTCACTAGCGAACCTTACTGATCTTGTTGCCAAAAAATAGAGGTCGCTAGCAAGTTGGCTAGCTACTAGCGACCACTTCACTAGCGAACTTCACTGATCTTGTTGGCGAAAAATATTAGGTCGCTACCAAGTTGGCTAGTAGGTAGCGACCACCTTGGTAGCCAACATCACTGCCTCAGGTGCCAAAAATATAGGTTGCTGGCAAGTTGGCTAGCTACTAGCGACTTTGGTGGCGACCACCACCATGGAAGAATTCTTGCAGCCAATCCTCTTCAATTTTGGCCCGGAACATGGACTTCTCAAAATATGCTCTCGATTCCCCTAACTTTCTCGACTTAGCACACTTGCCTCTGAAAACTGAAAATCTGCGAAACAACTAATTTCGAGCCATTAGACACTCGATTTTTTCCCGAGAACCGAACAAAAGCGACGGAAATGGGGGCCAAAATCTAATATAGAAATGGCTCGATCAATGTTGGCTCCCAAAGTGGTCGCCCCCACCACAGCCAACTTGGGAGCGACCTCCCATTTCCAGCTCAGCAAAGTTGCGAATTCAGCATCAGTTTTTTTGGCTCCCCACTATATATATATCATATTCTCTTAGCTGAAAACAGACCATACACTCTCTCAACCCTAGATCCAAAATAACTACTCACCCAAAAGAAAACCTCTCATATTCCACCATCTTCAACCTCACAAAAATCATCCAAGTTCCCACCTTTCTTCACCATTTTCATCATCTTTTCACATTTTCTCCTTCTCCACCACCATTCCATCCATCTTCGGAGGTTTTGCAAGGAAAATGAAGCTCTCAAGAAAATGGGTTTTCTCTACTCTTTTGCTTTCTCTTTCATTTCTCCATTGATGTGTAACTAATCATTTAGCTAGGGGATTAATGTAATCGTATTTGACCACCTTATGAACTAATTAGTCTATTTCTTAATTCAATTCAATTTTAGTCTCTTTTACTTGATTAATTTGAGTTTGTCTACTACTCATATTATTTTGTGACCACAATTGATGTGGGTGTGTAGTGTAAACTATCTATGAAATTGGGTTTTGGTGTGAAAGACCTTTCCACCTTAATTCTAATTATGAGTTTGGTAATTGAGAAAGATAATATGTGCATGACCATGCCATGTTGTTTTGGCTTAGAGTTTATACAATTAATGGGTGATGACCATTGCTTGGCACATGACCTTGTGGAGGCAATGGTAAGAACCTAGCTCTTAATGATAAACAAGCCCTAAAATTGGATTTGAAGTGCTTAATGAGACTAAGTAAGGACATTGAGTGGTCTAAGAAGGTTATATTAATTCCCTAGTGTTTCTCTCCCATATATCCATACGTTGTTTGTTGTTTGTTGTGTTTAACATAGTTTTTTTGTTGCAAGACAGCATTTTTATTGTTCAAGTTTGCATCTTTAGTGTCAAGTTTACATTTTTAGCTTACAAGTTTGCATCTTTAAGCATTTTCAAGAACCAAAATCACTTTTCCAACTCAAAAGCATTATGCAATTTAATTTTACGCACTTAGATTAGTTTTAATTTTTCCTTAGACTAAGTAGTTTTAGCTAATTGAATCACCGATCCCAGTGAACGAACTTAATTTAAATTGAAGTAATTTTTACTACATCAAATGTACAGGTATAAATAATAATGCAAAGTAGTGACTTCACTTTCCATTTCACATGTGAATTCTCACTTTCACTTTCCATTTTCACATTACAATTCCAAGTCCACAACAAACGTACACCATAAGTCTTGGGTTGGATTTTGAGTATACGGCAAGATAATTATGAAACAAATAATGGAAGACTGGTGTTGACTCACAAATAAATTTGGTGTTTAGAAATTTGAAAGCAGGAATATTGACTAAGAAATCTGCCATATTGACTGGAACAATTATGATCTGCCAATACAAAAGCAAATTAAAAGCAGTCATAATTAACCACCCCATTATTGTCTGTTTTGAGTTTGCCTTGAACACTATATATTTATATAATGGACTTTCCAGGTTTTGGTAATTAGTAATCAAAATGGATGGTAAGCTTAAGCTACAGAATTAAATTTTCATTAATTTTTTTTATTTTATCTTTTTAAGAAAGATGAATATATAAGAGAAAATTAAGACTCCAAAACTGGAAGAAATTATGAAGGAAATCATTAGCTTAAAACAACGGCACGGATACGGTTGGGAGTCCAAGCAGGAAACCGGGGTTAAAAGTGACATTTCTCAATAATACAAGAAACCACTTGTAATTAAAATGGTGAACTCAACCTCCAATGCGTTAGCGTAAGCTTCACCTCAGCATCTTTTATATATATATATATATTACAAAACATGATATGTGTTTAGGGATGGGTAATTGATATGTGTTTAATGAGGGGTAATTTTGTTCAAAAACTGTAAATTACCCTTTTTTGGACACATATCATATTTTGGGGAGGGGGTAATGCTCACTCCATCATAGGGGTGAACAAAATTGGACTCCACCCACCCACATACCAACGACTAGCGACTTCACTTTCAATTTCACATATGAAGCAGGAATATTGACTTTAAAACAGTATCAATAGGTCAATATTAATTGATTATTGGTGGTCTTAGTCAGATTGAAAAAACGAAGAAAATAATTGAAGACAATACAAAAGCAAAAGTAGCACTAACCGCCCCATCAGTGTCTGTTTTGTTAGCTTTAACTATTGAAATTCGCTTTTGCTTTTTAAAATTTGGAAGAAGAAATAAGTGCTGCATTCTTACTATGGATGATCAAATTCTTAACGTTTATGGGAAATTATTACTATACAGGTCTGAGCTCTTCTAAAATCTTAATGACTCTAATAAGAAGATACAAAGTGTTTGTGAGATATTATCCGAGATTTTAGGTTTTAAAAATACTTCTATAGGGGTTAAAATTAAAATTAAAATTACAATATAATTAGTGGAGTTTTTATTTTTACCCAACATTATTATTTTGATTGGTTTTATATCACTTTCCACTGATGAGACAAAAGTACCTTTCTTTTTTCAATTATATATATAACTATTACAATATTTTGGGATTGTGGGAGGGGGCATGACTTGAACCCATAATATCTTGAATGTAGCTGTGAGATGCTTACCAATGAACCAACCTTATCTTGTCAAAAATATTACAATAATTTGGGGTTTGGGGAGGGAAGAGACTTGAACCCATAATCTCATGATTGTGGTGTAGGTGTGGGGGACATTTCACGGGGCAAACTCATCTTGTCTATATAATCAAAGTTATTTACTCAAATTAACTGAAAGAAAAATGAAGTACAGGAGATTAATAATTTATTTTTCTTAGAGCAGATCTTGAATAAGCAGAAATGTTACACAAATTAAATAGCATAATTTGACAATAGATCTCACTAGTAAGCAGGAACAACCGAACAACAAAGAAAAAGAGAAAATAATAGTTTTTTTTTACTAATATATATGGGCCGTTGGATTTATGGAATTGTTACAACTGTATGTATCACAGAGATTGTGGATTCATAGCTATTTAAAAAAGAATCGATTATGGGGTCCATAAAATAAAACAAAAATAAAAATTTATGAGTTCCAGTGTGTCTCATCTCTCATCATTCTTTCTTGACTTTTGTAGTTTTGTTATCTTTAATTTTAATAATTCATTAATTATATTTTTATATAGATTTAGACAAAAAATTTCAGATTCAATTAGTTTTGATTACCTCATAATTGAGATATAATTCACACACAACTTCGTATATTAATAATGTTTTGGATACTATAATTAGTAGTCTGAACATTATGATTTTTGTTGCAGGCAGCCAGGCATCATCGGCCCTTAACATATAAAGGCAAAGATAACTCAATTTTTCAATAACTTTGGTTCTACGTACACTACTACATGTTTATTCACCAAAAAAAAAAAATCCGCAACAGAAAAAATCGGCATCAAACCTGAGTTGCTGACCAATTCATTGAGATTTTATTAGAATTTTTTTTTTTTTTTTTGGAGTAGTCTCTCTCCGTGCCTTCTCACTCAAGCCAAACCTCTGCCTCAAACCTGAACATGGACGGAATCGGCATCTCCTTATATGACAATAAGGTCATATGTATTTTTGTTCTTGACATAGCCTTGATTTTCGAAGTGAGAAGGAAAAAAAATCTAAGTTAGAATTGAAACTTTTTTTTTTTTTTTTTCCATTTCTCCATTTTTATTTTTTATTTTTTGCTCATTTTCTGATGCTTCATAATCAACCAAATTGGGAAACAATTGGTGTAGGTAGTGCTTGAAAAAAATTCAACAAAAAAAATCGGATCAAAATTTATTAAAATAGATCGATTTCATTCATGTCCTTATTTTATGTTAAAATAAGGGGATTGATCACCTATGAGAAAATCACTCCATTTGTGTATTTCGAAAGTATTAAATTCAATTCTATGCTTTTATTATTGTTTGAAAAATAAAAAAGTTGATGTTTTTACTATACAAATTAAACTCTAAAAACAATTTTGTATATTTCAGAACAAAAAAAAAAAAAAACAACAACAACAACAATTTTGCACAGCAGTATTGAGTGCAATCTATCAACATTCCTCCCTATGTTATATTTGATATCGTTTAACTTGCCATTTTTATTGCATATATAGTATGCTATATATGATTTTAATTTTTAGTTGAATTACATAGTTCTTTAAGTATCCTATGCTTATGACTTATGAATCTCTTCTTTAAGTGTTATGTATGTTTCTGGTTTTGTTTAGTTCAGTGTGCACATACCTGCATGACAAATAGAAATCTCTCTCATAAAAAGTTCACTTAGTGTTTTTTTCAAGCATGTGAGTTTATGTTTTTGAAAGCATGACAGTTTTAACACGTTATTATTTCATGTATGAATGTATGGTATGTTAATAGTATGATTATAGTGTGTGTATGGACTGTTAACATGTAAGATATGTGTATGGACTATGGTGTGTTAACATGTTATTATTTCTTGTATTATAGGAACAATTAAAGTTTTTGAGGAAAACTGTTACAAACCAATACCACCTGAGGTATCCTTTTGCACACCTAATGTGGAACCTCATATTTTGCCTGATGATGAAGTTCTATGTTGGAGTAATCTTGATGACAATATGTTGGAGTATAATGAGGTAAAAATTATTACTTTATCAGTGATGAGGATGAGGTAGTTCAAGACCATGTGAATGAGGTAGTCTTTGTAGAACAATAGTGTGACTTGCAATTGTTTAAGGGATATGAGTCTCAAGATGATGATGTCTTTATTAGAGAGTTTGAAAATGAAAAACCAGAGGCTAGAATAGCTAGAATGGTTAAGGGACACCCTTTTCAACATATGTTGGGGGGTTCAATAAAAGTTGAAGTTGTGCAAACTCATGACACTGTGGATGGTTTGAGAGATATATTGACAGAATATGCAATTCAGGAAGGGATTAATTATAATAAGCTAAAAAATGATAAGAAAAGACTTACCTACAAATGTAAAGGGGTGGGCTGCTCTTGGAGTGATGGTGCTAGGTGCTAGCATGATTGTGGCGGATGATACATTACCTTATGATAACTTATTAACCGTTTTTTTTTAAGTTAATCTTTTTGTTCAAGCATTTAAATTCTTTCTATCAACTTTTTTAGCTAGCAATGTAACCGTTGGAATCTCAACGGTAAGTGATTTTTGTTTTCTGCCCTCTACTTTTTGCAAGATTACGTGAAGCAGGTTTGATCGCGTGAGTATCAGAGTGCTCCTCCCCAGAGTAGAAGGCTCCGAGCAGAAGAGCTATCTGCTCCTCCGTGCAAGGAGCGTTTGCTTCTCTTACGGAGGAGCAAAAGCAGATGCTCCACCATCGGTGGAATTGTTTGATGTTGTAATTTTTAAATTTTTTATGTTGGTGATGGATGCTTTGTTGAAGGTGTTGATAATATAGCCAACTAAGAGACTGACGATGGACATCGATCCATTCCTCCATGGGTTTCTGGGTTTAGTGGTTTTTGTCGAAATTAGATAGAGGAACATTGGTCATCAATCATCATATTGATTAGTAGAATCAAGTAATTAACATTGTTGATATTATTTTTTTTTGAAGCAAAGGGTCCTCTGGTGCAGAGAAAACCCTTTAATTGACGGACTATATAGTGGACCTTGAATCTCGTTTAGGTAAAACTCAAGTGAGTTCTTTTTTCGTTTTTTGAGTATATGTAATCTATTGTTTTTTCTTTAAGCTGATGCTACAATTCATAAGTTTTGATTTAGTTTATTATCATATTCAGTATTGGTTGATCCATATTGGTTTAGTTTATTCAAGGAAACCATGAAATGTGGTACCTTTATGCTATGAAACTCGGATACTTCATAGAAGCCTACGAATCACGTATCAGAGCATGTCGGATACTGATATGTACCCGATACACTCCGATACGTGTCTTGTGATTTCTTTAATTTTGGAATCGAAACATATAATCGCTGGGATATGATGGTCTTGAGTTTTGGCATAGCTCGGATGCTCAAATGTTTCCATCTGTGTTTTTCATTATATGTGTTTTCCATGGTTCATTTTACTTATCGTTTTCATTTTATGCTTTTTGCAGGATGTTACTCTAATATCTCCTTTAAGCCAACAGGTACCCTCTAAGGCTCTAAGTCTCTAACCATACTTTCATGTGTTTTTTTTTTCCCTTGTTTTTATTTTTGTTTATATCTATTCAAGGTTTTCGAAGTTCTAGTACATTTAATGTATAAAATTTCAAGGTTGGTTGCACCTGTGATTCTTTCAAACCTTAACATCTCTTGGAATCTAATCATAAAGTTAATTTTTATTATGGTTTGCCTTTCATGCCACTTTTCTGGGCAAATTTGTCCCTGTATGACCTAATGTGGGTAGTTTTCCCTCTGTGGAGATGGTGGCTTAGTTATTTCATCTTTGTAAAAGCCTATTATATCATTATTTCCTTTTTATTTATCTTTTAAATAAATAAATGGCTTTTTGTGATTTAATCTGTTTCTAGCAGGCTGGATACTACTGTTCTGTTTGTGAGTGTGTCGTAAAGGATTCTGCAAACTACTTAGATCATATCAATGGAAAGAAACGCACTTCTTCCTTTTTGCTTGGATGTCTTTGCAAATCAACTGTTGAAAGAAATCCTTTGTAGTCACTTAAAAATTAGTTTTCCATTTACACGTATTTAGAATGGCATGTTATATCATTTGTTCTCCTTCGCTCTCAATTTCTGTGTGTGAAATATGAAACGTGTTAGTCAAGCAACATGTTTCTTAAAATAGTTCAATTCAAGAATATATATATATATATATATATATATATAAAAGAAGTCTTAACAGAGTTCAATATCAGAATATCCTAATCGACCACAATTGAGACCCCGTAATTATTCTAATTTTCTGTTTGTTTTTGGTCGAGAAATATTGGAAACTCACTCAATTGTGAAGCTTGGTTTAGTTGTATTAGATGTTTTTTATTGAATTATATCAACAATTGGATGCTCACTTTAGGAATTACTATTCAAAAAAAAAACCTTGTGTGGAATCTTTGTTTGGAGAGTGAGCAAAATTTTTTAAGATTTGATTCAAGAACCAAGATTATAATTTAAAATACACATGGCCTCTTGCCAATGTGGTGGGCCTTTCCCTTGGAAACCCCCACCACCAAGATTCAATGCCTAGTGTATGTATGTATATATGCAAATTTTCCCACCGAGAACTGGGCGATAGACGCAGATGCGCGGCGAACTACTCGCGCCGATAAACAAAGGTGATTTTTAATCATTAGTGAAAATTGTCAAAACTGACCACATATATTATGGAAAATTTGTTTTTAACCACAAACGAAATTTTATTTATTAATAACCACTTTTTTGAGAAATTACTGGAAAGCCCTCATATAAAAAGGGTCCCCCAACACACTCTCTCTCTTTTCTCTTTTCTCTTTCTCTCTATTCTGGTCTCTCTCTCCCTGATCTCTCTCTCTCTCTCTCTCCCCGATCTCCCTTGCCGGCGTGCGTTGTGGGTAGCCGAGCATCGGCGAAGGTGTCGCCGAGCGCCAGTGACCTTCTGGTTCGTCGTTCGTCGCTGGTGGACGTTGGTTCGTCACTGGACATGGGCGTGGGCGTGGGCGTGGGCGATAGGCGACGGGCGACGGGCGATGGTCGTGCGCTGCCTCCTCGCCGTCCGCTGCTGCTTCGCCAGCGATGAATCGATCCCCCTTCGCCGGCGGGATGATCTGCAGGAAAAGGGAAACAAAAAAAAAAAAAAAAACAAAACAAAACAAAAACCCTAATGTTTGAGGAAGAAGAAGAAAGGGAAAATTGCAATTTAGTCCAGATTTCAAGTTTGGACATTTCAATTTTATGCATGATTTTAAGTTTTGACATTTCAATTTAGGCATGATTTCAAGTTTGAACATTTCAAATTACCCATGATTTCAAGTTTGCTTCGAGATTTAAAATAAAACTATTTTCAGGGGTACTCTGGTAATTTACGGACATACACCGAAAGTTTTAAAAAAAAAATGGTTATTAACAATTAAAATTTCAAAAGTGGTTATTAAGGAAAGTTTAATGTTTCAAGTGGTTACATTTGAATTTCTCTCTTTTAATTATTCAGTTTTTAATTAATTTAATTTTTTGGGCCCAAACCCAATCTCCTTTTGTACCAAAAACTTTTACAAGCCCAACTTTGGTTTCTAAAATACCATTTGGGCCAAAAACTTTTACGAGCCCAACTTTGGGCTCTGAAATACCATTTGGGCCAAAAGCTTTTACAAGCCCAAATTTTTTTATTTGTTTTGGGCACATAAAATTTGGGCATACCATTTGGAAACTAACCCATACTAATCCATTAGGTACTTAGCCCAAACCAAAATCAGTAATTCTGATAATTCTAAACTTTCTTCCATAATACATTAATACTAATCTCAACAAATCTCCTACTATGCTCTGTTGAGTAGAATTCCTATTATTATCACATACACTCTTTTTTAGCATTTCATCTTTTTCATAAACTCTTTTTTAGTTTATTTTCCAAATTTTAAAAAGTATTCATACTTTGTTTGTAAAATTATCTTTATATTTTCCTTTTTCGAATTAGTGGGTTTCAAAATAAATTAATTCTCTCTTTTCTGTGTATTATTTTCTGTTTATTTTCTGTATTTGTTTTAGTGGGTTTCTAAAATAAAGTGTTCATATTTGTTTTTGGTAAGACTTGAATAATGGAACAACCACAAAGCCTGTTTAAATTTCGTTGAAAAAACCCAGTTGTTGCATACTATTCAATCAGTCTTTCAGCTTTTTCTTCTCTCTTAAATTTAGTATTCTTGCTTCTTCACAATGTCTTGGTCTTTGATATTGATTTTCATTTTTCATATTCTACTGGCTACAGTTTCTGCCCAGTTGCCGAATGTAACTGTTGCTGTCGATGGAACGCGAGATTACCGTTCCATTGTAGAAGCTGTTGGGGTCATTCCTAACAACAGCGACACCTTTTTCTATATGCATATAAAAGCTGGATTTTATTACGAAAATGTGTATATAGGTCCAGAGAAGCGGATGATCGTGATGTCAGGGGATGGCATTGGCAAAACCAACGTTGTTTCCTCGCGCAGCAACAGCAGTGGCTTCGGAATTGGAGACTCGGCTGCCCTGAGTGAGTAACAATTTTCTAGGTTTCTGTTTGGGACAAATAGTGGATTTCCTCGCGCAGCAACAGCACCCCCAAATGAATCGAATTCCCACCGGAATTGGAGACTCGGTTTGGGGCAAACGGAATTGGAGACTCGGCTGCCCTGAGTGGAAAAAAGATTGAGTGTTTGTGAAGAAATTGGTTTCATAGTTAAATTAGCTAGGTTTAACATTGAATCGTGTGGAGTTTTGTCATGAGACCCGGTAAAAATCCACTCATTTAATAGTATATTAAAATTTATTAAGACAAGGAACTGAATATAATCAATTCCTTTAACATCTATTTATTTATTAATGGTGTGTTAGTCATGGCATTTGTTAGGAATCTGCATTCATTATTGTTTGATCTTCTTCATCACTCCTTTCTAATCATTATGCTTACACGCGAGAATTGTGTTAGTGCATTTTGAACATGAACAAAATCTAATACAAATACTTTAAGATGAAATTTGAAGAAGAACCTTAATTGTTTTAACTTTATTTTAGATAGAGTCATATAATGTAATAAGGTATGGATCACTAATCGTTATGCATACACACGAGAATTGTGTGAGTGCTCTATAAACATGAACAAAATCTAATACCGATACTTAGTTTAAGGCGAAATTTGAAGAGAAGTCTTAATTGTTTTAACTTTATTTCATGAAGAGTTAGATGACGTAATCTGGTATTGACTGAAGGAGCTCTTTGTTGATGAGAATGATGAGGCTGCAAAATCCTGCCAAATTCATTATGATGACACTGCAATAGATAGGTAATTTGGGAATTGCTGATATTTCATAAGTTTAGAGCATTTAATATTTCACATAAATTTTTTGAATCCTTTGTTGTTCATATGCTAGACTGCTTGACCGCGATCAAGTTTGGAAAATTTTATTAATTACATTGGAGTGCATGTTTCTTTCTGCTGATGGATGTTGAGTATATATGCTTTTGTAATTTTGATGATTCCTACTTGTTCTGGAATTCCAATACGGCAGTTCTAAGATGATGTTATGATTTTAAGTTGAATTACAAAGTTCTTTAAGTATCCTATGGTTATAACTTATTAGTCTTTTTTTTTTTTTTTTTTTTCCTTTTTGTTGGAAAAAAAGTAGATAGAAAATTTGAGATTGTTGAAAACCATACTCAGACAGACTAATAATTGCATTAATATTTAATATGTTTAGAGTTATCTCCCTTTTTTTTCACCCTGTTATTTTTCATAGATTTTTCAAGTTGGTAAGAAATTCTGTAGTTATACACATATACTCAAATTCTATATCTTGGAGTGTGATTTTGGAACGACATGACCAATATCAAGCACGGTACGACCAAAATATTTTCAACATCTACAGAATCGATCGATTATTGGTCTTTTCTTTCACGAAATATGATGCTGATTTCTTCTAGAAACTACGGTTCACTTATTTATCGATCACTCTCGTCTTTTTGTAAAAAAAATTAAGCTTTGTCTCTCACTTCCGTGAAAAATATAGGTTTTTCAAATCTGTCAATCGATCGAGTAGATATATTATTGTTTGATTAGGACCTCATCATCAACACATGAGAAAATCTTCAATGAGACGGTCTCATTGCCACTTGGTGAGACAGTCCCAATGAGATTACACTATTTATCTCAAGAATATAAATATATATTATTAAACTATAATTTGGTCCAATCTTATTGGAAAGTTTCATTGAGTGGCAATGAGACCGTCCCATTAGAGATTTTCTCATGTGTTGATGGTGAGGTCCATACAAATCATTAAATTGGAGAATTCAGAAGAAGTAAAGAACAATTTTTACTAAAAGAAAAAAGCAATTTCAAAATAATTTTTATTTTTATTTTGAAAGATTGAACATTGTAAAGAGGAACAAAGCAGATTACAGAGGGGGGAGGAAGTCCAGCCAAAGGCGATCCCTAAGGGAGGAGGCAGCCATAGAGGCCAAATTATGTGCCAAGGTATTACCCGATTTGGGAATAGCCTGACACTTACAAACACCAACCTCAGAAAAAAGGGAAACAATGTCATTAACTAAAAAACTGGCATCCCCTGAAGCAGGAACTGATGAGTTCAAGGTAGATGCAACAAGAGAGACACTAACTTCTGCATTCTGAACAAGGATATTATGAGTTTTGGCAAGCAGAAGACCCTCATGAAGAGCAAGAAAATCACCAACAACAGAATTAAAGGTACCAGTCAGAGGTTTGGACAAAGCCGCAATCACCTTCCCTTTGACATCTCTGATAGCAACCCCCACACCAACAGAACCAGCCCTCCCACGTAGAACCACAGCAGTGTTAAGCTTAAGCTGAACTGGTGGAGGTGCTAACCAATCACTACAGGGCACAGAGGTGGGGCGGGAATCATGAGGAAACAAGGCCATTTGAGAACTCTGAAACTCAGAAAGGAAATTCTCTGCCCAAACAGTTAAGGCATCAGGGTCCCTAGGCTTGTCACCATGGATAGAGGTGTTACGGTTCTCCCATATGGCCCATAAAATGATACACAATGAGGTCATATCTTCTTTACTGACCTGAGAGAGGAGGCCAGAAAGAACCTCCATAACTGGTAGCTCGCTGTGCCTGTCGAAGTGCTGAGATAATGTTATCAACAATTTAATATCAACAATCAATCTAGTCTGCAGACTGTTATAGACTTATAGACTTAAAACTAGAATCATTAATTTTTTTAAAGATTATCCCATTATCCCATTTGGGATTTCTACAACATTGTTGTTGATGCCTACATGGGAAAAAGAATGAAAAGAAGGTGCCCAGCTTAAACACCCATAAGCAGTATATAAATATGCAACCATTGAAGATGAAATGCAGAAAAGCATGATATTTATGTTTTAGTATCATTGTATGAAAAGCTGGTAAGTTCTTTGTGCCAAATATCCTGGTGCAGCAGGACAGGGAAAATAGAGAAATGCAATGTCCATACAACACAGATGTGAAATTTAGATACCATCATCTAAGTAAATTACTGCCACATGAATTTCAAATTTCATGTAAAGAAATTAATTTCCATGACAATAGATAGTAGAAACAAAAAGAAAAAGAAAAAGAAAAACTAAGTGATCAAATCCTACAAAAGGGAAAAGAGGAAAAAAAGAATTAACCAAGAGTAAATAAAAGATGGTATACCAGCTAGACAATCGCACATTCCCCAATCTTTTGAACAGAAGCAACACATCATAATGCCGTTTTAGATTTCAAACTTCAAGCTTCAGATCACCTAGCTCCCATAAATGGAGCTAAATCAAATTATTGAAATCAAACTAAATCTCATCACTAAAACCACACAACTAATTTAAAGCATGCAAATTAAGTGAGCAGAATATAACACTGAACCCTAGCGATCATTTAGTGAAATGAATTAGACTAACCATCCTCATTGACTCCATCATTGCAAGTTTCCCTTAAACATGTTCATAATTGACTCTATGGTAACTCACATCTGTCATTTATACCTTCTGCAAACAGATCTAATAATAAATGAAAATTTCCAAATTAACCTTGTAAGTTGCAAACTAGTGCTACTCACTCAATGCTCACCATGTCAATTTCTTGTTGACTCTTGAGTGGGAAATGATGGCAGCCAATTCAAACATTCACGATATTTTTCATCCTTTAAAAGCATGTCTATGACAATGGAAGCTATGGAAGCATCTAGCATTAAATTTCTCTCGGCCATTTTGTGAAGAAGTTTAACCACTTTTGTTGTTTCGTCATTATGTAGAAACCCGCGCATGAGTGTATCATATGTGATTACATTAGGAGCAAAACCCTTTTCTTCCATATTCAAGAACAAATCGTTTGCCTCTTCCAACCGCCCTTCTTTACAAAGCCCATTGATGATGACGGTGTATGTGATAACATTTGGTAGCAAACCTTCTTGGGCCAACTTGTGAAATAGTTTACAAGCAATTTCGAGCTTCCCTGTTTTACACAATCCATGTAGGAAGCAGTTGTAGGTTTCAATGCCAAGATCAAACTTGCCTTTTTTTAAAATATGAAATACATCCATTGCCTCAGTGACACAACCATTCTTGCACAACCCATCAATGAGAATATTATACGTATATTCATCGGGCGCAACATTATTAAGTCGCATCTCACCAAACATCTTTTTTGCATGTGCAATCTTACCGGCTTGGAAAAGACCACTTAATAAAGTGTTATATGTCGTAGTATCTAGCATAACTCCCTCCAAAATCATCTCGCTGTAAAGACTCAAAGCTTGCTCTAACTTTTGATTCTTGCAATACCCATTGATCATAATAGTATAGCTAAAAACATCATGTGTACTCCCCTTATTTGTCATAGAAACAAACAACTCCCTTGCATCATCAACTCTACCCTCCATGAAAAAACCATCTATCAACGTGTTATAAGTAATTTTGTCGGGTTTCACACCTCTTTGAATCATTAATTCTAACAATTCATTCGCTTTGACAATGTTCCCTTTCTTGCAAAGCTCGTCCATAATCACGTTAAATGTCACTACATCAGGCTGCACATTTTGATCCATCATCACAGCAATCAAATCTTTAGCTTCCTCCCATTTACCCCAACAACACAAACCGTGAATTAAAGATGTATAAGAAACTACATTGGGATTGATTCCCCTACTCATCATTTCCGAAAATAGTTCCTTTGCCTTGTCTATAGACCCATCTTTACAAAGACCATCAATCAAGCTACTGTAGGAAACAATATCGGGCTTACAGATAACCTCATTTTCTCCATTCCCCTTAACCATTTGTTCATGTAACTTAAGAGCAACACTTGTATTCCCTGTTTGACACAACCCCTTTATTAATGTCCCATATGTAATCACATCAGGCCTACAACCAAAGGCAATCATTTTCTTAAACAAGCAGCTAGCCTTCATGATTCTACCCTCCCTACACAAACCTTTAATCAAACTATTAAAAGTCACCACATTTGGGCTGAAACCCAACCTCAAAATCCTCCCTAAAATAGCAAAACCATCACAAGCTCTACCAATATTGCACAAGCAATTAAGTAAAATGCTGAAAGTAAACAAATCTGGCAGCAACCCAGTTGAGTTAAATCTCCTAAAATGAGAGATAACATCATCATAATGCTTATTCTTAACAAGTGCAGTAAACAACTTATTGAAAGATGACATGTGAGGAGCGTGTTGCCTCTGAATCATGCAATCAAAAACGTAATGAGCTTCATCGAGAGAGACGTTACCTGATCTGCACTTTTCATTGAGGAATTTGTCAAGTGAGGTTTGGTCTGCAACTGAAGACATGTCAAGTGAAGTGCCAAGTTTAGGTGGGACTTCATTTCTCGAATTTGAAGTTGGGGGTCTCTTCTTCAAATGGGTTGATGAAGAAAAAAGTTTGTATTTCAAAAATGAAGAAGAAGATGGACGAAGAGAGGTCTTGATTTTTGCCATTGCAGAGTCGTAAGTTTTCTGTTGAGGGTTTCAACTTTGGAGATGAAAATAAAAGTAGGAATTCGGGTCACTATTTCTTGGACTGGGTCGGATACACAGTCTTTATATAATTTTGGGGAATTATCATATTAATCCATACGTATTTTCGGTTTCAGTCTTTTCATTTTTTAAAATTCATCAATTTGGTCCATTTGATCAGATTTTTAATGGTAAAATGAAATAGAGAAAATATATTAAAATTGTAACAAATATGAATGAAAATATGGATTCTCTTATAAGTAAAATAATTAAATAGAGAAAAAAAAAATCAGTTAATATAATCTGATATTTTTTTAAATGAAAATGAAAAGAAAAGAAAATTTAAAAAAATTAAAAAAAAAAAAAAAAAAAAGGTTAGAAATTTTATTTTATTTTAAAAAAAAAAAAGAAAAAAGAACAGTACCGTCCATCTAGATATCCACCTCTATTAGATACTTGTTGAACTTGTTTAAAACAATAATCTGTGATAGTGAAAACAAGATTAAATTATATGTTTTTTCATGTATCTTAACAATAATCCTGCTGTATGGCCATTGGCATGTGTTTCTCCACAATATTAATTATCTAAAAATACACTACAGGTTATGTGGGCTGTGCTATCTGTGCAATTAATAGATCATGGCATAGAACTATAGAAGTGTTGTATTTGAGTGCGTAACTGTAAAACTAGCAGATGTTGTTGGAAATTTTGTGATATACTCATGTTTTGAGAGAACTGTTTGGGTATGATTAATTCCATGAAAAATAGAAGATTATAATATATTCGAATTCTCCTCCGTGAGAGCTTCGAAATGGTATAATCAAACTCACAAAATGATTCATGGGTGAATGAGAAATTGAGTCTCAAAGTGAACCCATTGTGTAGGGAATAAAGTGAATCCCACATTGCTTAGGGAAATCATTTATATGTAGTATATAAGTGAATGTGTGATATGAGCTATCAACTTGTGTGTGATATAGAGGCTCTCTCTCGCGCACACAGGGTGGGTGCAAATCATGTACTTCGAATGCACGACTCGTATGTGGGCACGACCTGCGTATGAGAGTTTCCGATTGCATGCTGCAAATGTACTGTTCAAACCTGTCTTTTAATTGTTTTCGGATGTGAAGTAATGTTGCTCGATCAACTTTGATTTTTCTTATCAAGTTATGAACTGGATTCCTTTTATTTCAAATTGTTTGCATATATGCGTCAAAGACCAAATTGAATGACAACTAGATTTTTTTTATTTTTATTTTAAATAAAACTTCAATTACCAGCATCTTGACCCTATCACTTTTTATGTAGCCATATATTCAAATATGTGAGTTGTGATGAAGTTGAACCAAGGGTCACTTTGTTTTCACTTGTTCCTTTTTGTTCTTTTCCACAAATACATGCCTAATTGACCCATATCTTAGGACACCCTTGTACTGATCATGTGTATAGATGACAACATCCCATTGCATGCATCTCTTAATCTAAAGGAATAGATTAAGGGAAGGGCTGATTGCATCGTCGGAAATTAAGTTAGTAGTAGATTTTTCAAACGGAATACATTTTAAAAGAAGTTGTGATATCTAGGGTCAAGGGAAGCATTTCGATCAAAGCTTTGGTTATGGTCCACCAAGTTTAGACAAAAAAGAAGATTTGTCTATGGTTTTGTCATTAATCAGGCATATCCCTTACTAATGCTTTTCATGCCCAACATTTTTTTTTTTTTTTAGGCGATAATGTGCGAGCCCAACTGCCCATAAACATTTGGAGCCGAAATTTTTTTGGGCAAAAAATTATTTAGAGTGACGATATTTACACCCCTTAAAAACTGTATGAGAGATGCTATTGACAATCCGCTAAACTGTAGAAGAAAAATGAAAGATTTAAAGATTTAAGAGGAAAACCATAATCAAACGCTCTTATAATCAATACATTTTTTTATTATTATTCTGTGCAGATTTTCAATAAATATTTATGGTTTTATAATTTCATAACATTTTCACAATTGAGAAATAATCACCATTTATTATTTTCAGTGGATATGGTAAATATTATGATAGAAAGATAAATAATTTTGTATGTTTGTTAAAATGTTTAAAATATTAAGTATTTTATTAGCATTTTTTTTTTTTTTTTTTTTTTTTTTTTTGCTCTTGGGTAATGTTAGGATTATATATATATATATTCTTTCTATTGTCAGTTCGTCATGACAATAAATATATAAATATATCAGGACGAAGAATGTGGACCACAGATTATGGAGAAGTTTTGAACACTTTTAGTCAAAGTATATAAATCTAGTGGTCCACATTCTTCGTCTTGATATATTTATTGTCATGACGAACTAACAATAGAAAATCTGTATATACATATATATATACATATATATATACATATACATATATATATGATAATAGAAAATTTGTATATATATATATATATATATAGTCTTTTTATTTTCGGTTCAAATTGATATAAAATATATCAGTTCTTTGCATGTGGGTCATTGGATTTAAAAGATGTTTTGACAAGTGCATGCAGCCAAGTCAAAGCATTTAAATCCAATGACCCATATACAAGGAACTAATATATCAGTTCGAAATGACAATAGAAAAATTATATATATATTAGTATGGGGTGCACATACAAGCGCAAATATTGCCATTTGTTTCTATTTTATTAAAATGATTGAATTGGGCCTGTCAGCCCCATTTTCCATTTTTTTTTATGGCAGCATGACCTTGGATAGTGCCAAAAATTGTTTGAATGGTCCACTCTATATAGATCTTCCTTTAGATTCATTCTTTGAAATTTGAAATTTGAAATTTGAAATTGTTGTGATGTTTTAAAATGTTGAATGTTGGTAACATTTTTAGACTTTCCTTTGTTTAGACAATTAGTAATTTTATTTATTTATTATTTATTTATTTATTTTATATAGAACAGAGAGAAGTCTCTAGCATGTATTTTGAACCTTTTGACTTGTTATTTGTAAATGGAAGATATAAAATTTAATCGAAACCTCCCATTGTGACTATGATGTCTTTGTGTTTTTGTGATCTTGTTTTGCGACATGCTTTGATTGGATTTGGCAATGTATATGTAAATTTTTTTGTACTTTTTGTTTTTACAAGGTTGCATGAATAATCGCGTAGTGGCTAGTAGAGGTGGGCACCCAAACTGTCAAACCGATCAACTCACCCAAACCAAACCAATTTAAGCGGGTTGGTTTGGTTTCGTTAAATAAAATAAATCGATTTGGTTGTTTTTTTAGCAACCCAATTGGTTTGGGTTGGTTTGTGGGCTGCGTTTTATCAAACCGTATAACCCAACCAAAACCATTACATACTTATATAGTTATATATAAGTCTTTTTTATCTTTGGTACTTACAATTTCACTTTGGAGTAATGTTTATGCTGTTTTTGATAGATATTTTTTGTATATAAACATTGCCATATTTGATTCTTGCTTTATTGCTATATAAGAAGTGAATTATTTTTGAAATGTTGAGGTATTCACTGAAGAATTATTATCCAAATTGTTTGTATTCTAGACAAACCTGATAGAAAATAAATGGCAACCCCAATGTGACAGAATCTTTACAGTACAGTTTTCTTCTGGAAAATGGTTTTGCATAATATGTTATTGTGATTAGAAATCACAACAAAAATGCACATGCAATAGAACTTGTTTTAGGCCATTTCCGTGAATATTTGATCCAATGCATTTTGGGCCCCCAAATCACCCTTTTTAGCCGAAATCTCTTTTTAACACATATTTCTTTTTGGACCAATATCACATTTAGGCTTCCATTTGTACGGATTTCAAAACCTTTAATTGATTTTGTGGCTTTTCAAGTAAATGGTGGCTTTTAAAAATTTTAAAATATTATAACATGTACGATGTAAGAACACCCCCACATTTTACTAAAGACTAGGTTTTGTTACACGTTCACGTGTTTTAATTTATATACATAATTATAATATTTGATTATAAATTAATTTTGATAGAATATATATATATAAAAAAAATTATATACAACTAATTATGAGATCACAAATTATAATAATATTAAAAAACATAATCTAGTCATACAAAAATAACTCCCATTATACATTAACTTATGGAGGCAATAACATTATTTACAATATTATATTTTTTTAAGAAAAAAATAAAAACTAAAATCGTATACCTAATTGCAGAGGACATAAATATATACATGCTTCCCATTAAAATGAACATCCTCATGGAACCTTTTATAAACATACCAGTACTTGATCAACATAATCAAGTCGATCAGGATGAACACGGAGTGTAAACGTAAGAAGAAAATGTACAAAGTTATAACTCCAACAATAGGCATGTCAACATGTGATTCTATCATCTGCCATTCAATTATTGCCATAAATTTACACGAAAAAACAGCTCCATACTCCAAATTGAGCATATTATACAACTCCCTTCTAAACATTTGCAGGCCATTACCAACTCTCCCCTAAGCAACGAAGCCACCTCTATGACAATTTAATTATATAAGACAACAATCATTAGAATTTTTCATTAAATGTAAAGTTAGTATCAAATTTGCAAAAAGTCTCTATTGTGGTAATTAAAAAAGACAAATTTATCCTTTTTTTTTTTTTTTTTTTTTTATCTCGCATCTATTTATCAATATCATTTAGGAACTTTTGAGGGTTATAATTAAAAATCCACTGTGTTATAATTTTAAATTAAAATAAATTTTAAAATTACTATACAATTCATGTTGTGTTACTATTACTATGACCTGTCTATTAAGGGTCATTTGACTTTCAAAGAAAATCTAAGGACCCAACAATTAAAATCTTACTAAGACCTGTCTACTATGTGGTAATTAAAAAAGACAAATTTATCCTATTTTTTTAAAATTTATTTTTTATCTCACATCTATTTGTTAATATCATTTAGGAACTTCTAGGGTTATAATTGAAAATCCACTGTGTTAGAATTGTAAATTAAAATAAATTTTGAAAATTACTATACAGTTCCTATTGTGTTACTATTATTAAGACCTATCTATTAAATGTCATTTGACTTTCAAAGAAAATCTAAGGGATGCTATAATTGAAATCTTACTAAAACCTATATACTAAGTAATTATATAAACTTGAAGGGTTGTATCTGTAATTTTACTTTCAAACAAAAAAAGTATTCTATAATCACCGATCCAACTCACACTTTTTATATAGTAGAGATATCCTCTATAAAGTTTTTTAGTACTATAAATTAATTAATTAATAATAAAACAAGTAAAAAAAAATTATAAAAAAAAATGAAAGATTTAAAGATTTAAAACGAAAACCATAATCAAATGCTCTTATAATCAATAAAAAAAAATTATTCTGTGCAGATTTTCAATAAATATGTATGATTTTATAATTTCATAACATTTTCACAATAGAGAAATAATCACTATTTATTATTTTCAATGGATACGGTAAATATTATGATAGGAAAGATAAATAATTTTTTATGTTTGTTAAAATGTTAAAAATATTAAATATTTTATTAGCATTTTTTTTTTTTTTTGCTCGGGTAATGTTAGGTTTTTTTTTTTTTTTAGATATATATATTTTTATTTTATTAAAATGATTGAATTGGGCCTATCAGCCCCATTTTCCATTTTTTTTATGGCAGCATGACCTTGGATAGTGCCAAAAATTGTTTGAATTGGGCCTCTGTCCTATTTTCCATTTTTTTTAATGGCAACATCGGCTTGGGCAGTGCCAACATACATAACCTAGAAGTGAACTTTCTTTTGGTTTTCCTCTATAAAAAAAAACTTTCTTTTGGTTTCTTTGTGGTTTTAATAACATCTTCCAAATCCAATTGGGTCGGCTTTGGCCCAACCTTGGAGAACCTTATGTGCTCCCTTTTTTATTACATCATAACACTAATTTAGTTTAAGAGTAACAATATTTGTATTCCTCTAAAACTGTATGTACACATTAAATTTATATATTTTTAAAATTCCAATATTACCTTTAAATTAAATTATTAATATTTTAATTCAAAAATATAATAATTTCTTGGAACTATTTACTTTTTCAAAATTTTAACTGACTAAAACAAATTAAAATAAATAAATATAAAAAACCCAAATCAAGAAGTCGAAAATTCAGTATCATTCTCCCCATAAAAGATGGAGATGCTAGAACAGAAAAGATTACCACCCTCCAAAATTTGGGAGGGCACTGCAGTTCCAAGCCTCTTTTAATTTTGTTATATATATATATATAAGTGAAAACAACAGTTTTTAAAATTTAAAAGCGACTAAAAATAATTAACAATAAAATGACAAGAAAATGAAGAAAGAGAAAGGTGAAGAAGGAGATGTCTCCATTTTTTTTTATGCGTTTTTATTTTTCCTTTTTATTTTGGTTTAGGTAAAATAAAGAAAAAATAGCCATTTATATTATTTTATAATTTTGTTACTTATAATATTTTAAAAATTAAAAGAAAGGGCATACTTGGTAATATGTGGGGTGTGCTTACAGGATTTCATATTTTAAATTTTTTTAATGGGGTGTGCATACAAAAAGGGGTGTACATACAGTTTTTCAAGGGTGCAAATATCGCCACTCTTAGTCCAATCTTATCTCATCAAATCCAATCCCATGAAAATAATCCTATCTTATCCTATGAAAATAATCAGGGACCAATATTTGTACTCTTGAATAAAAAAATAAAAATAAATAAATAAATAAATAAATAAATAACCGTACGTGCACCCTTTTTTTTATATGTATACCCTATTAATATTTAAAATGTTATAATCTGTAAGGATGCCTCACGTGTTACCAAAATTATCCTTTCTTCTAGTTTTTTTTATTTTTTATTTTTTTTTATTTATATATATATATTTACTACCTTAAATTGATAAATTATAAAATAATTTAAAATATTAAATAAAATGAAAATAAATCACGAAGTAGTAGCCGCTTGAGAGCTTGACCTTTGGTCTTGCACCGAGGTGTCCTATTCATAGTTTCATATATATATATATATATATATATCTCTCTCTCTCTCTCTCTCTCTCTCTCCCAGACACGCCATCACAACCTCTCTCTCTAACGGTGTCTTCAATCTGGAGTGTGGAGAAATTGACTGGAAGAAATTTTCGCTTAAAACAGACGAGCTATGAAGAAATAATCACTACTTAATATTTTTAATAAATACTGTAAATAATATGATTGAAAAATAATTAATTTTGTATGTTTGTTAAAATGTTAAAAATATTAAATAAAAAGGGTAATGATGGAATTTTCAATGAAAAAAAAAAAACTACCGGTGTTCGGTGTTGGCCGCACATACAATTTTTATTTTAAAGTTGTACAACTATAGCCACTTTTGTTTTTATTTTATTTAAAAAATTAATTGGACATTTTCCATTTGTTTTTATGATAGCATCAGCGAAAAGGCATATGTTCCAAAGTCTAATGAATTATCCGTATGATAGTAGTCTTGCTAAGCCATTAAGAAGAGAGACAAGACTAAATTGGATGAGACATCCTTATTGATTTAATGGATACAAGATCCTTATTGAGTTTAGTCTTGTCTATTGCATTCACACACATTTGTATTCAAGTTTAAACAACTTAATAAAGTTTCATGCATAACATTTTAAGCATTTCATAATCAAGTTCACATGTCATGTGGATAAATTATGGGTCATTCAAGTGTACTTCCCAATTAATTCTCCTAGTCCAAAATTGCATGTTTGAACATTAAGGTGACATGGATTACAAACAAAGCAATGGTTTACACTTTTTGAAAGAAAATACCTATATAAGCATAAGTGCAACCAAGACTACTCAAGCAATTAATGAAGAAGCATAAAGTTTATCAAATTTTTGCATATGACAAGTATGCAAGTTTGCTCTCTTTGCTTGAGCTTCCCTCATGGGGTCAATTACCACACCACATCAATGACGGGCATGAGACCCTATAGACCTACCAAGTCCATCGGACCTAGTTGTATCTACGGGTATCATATTGGCACAATAGGTATGCGGGTTCATCTTTTCTAATCCACCTAGGTGACACATTTTCATTCCTAGTGGTCACAGTTAGCATGTTACTCGAAATCCTAGGATTAATGACTCTATATTTCCTACGCACATGCATATTGGCTCTTCTAATCCTATTTATTTCCATCATGCTCTCAACCCTACATTTTTTAATGTACCTTAAGTAATTTGGCCTAATATGCCCATCAACACCACAAAAATTGACAAGTAGATATAAAATGAGGAGTCATACCATATCCTTGTGAGGTCATTTGAGACTTGTCATGCATTTGATGTCTCCTTTGGTGTTTAACTGGTTCTCTCCTTCTTTGTTGTTGAATCGGATTGGGATGCCTCCTTGGTTGAGTTTGCATGGCTTGCCTTCTTGGTTGGTGAAACCTTGGTTGAGGAAAGCATGCAAGTAGAGCTCTTGGATGTTGAGGATTGAGCTTCACTCTTTGTTAGCATCTTTATTTGGCCATTCTTGGATGACTCTCTAAGTTCAATCTTCCTCTTAGGATGGTGTGGAGGTGAAACTTCCTTGATGCCATTTCCCTTGACAAACACGATCTTGCTTGTAGAGGAGATCTTCTTGTCATCTTCAAAGCCAAGACCCCTCTTGTCATTAGGTATCTTCATGTCATTTATCATGGCATCTAGCTTCTCTTTACTCAAGGTCATATTTACAAGAAGACTTCTAGCTTTAGCTACTTCTTCTCTCAAGTAGTCTTCAACTTCCTTGGATCTTACTATTTCCTCACTCAAGTCAGTCACCTTGGTTGAAAGCTCAAGATTTTTCTCCTTTAATCTTCGAATCTCCTTTTCATTCTTTATCCTAGAGCTTTCAAATCTTTCAATGTAGTCTTCAAGATCCATATCTTCATCAAATCCTTTGTTAGAGTGAGATAAAGAACTCTCATCACTAGAGTCATCTTCTACATTTTGCCTCTCACCAACCGAGTTAACTTCCTTATCAAGACCTTTGCCTTGGTCATTTGATGTTAGACAAGCAACTTCCCAATGAGTAGCTACATCATCCACATCTCTAGCTACTTCTTCATCTATTCCTTCTTTAAGGTCACAATTCAAGGCATATTTGCCTTCTTCTTCAACTTCCACATAGGAGGCTTCAAAAGCCGTGAAGTTAAGTGTAAGTTCTTCATCACCCGAAGAATCTTCTTCACTATAACTCTCACTCTCACTCTCACTCCATGAGGCGACTATCGCCTTTCCTTTTCGCTTATCCTTCAAGTGCCACAATCTGTGGAGATATGCCCGAATCCTCCACATTCAAAGTATTGAATGCCTTTTCTTATGGTTTAAACTTTGGTTTCATTGTGGTTTCAAAGTTTGAATGAAACAATTATAACAGTATTTATGTTCATTTATGTATGAAATAAATTAACTCAATTAACATATGTCATTGTTCCGAGCCATTTAGAGATATTAAAAGCGAGCTGGCCCTAAATATTGAAGTCCATATATAGGTCGTGTTAGGCCCAATCAAATTTGGTTTGACACCCTGCATGGTTTCAATTGTATTGGGTAGACAATTAAATAGCGGAGGACGATATTTGTACCCCTCTAAAACTATATGTGCACCCCATATTAGTATTATTTTAAAAATTCCAACATTACCCTTTATTTAATAATTATAAATATACCCTATATATTTTTATTAATACAATATTAATATTTTGAAAATTTAACAAACATACATAATTATTTCCAGTGATTATTAGATATTTATTAATTGAAAAAATTGTGATTATTTCCAGTTATTTTTTTTTTTAAAAAAAAAACCTCTGAAATTTTTAATTTTTTTTTAATCTTTACAAATTATCTCCTCTTATCACCATGCTTCTTTGAATCCATTTCTTTAATAATTTATCTAATTGTGGGATCATTTCAAAACCCAAATGGATTTCTTGAAAGTGGTGTTTTGATAATGGAGATCCAAGGCCTCTTTTCAAAAAAATAAAAAATAAAAAAAAATCCAGATATATCATCATTTTGTTCTTCAATTTCCTAGTTTTTATTTATTTATTTATTTATTTTATTTTATTAAGGAAGGAATGGAGGGATGTTCTTTCCTATTTGAATAAGGTTAAAGGTTATTTTTAATGTCCATAGAAGAAACACTCTCTTGTTAAAAAATAAAATAAAATGCAACCAATTGACATGAGTTTCGATTTGGAAGGAGGAGCCTTCTCCTTTATTTTTTATTTTTATTAAATATTTTATAATTTATAATTTATATTAATTATTTTATAATTTATTAATTTTATGGTATTTATCTAGAGAGGACATATTTGGTAAAATGTGGGGTGTAATTACAAATTATAATATTTTAAAAATTTAATGTGGGCGCACATACAGATAGGGGTGCACATACAGTTTTTAAGGGGTGTAAATATCGTCACTCTAAATAGTGATATATAATGAGTGCCTCTAAAACTGTATGTACACTCATATTAAAAATTTTTAAATATTCCAATTTATAAGTAAACCCTATATTTTATCAAATATATCATTTATCTAAATTTGTTTATAAATTAGTTTGTAGCTAACATGATGTGTGGACAATGTAAAATATAAATCGAAAAATCATATTTTTGAAGTTTTTCTTAGAAGAAAAATATTCATGAATCATGAGTTACTCTCTTATTTAAGGTCTCAGATTCTCTCAAGTGGACAAAGTGATATTAGATGATATGATATGAATATATGATATGATTTTGTAAGATTATTATATATTATTGATTTAATTTGAATATTTTCTAAGCATTTATTAAATTGCCACATGGCGTCTTCCTATTAAAAAAAAAAAGACTATCATTATATTATTATATATATATATATGATAAACACTTTTATAGTATATATTATATACTATATACTTATATACTATAATATATAAGGGTTTTTACAATTTGGTCCCAATCTAATTGGGAAACATCACTTTTTTACTTGTTAATTCAAAATATATCAAATTGGTCCTAATATAATTCAAAATACATCAAATCGGTCCTAAGGTTAGTCAAACTAATGGTCAACCTTTATAATATCAGTGGAAAGACAAGTTTACCCTCTAATTACTCTCTCTCTCTCTCTCTCTCTCACGCGTTCATCATCACCAAACACTGATAATTTTTTTCTCTATCTCTCTCACTCCGTCATCAACCAATACACACCACCACCACTTCCTCACCGATCAATCACCACCTCCACCAAATCCACATCGATCGACAACCTCCTAACCACCACCACCACCACTGATTGACAACCAAATCCACCAAATCCACACCGCCACTTCCGCCTCCTAACCGCCACCACACACCAAACCACCATCTTTCACACACAAAACCCCTAAGATTTGGTTTCAGGTCGATTTGGTTTCGGTTTTTGGTGGTTTCAATGGCGGTTTCAGTTGGGGTTTCTCACTCTCACAAGTCTCGCTCTTCTCACTTTGAATCTAGGTGATTTTGTTGTTTTGAGTTTGAATTTGATGATTTTCAAGGTCTCGAATCCGCAAATCTGTCCTTGATTTGCTTTCTTTTACACGTGATTTTGAGGTTTTGTTTTATTTATATACGTATAAACTAATTTGGCGAAATCTATTGTGTTTGGTTGATGAGAAAGTGCAGAAAATTGGTTGAGGGAGAAGGGAGAAAAAAGGGATGAGAAAGTGCAAAAAATTGGGGTTGAGAAAGTGCAGAAAGTTGGTTGATAAGAAGGGAGCTGATGATGGTGATGATGGTGGGTTTCGGTTGGGATTAAAAAATTTTAAAAAAATTTCTTTTGGTTTTAATTTTGTTGTTGATCTGGGTTGTCTGGGTTTAATTTTTTGTTGTTGATCTGGGTTGTGGTGTTGTTGATCTGGGATGGTGATGTTGATCTGGTGATGTTGATGTTGATCTTTGGGTTTAAGAAGATTTTGTTCTTTGTTCTTTGATGGAGATCCATATTGGATCTCCACCATCCATCCCATCCATCTCATGAGATGGACAGTGGAGATCCAATCTCCACCAAAGATCAAAGTTTGCATTTTTTTTTTAATTTTATTATTATTATATTTCTATTTTTTTAATTGGAAACAGACGTAATGACTTTCTACCCTCCTAAACGTTAGTTGACTGTTAATTTGACTAACCTTAGGACCAATTTGATGTATTTTGAATTAACAAGTAAAAAAATGATGTTTCCCAATTAGATTGGGACCAAATTGTAAAAACCCCTAATATATAATATATTGTGAAGATGACGCATATACTAGAAAACTTGGCAAATGATTATATCATAATATAATATCATGATTGCAAACAATTCAATATAAACATGAACGACCTAGGGAAATTAAGTGTCAAGGATCAAAACTAAAGAAAACAGTACTCCACTTCCAACAAACACAATTACTATCTTACATAGTTACATCATGGCCTCTAAGTACTTGCCAAAAATGTTGCTCTGATTTTTATGAGTCTACTTACTAATATATATATATATATATATATATATATATTATATATAATCGTATGGAATGAATATGAATATATATATATATATATCTATATAATCGAGACAATGGTTATATATATATATATATATATATATAAATACACACGTGTTCTATATTACAGTAGAAAATAAGAGCATCTCCAATGCAAAATGACTTGCATACCAAAAATCAGAGATTTGCTTCCTATATGGCATAAAGATAGACTTAGTAGATAATCAAATCAAAATTTAGTCTTTAATGCTTCTGTTTAAAACATGTTTATTTTTAATGATGTGTCCAATTTTTTTTTTTTCTTAATTTCTAATAAAAAATAGATGAAAAATTAATGTCAATTTTAAATACTTGCTGAGTCAATCTAAAAAATAACTATGTAATAGCCCATCTGAAAGTAGACAGTCATGTTGACAATGTCTGATATATTTTTTTTGCCACATCAACGTAAGGTTAAATATGCACAACTGTATTAGAGATACATTTATTAATAAACTATCTATTTATCCTATGTGACATCTCTTTTTTTCACAGATCACCCTTGCATTGGAGATGCTTTTACATTCCCCCCACCCACACACACACACACACACACACACACACACACATATAGTTTTTCTCTCCACAGGATTAAACTGATTTTATTTATATCAGTTCTATAACTATACACCATTAGATTCACACCATTTAGATCCTCCCCTCTACCACTGGTGGATTACTCTCACAATTTTTATTTTCTATTGAATTATAAAATAAAATTTTACTCATTTGTTTAAATGAAAAGAATATAAACAAATTTGAGTGAAGAAAAGCATAAAAAGAAACCTATAAAGCGATGTAATTAGGCTGTTTGTGTTCTCCATTTATGAGATCAACTGGAACAGTCTCGAAGTCGATTCCCTTCTCAACCAAACAGAATCAAGTTGGTTGTGTTCTTGACAAGGAGATCTGTAAAGAGTGAAAGCAACGTACGAATTATTGTGTTGTGTTGATTTCCTAGATCGAGAGGAGAGAGAGAGAGAGAGAGGAGATTTTTGAAGAAGAGAAGTGCGGCTGGTGAGAGAAATGTGAGAAAATAGTGATAGATTTTAGGGATTGAATGTCACAAAATGTTCCCTAGGTAATTTTTTTTTTTTAATATATATGTTGGGTCGGTTTGTGGGTTGGCAATAAAACCTGACCCAGCTCGACATAACTTCGGGTTATATAATTATAACCCGTGTCAACTGATTTTATATAGCAAACACGACCCAAACTACCATTTTCGGGTCGGTTCGGCCGGGTCGGGTTCAAAGTGCCCACCCCTAATGAATAGGAATATCCAATTTTGGCTATTATTGCCAAACAAATTATTGGAACGTCGATTTCTACCGTTGTTGTGGAACAAGAATTAGTACAAGTGGAAATATTTTGGAACCAAGACGGTCAGTTATGTGTCCACATTCACTTGAAATGCAGGCATGTGTGGATGATTGGACAAAGGCAAAATACAGACAATAAGAACTCCAGCCGGAGATAGTGAATGACTTATTTGAAGATGAACAAACCACAGGAGCAGAAGGCAGCGAATAGATTCCAGTTCTAACTTCCAACCTCCAACACCGAGTATCTAATTAAAGGTAAAAGAACTACGTGGCCTTTGATTCCTCTACATTGGTGGAGGATACGTAGGCAACTTAATTGTGTAAGACCAATTTTTTTTTTTTTTTTTTTTAAATTTTAACTTTGTTACATTGTATATTTGAATTCAAGGCCAATTTCTAATTTTATTTTTCTGCAATTGTAAATTTGTATTTATTAATAAATGTCAATTTATTTTCTTTTAAACATTGTTAAATACTTCAGTTGAATATTAGAACTTCTAAGTAAAATATATTACGAATGAAAATGTTTGTTCAATTTTTTTATTGTAAACTTTGTTCAATTTTAATTATTATTAGGCAGGAATTATTTTTTAATTAAAAAAAAAACCGCCCGAAATCGAAACCGAAACCAAAACCGAAACCAAACTTAAACCGGTGGGTCCTTTAACCGTAACCGTAACCGTAACCGTAACCACCTAACCAGCGGTTACAAACCGTGCATAAAACCGGTTAGCTGGTTACAGTTACGGTTTTGGTCTCCCTGAAATCGAAACCGTAACCGTAACCGTAATCACCTCTATTTTTAGGACTCAAATCAGCTATCAAATTTTGGGGTCCCAATTTGTGTCCAACCAACCAAATTGGGACATGTGTGCACATTTACAAATGTGCACACATGTCCCAATTTGTGTCCAACAATTTGGTTGGTTGGACACAAATTGGGACCCCAAAATTTGACAGCTGATTTGAGTCCTCATTTTTATATTCTATTGGAAAAAAAACAGAAGCAGTAAATAGAAAACTATTCCAATACCATTTAAAAAGTCACAAAAGAAAACATATATATATATATATATATATATAGCCACAAAGGATAGTTCGAAAACAGTGAAAATCAAAGAAAAACAAACTGATCAGGCAATTAGGTACTCCACATCTGAAGTAAGAGGCTCGCCGTTGAAAGTCATTGATGGCCTTTTCACCTCAATCATGTACTTCATCTCCAGTTGTCCATTCAGTAGCTCTAACTTGATGTCCATAAAAGGTGAACTCATCGCCAACTTGAAGACGTTTGGCTTTAACAAATCTAGGCCACCCAGCTGTGAAGACAGGACCTCTTTTCTTTCCATTGGGCCGAGTGTAGTAAAGGAGCTTCCACTTTTGGCTCCTCGAATCCACGACCTTCAAATTCATGGAATGCTGTCCATTCATCATCGGGATCATATGCTCCTGCGATCCGATTTGGAAGCCCAATTTTTGATCTAATATCAGAATATGTGAGAATTTTGGAGATTTTGAAGTGCCGCATAGCCATGGTACGCCTGTCAATGCAACGCAAGCTTTAAAACGAGTATGATTAAGATCTTCATTTTTTTTTTTTACAGCAATTTTATTCAAACAAGGGCACCATAAAGGCCAAGGAAACACAAGCACAAAAGGCAAGCAAGCCAAAGTCAAAACCCAAGGCCAAGAAGCAGGGGCGAAGGATTGTATAGGCTAGACTGAGCTAAAGCCGCGTCTGCCTTTTAAGAAAAAAAGAATTGTATTATTACAATTTTACTTAATTTTTTATATCAAATTACAATTTTGCCATATGTAAATTACAATTCAACCTTTGTTTTAACAGATATTATAAATATGCCCATAACCTTTTATTCGATTTCCGTGTTTCACCATATGTCCCACCAATTTTTCTTTGCTTTTGTTTTTTCTATGAGTTTTCTTAATTTTAACATAAATTGTTAATTATTTTTTATATGCTTATTTATTATTTTGTTCGATTAGCTTGCTTTATTATAATTGATTTAGGATTAGTTTGATTTAGATAATTTTGTTTATGATTTACTAATTACTAGAATAAAATAGGTATTCATCTATTGAGTACTCAAAAATAAAATTATAATTAATATTTAGTTCAACACCTGTCTGATACAAAATTCTGTATTCGCCCATGTCAAGAAGGCAGGGCACAGCCCACACATGTCAGAAAAAACAGAGCAAGAGGAACAAAAAGCACCCAAAAAAAAAACAAGCAAAAACAAAGACAGAGCAAGACTGCTACCACCAAAACCAAAAAGCAACATAGCCAGGGAACAGGAGAACAGCCAAAACAAAGCCACAGAAGAAAAACAACGAAAAATAAGAACAACAGAAGCAACAGCAGCCAAAGAAACACCACAAACAGCCAAGGAATTGGAAAATGACAAAATAAACAATTAATGCATCAATATATATATATATATATATATATAAATGACAAAATAAACAATTAATGCATCAATATATATAGATATATGTTTATTTTATCATATTTAGGTATTTGGAAAATGACAAAATAAACAATTGGAAAATGTCTAATAGTATAAAAATACTATACTATTAGATAAACCTTATGGATCGTGTTTCTTGTTTAATATGAAATTAGACAAGAAAATACCCAGAAAATAACAATTTGTGAGAGAAAGGAAGAAGACTTGTAGGAAATAAATTTAGTGGAGAAAACGTACCAGAAATTAGAGGAGAAAGTGAGAGAGACTTGGTGAGAAACAAAGGAGCAATAACATTAATTTGAACACAAAACGAGTGAAGGTTGATATATATAGTAGACAGATAGAATAGATTGAAGATTGTTGTAGTAAATTGTTAGTTACCCCACCAGACATTGTGGTGGGCCGTATAACTTTTTTATTAGTTTGATTTTTCATGTGCAGATTAATCAATCGGTAGACGTGTGTATATATAGACGTGTGTATATATATATATATATAGGCGGTCGTTTGTATTTTCCACTTAAAATTTAGGACCAAAATCCTCTCCTCACCTCACCTCATCATCACCTTTTCCTCACCTTTTTAAATCATGTGATTGGTTGTTAATAAAGTGTCAATCACATCTTAATCATTCATTCATTGCAATACTTATATGTCATAGGATTAAGTGAGATGAGGATGAGGTGAGGTGAGGAGAGGATTCTTGTCCTGAAATTTAGGTTTAATGGGTCTGAATCGTAATTATTAAGTTGTTTTGTTTATTTTTTTTAAGTGGTCAAACACCTTAAAAATACCAAAAAACAACTTAAAATAAAAAAAATTAGAAATCCTGACTTTTCACTTAATTGTAAATCACTGAATTGCATTAAATGCAATCCAAAATCTTTTCTTCCGATACTATTCCCCGTATATAACATATTTCCAATTTCATCATATTATATATGGTATAAAAATCTTTATTTTAATATATTGTTTATTTTAAATAGCTTTAAAAATAAAAAAGAACCCTAATCACTTCTCATATTAGTGTTTAATATCAATACTTTATTATGATATTAAGGTGATGTATTTATATATTATTATTTTTTTAGAGTGTTTTGTATGAGTTTTCCTCTACCCCTTTTATTTTTTGAAAAAAAAAAAACATTTTCTTTTCTTTGTAAAAATAAAGTTTGTTTGTAATGGAAGAAGAAGATCATGATCATAAGTGTATAATTGTTTAATATGGGTATAAATGTAAAAATACTTATTTTTAGACAATTTTACTTTTAAAAAACAAACGTGTTGACAATACATTCAGATAGTGGTTCCACGGTTCCGGTTCCACGGTTAGGTAGCTGGTTCCGGTTCCAGATGAACCAGTGGTTCTGAACCTTTTTTTTTTTTTTTTTTTTTTTTTTTTTTTTTCACATTACAAAATATTACATTTTATTTATAAAATAAAATTTTAGAAAAGACATTGTAGAGTATTGGGTCATGGCCTATAACCCTTATCCAAGTAATTATGTTTTCTATTCCCTCCTCCTCCTTTTTATATAGGTTAAACATTTCATTCACTTCTCTATTTATCCAACGTGGGATGTAGGATAAGAAGTCATATTATGCATTTTTAACAAATATTTATCAAAAAAAATTTTCCTTAAAACTTAAAACTACAATGTTGATTTGAATTTCTGAATTCATCTCTCTTACACAGATGCATAAATACATACTCTTTAACATATATTTTACGGTCTATTTTTGGTTGTTTGTATAAGTCAATTGGTCGTAAGAATTGGTAAAACTTTCATGCTCTTTGATCTTAGTTAAATTGTGTTGGAGAGGTGGTCTCCAGGCGTGCAATCAAGCAACGTGAGCATGAAAATATATATATATATATACGTTATTTTAATTAGAGGTCGGTGTGAAGTGTGAACAAATTTGACTTGTTAATTAAAATTTAACAAATATTTATCAAGAGCCAGTTGCTCAAATATTTAATTATATGAATTGAAACTAATGATTATAAAGAAGACTAATACATTTGGGACCTCAAATAGATACCTCAAGTTCATGAAAATATAAAGTAGGATCCTTCGAAGTAATGATTTCCTTAAAAAATAAAAATAATAATTAAAAAAAAAAAAACTTTTTACATCATTTAAGTCTTTTTTTTTTTGGAACTATTACAATATTCCATATTGGGGTATGATTTGAATCTAACAAACTCTCACTAAAAGAAATAATTGAAATATTTGTTAAAAATGCATAGTATGACTTCTTATTCCACATCCCACATTGGAAAAATAGAGAAGTGAATGAGATGCCTAACCTATATGAAAAGGAGGAGAAGGGAAGGGAAAACATAATTACTTGGACAAGGGTTATGGGCCATGGCTTAATACTCTACAATGTCCTTTCTAACATTTTATTTTTTTATAAATAAAATGTAATATTTTGTAATGTAAAAAAATAAAATAAAAAAAATTATAGAACCGTCGGTTCCAGTCCAGTTCGAATCGAGCGGTTCCGTGAAATGTGGAACTGGAACCGGCCTCCCTCGGTTCTGGTTTTTTCGGTTCCGGTTCTATGGTTCAACCGGAATCGTGTTAGGTCTACATTCAGATGTAAGGAAAAAAAAATATAATATATATGTAATTCAAGTTCAGATTTCAGTCCTTATTCAATCTTTAGAAAAATTCAGAATTGTTCAGTGTTCAGATAAAAAAACAAACGACCCGTTATGTGTAAGTTGGTTTCCATTGGACAATATTTTTTTTTTGGGTAAATTACACTGTACCCCTTGAGGTTTCGCCTTAAAACACTTAGACGGAAAAGTTTGTTATTCTACACTAACAATTAAGCAGGTGTGAAAGTACATTTTCACATACGGACCAATCTGCATATATATACCTTGTTAAATTAATTTAACATACGGACGAATCTGCATATATTAAATTACCAATCTGCATGTGTTAAATTAATATATATGCGTTAAATTAAATTAATTGGTTTGACATATGGAACAATAATGATTACGTTTAAGGTAAGGCGCTTTGCTTTTGCATCCGCGTTTTTTTTTTTGAAGGGACATCCATGTGTTTTTCTAGGGAACATAATGATTACATTTAGAATCCATACAGAAAAAAATAATAATTAAAAAAAAAACGAAAAAGCCTAATAGGCATGTCTCTCTCACATTTTCATGTGTGAAAGTACATCAATTAAGCAACCAAAGACAACACAAGATTGAAATGTTGATGGCATATAAATTTTTTTTTTTTTTTTTTATGGTTACAACAACTGCCGGGACCGACGAGATTGGACACTGCAAACACAGCCCGGACCGCAGCTCCCACTTACGGGGAGAGAGAGACCACACATAGGTGGTACAACACCCACACAATTGGACATTGGTGGGACTTGAAAAATTTGCACAAATCCATGCATGCCATAGGGATTGAACCTTGGTGGCGGAGGCTCTCTATGGAGGGTCACACCACATTGGCAATGACCCATTGGCTTGATGACATATAATTAAACAAGAACATAGTTTATTAATTAATGATGAAGAATAATGAAGAAAAATCTACAGCATAAAGTGCAAATGTACACAATCCATGAGGTTTGTTTAATAGTATACTCTTCGTACATGTATCATGAGGTTGTGAGTTTGAAAAAAAAAATGTTAAATAAATAAGAATTTATATAATATTCCAAAAAAAATATAATAAGATTTAGGAAATGATAGATTCAAACTCACAACATAAATTCTTATTTATTTAACATTTTTTTTTGAAAAAAAAAAAAATGTAAACAGTCCAAACAGAATACAATTAATATATAATATTAAAGTTATATATAGGACACGTTCGGATTCTTGAATAGCCCTTCCTGGATTTTGTAGGTTAGCCCTACATTAATACACATAATTAGTCAACATAAACAAACATATTTTGACAACTTAGGTCATGATTGCAGATTCCATTTCGTGGATTATTAACATTGAAGAAGTCGTTGAAGAAGAATGGAATTTGGTCAACATTGTCGTTGCAGTAATGTAGACCGATGATGTTATGTGACTATGTTTTTTAAGTTTCAAGCAGCCATTCCAGGTCTTTATTGACTAATTGTTTATTTTGTCATTTTCAAAAGTACCTCGTTAGTGGGCAATCTATCTATCCTTTTTGAAAATTGTTAATCTTAATAGAAAAGTTAAAAAAAGGCATTGGCTTTGCTTTTTTTTATATCCAGAACCTATTTAGTGGAGTGTGGACGGTGGCATTGCTTTGTATATATATATATATATATATATACATAATAATTTTCAAGTCAGCACCCCCTCATTGTATTACTATCAACACTTTTTAATAAAAGTTATTGAATTTAAAAGATGTTTTGATAAGTGCATGCAGCCGAGTCAAAGTATTTAAATCTAATGGCTTTTATTAAAAGATGCTGATAGTAATACAATGAATTTAAAAGATGATTTGATAAGTGCATGCAGCCAAGTCAAAGTATTTAAATCTAATGGCTTTTATTAAAAGATGCTGATAGTAATACAATGAGGGAATGCTGATAGTAATACAATGAAGGGGTGCTGACTTGAAAATTATTATGTGTGTATATATATATAGTCAGGACATCCCTAACTTACAATTTCAGGATATCCAATCACAATCATACATTCACATTGGGTCCACAGTCCCACATTAACAAGTATCTACACCTAATATCGGTGGCGGATCAAGAACTTTAACTAGGTAGTGCACTTATATATATATATATATATATATATATATATATATATATACTGAAAAATTAAAATCATAGTAAAATGAGTTTGTTTTAGATAAAATAAAATAAATAGAACACTTGTTCAGATGAATTAAATAATCTTAAATTCAAAAAGAAATAAAAACAAGAAAAAATGTTAAAAAAATAAATAATAACAAGAAAAACAACATAAATAATGAATAAAATTTAAAGAATAAATTACAATCTAATTTTATAATAAGATATATATATATATATATATATATATTGCATTTATGATGAATTCAATTTAAATTTATACAAAAATAATTTATTAATAAATATTACTAGACATGTTTTAAAATTTTTATTTTTCAAATTATTGATTCTAAATAAAGAAAAATGCTAATGATAAAAGAAAATGAATCATAATAATACATTAACTATTTTAATCTAATAAAGTAAAATTTGAGATTTTATGGTTTATTGATCGGACGTGTTAGGTATGTCAAACTAAAACTATTAGAAATAATATTAGATAATTTAACATAAAATAAGAAAATGAATTGTTTTTTTTTTTCTTGAGATGGTCCACTACCAGCTATGATAAAAGAGATATGTTATGACTATTGTTAATAAATATTTATATATAAAGTATATACAAAATCAATTTTTTTCAAAAAATAATTGAGGTAGGGCACATGCCCTACCTGGTCTCCACGTGGGTCCATCCTTACTCAATATAAATGTGTGGTTGTGTTTCGACGTCCTTAACTTATAATTTCAAGATGTCCTTACTAGAGAACCGCCATATATATATATATATATATATATATATATTTATTTATTTATAGGGTGGTTCTCTAGTCATGGTATGCTTCTCACACATGCACCATAAGGTTGTGCGTTCGAGTATGACACATTTCTAAATCTTATTATTATTATATATATATATTTAAATATTATATAAATTCTTATTTATTGTAACATTTTTTTCAAAAAAAAAAAAAATATGTACACAATTATTGTAGCCAAAAATAGCACAATTAAAAATAGGTTTTAGGCCTAATACAAAAGCCCAAGCCCAAGGGTCCGACCCATGACCCAAACTCAAGTCACCAACTGACTTGATTGCTAGTTGACCAAGTATTTCAATTATAAAACAATTGTAACTGCCATTCAAATTGGCTCTAAATGACATTTATGGAATCCCATAAAATCAGGAAAGAATCAAGGAGAGTAATTGCATATAACTGACTAAAGAGACCCGCACTTGAGGGTTTAGACTAGAACACTATAAATAGCACTCTTCTCTCCAAGAGAAGGGAGGATGCTTCCCATCATTCCCAACTTTAGAAAATTCACTTGATAAATTATCACTCTCTCAATCCATTATTTGTGGCTATTATTGTAATTATTTTTGTGATTGTGTTGAAATTTGGGGTTAAATTATCTGAAGAAAAGGAGAAGGATATATTGTAGGTGGTCGATCGACTTGGTACGTCGAATGGGTCGGGTAGAATCAGGCCCAAAGCAACTAAGCTGGAAGTTGGATGAATGACGTTGGTTGTCGTCTGCAGATGGTCATCTGGACTTAGCTAAACCTGCAAAAGAACTTGAAATAGTAATACAATATAGAGAAATAAGAAAGGTGGGGGCTTGATGATAGCCTTAGGTATGCTTGGGCTGAGCAAAGCAGTCAGGTGACTGATGAATGAGTTCCGGTGACCGGAATTATAATCAAGACTTTAGTATTGATTTTATCGGGAGAATTCAGAGAGCCTTTTTTAGTGGAGGAGCCTTCTCATTTATAGTAGTGGAAGTGACTCCAACGTTCACTGATCATGTTGTAATCGTGGGCGAGATTTAGGGGGGATACTGGGAGAGACTCTCTCTTCCAGTTACCCACCAAAGCCAACGGAAGGTTGACTTAGTCATTCAGAGACTAAGTCATGCTACTGACATGCGTTGGATCGACCAACCCGATGGGCCTGGGTTGGATCTTTTTGATATGAGGTCTGAGCTTTATCACATTGGGCCTGTGGACCATTTTTGGCTACCACATATATCATTTATATAAGTTATTATTTAAGAGATTTCTAAAAGTGAGTCATGAATTAATTGCACTTCTTGAAAAAAGAAAAAAAAATTCAAATGAACTGTAGGACGCGTCCCGTAAACGTTTTTCATTTGCTGTTTTTTGAAAATGAAAATTGGTGGCAAACTAGTATTTAATTTTTTATTTTAAATAAAAAAAATTAATTTTTTCATAACTTTTAAAATTTACGTTAATGTTAAGATAAGATTTAAGATAACATAAAAGATAAGATTAATCTTTCAAAAAAAGAGATTAGATTAAATTTGTTAAAAAAATAAAGATAATTTGCATTTAATAATATAAGATATTATAAAATTTCTTATTTCCCGTCCAATATATGCCGAAGAAGAATAGATACAGATCTAATTTTTTTTTCTTGGTCTGGTTCCGTGGCTTTAGAAGAAGAAGAACAACAACAATTGGTAGAAAAAGGAAATTTTTTTCCAGGTATCTGGCTTTAGAAGAAGAATAACAGTGTCGAAGAACGGTGCCAATCAAGAAGAAGAAATTTTTCCATGTCTAAGTCCCTGGCTTTAGAAGAAAAGAACAACAACAGCAACAACAATTGGAAGAAGAAATTTTTTCCAAGTCTCTGGCTTTAGAAGAACAGAACAACAATTGGAAGGGACGGTCTCAAATAACTTTTTGATAAAGCTTTAGATGTTAACTTAATCAACCAAAACCGTTTTAGATTTGAAATTCCAGACAATTTCGGTATTTACCCAGTATCAGTCATCGTCTTTGCCAACAATCATGGAATAATCTCAGCAATCATGGCTGTGTTTAATCTCCTTCAATTAATATTAAGTAAATATATATATATATATATATATATATATATATATACAGTGGTTCTCTCATAAGGGATCCCTTATTTTAATTTCGGTAAGGACCACCATGAAATCATATCGATTTGAATGAATTTTAATCTGAATTTTTTTGTGAATGATAAATTCATTGAAATCTACCTATGAATAAAATTTGAGAATTTTTCAAGCACGAAAACTATTTTTCTTGAATTTCCTATATTTCGCCTATTTTTCTAATGCCTTCATATTTAAAAAAATCGGTAAAAATAGTTTTCGTACTTGAAAAATTCTCAAATTTTATTCATATGTAGATTTCAATGAATTTATCATTCACAAAAAAATTCAGGTTAAAATTCATTCAAATCGATATGATTTCATGGTGGTCCTTACCGAAATTAAAATAAGGGATCCCTTATGAGAGAACCACTGTATATATATATATATATATTAAAAAGCGACCCAAATCTGGGTTTCTGGTTTTCTAAATTATTTTCAATTTTCAAAAATGCAACCCAGAAAGAGAATAGAGTTGATTGAATCTTCACATTAGACTTGAAAAAGTAGTCTTTCTTAGTCTCTATAAAAATCTTTGCCATAACAATAAATAAATATTTGACTGCACTTCCTTTTTGCCTCCATTTGTATGTTGAGATTTTTACTGGATCGCGGGTGGGATTATTATTTGATTTTTCTTCTTCTATCTCTATCTTAATATAGAAGAGATAGCTTTCAAAAAAAAATATTGAAGTGATAGAGATGGAGGAGAATTGTGCAGCAGCAGAAAAAAGAAGACGAGGAAGAAGAAGAACTGTGCAGAAGAAGAGGAGAAGCAGAAAAGAGAAGAAGAAGGATTCCGAGTATGACGATTGGGGTGGCAAAATGGGTTAACACCAACATGACACGACCCGCTTATTTTTGACACAACACGAACATGATCCGTTTATTAAACGGGGTTAGACCCCCTAAACACGAACACGACATGATTATATATGGGTCAACATGATAGACACGGTTAACCCATTTATTATATGAATCAAATTGTGTCGGGTCAAATGACCCGTTTAAACAACGTTGAACCCGTTTAAAAAACACTAATAATTAACACGTTTAAGTGTTTAACACATTTACTGACCCATTTAAACACTAATAATAGTGAAATTGCATTGTTACCCCTATTAATCGTGTCAACCCGTGACACAGTGGGTCAACACGAACACGACCCGTTTATCCTTAACCTAAACCTGTAATAATGTGTTTGTGTCGTGTCAACCCATCGTGTCATGACCCATATTGCCACCCCTAAATTGATGAATGAATGAAGAAAAAACAAAGTGAAAAACAAAATAGAAAACAAAATGAAAAATATGAAAAACATCTAAAAGTTGTTTTTCAAAATTTTCACTTTTAACACTGATTTTGTTTTCAATTTTGTTTTTGTTTTTTGAATATAAAATGAAAAACGGTTAACGAACATGAATTCAAAATTATTTTTGAAAAACAAAAACAAAACACCCAAAAATATGGGTACTGGGCAGCCCCGTGCTTATGCACAAAATTTCTTTTTGAAAATTGCATATCATCAAAATTAGATTTGCATGTTTTGGATTGATGATGCATATGTTTTTTTTTTTTTCTAAATATTTTCTTAATATGTTGTGCAATGTGCACTACTTTCAATTTTTTTCTTTACACAGCTATTTGATTTATAGTTAATAAACAAACAAATGGCTAAAATATAATAAGGAGAAAAAGGACACCAAAATTGAATCCATTTTCATTGTTTTCACTTTCAAACACTATCTTTCAGAAGTATATTGTATACTGTATATTAATTAAGAGTATATTTATGAATTTTGAAAATATCAAATTCAATTTTGTAAAACAATATCGAAAGCAATAGCTGAAATTTGTTAATCATCTTGATTGTGTTGATCACAATCAGAGTAATGAGGCAAAGTGTTAATTTTTTAATAAAAAAAAAAATGTTAAGTGTTAATTAACCAGACAAAAGTGTGTTTGTAATTATGAAAGGTGATTAGATGAATAAACTGATATGGCTAAATATTAAGCCATGCACAAGTCATGCCATGAATGGGAAGGATAGTGGGTTAGTTTTTATCGGTTGTTAGTTATTTTGTTAACATAAAGGGGATCCATGATTGTTGTATCATGGCCACGTTGTGAGAGAGTGGTGTCAATCCACGATTGCATGAGTGGTGCCATATCCCTGTTATTTGTGAGAAAATATTATTGTTATTTTCTTGAGTTGTTTTCAAGCTCTTTCGCAGCAATCTCAGCCTATAAATAGCTGAATGCTTATGTATTGAGTTTTATGTTGAAATATATGAAATAAACTTCCCTATTTCTCTCTACATTCTTCTCTTGTGTATTTGATACACAACATAAACAAACAGATTTTATTGGGAAAAATAAGAACAGCTTCATAAGCCAATATTTATTTGTTAGCTTATGAAGCTGACTAATTGAGCTTTTATAGGAGGGCATATAGGTAGGCATGGACTGCTTCTTAGGCCATTTTTATTTTTTTATTATTATTATTACAACAACTGCTGGGACTTGGTGAGATAAGACTCTGTTAGCACAGCCCGGAACACTACTCCCACAATCGAGGAGAGGGCTCCCACACTTGGGAATTATTAGCCAAGGTGGGACAAATAATATATATATACATACCTAGGCATTGAACCATGGTGGTGGAGGCTCACTTGGGAGAGTCCGACCATTGATTATTATTATTATTATTATTTCTTTTTTTGAAGCATAATGGAGAGTTATTATTGCCTGTATTTTCTAATTTATTTCTATATATATTCCTAAAATTATGATTTTTTTAATAAAATAAAAGTTTATTAATGAATGGGTTTATTTAAAAAATATAATAAAAGGGTATTTTTGTTATTATTGTATTATGCGTATTTTGATCATGTTCATCATTCATGATAGTTTGTTATTTGATTATTAAACTGCCTCTAGATTTATTCATTGAAATTGTTGTGATGTTTTAAACTGTTGAATGTTGGTAACATTTAAATTGTTTGTTATGTAGAATAGAGGGAAGTGTCTAGCATAAATTGGGCCTATAAAGAATTATAACAAGAGTGACAATATTTATATCCCTGAAAAAATTGTATTTACGTCCATTTTTATATGTGTACTCCTATTAAAAATTTTAAAATATTCAAACTTATAAGTATACCCCGCATTTAACCATATAATCCTTTCTTTAAAGTTTTTAACTTTTTATAAATACCATAAATAATAAAATTATGAAATAATTAATAGGAAAAAAAAAAAAATGAAATGTATTGAGGAAGGATAGGATCCTCCTTCGAAGCCGCACCTCCTCACTAGGGCTGTATTTTAGATCGTTTAGTTTTTAAGAAATATAGAGAAAAGGGCAAACAAAATCAAATAGAATTAAAATAGACAACATTTAATTCCAAGAACAACAATAAACTGAATTTTTATCACAATAATAATTATTTTATATTAAATATTGTATTAATAATAGTATACAAGTATATTTATAATTATTTTAATATATTAATATCTATACTTAAAGGGTAATGTTGGAATTAAAAAAACTACTAATACCGAGTGCACGTACGGTTGTATGGGGTGCGAATATCTCTACTCTTATAATAATAAAAATCTTATCGGGTCTGCTTTGGCCCAACCTTTGAGTACCTTAATCCCTCAAATAATAATAATACGATTTCTTTTTCCCTCAATCTTGGCAGCCATTTCAGATGACTGTTACTGAAGGGAAATCAACTGTTCCAATTTTTCCATAGAGCTTTTGTTGACCTCATCAGCAAAGGATTCAAGTGTTGGCTTAAGTGTTGATTTGTAGTCAATACACATTACCTCAGCAGGTGTAAACACTTTTGCATTTAACACATACTGGATATCATTGCTGAGTTTTAACCTAGTTCCAATGAAGAAAAACAATTGCATCAGAGCTAAAAATTAGGAAAAGCAGTAAGCTAATGATTTTAGGATACAAATTAATACATGCACACACTCATGAAACATATAGAACAACTGTTACGATAGCAAACCAGAGCAGGGTTCTTAGAGTTTTAACATGTAAGGCAACCACACAAAAACACTACACTAAGCTAAATAGTTTTGGACAGCGACATTGGTCAATCGTATTCGTATCTACCTAAGTACACTAACTAAGTACTTGGATTTCTGATATAAGCTATTGAAATTGCATATATAGACAGAAAATAAAGAACCTCCTAATGGCTTGATTGCATTCGATGGAAAGTGCCTCGAGCTTCTTAAATTTACGAGTGAGTGTAGCATCAAGATCCCAACATTTGTCCTCCCAAGCACTCCTGGCATTCTCCACGTCTTCAATACCTCTCACCACAGCTTGCAACTCTTTATTCATCCTCTCCGATGAACTGCAATTCCACTTTCTTCTTCAACTCCTCATTTTCGTGGCAAATCCTCTTATGCCCTCCTAGTTTCTCCTTCATTTCCTTGTCTTTCTCCTCCACGAGCTCCTCCATTTTGCGAATCCTTTCATCGAACCCAGCAATCATGGCATTGAACTTGTTGACATCCTCCTCCAACACATAAGATTCTTTCTCCAATTTTAGGGGACTGAAGTTAAAAATATTTCAAAAGTCAAAACATAAAATGTTGGGATTTCTACAACATTGTTGTTGATGCCTATATGGGAAAAAAGAATGAAAAGAAGGTGCCCAGCTTAAAGACCCCATAAGAAGTACATAAATATGCAACCATTGAAGATGAAAAGCAGAAAAGCATGATATTTATGTTTTAGTATCATTGTATGAAAAGCTGGTAAGTTCTTTGTGCAATAAATCCTGGTGCAGCAGAACAGGGAAAACTGAGAAATGAAATGTCCATACAATACAAAGATGTGAAATTTAGATACCATCATCTAAGTAAATTACTGCCACATGAATTTCAAATTTCATGTAAAGAAATTGATTTCCACGACAATTTCCCAATCCTACAAGCTAAGTGATCAAATCCTACAAAAAGGAAAAGAGGAAAAACAGAATTCACCAAGAGTAAATAAAAGACAGTGTACTAGCTAGACAAACGCACATTCCCCAATCTTCTGAACAGAAGCAACACATTAGAATGCCATTTTAGATTTCAAACTTCAAGCTTCAGATCACCTGGCTCCAACAAATGGAGCTAAATCCAAATTTATCCAATTACTGAAACAAACTAAATCTCACCACTAACACCACACAACTAATTTAAAGCATGCAAATTAAGTGAGCAGAATAAAACACTGAACATTAAACATGTTCATAACTGACTCCATCATTGCTAGTTTCCCTTAAACATGTTCATAATTGACTCTATGGTAACTAACAGATCTAATAACTCATGAAATGCTCACCATGTCAATTTCTTGTTGACTCTTGAGTGGGAAATGATGGCAGCCAATTCAAACATTCACGATATTTTTATTCCTTTAAAAGCAAGTCTATGACAATGGAAGCTATGGAAGCATCTAGCATTATATTTCTCTCTGTCATTTTATGAAGAAGTTTAACCACTTTTGTTGTCTCGTCATTATGTAGAAACCCGCGCATGAGTGTATCATATGTGATTACATTAGGAGCAAAACCCTTTTCTTCCATATTTGAAAACAAATCGTTTGCCTCTTCCAACCGCCCTTCTTTACAAAGCCCATTGATGATGATGTTATACGTGATAACATTTGGTAGCAAACCTTCTTGGGACAATTTGTGAAATAGTTTACAAGCAATTTCGAGCTTCCCAATTTTACACAATCCATGTAGGAAGCAGTTGTAGGTTTCAATGCTAAGATCAAACTCGCCTTTTTTTAAAATATGAAATACATCCATTGCCTCAGTGACACAACCATTCTTGCACAACCCATCAATGAGAATATTACATGTATATTCATCAGGCGCAACATTATTAAGTCGCATCTCACCAACCATCTTTTTTGCATGTGCAATCTTACCGGCTTGGAAAAGACCACTTAACAAAGTGTTATATGTCGTAGTATTTAGTATAACTCCCTCTGAAATCATCTCGCTATAAAGACTCATAGCTTGCTCTAACTTCTGATTCTTGCAATACCCGTTGATCATAATATTATAGCTAAAAACATCACGTGTACTCCCCTTATTTGTCATAGAAACAAACAATTCCTTCGCATCATCAATTCTACCCTCCAAGAAAAAACCATCTATCAATGTGTTATAAGTAATTGTGTCGGGTTTCACACCTCTCTGAATCATTAATTCTAACAATTCATTTGCTTTGACAATGTTCCCTTTCTTGCAAAGCTCGTCTATAATCACACTAAATGTCACTACATCAGGCTGCACATGTTGATCCATCATCACAACAATCAAATCTTTAGCTGCCTCCCATTTACCCCAACAACACAAACCGTGAATTAAAGATGTATAAGAAACTACATCGGGATTGATTCCCCTACTCATCATTTCTGAAAATAGTTCCTCTGCCTTGCCTATAGACCCATCTTTACAAAGACCATCAATCAAACTATTATAAGAAACAATATTGGGCTTACAGGTAACCTCATTTTGTCCATCCCCCTTAACCATTTGTTCATGTAACTTAAGAGCAACACTTGTATTCCCTGTTTGACACAACCCCTTTATTAATGTCGCATATGTAATCACATCAGGCCTACAACCAAAGGCAACCATTTTCTTAAACAAGCAGGTAGCCTTCTTGATTCTACCCTCCCTACACAAACCTTTAATAAAACTATTAAAAGTCACCGCATCTGGGCTGAAACCCAACCTCAAAATCCTCCCTAAAACAACAAAACCATCACAAGCTCTACCAATATTGCACAAGCAATTAAGCAAAATGCTGAAAGTAAACAAATCTGGCAGCAACCCAGTTGAGTTCAATCTCTTAAAATGAGAGATAACATCATCATAATGCTTATTCTTAACAAGTGCAGTAAACAACTTATTGAAAGATGACATGTGAGGAGCGGGTTGCCTCTGAATCATGCAATCAAAAACGTAATGAGCTTCATCGGGAGAGACGTTACCTGATCTGCACTTTTCATTGAGGAATTTGTCAAGTGAGGTTTGGTCTGCAACTGAAGGCATGTCAAGTGAAGTGCCAAGTTTAGGTGGGATTTCATTTCTCGAATTTGAAGTTGGGGGTCTCTTCTTCAAATGGGTTGATGAAGAAAAAAGTTTGTATTTCAAAAATGAAGAAGAAGAAGAAGAAGATGGACGAAGAGAGGTCTTGATTTTTGCCATTGCAGAGTCGTAAGTTTTCTGTTGAGGGTTTCAACTTTGAAGATGAAAATAAAAGCAGGAATTCGGGTCACTATTTCTTGGACTGGGTCGGATCCACAGTCTCTATGTTTTTTCGGTTTGTCTTTTAACTATCTTTCCATTTTTAGGAACCTTGGTCCTTGTGTTTTTTAAAATCCATCAATCATTCTCTTGTATGCATGGGAATCATGACACAATTAGCACAAATTAAAAGTTGTAATAATTATGTTAGCACTCAAATTAAAGGTTTACATAAATAACACTTTTATACCAAAAAAATACTCAAACTAAAAAGTCGACCATTCTTCATTAGAAAATCCAATTAGTTTATGCTAAAAATCAACAAATATTCATTGAAGCTCAACTTCAGTTCTAACAAAAGTTACCCACTTTCAATATTTAGAGTTTAATTTTACTCAAAAAAGTATTAAAATTGAAGATTTGTGGATTAGGCATACATATTAAGGAAAAGTACTCCCATTTGAGGAACTATTGTAGCGAAAATATCGTTACATTCACTTGGAAGTGTAGTTTTACAACTTCTGCTAATTTGAGGATAAAAATGACTTTTTTGCGATTAAGGGAGTAATTTCCTCAATAATTTTGATTCAATACATTATACATCTAAATAGGCTAATATTTGTGGGTAATTTTTTTAGATAAAAGGGTAATACATAGCTATATATGATTGTAGTTTGTCCTTGAATAAATTAAGCTAGAAGATAAGAAGCAACATTTTTTTTTTAGCAGGATAAGAAGTAACATTAATTCCACATAGTACATTGAAAGAAATAATAAAAAAAATACTTGATCCAAATAACATTTACATTGACCTAAACCCATTCCACTATGTTTGAAACATTCTCCCATAACTTTTAGATACTGTGATACACTTTCTTACATCTACTAGTACAAGTTCTATTATTCTTATAAAAACGTGAATCGCCATTGATTCTGTAATTTAAAGGAAAACCAAAATAGAAAAAGGGAAAATTCATTGATATCCATTACTTTATCATAAAAGTCTCAATTTATCCATCACTTTTTATAAAGTCTAAATTTGGTGGACGAACATGAGTTTGGGCGGCGATTACGGTGGCTATAGGTGTTGGTTTAAGGTAATCTTGGTGGCTATGGAAAGTAATTGTTATAAGCTTTCTAACGAGATATTGAGTGTCAGAATCAGAGAACATAAAGTGGGTGAACAATGATGACAAAAATAGGTCAAAGAAGAGCTATTTTTTTTTTGGAGGAAATGCTGGGAAAATAACTTGGGAAAAATATGGTTAATTTGAAACATTTTCAACAAATGAGGGCAAAACCTGGACAACATGGAAGAATCAATGGCAAAAATATTTTATGTCCCTAAAAAAAATTAGAGTGCTTGGAAATAAATTAATAAAGTGATTAAAATAAGAAACCATAATATTTATGGGCACTGTTAAAATTGGTATCAATTTGGTCGTACGTACATATCACATATTAAAAATATCGTATAAGAGTCTATTCCGTCCAAATCTGTTAGACTTTTTTTTTTTTTTTTTCATTTTCTACCGATATGGTTGGACAAACGGTTAAAAATCTAATAGATTTGGATGGAATGATCATTATGCGACATGCACAAATACCAGTAACAAAATCGAAACTGCATCCCATATATTAGTAGAATCTACTGTAATTTTCTCTTAAAATGTGCACAAGCAAATAATAGACTAATTAATAGAGTTATTTCATCTCCCACGTATATCTTTATTTTTTTTCACTGATTTACCAATCTACTTTTTGGGGCATCATCTCGTTTGAATTAGAAATTTTTTATTTTTTATAATTTTTTATTTTAAAATCAATTTATCCCCCTGGCACAGTGGCACCCAATTTCTCCTCAAGGGTCAAATGATAAAAAATTAACTTACTTATCTACTAAAGATTATGAATTGAGAGCTTATTTCCACAACCAAAACAAACAAGAGAGGGTAGTTTTGACCCAACTTTAGAAAGAAATCAGGACCAGAAAATAAATTTGTTGAAAAATTATAATTGGAATAAATTTCAAAACTACCTCCAACCCCACCAAACCTCCCATTATTTTTTTTTTAAGTACTACTGTTACGGTGTTACCACGTATTTGATTAGTTAATAAACAAATAAATGGCTAAAATATAATAAGGAGAAAATGGACACCAAAATTGAATCCATTTTCATTGTTTTCACTTTCAAAACCATCTTTGAGAAGTATATTAATTAATACTGTGTATTAATCAATAGTATATTTATGAATTTTGAAAATATCAAATTCAATTTTGTAAAACAATATCGAAAGCAATTTCAGAAATTCGTTAATCATCTTGATTGCGTTGATCACAATCAATGTAATGAGGCTGAGGTTCCTTACTGTTAAGTGTTAATTTTTTTTAATTATTTTTTTTTTTTGAAATAATGTTAAGTGTTAATTAACCAGACAAAAGTGGAAAAGGTAAGGTTGGTCAGATGGTAAAACCTCTCACACCTGTACCACGAGATTGCGGTTTTAAGTCCTTCTCTTCCTTAGAAAAACCTCGAATTTATCTAATATCGTAATAGTTCAAAAAATAAAATTAAAGGGTAGTGTTGAAATTAAAAAAGCTACTAATACGGAGTGCACGTATAGTTGTATTGGGGTACGGATATCTCCACTCTTATAACAATACAAATCTTACAAAAATATAAAAATCTTATCGAGTCTGCTTTGACCCAACCTTCAAGTACCTTAATACCGATACAAGTTGGACAAGATGGGCCAGTCAGGCCCAAACCCTTTTAACAACGGGTGAGCCCAATCAATTACACCTTAATTTTATTTAAGCACTTGGAGTGGTGTTGTCCCAACCATAGCACTGCCTAATGTATTTAGACCAAAAAAAAAAAAAAAATAACCTTATAGACTTAAAACTAGAATCCTTAATGTTTTTAAAGATCATGGTTCCTTCAACACTATCCCTTTTGGGATTTCTACAACATTGTTGTTGTTGATGCCTAAATAAAAAGAAGGTGCGCAGGTTAAAGACCCCATAAGCAGTATATAAATATGCAATCATTGAAGACTAAATGCAGAAAAGCATGATATTTATGTTATAGTATCATTGTAGGAAAAGCTGGTAAGTTCTTTGTACAGCAGAACAGGGAAAACTGAGAAATGAAATGTCCATACAACACAAAGATGTGAAATTTAGATACCACATGAATTTCAAATTTCATGTAAAGAAATTGATTTCCATGACAATAGATAGAAGAAACAAAAAGAAAAAGAAAAAGAAAAAGAAAAACTAAGTGATCAAATCCTACAAAAAGGAAAAGAGGAAAAAAAGAATTAACTATTAACCAAGAGTATATAAAAGATGGTATACCAGCTAGACAAATGCACATTCCCCAATTTTCTGAACAGAAGCAGAAGCAACACATCAGAATGCTGTTTTAGATTTCAAACTTCAAGCTTCAGATTACTGAAACCAAACTAAATCTCATCACTAACACCACACAACTTATTTAAAGCATGCAAATTAAGTGAGCAGAATAAAACACTGAACCCTAACGGTCATTTAGTGAAATGAATTAGACTGGCCATCCTAATTGACTACATCATTGCAAGTTTCCCTTAAACATGTTTATAATTGACTCTGGCAACTCAAATCTGTCATTTATACCTTCTACAAGCAGAAATAATATTAAATGAAAATTTCCAAATTAAGCTTGTTACAAACTAGTGCTACTCACTCAATCCAGTTGACTCTTTAGTGGGAAATGATGGCAGCCAATTCAAACATTCACGATATTTTTCATCCTTTAAAGACCGAAAAAGAATGGGAAAAAGAATGAAAAGAAGGTGCCCAGCTTAAAGACCCCATAAGCAGTATATAAATATGCAACCATTGAAGATGAAATGCAGAAAAGCATGATATTTATGTTTTAGTATCATTGTATGAAGAGCTGGTGCAGCAGAACAGGGAAAAGAGAGAAATGAAAGGTCCATACAAGTATACAACACAAAGATGTGAATTTTAGATACCATCATCTAAGTAAATTACTGCCACATGAATTTCAAATTTCATGCAAAGAAATTGATTTCCACGACAACAGATAGTAGAAACAAAAAGAAAGACTAAGTGATCTAATCCTATAAAAAGGAAAAGACGAAAAAAAGAATTAACCAACAGAGTAAATAAAAGACGGTATACCAGCTAGACAAACTCACACTCCCCAATCTTCTAAACAGAAGCAACACGTCAAAATACCTTTTTAAGATTTCAAACTCCAAGCTTCAGATCACCTGGCTCCCACAAATGGAACTAAATCAAATTAGTGAAATCAAACTAAATCTCACCACTAACACCACACAACTAATTTAAAGCATGCAAATTAAGTGAGTGGAATATAACACTGAACCATAGCTATCATTAAGTGAAATGAATTACACTAACCATCCTAATTGATTCCATCATTGCAAGTTTCCCTTAAACATGTTCATAATTAACTCTATGGCAAATTGGCAACTCACATCTGTCATTTATACCTTATACAAACAGATCTAATATTAAATGAAAATTTCCAAATTAAGCTTGTAAGTTACAAACTAGTGCTACTCACTCAATACTCACCATGTCAATTTCCTGTTGACTCATGAGTGGGAAATGATGGCAGCCAATTCAAACATTCACGATATTTTTCATCCTTTAAAAGCAAGTCTATGACAATGGAAGCTATGGAAGCATCTAGCATTATATTTCTCTCTGCCATTTTGTGAAGAAGTTTAACTACTTTTGTTGTCTCATCATTATGTAGAAACCCACGCATGACTGTATCATATGTGATTACGTCAGGAGGAAAACCCTTTTCTTCCATATTCGATAACAAATCGTTTGCCTCTGCCAACCGCCCTTCTTTACAAAGCCCGTTGATGATGATGGTATATGTGATAACATTTGGTAGCAAACCTTCTTGGGCCAATTTGTGAAATAGTTTACAAGCAATTTTGAACTTCCCTGTTTTACACAATCCATGTAGGAAGCAGTTGTAGGTTTTAATGCCAAGATCAAACTTGCCTTTTTTTAAAATATGAAATACATCTATTGCCTCAGTGAGACAACCATTCTTGCACAACCCATCAATGAGAATATTATACGTATATTCATCAGGCGCAACATTATTAAGTCGCATCTCACCAAACATCTTTTTTGCATGTGCAATCTTACTAGCTTGGAAAAGACCACTTAATAAAGTGTTATATGTCGTAGTATTTAGTATAACTCCCCCCGAAATCATCTCGCTATAAAGACTCATAGCTTGCTCTAACTTCTGATTCTTGCAATACCCGTTGATCATAATATTATAGCTAAAAACATCACGTGTACTACCCGTATTTGTCATAGAAACAAACAACTCCCTCGCATCATCAACTCTACCCTCCATGAAAAAACCATCTATCAATGTGTTATAAGTAATTGTGTCGGGTTTCACACCTCTCTGAATCATTAATTCTAACAATTCATTCGCTTTGACAATGTTCCCTTTCTTGCAAAGCTCGTCTATAATCACAGTAAATGTCACTACATCAGGCTGCACATGTTGATCCATCATCACAACAATCAAATCTTTAGCTTCCTCCCATTTACCCCAACAACACAAACCGTGAATTAAAGATGTATAAGAAACTACATTGGGATTGATTCCCCTACTCATCATTTCCAAAAATAGTACCTTTGCCTTGTCTATAGACCCATCTTTACAAAGACCGTCAATCAAACTATTATAAGAAACAATACTGGGCTTACAGATAACCTCATTTTCTCCATTCCCCTTAACCATTTGTTCATGTAACTTAAGAGCAACACTTGTATTCCCTGTTTGACACAACCCCTTTATTAATGTCCCATGTGTAATCACATCAGGCCTACAACCAAAGGCAATCATTTTCTTAAACAAGCAGGTAGCCTTCATGATTCTACCCTCCCTACATAAACCTTTAATCAAACTAGTAAAAGTCACCGCATCTGGGCTGAAACCCAACCTCAAAATCCTCCCTAAAACAACAGAACCATCACAAGCTCTACCAATATTGCACAAGCAATTAAGCAAAATGTTGAAAGTAATCAAATTTGGCAGCAACCCAGTTGAGTTAAATCTCTTAAAATGAGAGATAACATCATCATAATGCTTATTCTTAACAAGTGCAGTAAACAACTTATTGAAAGATGACATGTGAGGAGCGGGTTGCCTCTGAATCATGCAATCAAAAACGTAATGAGCTTCATCGGGAGAGACGTTACCTGATCTGCACTTTTCATTGAGGAATTTGTCAAGTGAGGTTTGGTCTGCAACTGAAGGCATGTCAAGGACTTCATTTGTCGAATTTGAAGTTGGGGGTCTCTTCTTCAAATGGGTTGATGAAGAAAAAAGTTTGTATTTCAAAAATGAAGAAGAAGAAGAAGAAGATGGACGAAGAGAGGTCTTGATTTTTGCCATTGCAGAGTCGTAAGTTTTCTGTTGAGGGTTTCAACTTCGAAGATGAAAATAAAAGCAGGAATTCGGGTCACTATTTCTTGGACTGGGTCGGATCCACAGTCATTATATAATGTTGGGCCGTTGGGGAATTATCATATTAATCCCTATGTATTTTCGGTTTATGTCTTTGTTAACTATCTTTTCATTTTTAGGAACTTTGGTCCCTATGTTTTTCAAAATCCATCAATTTATTAGTCACTTTGATCAGATTTTTAATGGTAAAATGACCCTTTTAACCTTAAAAAACTTAAAATAATAAATAAAATAAAATGGTAAGAATATATTAAAATTGTAAAAAACATGAATGAAAATCTGGATTTTCTTATAAGTAAAGTAATTAATTAGAGAAAAAAAAAAAGATCTGTAGTTTATACTTTATACCCATTTGATTATCTAATGATGTGGGAATCATAGTTGATTATCTAATGATGTGGGAGCAAATTACCCATCCATTTGTTCTTATTGATAACAAAACAAACGGAATGGATGAGTAGAAAATCTGAAAATGGTATACTGTCATATTTTCCTTGTTAACAATTATTATTTCATTTTCTTCTCAGTTTCTTGCAAATTCTTGTTATAAGATAATTAATTATCATTGCCAATTCTCACTCGTATCAATCATTCTCTTGTATACAACCAGCCAAGGAATAATAGCTATTAACACAATCATGAGCGTAATGGGTATACGTCCAAAGCCATATGTGTAGGGGTTTGCATCTAAATCTGAGGAATACATATAATGGTTTTAAATTTCCTTGTGTGTTTAATTGTATTTAGAGAATGCCTATATGCTTAATTGTGTTAAGAATACCCATTTGGTATATTGTCATTTTCCGTGGTAACGTTTTTTATTTTATTTTTTGTTTAGAAAAACAAAATATTTCTTAGAGAACATGTTTGGCGAATGTATTTTATTTTTTGTATTTAAAAATTGTTACCAAGAGGCTGTTTGAACATTTGTCAAACAATGCCTTAGTTGATATTGCTTTTTTGATTCTTCTCCGGCCATATTCCGGCCTTATGACCTCAAAGGAGAAACATAGAAAATTTTATTTGGTGTTTGAAATCATGTTTTTGAAATAGCTTCATTGGAAATAAATGACAAAATGAAAAAAAAAAAAAAAAGATTGAAAAATGCGGGGGAATCATGACACAATTAGCACAAATTAAAAGTTGTAATAGTTATGTTAGCACCCAAATTAAAGGTTTACATAGATAACACTTTTATACCAAAAAATACTCAAACTAAAAAGTCTACCATTCTTCATTAGAAAATCCAATTAGTTTATGCTAAAAATCAACAAATATTCAGTAAAGCTCAACTACAGTTCTAATTAATGTTACCTAGTTTCAATATTTAGAGTTTAATTTTACACAAAAAAAAGTATTAAAATTGAAGATTTGTATATTAGGCATACATATTAAGGTACATTTACTTGGAAGTGTACTTTTTACAACTTGTGTTAATTTGAAAATAAAAATGACTTTTTCGCTTACGGGCTTAATTTCCTTAATAATTTCCTTAATTTCCTTAAAAAAGTACTTTTTTTTCTCTATCTCTCTCACTCCATCATCAACCAATCCACACCACCACCACCTCCACCAAATCCACACCGATCGACAACCTCCTAACCACCACCATCACCGATCGACAACCAAATACACACCACCACTTCCACCTCCTAACAACCGCCACTTCCACCTCCTAACAGCCATCTTTCACACACAAAACCCCTAAGATTTGGTTTCGGGTCGATTTGGTTTCGGTTTTTGGTGGTTTCAATGGTGGTTTCGGTTGGGGTTTCTCACTCTTGCAGTCTCACTCTTCTCACTTTGAATCTGGGTGATTTTGTTGTTTTGAGTCTGAATTCAATGATTTTCAAGGTCTCGTATCAGTAAATCTGTCATTGATTTGTTTTCTTTTACACGTGATTTTGAGGTTTCGTTTTATTTATATACGTATAAACTAATTTGGCGAAATCTATTGTGTTTGGTTGATGAGAAAGTGCAGAAAATTGGTTGAGGAGAAGAGAGAACAAAAGGATGAGAAAGTGCAGACAATTGGGGTTAAGAAAGTGCAGAAAATTGATGAGAAAGTGCAGAAAATTGGTTGATGAGATGGGAGAACAAATGGATGAGAAAGTGCAGAAAATTGGGGTTCAGAAAGTGCAGATAGTTGGTTGATAAGAAGGGAGCTGATGATGGTGGTGATGATGGTGGGGTTTTGGTTGGGATTACAATTTTTTTTTTTTTTTTTTAATTTCTTTTGGGTTTAATTTTGTTGTTGATTTGGGTTGTTTGGGTTTAATTTTTTTTTTTTTGTTGATCTAGGTTGTGGTGTTATTGATCTGGGATGGTGATGTTGATCTTTGGGTTTAAGAAAATTTTGTTCTTTGTTCTTTGATGGAGATCCATATTGGATCTCCACCAAAGATCAAAGTTTGAATTTTTTTTTAATTTCATTATTATTTTATTTTTATTTTTTAATTGGAAACGGACGTAATGACTTTTCTATCGTCCTAAACGTTAGTTGACCGTTAATTTGACTATTATTATTTTTTCAACTTCTTCCACAAATGTGCACACATGTCCCAATTTGGTTGGTTGGATACAAATTGGGACCCCAAAATTTGACAGCTGATTTGAGTCCTCGTTTTTATATTCTATTGGAAAAAAAAAAAACAGAAGCAGTAAATAGAAAACTATCCCAATAGCATTTAAAAAGTCACAAAAAAAAACATATATATATATATATATATATATATATATATATATATATAGGCATATAGCCACAAAGGATAGTTCGAAAATAGTGAAAATCAAAGAAAAACAAACTGATCAGGCAATTAGGTACCAGGGGCGGCTCAAGGGTATCCGGGGCCTTAGGCGAAATTATAAAACGAGGCCTTGGATGTGTATGTCAAAATATATTAAATATACAGTAAAAACAGTTTATTTAAAATTAATTTTTCTTGCTTTTTGGGATGCAAAATTGTTTATTAAATTTTTGAATTCTAAATTTTCTAACAATTTTTTTTCAATAGATAATATAGCTAATCCATTCAATCTTTCTTGTAACATTGTTGATCTCAAGTAAGATTTTATTAATTTTAATTTTGAAAAACTTCTTTCTCCTGAAGCGACAGTTATTGGTATGGTTAATAATATTCTATAAGCAATGAATGCATTTGGAAAAGAATCAACTCTTTTTATATAGTTAAGTACTTCAAGAGGAGTATCTATGTCATCTTGTAAAACTTCTTTTAAAACTTTTAATTCAGAAAATAAATCTAAACCATCAATATCCGAAAGCATGTCATGTTTCAAAACACTTTCAAGATTTTGGCAATATTTTTTCAAATTGTCATCATCTAATGACTTTAATTTTTTAAACTTAAATAAAAACCCAAAAATATTATCATACAGTTGAAATTGCTCAAACCTTTTCCTAATTGAAGAAATAGCTTGATCTACTAAGTATAAAAAATAATCAATTCTAAAAGACTCTTCCATAGACAGAATTCTCTCATCATTATCATTCTCATCAAACTGTTTTTTCCTCCGAATAACACGTTTTTCATGAAAAATAGGTTCAATGTCCATTTCTTTTGCAATCTCTACAGCTGAAATCATAGCATTTGCAATCCACTTTCTCTAAATTTTTCGAAAAAAGAAATTAGACCTTTTAATTGATCTATGGCAACATCAATTTGCATATCTTCATTTTGTAAGTTCTTACTAACAGAATTAACAGCAAATAATATATCATACCAAATAATCATACCTAACAAAAAATCAAAATTTTCTAATTCATATGTTGCTAAACAATTTGCTTCACTCTTTGTTTTAGGATCTTCACTAGTTTCCGCTAGTTGAATTAAAGCATCTCTAATTTGTGGAGCTTGAAATCTTATTGCTTTAACACTTTCTATACGACTCTCCCATCGTGTTTGTGACAAAGATTTGACAGTTAAATTGGGGATATTATCTTGTAAAATTTTCCATCGTTTTGTTGAAGAAGAAAATAATGAATATATACGTTGTATAGTACCAAAAAATGAAATAGCTCTAGGACAAGATTTTGCCATATCACAAAGAACTAAATTAAGACTGTGACAACCGCATGGAGTATAAAATGCTCTAGGATTTATTTCTAATAGTCTTTTTTGTACACCTTGTTCTTTTCCTTTCATGTTAGACCCATTATCATATCCTTGTCCTCGTACATCATTGATATCAAGTTCTAAACTTTTTATTGCACTCACAAGTTCATTAAAAAGGCCTTTTCCCGATGTATCAACTACTTTTAAAAATTCTAAAAAATATTCTTCTATTTTTATTGGAATTTTTGAAACATCTACACATCTTAGTATAAGTGTCATTTGTTCTTGATGACTTGCATCCGGAGTACAATCAAGTATAACTGAAAAATATTTTGCGTCTTTAACTTTCTTAATAATTGAATTTTTAATTTCAAGTGCTAGCATTTGTATCAACTCATTTTGTATATTGTGTCCAAGGTAATGATTATGAATTTCACCATTTTGAATTCGTCGAATATGTTCTTGCATTGTTGGATCAAATTCTGCTATTATTTCAATTAGACTTAAAAAGTTTCCATTATTTTCTTGATAGATTTTCTCATTCTTTCCACGAAAAGCCAAATTGTTTTTAGCAAGATTTTTCACCACAGCAATAATCCTTATTAATACTTTTTTCCAATGTTCTCTTTCCTTGTTAATCTTTTCCTGGATATCTTTATCAATTGTTTTATTCTTTAACAATCTTACTTGTAGATCAACCCATGCATTCATATTAGTTATATGTTCGTTGCTTGTTTCATGACTTTTAATCTTAGTGCTAAGATTTTTCCAATCTTTAGTGCCGTCATTACCTAGTTGATTTTTGTTAAACTTTGTGTTAAACAATTTGCAACAAAAACAATAGACTTTATCAAATTCTTTGGAATACACTAACCATCTTCTATCATGTTTTTCTCCGTTGGGCAATTTTCTAATATAGTGTGTGGCAGAGAAATGCCTACAATTTTCATCTTTTGGGAAAATTATATTGTTTTCTCTAATTGGGCCCTTTTCTATTATTAAATCTCTTATCTTATTATCAATGTTATCCCAATTTCCAGGATCATAGATACTATCGGAGATAATTGTTTCTACATTTTTTTTATTTTCCCCTGTATTTTTTTCATGTTCTTCATTTTGTTCAATGTTATCTATCAATTCAGTTGGATTTGATTGTTCAGCCATTAAATTTTCATTCAAGTCTGTACTTTTTTTGCTACTTGTGACAAATTTATCCAGAGCCCCTTTTTGCGATTCAACTAATTTTTCTATTCTTCTCCTTTTTTTGAGTTTTTCGTATCCGGATTCGTATTTTCTATTAGACATGTCTTCTATCTATTGTCTAATATCAGATTATCAATTATAAACACTTAAAAAAAACAAATAATTAAGTTATAGATGAAAATAAATAAATAAAATGACAAAAAAAAAAATTAAAGTAACAGAGTTTAGAACAATAAAACCTGGAAGGCCGGAATGTTGATAGAAAGAAGATATAGTAAGAGAGTTTGATTGCAACAGGTTTGATTTCAATTTGCAGATTGCAATAGAAGGATTTGATTGAATATATAATATATAAAACAATAGATTTATTAACAATATATAATAAAAAATATATATAACCGTTGAAACTTGAAAGAAAAATAAATAACATTAATGAGTATTTAAGTCCACTTAAATGTGGTTTACTTGAAAATAGGAGTATTTTACTTGAAAATAGGAATAAATGGTAATGTAGAAGTAAAAAAGAGATATTTTTTGAATAATAAATAGAAAGAAAAATACTGAATATTAATTGTTAAGATATATATGCATATTTTTTGATAATGAAAATATGGGGCCTTGATTTTAGGTGGGGCCTTAGGCAACTACCTTAGTTGCCTATAGCATCAGCCGGCCCTGTTAGGTACTCCACATCTGAAGTAAGAGGCTCGCCGTTGAAAGTCATTGATGGCCTTTTCACCTCAATCATATACTTCATCTTCATTTGTCCATCAACAACTCTAACTTGATGTCCATAAAATGTGAACTCATCGCCAACTTGAAGACGTTTGGCTTTAACAAATCTAGGCCACCCGACTGTGAAGACGGGACCTCTTTTCTTTCCATTGGGCCGAGTGTAGTAAAGGAGCTTCCACTTTTGGCTCCTCGAATCCACGACCTTCAAATTCATGGAATGTTGTCCATTCATCATCGGGATCATATGCTCCAAGATCCGATTTGGAAGCCTAATTTTTGATCTAACATCAGAATATGTGAGAATTTTGGAGATTTTGAAGTGCCGCATAGCCATGGTACGCCTGTCAATGCAACGCAGCTTTAAAACGAGTATGATTAAGATCTTCATTTATTTTTTTTACAGCAATTTTATTCAAACAAGGGCACCAGAAAGGCCAAGGAAATACAAGCACAAAAGGCAAGCAAGCCAAAGTCAAAACCCAAGGCCAAGAAGCAGGGGCGAAGGATTGTATAGGCTAGACTGGGCTAAAGCCGCGTCTGCCTTTTAAGAAAAAAAGAATTGTATTATTACAATTTTACTTGATTTTTTATATCAAATTACAATTTTGCCATATGTAAATTACAATTCAACCTTTGTTTTAACAGATATTATAAATATGCCCATAACCTTTTATTCGATTTCCGTGTTTCACCATATGTCCCACCAATTTTTCTTTGCTTTTGTTTTTTCTATGAGTTTTCTTAATTTTAACATAAATTGTTAATTATTTTTTATATGCTTATTTATTATTTTGTTCAATTAGCTTGCTTTATTATAATTGATTTAGGATTAGTTTGATTTAGATAATTTTGTTTATGATTTGTTAATTACTAGAATGAAATAGGTATTCATCTATTGAGTACTCAAAAATAAAATTATAATTAATATTTAATTCAACCCCGTCTGATACAAAATTATGTATTCGCCCATGTCAAGAAGGCAGGGCACAGCTCACACATGTCAGAAAAAACAGAGCAATAGGAACAAAAAGCACCAAAAAAAAACAAGCAAAAACAAAGACAGAGCAAGACTGCTACCACCAAAACCAAAAAGCAACATAGCCAGGGAACAGGAGAACAGCCAAAACAAAGCCACACAAGAAAAACAACGAAAAATAAGAACAACAGAAGCAACAGCAGCCAAAGAAACCCCACAAACAGCCAAGGAATTGGAAAATGACAAAATAAACAATTAATGCATCAATATATATACATATATATATATATAATCATATTTAGGTATTTGGAAAATGACAAAATAAACAATTGGAAAATGTCTAATAGTATAAAAATACTATACTATTAGATAAACCTTATGGATCGTGTTTCTTGTTTAATATGAAATTAAACAAGAAAATACCCAGAAAATAACAATTTGTGAGAGAAAGGAAGAAGACTTGTTGGAAATAAATTTAGTGGAGAAAACGTACCAGAAATTAGAGGAGAAAGTGAGAGAGACTTGGTGAGAAACAAAGGAGCAAGAACATTAATTTGAACACAAAACGAGTGAAGGTGGATATATATAGTAGACAGAGAGAATAGATTGAAGATTGTTGTAGTAAATTGTTAGTTACCCAACCAGACATTGTGGTGGGCCGTATACCTTTTTTATTAGTTTGATTTTTCATGTGCAGATTAATCAATCGGTAGACGTGTGTATATATATATATATATATATATATATATATATATATAGAGAGAGAGAGAGAGAGAGGAAATAGGGCTTTTTAACCAAAAATTAAGGGGATGTATTGTTTTTGTCCAGCATTATGATTTTTATTGTTTTTGTCAATAAATGGGCTGTGAGCCCATAATTGCCCCTCATTTTTTTTCATTATCTCTTCTCACTCATTTTCTCTCCCATTTGTTGGCTGAACCATTTTTTTATTTCTTTCTCTCTCTCTCTCTTTTCTCTCCCACCAGTTATTCTTCTTCATCTTTCTCTCCTCTCTTTTCTTTCTCTCTTACTATCTCACGCCTCCTCTCCTCTTCTCTCCACAATCTTCTTCTTCTCTTTCTCTCCCCTCTTCACTTTCTATATCACGTTCACGTTTTTCCAGATTTTTGAAAAAAAAGAAAAAGAAAATATTTCTCCTCCTCTTTAGGCCGGACGATCGGACGTCCGATCTTCCTCCTCCTCCTTCTTCTTTCTCTCCTTCTTCTCTCTTTTTCTCCTCACGTTTTTTCCAGATTTTTTTAAAAAAAATCAGTTTTTTTTTTTTGTTGAAAAATTTCAAGATTTAAATAAATAAGGTTTGGATTTGAGTTTGAGTAGTGGTTGTGCTTGTGCTTGTGCTTGTGGTTGATTTTAGGGATTTTTTTTTTAAAAAAAAAGCAGGTTTTTTTATAAAAAAAATTTCAGATCTGAAATTTTTTCCAGATTTTTTAAAAAAAAATTCAATTTTTTTTTTTGTTGAAAAATTTCCAAATTTAAAAAAGGTTTGGATTTGAGTTGTGGTTGTGGTTGTTGTTGTTGTTGTTGTTGTGCTTGTGCTTGTGCTTGTGCTTAAAAAAATTCAGATTTGTGGTTGTATTTAAGTTAGGATTTGAGTATTGTAAGTTTGAGTATTGGTTGTGGTTGTGATTTTAATTTTTTTCTCAGACCGGTGTGTTTAATTGTGTTACTGGTGTGTTTAATTGGGTTGTAAACCAATTAAACACACCACACCAGTTGTAAACCAATTAAACACACAGGGGAGTCCAATTAAACATACCAACATTATCATTAAACACACCAGACAAAATGAATTAAACACCGAACTAATTAAACACACCAGACCATCAATAAAAAAAATCAATTAAACACACCAGTGCAAACCAATTAAACACCCCGGACTAATTAAACACACCATGCCATCAATTAAACACACCGAATTAATTAAACACACCAGGCCAAACATATTAAACACACCAGACCAAACAAATTAAACACACTAAGCCAAACCAATTAAACGCACAAGTGCAAACCAATTAAACACATCAGGTCAAACCAATTAAACACACAAGTGCAAACCAATTAAACACATCAGGCCAAACCAATTAAACACACCGATGCAAACCGGTGTGTTTAATTGATGGCCTGGTGTGTTTAATTCATTTTACCCCGGTGTGTTTAATTGATGGCCTGGTGTGTTTAATTGATGGCCTGGTGTGTTTAATCCGTTTTACCCCGGTGTGTTTAATTGTTTTTGCCTTGGTGTGTTTAATTGTTTTTGTCTGGTGTGTTTAATTGGTGGTCTGGTGTGTTTAATTAGTCCGGTGTGTTTAATTCATTTTGCCTGGTGTGTTTAATTAGTCCGGTGTGTTTAATTCATTTTACCTATTGTGTTTAATTCGTTTGCCTGGTGTGTTTAAACAAAATAAAATCTAAAAAGTTTGTTTGAAAAAGATCAAATTCGAAAAATCTCAATTTTTTTTCAACAAAACCCAAACCCAAACACAACTCCCACCATTCATAAAAACAACCACAACCCAAACTTAAATACAATCACAAATCAACAACTAACACTCAAATCCAAACATTTTTTTAAATCTGAAAATTTTTCAAAAAAAAAAAAAACTGAAAATTTCCCAAATCTGAAAATTTTTGTTTAAAAAAAACATAATTTTTTTTTAAAAAAAATCTGGAAAAAAAAAGGAGAAAGAAAAAGAGAAGAAGAAGAAGATGAACTTGTGAGAGAGAGAAGACATGAAAGAGAGAGAGGAGAGAAAGAGAGAAGGAGGAGATAAAGAAGAAGGAGAAGGAGGCGTGAGAAAGGAGAGAGAGAAAGAGGGAAAAAAAATTTGTAAAGAAGGGCAATCTTGTCCAAAAAGTGGAAATTTTGACAAAAATAGTAAAAATATTAATCTTGGACAAAAACAATAAACCCCATAATTTTTTGGCTAGTTATGGAGTTCTCCCTATATATATATATAGGCGGTCGTTTGTATTTTCCACTTAAAATTTAGGACCAAGATCCGATCCGATCCTCTCCTCACCTCACCTCATCATCACCTTTTCCTCACCTTTTTAAAGCATGTGATTGGTTGTTAATAAAGTGTCAATCACATCTTAATCATTCATTCATTGCAATGCTTATATGTCATAGGATTAAGTGAGGTGAGGATGAGGTGAGGTGAGGTGAGGAGAGGAGAGGATTCTTGTCCTAAAATTTAGGTTTAATAGGTCTGAATCGTAATTATTAAGTTGTTTTGTTTGTTTTTTTAAAATGGTCAAACACCTTAAAAATACCAAAAAACAACTTAAAATAAAAAAAATTAGAAATCCTGACTTTTCACTTAATTGTAAATCACTGAATTGCATTAAATGCAATCCAAAATCTTTTCTTCGATACTATTCCCCGTATATAACATATTTCCAATTTCATCATAATTATATATGGTATAGAAATCTTTATTTTAATATATTGTTTATTTTAAATAGCTTTAAAAATAAAAAAGAACCATAATCACTTATCATATTGGTGTTTAATATCAATACTTTATTATGATATTAGGGTGATGTATTTATATATTATTATTTTTTTAGAGTGTTTTATATGAGTTTTCCTCTACCCCTTTTATTTTTTGAAAAAAAAAAAAACATTTTCTTTTATTTGTAAAAATAAAGTTTGTTTGTAATGGAAGAAGAAGATCATGATCATAAGTGTATACTTATTTAATATGGGTATAAATGTAAAAATACTTATTTTCAGACAATTTTACTTTTAAAAAACAAACGTGTTGACAATACATTCAAATAGTGGTTCCACAGTTTCGGTTCCACGGTTAGGTAGCTGGTTCCAGTTCTAGATGAACCAGCGGTTCTGAACCTTTTTTTTTTTTTTTTTTTTTTTTTTTTTCACATTACAAAATATTACATTTTATTTATAAAATAAAATTTTAGAAAAGACATTGTAGAGTATTGGGTCATGGCCCATAACCCTTATCCAAGTAATTATATTTTCTATTCCCTTCTCCTCATTTTTATATAGGTTAAACATTTCATTCACTTCTCTATTTATCCAATGTGGGATGTAGGATAAGAAGTCATATTATGCATTTTTAACAAATATTTATCAAAAAAAAATTTCCTTAAAACTTAAAACTACAATGTTGATTTGAATTTCTGAATTCATCTCTCTTACACAGATGCATAAATACATACTCTTTAACATATATTTTTGGTTGTTTGTATAAGTCAATTGGTCGTAAGAATTGGTAAAACTTTCATGCTCTTTGATCTTAGTTAAATTGTGTTGGAGAGGTGGTCTCCAGGCGTGTAATCAAGCAACGTGAGCATGAAAAAATATATATATACATTATTTTAATTAGAGGTTGGTGTGAAGTGTGAACAAATTTGACATGTTAATTAAAATTTAACAAATATTTATCAAGAGCCAGTTGCTCAAATATTTAATTATATGAATTGAAACTAATGATTATAAAGAAGACTAATACATTTGGGACCTCAGATAGATACCTCAAGTTCATGAAAATATAAAGTAGGATCCTTCGAAGTAATGATTTCCTTAAAAAAAAAAAAAAAAAAAACTGTTTACATCATTTAAGTCTTTTTTTTTTTTTTTTGGAACTATTACAATATTCCATATTGGGGTATGATTTGAATCTAACAAACTCTCACTAAAAGAAATAATTGAAATATTTGTTAAAAATGCATAGTATGACTTCTTATTCCACATCCCTCATTGGAAAAATAGAGAAGTGAATGAGATGCCTAACCTATATGAAAAGGAGGAGAAAGGAAGGGAAAACATAATTACTTGGACAAGGGTTATGGGCCATGGCTCAATACTTTACAATGTCCTTTCTAACATTTTATTTTTTTATAAATAAAATGTAATATTTTGTAATGTAAAAAAATAAAATAAAAAAAATTATAGGAACCGTCGGTTCCAGTCCAGTTCGAATCGAGCGGTTCCGTGAAATGTGGAACTGGAACCGGCCTCCCCCGGTTCTGGTTTTTCCGGTTCCGGTTCCGGTTCCTCCGGTTCCGGTTCCGGTTCCTCCGGTTCCGGTTCCGGTTCCATGGTTCAATCGGAATCGTGTTAGGTCTACATTCAGATGTGAGAAAAAAAAAAAAAACAAAACAAACAAACATATAATTCAATTTCAGATTTCAGTCCTTATTCAATCTTTAGAAAAATTCAGAATTGTTCAGTTTTCAGACAAAAAAACAAACGACCCGTTATGTGTAAGTTGGTTTCCATTGGACAATATATTTTTTTTGGGTAAATTACACTGTACCCCTTGAGGTTTCGCCTTAAAACACTTAGACGGAAAAGTTTTGTTATTCTACGCTAACAATTAAGCAAGTGTGAAAGACTGAAAGTACATTTTCACGTATGGACCAATCTGCATATATATACCTTGTTAAATAAATTTAACATACGGACCAATCTGCATATATTAAATTACCAATCTGCATGTGTTAAATTAATATATATGCGTTAAATTAAATTAATTGGTTTGACATATGGAACAATAATGATTACGTTTAAGGTAGGGCGCTTTGCTTTTGCATCCGCGGTTTTTTTTTTTTTTTTTTTTTGAAGGGACATCCATGTGTTTTTCTAGGGAACATAATGATTACATTTAGAATCCATACAGAAAAAAATAATAATAATAAAAAAAACGAAAAAGCCTAACAGGCATGTCTCTCTCACATTTTCATGTGTGAAAGTACACCAATTAAGCAACCAAAGAAAACCCAAGAATGAAATGTTGATTGCAAATAATTAAAGAAGAACATAGTTTATTAATTAATAATGAAGATAAATCTACGGCAGAAAGTACAAATGTACACGATCCATGAGTCTAATAGTATGTTCCTCGTACATGCATCATGAGGTTGTAAGTTCGAATCTATCATTTCCTAAATCTTAATATATTTTTTTGAAATATTAAATAAATTCTTATTTATTTAACATTTTTTTTTTTGAAAAAAAAATGTAAACAGTCCAAACAGAAAACAATTAATATATAATATTAAAGTTATATATAGGACACGTTCGGATTCTTGAATATTGCCCTTCCTTCCTGGATTTTGTAGGTTAGCCCTACATTAATACACATAATTAGTCAATATAAACAAACATATTTTGACAACTTAGGTCATGATTGCAGATTCCATTTCGTGGATTATTATGATTATTAACATTGAAGAAGTCGTTGAAGAAGAATGGAATTTGGTCAACATTGTCGTTGCAGTAATGTAGACCGATGATGTTATGTGACTATGTTTTTTAAGTTTCAAGCAGCCATTCCAGGTCTTTATTGACTCGGTGTTTATTTTGTCATTTTCAAAAGTACCTTGTTAGTGGGCAATCTATCTATCCTTTTTGAAATAATCTTAATAGAAAAGTTAAAAAAAGGCATTGGCTTTGCTTTTTCTATCCATAACCTATTTAGTGGAGTGTGGACGGTGGCATTGCTTTGTGTATATATATACACGGTAATTTTCAAGTCAGCACCTCTTCATTGTATTACTATCAACACTTTTTAATAAAAGTCATTGGATTTAAAAGATGCTTAAAAGATGCTTTGACAAGTGCATGCAACCAAGTCAAAGTATTTAAATCTAATGGCTTTTATTAAAAGGTGCTGATAGTAATACAATGAGAGGGTGCTGACTTGAAAATTATTGTGTGTGTATATATATATATATATATATATATATATAGTCATGAGACATGACATCCTTAACTTACAATTTCAGGATATCCAACCATAGTCACACATTCACATTGGGCCCACAGTCCCACGTTAACAAATATCTACACCCAATATCAGTGGCGGACCAAGAACTTTAACTAGGTAGAGCATTTAAATATATATATATAAATACTGAAAAATTAAAATCATAGTAAAATGAGTTTGTTTTTAGATAAAATAAAACAAATAGAACACTTGCTTAAATGAATTAAATAATTTTAAATTCAAAAAGAAATAAAAACAAGAAAAAATGTTAAAAAAATAAATAATAACAAGAAAAACAACATAAATAATGAAAAAAAATTTAAAGAATAAATTACAATCTAATTTTCTAATAAGAAATATATATATATATATATATATATATTGCATTTATAATGAATTCAATTTAAATTTATACAAAATAATTTATTAATAAATATTACTAGACATGTTTTTAAATTTTTTATTTTTCAAATTATTGATTTATTGATTCTAAATAAATTAAAACTATAAAATAAAGAAAAATGCTAATGATAAAAGAAAATGAATCATAATAATACATTGACTATTTTAATATAATAAAGTAAAATTTGAGATTTTATGGTTTATTGAATGGACGTGTTAGGTATGTCAAATTAAAACTATTAGAAATAATAATAGATATTTTAATATAAAATAAGAAAATGAATTGTTTTTAGCTTGAGATGGGACTTGAACTCAGCACTTCAAGTGTATAGAGAAGGTCCACTACCAGCTATGATAAAGAATATATTTTGTGACTATTGTTAATAAATATTTATATATAAAGTATATACAAAATCAAATTTTTTTTTTTTTTTTAAATTGAGGTAGGGCACAGGCCCTACCTGGTCTCCACGTGGGTCTATCCCTACTTAATATGAATGTGTGTGTGATTCGACGTCCTTAACTTATAATTTCATAACGTCCTTACTAGAAAATCACCATATATATATATATATATATATATATTTATTTATTTATTTATAGGGTTGTTCTCTAGTCATGGTATTCTTCTCACACATGCACCATAAGGTTGTGCGTTCGAGTATGCCACATTCCTAAATCTTATTATTATTATATATATTTTTTGAAATATTATACAAATTCTTATTTATTGTAACATTTTTTTCAAAAATAAAATAAAATATGTACAAAATTGTGGTAGCAAAAAATAGCACAATTAAAACTAGGTTCTAGGCCTAATACGAAAGCCCAAGCCCAAGGGTCCGACCCATGACCCTACCCCAGGTTGTGGAGGCGTTTGCTATTCTGGAGGGGCTCCGCTTGGCGGTTAACTGTGGGCTCTGTCCTTTTATCCTGGAATCTGATGCGCTCTCTATGGTTCAGGCTCTTGCTCGCAAGGAGACTCCGTCGTCTGAGGTCGGCATTGTGATTGGTGACATCCTTAAGTTTATTAGTCATTTTTCTTTTGTTTCCGTTCTTTTTGTTCCTAGACTGGCTAATGGTGTCGCCCATGGGTTGGCTAAGCTGGCTTTGTCTTATGAGGGTGTTGCAGTTTGGTTGGAAGACTGTCCTATGTGTGTGGAGAGTCTGGTGCTGGGGGATTCCCCTTCTTCCTCTTTGTAGTTTTTGCTCTCAGCAATGAATTTTTCTTCTCAAAAAAAAAAAAAAAAAAAAGGGTCCGACCCATGACCCAAACTCAAGTTACCAGCTGACTTGATTGCTAGTTGACCAAGTATTTCAATTTTAAAACAATTGTATCTACCATTCAAATTGGCTCTAAATGACATTTATGGAATCCCATAAAATTAAGAAAGAATCAAGGAGAGTAATTGCATGCAACTGACTAGAGAGACCTGAACTTGAGGGTTTAGACTAGAACATTATAAATAGCACACTTCTCTCCAAGAGAAGGGATGATGCTTCCCATCATTCTCGACTCAAGAAAATTCACTTGATAAATTATCACTCTCTCAATCCATTATTCCAGCCATTATTGTGGCTATTACTGTAATTATATTTGTGATTGTGTTGAAATTTGGGGTTAAATTATCTAAAGAAAAGGAGAAGGGTATATCATTTATAAGTTATTATTTCAGAGATTTCTAAAAGTGAGTCATGAATTAATTGCACTTCTTGAAAAAAGAAAAAAAAAAAAAAATGAATTGTATGGTGCATCCTATAAACGTTTTTTATTTACTATTTTTTGAAAATGAAAATGAAAATGAAAACAGTGTTTTTTATTTCGGTTTCGAATTCTGAAAACGCGTCTAATAACATATGCTGAAAACTGTATTTTGAAAATAAAAACAGTAAAAACATGTCCGGTAGAATAATTGAAAATATCAAAAATTGTAACATGAAGTTTGTATTTTATTTGATATTATGGTCTAAAATTATAAGAAAAATTGGTGGCAAACTAGTATTTAATTTTTTATTTTAAATTAAAAAAATTAATTTTTTCATAACTTTTAAAATTTACATTAATGTTAAGATAAGATTTAAGATAATATAAAAGATAAGATTAATCTTTCAAAAAAAAAAAAAAGAGATTAAATTAAATTTGTTAAAAAAATAAATATAATTTGCATTTAATAATATAAGATATTATAAAATTTCTTATTTCCCGGCCAATATATGCCGAAGAAGAATAGATACAGATCTTTTTTTTTTTTTCTTGGTCTGGTTCTGTGGCTTTAGAAGAAGAACAACAACAACAATTGGAAGAAAAAGGAAATTTTTTTCCAGGTATCTGGCTTTAGAAGAAGAATAACAGTGTCGAAGAACGGTGCCAATCAAGAAGAAGAAATTTTTCCATGTCTAAGTCCCTGGCTTTAGAAGAAAAGAACAACAACAGCAACAACAATTGGAAGAAGAAATTTTTTCCAAGTCTCTGGCTTTAGAAGAACAGAACAACAATTGGAAGGGACGGTCTCAAATAACTTTTTGATAAAGCTTTAGATGTTTAGATGTTATCTTAATCAACCAAAACCGTTTTAGATTTGAAATTCCAGCCAATTTCGGTAATTACCCAACATCAGTCATCGTCTTTGCCAACAATCATGGAATAATCTCAGCAATCATGGCTGTGTTTAATCTCCTTCAATTAATATTAAGTAAATATATATATATATATATATTAAAAAGCAACCCAAATCTGGGTTTCTGGTTTTCTAAATTATTTTCAATTTTCAAAAATGCAACCCAGAAAGAGAATAGAGTTGATTGAATCTTCACATTAGACTTGAAAAAGTAGTCTTTCTTAGTCTCTATAAAAATCTTTGCCATAACAATAAATAAATATTTGACTGCACTTCCTTTTTGCCTCCATTTGTATGTTGAGATTTTTACTGGATCGCGGGTGGGATTATTATTTGATTTTTCTTCTTCTATCTCTATCTTAATATAGAAGAGATAGCTTTCAAAAAAAAAATATTGAAGTGATAGAGATGGAGGAGTATTGTGCAGCAGCAGAAAAAAGAAGACGAGGAAGAAGAAGAACTGTGCAGAAGAAGAGGAGAAACATAAAAGTTAAAAGTTTTCGTGACAAATCAGTAAAAAAAAAAAAAAATAATAATAACGTTAAAAAGAGTTTCAAATTGTTGTCAAGAAAATTTTAAAATAGTGAAAAAATAAATAAATTATTTTCGAAACAAAATAATTCATTTGTCACGAAAAAATTAAAGTCCGTATTTATTTGTCACGAAATTAGTGCAAAATGAATAAAAATTGTTAAAATTAATTTAAAGCACTGAAAAATAAACAATATTTATTTTTGAGACAAAATAATTCATTTGTCACGAAAAAAATTAAAGATCGTGACAAATCCTAATAGTTTTCGTGACAAATCAGTAATAAATCAATAAAAAAACGTTAAAAATTAATTTTAAATTGTGAAAAAAAAAATAATTATTTTCGAGAAAAAATAATTCATTTGTCACGAAAAAAAACTAAAGCTGACAAATCCTTTGAATCGTGACAGTGAAGTTTTTGTGACAAAAATAATTGAAAATAAAAAATTATTATTTTCGAGAAAAAATAATTCATTTGTCACGAAAAATATTAAAGTTCGTGACAAATCCTTCGAATCGTGACAATCACAGAATTTGTCATGAAAAAAACAGTTTTCGTGACAAATCAGTAATAAATAAATAAAATAGTGAAAAATAAAAAATAATTATTTTCAAGACAATAATTCATTTGTCATGAAAAAAATTGATGGTCGTGACAAATCCTTTATATCGTGACAAATCCTTTCGTGATATGGATTTATTTCTCTTGAAACTGTATTTGTCACGAAAAAATTTGAAGGTCGTGACAAATCCTTCATATCGTGACACATCCATTCGGGACAAATCCATGACTTTTCATAAAATTGTGACAATACCAGGATTTATTTCTATTGAAACCGTATTTGTCACGAAAAAAAAATTATAAGTTTGTGACAAATCCTTAAAATCGTGATAAATCCATGATTTATTTGTCACGAAATAGTTAATTAATTTGTCACGTAAAAAATAAAGTTCGTGACATTTTTTTTTTTCGTGCCAAATCCTGAATCTATTTTATTATTAAAAATAAAATAAAAAATGTCACGGAATAGTAAAAAAAATTCTTCGATTTGTCACGAAAAAAATCCATTTTCGTGACAAATCAGTTGTTTTGTAATCAATTTTCGAAGAAATAATTGATTTTCGCAACAAAAATCGTTAAAAAAAAATAAAAATAAAAATAAAAATAAAATCCTGAAAAGAAAACAACGTGACAAATCAATTTTTTTGATCGTGACAAATACAATATATTTCGTGACATATCTTTTTTTACTGAAAAATAATAAATTTTCGTGTAAATAAAGTATTTCGTGAAAAATTCAAAGAAATAAAAGTGAAGGAGGGAGGGAGAGAGAGAGAGAGAGTAGGAAAATACCAGGCATTTAGAGGAATACAAGCCTTTCTAAAGAGATGCTGGGTTGCTGTGAATGCGATAGAAGACTGATCGAGAAGACGAGAAGAGACCAGAGAGTGAAGATAAGGGAGAAGAGGGCGATGAAATGAGACTATGAGAGTGAAGAAAATACCATCGCATGAGTTGCCTGGGCCGCGTAAAAAACAGGGCCATAGGCCCAAATGATTTTAAAACCGCACGTGGATCTTGACTGACGTGCTCCGGCATGTCATTGTCACGTGACCGATCAGATCTTCGATTTTTAATTGGGCTAACATTGTTACTGGGCCCAGAGGGAAAAATAAAGTGGCCCAAAAGATGTTAATGAGTTGTAGGTTGATCGTTTTGTTTTAATATATACTAACTAAACCCCACCTTGTTTTTTAAGACACCGAATTAACACCAAAACTGGTTTTCTATTAAAGAAATGTTTTTTAAATACTTTGGCGGCACCCTCTCAGCCTCTCTGCAAATTCTTCTGTAGTTTCTAGGGTTAATTGCACAAAATTACCCAGTTTCTAGGGTTAAATGCAGATTTAATCCCCAAGAAAAATTTATTTGATTTCTTCCTTTTCAATATATATATATTTTTTTGGTTGTTGTTGTTGATGATGATTTGGTTTTGAAATGAAGTTTGAGATGATTTAATTGTGATCAAGTGGGAGGTTGAATACAGCTGTTATAGTTGATTTAATTGTGATATTGAAGGTTGAAGATGATGGAAGATTGAACTATTGAAGGTTGATGATGATGGAATTGGAAGATCCAGATTGGACCGATTATGTATCAATTTGATTTTTTTTGTTTTTTCTTTTAATTTTTTCTTTTTTTATTAGGTGGAGATTGGATCTCCATATTTAATTTTTTTAAATTAAATTAAATATTTTTTTAAATTAAATTAAAAAAAATTCTATTTATTTATGTGTTGACACATGGCATATAAATGTTTAAAGATGAAAATACCCTTAGAACCGTTTAATTTGACTAACGGTTGACTCACAGAAGGACTAAATTGAGTGGTTTTTGAAAACATAGGAACCAATCCATCGAAAAATGAATAAGTGAGTAAAAAATAGACATTTCAAAAAAACATAAGGACTAAATGAATAATACCCCTATAATCAATCCAACACAATTATGACCGGAACAAAGAGCAACAAGAAACATAATTTATGTTACCAATCATTAATTAGTTTCATCCATACGAACTATTAAATTAACATTTCAAAAGGTAATTGTGTGAAACTGTCGCTAATTATAAACATGCCAAAGACCTGAGATTAGAAGCCCAGCTTAATTTTACATCCACCCACTCAAAAGAACAAGGTTTGGATTAGCAAACCTCAAAGCAGCTTCTAGCTCCTTCTCATCCTCACAATCGTATCTTGATTGATAGGCCTTTACTGCAAAAGATACATGAGAAAACATATGAATATTGATATAATTTTTTTTTTTTTTTTGAATTACAACAACTGCCGAGACCTAGCAAGAGTAGATTCTACAAGAGTATACTACTCCCACTATTGGGGAACTATTGGGAAGAGGGAACAAATGAAAATACAACTCTCACCATTGGAGAGGGAGCTAGCTCCACAGAATCGGAAGACGGCATCCACATTTTGAGAGTTAAAAGCCAAAGGTGGGACAATAGTAATATATATACATACACCCCAAGGCGTAGGAGGCTCCAACCACATAGGCAAGAGGCCTTGTGTGAATATTGATACAATTAATATGTATATAAAACACTAAGATTCTATTAAAATAGTATATTCCATCTGTCGCACACTCAGAATGCCTTGTTCCTAAAAAATATGATGAAAACAGAGAAAAGAATAAGAACAAATGGAAAGAAAAAAATGCACCACTAGAAAAGAGACAAAAGAAAAAAAAATTCTTAATTTGTTCTCATGTACTCAAGTTTCCAAAAATCCTTTATGTTAACACGTCTTGATCATTGGAAATCAGCATAGTCATCATAGATCAGAGGAAGGAAACTTTATGACAAGTAAAACAAATGTAAAATGAAGAACACTTCTACTCACAGGATCTTGTTCCGTTTCAAACGATGACAGCAGCAATTCAAAACAATGTCCAGAAATTTTACAAACCAGAAGCTCAATTGTGGGATCTAGCTCAACCGCTCTACATGCACCGTCACAAACTGACAGCAAAGGAAAGAAATAAAATCAATTCATTACATTCTCCACCGACAATCTTGCCAAGAATTAATCGGTCATCATTCACCTTTGCATCACAGTAAAAATCAAACCAAAAGAAAAGATATGGTTAAAAGAATGCATGTTCCTAAAGACACGGCTTCCTTCTTTTTCCCACATTCAAAGGCAATCAAAAAAACGTAATCCAAAAGTATGCAAGGTCTAAACCTAAGCTAAAAACGATTATTAATAAAAACATTCTGATTCTAAACATCATCAAAATCAAAGGACCCTCAATCATCATCGCCTTATAAAAAGGATAGAAGCTACAAGTACCAAAGACTTCTACACTAACACCTAAAACAGTCATTCATTTGAGTGCAAATGTGAAGAAGGGAAAATTCTTACGTAGTAACCATAGTGGGGAGGTCTTAGAGAATTCTCCAAAAGCTTTTGGTTGACAAAAAGAGGTTTGGTGGTCACTGGTTTTTTAATTGTGACTGCGACGGCTTGGCGTTGGATTGAAGTGGAAGTCAGATTATCTCCTTATCTACTAGTTTAGTAGCTTTTCTCCTTATCAAAGGATGCTTCAATTGCAAGCAAAGATCATCGACAACAACAAAAAAAAAAAAAAAAACAAAAACAAAAAAAAACGCAAACAGCTAAGTTGAACACTTCCCCTTCACCTCACTAATAGGGGTTCAATTCCCATTTTTGCTTATTAAATCGCAAGGTGTGGGGAGACCCCTCCACGGTAACAGGAATTGCATTCCAAGCCGTGTTTTTAATAGTTGATCTCGACAGATCCTGATAGATCCCTGACCTGATTAGTGTCGGATTGAAAAGGAAAAAGAAAAAGAAAAAAAGATGAGCCTGGCTTGGCTGGTGTTCATCATCTTTCCAAGTGATGATTAAAGGGTAATACTATAGACTACGATCGCTTATTTACTGCTCTAAACACCAAGTAAATAGCACCTCTGCAGACAATTAAACGTCATGGCCACAATGTTGAGCTCAATTTCCACAAAAATAGGATTGTTAGAGCTCCAAATCCAGGAATTTGCATATGAATTTGACTGATGCTTACAAGTCTCTCAATAATATATCTTGAACTGCAGGACATCTCTCACAGTGGTCAAGGTATGCGAGTCATGTTGGTCTAAGCAAGCCTTCTTAACTAGACTCAACGAATCCACTCCTCATTTTTTTTAAAATACGATACTTGTGATTTCACAATTCAAAGTTCAAACGTAAACACTGTCCACATCAATATCATCCTGTAGAACATACCCTTCTTCTCTCATCATCCCAAGCAATCTTTCCAGTACTTTGTACCTCGTCAGTTTGTTTACTCGAGGTGTCCTTTGCAATAAAGCTATGCAACCCTCCACTAGATTCAATCCAACTACTGCCAGCGACCTTTTTCAGCCCAATTTGATCCATTTTTCTCCTCACCATATCAGCTTCTTCCCATCTTCCAGCTTGTGAATACAAGTTTGCCATTATGATGTAATTTCCTGTATTTCCTGGCTCGATCTCAAACAGGCGATCACAAATGAATTTCCCCAGTTCAACATCACCAGAAACTGAAGCTCCATCCAGCAGTGCACCCCAAACCTTAGCACTTGGTTCAATTGGCATGTTAGAGATAAACTCTGCTGCTGCTGCTTCAGATAGCCTTCTGGCTCGGCTTAGAACCCCAACCATGCAAGCATAATGCTCAACTGACGGCTGAATGCCATATTCTGCAGACATTGAATCAAAGATCTCCCGAGCTTTATCCACCAACCCGGAATGAGCACAACCTGCCAACACTGCTGTGAATGTAACTGGGTCCGGCTGAATCCCATTATTCAGCATCTCATTGAATAGAAAGAAAGCCATATCAGCATCTCCATGAGCAGCATATGCTGAGATTATCGCTGTCCAAATAACCAAGCTCCTGCTTTTGGATTGATCAAAAACCTGTTGAGCACCAGTAAGAAAGCCTGCCTTTGCGTAGTTATCAATAATGGCTGTCGCAACATAGATGTTACGATCATAACCATTTTTAACTGCATAACCGTGCATTTCCTTCCCTCCCTTCAGGTTTGAGAAATACGAAAACATCGAAAGAATGGTCGAAAGTGTCTCAGCATTCGGTCTAAGACCAGATGTTACCATTTCTCTAACCAAATCTAAAATCCCCTCATGCCTGTTATTCTGAACCAGACCTGAAATCACAGCATTCCATGTACATAACGCTGGTTGTTTCATTTCTTGAAACAGATCCATGGCTCTGTCAACAAGCCCATGAACCATGTAACCAGAAATAATCGAGCTATAAGAAACTTCATCTTTCTCACTCATTTCCTCAAATAATGATCTTGCATAATCCAAACTACCGCATTTTGCATACAGTCCAATTAAAGCATTACAAATCCAAAGGTCCATTTGAATTTTATTTTTGATTAAGAAGTCATGAACTTCCATTCCGAAAACAAGATCGTTTGATTGCCCACAAGCCTGCAAAACACTAATAACTGTCACTCCATCAGGTCTCACCGTGGAGTTCAACATCTCTTTATATAATCCCTTGCTCTCTGCATAAAACCCTCCCTGGGAATATCCAGCAATCATCGAATTCCACGACACAATATCTCTGTGAGGCATTCTGTCGAACAGTACTCTCGACGAAGCAAACTCATTACATCTCGAATAAAACGTAACCAAACCATTAACAATAAACACATTGGAGTCAAACCCACATCGTAAAGCATAACAATGAACCTCCTTAGCCAATCTCAACTCACAAAATAGACCCGACAGAGCCTTCAAAACGCAGGTAATCGTAAAGTTATCAGGCTTCAAATCCGTCGAATAAGATGACAACATGGACGAAAACAATTTCAAGGTATCAGCGTACATGTCGTGAGAAGAATCGCAATGAGCATGGCATTATAAGAGAATATGCTTTTCTAGGAAATTTTATCGAACAAGTGGCGTGCTTGAAGGAGATTGTTGGACTTGGAGTAAAAAGTGACAAGCTTGGAGGAGAGGAAGTTGTCGGGCGTAACAGAGTGAAGGACGAGTCGAGCGTGGAGTTGCTTGGCTTGATGAGGGAGGCGGTGGTCTCCGAAGTACTGGATGAGGTGACCGTACACGCCATAGTTGAGATTTTGTGGGACTCTCTCCAATAATTTTGCCATTGTATTCCAATGCCAGCACCTGTTGATATAGAGAACTTTATAACTAATCAAGACAAACTAAATACTGCCATAGCTACAACAATGACCTTAAACTTTTAAGAACTTGCAAACATAACAACCACCTTAACTCTTTTCTTTTTTAAGCACGGAATTTGACTCGATGAGAATAGGCCATTTCCCACAGCAAGAAAGCATGACGATGATTTTACAATCAATTTCAGATATGCTTTGAATCAATATATGACCATTTCAATAAAAGCATGTAACTTGTATTCTGATTTGGATTCAGCTATTTATTCACACAGATTATATACATTTAGAAAACACATAAATGTGTACTTCTGTAACAACATTGCTCCATCATCCCACTCATCGGATATTGAGAACTCCGAACCTTTGCACTTTTTATATGAAAAACATACTCTAAACAATTGATGGTACAACGGAACATCATCGTTCTGACAATTGACCTCAACATCAACAGACAGAATTATAGATTAAGCATCAATTTATTAGATATCTTTACATATTTAGTATTGTTGAGGATGAATTTGTAAGTACAGAACACTGTTTTCGGATATCCAACTCTGATCAAATTCATCCTCGACAAGTATAATGCTTATTTGATCAATCGAGATAGCGGGTACAAGTTACCATCTATATTTAATGTCCAAGAGCATGAAAACATGTCTATCAAATTCTCAATTATAATCCAACAAAAGCAAACTTGGTTTTCAGAAGCATCACCTTCTTAATGGGGTAAACTTTTTCCTTGACCAAGCAGGCCTATCCGGAAGGTTTAAAGGAACCAGCTTGATGTTGTCTTGTAATCCCTGCAAGCGCAACTACAACAAGTCTTTGGTTCAAATCCTGCTACAAGTCTACAACCAAGATGGAGAAGGGTTAAGTTTAGTGTATATAACAGTGATAGTATTTAGTGTACAGTGTTATATACACTCCATTTGTATATTTTGTTATTCCAATAACAGTTTACATAGGAAGAAAAAATATCAAATATTTTAACTCATCGATGAGACTTGAGAGAGAGGTGCGAAGAGCATCAATGAAGAAGAATTGGTTATTTATATGCAAACCAAAGGAAAGGTCACCAGAAAGCAAATACAGGAAGAAAAAAAAAAACTGTATTCAAGAAATCTAAAGGATTTATCAAACATGTCTGATGAGACATTCTAGAGCAAATGTCACCTCATGAAGAAAGGTGAAATACATATACAGATACTATGTATTGTATACAGAACTAGCAAATAAAGATACACATGCAATGATGTGGAGGGATTGAAACAGTAATTTCTATTAAATTATTAGAATCTGATATCATATGCAATCATCACTATAAATACAAACATAAAAACTCAAGCTTCACAAGTTGAATGATATAACTCACCTTCTCGTTTGATACCGCATCAAACTCCTCAAACGTACCGGAATCATCCAAACGCTGACGAATCTGGGAAGAAATAATTGTTCACAAACAAGACAATACAAACAATTTGAAACTCCCCCTTCTCTCTCTCACACACACAACAAAAAAAAAAATAAATAAAAAAAAATAACTCTTTTATTTCTCTAATTTGAACGTTGGCCGCATCAAACGGGGCGTTTTGCGGGGCGCGGAACTGGAGAGACTGGATTTTGAGGAGATTCGACGCTCTGAGAGACGGAGAGAGCGAGAGAGAGTGAATTCTCGAGCTTCGGTCAAATAGACAATATATCGAGCATTGGGAGCAGATTTCGTCGACAGAGGAGGAGATCAGAGAGTCCATTGTCGAGCATTGGGAGAAAAAACGGTGGTGTTTGGTTGCCTGGAATTTTTCCATTTTTGTGAGAATTACACTCAAACGTCACGTGAGTGAGCACGTCATCATCTTTTGCCGACGTGACCGACCACGTCATCAGCTTGGTGCTGACGTGGTTAACCTTAGCATGACATGGCTTATCACGTTGTAATCCATCGCATGAGGTGCCTGGGCCACGTAAAAAACCGGGCCATAGGCCCAAACGATTTTAATCGCACGTGGATCTTGAGTGACGTGCTCGGGCATGTCATTGTCACGTGACCGATCAGGTCTTTGATTTTTTAATTGGGCTGACATTGTATCTGGGCTGAGATGGAAAAATAAAGTGGCCCAAAAGATGTTAATGAGTTGTAGGCTGATCCTTTTGTTTTAATATATAGGCTTAACGACACGGATACCCCTAAACTATACGCGTGTTGCTATTTGTCCCCTGAACTCTTAAAATGGTTACTAGACCCACTGAACTCTCACTAAATGCCCAAAGCCTAATGCCTTCCATTTTTCTGCCATGACAAATTGCAATAAGTTTCACTGATTATATAGATAATTGCATAAAACCATAAATAATATAATAATATGACCTAAATACCCCTCTAACCAAATTTTAAAAATCAATTTTTTTTAAAAAAAAATTAAAATTTAAAATTTAAACAATTGTTAAATAATAATAAAATTCTAAATTTAATTTTCTGAATATCCCTAAATATATTTTAATAATAGTAATACTAATAATAATAAAATAAAAAATTAATAAATAAAAATAGTAAAAAATAAAATAATAATAAAACAATTTCATCACATTAGTCAGTATGTGTGTTTTGGGGTTGTAGTTTATAATGTAACACATATGACAGAGGTTCATGGCATATATTAATAACCAATTTATTCAAATATGGAAATTTTTAGATTCGAAGAGATCTGAAATTTAAAAAAAAAAATTTAAAAAAAAATTCCCAAATTTTTAGATTGGATCTCCACCATCCATTAATAACCATGACTTTCAAATATAGAGATCTGAAATTTAAAAAAAAAAAAATTTAAAAAAAATTCCCAAATTTTTAGATTGGATCTCCACCATCCATTAATAACCATGACTTTCAAATATTTTATTATTATTATTATTTTATTTTATTTTATTTTATTATTTTTATTGTTATTTTATTATTATTATTATTATTACTATTACAAAATATTTAGGGATATTTAAATAAAAAAGGTAATTTAATTATTTAGAAAATTAAATTTAGAATTTTATTATTATTTAACAATTATTTCAATTTAAATTTAATTATTATTTTTTAAATTAGTAAATTCAAGGGGTAGCCGTGCTATTAAGCCTAATATATAACTTAGTAAACCCCACTTAGTTTTTTAAGATACCGAATTAACACCAAAACTTGTTTTCTATTAAAGAAATGGTTTTTTAAGAGAAATGAACATTACAACCACAATTATAACTTTTCAATCAAAACACATGTAACAGTAGAGGTGTTAATTGATAAATGCAGACTGTAAATTCTTTTGTTGTTTCAATTTCATTTGTTTTGTAGCTAGTGCTGGAACATATGTCTTCACTACCGATAATAATTTAATTTAACGTCGGTGGAACAAGCTTGGGCCTTGGCAGTGATTCTTCTAAAAAGATTAATCCTTCTCAATTTTATATAATTGAGTCATTGATTGTTTTCTTATTTCATTAAGAACAGACATTTGCAGCTGTGGATCACACAAAAAAAGAGAAGAAAAGGCCAAAAAGTAAGAGATGATGAGACCATTTAGAATATGAAACAAGTCGTCAACCTACAAGCTCTTTTTTGCCAAATACAAACAGGCTTTGTTTTCTACATAACATACATGATCAGCTGCATTGACAGTCATTAGTTGAATCCAACAATTTGTTTCTCAACAAGGAACAAAGATGAATTCCGATAATCTGTCACCAACTATAAACATGCAATGACCCAGGATTAGATGCCCGGCATAATTTTACATACACCACCACAAAAGAACAAGGTTTGGATCAACAAAACCTCAAAGGAACTTCTAGCTCCTTCTCGTCCTCACAATTGTAGAGCGAAAGAATCAGAATCCATGCCACCCAACTTATAATCCAGTTTCTCCAACCTATTCCATGAACAGCCCTATTAATATATCTTTGATCACTTCTGAGCTTTTCATCTTTGATTTTTGGAACAACTTTGAAGTTGGCAACAAGAGAGACGCCTGTGTATAATTTATGAGGCTTCTATCACAGTGGGTTATGCACAGTAGCTAAGAGAATTTTGGGCAGAGAAGACATTATCAGTATTCTACAGTTAAGAGTGTAGAAGGACGGGGAAAGAGCTAGATTACTGAACCTTTAATAGCATCCATGGTTCAAAAACTTGAGGAAGAGGAAGGAAATTTTATGACAAGTTAAGATGAAGAACACTTCTACTCACAGGATCTTGTTCCGTTTCAAACAATGACAGCAGCAATTCAAAACAATGTCCAGAAATTTTACAAACCAGAAGCTCATTTGTGGGATCCAGCACAACCACCCTACATGCACCATCACAAACTGACAGCAAAGAGAAGAAATAAAATCAATTCATTACATTCTCCACCGACAGTCTTGCCAAGAATTATTCAGTCATCATTCACCTTTGCATCACAGTAAAAAACAGACCAAAAGAAAAGATATGGTTAAGAGAATGCATGTTCCTAAAGACACGGCTTCCTTCTTTTTCCCACCTTCAAAGGCAATCAAAAAAACGTAATCCAAAAGTATGCATGGTCTAAACATAAGCTGAAAAAGATTACTAACAAAAACATTATGATTCTAAACATCAACAAAATCAAAGGACCCTCAATCATCATCGCCTTATAAAAGGGATAGAAGCTACAAGTATCAAAGACTTGAAAGAAATCGAAAGAAACCCCTCTCTTATCATAAAAATCGAAAGAAATGATTGAAAGGTATAAGATATATGAACCACTGAATGCATTAGTTATCAAGAGTCAACAATTAAACATGATCAGATTAAGAAATGGAAAAAGAATAACTATTACAAAAAAACTAATCCATAATGCTTACACTAAACATAAATAAATAACCAGTATAATGTAAACAAGAAAAGTGCAGGCAACAATATTCCAAGTTACCAGTGAAGGAAGAGGTGCTTGGCTTCTCTTTGCAGCTTGCATTTGGATATAGTACTCTTTAAACTCGGGCAATTTCTAACAAGTTCGACCATGTCTTCCTTGTCCCGCTGCAAATTTAAACAAGTATCACTTAAAGACTATTCTTAAATTAGCCTAAACAATTGTAAAAAAAATATGTAAAAAATCATTTCAATCAATTAAGAGCCATCAAAAATTGATTCATATTGTGAAATGTAGATTATATAAACAAGTTACAATAGAACAATTGAAACAACCTTACTTATCATAAAAAGTTAAAAGTTTTCGTGACAAATCAGTAAAAAAAAACAAATTAATAACGTTAAAAAGAATTTCAAATTGTTGTCAATTTTTTTTTTTAAATCGTGAAAAATAAAAAAATAATTATTTTCGAGACAAAATAATTCATTTGTCACGAAAAAATTAAAGTCCGTGTTTGTTTGTCACGAAATTTGTGCAAAATAAATAAAAAATGTTAAAAATTAATTTAAAGCACTGAAAAAAAAAAAAAATAGTTCATTTGTCACGAAAAAATTTAAAGATGGTGACAAATCCTAACCGTTTTCGTGACAAATCAGTAATAAATAAATAAATAACGTTAAAAATAATTTAAAATTGTGAAAAAAATAATTCATTTGTCACGAAAAAAACTAAAGCTCATGACAAATCCTTCGAATCGTGACAAACTGACAATCACAGAAGTTTTCGTGACAAATCAGTAATAAATAAACGTTAAAAATAAAAAGTAATTATTTTTGAGAAAAAATAATTCATTTGTCACGAAAAAAATTGAAGTTCGTGACAAAACCTTCGAATCGTGACAATCACAGAATTTGTCACGAAAAAAAACAATTTTCGTAACAAATTAGTAATAAATAAATAAAATAGTGAAAAATAAAAAATAATTATTTTCAAGACAATAATTCGTTTGTCACGAAAAAAAATTGATGGTCGTGACAAATCCTTTCGTGATATGGATTTATTTCTCTTGAAACTGTATTTGTCACGAAAAAATTTGAAGGTCGTGACAAATCCTTCATATCGTGACACATCCATTCGGGACAAATCCATGATTCATTTCTCTTGAAATTGTATTTGTCACGAAAAAAAAAAAATTAAAGGTCGTGACAAATCCTTCATATCGTGACACATCCATTCGGGACAAATCCATGATTTTTCTATTTCTATTGAAACCGTATTTGTCACGAAAAAAATTATAAGTTCGTGACAAATCCTTAAAATCGTGATAAATCCATGATTTATTTGTCACGAAATAGTTATCAGTAAAAAAATAATTATTTTCGAGATAAAATAATTAATTTGTCACGTAAAAAATAAAATTCGTGACTTTTTTTTTTTTTTTTTTTCGTGACAAATCCTGAATCCATTTTATTAAAAAAAAAAAAAAAAATGTCACGGAATAGTAAAAAAATTTCTTCGATTTGTCACGAAAAATTTTTTTCGTGACAAATCAATATCTTCGTAATCAATTTTCGAAGAAATAATTGATTTTCGCAACAAAAATCGTGAAAAAAAAACAAATCCTGAAAAGAAAAACAACGTGACAAATCAATTTTTTTGATCGTGACAAATACAATATATTTCGTGACATATCGTTTTTTACTGAAAAATAATAAATTTTTGTGTAAATAAAGTATTTCGTGAAAAATTCAAAGAAATAAAAGTGAAGTAGAGAGAAAGAGAGAGAGAGAGAGAGAGTAGGAAAATACCAGGCGTTTAGAGGAATACAAGCCATTTTTAAAGAGATGCTGGGTTGCTGTGAATGAGATAGAAGACTGATCGAGAAGACGAGTAGAGACCAGAGAGCGAAGAAAGGAGAGAAGAGAGGGATGAAATAATACTATGAGAGAGACACAGAGTAGCTTTTAGGTTTTCAATGGATAAGTTTTTTTATTATTAATTATTATACTTTCGCATGTAATTCGGGTTGGTTATCTAACTCGACCCGACCCGATATGAAGTCTGGGTTATCATGGGATGAGTTGAAATTAATCGAATGAGTTTTAATTAATTATCCTCGTTTTTAACTTATGGATTATCTCCAAAATTAATAAGTTGTTGGAGAAAGGAAAGCTTAATTATTTAATTTATTCATCCATTAATTGCTCTCGAATTTAGTTCAATGGTTCAATGCATCCTTCTTCTTTATGCCAATTGTTTATAAATTGTTAGTTACCCCACCAGACATTGTGGTAGGCCGTACTTTTTTATTAGTTTGATTTTTCATGTGCAGATTAATCAATCGGTAGACGTGTGTGTGTATATATATATATATATATATATATATATATATATATATATATATATATATATATGGGCGGTTGTTTGTATTTTCCACATAAAATTTAATAGGTTTGAATAATAATTATTATGTTGTTTTATTTGTTTTTTTTTTTTTTTTGAGTGGTCAAACAACTTTAAAATAACAACACCTTTTAATGAAAGTTATTGGATTTAAAAGATGCTACAAATGCATGCAGCCGAGTCAAAAGTATTTAAATTCAATGACTTTTATTAAAAGGTGCTGATAGTAATACAATGAGGGGATGCTGACTTGAAAATTATTATATATATAGGGCCGGCCCATGGGGGCAGCAAACCCAGCATTTTGCTGGGGCCCCCAACTGGCCCAATTTACTTCTTCTTCTTTGGGACCTCAGAACCTAATATATTTATGTTTAAACAGGGTCCAATTCTAAACATTTTTCTTTTTTTATTTATATATTTTCCTTTTGGGCCTAATGAGCTAATTCAATTATTAAAAAAAAAAAAAAAAAAAAAAAAAAACACCTTTAGGCCCATTAAACTTACCATTGTGATTCTAAGACTACATCACTACACTATTTAAATTTAAACCAAATAGTAAATTAATTAAAAACAACAAACCTTGACCTAAAATATGATAAATCTTTTTTGTTTTAATGAGCTAATTCAATTTTTTTTTTTTAAAAAAAGAACCTTCAGGCCCAATAATGTTTGGTCTAACCCATGACCCAAACTCAAGTCACCGACTGACTTGATTGCTAGTTGACCAAGTATTTTAGTTATAAAACAATTGTAACTGTCATTCAAATTGGCTCTAAATGACATTTATGGAATCCCATAAAATCAGGAAAGAATCAAGGAAAGTAAATAGCACTTGAGGGTTTAAACTAGAACACTATAAATAGCACTCTTCTCTCCAATAGAAGGGAGGATGCTTCCTTTCATTCCCGACTCAAGAAAATTCACTTGATAAATTATCACTCTCTCAATCCATTATTCCGGCCATTATTGTGGCTATTATTGTAATTATTTTTGTGATTGTGTTGAAATTTGGGGTTAAATTATCTGAAGAAAAGGAGAAGGGTATATCATTTATATAAGTTATTATTTCAGAGATTTCTAAAAGTGAGTCATGAATTAATTTCACTTCTTGAAAAAAGAAAAAAAAAATCAAATGAAGTGTTTATAAACGTTTTTCATTTACTGTTTTTTGAAAATGAAAATGAAAATGAAACAATGTTTTTTATTTCGGTTTCGAAATTTGAAAACGCGTCGAGTAGCATATACTGGAAGCTGTATTTTAAAAATAAAAACAGTAAAAACACATCCGGTAGAATAACTAAAAATATCAAAAATTGTAACATGAAGTTTGTATTTTATTTGATATTATGGTCTAAAATTATAAGAAAAATTGGTGACAAACTAGTATTTAATTTTTTATTTTAAATAAAAAATAATAATTTTTTCATAACTTTTAAATTTACCTTAATGTTAAGATAAGATTTAAGATAATATAAAAGATAAGATTAATCTTTCAAAAAAAAAAAAAAACAGAGAGAGAGAGAGAGAGATTAGATTAAATTTGTTAAAAAAATAAATATAATTTGCATTTAATAATATAAGATATTATAAAAATTCTTATTTCCCGGCCAATATATGACGAAGAAGAATAGATACAGATTTTTTTTTTTTTTTTTTTCTTGGTCTGGTTCAGTGGCTTTAGAAGAACAACAACAACAACAATTGGAAGAAAAAAGAAATTTTTTTCCAGGTATCTGGCTTTTGAAGAAGAAGAACAGTGTCGAAGAACGGTGCCAATCAAGAAGAAGAAATTTTTCCATGTCTAAGTCCCTGGCATTAGAAGAAAAGAACAACAACAACAACAACAATTGGAAGAAGAAATTTTTTCCAAGTCTCTGGCTTTAGAAGAACAGAACAACAATTAGATGTTATCTTAATCAACCAAAACCGTTTTAGATTTGAAATTCCAGATAATTTCGGTATTTACCCAGTATCAGTCATCGTCTTTGCCAACAATCATGGAATAATCTCAGCAATCATGGCTGTGTTTAATCTCCTTCAATTAATATTAAGTAAATATATATATATATATATATATATATATATATATTAAAAAGCAACCCAAATCTGGGTTTCTGGTTTTCTAAATTATTTTCAATTTTCAAAAAAGCAACCCAGAAAGAGAATAGAGTTGATTGAATCTTCATATTATACTTGAAAAAGTAGTCTTTCTTAGTCTCTATAAAAATCTTTGCAACAACAATGAATAAATATTTGACTGCACTTCCTTTTTGCCTCCATTTGTATGTTGAGATTTTTACTGGATCGCGGTTGGGATTATTTTTTGATTTTTCTTCTTCCATCTCTATCTTAATATAGAAGAGATAGCTTTCAAAAAAAATATTGAAGTGATAGAGATGGAGGAGAATTGTGCAGCAGCAGAAAAAAGAAGACGAGGAAGAAGAAGAACTGGGCAGAAGAAGAGGAGTAGCAGAAAAGAGAAGAAAGATTCCGAGTATGACGATTGGGGTGGCAAAACTGGTAACCTCGAACATGACATGACCCGTTTATTTTTGACACGACACGAACATGACCTGTTTATTAAATGGGTCAGACCCGTTTATTTAAACGGATTAGACCCCTTAAACATGAACATGACACGACACGGTTAACCCATTTATTATATGAATCAAATTGTGTCGGGTTTAATGGCCCATTTAAACAACATTGAACCCATTTAAAAAACACTAATAATTAACACGTTTAAGTGTTTAACCCATTTACTTACCCATTTAAATACTAATAATAGTGAAATTACATTGTTACCCCTATTAATCGTGTCAACCCGTGACACAGTGGGTCAACATGAACACGACCCGTTTAATAAACGGGTTAGATGGGTTGACATGATTATTGACACAACCCGTTTATCCTTAACCTAAACCTGCAATAATCGTGTTTGTGTCGTGTCAAACCGTCGTGTCATGACCCATATTGCCACCCATAATGACGAATGAATGAAGAAAAAACAAAATGGAAAACAAAATGAAAAATACGAAAAACATCTAAAAGTTGTTTTTCAAAATTTTCACTTTTAACACTGACTTTGTTTTCAATTTTGTTTTTGTTTTATGAATAAAAAATGAAAAAACGGTTAATGAACACGAATTCAAAATTATTTTTGAAAAACAAAAACAAAAACATCGAAAAAAAAATATGGGTACCGGACAGCCCCGTACTTATGCACAAAATTTCTTTTTGAAAATTGCATATCATCAAAATTAGATTTGCATGTTTTGGATTGAAGATGCAAATGTTTTTTTTTTTTTTTTTCTAAATATTTTCTTAATATGTTGTGCAATGTGCACTACTTTCAATTTTTTTCTTTACACAGCTAATTAATTAAGTACTACTGTTACAGTATTCCAGCGTATTTGATTTATAGTTAATAAACAAACAAATAGCTAAAATATAATAAGGAGAAAAAGGACACCAAAATTGAATCCATTTTCATTGTTTTCACTTTCAAACACTATCTTTCAGAAGTATATTGTATACTGTATATTAATTAAGAGTATATTAATGAATTTTGAAAATATCAAATTCAATTTTGTAAAACAATATCGAAAGCAATAGCTGAAATTTGTTAATCATATTGATTGTGTTGATCACAATCAGAGTAATGAGGCTAAGCGTTAATTTTTTTTATATAAAAAAAAAAATGTTAAGTGTTAATTATGAAAGGTGATTAGATGAATAAACAAACAGACTTTATTGGGAAAAATAAGAACAGCTTCATAAGCCAATATTTATTTGTTAGCTTATGAAGCTGACTAATTGGGCTTTTATAGGAGGGCATATAAGTGGGCATGGACTGCTTCTTGGGCCATTATTATTATTATTATTATTATATTTTTTTTTTTTGAATTACAACAACTGTCGAGACCTGACGAGATAAGACTCTGTTAGCACAGCCCGGAACACTACTCCCACAATCGAGGAGAGGGCTCCCACACTTTGGAATTAATAGCCAAGGTGGGACAAATAATATATATATATACATACCTAGGCGTTGAACCGTGGTGGTGGAGGCCCATTTGGGAGAGTCCGACCATTTTTTTTTGAAGCATAATGGAGAGTTATTATTGCCTGGATATTCTTATTTATTTCTATATATATATTCCTAAAACTATGATTTTTTTTTTAATAAAATAAAAGTTTATTAATGAATGGGTTTATTTAAAAAATATAATAAAAGGATATTTTTGTTATTATTGTATTATGCGTATTTTGATCATGTTCATCATTCATGATAGTTTGTTATTTGATTATTAAACTGCCTCTAGATTTATTCATTGAAATTGTTGTGATGTTTTAAACCGTTGAATGTTGGTAACATTTAAAGTGTTTGTTATGCAGAATAGAGGGTAGTGTCTAGCATAAATTGGGTCTATAAAGAATTTTAACAAGGTTGACGATATTTACATCCTTAAAAAATTTTATTTACATCCTTTTTTTTTTTTTTTTTTTTTTTTTTTTTTTATGTACATTCCTATTATTTAAAATATTCAAAATTGCAAGTATACCCTGTAATTTACCATATAATCCTTCCTTTAAAGTATTTAACTATTTATCAATACCATAAATAATAAAATTATGAAATAATTAATAGAAAAAAAAAAATGAAATGTATTGATGAAGGATAGGATCCTCCTTCGAAGCCGCACCTCCTCACTAGGGCTGTATTTTAGATCGTTTAGTTTTTAAGAAATATAGAGAAAAGGACAAGCAAAATCAAATAGATGTAAAATAGACAACATTTAATTCCAATAACAAAAAATAACTGATTTTTTTTCACAACAATAATTATTTTATATTAAATATTGTATCAATAATAGTATACAAGTATATTTATAATTATTTTAATATATTAATAGATATACTTAAAGGGTAATGTTGGAATTAAAAAAACTACTAATACGGAATGCATATACAGTTGTACGGGGTGCGAATATCTCCACTCTTATAATAATAAAAATCTTATCGGGGTCTACTTTGGCCCAACCTTTGAGTACCTTAATCCCGATACGAGTTGGACAAGATGGGCCAATCAGGCCCAAATCCTTTTAACAACAGGTGAGCCCAATCAATAACACCTTAATTAACAAAATTGTACCAAAGAATGAAAAGAAGGTACCCAGCTTGAAGACCCCATAAGCAGTAAATAAATATGCAACCATTGAAGATGAAATGCAGAAAAGCATGATATTATTGAACTTACTTCATCAATATAGGATTGAAGTGCAGCGATACGATTTCTTTTTCCCTCAATCTTGGCAGCCATTTCAGAGCTTTTGGCTTAAGTGTTGGCTTAAGTGCTTATAGTGTTGATTTGTAGTCAATACACATTACCTCAGCAGGTGTAGACACTTTTGCATTTAACACATACCGGATATCATTGCTGAGTTTTAACCTAGTTCCAATGAAGAAAAACAATTGCATCAGAGCTAAAAATTAGGAAAAGCAGTAAGCTAATGATTTTAGGATACAAATTAATACATGCACACGCTCATGAAACATATAGAACAACTGTTACGATAGCAAACCAGAGCAGGGTTCTTAGAGTTTTAACATGTAAGGCAACCACACAAAAACACTACACTAAGCTAAATAGTTCTGGACAGAGACATTGGTCAATCGTATTCGTATCTACCTAAGTACAGTAACTAACTAAGTACTTGGATTTCTGATATAAGCTATTGAAATTGAATATATAGAACCTCCTAATGGCTTGATTGCATTCGATGGAAAGTGCCTCGAGCTCCTTAAATTTACGAGTGAGTGTAGCATCAAGATCCCAACATTTGTCCTCCCAAGCACTCCTGGCAGTCTCCACGTCTTCAATATCTCTCACCACAGCTTGCAACTCTTTCTTCATCAGTAGTTCATCCTCTCCGCATCGTGTGCATTGAAAGTCTGCAATTCCACTTTCTTCTTCAACTCCTCATTTTCATGGAAAATCCTCTTATGCTCTCCCAGTTTTTCCTTCATTTCCTTGTCTTTCTCCTCCACGAGCTCCTCCATTTTGCGAATCCTTTCATCGAACCCAGCAATCATGGCATTGAACTTGTTGACATCCTCCTCCAACACACAAGATTCTTTCTCCAATTTTAAGGGACTGAAGTTAAAAATATTCCAAAGGTCAAAACATAAAATGTTGGGATTTCTACAACATTGTTGTTGATGCCTGTATGGGAAAAAAGAATGAAAAGAAGGTGCCCAGCTTAAAGACCCCATAATAAGTACATAACTATGCAACCATTGAAGATGAAATGCAGAAAAGCATGATTTTATGTTTTAGTATCATTGTATGAAAAGCTGGTAAGTTCTTTGTGCCATATATCCTGGTGCAGCAGAACATGGAAAACTGAGAAATGAAATGTCCATACAATACAAAGATGTGAAATTTAGATACCATCATCTAAGTAAATTACTGCCACATGAATTTCAAATTTCATGTAAAGAAATTGATTTCCACGACAATAGATAGTAAAAACAAAATGAAAAAGAAAAAGAAAAAGAAAAACTAAGTGATCAAATCCTACAAAAAGGAAAAGAGGAAAAACAGAATTAACCAAGAGTAAATAAAAGACGGTATACTAGCTAGACAAACGCCCATTCCCCAATCTTCTGAACAGAAGCAACACATTAGAATGCCGTTTTAGATTTCAAACTTCAAGCTTCAGATCACCTAGCTCCCACAAATGGAGCTAAATCCAAATTTATCCAATTACTGAAACAAACTAAATCTCACCAATAACACCACACAACTAATCTAAAGCACGCAAATTAGGTGAGCAGAATAAAACACTGAACATTAAACATGTTCATAATTGACTCCATCATTGCAAGTTTCCCTTAAACATGTTCATAATTGACTCTATGGTAACTAACAGATCTAATATTAAATGAAAATTTCTAAATTAAGCTTGTAAGTTACAAACAAGTGCTACTCATGAATTGCTCACCATGTCAATTTCTTGTTGACTCTTGAGTGGGAAATGATGGCAGCCAATTCAAACATTCACGATATTTTTCTTCCTTTAAAAGCAAGTCTATGACAATGGAAGCTATGGAAGCATCTAGCATTATATTTCTCTCTGCCATTTTGTGAAGAAATTTAACCACTTTTGTTGTCTCATCATTATGTAGAAACCCACGCATGAGTGTATCATATGTGATTACGTCAGGAGCAAAACCCTTTTCTTCCATATTCGATAATATATCGTTTGCCTCTTCCAACCGCCCTTCTTTACAAAGCCCATTGATGATGATGTTATATGTGATAACATCTGGTAGCAAACCTTCTTGGGCAAATTTGTGAAATAGTTTACAAGCAATTTCGAGCTTCCCTGTTTTACACAATCCATGTAGGAAGCAGTTGTAGGTTTCAATGCCAAGATCAAACTTGCCTTTTTTTAAAATATGAAATACATCCATTGCCTCAGTGACACAACCATTCTTGCACAACCCATCAATGAGAATATTATACGTATATTCATCGGGCGCAACATTATTAAGTCGCATCTCACCAAACATCTTTTTTGCATGTGCAATCTTACTGGCTTGGAAAAGACCACTTAATAAAGTGTTATATGTCGTAGTATTTAGCATAACTCCCTCCGAAATCATCTTGTTGTAAAGACTCATAGCTTGCTCTAACTTTTGATTCTTGCAATACCCGTTGATCATAATAGTATAGCTAAAAACATCAGGTGTACTCCCCTTATTTGTCATAGAAACAAACAACTCCCTTGCATCATCAATTCTACCCTCCAAGAAAAAACCATCTATCAACGTGTTATAAGTAATTGTGTCGGGTTTCACACCTCTTTGAATCATTAATTCTAACAATTCATTCGCTTTGACAATGTTCCCTTTCTTGCAAAGCTCGTCTATAATCACACTAAATGTCACTACATTAGGCTGCACATTTTGATCCATCATCACAACAATCAAATCTTTAGCTTCCTCCCATTTACCCCAACAACACAAACCGTGAATTAAACTATTATAAGAAACTACATCGGGATCGATTCCCCTACTCATCATTTCTGAAAATAGTTCCTCAGCCTTGTCTATAGACCCATCTTTACAAAGACCATCAATCAAACTATTATAAGAAACAATATTGGGCTTACAGATAACCTCATTTTCTCCATTTCCCTTAACCATTTGTTCATGTAACTTAAGAGCAACACTTGTATTCCCTGTTTGACACAACCCCTTTATTAATGTCCCATATGTAATCACATCAGGCCTACAACCAAAGGCAATCATTTTCTTAAACAAGCAGGTAGCCTTCATGATTCTACCCTCCCTACACAAACCTTTAATCAAACTATTTAAAGTCACCACATTTGGGCTGAAACCCAACCTCAAAATCCTCCCTAAAATAACAAAACCATCACAAGCTCTACCAATATTGCACAAGCAATTAAGCAAAATGCTGAAAGTAAACAAATCTGGCAGCAACCCAGTTGAGTTAAATCTCTTAAAATGAGAGATAACATCATCATAATGCTTATTCTTAACAAGTGCAGTAAACAACTTATTGAAAGATGACATGTGAGGAGCGGGTTGCCTCTGAATCATGCAATCAAAAACGTAATGAGCTTCATCGGGAGAGATGTTACCTGACCTGCACTTTTCATTGAGGAATTTGTCAAGTGAGGTTTGGTCTGCTACTGAAGGCATGTCAAGTGAAGTGCTAAGTTTAGGTGGGATTTCATTTCTCGAATTTGAAGTTGGGGGTCTCTTCTTCAAATGGGTTGATGAAGAAAAAAGTTTGTATTTCAAAAATGAAGAACAAGAAGAAGATGGACGAAGAGAGGTCTTGATTTTTGCCATTGCAGAGTCAAGTTTTCTGTTGAGGGTTTCAACTTTGGAGATGAAAATAATAGCAGGAATTCGGGTCACTATTTCTTGGACTGGGTCGGACCCACATTCTTTATATAATTTTTGGGAATTATCATGGTAATCCCTGTTTGTTTTCGGTTTATGTCTTTGTTAACTATCTTTTCATTTTTAGGAACTTTGGTCCCTATGTTTTTCAAAATCCATCAATTTGGTCCCTTTTATTAGATTTTTAATATTAAAATGACCTTTTTAACATTCAAAAAAATTAAAATAATAAATAAATTAAAATGGTAAAAATATATTAAAATTAATTAATTAAAATTGTAAAAAATATAATCGAAAATCTGGATTTTCGAACAAGTATATATATATATTTATAAAAGAAGAAAATAAAATTGAATCAAAATCTTGTTTGTTTGTTTGTTATAATTGGATTTTCCATTTCCTCAAATTTCTCAATTAAAACATTTCCAATGTAAGAGTAGCTTGTGAAAAAAAAAAAAAAAAAAAAAAAAAAAAAAACCATGTAGTTACAATAGACATTCTGTTAATAAATCTTTTTTCAATGCAGCTGTGTATATTCAACCTCAAGCTGATGTGGCAAAAAAATATATATTAGACATCGTAAACATGACCGTCTATTTTCAGACGGTCTGTTACACAACTATTTTTTCAGTTGACTCTACAAGTATTTAAAACTGACATTAATTTTTAATCTTTTTTTGGTAAGGAAATAAAATAAAAAATAAAATAGGAAAAAATAATGGACACGTTATTAAAAAAATGTGTTTTAGACAGATGCATTGAAGATTAAATTTTGAGTTAATCGTCTATTAAATCTATTTTTATGCCACATAAGAAGCAAATCTTTTGACATTGTTACCATATCAACTATTATTGGCATGCAAACCACTTTTGCATTGGAGATGCTCTCATAATCATAACCCACCCACCGGCCTACACTTTTAACAAATTCGCATTTTCAAGAAGTTTTTTGTCGTTTGGGATTCTCTCTCTCTCTTTTCTCTTTAATTTTCCTTGGAAACAAACAAAATTTTATTATTATTTAAAACGAAAAGCATAAAATTGTTATTTAATCAATTTTATTATTATTTAAAATACTATTATTATTAAACTATCATTGTTATTTTTCCTCTCTCACTTTTTCTCTTCTATGTTTTCATTCCACAAAATCATACTCTATTCTTCTTTCTTTTTTTCTCTCTCTCGTCATGTCAAGCAACTCTTTCCATTTCTTATTTAATTGTTTTCTATCCACAAAATCACTACGATTTGAAGTTTTCCGATTGGAGATTCATTTTCTGTTTGTAAAAGTGGTAGGGATGCAAGGTTTGTATCATGTCCTAATTGATTTGAAAGTAGAAATTTTTTTTTGATGAAATTGAAAAAAAAAATTTGAGACAAAAAAAAAAAAAAAGTCTAAAGATATTCTGATTTTGAAACTAATAATAATTAGTTTAAAACTTTCACAACTAATTTTGGATGATTTTGACTCATTCTCCATACTTACCAATCAATTTGTATCTCCTTAAAAGAAATTGAAAATATATTTGAATTGGTATTTAAAAGAGAATCTAGGGTTTAAGAAAATGGAAAGGGTTTTTAATGATATATGTTAATATCTAAAAATTAATAGGATTTTTTTTTTTCACAAAAAATAAAAATAGGAAACTAATCAATAATTATTAGTTGGTGTACTTACAAACTATTTAGTCTTCTTGGTAATTTTACTCAAAAGTATTATTGGATTTAAAAACTACTAATTTGGGGTGTACATACAACTTTGAGAGATGCAAATATCGCCAATGATTTAGGAAATGTTTACGATGAAGCCTCAATTGGGTTTTTTAGTATTATACTAAAAAAAAGGTTTTTTAATTTTTCAATTTTTTTTTTTTTTTATAACTCCAAATTCTATTGGGTCCGCTTAGGCCTAAATCTGTTTCGGCCCAATCTTTTGGGAACCTTAGGGGCCGTTCGGTATAGTTTTTAAAACACGTTTTTCGCTTTTCAAATAAAAAAATCAAACAAAAACGTGTTCAGTAATGTTTTGAGAATCAGAGTGGAGAAAACACGGAGAATGGTTTTTCACTTTTAATAAACAAGAAATTAAAAACACAGAGAACACAAATTTGATGTTTTCATTATTTTTAACTCTTGATCTCAAATAAGTCTCCAGCTTAACCAAAAATCAATCTATGCTTCAAATCTTCAATTGTTAGATCTCTACATCTTTATCAACAATCACCTTGTGGAAAACAAAATCCATCACCACCGAATTCTTCCCCATCTCTTTCCATTAATTTCATCACACCATGACATGTCACATGGGGGATAATCCTGGCTTGTTATACAAGATGATGCATGCCAGGATTACTTAAAAATTTGCCAAGTACGCTAATTGCAAAAACAAGATTAGGACGCATACACACTTGTGCATACATCAAGCTGCCAGCTGCAGATGCATATGGGACATCTTTCATTTGGGAACGTTCTAGCTCATGTTAAATCTCTCTAGTACTCTATTGATGTAAGCCTTCTGAGATAATCCAAGCGAACCAAGCAAACCACGTGACCTATCAAGTTGTATCTCAATCCCAAAGACAAAAGAGGCTTCCCCAAGGTCCTTCATTTCAAAGCTACGTGACAGAAAATTATTGGTATCATGTAGCAACCCCAAATTATTACTGGCAAGCAAAATATCATCCACATAAAGTATAAGAAAAAAAAATTGCTCCCACTGACCTTGAGGTGTATGCAATGATCCATCGAATTTTCAACAAAACCATACGATGCAACGACATCATCAAATTTCAAATACCATTGCCTTGAAGCTTGTTTCAGACCATAAATGGAATTCCTGAGCATATGGTTTCCTGAGCTTACAAACCATATGCTCTTTTTCAATTGTCTGAAAACCTTCAAGTTGCACCATGTATACATCCTCTGCAAGATCTCCATTTAGAAAAGCAATCTTCATGTCCATTTGATGTAGCTCTAAATCAAAATGGGCTACTAGGGACATAATAATCCTAAAGGCATCTTTCGAAGAGACGGGCGAAAAAGTCTCAGTACAATCAATACCTTCCTTTTGGCTGAACCCTTTCGCTACAAGTCTAGCTTTATGTCTCTCAACATTGCCTTTAGAGTCTCATTTAGTTTTAAAAACCCATTTGCAGCCAATGGGCTTGCAACCATCAGGCAAATCAACCAAATCCCAAACACGATTTGTATTCATGGATCTCAGTTCATCGATCATAGCATCCATCCATTTTGACGATTGAGAGCTCTGAACAACTTGAGCATAAGTCCAAGGATCGTCATCCTCTCCTAAGTCAAAATCATGCTCTTGTAAATAAACAATATAATCATCAGGAATGGCAGATCTTTGAACCCTTTAAGATCTCCTTAAAGGAACATGAACAATCGGTTGTGGCTCATCAACAACTGGCTGGGGTTCATCATAGCTGGCTCGGGCTCACAGATAATCGGTTGAGGTTCATCAATAACAGGTAAGGGCTCATCATCTTGTTCAAATAATGACTCATCATGATGCTCATGGAGTGGTGGTATGACAATATCCAATGAAGTAGAAGATGTCGGATTACCCGATCTCTCTTCCTCAAACGCAAACTCTTGAGTTTGCATATTCTTTCCAACGTCGGTACCTTCCTCCAAGAATACAACATGCTTAGATTCAACGATCCTCATAGAGTATGTAGGACAATAAAATCTATATCCTTTTGATTTATCTGCATATCCCACAAAGAAAGCACTAACGGTCTTAAAATCTAGCTTTTTCAAATGAGGATCATAAGGCCTCACTTCTACAGGACATCTCCATACTCTCATGTGATTCAATTTTGGCTTCGAACCAAACCACATCTCAAATGGAGTTTTAGGCACAGATTTACTGGGAACTCTATTAAGAATATAAGCTGTCGTCTTTAATGCATCACCCCATAAAAGTTTAGGCAAAGAACTCATACTGATCATACTTCTTACCATGTTCATTAATGTACGATTCCGCTTCTCAGCAACTCCATTTTGTTCAGGTTCATCAGGTATAGTGTATTGAGCACCAATCCCACATTCTTGCAAAAACCTTGCAAACGAACCTGAAATCAGACCATCTTCACTATATCTACCATAATATTCACCCCCACGATCAGATCTGACACACTTGATCTTTCTTTCTAATTTTAGTTCAACCTCAGCCTTATATATTTTGAAAATATCTAAGGCTTCAGATTTCTCGTGAATGAGATAAATGTAACCATAACACGAGAAATCATCAATGAAAGAAATAAAATATTTATATCCTCCAAGTGTGGCGGGTGAAAATGGTCCACATATATCGGTATGAATAATTTCTAACATATTTTGACTTCTGGTAGCTCCTTTCGTTTTAGCTCTTGTCATTTTACCCTTCAAACAATTAATACAAGACTCAAAATCTGAAAAGTCAAGTGAATCAAGAATACCATTCCTGATTAATCTTTCAATCTGTTCTTTAGATATATGGCCTAAACGTCTATGCCATAGCATGGACGAACAATCTTCCCTTTGGCATTTAGATCCAATGGTAGAATTTACCACAACAGAGGAATGAGAATTTTCACCAACAAAATAAGAGTGTAAATTCAATTTATACAAACCATCACACAAACTACCGGAACCAATGAGAAAAGAACCATGATAAAGAACAAATTCTTTATTAATGAATTCAAAACGATAACCACCAATATCCAATCTAGAAATGGAAATCAAATTACATCTGAGAGAAGGAACAAAAAAAACATCAACTAAATCTAAAAACTTTCCTGAAGATAAAGGTAATCTAACAACTCCTATAAACTCAACTAAAGCCTTCTCTCCATTTCCCATGTAAACGACAGCTTCTTTATCCCTTGGTTTCCTTTTGCTTCTGAAGCCCTGTAAGGAATTCGAAACGTGAATAGTAGCTCCAGAATCAATCCACCAAGAATTCAGAGGGACATCAACCAAATTAGATTCAAAACATACGAGAGCTAAAGGGGTACCTTCTATGTGATTTTTAAACTTGAAGCAATCTTTCTTCATATGACTCTTCTTGCTACACCAAAAGCATTTTCCTTTCATGTCTTCACCCTTAGCCTTAAGGAAACCAGCAGTCTTGCCAACTTTCTTTCCATGATGTGAATATTTAGACTTCTTACCCCTACTGAACTTCTTCTTACCCTTGTAACTTTGAGTGACCATATGAGCACTATGTTTCTTACTCTTGTGAATAGTCTCTTCCTCCTGGACCACAATAGCAGTCATTTGGTCCAAAGTCCACTCATCCTCTTGAGCATTATAAGAGGTTTTCAGAACATCAAACTCACTTGGAGAGACTTAAGGACCTGTCACACAAAGTGAGAGTCAGAGATCTTCATATTTAGATCCCTTAGTTTCATGGTCATATTAGTCATCTTCATAATATGCTCACGAACATCACCGGTACCATTATAAACTGCAGTCGCCAGCTGACTCAGATATTTTCCCCTCTTAGCCTTGCTCTGCTTCTTGAACTTGCCACTCACTGCTTTAAGAAAAGCCTTTGCTTCCTTGCATTATGGAATACTCTTCTTAATAGTTTTGGCAATGGACAAACACATGATCATCAAACATTTCCGATTGGACTCTTCCATTTCATTTGATGAGTCCTCTCTCTAACAGTACTCTTAGGAGTAAGTTTAGGAGGCTTCTTCTCACGTAACGAAAGGTCTATTCCCCAAAGAGCTAAAACATCAGTGAGTGTCTCTTTCCATTCCTTAAAATTAGTCTCATCCAAAGGTTTGATAGCAGACAATTGGGAAGCAAAATTGTTGACATTGAAAACTGAATTTTCAAAACAAAGGATTTCATGCTCATAAGATAACAGTCAAAACATTTATAGAAACATAATTCAACATGTGATTGGGCAAAGATCACAACAATCTATAAATGAATTCCTCAAGACAATGAACCTCCTACGGAGAAGAACATCATCTATCACACGTGATAACCCTTCTACGGAGATGATTAACACATGCATTTCCATCTTCGCAGTTCAAATTTAATAATTGATAACCAACGAATATCTCAAAATCTTAATGATTAGTCACCACGTGAAAGCATAATCATTCAATTAACGAGAATATTCTATAAATTATTAAAACTATCAAAAATAACCGTCAGCCAACTAAATTCTCAAAATCAAAATGATTAGTCACTACGTAAAGCATAATCATTCAATTCACGGGAGTATATATAACAGATTATTAATTTCAAACAAAATAATCAATATGAAAACTTAATGACTAGCCTACTACGTAGAAACATAATCATCCGAAATCACAAAGATTATGAACTGCAATTATTTCCAAAACTACCCCATGATTTTGCTAAATTACAAAACGGCCCTAAAGTTTCAGTAATTACAAATTGACCCAAAATTTTGTTAAAATTACAAACTGGCCCATAAGTTTTAATAATTATAAATTAACCCTAAAATTTTGTCAAAATTACAAACTGGCCAAGTTTTAATAACTATAAATTGACCCCAGAATTTTACCTAAATTACAAACTGGCCTAGAATAATTACAAAGAGACCCTTATATTATATCACATTTTCAAAAATTGGCCCAAAGCAAAATCATGGTCTGGAAACCCTAGCTTGTCATGCGCCGACGCCTTGACCACAGATTGTCACCGGAAAGGCGATTAACGGTGACGTAAATTTCAACCCCCATCACGCGGATCTGAAACGAGCAGATCTGGGGTGGATAGAGATCGATATGCCTCCAAGCGTGGGTCTTGGTCGATTGACGCTTGGTCTTGGTCGTTGACCAACGACCGAGTCGCAACGGGTGGTGGCCGACGAGAACCAACTTGGTTCACCGGCTCAAATCGCCTGGGTCTGGTGCGAAAACCCATCGACCCGGGAGAAGAAACGGGTCTAGGTTGTGAAACCCATCGACCCAAGCGATCCAGATATGGTGGTCTGATCCTGGCTTTCCATTCATACAACAAAAAACTATATCCTAAATTCTTGTTTGTCTATTGATCGAATCCTATCAGGCTATCAATATATTCTATTTTGAAACCAGTCATCAAACAAAAGTTTCTTATGCATATGTATCAAAATAGTATGAACAATATATCTGGCAATATTCATGTATCAAAAGATTCAACAAACAGTAGGTGAATAATTAGAATTTGATGTTCAACCTATGTAAAAATACATGAGGCTCTGATACCACTGTAAGCATAGTACAAATAAATATATATTTATATATGTGCAACTCCTATTAAATACATAAGCATGAAAGCGTACCTGAATTTCCAGAATCCATGATAGCACAAGAACAAGTACCTAAAAAAGAAAACACAAGAAAGCAATAAAAAGTTAATAGGAAGCCTTCTACTCTCTTCTCACCTTACTTAGATTGCCTAATGGGGAGACAGTTCTGTAACACACGTGAGCGAGAGTAGGGACCCCCTATAAATAGTATAACTTACTAGAATCCTAACCCATAGAGGATTCTCAACCCTAATAGGATGGCTAGTCCTAAAAGGAATACTAGGCCCACACATATACAATAGCCCAAACCATATCCTACATATATGTAATGTAGTTAAGGTGCACCAAGCCCAACAAATATTGATCACAATTAAATGGGCTCTATCCGGTCAACTCTCTCTTACTTAAACATTCCAATCAATTCAAAATATAATGTCATATGTTGCTCATATTTTTATAAAAAAACTTACATTTTGTAGCCTAGCTTCAGATTTGTTGATAAATTGAGTGAGCATCTCCACAAGGCTAGGCTTCTTGTCTTGTGGTTGAAAATATGGTGGCTTTAGCAACCTACTTCCGTCTTTCTTTGGGCTACCTTTTGAAGACTGTTTGCGGTTTATGAAGGAGTATAGTGCAATATTAGAGACTTTTCCCATTTTGGCTCGCCAAGCTGTGTTGACAAGAGAGCAACTACGCATGAGGTGTTTCCAATACTGTCTCAAGGACAAGGCGAAGCAATGGTACATGGCAATGAGGTGTTCTCAGTGTTCCACCCCGTGAGAAATTTGGATGATTTCGCTAACTCTCCTTTTCACTTCTTAGCATACTCTCAACTCAAAGCTTTGCTTCCCTCACCAGAAGACCGAAATGGGGTGAGTGAAAATCGATCCTTGTCTTTTTGAATCTGAAATTTATTTGCTACAAAAGGAAATGGGGTGCTCAAGATCCGAAATTTCTGAAGTTTTCAAGACTTTGAAGGAAGGAGACGAAGTTGTTAGTTTTTTGGGAAGAAAGTGTTGTGGTTGTGGACCTGTGGTGTAGAGGCTAAGATTTTTATCTCGACGACCATTAAAAACCCGAATAGAAGGTTTTATGGGTGTGGGAAATATCAGGTGAGCTTCCCGTTCAATATATTTTTTTTTTTTTTTTTTTTTGAAATAGCTTTCAATTTGCTCTGTTTGTGCTCTTTTAGTGTCTGCACATCTATGGGATAATTTCAATGTTTTGTTTGTTTCGAAATTGAGCCTAGCCTAAATTAATTTAAAATACAATGTTCATTTAATTTAATTGGATTATTTTTCTTCTTTATGTAAACAATCTTCTTTGCAGGTTCAGGGTGCCGTTTTCTTGTCTACTGTTTCAACAAGAAATCTAAATTAGTTTCTTAACGTAACTGATTCGGTAATATTTCTACTGTTTAATGTCTAGACTCATTCATTTTGCAGTTCAGGAAATGGATAATTTTGGATTCTTGAATAGAGACATAGCCATTAATGTTTTGTTTTGATTGGGTTAAAGTGTGTTTCTAAAGGGTGGCAGCAGCTATTATGTGACCGTGATTTCACGAAGGTTCAATCACAAAAGAGGGAACGGATATCCAGTTTCTTCTTCTAGCTGAGGTTCCAATGGTGCCCTTATGATATCAAGAACCATTTCTTACATTCCTGCCGAATTCATTCCTGCAGAATGCTAAGGAGCGTTCAATCAATTTCAAAATGGTTTGAGTGCAGCAATCTAAGCCTGACCACTTATGCTTTTCATTTGAAATATACTCTTCAGATATTGTGTGTGGAGGATGTCAAAAGAGATTTGCAAATGCTATGACAAATTATACAAGTTGGAGGAGACTTTCATTGGCTGACTGATGGTGGTAACATCCTCACATTCAATGTAGAGAATGAACTAGCTTGGTTGATCGTTGTTCCACTTTCCTCTAAACATTTCGAGAGCATCACCGGATCATGTATTGGTGAATCTAATGGCCTGTTGTATTATGTCATAGTCTATGAAAAAGGATTTCATGTGTGGCTTCTACAGGATCCATTTGAATCCAAATGGACACTTAAACACGCAAAAACTCTGGAGATGATGGAAGAAGAACAACCGATCGAGTTTCCTCTATAACTTACATAAGAGGGTGACTCATCGACCCTTTCTTGACTCAGGCCCATGGATGGATCCCTTGGCTTTCAAAGACGACTAATTATTAATGAAGGTGTGCGACAGAATCTACACATATCATATTCATTTCGAAACAAACCGGATGAAGCAAGCGTGCACTCTTTCTGAGTTGGGTGACATTATGCTTCCTTATTCTCTCAGCATGATTTCTTTAAAACAGGCTTTGTAGTAGCAATTTTTACAATTCGAATTGTTATAGAATAAGGCTTTGTAGTAGCAATTTCAATTTTTACAATTTCTATAACAATTTGAATTGTAAAAATTGCTACTACAAAGCTTGTTTGAGAGAACAAGGAAGCATAATGTCACCCAACTTAGAAAGGGTGCACGCTTGCTTCATCTGGTTTGTTTCGAAATGAATATGATATGTGCAGATTTTGTCGAAAGTAGTCGTCTTTGAAAACCAAGGGATCCATCCATGGGCCTGAGTCAAGAAAGGGTCTATGAGTCACCCTCTTGCATAAGTTATAGAGGAAACTCGATCGGGTATTCTTCTTCCATCATCTCCAGAGTTTTTGTGTGTTCAAGTGTCCATTTGGATTCAAATGGATCCTATAGAAACCACATATAAAGTCCTTCTTCAGAGACTATGACATTATACAACAGGCCATTAGATTCACCATATACACGATCCGGTGATGCTCTCGAAATGTTTAGAGTAAAGTGGAACAGCGATCAACCAAGCTAGTTCATTCTCTACATTGAATGTGAGGATGTTACCACCATCAGTCAGCCAATGCAAGTCTCCTCCAACTTGTATAATTTGTCATAGCATTTGCAATTCTCTTTTGACATCCTCCACACACCAGTATCTGAAGAGTATATTTCAAATGAAAAGTATAAGTGGTCAGGCTTAGATTGCTGCACTCGAACCATTTTGAAATTGATTGAACGCTCCATAGCATTCTGCTGGAATGAATTCAGCATTAATGTAAGAAATGGTTCTTGATAACATAGGGCACCACTGGAACCTTGGCTGGAAGAAGAATCCGGATATCCGTTCCTCTTTTGTGATTAAAGCTTCATGAAATCACGGTCACATAATAGTTGCTGCCACCCTTTAGAAACACACTTTAACCCAATCAAAACAAAACATTAATGGCTATGTCTCTATTCAAGAATCCAAAATATTCATTTCCTGAAATGCAAAATGAATGAGTCTGGACATTAAACAGTAGAAATATTACCGAATCAGTTACGCTAAGAAACTAATTTAGATTTCTTGTTGAGACAGTAGACAAGGAAAACGGCACCCCGAACCCGCAAAGAAGATTGTTTACATAAAGAAGAAAAATAATCCTGTATTTTATATTAATTTAGGCTAGGCCCAATTTCGCAACAAACAAAACATGAAAATTATCCCATAGATGTGCAGACACTAACAGAGCACAAACAAAGCAATCTAAAAGCTATTTCAAAAAAAAAAAAAAAAAAAAAAAAAAAAAAAAAGAAGAAGGGAACCTGATATTTCCCACACCCATAAAACCTTCGATTTGGGTTCTTAACGGTCGTCGAGATCAAAATCTTAGGTCCACAACCACAGCACTTTCTTCCCAAAGAACTAACAACTTCATCTTCTTCCTTCGAATTCTTGAAAACTATAGAAATTTTGAACCTTGAGCACCCCAATTCCTTTCATAGCAGATAAATTTCGGATTCAAAAAGACAAAGATCAAAAGATTGCAAAAGATTGCAAAGATTATTCTTCTTCTAAATTTGATTCTCCTATTACCTATCCTCAAAGATTGCAAAAGAATAAGCTAGATAATAAATTTCATAAAGTTTTAGCTAGATATATTCAAGAAGTTATAAATTATTATTCCTTTTTTAGAGATGTTGGAGCAAATGCCAAAATATGCAAAATTCATTAAAGAGGTCCTATCTAACAAGAGGAAGCTAGGATATTTACAATTCTTTAAAGCAGCCACTTTCGAATTTTTATGCTTGTCAAGAACAATGACGGACTAAATTTGACATGTATATACTTGAAGTTTATATGTCACTCCACCTACACAATATCATAATTAAAAACTGCTAGTTAAAATAAGATGAAATAAAATAAAACACTGGCTGGTTCACATATAATTTATAAGATCACATATATAAATTGTTATTTAAAATAAATTTAAAGAAAAGCAAAGTGAAACATAATTAAACAAGGAGGCATATCACATCATTACCGGAAGGCACCCTTGTTTGAATTTCTACAAGTGTTGTTTGAGATAGGGAGTCATCTACAAAATACCATGATTTGAAAAAGAAAAAAAAAAATGTTAGTTAAAATTAGATAAAATAAAATGATTAAAATCCCTCAAATTTTCAACCCACCAGCATCATCAAAAGTTTCTGGAACAATTAGCAACTCGGCCTCAACATGATCCGTTTGTTCTCCGACTCCTGTTCCTAAGAACAATGTACAATATACTCACAAAATAAATTCTTTCTACTCTTTGAATGCAAAAGTAGGCCAAACTTTTCTACACAATCAAAGCAAGCCAAACTAATTTGTATCACACAAATTAGAATGATTTTTTTTATGGAAAATTCTAAGTAACCCAAAAAAACATCCCAAACCCATATGACAATATGTCACATGGGTTTGGGATGTTTTTTTGGGACATGTAGCATTACCCTTTTTTTTTTTGTCAAACCATTGCTGAAGTAGAAAGGCAAAGCCGAACGAATGGTTATGGCTTAAGAAAGAGAGAGCTTCTCTCAGAGCCAAAAAAAATATATACACCAATACACCTGAGCAGATAAAGTGGAGGGAGAACCGAAGAAGGGATATGGAAACGCTAGAACAGGAATATGGGATATAATAGATCTATATTTACTTTGAACTATCTTTAAATTCAAATTTATAGTAAACGGTGGAAAATGAAGAGTTGAGTGGAATATGAAACATCTCAATTATTGAGATTATTATGTGATACACGTATACTTATTGAATGAATTTGGTCCACTGGTCACATTAAATGGATATTAGAAAATTAATTATAGTTGATAATGATTTTTTTTTTAATAGAATAATTGAAATGGATATAAATATAAATACTAAAGTTTCCTTCTTCAGAATATTAATAATTAACCAAATTTAATGCCAAACTTCGGTGGACCAAATTCAATGGGCTTATCACATAATAATCTTAATGAATTTGGGCTTAAGCCCATTATGCAAGCAATTGGCCCCTCTAAATATGTTCTTTCTTCGCAAACAAATTCCAGCAATATTTGTAAATATAATCTCAAAAATATTATATAACTTTTTTCGTAATTATATAACCTTTTGTTTAATCACAGTTTTACCCTTTTGCAAGTACACCCTATTAAAAATTTTAAAAATTCTTTAGTTGGTAAGAAAACCCCACTTAATGTCAAAAATACCCTTTGTTTATTCTTTTTGTTCAAATAAATAATTTCTAATTCCTAAAACATAAAGTATACCAAAATGAGTTGGGTGTTCGGATACACTCTTTTAAGTATTCAAATAAAGGTTATTCTGGCGCTGAAAATTCGAAACATAATTAGCCTGCTTGGACATGCTAGGATTTCCAACTTGACACTCAAAACTCACATATGTCAAGAACTACGAAGTCCATTGGAAAAATGAACTGATGAATAATTAAATATAGACACGTCCCAATTAGGTTGGTTATACACAAATTGGGACACCATTTTTGGACAAATAGAAAATGTCAACAATCAATCTAGTCTGCACACTGTTATAGACTTATTGCTCATGAATTAGGATGTAAATTTTATCTTTCACAACACAATTTATCTTAAAATAGAATCCCATTAAAACTAGAATCCTTAATGTTTTTAAAGATCATGGTTCCTTCAACATTATCACATTTGGGATTTCTACAACTTTGTTGTTGATGCCTACATGGGAAAAAAAGCATGATATTTATGTTTTATTATCATTGTATGAAAAGCTGGTAAGTTCGTTGTGCAATATATCCTGGTGCAGCAGAACAGGGAAAACAGAGAAATGAAATGCCCATACAACACAGATGTGAAATTTAGATACCATCATCTAAGTAAATTACTGCCACATGAATTTCAAATTTCATGTAAAGAAATTGATTTCCACGACAATAGATAGTAGAAACAAAAGAAAAGGAAAAAGAAAAACTAAGTGATCAAATCCTACGAAAGGAAAAGTGGAAAAAAAGAATTAACCAAGAGTAAATAAAAGACGGTATACCGGCTAGATAAATGCACATTCCCCAATCTTCTAAACAGAAGTAACACATCATAATGTTGTTTTAGATTTCAAACTTCAAGCTTCAGATCACCTACAAATGGAGCTAAATCCAATTACTGAAATCAAACTAAATCTCATCACTAACACCACACAACTAATTTAAAGAATGCAAATTAAGTCAGCAGAATATAACACTGAACCCTAACGATCATTTAGTGAAATGAATTAGACTGACCATCCTAATCCTAATTGACTCTATCATTGCAAATTTCCCTTAAACATGTTCATAATTGACACTATGGCAACTCACATCTGTCATATATACCTTCTACAAACAGATATAATATTAAAAGAAAATTAAAAAATTAAGCTTGTAAGTTACAAACTAGTGCTACTCACTCAAGCTCACCATGTCAATTTCCAGTCGACTCTTGAGTGGGAAATGATGGCAGCCAATTCAAACATTCACGATATTTTACATCATTTAAAAGCAAGTCTATGACCATGGAAGATATGGAAGCATCTAGCATTATATTTCTCTCTGCCATTTTGTGAAGAAGTTTAACCACTTTTGTTGTCTCATCATTATGTAGAAACCCACGCATGAGTGTATCATATGTGCTTACGTCAGGAGCAAAACCCTTTTCTTCCATATTAGATAACAAATCGTTTGCCTCTTCCAACCGTCCTTCTTTACAAAGCCCATTGATGATGGTGGTATATGTGATAACATTTGGTAGCAAACCTTCTTGGGCCAATTTGTGAAATAGTTTACAAGCAATTTCAAGCTTCCCTGTTTTACACAATCCATGTAGGATGCAGTTGTAGGTTTCAATGCTAAGATCAAACTTGCCTTTTTTTAAAATATGAAATACATCCATTGCCTTGGTGACACAACCATTCTTGCACAACCCATCAATGAGAATATTATATGTACATTCATCAAGCGCAACATTATTAAGTCGCATCTCACCAAACATCTTTTTTGCATGTGTAATCTTACCGGCTTGGAAAAGACCACTTAATAAAGTGTTATATGTCGTAGTATTTAGCATAACTCCCTCCGAAATCATCTTGTTGTAAAGACTCATAGCTTGCTCTAACTTTTGATTCTTGCAATACCCGTTGATCATAATAGTATAGCTAAAAACATCAGGTGTACTCCCCTTATTTGTCATAGAAACAAACAACTCCCTTGCATCATCAATTCTACCCTCCAAGAAAAAACCATCTATCAATATGCTATAAGTAATTGTGTTGGGTTTCACACCTCTTTGAATCATTAATTCTAACAATTCATTCGCTTTGACAATGTTCCCTTTCTTGCAAAGCTCATCTATAATCACATTAAATGTCACTACATTAGGCTGCACATGTTGATCCATCATCACAACAATCAAATCTTTAGCTTCCTCCCATTTACCCCAACAACACAAACCGTGAATTAAAGATGTATAAGAAACTACATCAGGATTGATTCCCCTACTCATCATTTCCAAAAATAGTTCCTTTGCCTTGGCTATAGACCCATCTTTACAAAGACCATCAATCAAACTACTATAGGAAACTACATCGGGATTGATTCCCCTACTCATCATTTCTGAAAATAGTTCCTCTGCCTTGTCTATAGATCCATCTTTACAAAGACCATCAATCAAACTATTATAAGAAACAATATTGGGCTTACAGATAACCTCATTTTCTCCATTCCCCTTAACCATTTGTTCATGTAACTTAAGAGCAACACTTGTATTCCCTGTTTGACACAACCCCTTTATTAATGTCGCATATGTAATCACATCAGGCCTACAACCAAAGGCAACCATTTTCTTAAACAAGCAGGTAGCCTTCTTGATTCTACCCTCCCTACACAAACCTTTAATCAAACTATTAAAAGCCACCGCATTTGGGCTGAAACCCAACCTCAAAATCCTCCCTAAAACAACAAAACCATCACAAGCTCTACCAATATTGCACAAGCAATTAAGCAAAATGCTGAAAGTAAATAAATTTGGCAGCAACCCAGTCGAGTTAAAGCTTTTAAAATGAGAGATAACATCATCATAATGCTTATTCTTAACAAGTGCAGTAAACAACTTATTGAAAGATAACATGTGAGGAGCGGGTTGCCTCTGAATCATGCAATCGTAAACGTAATGAGCTTCATCGGGAGAGACGTTACCTGATCTGCATTTTTCATTGAGGAATTTGTCAAGTGAGGTTTGGTCTGCAACTGAAGGCATGTTAAGTGAAGGGCCCAATTTAGGTGGGACTTCATTTCTCGAATTTGAAGTTGTGGGTCTCTTCTTCAAATGGGTTGATGAAGAAAAAAGTTCGTATTTCAAAAATGAAGAAGAAGAAGAAGATGGACGAAGAGAGGTCTTATTTTTTTCGGTTTCGACTTTGAAGATGAAAATAGAAGCAGGAACTCGGGTCACTATTTCTTGGACTGGGTCGGATTCACAGTCTTTATATAATTTTGGGTATCCGTACTACATAACATATCACGTACAGATTCACAACTTTTGGTAAATGAATGAATTATTTATGAGCCACTACACAAGCATTGAACACAGGTGTAAATGAATGTATTGTCTTCATAATATTTAAGAGAAAAAAATTTCAGCTGCAAAAGCTGTAAATGAACACAGGTGGGGTTTAGGACTAATGGTCACCTAATGCATAAAAAAAAAAAAAAAATTATGAATCACAGACGTGAAACTAAGCATATAGAAATTAAATTTGATAGAAACGTCTATTCAAATATAGGCCAATTTGTTATTGTTGTTGAGGAGTTAAAATAAAATTATTTAATAAATTTGGTATGAAAAAGATGTTTGGTTTCATTTGAAACCCAATGTCCCTTCAAGATGACCATGAGCAAGCTTATGAATAATGTCCTCAGCTACATCTTTCTTCTCACCCCACTAATCAACAATATACGAAAATTTCTCTTTAAAGAGTTTAGTTCGCAGTTGATGGGCCTCCTCTTTGGCATATGAAAGAGCCTAATTATTATCAAAACTTATAAATTACTTAAATGGTGATAAAAGAAAAATTCTTCAAGAAAATTAGTCAAATAATAGTGGAAAAAATAACCAGTCCAGAAGATTTAAAGAGTTTCTAATAATAGAGTAAAAAGAATTGAACTAACAAAAGATAAAATCAGTGCAGTTATTATGCTAGTGGTGATCTGAAATTTAGCTTATATTTCCACTTCCTTTCTTAAGAGCAAGGAAACTAAGGAAGAACAATACATTATCCTTCTGTGTGTGTGCATTTCTATGAAGAGAGGAAAAGAGAGTAGGCAATCATTTTGGGAAAAAAGCATTTAGGTTCAATTAAAACGCTTAGGTTGGAGATCAACATCAGGAGTCATAACCGTAGTTTGTTCCAGCAGTTGAGAATACTCAGTCGTGAATTGAGGAGATGGATTACATCCTGGGTCACTGAAATCATTGTTAGGCTGAGTAGGTAAATTCTGAACATCTTGTTGTGGAAATTCTGCACTCATATATTGAGATGATGATGCAGGGTTGAAATTGCCACCGAAATCATGGTTCTGAGTTTGAAAATTCTGAACATTTTCTTGCAGAAATTCTGACACGGTCGAAGGCTGAGTATGTACAACTTGTACAGCATTAAGCTTCTGTTCAATTACAATCCGAGTATGAGCAATCTTTAAATATATGCAGTCCAAATTTTAAGATGGATTCATTGACACATTGTGGTTATTACCTCTGTTTGTTTAGCATTTTTTTTATCTTCTTCTTGTCCAAGGATAGATTATCAACTTTCTTGGGCCCTGTCAAAAGACTGTTATGACACAAATATATATACATATAAAGTGATTAAAAACTAAACATAAGCTTTAAAAAAAACAAACAGTATTATATATATAATACACAATCAAAATGGTAACAAACAAGTGGTGATAGCTCAAATGGGAGAGCCTTAAAAAGAAGATCTAAAGGTTGTGTGTTCGATCCACGCTCAACGCATTTTTTATTTATTTTTCGAAATTTCCAGTAAACTTCAACCTAGGCGAGAAATTGGATTTGGAGAGACATTTCAATTAAAACATTTTAGAGCATTTAGGTTCAAATTGTTCAATCACAAAACTTAAAACAATAATATCCCAATATAAGAAAGTCTCAAATTAAAACACTATAGCAGATTAGCCTAAGCCCAGTGACTTAGGTTCCACATTTCTCCAAAAGTGTGCAACGTCATCTGGGTTTCCAAATTTTCCTTTTGAGTAAAGCTCACCGCTATTCAACATTAACAACCACAGCTGTTGGAATTTCCAGGCTGCGAAATTATTTAAAAGCATTTTATAATCACGTAAATGATAACTTGTCGGATTAATTGCATACGTATTCCATTCTGCATCTCTATGTGGATAAGATTCATCCACCAAACTGAACGGAAACCCATGCAACACACTTAATCCAAAAAGTGTGTCCAAGAATAGACCAACTCGAGTAGCATGATATGTATTACACATACGACTCGCAGCTGATGAACAACCAATCAACAAACCATCAGCATCTTCATATCGAATAATCTCCTCAAAAGAACGACACAACTGATCAGATGTTGAGTTTCAATCCATTACACTATGTAAAGAGAGGAAAAGAGAGTAGGCAATCATTTTGGGAAAAAAGAAAATACTTCAATGGAGGAAAGACTATAATTGCATGAGAAGAGAATACAGACGAGTCATGTTATGCTGAACAGCATAAATCTTGGGCCAACACTGATAAATAAGAAATTTTACCCCACATATCTCTCTCTAGAAACATTTTGTGCTTCTCTCTACAAAAACTTATCCAATCATGTCAATCCCGTTCACCAAATGGAAAATAAATCTATTTCGTTCTTCTAATCATTTATACAAAAGACCTCATCAAAATTTATTCAATTCCATAATCATCATTTTTTTTTTTTTGGCATTATAAGAATAACATTAATTAATTCCTGATATATATATATTTATAATTTACCTGTCAGACTATATATAAATTTCACCAACCAAAATTCAATACCAAATTTTTCTTTTTTTGCACACAACATACAAAAAATATGAAAATTCAACTATGAAACACAGTATAATATGTATGTCTACAATGTGTTATGGCTACCGTTACTTTGTATGAGATTAAGGGTCCGTTTGGGATAATTTTTACTTTTGGCTTTTAACAGTAGAAGAAGAGAAGTAAAAGCCTGAGTTTTTCGGTTCCTATTTGGATGGTATATTTCAAAAGAGCTTTTGTATCAAAAAGAGCTTTTGAGACTGTTTGGTTGAAACATTTTAAAATTTCATCTAATTATGATATGACATTTTTACCCTTCAAAATCAAAACAGGCATTGATCTCTAATAGGTTATAGGAGTCCAAATCTCCATTTGGAGATCAGGAAATGTGGAAAAAAAATATATATCCAGATTGAGATTGAAAAATGGAAATATGGGAAAAAAAATTAAACAAAACAAAATCAAAACAAACGTAGATTTCTAACAGGAGTCCAAATGGATCTGGAAATCTAGGAAAAACATTTAATTAGAAAAACATTTAATATATCCAGATTGAGATTGAGAGCTGGAAATATGGAATAAATTTAGAACAAAACAAAATCAAAACAACAGAAGTAGATTTCTAGCAGGAGTCCAAATGGATTTGGAAATCTGGGAAAAAAAATTAATAAAAAAACAAAACATATCCAGATTGAGATTGAGAATCGGAAATCTGGGAAAAAAAAAATTAAAACAAATCAAAACCAAAAAGACTTAGATTTCTAACCGGAGTCCAAATGGATCTGGAAATCTGGGACATTTTTTTAATAAAAAAACAAAATATATCCAGATTGAAATTGAGAACTAGAAATCTGGAAATAAAAAAACAAAATCATCTAATTTTCTCTGCAAAACTGAAAATAAATGTGCAAAATATCTACATCAACTCTCACACAACCCAAACCATTACTAAAATCCAAAAAGTTTGCATATTCAAAGTCAGATCCCTGAAGACCCACTAAAACCCAGTCATTCTTGACTAAGAATGGAGATGTAGAGAAGAATGGTGATATGGTATCGGTATGTTAAAGACATTAAAAGATGGGAAAAGAATTGTAAATATTCGTATTAAAGTTTCCGATGGTTTTTTTATTTTCTGGTTTAGTTTCGCAGAAATGACATGGTGCTCTCCTACAGAAATGGTGGAGATCGACTGAGAACTGAGAAGGGGAAATCGAGTTTACAGTGCTGATAGGGATATTATTGGCATTATTTATTTGTTATTCATTATAATAAGGGTAAATAAGGCATTATGAAAGATTCATTAAAGATCAATTCAGCTTCCCGGTCTTTCCATAAGCTCTTTTAACCTAAGCCAGTTGGGTTTGGCTTTTGATAGAAGAGCTTATAATCTTGATAAGCTCTTTTCATAAAACATCCAAACAGGTTTGGAAGCCACTTTTGGGCTCTAAAAGAGCTTTTATGCTCTCCATAAGCTTAGCCAAACAAGGCCTAAGAAGGATTCCAATAATTAGTTTCAATTCCTTTCTATTGTTCAATCCAAGTTCACGATTATTTACCGCAAGCAAAATTACTAATTAATAAACAAACCTGATAATTTGGACAGAGCAATCGCGGTCAAGCTTGTTGTGGCTAGTGAGTGATTTCTTCATTGGTTGTATGTCAAATCCAAAAAAAAATGAAATTTCTTGTCTGTAAAGAAAAGGCATAGGAATTAGTTTACTAACACAACAACATTATTACTGCCTTGTATGGAAGAAATCATTAATAAAACCAATAATACAAAAATATATATATAAAAAAAATAAAATAAAAAGAAGTTGTGCACACACTACAAAATCAAACATGTTAATCTCATATTTTTTTTACCAATGAGTAAAAAAACACACACACTCAAGTCACAATGAGTCAAAAAAGTTGCAAGAAAAATGAGATCAAACCACAAGGCATATCAAAAAGAAACTATAATTAATACAGAAAATAAACTGAGAAAATATGAATAAGAAACGAGTATTATCGAGTGAGAGACCTTCAAACCCATAATGACAAACATTACAATGAAACAGAAAATTAGTACATATATCATTTCAACCAAAACAAAAATTCCAAACGAGAAAAAGAAAAGAAAATGATTATCACTTTTTGCTTCTATGTTACAGTTAAAAAATGATGCCGAATTTTTTTTTTTTTTTTTCTGAAATCAACAAAAACTCTGAGTCTGATCCTCACATTAGAAAACAACACAGAGAAAGAAAAATGTCGAACCCAGTATAATTTCCATACCACTATACCAGTGAACTGACCAAACTCACAATAAGTAAAATATGGAAGAAAAATGACATGAAAATCAGCATGACAAGGAATCACAACAATCGATCTTATAAGTAATACAGAAAATAAAAGGCGAAAAAAATAAATATATGGAGAAGTTACCGAGAGATTTTATCAAACCAACAAAAACTTTCATCGGTACTCACATCACAAACCAGAGTTCTAACTTCTAAGAGAGAGTGAGTGCGATTCTGAGAGAGGAGGTGTGTGTGTGTACTGTGTAGTCTTTGTGTGAGGAATGAATGATTTAAATAGGTAAAAACTAGGGTCTTCGATGTAAGATCTTAGAGGGTCTTTAGTGTAAAAAACTTGATTGTAAGGGACTTCGGTGTAAATACGTGGTTCTTGATGTACGAATAGTCAAAGTTTTTTGTTGAACAGTTTTGCATGCAATTCTTGTGATCATTTTCTCAGTAAGGAACATCATAGTATCATACTTTTAATGAGTTTTTACTTTGCACTTGGTGGGTGGGTGAGGTCATGAAGTGAAACAAGACAAAACTTTTTTTTTTTTTTTTTTTTTTTACTTTTTTTTTTTTTTTTTATTAAAAAAGTTCTTTTAATCAATAGAAAAAACTCTTCCAATAGGAACACTAAAATTAGAGGTTTGTCCAATTGTGTTTCCCATTTATCTTTCGGAGTTTTTTATTTTTTTATTTTTTTAAAAATAATTATTCTCTTTCACTTTTTTCTTTTGGAGTATTGATATTCATTTAAAACATGAATTTGGGAAATGAATATAATATCTCGTAAAAATAATTTTCAATATTTCATTTCTTTCGTTGATTATCGTGTTTACATAATTTGTAAATAAATCAGAGTTAGTTTTTACATGAATAAATTCAAATCTTATATTGATCTGACACATATTTACTCTAATCTCTCAAACTCCTAGTTTGGTTCATATATATTTTTGAAAGCAACAAATATGATATATTTTATAATCTCCTCAACTCCTAATCAAACAGTCATCCCCGTTAAAACATCTGTGAACAAAAGACCAAAATTTGAATCTTTAATAAAATAACTTGTCATAGTCAAAGATATTAAAAGATTTTGATTCTTTTTTATCACACAAGTACAAAGGCAGATTTTGATTCTTTTTTTATCAAATAAGTACAAATTATTAACTCTATTTTACTTTCGTTTAAATCCAGCTACACACTTTATTTAACCACTCTACATTTATATGTCTATTTCACTTCCACACTATTAATAATTCCAACTAGAACTTTCCTCACCTATAATAATTCCAAGTTTCCAACTACTGTATTAAATTGGATATGAATTTAATGAGTAATTTTATATAGCCGAAATTTTTTACAATGTAGATAGAAATTTTCATTTTACAAATCAAGGTGTAATAAGTAAGGGATATATCATATATGAAAAGGTTAATATCCATTTAGTTTTAATGTTTTGAAAAGTAACTCCAATTTACAACCTCATAATATAGGTGTGAATGATATACACCCATTTGTTTAATGTTGTTGTTGCCCGTGACTCTTTTCTGTCTCTCTAATTATTTACAATCACTCAAATGCAGAGGGGTAAAAAAAAAAGACAGAGAGGAAAAAAAAAATAGTGATATTTTTGGCTATTAGACAACAATTTTTGGCTTTCTCTAATTAGAATAATGTGATATTCTTTTCAATAATTAACTGAAATCTCAACTATCACCATGAATGTTTTTTTGAATTCAAATCTGAATTTTTAATTAGTAAAAGATTTTGATTATCTTATTCATGATTTTTTCTATGTCATAGATAAATCTTTATACATTTGAGTTTCCAAAACATGTTATTTACATCAAAAACCCTCTAAACCAATGTTTTTACACTAAAGACCCTTAATCACGTGGAAACAAATAGAAAGTAAATTAAACAAGTTTGACCATGACACCATGTACAACCACATTAGTAAATTGCTTTTTTAACTTCTTACAAGTTACAAACAAACTTTGAACACTTTTTTACATGGGAATGTAATGTTTGACTTGACTCTAACCATCCATTTATTAGTTCAATTCAACTTTTTAGATAATACCATAATTCAATGGTTTTTTTTTTTTTTTTTATAAATATTTCTGTGTAATGTTATTTATAAAATGTTCAAGTTTAATAGGTTTAGCCGTATGTGCGATGCACGTCCTAAATCTATATTCATATTTGTATTACATAAATGATCTAAATTTAATAAAAGTTGCTCTTCATTTTTGTTGTAAGAGTAATATTCGTTATTGAAAAAAAAAAAAAAACCTACAAAGATCATCGAACTAACACAAAGAAGGTTATCTTCCATCCAAACCAGCTTGTTAGTAACAGAAATACCTAATTTAACTAAAGCTATGTGCCATCTAGTTAGCATCTTGAAGTGAATAAAATATTTTTGAACTGTGAGAATTTGTATGAAATTAAGAATTTTTAAAGCTGCTGGAGGTATCAAAGTGTATGTACTAAAGGCTAAAGCTACCATTTTTGTTTATATATATATATATATATATATATATATATATATATATATCAGTAAGTCTCTCATAAGGGATCTCTTATTTTAATTTCGGTAAGAACAATAATGAAAACACATTGACTTTAATGAATTTTAATCTGAATTTTTTTGTGGATTATGATTTCAATGAAATATACATATGTACAAAATTTGAGAATTTTCCGAGTACTAGAACTATTTTCTTGAATTTTCCTATATTTTGCCTATTTTCCGATGCCTTCATATTTAACAAAATTTGGATAAATAGTTCTAGTACTCAGAAAATTCTTAAATTTTGTACATATGTATATTTCATTGAAATCATAATCCACAAAAAAATTCAGATTAAAATTCATTAAAGTCAATGTGTTTTTATCATGGTCCTTACCAAAATTAAAATAAAGGATCCCTCATGAGAGACTCCCTGTATATATATAGGGATTCAAATCACATGTTAAAAAATGGTATCACAATTTATGTATAACCAATCAAATTGAACCATACTTGCACAATCATTTACATTTAATTATTTCTTAATAAACATTTTTCTATCATTAACTAATGCATCATCTTTATTTCCCGCTGAAAAGAAAAAAGGTGTACTCTTCTTCACACAATGCATGAGAGAAACTTTATCAAAAAAAAAAAAAAAAAAAAAAAATGCATAAGACTGAAAGAGACAAGTGACAGCTTTTATTGAATCAAGATGGTAGGGGACAAACAAATTAGAAAATTATCAGCAATTTCAAATTTCAATATAAAAATGCAAAATGTTTCTTTAGTCAATATTTATAATAATATATTGAAAAAAATAATTTATAATTTCAACATTTGTGAAAAATAATAGGATTTAAACATTTTATTTACACTGAAAACCCTCTAAACCAATGTTTTAATTACACTAAAAACCCTTGATCACATGGAAACAAATAGTAAGTAAATTGAACAAGTTTGACCATGACACCATGTACAGCCACATTAGTTAATTGTATTTTTAACTTCTTACAAACAAACAAACTTTGAACACTTTTTTACATGGGAATGTAATGTTTCACTTAAATCTAACCATCCATTTATAAGTTGCTTTTTGTAGGATGTTCAAGTTTAATTTTTAATTTTTTATATAGAATTCTTAAGTTACCAGGTTTGGCCGTAAGTGCGATGCACGTGCTTGGGTATAATTCCGAACTTGGGACCTCAATTCTTTAAAAGGTGTGGTTACCCAACGATATTAGATGATAAGTTTTATAATTTTATTAATTAAGTTAAATAAAAGCTTTTCAGACAGTAGATTTGAAATATTCCAAAAAGCACGAGAGATGATGTATATTAATTTTTACCGCCATTGATTTGCTGTGCTTCTTACGGTCTGCGCACATAGCTAATTATTTGTTTGATTCATTCAAAATATAACAATACAATGTTATAAGAAATTTAATTTCTTTGATTATTATATTAGTTTAGTTATGATGGAGCATCACAATATATAAATATAAATATATATATATATATATATATATTCTTTGAATAGGAAATAAAATCAATACTTTAATTAAATAATATTTACTTTTTATTACTTTAATTTTTTGAGAGGAGCTAGGGTGGGTCATATATATATTAATGATGCGTTCAGTGTTAGATGATTGAATAATAATAGGTTATAATATTTAAAAATATATATACAAATGTGATATAATATATATATATTTTTTGTTTTTTTATATTTTTTTTATTGTTTTTATTTTCAGAATAAATCTCTTAGCATATGATATTATATGCATTTTTAAATTTTGAAATTAAAACCAAAATTATTATTCTGGTTTTTTTTTCCTTTCAAAAATTAAAATAGCAATTGATGATCGCCATAAAATAAAATATTTAATTTCCAACGCATTGAGCTAGTTGTTGCTGCAGCCCGCAGGGTACATAAAATCGATAGATATACCGAAATACCCACCGATATATCCGTATTTTGGAGGGACCGATATCGAAACACGTAAATATCCAATATCTTGTAGAATATCCGGCCGATTTTGAAATATCCGTAAAAATCCACCGATCTTCCCGAAATTCTTGAAATTTCATGAATTTCACCCTGAAAGGCCATGGATATTTTGCATATTATTAAAATAATTTTTTTAATCCTAAACAATTAAATTATTGTTAAAATAATTTAGCTTGAAAATTATTTTAGAAAAAGCATTAACAAATTTATAAAAATTTCCAACATAATAGTAAATAGTAAAATTATTGAATACTTGAAGTAAAATTGGATAAAAAACCAAAGAGTGGACGTGTAAAATATGTAAAATTTTGTGAAAGCAATATGAAAAAAAAAATTGTTTGTGACTCAAATGTGTAAAACTAATTCAAAATAGTATTAAATATGTACCAATCAATTTATAAATATGTAGAATTGATTTTTTTGTAACTTTGTGCCGACATTCCAAATAAAATAATCTTAAAATATATGAGCCATTGTACCAAGTTATGAGATTGGTTGATACAGAAGTTGTACCTACTATGCCTATCGTGTATGAGTTAATGCGTGTGATGAAAGATACTGTAAAACAACAGAGAGGGAGTAAATGGGTTCTAAACATCATACAAGACCGATGGGATAAAATGCTCAATCACCCACTACATGCTGCAGGTAAATTTTATTTTAGATTGTTTGTCATTCATAATTAAAATTTAGTATAGTATTTATACTAAAATTATTCTTATTTTTTTATTCTAACTTACTATTTGAACCCAAAGTATCAATATAGAGACAATATTGAGGATAATTCGGATCTTCTAAAAGCCGTACATAATGTCTATGTGCAATTAGACACTGAAACTGTAGAAATTGCTAATTTTGGAAATGAGGTAAAAAGTTACAATTTACAACCAATTTTATAATTCCAATATTATAAATTCTTTGCATGTGAGTATTGTGTCATATTAATATATATTATATACATATTGATCTCATGAATGTAGTTCACATACTTTAAGGATGGAAAGAAAAGTTTTGGTGAACGAACAGCCATTACAACTAAAAGCAAAATGCAACTAGGTATATAACTTTTATTACAAAAATTTACATATTAATAATAAATAATAATATCATTGAAATAATATTCATACTTATAATACTTAATAATTTTTATTACAGCTGATTGGTGAGTAATGTATGGAAATTGTGCTCCATCATTGAGTGCAATAGCAATTCGCATACTATCACAAACATCATCATCTTCTTTGCATCAATTCTTATCAATTTTTTTATAATTTTTCACATAAACTTCTTTGATAAGATAAGTAATATTTTTTATAATCTTTTACAGGTGACACAAAATGTCATATTAAATGCATGCTTTGACAAAGAAACTTTTAGTTGTGTGGAGTTGAGATATTGAAACTTTATGGAGGAAATATATATATATATATATATTAATATGGGAAGATTTATTCTGATCTCCCTAAATTGTACAAGTAAACTCCATGACTTTGAAATTCATTTGAAACTTGATTCCACCATTTGAAACCCTAATAAGCACACTATAAGTAATAATGGATTTTACAATTAAACTAACCAAGTTGGGTGGGATTTGTACATGTCACTGGTTAAAAGATTTTCAAAAGATTCTATTAACATTTTGATGTCATTATTCAAATATTTCTTCATATGTTAAAATTTTGATGGCAGGTGCCAGATGTGCTTTTGCTATGCAAACTTTCAACTTTGAGTTTGGACACTTTGACCAAAACTCATCTCTTTCTCTTCTCTTTTCTTCATTCGAATCTCTCCTATGCTCCTCAATTTTAGTTTATTATTATTATTTTTTTTTAATCTTTATTCAATAATAATAATACAATAATAATGCCTTAATTAATTTGCACCAATACTTTGTGCCATTAATATTTGATCTAAACAGAAAAATATATAAAATAAAGTTTTTTGAAGAATAAATTTTTAATAAATGAGATGTTTAGAATAGATTAATAAAATATTCGGAGTTACTTTTAATTGATAATAAAAATAGCACATTTTAAGGAGCTTTTTGTGGAATTAGCGCCGAGTTAATAATTTTTGTAAAAATAGCACCAAAGTATAGTAACCGATAAAAATACCCTTGATTTCACTTTTTCTTCTTCTTTCTCTTTCTCTCAAGAAACACAACATTTTCCTTCATTTTTTCTCAAGAAAAATGAAGAATCTCTCAATAAAGTTGTAAAGGAATTATGATTTTATCCCTTTTGCAAGTGTTTGAAACGAAAAAAAGGAGAAGAGAGAATAAAAAAAAAATCACAAAATAATGTAAATCAAAAGAAAAAACGGATCTGAAATTTTTTTCTAGAAAATAGGTCTCAAATTCAAGAAAATAAGTCTCTCGAGACTTATTTTGGTTTTCCGAGACTTATTTTTGAAATCCGATATTTATTTTCTTGAATCCAAGACTTAATTTTGAAATATGAGACTTATTTTGATATTTCAATTCCAAGATGTTTGAACATCCGAGATTTTTTTTGCTATTTCCAAGACTTATTGGGCATGTTTACAAATCCAAAACTTAATAACACTGTTTCGAGACTTATTTTGTTGGCTTCGAGACTTGATAACAATGTCTATCTTTTTCAATACCCTTTTTTTTTTCTCTTTCTTTACAACCATGCATCTTTCCATCCAATCAACTAATTCCTATTCTAGAGTGTGTATAGTATCGTTGACTAAGATGGGATACCAAGCCTTAATTTTCAAATTACTATTGTTTTTTATTATTCTCCCAATCTGGATAAAATAGTATTATTGTTCATAAATATGTTATCTCCTTATAAATTACAATAATAAATAACTCAAATCACTTTAGAATTGAATATTTTGAATCAACTGAATCTCATGAACAAATAAAAATAATTAATCATTTATTTCTTTGTAGAAAGAATAAATAAAGGAACTGTGTTTGTGCATTTTCAAAGTAATGAAAAATCTCTATTATTTACCTTCTCTAAATATGTATAAGCCTTCACAAAATAATCAGACTCGCACATGCTGCCTTATAAGTTAGCAATTGTATGTCACCTGTTGCAAGCAAAAAAAAAAAAAAAAAAAAAGGCTCAATAGAAATTTTTATTCTATTTAATCGGGAAACATTTTCATATCACAAATCTAACGCTCAGTTAATAAAAGTGTCGAAACACCGAATTTCATATGAAAAAAAGCATATGGTGAATGTAATGTAAGGTTACCTGCAGCGATTTCTTTATTTTATACTATACTTTTTTTCTAGTGAGGGATCCCTTATATTAAAATCCTTACAAGTAATTAATTAAGCTGTAATGTAGTCCTTTACAGGATAATATAACTAACCTTAGCAGAGGCGGAACTAGAAGTTTGAAGTTAGGGGGACCAAAGTTTGTGTAACGAATTTTCTACGGTATGCATGATGATGACATAAAAAATCAAATTAGCAATTTCTCCTATGTAAGCTAAAATAAATCAGAGTAAAAGCATAACTATGATTTTCAAGATGATTATTACGAAGCACGAACCTGAAAACCATTGAACATATTTATATAAATTTTCAATTATATAGAGGAAATAACAATAGCACCTTATAAAAACCATATATAATAAAAATACAACTAGGTTTATTTAAAGCAAAATTTACACAATTTTTTTAAATACCAAAATCATACATTGATATGCATTTTATTTATCAATAATAGAATCAACACATAAAATTACAAGAGTTTAATAAAATATGAAATTTCAGTAACAAAATCAAATAACCATGATAGTAACACAAATACACAATCAACAAGTCCCATGTTCAGGTGTTTTGGATTCTAGCTTAATTTTCAAAAAAAAAAAAAAAAAAAAAAAAAAAGTTTAACTGGAAGTATACCTAAAAGACCAAAAAGCATAAAATGCTTCTATCATAAATTCACAATCACAAAACATCAAAATTTCACTAAGCCATCGAAGAAATATGAACTCTATTATTTTCAGTTTCAAATTTTAACATTTTCTCTATCAAAATATATAAATTAAACAATACCTAATTGATGTTTCAAAATATATATATATATATAATTGAAATGGAAAAGAGAAATAAAATCTAACATTTTAATTGTTTAGGATAAAATAGCAAAAGAAGTGAGCAGTGAGCATTAGAAACTTTGTTTATCAGGGATGAGTCATTTGGGTTGGGAATTTTGGGAGTGGTAGGGAACTAAGGATGATGTGGTTTGTGGCCTTGTGAGGTTAATTTTGTTTTTTTATTTTATTTTTTTCTTAAGTTTGTTGATAAGAGGGATTTGGGAGTTGGGAGTTGGGACACATCACACATGGCACTCATTTTGTGAATGAGTACAATTATATTTATATTTTATTACAAGTGAGGACATAAAAGTACTTATATATATATAATTTAAAAAACTAAAAAATATATAGTGCAATAGACTTGTGAATGAGTACAAATTAATAGTTAGCTTTTTTGTGTAAAGATTTTTTTATACCTCTTAAATTAGATATAATTTTTTTTTAAAAGCCAGCGGGGGCCATCGCCCCTGCTAGGCTCTACACTCTTCCACCCCTGGATAAGAGGGATTTGGGAGTTGGGACATATCACACATGGCACTCATTTTGTGAATGAGTACAATTATATTCATATTTTATTACAAGTGAGGACATAAAAGTACTTATATATAATTTTAGAAACTAAAAAAATATGCATAGGCACGTAATTCATCCAAAAGTTTAACCTAAATATGTTTCTATATCATACTTTAATCAAACCCTAAATATATGTTACTAACCCATGTCAATTCAAGAGAAAATGAAAAAATAGGAGAAAGCGGAAATGTACCTGAATCCATTACCAAAGGTTAGTGGACGGGTTCCAAATTATCACGATCTTTAGGACACCCAAAAGTGTTCTCTCTTGTTCTGGTGATGGGGATACAGACAAGTCAAAAAGATATCGTGTAATTTGGACACCATAACCCTAATATATAATAATCAGATTATTATATGTTTTGCTATTTCTAATTTGGCCCCTCATCAAATTAGATATAACACTCTGGTATCTACACATTAATTCCATAACAATTATAACCTTAAGCCTTAAAACTTTAAATCTTAATTAGACCATTTTAATTTAGGCTTAACCAAAAGATAGCACAACACATTTAATATTTGCATGTGTGACCCCACATGTTGGAATTTTCTAACAGTCAAAGCTTATTGTGCTAGAGCTGAACAACAAAAAATTGTTCTATCTATGTATTGGCGATACTAGGTAAATTGAGATGGTGCACACAATGCGGGTTCAAATGCGGGCCAAGCTGTAGCCTTAAGTACAAATGAAGATTATATTGAGTGCTACAGATGCTCAGCGTATGGTAAAAATCAATTTTTCTCCTATTGTAATATTTATGGCACTGTTAACTTCATTTTTGGAGATGCAGCAGTTGTTATTCAAAATTCGTATATTGGTGTTCGATTACCCGGTGGTGGTTAAACTGTGGTCACTGTAGATAGGAGATTCGATGAAAAATTGAATACTGCAATTGTGATCCACAATTGTATTATTTCTCCCCAAGTCTGAACTCTAGGCAATTTAAATGTAAGAACTTACTTAGGTAGACCTAGGGCCGGCCCTACTGTGTTGCTAGAGGGGCGGCTGCCCCGGGCCCTATTTTTAAAGGGCCAGATTTCCATGTTTTGAGTATTAGTTTAGGGGTCCATTTTCATGGTTACATATTTTGAGTATTAGTTTAGGGGCCAATTTTTATGTTTACATATTATGAGTATTAGTTTAAGGGTCCATTTTTGTTTTTGTTTTTTCTTAAAAAAAAAATTATAAAAGGCACAAATATTTGTTTTGGATATTAGTTAAAATGTTTGAGATCAAAGAAGCCCATATAAAAAAGTTGAAAAGTTAAAACAATACAAAAAAATTAAAATTGGGCGCAGTACAAACAAGGTCCAAAGATTTTGGTATATCACCTAAAGGTCCAATAGGATTTCTTCACTTTCTTGTTCCCAAATTCTATTTCTCATTTCTTTCAACCTCTCAGCTCTCAACGACTCAACACTCCCTTTTCAGTAGACCATGGAATAAATTTTCACAAATGGTTATCATGCAATCTTATTTAGATGCATTCATCGATCCCGAAGGTTGGTTAAAGTTTGATAATATGTCTGATTTAGCGTTATTGTACTATGCTTAATATGGTAATAGTGGAAATGGATCATTTACAGGTGGTATAGTGAACTCGCTAGGCTATCATATCCTCAATAATCCTGATGATGTCTAAAGTTTCACGGTGGAAAAATTTATCAATGGAAGTGAGTGGCTTCCAAAATTAGGAGTCTATTTTATTCCTAGTTTGATTAAGCTTGATCAGATAGTGTGTTCAGAGACAACAAAATTACTTGTATAACTTTTTACTATCGATAATAAAAGTGTTATTTAATTATGTGAACAACTATTTCATATTTATTTTATTATTTTATTTTTACTTATGTAGTAGCTTTGTTTTAGTAGGATCACAATATTTACCAGTAATAAAAATCAGAATATTAAATGTTAAATATCAAAATCAAATTTAAATGTCAATTAACTTCGACTATTTGTTGGGCCACATCCTCAAAAACAGTTTAAAATTTAGAGATGTTAAAATCGGGCCGGCCCAAATATCAAATGTCGGATCAGATTAAGACAACTTACGCCCATCATTGACTTTGTGGACTGTGTTGACCAGATATGGGCAGCATTAGGCCCAATCAATTTTGGTACTGAAAAAATTAAATAAAAAAACAATTTATTTTGCGGGCCAGATTTATTTAAATCCAGTAAATACACCAAATATATATTTGGATAGTGTTAACCCGGTACGCACTTATGGATTTTATATAAGTGCATGGAATATAAGTTATTGGATTTAAGTCAAAGCACTCATGTATTTAAATAAGTGCGTACTTATTTGAACACCACCAAATGTTAACTTGGGCCCTAAACACTATAAAAAGAAACGTACACTGTATTTATTATTCATAATCACAATAAATACATAGACAATAAATGAACTGTAACTTTCCTTTTATAATATTATATCTTGTGCCTACAAGTTAACACTACCCTATTTTTTTTTTGCATATCTGATTGGGAAAAATCTTATACTTTCCCAATTTATAAAAAAGAAAGCTAATTTTAGAAAAATCATTATTGGGTCTCATTCATTCTCATTAAATTTCTTTTTTTAAAAAATCTCATTAAAGTCAATATCTATATTTTTTTAACTGAATTTTCCAAATCTTTATATATAATCACACCTCCCATAGAAATAAAATTCCACTAGAGTTCTTCTCTGGAAAATTAAAATGTCGAATCCAACTTATTTTTATCTTCCTTTTCTTATGCTCTTTATTGTCGTTCATCTTTTATCTGTCAACCAAAATACCGCCACAGCAACAGTTAACAATGAAGTGGTACCTCTTATCAGAAAGTCTTGTATTGTAACTGAGTATCCAGATACTTGCATATCTATTCTGGAGGGAGATCCTCGTAGTAGAATTGCAACCGATCGATTTAAAAAGCTTAACGAGGATTTCCATAGATATAGTATATGAAGAAGCTATTGGGTTAAAGTCGCTCTTCATCAAAGCCGTAGAAAATGTCACAGATCCGATTATGAAAACGAATATAGATGATGATGATGAATGGCGGCGTGAGGGAGGCGAACAAGGGAGGATTTCCTAAGATGGTGTGTTGAGCGAACGAAGAACAAGAGAGAGAGAGAGAGATGATGATGAACGAAGAAGAGAGAGAGATGGCTTCAGGCGGTGTGTTGGATGAACGAACGAAGAGGAGAGAAGAGAGAATGAGATGGGATTCAGGTGGTTTACATAACTATAGTTTGTAATTTTTTAGAAATATGACGGGTAAAAATGTCTTTTTGGCACTTGTCCTATGACATGGGACAAGTTGGCCAAGGGTCAAGGGTGGGACAGTTTTTTGTGATTTCTGCCCCACCTTGTCCCATCCAGTCCTATGCTATGATCGCGCCAAACGTGGGATAAGAACAAATTATCCCATGTTGTCCCGTCCCGGCCCATCCCGCATACCAAACGCACCCTATTGGATTGGTTGTTACACTTGACTTATTGGAATATTTCTTTTATTCATTTCATTGTCTTGAAGTGATGCAAACTTAGTAAGTCAAAATATGAATAAATTTGGAGGGACATGAATGTGACCGAAATTCAAAGAATTTTGGACGTCGTTGTTATAAGTTTGTGGGATCAAAAACTATGTTGGAAATTTACTTTCATAATCAAGAGATATATACTTTCACAACTAAAGAGAAAAAACTCTCCACTGTATGGTGCATTGGTGCTAAGAGGAGATAATATCCATTTATGTTGATTTGTTAGAACCAAATTATAAGAACATCCCATGATTTTCCAAAAAATGAAAATATTTTGTTGATTCAAGAATGAAGGACCTGACCCCTCCCACCTCTTCGAAAATTTCCTTTTAGTTCTCATGTTTTGTTTAAGTTTTATATATTTACTTCCTATAAAATGAAAATTTAACTAGTTGGCTCCCCTAAAATTGATTAAATTTGAAATTATGTCTTACCTCAGTCTGGAGGGGCCTTGGCCTAGGGATGGCAACGGATCAGATCAGCATTCCTCAAACCTGAAACCCAATTTTAGCAAATTGCCCCAAACTTGACCCTTTTCTCGAATGGATTTTTTATTTCCGCCCTAAACCCGACCCAAATGTGGTGGGTTGTACCCGAACTAAGAGCATCTCTAATGCAATGCTACATCATTATTACAATGCTCTAATTTAGGACAAAGTAAAAAAGCATGCTCTACCAAAAGCTATGCCAAATTTGGCATATGCTATACTTTGTGTCAAATTTAGCACAGTTTATAGCATATAAAGTATAAGAGCATCTTCAATGCGGTGCCAAATATCTGTGCCAATGCAAAAATTTAGCACAGGGTGTAAAAATCATCCTCTAATACAGTGTTAAATGATGTGCCAAATTTGGCATATGCTATATTGTGTGCCAAATTTGGCACACAATATAGCATATGCCAAATTTGGCACATCAATAAATGCCCCTTTTTTAATTACAAAAATACCATTATATATATATATTTTAAATGAAATAATGAATGCATTAATGAAATTTTGCATTGGAGAATTAAAAGAATAATAAATGCATTAATGGTAAGTGTTTACTTTTATAATTTTAATTACTAAAATAATAAAAATAGGATTTAGAATAGGATTGTACATTGGAACACAATGTTAAATTGATGTGCCAAATATAGCATTTTACTCTTTTTTGTGCCAAATTTAGAATTGGCATTGGCATATGCATTAGAGATAGTCTAACATATGCCAAATTTAGTACAATAAATGCAACCATATTTGTTGACTTTTTAAATTTTAAATAATAAAAATTTAACAAATTTGGTAAGGAAAATTGAGATTGAAACAATTTTAAGAAAAAATATTTTATGCATTCATTGAATGCATTGGATGTATTTGTTGACTTTTATAATTTTAAAAAATAAAAAATAAATAAAAAACAACATATCAAATAGAATTTTGCATTGGAGTATGATGCTAAAATGATGTATCAAATATAACATTTTACTATTTTTTGTGTCAAATTTGGCATTGGCATTGACATGCATCGGAGATGGTCTAACCCATTTCATTTAACCAAAAAAAAAAAACGTTCAAACTCTATTAAATATACAAATTCATGGACAATGATCATGATGGCAATGCAAAAAGCTTCCTGCCTTTGACAAAAAACATGTCCATGAATTCCTCAGCTATTTCATTATCCCTGAGATGGAAAATTCCATAATCAAAGCAAGCCTGCATGGCTGCATCAAATGATTATATTTGAGTGATTTCTCATCAAATTATGAGCATTAATTGCATTAAATTCAACATATATGCATTCTTTATGTACATAAAGACAACTTTTTGTAGGGTTGAAGAGGATCACCTATTTGTGAAAACCAACCAAATATCAGATAACATCGAGGTTTGAGAGATCTGTACAATTGAAGGTGGAGGCCTTTCCGGTATATAGAAGCAGGACATGCTCACATGCTTCTGCACCATTGTCAATCTATCAGCACTTCAGTAGATCCTTCTGTTCTCAGATTCTTTTGACTAGCACCAAACCAAAAGAAAAAGGAAATATATATAAACAAAATATAAGGTCAACTCATGGCATTAGAAAAAGTCCTATTTCTATGATAATTCTATTTTGGTCTTAGAAGTATCTGTATATTACAACTCATGTATACAAAGACTTCATTTTTATTACTTTGAACGATGAATGTCATCATGCATATTTTGTACATCAGGCAACATGTAAAATTCATAGTATTGATATTCTAAAAGTTGAAAAATAATGTTAACATTGTACTAGAAGTTACTACTAAATCATAGATATCTTTCTACATTAAGAATATAGACTTTCCAGATGCTTGGCTATGTTAAAGACAGAACAATAAAATGAATAATTGACTTGGTGTTGCTGGAAATTACTTACCCCGCGTATTTTGTACATGAGATGACAGGTAAGTTTTACATCGAGTTGATAGTTGAAGCACAAGAAACACCAGCATCCCAAAAACACATAGTCCACAAAAGAGACAGACAAGGAAAATCCAACAGTAGAAGAGCCACAAGCCAACTTTGTCACGCGAAATCCGGTAAAATAGAACAACTTTGTTGTTATTGAGGAGTGTCAATTTCTTTTCTGTAATTGTCTTAGGATCTGGTACCAAATCTTGATTGGTGGAATCAAATTTCTCATCGGAAATGCTGGTTTGGATTATTTCGGGTTCGGCATATATTGGACATACCCCGCAATATTTCAGTCTGCAGCTTGGAGAGCTATCTTCTGGAGTCTTGAACATAACTTTAAAACTTGCTAAGTCATCCATACTTAGCTTACCATGTGAATATTCATGATACCCTAAAATGACATGATCTGAGTTAATGAATATGCTGTCTTTATAGTTTCGGTCAGCACGAAAAGTCAATTCGCCTTTGTATGTAACCCAATCACCACAGTCGGTTAGAAAACGGCACACGTAAGGGACCAATCCCTTAGTGTAACAATAACCCTCAAATGCAATAACAACGCATAAAGCAAGTCCCAGGAACTTACAATTAGAGCAATTATGTGGAGACAATTGAATATTTATTGAAGACCTGTGACTTTGATAGCAGAACCACTCAGGAATTTTACTTCCAGGATAACAAATGCTAACACGAACGTCTTTTTGATACTTCTGCAACATGATAACAAATGATAAATATTATAAATGAGAGAGAGATTAAAAGACAGAGAAAGGGGTGGAGTATGGAGAAAATTACCTTTCTTGCCTTTCCCATTTGCTTAATTATTTGTAGTGACTCTGCAAAAACATTGCTGAATGCTTCCTCATTAAGTTTTGGGCTATTTGTAAACATGAAGTCTAACTCTATACTATCAATAACACTGTTGCGTTCAGATGTTATGAATTCTGCAAATTCGGATGTATTTGGCAATGACCGGAGATGCTTGCAATTCATTGCTTCGAAAATGACTAGATTTAATGGAAGCACTGTTATGGATCGAAGCATATTGCAATCGTTTAGTAAAAGCTTTTCCAACTTAGATAGTTGCTTGATGCTTGTTGGCAGACTCTCAAAATAATTCCTGCATAGCTCTAACGTTTTCAATGAGGATAATCCACCGATATCTTCTGGGATTTCTGTCACGTTGCAATTGTTTAAATGTAGATATTCCAAAGAGAATGACAAACCTGAACGAATGCCAAACACTCTAAGATATCTCAAACATGTTGTAGAGGATGGCAGTCGACTTTCAACACCTCTGCCTGCTGAGAGATTCTCTAAGGACTTTAAATTCCCCATGTTCACTGGGAACTTGTCCAGTTTTGAGCAATCAGAAAGATCAAGCACAATTAGAGATGCTAAATTAGAGATGCAACTTGGAAGCGTCTCAAGATTTTTGCAACCCCTCGCATATAATCTCAAAAGACCATTCAAATGTTTTATCGAAAGGGGTAGCTCCTTAATTGCTGTTCCAGATAAATCAAGAGTTTCCAGACGTTCCATTGCCTCCAAAATTTCTGGGAAACACTCAAGTTTGGAGCAGTTCTTAAGATTTAGAGAACGAAGAGATTTCAATTTACAAATGTTGATGGAAATATGTTTGAGTCTTGAACAATCTGAAACATCTAACGTAGAGAGGCTAGTTAGACTCTCAACTGATGAAGGAACTTCTTCGATTTCAGACCCCTTTAAAGTTAACACCTTTATAATCCCCGAAATTTGTGGAAACTTCATGAGATTAATGCACAAAGAGAGATCCAGAATTTTAATAGATTCAAAATGAACGTCTCTTGAAAAGCTTCTAAGGCTTTTACAACCCTCGAGGCGCAAGTAATTAAGGTTGTTGAGATATTTGATAGAAGAGCTAATTTCAAGCAAGCTTCTGCAATCTAAGAGATCTATAACCTCAAGATATGGGGAACCTGAGAGGTCTGGGATCCTAGTCAATTGTTGAGAGTGTCCAAGAATAAGCCTTTTCAACAACGGGACATTCTGTAACAAAATTTAGTTAAAATGATAATCAGGTTATGTAAACTAAACAAAATATATTCAAAGAATGAAATGTATACTAATATGTAAACCATACCTGTTTGCCTTCCCAAAGTTGTTCAACATTGCTATCAAAAAGATCAAGTTCAACAAGATGATCCAGACTTAATTTTGATGGCAGTACTTTCGAAGGATACCCGCGCCAATGGAAATACCTCAATTTATCCGGAAGATAATTTAGACCATAGGGAAGATGCACTTTAGATATATTTGTGTGTTCTTCGGTACTTCGAGTCCAATCATACACCTTGATAAATCTAAGATTGCACATATTCTCAAAGGCTTGAGAACTCAGATCTATATTCTTTATTTTGGACATATCTAGGAGTAGGCCTTTAACTGCTTCAGTCCCCTTACAACCAAAAAGTATAGAATAAGCTATGACATAGAGACGCACAAAAGTTTCCTAAAATTAATACATGTAGAACCATTTAATTAATGACAATTTGTGCAGGTTTATTTATTAGTGAACATCGATCGAATATAAATAACAAAACCAAATATATCAGGAACTTACAGTATTTCTCTTTAGTACTTGACAAACATCCTCATGACGATGCAACCTACTGCGTTCCCCTGGCTTATTGAAGGATTCTTGACGAACAATTTCCCAGCACATTTCTTGTAATAAATCATGCATATTTATCTCGTTGGTTGGTATTGTTATCAGAGACTTATCAACAAGGACACTAACTCCAGCTTGTACAGAGGAGTAACAACTATTTAGTAGTTCTATCACATGATTTCTGTACTCTCCTTTAAAGAAACACGCAATGTCAAGAAATATATTCTTCTCCTCGCGATCTAGTGCATCATAACCAATTCTCAATATATTATGAATTTCAGGGTTAGAAATCTTATTTAGCTTATGCAATGCACTTTCCCAATCTTGTTTACTCTTTCGATACAAGGAGGAACCCAACACTTTTAGTGCTAAAGGATTGCCTTTGGCATAATCTACTGCCCTGTGAGCAAACACCATAAAATCTCCGAGAACATGATCTTCTTTGAAGGCACAATTACAAAAAAGTTGAAGAGCTTCACGCTTGTCCAACGCCTCAACCTCATATATGTTATATGCTGCCACAAAATTAAGAAGCAGTTGCTTATCTCTAGTTGTTATGATAACTCTACTTCCAGGACCAAATCGATCAAGCCCTCCAGCCAAGATTTCTATTTGTTTCAAACTATTCACGTCATCAAGAACAATGATAACCTTTTTGCTTTGGAGCCTTCGCTTAACTATTGACGGTATATGGGGAGTGCCTAAATTTATATTTTCCTCTAATATCTGAGAAAGAACTTTGTCTCTTAGATGAACTAATCCACCACAATTTTCTGATTCTTCCCTAACATTTGCAACGAAACAACAACAACAACCTTCAAACTGACAAGAAATTTGGTTGAAAACAGCTTCAGCAATGGTTGTTTTCCCTATACCACCCATGCCCCAAATTCCTACAACTCGGAAGTCTAACATTTCCATGCATAATAACGATTTAACTTTCTCAATGCGTGAATCTATTCCAACTAGACCTCTAAAATCTGTTGAAGCAAACATAACATTCAATTTCTTCAAAACATCTTTGACAATTTCATCTACAAGTCTGGATTCAGGCCTAAAAAATGCAAACAACAAACAATCTATAGTGAGTTAAACTGAATCACACCCCAATAAAAATATCATAATACAAACATCTACCATCCTGAAAAGCAAGCTAGCAAGTGAAATGATCAAAGTACTAGAGTTTTAATTACACGATACAGTTACCAAAAACAGAAATTAGCAGTTTTTTTTAAGATAACAGAGTTGGATTTACCTAGTTACAGAGGAATCAAATCCAGATAGATTGGATGCTTCAGTCAAAGCTTCTCTCCATTTCTGCAACTCTTCTCCAGATACTTGTTTATGCTTAGCAAAAGCATCCTTAAAGCTCCCAGTTTGCTTACGTACATCGGATGGATTAACTTGGTAGAAAACAGGTATGACAATCTGCTTGTTCATTTTCTTGAACCTGATAATATCTGCAAGCTCACGCAAACACCCTTTTGAAGAAGCATAGTCTTTGGAGAAAATGACAACCGAAATCTTTGATTCTTCGATTGCTTTGAAAAGAGCTGGTGAGGTTTCGTCTCCTCTCTTGAGTCTGTCATCATCAACGAAGGTCTCAATGTGTTTTTGAGACAAAGCACCACACAGATGGCTTTTGAAACTGCCACTGGTACTGTCTTCACCTCTGAAACTGAGGAACACATCATACTTTCTTTCATGGTCGGTGGTGGTGGTGGAAGATGAACAAGTAGACGATGAAGCACCCATTGATCAGACCAAATAAAAGACTTGATTTGTGAAGCAAAATCACAGGACTCAACTAAAGATTATTTTATTTTATTTGAAACTGTTTGATGATAGACTTCTTCCAGGTCTAAACTAAAGTTTCTTTGGTAAAATTGATTCTTTTTTTTTTTTTTTTTTTTTTTTTCTCGAGCTCTTTTTATGTGAAGCTAGCTAGAAGAAACTCAATAGTCTATTTTGGAGATTAATATATCAGCTTCGAAAATTTGAGAGAACAAATTTTTTGTGGTTTGTAGTTCTTATGAGATTTAGAGCTTTGAAAACTGAATTATTATTTTTTTCTTGGAACCAAATACAACTTTGAACATTATTATTAAAAAGTCAAGCCGCCTTTTAAGGAAATTAGACCATGTTGTAAATCAGTCTACACGAGACACTTGAACAAACGGCTGATTCTATTACCTGCAAGAAACTCTTACACAAGAAATTCTAAAAGTACCACATTAAGCAGATCAAGAAATAAAAACTTATCAGACATGAAATTGTAAGGGTTGCTTTTGGAAGGTTTTCGGAGAAGAAAATGGCGGATTTGAAGATGTGGTTTGGTCAAGAAATTTTAGAGAGAAGCGAGAGAAAAATTCAAATGGTTTTAGTGAGAGGAAGTCGAAAGATAAGAAACTGCGTTCAGTTTGTGGACCAGGGAGAAAAACTTACATGCACCTGGTGCAACACTCAGCACATGCTGAGTGTTGCACCTCAACCAATCACAATTTGCCACCTCATGCATCTCATCCAACCAACTCAGCCATTCATCCAACTCAGCCAACCAACCCAGCTATCCAACTCAGCTGAGATCCAAGATCGGCGGCGGGGTGCAGCGGCGACGGCGACGGTGACGCTGGATGTGCAGCGGCGACGGCGAAGGAGCATCAACGACGGCGACGTCGAAGACGGCAACGATCGACGAGCAGGCGAGGTTTCCACCGTCCTCCTCCGCTCTCACCACCACCAAACCGTCCAGCTTCTCGGCGGCTCTTCGCGTCGCCGTCGTCGCTGCAACGGTCGCCGTTGCAGCGACGATGGCGACGCGAAGAGCCGCCGAGAAGCTGGACGGTTTGTTGGTGGTGAGAGCGGAGGAGGACGGTGGAAACCTCCCCTGCTCGTCGATCGTTGCCGTCTTCGACGTCGCCGTCGTCGATGCTCCTTCGCCATCGTCGATGCTCCTCCGCGGTCGCCGCTGCACATCCAGCGTCACCGTCGCCGTCGCCGCTGCACCCTGCCGCCAATCTTGGATCTCAGCTGAGTTGGATAGCTGGGTTGGTTGGCTGAGTTGGATGAATGCTGAGTTGCTTGGATGAGGTGCATGAGGTGGCAAATTGTGATTGGTTGAGGTGCAACACTCAGCATGTGTGAGTGTTGCACCAGGTGCATGTAAGTTTTTCTCGTGGACCAGGATGCCTCTCCTCAGCTATTTGTCTCCTCAACGGTCCTCAGCTTTTGTGATCTGATGCCACGTGTATATTATAGAATTTGATGGTCTGAATTAATTCTTTTGTTTTTATTTTCCTTTTTATTAAATGAAAACTCACAATTTTATTAATTACTCAGTGCTATGTTTCTCCATTTAAAAAAAAAAAAGAGTAATTGGAACTACATCCCCCCTGACTGTATCCGAATTTGAATGTTACCCCCTGAATTTTTTTTAGGCACTAAAACCCTGAACTATTGGAAATTGGCAATTTGTGACGGAATAGTAACACCATCCATTTTTCTGTCATGGCAAATTACACTAAGTTCCCCTTATTATATACATAATTGCATTAAACTTGAAAAAAATATAATAATATGACCTAAATACCCCTTAAATAGAAATAACAATACATATATTTTTTTTATTTAAAAAATAACGATATTAAAAAAAATAGAAATAAACAATGAAGAAATTTCAAAAATCTATTAAAAAAGAAAAAGATCAAATAAATAACAAACAAAATTCAACAAATTCCTTCAAATAAAAAATCATATCAACAAAATAGAAATAACAAGAAAAAATCAAAACAAAAACCTATTAAAAAAAAGAGTAATCGGCACCAAATTTGTAATTCCCAACAAATTTGTAATTAAAAATAATAAATTATTATTATTATTATTAAATGAATTAAAATTTAAAATTTGGATTTGGTGGAAATTGGATCTCCACCGTCCATCTAATAAGATTAAAAACTATGTGTATATATATATATATATATATATACAGAAATTCTATTATCAGTTTGAACTGACAAAAGTTATATCAGTTCCTTACATGTGGGCCATTGGATTTAAATACTTTAACTTGGCTGTATGCACTTATCAGTCAAAGTATTTAAATCCAGTGACTCACATACAAGAAACTAATATAACCCATCAGGTAAAGCACATAGGTGGCAATTCCAATGAAATTGTAGGGGATTTGTCAGATTTCACTGGTTTTTAAAATTTAAAAGGGAAAAAGGTGGGGAAAAATGCTGACAAGCCTGTCATTGGTAGGAATAGCCTGTCTTTGGATGAAGACAAAGCTGCAACTTGCTATAAGGGTAATGATGGTGGGGTTAATGTGAGAAATGAGTCCCTAGAGGGTGAGAGGATTCTGAAAAGTGACGTTCCAAGTGATGTCAACTCATGGGAGAGTGGAAAAATTTGAACATGGGAGAGAATAAGAAGAAGGGCAATTTAAAGTTTATAAATGCTAGTGGGGACACCACACAGCAAAGTAAAGCTAAAGAAATGAGCAGATTGTCTTTGAATTTAAAGCTTAAAATAGCTAGCAGGGACAACAAAAAGGTGAGAAAAGCTACGCCTACTTCATGTGAATCATTAAATGAAGGGTCAGTTTTGAATTTCAAAAATCTGGAGGGGGAACTTTCTCGATTGCCTTGTCAACGTGGGTCAAGTAATATTTGGTCTTATCAAGGTGGGCTGGTTTCTTTCAATTGTTTTCAGTTGGGGCACAGTGGGAAATGGCTTGGTGGTGTTAAGGATTTTTATTTGGGCTGTAGGAAAAAGGAGGACAATTCTTTCAAGTTTCTCAAGAACAAGTTGGATGGGCTGGGTAATGAAGGGAAGTTTTCAGACAAAATGAAGGTAAGAACAAGTTGCATGGGCCAGGCCATGAAGCATAGGAGTCTCAAGAGTAATTTTAAGATGTCTTGGTTTCTTGAGGAGGAAATCTCTAAGGCTATAAAGATTGGAGTAGCTTTTGGGTTTGATTTCAAAGGCAAGAAAGTGAGGTTAGCTGATATTTTTGCAGAAGCAAAGCGGAGGTTGTTTCTAGGCGGTTGAAAGAAGTGATAGTTCAGTTGGGTTCTCCTTTTTGGGTGGCTGTCCGGTTTTGCGATTGAGTTTGGGGTTTTATTGGTGTTTGTATTTTGTGCTTTTGCATTGTATCTTTTGGTTGGCCTGTTTGTATCTTTTGGTTGTTTTGTTTTTGGGTTTTTGGGCGTGCCGGGCTGTTTCGGGTGTGCATCCTTGGTTGTCTATGGGCTTGTGGTCTTCTTGTAGCTTTTTGGCTTTGCTTGCCTTTTATAAATAAAATTTGCTGTTCAAAATATATATATATATATATATATATAAAACAGATTTTAAAAAAAACAAATAAATATAAAATAAATTTATATATTTTATCATCACCATCATCATCATCTTCTTCAATTCTTCTTCTCTCTCCCTACGACATTTCTTCTTCTTCAATCCATCTTCAAAAATCGAAACAACACAGATCTAGGTTTCTGTTGGGCCGGTTGTCATCCACCAGCAAGCCGGTTGTCGTCGTCCAGCATGTTGGTGCAAGTCGGTCATCTCAAACCATCGATCGTCGACCTGGATGAAGGTCAATCGTCCAAAACACTGGTTTTGGGCCGCGATTGATTGCAATTTTGGTTTTTGGATTTTTTTTTTTTTTTTTTTTTTTTGGGATTTGATTGAAGAAATCTAGAAAAGAACAAATCTGGTTTTAGGTTTTGGTGATTGGAGATGGATGGTGGTGTGGCTGTGGGCTGATGGTGATGGTCAATGATGGTGGATGATGATGAATATGTAATGACTAAATTTTTGAATATGTGATGGTCGATGAAGATGATGATGGTGGGTTTGGTAATTGTTTTAAATTTTTAGTTTGATGGAATATTTTTTCTCATTTTTTTATATAATTATTTTTTATTTTTTAAAATAAATAAATCCCCACCATCCATCTAAGATTTGGATGGTGGAGATTTAAAATATTTTATTTTTGTATTATATAAATATAATATTTTTGATGCAATTTTTTTTTTCCCAGTGTAATGCAACTATATATATAATAAGGAGAATTTAGTGCAATTTGTCATGATAGAAAAATGGATGGTGTTACTATTCCATCACAAATTGCCAATTTCCGATAGTTCAGGGGGTTTAGTGCCTGAAAAAAAAATTCATGGGGAAACATGCGAATTCGGGGGGGTGGGGAAGGTAGTGCCAATTACTCTAAAAAAAAAAAAAAAAAAAAAGGGTGTTTCCCCATCAAATTCTATTTTCTCCATTTTGACTCACTCTTCTCTTCTTCGTCGGCATCGACAACTTCAAGCCAGAGGCCTCACACACTTCGGTCCCTCAAAAGCGAACAATTAATATTTCCTTTGCATTGTAAAACAATTTTTCACCATTGTTCTGATCCATCTCCACTTTCCAGTTCTTTTAAATTCATCTCAGAAATTTGACACACAAACTCGATTGATTGAAAACAAGACAATTCAGCAATGGAAAAGTAAATTCCACCCAAAGCAAAATTAACATAACTGGTGTAAATAATCAATATCATCACTAAAAAAGTAAGTTGTAATTCATCTCGCCATAAGTGATTTTTTCTGCCCCACAAAACCCACTTTCCCAATCACTCCGAAAACATTATCCCATCAAAAATCACCACCACAATTTCAACATTCAAATCTTGAACCCAATAATTATGTGCTTTATGTGTGATTTCTTTTCACATGTAGATGAAAAAGGGGTGAGATTTAGTAGACTAACAGAAGGAAAATAAACATATATTTGGTAGCAAAAGATTTAGCAAGCTCCTAATTTTTATTATTTTTTTTAATTTGATAGCCACGGGCTTCATGGTTTGATGACTCCAAACAAAGATCTGGGATATAATGTGTAATTTGTGAGTTGAGTGGGTTCAAGCAAAAGAAGAACTGAAGTTTGAAGAGAAGTGAAGTTTAGCCTGGAGGGTATTTAGAGAATCAACTGATGTGTTCGATATTGAAGTGAGAAAAAAAAAATCAAGGGAAATAATCTTGACGCTTGAAGTGGCGTCGACAGAGAAGAGAAGAGTGAGTATGAACAGAGAAGATAGAATTTGGTGGAGAAACAGACTTTTAGATCTGATAGAATTATGAGTTTTCTTGTAACACGTTGTCGTTTAAGTTAAAAAAAGGAAATTAAAAACAATAGAAATAATCCAGTCCGTCAATTACCAAAATATACAAGTGGCATCAGACCTTGAAAAGCTTAGGACAGTTGAGGAAAGGATCCAAATCCTTTGTTTGGTCGGAGAACATCACATTTTTATACTAAAGCCCTAAGTCAACGCGCAACGTTTTAATTGTCTTAAAACATGTTTTGTTTCTATTTCCCTAAATGGCACTATTTGGGTTGCTCAGAGAGTAGGGGCGGCAAATATCCCCGACCCGCCCCAAACTTGTGGGGCCCTAGTCCGTTTGGGGTAGGTTTGGGGCAGTAAAAACGGGTAATAGGGCAGATTTGAGGCAAAGATTTTGACCCGATGGGGTTACCGGATCGGATATGGGGCAGTTCTTTTGTCCCGACTCGCCCCATTTGACCCGGAATATATATATATATATATATATAAAATATTTTAAAAATATATATTTTAAAAATATATATTTTAAATATAAAAGGTAAAATTATATATATATGAAACAGGGCGGGTTTGGGGCACCCTTGCCCCAAACGGGTTGGGTTTAGGACGGAATTTTTTGACCCGACTAGGTCACGGGTCGGGTTTGGAGCAATCTTTAAAATCCGGGTTTCGGGCAGGCCGATCCAGCCCTGACCCGCCCCGTTGCCACCCCTGCTAGAGAGTCCATAATAGTAATGTGTCTGATGTACCGATTCAAATCCTAAGTAATTGTAGTGTTTTGCTGAGTCTTTTGTAGGGAATTATTTTCCCCTATTTTGTCTTTTTCAGTTTGTTAGAAAATGCTATGTAAACGTTTTGGATTGAATGGGAGAATGAATGAATGATTATTACAATTTCCTTTCTCAATTTTCTCTTATCTATCCCTCTCTCTCATCTCATTCTAATTAATTCTATCTCTATTTCTATTCTCTTCTTCATCCCAGATCTTCAAACAATTCTTCACAGCAACCCAGAAATCTTTATAAACCACTCATTCCAATATATCCTTCAACCTGCACAATCAACCAAATCATAATTAATCGCTTCACACACTCTTCAATCAATTAAGGCACAACAAACTTGGTATCATAGCACTTTTTTGGGCACTCTTAACATGGCTGAAGGCACTAGGCAACACCATTATACTGAAGGACGATTCATAGACATGGAGAACAGGTTTCACAAGTTTGAAGAAGGATTTGATACATTTAAAGTTGAGATAGCAGACCAGATGGCTAATCAAATGACAAAAATAGAAGACCATATGGCAAATCAAATGACAAGAATACAAGATCTACTCACAGCAAGGTCTAACCGAGTGGATCTAAACGACACAAATGGGAGTGGCAAGGGTATTCTCGGTTCAGCTCCTGGAGGTTCATTTGGAGACCCAAAATTCCAAGGCCAAACCAGTTCTAGCAACAAGGTAATTTCAGAACCACACGTAAGACCACCTAAACTTTCATTTCCCAAGTTTGATGGGACACATCCAAAGACTTGTATACGCAAATGTGATAGATTCTTTTTAATTCACCCGGTCCCATCAGATTAGAAGGTATTGATGGCCTCAATACACTTTGAAAAGAGGGTTGAAACCTGGTTCCAAACATATTATGCATTAAAACAAGGAGTGGTTCGGGGAGAATTTTCTTAGGCTATAATGACTAGGTTCCTAGTTACACGGAATCAAAGTCATTTTTATATCATAGTTACACTCTTTAAAATTTAAATTTTGAATTTTGAATTTTTTTAAGATATTGAATATTGGTTTTGTATGTAGGAAAAATAATTAAAATAAATAAATAAATTTTCAGCCGCCTAGGCTAGAGGCTGTTCTTTTGCCCGACTAGTGCCTAACGTTTACTAGAACACTGAATATAACTAACCTTAGAGCATCTACAATGGTGCAAAATGAGACCCAAAAAAAGAGAGCCAAATGTGGGGTCCAACTAAGTAGACCCAAATTGGGTTCCAAATTTGGAACTCAATTTGGGTCTTGCCCAATGATTAAGTTGGGTTCCCAACACTTCCCAATCATTGGGTTGGGCTTATATATATATATATATATATATATATATATATATATATTTATTTATTTATATAATTTAAATTAAAATATATAACTATTAATTTTAATAATTATATATAATGAAAAAATATAAATAAATTTAATATATATATATTTCAATTATTTAAATTTAAATATATTATTATTAACTTCAATAATTATATATATAATGAAAAAAATATAAATAAATTTAATTTCAATTATAAAATTTTAGTTCAATGAAATTAAAATAATTTAAATGAAAACATTAATTTTTTGAAGGTTTGGAATCGGAACCAAACCGGAATCGAAACCGAACCTTCAAAACCGGAACCAAAACCGGTTTTGAAGGTTCGAAACCAAAACCGGTCTGGAACCGAAACCAAAACCGAACAGTCAAAACATCCAGAACCAAACCGGAACCGAGGCACCGGAATCCGAACCAGAATCTCTCCGAGGGAGGTTTCAGTTTCGGTTTTGATTTCGATTTCGGTTTCGGTTTCGGATTCGGATTCGGATTCGGAACCGCCACTTTCGAAACGGAACAGGAATAGGAACCGAACCGGAACCGACGCCATGTCTAATCATAAACAATATTTTGTTTTAAATATTTATTTTTATTGTTAATGAAAAAATATAAATAAATTTAATATATATATTTCAATTATTTAAATTTAAATATAGTATTATTAATTTCAATAATTATATATATAATAAATTTAATATATATTTCAATTATTTAAATTTAAATATAGTATTGCAAATTTCAATAATTATATATATAATGACAAAATATAAATAAATTTAATATATATTTTAAAATTATTATAATTTAAATATATTATTATTAATTTAAGTAATTATATAATGAAAAAAAATATAATTTAATTTCAATTATAAAATTTTATTTGAATAAAAATATTAATTTTTTAATTAATTATAATTATAATTTGTTAAATAATTATTGATAGTGTTGATATTTTAAATAAATTATATAATTTGAATAAAAACATTAATTTTTTGAAGGTCTGGAACCGAAACCAAACCTTCAAAACCAGAACTGGAATCGAAACCGAAACAGAAACCGAAACCGAAACCGAAACAGAAATAGAAACCGAAGCCGAAACAAAAATCGGAACCGAAGCCGGAACTGAAGCCGAAGCCGAAGCCGAAGCCGAAGCCGAAGCCGAAGCCGAAACTGTAACCGGAACCGAAACCGAACCATCAAAACCGAAACCGAAACCGAAACCGAAACCAAAACTGAAATAGAACCATCGGAACCGAAACCGGACCGGAACTGAACCGAACTGAAACCGGCGCCATGTCTAATCTTATACAATATTTTGTTTTAAATATTTATTTTTATTGTTGATGTAATTCGGTTGTGAAAAAATTATTTTAAATTAATAATAATTTGTTAAATAATTATTGAATAACCGGAACCGAAACCGAACCATCAAAACCGAAACCGAAACCGAAACCGAAACCAAAACTGAAATAGAACCATCGGAACCGAAACCGGACCGGAACTGAACCGAACTGAAACCGGCGCCATGTCTAATCTTATACAATATTTTGTTTTAAATATTTATTTTTATTGTTGATGTAATTCGGTTGTGAAAAAATTATTTTAAATTAATAATAATTTGTTAAATAATTATTGAATATATATATATAATATTTTAAAGAAGAGTAATGATTGTTTGGAAAAAAGTTAAAAAAGTGGATCCACTTTTACTTTTTCAATTGAACACCATTGTGGAAAAATGAGACCCAAATAAATAGGACCCAAATGGAAAGACCCATTTTTTACTATTCAAGACCCATTTTTGATGATGTGGCAATAAATGGGTCTTGAATAGTTGTGCTCCCATTGTGGATGCTCCTAGAGATTCACATTGGAAGCAGATACAGCTGCTCTCTTTTTTGATATTTTTTTTCTTTTGAAGACAATTTAATATTTTTTTTTTTTTTTTTTGGTGAGAAGGAAGGCTTAACAGCCCAGAAATATTTAATATGGTGGTTCCATCAATTGGTTTTATGGGCCTTAGGGGGAATAATTCTTTTGGAGCTTATGTTTCTGTTTTTTATTTTTATTTTTGCATATATTCTTAGTGCTCTATTAATTGAAGAGCTTCAAGAGTGTTTACGAGCACAGATGATGATTGTATAGAAGCCAAGCATGTTTTCCCCGTTGGCCATGAATTCTTAGTATTTCGATAGTGAAATGGTGCACACTAGTTGAGTTTCACTAGTCAAAGCTTATTGTGCTAGAGCTGAACAACAAAAAATTGTTCTATCTATGTATTGGCAATACTAGGTAAATTGAGATGGTGCAAACAATGCGGGTTCAAATGCGGGCCAAGCTGTAGCCTTAAGTACAAATGAAGATTATATTGAGTCCTACAGATGCTCAGCGTATGGTAAAAATCAATTTTTCTCCTATTGTAATATTTATGGCACTGTTAACTTCATTTTTGGAGATGCAGCAATTGTTATTCAAAATTCGTATATTGCTGTTCGATTACCCGGTGGTGGTTAAACTGTGGTCACTGTAGATGGGAGATTTGATGAAAAATTGAATACTGCAATTGTGATCCACAATTGTAGTATTTCTCCCACGTTTGAACTTCTAGGCAATTTAAAGGTAAGAACTTACTTAGGTAGACCTAGAGTTGGCCACAGCTAGAGGGGCGGCTGCCCCGGGTCCCATTTTTGAAGGGCCAGATTTCCATATTTTGAGTATTAGTTTAGGGGTCCTTTTTCATGGTTACATATTTTGAGTATTAGTTTTAATGGCCCATTTTTTTTTTTTTTTTTTTTTAAATATATATATATAAGGCACAAATATTTGTTTTGGGTATTAGTCAAAATGTTTGGGATCAAATAAGCCCATATAAAAAAGTTAAAAAGTTAAAACAATACAAAAAAATTTAAATTGGGCGTAGTACAAACAAGGTCCAAAGATTTTGGTATATCACCTATCTTTGGTATATCACCTAGAAATCCAATAGGATTTCTTCACTTTCTTGTTCCCAAATTCTATTTCTCATTTTTTTTTAACCTCTCAGCTCTCAACGAGTCAACGACTCAACACTCCCTTTTCAGTAGACCGTGGAATAAATTTTCACAGACGGTTATCATGCAATCTTATTTAGATGCATTCATCGATCCCGAAGGTTGGTTGAAGTTTGATAATATGTCTTATTTAGCGTTATTGTACTATGCTAAATATGGTAATAGTGGAAATGGATCATTCACAGGTGGTATAGTGAACTGACCAAGCTATCATATTCTCAATAATCCTGATTATGTCTAAAGTTTCACGATGGAAAAATTTATCAGTGGAAGTGAGTGGCTTCCAAAATTAGGAGTCTATTTTATTCCTAGTTTGATTAAGCTTGATCACATAGTGTGTTCAGAGAAAACAAAATTACTTGTATAACTTTTTACTATCGATAATAAAAGTGTTATTTAATTATGTGAACAACTATTTCATTTTTATTTTATTATTTTATTTTTACTTATGTATTAGCTTTGTTTTAGTAAGATCACAATATTTACCAGTAATAAAAATCAGAATATTAAATGTTAAATATCAAAATCAAATTTAAATGTCAATTAACTTCGACTATTTGTTGAGCCACATCCTCAAAAACAGTTTAAAATTTAGAGATGTTAAAATCGGGCCGGCCCAAATATCAAATGTCGGATCGGATTAAGACAACTTACGCCCAGTCTTTGACTTTGTGGACTGTGTTGACCAGATATGGGCAGCATTAGGCCCAATCAATTTTGGTACTGAAAAAATTAAATAAAAAAACAATTTATTTTGCAGGCCAGATTTATTTAAATCCAATACATACACCAAATATATATTTGGATAGTGTTAACCCGGTACGCATTTATAAATTTTATATGAGTGCAATGAATGTAAGTTATTAGATTTAAGTCAAAGCACTCATATATTTATATAAGTGCGTACTTATTTGAACACCACCGAGTGTTAACTTGTGCCCTAAACACTATAAAAAGAAAGATACATATTGTATTTATTATTCATAATCACAATAAATACATAGACAATAAATGCACTCTAACTTTCCTTTTATGATATTATATCTTGTGAGTTGTGCCTACAAGTTAACACTACCCTATTTTTTTTTTTTTGGATATCTCATTGGGAAAAATCTTATACTTTTCCAATTTATAGAAAAGAGAGCTAAGACCATCTCCAGTGCATATGACAATACCAATACCAAATTTGGCACGAAATATAGTAAAATGTTATATTTGGCACATCATTCTAGCATTGTACTCCAATGCAAAATTCTATTTGATATGCTATTTTTTATTTTTTTTATTATTTAAAATTATAAAAATCAACAAATACAACCAATGCATTCAATGGATGCATTGAATATTTTCTTAGAATTATTTTAATCTCAATTTTTCCTATCAAGTTTGTTATATTTTTATTATTTAAAATTAAAAAGTTAATAAATACGATTGTATTTATTGCTATGCAAAATTTGGCATATGCTATTCACTGTGCCAAATTTGGCACAGTTTATAGCATATGCCAAATTTAGCACAGTTTTTAACATTGCATTGGAGCATGTTTTTTTTACTTTGTGATAAATTATAGCATTGACACAGTAATTTAGCATTGCATTGGAGATGCTCTAATTATAGAAAAATAATTATTGGGTCTCATTAATTCTCATTAAATTTCTTTTTAAAAAATTCTCATTAAAGTCAATATCTATATTTTTTTACCTGAATTTTCTAAATCTTTATATATAATCACACCTCCCATAGAGATAAAATTCCACTAGAGTTCTTCTCTGGAAAATTAAAATGTCAAATCCAACTTATTTTTATCTTCCTTTTCTTATGCTCTTTATTGTTGTTCATCTTTTTTCTATCAACCAAAATACCGCCACAGCAACGGTTAACAATGATGTGGTACCTCTTATCAGAAAGTCTTGTATTGTAACTGAGTATCCAGATACCTGCGCATCTATTCTGGAGGAAGATCCTCGAAGCAGGATTACAACCGATTTAAAAAGCTTAACGAGGATTTCCATAGATATAGTATATGAAGAAGCCATTGGGTTAAAGCCGCTCTTCATCAAAGCCGGAGAAAATGTCTGAATATAGGATTTTGCATCACAAAGTTCGAAACATGTAGCTTTCATATGAAAACATATGGAATTCCTAGTTTTGAAAATGGAGATTATGCAGATGCAAATAATCAAGTCAATTATTGTATTATTGATGGTTATGGTAATTGTACTGATACTGGCACCAAATAGTTCAACAAAGAGACTGAAACTTTATTCAATCTCAGTAGCGATGTGCTAGGTTTATCAAGTTTGTTACCTTCTAGAACGAATATGTGATGAATTCTTATTAATTATGATAATAAACAAGTTAATTCACTGTAGAATTTAATATTTTGGTCACGATTTATATTTTATATTTTTGTATGATTTTTATTGTTACAATTGTTTCACTTTTAGACTTTGTATTGCATATAAAAATTCGGTAAGGGTAGCTAATAGCTATCATGTGAAAAATTATGGATTGAAAAGGTAAATTATGGAGATGCTAATGGTCAAATCAATTATTGTAAATAGTAATGGTACTGATGACAAGAGGTAGATCCTCATAGTAAAACGGCAACCAATTTAAAAAGCTTAACGAGAATATCCATAAATATAATATACGAAAAATCTATTAGGTTAAAGTTGCTCTTTATCAAAGCTAGAGAAAACCTAATAATGGCTATATATGGGAGGGATCGGGGATACAATTTTTGACACGATTTTATAGGAATTGGATCTCTAAGATTTTAATGGCTAAGATTTAATAAATTTTTTTCTCTCTCTCTCCTCTATTTATCATTAATTTATTTTATTTCCTTTTTCTCTCTCCTATAATTTATTTCCTAAATCTAATCTAAAATCAATTTCTCTTTCTCTCTTAATTTTTTTTTTCCTCGTATGCTAAGTATGTTTTTTTTTTTTCTCTTTTCTGTGCAAAGCAGCAAGTTATTTTTATCTTAAGTCTATTGTTTTATATCCACCATTGTTCAAACAGCTTATATATTGTTAAAATAAACTCAGAAAAATTAATTATATATTGTTCAAATAGGTTTTTAATTTTACTTTTTCTATTTCTTATTAACTTTTTTTATTGTTTGTCTCATCTATCATATATGTAGAGACCAAGGTTTTTTTTTTTTTTTTTTTTTTTTTTTTTTAAAGAATTCTTTAGACTTTCTTTTCTTCAAGCTTATGAGTTATGAAGCCTTAAGTATTTTGTACGGGTGATAATAATAGTGAAATAGATTTGTGAATATATATATATATATATGTCCAGTGGTTCTCTCATAAGGGATCCCTTATTTTAATTTCGGTAAGGACCACCATGAAATCTTATCGATTTGAATGAATTTTAATCTGAATTTTTTTGTGAATGATAAGTTCGTTGAAATCTACCTATGAATAAAATTTAAAAATTTTTCAAGCACGAAAACTATTTTTACCGATTTTTTTAAATACGAAGGCATTAGAAAAATAGGCAAAATATAGGAAATTCAAGAAAAATAGTTTTTGTGCTTGAAAAATTCTCAAATTTTATTCATAGGTAGATTTCAACGAACTTATCATTCACAAAAAAATTTAGATTAAAATTCATTCAAATTGATATGATTTCATGGTGGTCCTTACCGAAATTAAAATAAGGGATCCCTTATGAGAGAACCACTGTATATATGTCAGTAAATAACTTATAATCACTATTAATTATTATTCATCATATATATATATAGCAATGTTTTTGGAATAAAATCTTATACTTTCCAAATTTATAGGAAATAAAGCTAATCATTATTGGGTCTCAATAATTCTCATTAAAGTCGATATCTATATTTTTTAAAACCGAAATTTCTAAACCTTATAAATAATCACACCTCCCAAAAAGATAAAATTGCACTAGAGTTGTTGTAATTCCTCGAGAAAATTAAAATGGCAAATCCAACTTATTTTTATCTCCCTTTTCTTATGCTCTTTATTGTCATTCATCTTTTGTCTGTCAATCAAAATATCGCCACAGCAACAGTTAACAATGATACTGTACCTTTTATCAGGGTTGGCCCATAAGGGCAGCCAACCCAGCAAAATGCTAGGGCCCCCAACTGATGCAATTTTCTTCTTCTTCTTTGGGGCCTCATGATCCAATATTTGTTAATGATCTTTGGGGCCTCAATTAATAAAAAAAAACTTTAAAGACCCAATATGATTCTGAGACCATGACATCACTGTGATCCAATATTTGTTAATGATCTTTGGGGCCTCAATTAATAAAAAAATCTTTAAAGGTCCAATATGATTCTGAGACCATGACATCACTGCACTATTAAATATATATATATATATATATATATATATATATATATATATATATATAACACATGCTAAACGAATTACGAATCAAAATTCAAAACCTTCACTTTGCTATCTCTTTTCTTCTCTCTGCCTCTCTGTTTCTTCTTGACGTTGTTGCCGTTTGAAGAATCGAACTTATCGAATGTATGATTTTTGTTTTCAATTAATTTCTAAATGTTGATTTTGACTCGAATTATTATTAATATTATTTTATGTTAATGATAATAATTTTATATGAGGCCTCGAATTTTGTTAATGTCTTAAAATCACTCGGGCCTCAAAATGTCTGGAGACGGCCCTGCCTTTTATCAGAAAGTCTTGTATTTGAACATACTTTCCAGATACTTGCACATCGATTCTAGAGGAAGATCCTCGTAGCAGAACTACAACCGATTTAAAAAGCTTAACGAGGATCTCCATGGATATAGTATATGAAGAAGCCTTTGGATTAAAGTCGCTCTTCATCAAAGCTGGGAAAACGCCATTGTGTTAAAGTTGCTCATAGTTATGGTACTGAGACGGTAGATCCTCATAGCAGAACCGCAACCAATTTAAAAAGCTTAACGTGAATATCTATAAATATAATATACAAAGAATCCATTGGGTTAAAGTTGCTTTTCATCAAAGCTAGAGAAAATGTTACTGATCCAGTTTTGAAACGTAATATAGAAGATTGCATTGAGGAATTAGATGGGTGCAGCTATTATATGAAAAATGTTGGAGTTCCTAGTTTTGAAAAGGGAGATTATGCATCTGCAAATAGCCAAGTCGGTTACTATTTTGATGATGCCAGTGATTGTATTGATAATTGATATTGGCATCAATATGTTCAATAAAGAGAATGTAACTTTATTTAATTTCATTGAAGATGTGCTAGCTTTCTTAAATCCGTTATCGTAGGTCAGCTGGTTGATAGACGAGCTTAAAAGTCAGTGGCTTGAATCCTACCAATAGCAAATTAAAAGCTTAAAAAAAAATACATGATCTAGATAGGTGGATAGATAGTGCCAAAAAGAAAAGTTATCTCATTGAAGGAATATGTTATGCTACCTTAAACATCATTTTTGTACAAGTGAAAATTGTAAATATCAAGTGGGTGTAAGTAGACGAAACGATTTTTAATCAAATATATATATTCTTTATTTTATGAAATTCAAAAGGAACACGTTTTTGTTTTTATTTTTATTTTTATTAATAGTTTGGCGATTATTTCATATAATGTGTTTGCTAGAAGTTACACCTGTTAGGTTTTGCATTCAAACTCGCCAATACTATCATTTATTGTGCCTTTGTTTAATAATTGCCTAATTGGAAATGATCATGTGTAATTATTTTCCTTTTGTTTTCTTATTTTCTTTTCATTTTCCATAAATATGTTTTATATAAGACCATCTCCAGTACATATGCTAATACCAATGCCAAATTTAGCACGAAATATAGTAAAATGTTATATTTGGCACATCATTTTAGCATTATACTCCAATGCAAAATTCTATTTGATATGCTATTTTTTATTTTTTAATTATTTAAAATTATAAAAGTCAACAAATACAACTAAGACATTCAATGGATGCATTGAATATTTTCTTAGAATTATTTTAATCTCAATTTTTCCTACCAAGTTTGTTAAATTTTTATTATTTAAAATTAAAAAGTCAACAAATACGGCTGTATTTATTGCTGTGCCAAATTTGGCACAATTTATAGTATATGCCAAATTTAGCACATCTTTTAGCACTGCATTGGAGCATGTTTTTTTTTTTACTTTGTACTAAATTACAGCATTGGCACAACAATTTAGCATTGCATTGGAGATGTTCTAATAATATTAAATAGGAGTTTATTTTAAATACATATTAGATAAATGAGTTAATTTTAAATTATATAGATTTAAACAAATTATATATATATATATTTAAATCATCAAACCTCTATCAATGAGCTTGAGTAGCTCAGTTGGTCAGGGCATACTTATTTTAACCATAAGGTTACAGGCTCAACCCCTATTGAGGACGAATAATGTTTTTAATTTGTGGTCAAAGTGTTTCAGGGGTTGACCGCTATTATTGAAACAAGAGAGACCAATTTATCTAATATGACAAAGCGCAGGGGGAAAAATGATAATTTCAGGTAAGGGGCCCTTTTGGTCAACATCCGGTCAACATTTTACAGGGGATGTTTGTGCAATAAACAGAAAGGTTGCATATGAGTGCAATTTCGTCTAAACTTAGGGATGTTTATGCAATTAAGCCTTTATTTTTATAGCTGCAGACTCCTCTCATTTATTTGATTTTGTTGGATTTCAGGTTTTAGGGATTTTCATTTTGTTCATTGGCAACGGGTCAAGTGCCCCATACCCGACTTTTGCTCCGAATAAGTTTTCTATTTTCGCCTCATGGGTGACCCATATCAACCCGAAATGATTTGTTCAATTTAACAAAATCTTACAATACAATTACAATTTTAGTACCATACGGTTGAATTTTAGAAGAGAAACTTAAAATTAATATTCAATTAAATTTAAAAATACACTTAAATTGAAAAATATATTTAAATTAAATATAAACTAAAAATAAATATTTAAACTTAAATTTAGCATACACTCTACAGAAGAAGAAAAAAAAAGTTGTTTGGAATATTTTCATAATTTGTGGTAATGAATTGAAAATAAACTTAACGGTTATTAACAGTTAAACTTCCGTATATAATTCAAAACAAATTTCAAATAATTTATTGAAAGACCGCTTGAACACTTCAACGATGACATGCCCGCGATCAATGATAACAATAATCTGTCTAGTTGTGCATCCTGGCGAGAAGTCTCCCCAGAAGATGGCTTCCAATCCACAATGGAGGAGAAGATTAACAATCTCATCTTCACCAATCTCCTCTCCAAGGCTTTGTCGATCTCCTTTCTAAGTGGAGTAAATCTTCGCCAATATACTCCATTGAGAAGGAGATCATCGATACTCCACAATTGGCATTGGAGGTGGTCCCTTCTTCCATTTTTGTTTTGTTTTGTTTTTTTTTTTTTTTTTTGTGGAAAAAATTGTTTTTTTTTTTTTTCAAATTTATTATTTATTTTAAATTATTTTAATTTTTATTCATACCCTCCACCAGTAAGGAGATCGTCGAGACACCACAACCGGGGACTAAAATGACACAACCTGAACAGACTAAAGGAATCTCTCCTTAGGAAAGGTTAGGCACCGGGCTCTTTGTCGCGACTTTCTCTGTTTTTACAGCTGCATTGATAGAGAGAAAAAGAGGCCAGCTGCAGCCTTAAGAAAAAATGAAACTCTATCAATCTTGGCTTGCTCCACAATTCCTCATCTTCAGTCTATCAGAATTCTTCTTGGAAGGGATGCAAATCATGCAATCCTTTTAACAGCCCATAAATTCTTTTAAAATAAGGCGATGTGATTCAAGTGTAACATCAAGGGGGGTAGAACTTGAGCCGCAGACGCTACCTAATCTAAATTATAGGATAAAAGTTCTTTCAATAAAACCATGAAACTTAAATTAAAAAACAATGAAAAATAAAATAATATCCACAACTTTTAAGAGAACGCCATAGAAACAATTCATGTTCACTCATTCTAACCAAAAGTACCTACACAGAAACAAAAATAATATGTATAAGAGGATTTTCTCAAACAAAAATAATATTTACGATATTGTACCTGGCTAAAACGTTTTAAAAATGAGAAATGTATTGGTAATCTGTTTACATTCTATTTTATTTTTTAATGACAATTTTAATCTATTAAAATTATTAAACAAAACAAGAAAGTTCTATTTTCTAGGACACTCCTAGCCTAAAACAAGCTTTTTTCTGTCTTTAGCTTTTTTTTTTTTCTTTTTTTTTCCAATTTAGTTTTTTTTTTTTTTTTTTACTATTTTTAGTTAATTGTTTTAAGGACTATTTTTTTCATTAACTAAATAAAATATATTATTGCAATATTATGTTAATTAAGGGATGAAATGTTAATTGTTAAGAAATAAAAGAAGAAAAGGAAAAGAAAGGGAATATTCAAGGGTATATTTTTCTAGAGATCAAAATCTCATATCTCCATTATTATTCACTTATATATATTCCTTCTTCACGCAAATTAAATTTCTCCCATATCCTTTTTAATTTTTTAATTAAACTCAACAAATTTATCATAACCTTTTATTCATAAATTTAATTACTATACAAATTATACCATATCATAAAAAACTCTTTCTATTTTCTTAAACCCTAGATTTACAAAAAAAAAAAAAAAAAAAAAAAAAAAAAACTAATTTCATATATGTTTTCATTTTCTTTTAAGGAAATACAAATCGATTGCTAAGTATAAAGAATTAAATTTGATGGATTGAAATCCGAACTAAATTTAGGCTTTTAGATATACTTAAAGATAGAGAAATAAATAAACACAACTCTAGAAAAGATAAAATTGCAAATAGAGATAAAGTTGTTTGTAATTCTAGCTTAAATCTAAATGGTGAATCCAACTACACAGATGTGGTACCTCTTATTAGAAAGTCTTTATAATGGCACAAACTTTCTATATACTTGTATATCGGTTCTAGAGGGAGATCCTTATAGCAAAAAAGTAATCAATTTAACTTAAAAAAGATCAGAAATTCTATTATCAGTTCGAACTGACAAAAGTTATATCAGTTCCTTGCATGTGGGCCACTGGATTTAAATACTTTGACTTGGCTGTATGCACTTGTCAGTCAAAGTATTTAAATCCAGTGGCCCACATACAAGAAACTGATATAATTTTTGTCAGTTTGAACTGATAATAGAAAGACTGTAAAAAAGATATCAATAAATATAGAGTGTTAGAATCACTATCTCAAGTCACTCTCCCAAGACACTCTCTTTTCTTCTTTGACATTTGTCCATCATTTACTTTTTGGAAATAAATTTTATTGCCATCATTAATGAATTGTTTTAGCATGTCATTTACAATTCAAACCATCATATCTTCTCAAATTGCCCTTTATTTTACACCAAATTGTCATAGTCCTTTTATTAATTATTAATATTATTATTACTTTATATACCTCTTTTTTATTTTCTATAATATCATTACAAACACAATTTATACTTGAAAATTTATTCGTTTTGTCTATATTATCATAAGTTTAGCATATTTTATACAGTAATTATTATTACGTGATTTAAAAAATTTAACACTTCATTAATAAAATCAAAACTCAAATATACTAAAAAAATACAAGATGTCAATGTTTATTGTATTTTAATAATTTTAATACTGTAAATATTATATTTGCTAATTTTCTTTTTTAAAATAAATTTAATAAATATTATTCAACTCATTTTACCTTTGAACATTTTTGGTTCACATATATGGTAATGATAATTTGGTGTAAAAAAAGGGCTACTTGGGAAGATGTGGATAGTTTGAAACTTTAAATTTTAAATAACATGCAAAAACAATTCATTAGTGATGGCTCTAAAATTTATTTCCGAAAAGTCGGACAAGTGTCCAAAGGAGAAGGGAGAGTGAGTTGAGAGAGTGTATTTAGCACTCCTCATATATATGAATAAACCAAAGGTTAAGTCGCTCTTCATCAAAGCTGGAGAAAACATCACTGATCCGGTTTCAAATCGTAATATATATGATTGCATTGAGGAATTCTATGGGTGTAGATATCATATGAAATTTTTTAGAATTCCTAGTTTTGACAAGGGTGATTGTATTGATAATGGCATCAAAATGTTCAACAAAGAGATTACAACTTTATTTAATTTCAGTGGAGATGTGCTATCTTTCCTAATTATGTTACCGCCTTATAAATTACAATAATAAACAACTAAAATCACTTTAGAATTAAATATTTGAACAGATAAAAATAATTAATCATTTATTTCTTTGCAGAAAGAATAAATAAATCTTCATGGAACTATAATTGTGCATTCAAGCATGTTCTTGCTAAATTGTCGATTCAACCACCATTTGCAGCGGAACTTCAAGATTGTCCTAGTTTTCCCTGTCAAAATGGTCGGAGGCCTATCGTAACGAATACAGAACTGCTTTTGTTCACTTTCATTCCCATTCAGACATACCGACATTCGATCCTCGTCATACAGAGAAAGCTTGAGGAAACATAAAGCAAACTCTCTCCATGTATTTTCATTTGCATATGTGGCATCTAAATGTAAAGCTATCATTTCCAGTAGTGATGTCGGACTGTAATCCCCTGAGAAATATCAGAAGTGATCAAGTAAAGAAAGAGTATGCCAATTCTAGCTGATGTAAAGCTAACACCTTTTTTTTTTTTTATTGCTCCATGGAAGTGGAAGCCAAAACACCATCTCAACAAAGTTACTTAGTGACAGAAATGAAACCTCTTCCATACTAAATTGTTCAGGTTTATCAAGTTGTATCATTTTCTATAAGATATCATGAATCAATAAGAAATTGAGATGGTGACATCATGACATCACTTACATCATGCTCATCTCTTTGTCTTGACTTTCTCCGTGGTTACAGCAGCATTGGTAGAGAAAAAGAGACCAGCTGCAGCCTTACGAAAAAATGAAACTCTTATCAATCTTGGATTGCTCCACAATTCCTCATCTTCAGTCTCTAAGAGATGTTCAATGCAACCGGTCTTTTAGGATTCTTCTACAAACAGTCCTTGGAAGGGATGCAAATCATGCAATCCTTTTTAACAGCAAGAATGGTAGAATCTAAGCCACAGTCCACAGATGCTACCTAATCTAAATTATAGGATAACAGTTTTTTCAATGAAACCATTAAACTTAAATTAAAAAACAAAGAAAAATAAAATAGTATCCACAACTTTTAGGAGAACGCCATAAGCAACATGACTAAATTATTAAAACAATTATTGTTCACTCATTTTAACCAACAGTACCTACATAGAAACATGAATAATATCTATAAAAGCATTTTCTCAAATTAAATTTCTTCCGTTTAACTGGAAATAAATCAAGGTTCAAACTGATTTATACTTAACTTTGCATTAATCAGCTTTTGATTTACAAGCCTTCCTTTTCTTGGAGTGTCTCTTCGAAATCCGGGTTGAGTATACTGTTTTCACCTCCTCAGGTGGAACATTTGAAGAACTTGTGCAGCCAAATTTTAAAGACCTTAATCCTCCGAGTTATTAAACAACCAGAACAAAATATTCAATTTAGCAAACTGTATAACATTGCAAGAAAAACTAATAAACATCAGCAACCAAAATGATTTCTGTTTATCTAACAATTAAAACAATTATGGCATTCAACAATAAATAAAGCATCAAACACCTAATTCACTTTGCGAGGGTGAAGCCCCATAAACATGAGGCCAATCATGCTTGACATGAGTTCATCATGATACATAGAACAATAAGAGAAAATGAAACTGGGTATTGCTTAAAAGAAACTAATACTAAGAAACAATTCACTATGAAACAAATCAAACATCACATGAAGTAACATAATGTGAAGAAAAGTCCATAGCATAATCTTAATAACCATTTGTTTCCTTTGTTGAATGCACATACAAATAGGTTCTACTAACTTAATGAATCACATTCCTTTACTGCAGAATTGACAGAAATGAAAACATCAAAATGTCTAAAAATTAATCTCCATGAAAATATATCATCATCAATAATTGCTCAGCAAACAAATGGGGCAGCAGAAGAGACATAAATAAAAAGAATAAGGGAATGAGGAAGCAGAGGAAAGAGTGGTGGAGGTGAAGCTAGGAATTTGGTTCATAAAATCATAAGTTTATGTTTTTTTTACGCCAATGCAGAAAACATCACAAGATGGAAGCTTATGTTTTTTAACAAACTAGAAGTTTATTCTATGTCGTTATACACGCAATATAGATATATGCGTTGTATAATATTTCTAAGTCCTTTTGCAGTTAAGATCCATAAAGAACTAAGACTTGACTGTAGCAAGGCTACCCGACATTGCAGATTGTAGCCGGTAATCAGGTGTAATGCCAGCCTCTAACATTTCATTATACAATCTCAAAGCTTCATCTGCTTTCCCCTGCTTGGACAGACCCGAAATAATTGCTCTGTAGATGACAAAATTCAGTATTAAACCCCTTTGCTTCATTTCACTAAGCAATTTCAACGCCTCTGCTGACTCTCCAGATGATAGTTCACCATGTATGAGTGATGAATATGTGTATACGTCTGGTATATGCCCCATTACTTCCATCACACCTCTTAGATTATGGGCTTCTGTCATCTTCCCTATCTTGCCGTATCCATCAATCAAAGTGTTGTAAGTAACAGTATCAGGTGTCACTCCCCTTTTCTCCATATCTTCGAATAGCCGTTTTGCTTCCTTTAAGTTCCCTTTCTTGCCATGCCCATCAATCAAAGTGTTATAAGTAACAATGTCAGGTCTGACTCCCATTTTGTCCATCTCTTCAAATAGCTGCGTTGCTTCCTCAAAGTTCCCTTTCTTAAAGTACCCATCAATCAATGCGTTATAGGTAACAATGTTAGGTCTCACTCCCCTTTTCTCCATCTCTTCAAATAGCCGCTCTGCTTCCTTTAAGTTCCCTTTATTGCTGTGCCCATCAATCAAAGCACCGTAAGTAACAGTGTTGGGTCTGACTCCCATTTTTTTCATCTCTTCAAATAACCGCTTTGCTTCCTCAAAGTTCCCTTTTTTACTATACCCATCAATCAAAGCACTGTAAGTAACAGTGTCGGGCCTCATTCCCATTTTTTCCATCTCTTCAAAAAGCCTTTTCGCTTCCTCTAAGTTCCCTTTCTTGAAGTACCCATCAATCAAAGCATTGTAGGTAATAGTGTTAGGTCTCACTAATTTTTTCTCCATCTCTTCAAATAGCCCCTTTGCTTCCTCTAAGCTGCCTATCTTGCCATATCCATCGATCAAAGCGTTGTAAGTAATAGTGTTAGGTCTCACTCCTTTTTTCTCCATCTCTTCAAATACCTTCTTTGCTTCATCTAAATTCCCTGTCTTGGAAAATATGTTAACCAAAATACTAAATGTCACTTCATTATGATTTAGTCCCATTTTGATCATAGTGAACAACCAGGTTTTCGCTTCCTCGTACCGTTTCAGTTTACACAGGCCACCAGCAATTGTGCTATAAGTAACCACATTAGGCTCAATTCTTTTCTGTTCCATTATAGTTTTTACTTTTAAAGCTTCATCTACCATACCTTTTATGAAGAACCCATTTATCAGCGTAGTATAACTTACAACATTCGGTTCTATCCCTTTAGTGACCATTTCCTCCATCAAATCCTTAGCCCTTTCAACCTTTCCGCTTTTACACAATCCATCAATCACAATCGTCATCGAATGAACTGTAATCTCCACATCGGCCCCAACCATTCTTCGAAAGAAACTATAGCACATATCCATTTTACCACATCTCTTCAAAGCTAGTAAAAGTACCTTGCAACACTTCTGATGAATCTTGAACCCACTTTTCTCCATATAATCAAAAACCCCAATAGCCTCTTCGAACATCCCATTATCCGCATACACCAAAAACAACATTTCACACAACTTTTCAACAAAAATGGGATCATCAGTGCCATTGTCAACCAAAGAAACTATATTGGAAATCGGGGGTTCGAAGATTAACATCATTTGCAATGCAATTCAATACAAATTGAATATCAGTAAATTGTCTCACATTGTATAGTCTACGAATGAGGGTCAAATGAGCAACAAGATCGGGCTTATTAACAGGGTTTTGGCGGAGGAAGTTGAAAAGGTCTAAGCAAGAACGAAGAGGGAGTGTTGGGTTTGAGAAAATAAGTTGGACTGCGTGAGAGTTGAGAGTGGAGAGTATCAAAGGGCTGTTCTTCAAGTGTTGAATGCCTGAATGGCTCAGGAGTCGAGCAATGTTGGAAGCTGTTTGTTGGTGTGGATTTGTTGGTGGGTGGATTGTGGAGAGCGATCGTATAAATTTCTGGGTAGACATGGTTGGTTTAAAATTCATACAATAAATTAAAATTTGCATAAAAAATGGGAGAAACTTATAAGTCAGTGATGTGAAGAATGAAGATCACTTCTTTCTCTCTGTAATACCCAGAAGCAAAGATCGGATTTAAAACCCTATAAATCAAAAAATAAACAAACAAAAACCAGTGCGAATTGATAAGAGAGAGTGAAGTGAAAAGATCTGACCTGGGGATGGCGAAATCAAGTTAAGGAGTGAATGGATCTGGAGCTTTGAGAGGAGTGATTTTATGTGGTGGTGGTGGACCGGTGGTGATGATGGAGGAGAGAGAGAGAGAGAGAGTTTTTTAGGTCGACGAAACGCGGAGGAGAGAGATAGGTTCGAGTTCGAAGCCTCTGCAGACTCGGTCTTGTCTGAGTGGCCGTCTTCGGTCTTCTTACACAAGAGTGAGATAATAAAAACGCGAGAAAGTGACCCTTCTTGCCTGGATTTATATATAAAACGGTGGCGTTTCCTTCTGACTTAAACGACGACGTTTCTTGTCCGGTTTTTGATTTTTTATTTTTTTCTCCTTCTATTTTTTTTTTTGGCACATCTGGCGTTACCTTATTGGAGGTCACATGATTTTCTATAGTCTTTTAAATTTTAATTAAGAGGTGCGCGGCTTTTGATTAGGATTTCATAATATGTAATCATTTGCACATGGAGTCAATCGTACACCTCTCCTTCCATATTTGTGATAATATATTAATATTCGAATCGCTCTTCCGCTTATAAAGATATAAATGTGAATAGACACTCTTTTATAGTAAAATTAGTTGTGATTATATTGATTGATCTAGGTCAAGGTCTATGCAGTTATTAAATCACTAGTTTATATGTATTTATTATATATATATATAGAGAGAGAGAGAGAGTAATTTGAGTAATTTTCTGAGAATTTTTACGATGTACATTTTAAACACCTTTAATGAAATTATATGTAATCAAATGTTTTTTGATAAGATTTTTTGTATGCATCATAAGAAAATTAAAATACACATTTGGTAAAAAATTGAAAATTTTTTGGATTTGAGAACTATTTTTTCTTATATTTCTCTATTTTAAAATACTTTATCTTTAAAAAAATCAGAAAAAATTAGTTCTTGCACCCAAATTTTTTTTTAATTTTTTTTCCATAAATGTATTTCAATATTTTCACCATCCATACAAAAAATCAAATCAAGATTCAATATATTTCATGCAATTTCATCAAAGGTACTTAAAGTGTGCATTGTAAAAAGTCATCATTGGAAAATTACTCTATATATATAACTTGAGTCTAAATATCATTAGATTAAATAAACGTTTTTAATACTGAACCATATTAGGTGGTGGTCTCCGGTTTACATATATTAACAATCAAAGGGTAAGCTAATCATTAATTACATTCATAAGATTAAAAGTGATTCAATTGTCTCCGATATTCACCACTTGTACAAAATATTTATGGTATAATTATTAGTTTAAATTGATAAGGAAATAAATAAGTATTGATTTTGGTGAAAATATAATGGTCTAGAGTTTTAGAAATTTCGGTATAAATATCGCCAATATTCTTAAAACATTTAGCTATTACTAGTAAAATGACTCGCGCTTTGCTGCAGGAGTATTATACCATTTTATATATTATTTTCAATTTTACTAAATTTATTAATCCAAGTTATGAAACAAACAAAATTAAAATATAAAAAATATATTAATCAAAAATAAAATGATAACCAAGTAAAATAATAATTCTATACCAAATAAAAATATCAGTTATATTGATATGTATGCGTGTAAATACGAAAATAATATATTCATAGTGTATAGAATATTAATATGAGAAACAAAAATATATACATTAAATATTAATGTGAAACAAAAGTATCATGCATTACATATATTTTATCTATTAAAATGAATTTATTTAATTAAATAGGTAAGTGTGGTGAACATTAAATGTATTTAATATTAAACTTACGATATCTCTTAAAAGCTAAGCAAACTAAATGACTGAAAGGAAATAAATTGAATCTTATTTTGATTTTTGGATACATAAATTTGTAGTAAAGTCAAATTGGATCTCGAAACTTGAGATTTATTTTACAGTAATTTTTTTTTTTCAATATTTGTGATTTGAAATTCGATTGCACTATAAAGAAAACTTTGTTCATCAACCAAATTATTTAAGGAGCAAGTCTAGCATTTTTTTACTCCTTTATTGAAGTTTGAATTGTTATTTTGAAATAAATCTGTCATACCATGTTAGTAGTTTTTCAATTGATGAACAAACTTAGTTCCTTAAATTGCAATTGAATTTCAAATCAGAAACATTGAAGGAATTTTGATTATAAATTTTCCTGCAATTTAGGGATCCAACCCAAATTTTAAGATCCAATTTGACTACAAATGTGTGCATTCAAAAACTTATAAATTATATTCAACTAATTATTTCCATTTATTCAATCCGATTAGATTTTAACAAATATCCTAAGTTTAATTCAACAAACAAAGATAATCAAGTAAAATGTCTTTGAAGAGGAGAGTGGAGCTCGGACATTTCTTCAAGGGGATATAGTATAATTGAAAAATATATTAAATTAAATATAAACTAAAAATAAATATTTAAACTTAAATTTAGCATACACTCTATAGAAGAAGAAATTTTTTTAACAGCAAATCATGCAATCCTTTTTAACAGCAAGGATGGTTGAAGTTAAGCCACAGACGCTACCTAATCTAAATTATAGGATAAAAGTTTTTAGCAAACTGTATAACATTGCAAGAAAAACTAACAAACATCAGCAACCAAAATGATTTCTGTTTATCTAACAATTAAAACAATTATGGCATTCACTTTGCGAGGGTGAAGCCCCATAAACATGAGGCCAATCATGCTTGACATAGAACAATAAGAGAAAATGAAACTGGGTATTGCTTAAAAGAAACTAATACTAAGAAACGATTCACTATGAAACAAATCAAACATCACATGAAGTAACATAATGTGAAGAAAAGTCCATAGCATAATCTTAATATCCATTTGTTTCCTTTGTTGAATGCACATACAAATAGGTTCTACTAACTTAATGAATCACATTCCTTTACTGCAGAATTGACAGAAATGAAAACATCAAAATGGCTAAAAATTAATCTCCATGAAAATATATCATCATCAATAATTGCTCAGCAAACAAATGGGGCAGCAGAAGAGACATAAATAAAAAGAATAAGGGAATGAGGAAGCAGAGGAAAGAGTGGTGGAGGTGAAGCTAGGAATTTGGTTCATAAAATCATAAGTTTATGTTTTTTTTACGCCAATGCAGAAAACATCACAAGATGGAAGCTTATGTTTTTTAACAAACTAGAAGTTTATTCTATGTCGTTATACACGCAATATAGATATATGCGTTGTATAATATTTCTGAGTCCTTTTGCAGTTAAGATCCATAAAGAACTAAGACTTGACTGTAGCAAGGCTACCCGCCATTGCAGATTGTAGCCGGTAATCAGGTGTAATGCCAGCCTCTAACATTTCATTATACAATCTCAAAGCTTCATCTGCTTTCCCCTGCTTGGACAGACCCGAAATAATTGCTCTGTAGATGACAAAATTCGGTATTAAACCCCTTTGCTTCATTTCACTAAGCAATTTCAATGCCTCTGCTGACTCTCCAGATGATAGTTCACCATGTATGAGTGATGAATATGTGTACACATCTGGTATATGCCCCATTACTTCCATCACACCTCTTAGATTATGGGATTCTGTCATCTTCCCTATCTTGCTGTATCCATCAATCAAAGTGTTGTAAGTAATAGTATCAGGTGTCACTCCCCTTTTCTCCATCTCTTCGAATAGCCGTTTTGCTTCCTTTAAGTTCCCTTTCTTGCCATGCCCATCAATCAAAGCGTTGTAAGTGGCAATGTCAGGTCTCACTCCCCTTGTCTCCATCAATTCAAATAGCTGCGTTGCTTCCTCTAAGTTCGCTTTCTTTCTATACCCATCAATCAAAGCAGTGTAAGTAATAGCATTAGGTCTCACCCCCCTTTTCTCCATCTCTTCAAATAACCGCTTTGCTTCCTCAAAGTTCCCTTTCTTACAGTAGCCATCAATCAAAGCACTGTAAGTAACACTGTTGGGCCTCACTCCCATTTTTTCCATCTCTTCAAAAAGCTTCTTTGCTTCCTCTAAGTTCCCTTTCTTGAAGTACCCATCAATCAAAGCACTATAAGTAACACTGTTAGGCCTTACTCCCCTTTTCTCCATCTCTTCAAACAGCCCCTTTGCTTCCTCTAAGTTGCCTATCTTGCCATATCCATCGATCAAAGCGTTGTAAGTACTAGTGTTAGGTTTCACTCCTTTTTTCTCCATCTCTTCAAATACCTTCTTTGCTTCATCTAAATTCCCTGTCTTGGAAAATATGTTAACCAAAATACTAAATGTAACTACATCATGATTTAGCCCCATTTCAATCATAGTGAACAACCAGGTTTTCGATTCCTTGTACCGTTTCAGTTTACACAGGCCACCAGCAATTGTACTATAAGTAACCACATCAGGCTCAAATCTTTTCTGTTCCATTACAGTTTTTACTTTTAAAGCTTCATCTATCATACCTTTTATGCAGAACCCATTTATCAGCGTATTATAAGTTACAACATTCGGTTCTATCCCTTTAGTGACCATTTCCTCCATCAAATCCTTAGCCCTTTCAACCTCTCCTCTTTTACACAATCCATCAATCACAATCGTCATCAAATGAACTGTAATCTCCACATCGGCCCCAACCATTCTTCGAAAGAAACTATAGCACATATCCATTTTACCACATCTCTTCAAAGCTAGCAAAAGCACCTTGCAACACCTCTGATGAATCTTGAACCCACTTTTCTCCATATAATCAAAAACCCCAATAGCCTCTTCGAACATCCTATTATCCGCATACACCGAAAACAACATTTCACACAACTTTTCAACAAAAATGGGGTCATCAGTGCCATTGTCAACCAAAGAAACTATATTGCAAATGGGGGTTCGAAGATTAACATCATTTGCAATGCAATTCAATACAAATTGAATATCAGTAAATTGGCTCTCATTGTATAGTCTACGAATAAGGGTCAAATGAGCAACAAGATCGGGCTTATTAACAGGGTTTTGACGGACGAAGTTGAAAAAATCCAAGCAAGAACGAAGAGTGAGTGTTGGGTTTGAGAAAATAAGTTGGAATGAATGAGAGCTGAGAGTGGAGAGTATCGAAGGGCTGTTCATCAAGTGTTGAGGACTTGAATGGCTCAGGACTTGAGCAATGTTGGAAATATTTTGCTTGTGTGGATTTGTTGGTGAGTGGATTGTGGAGAGCGATCGTATAATTTTCTGGGTAGACATGGTTGGTTTAATATTCATACAATAAATTAAAAATTGCATAAAAATTGGGAGAAACTTACAAGTCAGTGATGTGAAGAATGAAGATCACTTCTTTCTCTCTGTAAGACCTAAATCGAAAACCAATCAAGTCGTACACTTGTTGGGCTGGCATACTAATTTTTCTGATTTACTAGAATTGGGGATTGAGTTATGATATTTGCTCTCTCAGCTAAAAATGAGAAATGTTACTCACAATTCATTAATTATCACAATTCATTAATTAGTTATATTCTTTTTTTTTTTTAATGACAATTTTGGTATAAAAGTGGTCCAACCGGTCTCCATTTTGGAAATCAGATTTTCATCTCCAAATTTGGATATCAAAATCTCATATCTCTGGTCCACAAGGCCTCTTGCCTTGGTGGTTGAAGCCTCCAAGGGAGGTTCCTCCATCAAGGTTCAACGCCTCGGGGTGTATGTATATATATTACTATGAGCAAATTGCAGCCAACCTCTATAAGGTTTGGCCTTTGACAACCAAAAACAACTTTATCATTAATTGACGACAGCAATTTTGCTCACTCTCCTTAACTAGAGGTAAACATTACCTCCCACCTCAAGTGTCGACACATGTCCCAAACTTAACCCAAAGTCCAAAGTTAACCCTTAACTCAAAGTTTGGGACACGTGTCAACACTTGGGGTGGGGGGTAATGGTTACCTCTAGTTAAGGGGGGTGAGCAAAATTGCACTTTTAATTGACAATGACCTCCCCTACCGTTAGTCAAAGCTAGTTAAGTTTAACCATTGACCGGATTTGGTCGCTACAAATACCTAAATGCCCATGAATAATATATATAAAAAAAAAAATCTGAATTTAAAAATATATGAATATATGAAAACAAATTTAGATCTCCACAGTAAAAAATTGAAAATTACAAATTAAAAAATAAAAAAAATAAAAAACGTGGAGACATAGGTCATATCTCTATTTTTTCTCCAAATTCTAAATTTTGAAAAATTAATAATTTGGATCATCAAAATCCAATCCAACAACATTTTATTCAAATAATTTTTTCTTCTTCCATATGGATTCCTAGATTTTTTCTTCATATTCAAGTTTTTTAGATTTTTTAAAACTAAAAAAAAAAAAAAAAAAAAAAAAAAAAAAAAAAAAAAAAAAAAAAAAAAAAAAAACCTAACTCATCTAAATCTAATCTAACAACATTTTCTTCTTTCATTGATGTATTTCCAAAATTTTCTTCAGTTAGATTTTTCAAAAATAAAATAAAAAATGTGGCCAAGATAAATTGTGAAGATTTAAAGCTTTAAATCTATTTTTTTAAATAAATAAAAAGGCTTGAAATGATGAAAATACCCTTATCTCTATTAAGTTTGACTAACTTTGACTAATAGCAGAGGAGGTCATTGTCAATTAAGTATAAAGTTGTTTCTGATTGTCAAAGACCAAACCTCAGGGAGGTTGGCTGCAATTTGCTCTATTACTATTGTCCCACCTTTGTCTTTTAACTCCCAAAGTGTAGGTAACATCTCCCGATTCTGTGGAGCTAGCCCTCTCTCCAGTGGTGAGAGTTGTATTTCCATTTGTTCCCTTTCCCCGATAGTGAGAGTAGTATTCCGGGCTGCGCTTGTAAAGTCTGATCTCGCTAGGTCCCGACAGTTGTTGTAATTCAAAAAAAAATAAAAAAATCTCATATCTCCATTACTATTCACTTATGTATATTCTCATTTTAACCTTATATTCCTTCTTCACACAAATTAAATTTCTCCCATATCCTTTTTAATTTTTTTAACTAAACTCAACTAATTTATTATAAAATTCATAAATTTAATTACTATAAAAATTATACCATACCATAAAAACTCTTTCTGTTTTCTTAAACCATAGATTCTTTTTTAAAAACTAATTTCAAGTATATTTTCATTTTCTTTTAAGAAAATACGAATCGATTGCTAAGTATAAAGAATTAAATCTGATGAATTGAAATCTGAATTGAATTTAGGTTTTGAGATATACTTAAAGATAGAGAAATAAATAAACACAACTCTATTAGAGATAGAATTGCAATAGAGTTGTTTGTAATTCCAACTTAAATCTAAGAGTTTGTTTAGTTGGGCTTTTGAAAAATCTCTATTGGTAAAAGATCTACTTGCAGTAGATCTATTAGAAATAGAGTTTTTATTTATTTATTTATTTTTTTTAATCTATTTGGAGAAGCATCTCTCCATGAGTTTTTACCTAGTAAAAGTTTAAACTCTATTAGCCTACCGTAAAGATTATATAAAATAAAAAAAAACACGCGTGCACGAAACACACAAAGATTATATAAAAATGATCAAGTCAATAAGAAGCCTACCATTTTGATGCATTCTGATAAGCCTAGCCAATGAGTGAGAACATGTCATAGGATCCTTTTTCAAGATATCCTCAAAACATGTTAAATACTCCAAAAGTGTAGCTTTCAATCTGTACAAGTGTAAATAAGTTCAACAACTAATTAAGCAATAGCTTGAGAGAGAGAGAGAGAGAGAATTAATAATGAACAGATCTTTTTCTATCTATTATCAATAATTCTCATTAAAGTCAATATCTATATATTCTTTTTAACAGGATTTTCTAATTCTTTATAAATAATCACACCTCACATAAAGATAAAATTACACTAGAGTTCTTGTAATTCCTCGAGAAAATTAAAATGGTGAATCCAACTTATTTTTATCTCCCTTTTCTTAATACTCTTTATTGTCATTCATCTTTTGTCTGTCAACCAGTTAACAATGATACGGTACCTTTTATCAGAAAATCTTGTATTTGAACAGACTTTCCAGATACTTGCATATCGGTTCTAGAGGAAGATCCTTGTAGTAGAATTACAACCGATTTAAAAAGCTTAATGAGGATCTCCATAGATATAGTATATGAAAAAGCCTTTGGATTAAAGTCGCTCTTCATCAAAGCCGGAGAAAACGCCATTGGATTAAAGTTGCTCATAGTAATGGTACTGAGACGGTAGATCCTCATAGCACAACTGCAACCAATTTAAAAAGCTTAACGTGAATATCTATAAATATAATACACGAAGAATCCATTAGGTTAAAGTTGCTTTTCATCAAAGCTAGAGAAAATGTTACTGATCTAGTTTCGAAACGTAATATAGAAGATTGCATTCAGGAATTCGATGGGTGCAGCTATTATATGAAAAATGTTGGAGTTCCAAGTTTTGAAAAGGGAGAAGCATCTGCAAATAATCAAGTCGGTTACTATTTTGATGCTGCCGGTGATTGTATTGATAATTGATATTGGCATCAATATGTTTAACAAAGAGATTGTAACTTTATTTAATTTCATTAGAGATGTGCTAGCTTTCTTAAATATGTTATCGTAGCTCAGCTAATTGATGGATAAGCTTGGGGCTTGGGTAAATAACTCTCAAGAACGGTTCGAATTCTACCAATGGCAAATTAAAAGCTTCAAAAAATACCTGGTCTAGATAGATAGATAGATAGATAGTGTCAAAAAAAAAAGTTCTCATTGAAGGAATATGTTATGCTTCCTTATAAATTACAATAATAAACAACTCAAATTACTTTAGAATTGAATATTTTGAATCAACTGAAATCTCATGAACAGATAAAAATAATTAATCATTTATTTCTTTGTAGAAAGAATGAATAAATAGAGCTTCATGGAACAGTGCTTGTGCATTTTCAAAGTCATGAACAAATCTTTATTATTTACCTTCTCTAAATATGAACAAGCCTCCACAAAATAATCAGACTCTTGTCCATACATATGGCAAGCACAAGCTGCCTTATAAGTTAGCAATTGTATATCACCTGTTGCAAAACAACAAAAATGAGCTCAATAGAAATTTTTATCCTATTGATTCGGGAAAGGATTTCAGATCATGAATCAAACGCTAGGTTAATAACTCGTTTAAGTGACAGAACACCGAATTCATTTGAAAAAATGCATATGTTGAATGTAATGTAAGGTTACCTGCAACGATATGTGTGTAATATAAGGGATTCCTCACTAGAGAAGGACTATATATATGGTCATTCTCTAGTGTGGAATCCCTTATATTAAGATCCATAAGGACCTTGATAAAATTCATTTTAGATAGTGAATCTAAAGAGCCACAGCTATGGACTGGCAGCTGACATACGGAATCTTGGGTGCACTCAATCATTAAATCCCAGAATGAATACATACAACGAACCAAAATTGATTCCAGGGACAAAAATCAAGGAAATCTTGTTTTCCCTTTCACTATTTCCGAGTAAAATATGGTTGCCTGTATATGCATTTTGGGATATATTATTACTTTTGTTTCTTCATTATTTCTTTGAAAGTCTAGTTTTTCTTTTATTAAGTAATCATTACAGAAGAAGAATTATGTTACTCATCTGCCTTTCTAGGATTCTCATTCGCAAAAATTCACTTTCTACAAAGGATAAATTTTATATTGATGGTTAAATTTGTAACAAAATTTCGGTATAAAATCTTGAAACATATAAATGATTTAGTCACTTGCCATAAGAAATGGAGTAGACTCTATGTTTCCCTTTTTTTCTTTTCTTTACTCATTTCATCTAGTATTTTGCTGACCAACTATACTACTTTTTTTTCCTAGCACCATTGAATGGTAAATAAAGTTGACATATTTTTTCAGAAATTGGAAATCCTATTTTGGTAACATTATATATCTATGTGGGTTGACAGATGCAAGCATTATTCAGGATTGGCAAGGTAATCTAGCACCACTAAATTATACAGTTAACTTCAATTTTTATAGTTGGAAGAAGGTCTAGTTAGAATAATTCTTTTGAAGCTTATGTTTCTGTTATTTTATTTTATTTTTGCATATATTCTTAGTGCCATATTACTTGAAGAGCTTCGATTAGGAGTGTTTACGAGCACAGATGCTGATTGTATAGAAGCCAAGCATGTTTTCCCCATTGGGCAATTCTTATTATTTCGATAGTGAAATGGTGCACACTAGGAGAGTTTCACTGGTCAAAGCTTATTGTGCTTGAGCCGGACAACAAAAATTGTTCTATCTACATATTGGTGATACTAGGCATGTATAGCTAATTTTCCACAAAAAGATTGGCATGTAAATTGCTACATTACCTTTCCATGTCTAAAACTTAGGGTGTTTTTGGTTGTGATTTATTTTTTCTTTTTTTCTCATTTTAGATGGAGGAGCTTGGAGGATCATTTTTGTAAAAGTGAAAATTGTAAATATCAAGTGGGTGTAAGTAGATGAAATGATTTTTAATCAAATGTATATATTCTTTATTTTATGAAATTCAAAAGGAACATGTTTTTATTTTTATTTTTATTTATAGTTTGGTGATAATTTCATATAATGTGTTTGCTAGAAGTTACACCTATTAGGTTTTGCATTCAAACTCGCCAATACTATCATTTATTATGCCTTTGTTTAATAATTGCCTAATAACTGCTTTTGCTTAATAAGTTGTTACAATCAATTTCATTTTCTGTAGACAAAGTTTAACCATTAATCACAACTCAACCATCTTAACTACAATAGGAGGTTCTCATAATTACTTTCAAATTTCAAGGAATTTCCATCAACAATTGACTTTGCATCATACTTTAAAATCCCCCTCATAAAACAAGACCAAAATTTAACAGTCAACTGGAAAAAGCAATACCTTTAGAACCTCTGCTGCTTCTCTTTCCACCATATCCAAGTTATGAGCTTCTATTTGAACATCCTCCATCGTCTTTTTTACTTCAGCTGCACATCAATAAGTGTGTTCTTGCATCTCCTTCCGTATTAAGTTCAATTGAGCTTCCACCTATTTAAAAAACATCGATGCATGATCAGATTAAGCTCACACAACACTCAACAGTCCTAAAGCAGCCATAGCATGGTTGCATAAAATGTGTCCTCTTTGGAAACCAACACCAAGAAAGAAGATGAGCGGGGAACCTTAGGCCTAATTTAATCAATGACGGTCAGGTTTGGAGCTCAATGAGAAGACAAATGCGATAGTGTGCTTAAGATTCTTTTTTTTCTCTATATATTAGTAACCAAGTATGAGTTGCCGACTTGCTGTTGTTTATTTAGAATACTTCTATGTGAAACAAATGTGAGCAAGTAGCTTATGCAAAAAGGGCCATGATATCAGCTCAAAATCTAAATGGGCATAAGAAAAAAATTAGTGTGAAAATACAAAATTATCATGGGTTTGACCCAAAACATGAATCGCAAATTATATTTAGTTACATTGTGTGTGTATATTTTTTGAGAAACTGCAGATTTATTAAAAAGCCACAAAGGCAACACACACAACACAACAAAGAAAAACAACACAGGATTCACTGTCAACACAAATGACCCGCAAACTCAAACACAGAACAACACAACACAAACGACCAGCATACACAACACGAACGACCAACACAAAGGACATAGACCAGCTCGACCACACTGCAGAAGCCAAACTGCAGCAGAGAAACACAAGCACAACAGCACGGCAGAACCTACTCACACCACCACTCTTCAACCCCATCCAAATCAGCACCTCTTTTGGCAAAAATATCGGCCAACACGTTTGCCTCCCTAGAGATGTAACCTATAGAGACATTTGTCATTTCCCGGAGCTTCGACCAAATGTCATACACTGTGTCCACCATCTCCAGCTGACCAAAGTCCCCACTATTAATCCACGAAATTGCCTCCCTGGAGTCACTTTCTATCTTGATTGGAACCCCTCCAAACGTCCCCTGAGTCTCGCAAATAACTGCAGCCTTATGAATGGCTAACAATTCAGTTTTGGAGACACTTACTGCACCCACAAACTGCGAGAAAGAATACAGAACCTTTCCACTAGCATTGCGCAACACCCCTCCAATTCCGGCTCTCCCCAGCTCAGCCTTGAGAGAACCGTCTACATTAAATTTCAGCTCCATCTCTTCAGGAGGAATCCAGTTCTTTTTCCTCTTGATCTTAACTCGTTTCTTTTCATGACAACTCACTTCAAGGTTCTCCACCATGCTCGTAATAGGCTCTGTTGAACCTCTTCCGTGGTGCTTAAACCACCAAGCCACTCTAAACCTTACCATATCAATAAGCAACTGTTTCTCCGGTAAAACTCTGTTGAAAACGCACTGATTCCGCATCTCCCACAAAGACCAAATTAGTGCACAAAACAATGTCGCCCAAACTCTACCTAAACTTGGGGCCGGGCATAGGCCCTGCCAACCCAAGAACCACTCCGCAATCGTCTTTGTGGCACAACAATTGACAGACCACCAACTCATACAAGAAGTCCAAATATTCCAAGTCCACTCGCACTCTAAAAACAGATGGTCAGCCGACTCTTCTTTGCACCCACATAGGAGAGTCTCTCGAACCATTATCCGACCTCGAAGAAGTTGCCACATAAACATCTCCACCTTTGGTGGACTAAGACTAGCCCACACATGGTCCATAGCCGGCTGCCCCATTCCTCTCAAATCCTCCATACACCTCCGAAAAGAGGAGACCGAATACACACCTTTTGGGCAAAACGTCCAAGCCACCAAATCCGGCACATTTCTCTTAAGACGAATGCTATCAAGACTTCTCAGAAAATTCTCCCACACTTCCCATTCCCAATCTAGCACATCTCTCCTCAGGGGGATGACCCACTGCCATACCCCCGCCTCCCAATATCCATATTCATTAATATTCCCACTTTTATTAACCAATAGAGCAAAAATTCTCGGAAATAAATCTTTCAACGGATTATTCCCCAACCATTCCTCATTCCAAAAATCAGTCCTGTCCCCACCCCCCACCACAATCTTCAAGCCATCTTTAAGGATCCTAGCCGAAATATCCCCTTCCTTAAAAAGACTACTCACCGCTCTGACAAAATGGGAAGCATGCTGACCGAAATTCTGCTTCCACAGGATACTAGAGGTCCTAATCTTATATTTCGCACAAATGATCTTTTTCCACAATGTGTTCTCCTCCCTCCCGAATCTCCACACCCATTTTGCCAACAAACCTCTATTTTTATCCGTAATCCTACCCACCCCAAGTCCACCTTTTCCTTTACTTCTGCAAATGGAGTCCCAATCCACCGCATGAATCTTTCTTTTCTCCCCTCCGTCCCCCCAAAAGAAACTTCTTTGGGCTCTCTCAATCTCTTGAGCCACACCTATAGGAATTTTGAAAACCATCATGTAATAAGTCGGAATACTAGAAAGAACCGACTTAATCAAAACCAGACACCCCCCTTTGCTTAAAAACTTCTTCTTCCAAGGCGCTAACCTTTTCTGAATTCCTGGATCCCAAAATGCTTTGGTATTCGGCTTAGCTCCTAGCGGTAACCCAAGATAAGTAATCGGTAATTTAGCTCTCCTGCAAAGAAAGAAACTCTCCCAGTTATCTTCCATCCTACACTTTTTCCCCACCCTCGCAATGCAAGACTTGTGGAAATTTATCTTCAAACCCGAAACCACCTCAAAACACCGCAAAATTCTCTTAGAATTGGTCAAATACTCCACCTTAGGCTCCAGAAACAGGATCGTGTCATCCGCATACTGAAGATGTGTCACATTAACCTCATTGTTTCCCAAACTAAAACCACGCAACAAGTTCAGCTCCACAGCTCTCTTCAAACACCCACTCAAGCTTTCCACCACAAGATTAAAAAGAAAAGGGGATAACGGGTCACCTTGCCTCAGACCCCTCTCAACATTGTGTGTGTATATATATATATACATATGGGTTGGAGATACATCGAAAGATTACAACTGATTTATGTAAAAAGGGCAATGACAACAAATCACCTTAAATAGAAATCAACTATTAATGTCAAGGAATGAAACAATCATTGGCCTGACCCAAAGAATTGATAATTAGCAAGCAAGAGAGAGCAGGAAAGATTTCTAAGAAGTAAAGACTTGAGGCCAACATTACCTCAGATATGTCCTTAATATGTTTTGAGGGTTAAGCATAATCCCAGTCACAGGAGACAAAAGTTAAAAAATGATGCAGGTTTGTCCCAACCATTACACCGCCTAGATGGCTAACTAATGTATTTAGACCAAAAAAAAAAAAAAAAAAAAAAAAAAAAACACACATCACCTAAATCATTAAATTAGAGAATTCATAAGAAGTAAAGAACAATTTTTTCTAAAAGAAAAAAGCTACCGTACAAGTGATGAGATAATGTTTACAACAATTAATCTAATCCGCACACTTTTATAGACTTATTGCTCCAGAATTGGGATGTACATTTTATCTTTCACAACACAATTGTCTTAAAATAGAATCCTATTAAAACTAGAATCCTTAATGTTTTTAAAGATCATGGTTCCTTCAACATTATCCCATTTGGGATTTCTACAACATTGTTGTTGATGCCTATATGGGAAAAAGAATGAGAAGAAGGTACCCAGCTTAAAGACCCCATAAGCAGTATATGAATAGGCAACCATTAAAGATGAAATGCAAAAAAGCATGATATTTATGCTTTAGTATCATTGTATGAAAAGCTGGTATTATTGAACTTACTTCATCAATATAGGACTGAAGTGCAGCAATACGATTTCTTTTTCCCTCAATCTTGGCAGCCATTTCAGATGACTGATGCTGAAGGGAAATCAACTCTTCCAATTTTTACCTCATCAGCAAAGGATTCAAGTGTAGGCTTAAGTGTTGATTTGTAGTCAATGCCTGTTACCTCAGCAGGTGTAGACCCTTTTGCATTTAACACATACCGGACATCATTACTGAGTTTTAACCTGGTTCCAATGAAGAAAAACAACTGCATCAAAGCTAAAAATTGAGGAAAAGCAGTAAGCTAATGATTTTAGGATACAAATTAATACATGCACACGGTCATGAAACATATAGAACAACTGTTACGATAGCAAACCAGAGCAGGGTTCTTAGAGTTTTAACATGTAAGGCAACCACACAAAAATACTAAACTAAGCTAAATAGTTCTGGAAAGAGACATTGGTCAATCGTATTCGTATCTACCTAAGTACACTAACTAACTAATTAAGTACTCGGATTTCTGTTATAAGCTATTGAAATTGCATATACAGATAGAAAAAGAGACCAGCTGCGGGAAAAAATGAAACTCTATCAATCTTGGATTGCTCCACAATTCCTCATCTTCAGACTTCAGTCTCTCAGAGATGTTCATTACAACCAGTCTTTTAGAAATTTTCTACAAACAGTCCTTGAAAGTGATGCAAATCATGCAATCTTTTTTAACAACCCAGAAATTCTTCTAAAATAAGGCTATGTGATTCAAGTGTAACACCAAGGATGGTAGAACTTAAGCCACAAACACTACCTAATCTAAATTATAGGATAAAAGTTTTTTCAATAAAACCATTAAACTTAAATTAAAAACAAAGAAAAATAAAATAGTATCCACAACATGTAAGAGAACGTCACACAAGCAACATGACTAAATTATTAAAACAATTCATGTTCACTCATTCTAACCAACAGTACCAACATAGAAACAAAAATAATATCTATAAAAGCATTTTCTCAAATTAAATTTTTTCCTTTTAACTGGAAATAAATCAAGGTTCAGATTGTAGCCCTGATATTGTGTGGCGGTGTGAGCAACTATACTTAACTTTGCATTAATCAGCTTTTGATTCACAAGCCCTCCTTTTCTTGGAGTGTCTCACCTCCTCAGGTGGACCATTTGAAGAACTTGTGAAGCCAAAATTTAAAGATCCTAGTCCTACGAGTTATGAAACAACCATAACAAAATATTCAATTTAGCAAACTATATAACATACAAGAAAAACTAATAAACATCAGCAACCAAAATGATTTCTGTTTATCTAACAATTAAACAATTATAGCATTCAACAATAAATAAAGCATCAAACACTTAATTCACTTGTGAGGGTGAAGCCCCATAACCATGAGGCCAATCATGCGTGACATAAGTTCATCATGATACATAGAACAATAAGAGAAAATGAAACTGGGTTTGCTTAAAAGAAACTAATACTAAGTAACGATTCACTATGAAACAAATCAAACAATTAGACATCACATGAAGTAACATAATGTGAAGAAAAGTCCATATCATAAACTTAATATCCATTTGTTTCCATGTTGAATGCACATACAAATAGGTTCTACTAACCCACATTCCTTTGCTACGCCTACAGAATTGACAGAAATGAAAACATCAAAATGGCAAAAAATTAATCTCCAAGAAAATATATCATCATTAATAATTGCTCAGCAAATAAATGGGGCAGCAGAAGAGACATAAATAAAAAGAATAAGGTACATTAATATTTCTGAGTCCTTTTGCAGTTAAGATTCATAAAGAGCTAAGACCTGGCTGTAGCAAGGCTACCCACCAATGTAGATTATAGCCGGTAATCAGGTGTAATACCAGCCTCTAACATTTCATTATACAATCTCAAAGCTTCATCTGCTTTCCCCTGCTTGGACAGACCTGAAATAATTGCTTTGTAGATGACAAAATCTGGTATTAAACCTCTTTGCTTCATTTCACTAAGCAATTTCAATGCCTCTGCTGACTCTCCAGATGATAGTTCACCATGTATGAGTGATGAATATCTGTATACATCTGGTATATGCCCCATTACTTCCATCACACCTCTTAGATTATGGGCTTCTATCATCATCCCAATCTTGCAGTATCCATCAATCAAAGTGGTGTAAGTAACAATGTTAGGTCTTACTCCCATTTTCTCCATCTCTTCAAATAGCTGCATTGCTTCCTCTAAGTTCCCTTTCTTACTATACCCATCAATCAAAGCACTGTAAGTAACAGTGTTGGGCCTCACTCCCATTTTTTCCATCTCTTCAAAAAGCCTCTTTGCTTCCTCTAAGTTCCCTTTCTTGATGTGCCCATCAATCAAAGTGTTGTAAGTTATAGTATTAGGTCTCACTCCCTTTTTCTGTCTTTTCAAATAGCTGCGTTGCTTCCTCAAAGTTTCCTTTCTTAAAGTACCCATCAATCAAAGCATTGTAAGTAGCAATGACAGGTCTGACTCCCCTTTTCTCCATCTCTTCAAATAGCTGTTTTGCTTCCTCTAAATTCCCTTTCTTACAATACCCATCAATCAAAGCAGTGTAAGTAACGGTGTTGGGCCTCACTCCTTTTTTCTCCATCTCTTCAAATAGCTTCTTTGCTTCATCTAAATTCCCTATCTTGGAAAATATGTTAACCAAAATACTAAATGTCACTACATTATGATTTAGCCCCTTTTTGATCATAGTGAACAACAAGGTTTTCGCTTCCTCATACCGTTTCAGTTTACACAGGCCACCAGCAATTGTGCTATAAGTAACCACATTAGGCTCAAATCTTTTCTGTTCCATTATAGTTTTTACTTTTAAAGCTTCATCTACCATACCTTTTATGCAGAACCCATTTATCAGAGTAGTATAAGTAATCACATTAGGCTCAAATCTTTTCTGTTCCATTATAGTTTTTACTTTTAAAGCTTCAATTACCATACCTTTTATGCAGAACCCATTTATCAGCGTACTATAAGTTACAACATCCGGTTCTATCCCTTTAGTGACCATTTCCTCCATCAAATCCATAGCCCTTTCAACCTCTCCTCTTTTACACAATCCATCAATCACAATCGTCATCGAATGAACTGTAATCTCCACATCGGCCCCAACCATTCTTCGAAAGAAACTATAGCACATATCCATTTTACCACATCTCTTTAAAGCTAGCAAAAGCACCATGCAACACCTCTGATGAATCTTGAACCCACTTTTCTCCATATAATCAAAAACCCCAATAGCCTCTTCGAACATCCCATTATCCGCATACACCGAAAACAACATTTCACACAACTTTTCAACAAAAATGGGGTCATCAGTGCCATTGTCAACCAAAGAAACTATATTGGAAATGGGGTTTCGAAGATTAACATCATTTGCAATGCAATGCAATACAAATTGAATATCAGTAAATTGCCTCACATTGTATAGTCTACGAATGAGGGTCAAATGAGCAACAAGATCGGGCTTATTAACAGGGTTCTGGCGGAGGAAGTTGAAAAAGTCTAAGCAAGAACGAAGAGGGAGTGTTGGGTTTGAGAAAATAAGGTGGACTGCTTGAGAGTTCAGAGTGGAGAGTATCAAAGGGCTGTTCTTCAAGTGTTGAATGCCTGAATGGCTCAGGAGTCTAGCAATGTTGGAAGCTGTTTGTTGGTGTGGATTTGTTGGTGGGTGGATAGTGGAGAGCGATCGTATAAATTTCTGGGTAGACATGGTTGGTTTAATATTCATACAATAAATTAAAATTTGCATAAAAATTGGGAGAAACTTACTAGTCAGTGATGTGAACTGTGAAGAATGAAGATCACTTCTTTCTCTCTGTAAGACCCAGATGCAAATGCAGCAGCCAGCAGTGAATACCTAGCTAAATCGAAAGTCAATCAAGTCGTATATGTGCACTTGTTGGGCTGGGAGAAATGGGCCAGGCCTACTGGTTTTTCTGATTAGAATTGGGGTTTGAGTTACGATATTTGCATCCCTTAATGTACCTGGTTAAAACGTTTTTAAAATAAGAAATGCTATTGACAATCCATTAATTATCTGTTTACACTCCATTTTAATTTTTTTATTAATAACAATTAAAACCTGAATTAAAATTACTAATCAAGTCAAGAAAGTTCTAAAGACACGCCAAACAATTTTTTAATACAAGCTTTTTTCCATCTTTTTTTTTTTCCAATTTAGGGTTTTTTTTTTTACTATTTTTAGTTAATTTTTTGAAGGACCTTTTTTTTAGTTAACTAAATAAAATATATTATTGCAGTATTATGTTAATTAAATGGTGAAATGTTAGTGGTTCATAAATAATAATTTTTTTAAAAAAAAAGGGAAAATAATGGGAATATTTTTTAGTTTTTTAATTTTTTAATTAAACTCAACTAATTTATTATAACTTTTTATTCATAAATTTAATTACTATAAAAATTATACCATATCATAATAACTCTTTCCATTTTTTTAATTTTAAACCCTAGATTCTTTTTTAAAAAACCAATTTCAAATATATTTTCATTCCCTTTTAAGGAAATACAAATCGATTGCTAAATATAAAGAATGAAATCTTATGGATTGAAATCCGTACTGAATTTAGCTTTTGAGATATACTTAAAGATAGAAAAATAAACAAACACAACCCTAGTAAATATAAAATTGCAATAGTTGTTTGTAATTCCAGCTTAAATCAAAATGGTGAATCCAACCAAACAGATGCGGTATCTCTTATCAATAAGTCTTTATAATGGCATAGTCGCATAGACTTTCTAAATACTTGTACATCGGTTACGGAGGGAGATCCTTGTAGCAAAAAAGCAATACATTTAAAAAGCTTAACAAAGATATCAATAAATATAATATATGAATAAGCCAAGGGCGAAAGTCGTTCTTCATCAAAGCCGGAAAAAACATCACTGATCTGGTTTCAAATCGTAATATATAACATTGAATTGAGGAATTCGATGGGTGTAGATATTATATGAAAAATTTTAGAATTCCTAATTTTGACAAGGGAGATTATGCATCTGCAAATGGTGATTGTATTAATTTCAGTGGAGATGTGCTAGCTTTCTTTATTATGTTATCTCCTTATAAATTACAATAATAAACAACTAAATTCATTTTTAAATTGAATATTTTGAATAAACTGAAATCTCATGAACAGATAAAAATAATTAATCATTTATTTCTTTGTAGAAAGAATGAATAAATAAAGCTTCATGGAACTATACTTGTGCATTTTCAAAGTCATGAACAAATCTTTATTATTTACCTTCTCTAAATATGAACAAGCCTTCACAAAATAATCAGACTCTTGTCCATACATATGGCAAGCACAAGCTGCCTTATAAGTTAGCAATTGTATATCACCTGTTGCCAAAAAAAAAAAAAAAAAAAGTTCAATTTTTATCCTATTTATTGAAAAATAGTTTCAGATCACAAATCAAAAATGAGCTTGCTTAATAACTCGTTTAAGTGCCGAAACACTGAATTTCATAAAATAAAATAAAAATAGGCATATGATAAATGTAACTTAAGGTTACCTGCAGCGATTTCTGATGCAAGCATGTTCTTGCTGAAGTGTCGATTCAACCACCATTTGCAGCGGAACTTCCAAGATTGTCCTAGTTTTCCCTCCGTCAATATGGTTGGAGGCCTATTGTAACGGTGAGAGAACTGCTTTTGTTCACTTTCATTCCCATCCAGACATACTGACATTCGATCCTCATCATAACGAGAAAGCTTGAGGAAACATAAAGCAAACTCTCTCCATGTATTTTCATTTGCATATGTGGCATCTAAATGCAAAGCTATCATTTCCAGCAGTGATGTCGGACTGTAATCCCCTGAGAAATATCAGAAGTAATCAAGTAAAGAAACAACATGCCGATTCTAGCTGATTTATGAAAAAAAACAAACAAACACACGTGTGTGCACATAAACACACAAAGATTATATATAAATGATCAAGTCCATAAGATGCCTACCATTTTGATGCATGCTGATAAGCCTAGCCAATGAGTGAGAACATGTCGGATCCTTCTTCAAGATATCCTCAAAACAGGTTGAAATCATAACATAGTTGTTACGATCAAAACACTCCAAAAGTGTAGCTTTCAATCTGTACAGAGTGTAAATAAGTGCAACAACTAATTACACTCCAAAAGTGTAGCTTTCAATCTGTACAAAGTGTAAATATGTGCAACAACTAATTAGGCAAAAGCTTGAGAGAGAGAGAATTAATGGTGAACAGATCTTTTTCTATCTTTATCACTTTTAGTGTCACATTCCAATTTCTTTAGATGACTTCTAATCTGTATTTATTCAAACTATATATAACTCTCCTATTTCCTCTCACTTCTTGGTAACTAGGTACGGTAAAAAAGAACTTTGAACAGAATTATACCTAATAGGAAGTGCTGTGCTTGAATCACTACAGAACTTCTCGAGCTCATTCATAGCCTCATCAACATGACCTCCTATCAGCAATAACTGGCATAAAATGGAATAAAGTATAAGAACAAAGTATAAAACTTGAAGAAATACAACAATACAAGTTGATGATAAATTCCCTATAAAATATCAATGTTAGTTCCATCAAAGTGGCATCCTAAAACCCATAATTTGGATGAACCCAACCTCAAACACTTCACCATGAAAAGGTTAATACTCCAACCTAGCATCTTGCGCTCAACAGTCCAAGCCTTTAACCAATTCACCAGATAATGGTCCCTCAAGTGATAAAGAAAACACAAGACAAGAGTGGTCTAAAATAATCACAAAATGTGTGCTTATTGAAGTGAAAGTAAAAAATCTAGAGCAAATGTCATACAAGCAGAAAATTTTACTATAGGCAACGATTAACATATTAATTTGTGGTTGATAATGCTAGTCCCTATTCACAGTTGTGAATGACTTTCTGTGTTGCTCGACCCCAGGTTATCGTGTATAAATTTTCATTATGCATGCACAACGTGCATTGAACCCAACAAAGCACTTCTTAGAATTCATCTGATTTCCTTCAGAAAGGGAAAAACTTGTTTCATGGGACAGACAATAAGACAACCTAAGTGAATGCCACAGACCATTTTCTTATATGTATTGACACAAGTAAATGTTGCAATTATTGAAACACATGTCTAGGTTACCTGTATGAGAGGAAGTAAGGCTGCTGGTACTGGGGGTGTTGAGAGAAGAGCGAACCGTAAATACTTTATTGCATTCTTATAATCATCGTTAAGCAACTTCATATGCTTTCTGATGTAATTCTCATAATCCTCATTGGAGTTTGGCAATTTTATGGGCAATAACCATGAATCCAACCGCTCTTCAGAAAACCAAAAGCAAATTTCAGCATTCACAAAATATATTTGCAAACTAGCAAGTAATAACTATAATATCAAGTAATTAGTAATTTAAAAGTTTAAAATCTGTATAGTACTTTTCTGGTGCGGAATTTCAAATGAAAACAAGGGATAAATACATCTATAAGAACTTGAGAATTCCTTGTCATCATCAAGATTAAAACATAATATGACACATATGGGAATAAAACTTGATATACAATCTGAAAATCAATGGATGGGATAAAGCTTTGTTACCAAAGCCTTCATCAAATGACTTTATTTTTCAGCAATGGATGACCACCTGTTTAGTGCTAGTATTATATATCATGAAATGTCATTAGAACACCACCAGCACCTTAATCAACCTCTAAATAATTGACATTAATACTTCCAAGTTCAAATTTGAATGCCTTAAAAAAAAAAAGTACTAAAATGCCTTATTTTTTGAACTTTCTCAGCATTTAGACTTGATACGATGATAGCATTAGTATCACTCTGTTGGTTCATAAAATTCAGAATAGATAATGTACATGACATACACAAATGACAACCATTTTTCCAAATACAGCTTGTAACACACGCGCACACACACAATGAAATTACCAACATATAAAACGTACAGACAGAAAGCAAAACATGTTAATATAATTATAACTCACCAAGAGCAAAAAAAATGGAAGCATTGTTCCCAGGACCACCATCATTCGAGAAAGAGGCCTCATTTTCAGTAGAGTAACTGTTAAAACATTGTGGTAGGTGTTTTTTGAAACGTTCTCTCTGCAAATCAACATCACCCTCCACAGGACCCTCTCTGTGTAGGTTGCTATCATTCGCAGCAGATATTCTTTTCCCTATCATGACAGAGGTCTCTGAATCATTTGTAAGGTGAGTGTCGGCCTCATTACTATAAACTGTATCATGAGCCTCTGAATTTTTGACTTGAAGGTTTAATCTCTCTCCTGAAATTTCAGATACCCTAGGAGAGTAAGTCCGGTCTGAATCTTTCTTCTGCATCTCTCTAGGGATACCGGAAAACCACCGCTGGCAAAATGTCAATGCCATGACCATGTTTGACATTGGGTGACTCCCAAATTCACGTTCTTGCATCAGGCTGAGAAAGCACCAACATTGTTATAATTTAAATGTAGCCCTTAAAATGTACATATAATTTAGATGTACATCTAAATAAAATGTCCCAGAAAGAAATCTGTAGAAAAACAACGCACTCAAGAAACAAAAACTATGGAAAGATTCTTTCCCCAAACAATGTTAACGATTTTGTTATTGATATTCCTGAAAATGGTTAAATAGAGCATATAATGTAAAATATATAGAGGATATGCTAATCATCAACCAAGATCCCTCAGACTATGCAGCTTAATCTTTAATGTTTCACAGCCTATTGTTCTTCTAAAAAGCTTCTATCTTGTAAACAGAAAAAAGTTAACACAATGATGAAAACAATTGACCAAAGTTTCGGGCCCGAGACTCATTTAAAGAAGACATCAATGAGTCCACTAGGCATGATATCAGTTTCCTGATTTCCATTTCAAATATTACCTATATAAAAAAACAGAAAAACTACTATTATATTAGTATAGCTATCTACAAGATTATTAGAGAATTTTCCAACCAATGAAGGTACACACGAGAATTATTGTGGTGGAAAAGAATTGATAAGCATGCTCACTCAAAATCTAAAGAAAGATGGCAACATCTAAAGTATAAGTGAGTGATATGCAAACTCAGATACCAGAAAACCTCTGAATGTACAAAGTGTATATATATAAAGTTGCACACTTGAGTTGATATATATAAAAAAATTAAAATAAAAAAAAAAGCAAACAAAAAAGTGATCCTCATGGACCTCATCCATTTGTGCTAGAGGCTCTTGTTCATATGATTCACATATCCACAAAGTACAAATTCCTTTTTTCCAACCAAACCAAACAAGTTTTAAAATAATTTTCAGACTAATTTAGAAAGTTAACACCATGGCTTCAGATAAAAACACGAAAGACAATAAATATATAGGCTAAACATGCTAAAGCTCAAGAAACCTAAGCATTGAAGGCCCACCTCACTATAAAATGGCAACCGAAGGGATTTCATAAACATAATCACATATGCATTATTTCCAAGCAGGCTTCTCTAAGAATAAGATTGTAATAGAAACATCTAACTTTCCAGTCACTAAGAACACCATGTGTAACATTCAATCATACACAGGAATGCTTTAAAAACTTCTACACAATATTAGGTATCATAATATCATGCCACTTCTCCCCATACCCAGGCAATTACTAGACATAGCAAATTAAAAACTGTACCTCATAGCAGCCTGATGCGCTTCCTCAAAATCACCTTGTGTCAAACAGAAAAGGATGAATTCCAAATGAACCGTATATCTTTCCTGCTTAGAAAGTGATATTATCATGAAAATTGAACACAATAGCATTTGTAAAATAAATAGGTCATACAGTAGTTAAGAAAAACTATTCAAAATATACCTCCAATGGAGAATCTCCCACAGATCCAATCCTTTTCATCCAAATGTCATAGACATTCTTGATCCTTATTGGGTTGATTCGTTCACTCTCTACTTGCTTAAGAAGCTCCATTGAAACCTAAAATAACAGCAAATATATCAATGAGTTTTATTTTCAGAATCCAAATATCAATTGCACATGTGTGGGTTAATGAAACTTAAAAAAATAAAAAATAAAAAATAAAAATAAGCATCAAAACATGCTAGAAGTCCAAAGATAATTTTTTATGAAAGTAAAAACTAAATGGATGTAAAGAAAAAATGATGTCGTTCGTGACTGAAATTACTACCACATAAGTTATAGAATAAAGGGTGTTATATGCAGATCAGAAGAAAAAAAAAACGCAAGTCTTTTACATTGATTTCTCTGTACCTCAAGTTCACTTAAGGTTCTTCCCCAACCATAACACCCCATACCCAGTAAAGAGAAAAAGTAAGGAGAAAGGAATACCAATTTAAGACTATTTTTATGTAAGTAAATAGTTAGCTATAATATGTGATATGTCTTGTCAATTGTCATTGTACAATATGCATATATAGTACCAAAAACAATTTGACTGAAAATATTTACACACACACTCTTTTCACAGAGACACAATAGAACAACAAATAAGTCAAACCTAAATGTCAAGAATCTAATTAAAACCAAATTCTATTACCACTTCCAAAAGTGTTCTACAAGCAAACCAAAATTCAGGGCAAGCCATATATTCTCAAAATCTAACTGATACCAAAGACAATAACCACCTTAAAGAATCTCAGAAAACGTAAAAGCCATGAGAATAGCCATAAAAAAACTGTACCGTAAATTTGATCCGATTCATGATAGGAGATTTCTCCTTGCTTGTCCCCTTCAACAACACACTGAGCACACCACTTGCATCTGCCCAATTGTGCTGCCTCACAAGTTTGCGCAAAAGATAGCGCAATCTTTTGCGATTTTCAAACCGTATATTCTTTGAGCCACGTCCAAGCCTTAGAAGGTACGAAGGCTTCATCAAAGATAAAATTACATTTTTATAGCGTTTCTCTGGTATTTGAATATCATCCTCCTCATCCATCATTATACTTAACCTCCTTTTGCGTGTCTTTTTTGGTTCTGTTTTAGCACCATCTTCCAAAATCATTGTGCAATCTTCTGACACCTTGACTTCTTCAATGCCATCTTCGCGTTTTATAGTCTGATGCTTCGACAATCTGATTTCTACATCACCATCTTTAAACTCCATTGTAACCATTTCCTAAATAAAACCCAATTGAGGCTCCACACTCAGAATCCAATTCCAGTAAACAACGAAAGAACACATGTTTGGTACAATTCAAAAACATAATTGAGAAGGAAAAAAAAAAAATCATTGTATATCACTCTGAGCATGCAGTACCAAAAACTTCAATTAGAAAAACTCAAAATGCAAATAAAATTAAATTAAAGCACAAACTTTGCTTGTCAAACAGCCAACAGATAATAAATTTCAACTACATCCAATAAATTTGTGCATAAGAGAGAAGAATATTCACAAATAAAGTATATATTAGAATTCGTTTTCTATTCTATAAAAACCTAAAATCGCCACTCAATTATAGTTCCTTCGATTCTAATTGAGGCAGAACCACTCTATTTTCCTGTGAATTCGATTCACATGAATGTGAACGTACACAGAACATAACATTAAAAAAAAAAAAATCAAAATCGATTCAAAAAAGAAAAGAAAAAAAAAGAAAACTTTAAATCGATACAAAAAAGAAAAATTTAATTACCTGACGTCGTGCAGTGTAGCTGTGGCGGCGAGAGGGAGGGCAGCTAGAACCGCTGCACCGTTGGAGGGGATGGTCGATGTGGCGGCGGCGGCGGCGCAAAACGAAAAATAAAAAGAAAAAGCAAATTTTACTCAAGTCTATTTTATATATACAGGTGATGAAGTGTCAAAACGACGTCGGGTAGAAACTTCCCGCCAACAGATATGTTTGACCCGAACCCTTCAATTTTAACCCGAGGTAGACGGATTCGGTTGGGGCCTTGTTTATGAATCCAAACCCGATTGTTTAAAATATAATTTTAAATCAAACTAATAAAAGATTTAATCCTTGAATAAGAAAAATTAATGAGAATGAATAAGGATCTTTCAAATATATATGTATATGAGAATCAATAATGAGAATTGATAAATATTTCACTTGGGCATCTTACATCATTTACGATTAAACTAAAATACATACAGGAAAATCGTAACCTTTAAAAATTTATCAAACATTTCTTATTTTCTATTAAAGTTTTAGATTGACGGATGACTAATGTAATTTACGTTTAAAATGTGAATATCTAGACAAGAAAAGTATTAATAGAAATTACATCGCGATTTGACAAATTTATATAACCCACCACAAGTTTTGTAATGATCAATACCATACACAATTAGGTTTATACAATTAATTTGGACAAAACTTAAATCATACAAGATTATGAACAATGATACGTATCGTAATAAAATAATTATTTACAAAAATAATTACAACTATACAATGCTTATTATTTCAAAAACCAATAACCTTTCATGCAAGATCAATTAATACACATTTTCCACTAAACAAATAATACATTCATAAATTTACTTACCAGTAATCACAAACAAATCTAATTAAAAAAAAAAATAATAATAAAAATTCACAAACAAATGATTAATATTTCTTTCGAATATTTTTTTTTAACAAATCTTCTTCCTCTCTTCCTATATGATGATCGGCTAGTATTTACATACCATGAATGATACGCGAGCACTTTTTCTTCATCCACCGGAACCCTTTTTTCAACGAAGACTTCACCTTACCTTCAACGGAATAAAATTTATACTTCGCAACTCGCTTTCTTCTCTTTGTCTCAAGATCATTCCACCACATTTTCAAGGTGTTCTTCGTATTACGCTTCTCTTTCATCATGACATTTTGTCTATAATGTGGAGGAGACAAGCCCCCGGTGATTTGCATGGTTTTACCATTTACAAGGTTAAATGGGGTGATTTGCATGGTTTTGCCATTAAACTGGTTTCGGCCACCACCACTCTCCTCCATGAGATTTGAAGGAGGTTGGCCGGAACTCTTCCATTAATTAATGATCTTTCTCTCTCTATATATGTATTCTAGCTTACCTTTTAATATTAATATAATAATTTTATTTGTGGTAGATAAAAAGGGAGAGGTGAGGTGGTTTTTTTCTGTGGGTTGAGGATTGGTTAATTTAACAATCTCCAAGAATTTTGGAGTTGAAAAAAAGGGTCAAATTTTCAATTTGCTAAATTTGCCATATAGCAAGGCAAACAACTAGTTAACATTCTCTAGAACATATGTCCACATTTTTTAAATTAAAAATTAACGGCAATTCCACATAACAAGCTTGCCCAATTCAAATATATATTTGCCTAAAGCCAGAAACGATTAAACCCTAATAATAATATATTTTTTTTCATTCAATAGAAAGAAGCATAATATTCACAACCAAAGAGAAACTTCTTGAAAACAGAATGCAAGTATTTACAGATGGTATTGGTTCAAGTACTGTGATGATGATGATGAGAACTTTGATTGTTATCAGTTAATGATTGTTGTCTTGTTGAGCTCGGATTTTTTGGCTTTTTGAAATCCAGTTCGCTTCTTGTACTTCTTCTTCGGGTTATCCATATGCGAAACCTGCAAGTTTGTCCAAATTTGAACACGTAAGTACATACACAAGCCCCTAGTCCCCGTTCGGATCACATATTTCAAGAAAAGGTATGCGATTCATGTATTGAAAGATTGGATCAGGCAGGGGGAATATGCACACATAAAATTGCATCAATACTTACTATGTAAGATTTCCACTCGATTTTATCATTCCCCTCGGGGAGATTAGTAGGCTGAGAATGATTGCCGATGTGATGAAATATGTGAATAAGCACGACAGCATCCAATGCAGCATATTCAAGCTGCACAAACATGACTTCAGTTTCATCGATAACTTAAAAGATGAATAGATTAAAGAGATAGTGGAAACCAAAAATAGGAAAAAAGACATTGAACTCGATTTGTAATAGAATCATTGCACCAAATACTAATTGAAATCATCAAAAGGCGGTAAACCAAAGAGTACCATAACCTTTAAGTTGTTTCTCTCCAAGCAGTCATTAAATAGAAAGGTGTTGAACAATCATGAAAATGAATGTACCTGATTTGGAGTCAATGGTCGTTGCTCCCAGTTGCTGTTCCTTCTCGTTTTGTTCAAGCCTGCTCCCAATATTTTCTTTTTGGATAAATGCAAGCACGGAGAGAGAGTCATGACCAATACTAAGTCAGATAAGATATGAAGAGGAAAAAAAATAAAAATAAAATAAATAAAATAAAATAAAATAAAAATAAAAATAAAAATAAAAATAAAAATAAAAAGTAAAAGAAAAAAACATTTAACTTACCTGAGCAAGTCCTGAGAGACCACCCCGAGGTTCTCTGAAAACATTTTGAATGTCCAGTAGCATTTCATAGTGCTTGAAACACTCCAACTCTCCATATGAATGAGCTAATTGCTTTATATCGCATTGAAAATTATAACCTACAAGATGCTCACCACATATTTACACAATGTTTTAGTAAAACAAAGAAGAAAATTATTGATACTCTAATAAAAATTTAACATACTAAACCAGCTATGATGAACTAAAGATGACGACATATAAATTAGAAGATCATATATAATAGAATGACATAGTTCAGAAGAGATAAATATTTATCTAGATTACTTAGGAGCTGGTTAACAGTTGGACCCCTATATGCTTATTAAAGTTAAGTTTTGTATAATGATATAAGTGCAATTCTCTCCAAAAACTAATGTGTTTAGATATCTCATACCGAGTTTTAGGATTCTAGGAGACTGTAAAATGCGAGTTAGGCAGTTGTCTAAAACATCAGGAACATCTTCAAATAACTTTATCAAGTCTAAGACGAAAGCCTTCTTATCGGAAGCAATTTGCATGATAGAAACCTGTAATGTTGAAAAACCATTTTTATTAGGCAATAAAAATACATATAGGGACATGAAGATATAAACAATACAAAGAAATTCATAATAAAATGACGAAGGACTGACATCTCAATTTTCTTTTATATAACTAATGTTGATCAAAGGAAGCAAAGTGGCATGACCCAAGCATACAAGAGATTCACAAGCAACATGTAGTATTCATAAAGGGCAGAGCAAAACATGAACCAGAGAAAACATACTTTCAAACCTTCCACTTCATCAAGCTAACTTCTAGCTAAGCAGAGAGGCAAAAATGGTGTAGAAATGCCAACAAAATGAATAATATTTATTAACAAAAAGTGAAATGACATAAAACCACTTATAGAATAACTAGTGAAAAGAGGACAGGTTCCATCTTTAGAAGATGTTTTATGTTCATTACATTGTAATCACATGCAACTAAGTTGTTTGTATTGAGTGATATCAGTTGCTCAGAACAACACTTAAATTTAAAAGGCTGCATTTGAAAATTTTGTTCCCACCAATTTCCTCTTCAGTATTAATTGTTATCTATTTGTCGTAATGATCTAATCGAAGAAAGAAAGAATTAAGATTTAAATCCACCAAGTTTCTTAAGATAAAAAAAATTAACTAGGGAGTCCCAACATGCATAGAACAAAATAAAGCCAAAACAAGTTTTATAAAGTATAAAACTTCAATGAGGTTTAACAACTCTCTCTCTCTTTAACAAGTAAATCATACCCAGACAATGATTTCTTCACACTTGGTAATTGAAGAGAACAATTTGAAGGTAATAATATGTGGACAGAGATTATGTCAAAATATATATATATATATATATATATATATATATATATATGTGGACATAGACTATCTGCAAGTACCTTGTTTGGTTTGCTTCCTTTTACATAATTGGGTTTCCATTCACAATCAAGGCCCACAACCTTACATCCTTCAATGTGGCAAGTTGCATTACACAAACCATCAACTTCATCTACCCAAATTATGTCTTCCACGGCTAATTCTTTAAGATGTAAAAAACGATTATGCAGAAAACTGGCCTCAGGTTCTGGCAACATCAAATTTTAGCAGTGTAAGTGTCTATATAACAACAACAAAATAAACCAACAACAACAATTCATACCTACAAGCCATGAAGGGAAACAAAACAATTAAACATCAAGAAAAGCAAGCGCCTTTTTGCAACACAGATGGTTTCTAAACAACATCAATGTGAAGAAATATCCATGTAAAAGATAAGAATGTGTAAAGATTGATATGTAAATACAAATTTTTTTTTGCTATCCAACAAAGAAAATATTGACTATTTTATATAGAACAAATAGTTGTGTGGCCAAGGCATTCTTGTAGTATTAACCTAAAGAAAGGATACTAATATGGATCTGTAACAAGCAGACTAAAATTGTGTGCATCTTCAATACAGAGATAACGAAAGTTTGTCAACTAAAGTGAAAGTGACCAAGTGGGTGATAATACTTGTAATCATTACTTCACTTCAAGGTTCAAACTTTATTCAAATGTTATCCAATTAAAGGATAAAAGAGGTTCAAAATTGTATGCAGTTCAGGTCATCAAATCAATGAACATGTTGACCAAACATGCACAAACAAAACATTACAAATTTTCATCCGCATTCATGATTGTTTTACCCAGGTTCTTACTTTCCAACATAGCTCCCTAGCAGACAATAATGAACATAACCGAGGTCAAAACTACATTAACAGCAGAAATTATGGTCTTTTAAGAAGATTTATGCAAGGTCCTGTCCTGTCATCTTCTCCTTAGTTATGATGAACGAGTAGCACATCTATCAAGTTTCAGGGAAATATATATACATATATAAACACATATATGTTGCATACCTATGGGTTTGAGAAAACCTTCAAGGGAGTATCGATCACACAGTTCATCAACCTTCTCTGAGTAACCAGCTTCCATTGCCAGATAAACCTTAAAATTAAAGAAGTAGTAAGAAATCAACAAAATATGTGACAAGAAAAGTTACTAAATAGCTGACCTAGAGCCATTATTACTTGAGACTTTGAATTCCAACCCCTGAAGTTTCACACCCTATGGTTTTGGATTTTGATTATAATACTAGGTACCCTTGATGAGAGACTCATCCTCTCCATCACCAATAAGAGACTCATCATATCCTTTAAAATCCATTTCGCATTTTGCTTTCTCATAAAAGACACATACAGAAAAATATATTGCAAGCTTCCCACAGCTCAGTGCCTAGTCCAATTGAGTTGAGATAAAAATAGAAAGCTATCAAGGTTAACCAACTAAAAACTGCTAAACAATGCACCGACTTTAAGATAATTAGAATAAGGTAGATTATAGTCTGATCAATTTATTTCTTGTGTACGAATCTCTGTCTTTTGTCCCTTCTCTTAAGGTACCAAAGGGGAAACCAATAGTTTACAGGTGAGAGCTAATCCAACAATGGAATGTGCAGGAAATTATTTGATTTTCTCAGAATCATGTTATGAACACAAACATAACATGATTCATAACCGAATCAATTATACACAAGAATGAAATGGTGCAAAATTTACAATAATCATTCTTAAAGTGTCACCAAATTTGTGATGTTAACAACTAAACATGACTCTTGCAGTGACACTATCTGTCATAAATAATAATTTTTCAACAGAGCTTCCACTTCCAGATAAGTAACTGAAAAATGCAAGAATGTACAATCACCAATGCTACAACATCACTCACCAAATACTCAAGTAGTTGCTTATCACCATGTGTTTTTCGCTCCGCAACATCCCAGCATGCTTTCTCTGCCAGTTTCTTTAGCGAGCTACAGGTTAATCAAATACCATTATTGATTTTTGTCATTTTTCTCTTTTTGAGAGGGACTAAAGGCATCAAAAGACACGAATTCACTAAAATTTCTATGGAAAATAATGAATTATGAGGAAATATAAGTCAGTACCTTTCTTTACACTTCTGATAGACATCGGGAAAATCTTGCTGCAGATTGTTTTGCTTTATGGTCTCGTAAGCATTCTTTAACATGTTCCTGTCTGCATATGCCTGGACAAGTAGACATAACATTGACTTTCCCATAAATGTTGCCCACTTCTCCGCTGCTTTGAATTGTTTATTCTGTATCATTTGCAGGATAAAAGACTCTCCAGACTGGCGTATAGAGAAGTGTTCTAATAGAGAGACTGCATAAAAATATGACTGTTTTTCCAATAAAGAAAAAATATATTCCTCAACAAATGTCTTTGCAGTGTTTAATTCACTCTGCATCTTTAATCGGTGTATACTTGTCTCAATGTCTGCCAACGTGATACCAAAAACTTCAAGCATCTTCACAACTATCTTTTCATCATGATCAACAGTGCCCCGCACAATGTCGAGAAATAAACGGGTAGTTATTTTTTTTTCTTCAGAGGAGTCTGCTGAGGTGGTTACTGCTTTAAGGTAACGACGCAGAGCAGAAATTATCAAGTGACTGAACCCTTCAGAGTATGATTCAAATATTGGCAGGGCATAGAGGCATTGAACAACAAAAGTAGCGGGTCCGGGTTGGGGAGAATTACATAGTGCTTGGTGGACTTGCTGTTGAAGAGCTCGAAACTTTTTAGTAGCTTTACATGTGCCTGCAAAATATTTGTTGATAATCAAACACACAAGAGAAAAAAATTACCACCAAAGTGAGCAAGAAGGAAGTCATTAGGAGAACACAGATTTGAAAGTCCCCCATTTACTAGGTCTAGATTCAATTTGAAAACCAACTAAGTTCTATAGGATTGAATTGCATTTAGCTAAGCTAATTTTGGCATCCAGCTCCAAGGACAATATGATCTTATCTAGTATATTCTAGGTTCAATCACAAAAATTAAGCACCTTTTAAATTAAAAATTGGGAGCGACCACTACACATCAAAACATAATTAACAACTTATACGTGAATCATGTTGTTGTCACCCAACCAAGCTAGCAAAGTAAACATCAAGAGATAAAAGGAAAACATAATTAACAGCTTATACGTGAGTCATGTTGTTGTCACCCAACCAAGCTAGCAAAGTAAACATCAAGAGATAAAAGGAAAACCTTCCCCTCCTCATTAACTCTATAAAATGACTTGGATATTTTAGATCTGTGCTTGCAAACAGTAAAAATAGTAATGGATAAAGAAAACAGCTCACCATAGATATAACATTCTTTCAGAAGGTATAAGAATACAATTGGAGATGTGTAGGTTAGATCAGAAAAAGCATGCACGGATACAGTCCAGGCTTGGTCAGCGTTGTCTCCATCTGCATGTAGCTCTGCATCTCTCCCCTCCAAGCCCATGCCCAACAACACGGTGAGAGTCCTAGGCAAAGAAAAATAATCCAATTATTGTGAATATAGCAGTTTAAATAAAATATGACCCAACATATATATTAAATAATTTCTTGACTGACTTGGTAAAGACAGATGAGACTATCCACCAAATTCCAAACATGCAATAAGAAATAAGAAGAAACTATATATAGGCCAGGAAAATTAAATGATAAATCCATGTTCAGATTCAATTTTCCTTCGTTTTCTTTTCCATTTCCTCCACAATAAAACACAAGGCAAAATCCAGTTTCTTTCCTACTCAGTATAATTTTCAGTTACTAAGATATTCAAAGTAACTATTTGTAGAAAAAAAAAATGCATAAACTAACATTTAACAGTGCAATAAAATCATATATTATATAAATAAAAAAACAATAAAGTCAAAAATTAACACTAGTTAGCTACTAGAAAACACTTATTAAACACATAATGAGAAAGATCCACAGCTTTTGACTTTCTATTAACTAGTTATTGCTCTGTTTGGTCACCGAGAAAACCAGAGAAACTCTCGAAAAAATTGAAACCAAACAAACATAATATATACATACACCGATACACGCACACACACTCTAATTAGCAAGTAAATGAAACCAAAAAAAAAAGTCTCAGCTTCGACTAGCAGAATTTCCTTCATTCTCCTTCACTTTCTCGGCAACCAAACACGGTCCAAAAAAAAAAAAACAGACAAACACAGAAACTCCAAAAATTACAAACAAATAACCGAAACTTGCGAAATGCAACAATTTAGCGCAGATTAGCAGAGTTTTAACTTCGTTTAATAAACATTAAACTCAACAAAAAAAAAATCCTTCATTTTCTCGGCCGCCAAACAGTGAACATATGAAAATCATATAGACAAATATAATAATAAATTACCAGATAAAAGCAGCAATTTTCTTTCTGTTCTCCAAAAGCTCTCTCTCTCTCTCTCTCTCTCTCGCTCTATTTATATTATACCGACGCCTGTTCAAATATAAGAAAATAAATAATCAATTATATATATATATAAATTAATCGGATCAGAAGAGTCAAAAAAAAAAAAAAAAAGTAAAAAAATATAAATAATAATTGTTTTAAAAATATATAAAAAAGTAAATAAATAAATAAAAAGCAGTGGTGGCCCACTGGATTTTTTCCAAAAATGGAAATTTTGTTTCTCTGCTGGGTAAAGTGAGACTCTGTGTGTGACATGAGAGAAATAAATCATGAGATAAAAAGATTAAATATTACTACTAAGGGTCCATTGGTTGGGATCTAGTAGAAAACTTCCAAATGAAACTTCTCCGTCAGGTTTAAATTAATCTCGTCAGGTACCGAAGTGTGGTGAGACCTATCTGTTTAAGTAAGAGTTACATTTTAAGTCGTGTTTATAGATCCTAATCTTATCAGGTCCCGACAGACTTATGACCCATATCATGTAGTTTTTATCCTGTGACAGTGTTTCCCTAGAGACGGGCTCATTGTTTTTGATGTAGGGATATGGTTGATTAAGATGATCTCCACCGTTGATCAGGAGACACAATCTACAACTTTTTTTTCTTTTTTTTTTAGAGTATTCAATCTACAACCTTTTTAAATATTATCTCTATGACTCTTATCATGAAATAGATAAACCATAACATCAAATAGATGTGTACAATAAAAAATTGTTATTTGTTATATGCGTTTTATTTTTATTTTTTATTTTTTATTTTTCATTTTCTTACCTTTTGAGTCTATTTCGATTTATATGTTCAACTTGTATTAACGTAATAAATATGATAAAGCTAAAACATAAGAAACAATCCTACAACTAAAAGGAAGGGCAAAATTGTCATTCTACTGCAATGAAGTACCACGCCACGGAACACAGCGAGTGCCGTAGGCTGTAAAAGCCGGTTGATAAGGTTGTTGTTACAAAATATTATCGAAATAAAAAGAAAAACAAAGAAATATTTTATTTTAAATTATTAAACCCCAAAGATATATTTATATATATAATGAATTATGAAATGTCTGATCAATCACAATCAAGTTGTTGAGGTTTTCTAAAACAAGAAAAGTAATAAATTTTATTTGGGAAATTTAGGGTAATTTTTTTTTCCTTTATTTTATTTTATTTTATTTTATTTTATTTTGGGAAATAAGCTAATTTGAGCTATGATTAATATGGATTTTTAGATAACAATTTCAGTATGTTTATTGAGTAAATTTTATTCACTTTAGGTGAAATTGTTTTTTTTTTTTTAAACTTCTTTGACATTTTTAAAAATATATATTTTTGTAGAATGTTTGAAATAGGCTCCCACAAATTTTAAAAAATTATCAAAAATTGCATATATTATACAATCCATTTTGAACCGTTACAGATTTGATTGACCGAAATACATATAAATATGTAATTCAAACCATAATCACATTGACATGGGCATCGTACCGCAACTTAACAATATATTAAAAAAAAAACATCTAGAAATGTATAATTATTATTATTATGTTGTTGTTGTTAATTTATAATATCCTTTTACACTATTCCAATAAGCACATTTTTTTGTTTTTGTTTTTTTCATTTTCACGTTTTTTTTTTTTTTTTTTTTTTTTTGACAATTTCATTTTCACGTTTCACTTTCTTGCTTAAGAGTGACAAAACAGGTTGATAAATTGCATGGTTTTGTCATTTTTTGGCATCAAATGTTTAATAATAAAAATAATATATATACAAAAGACACTTTTCATTTGTACAGTCAGAGAATAATAATAATCTAAAACTTAACCTTTAAGTTGATTTTTGATTCGGACACGTGCCGCCTCAAGAACCTACTCAACGTAAGAGGCCCATGCTTGACTAATTAACACGTATGATGTGTGATGTTTCCTTCTAAGATATATTTTTTATAATATATTTTTTTTTTTTTCGAGTAATACTGCTCTATCCAAATTTTGTGTTCAAATCTAGTGTACAAATGATATGACAACACTCTAATCCATTCATTTAAATTGTATTAGTTTTACATTATTTAAATGAATGGACTAACATATTGTCATACCATTTTGACACCAAATTTGGACAAAATTGATTTATGATTCGGACATGTGTCATCTCAAGAACCCACTTACCGTAAGAGACCCATGCTTGACTAATTGACAAGTATGATGTGTGATGTGTCCTTCTAAGACATTTTTTAAAATAAATAATATTTTTCTATTTTTTTTTTTCGAGTAATGTTGTTTTACCCAAATTTGGTGTTCAAATCTGGTGTCCAAATGATATGGCAACACTCTAATCCATTCATTTAAATTATATTAGATTTACGTGATTTAAATGAATAGACTAACGTGTTGTCATATCATTTGGACACAAAATTTAGATAAAATAATGTTTTTTTTTTTTTTCTTATATATATAATTATTTTCACCAAATTAAGGCAAAATTGATTTATGATTCGGACATGTGTCGTCTCAAGAACCCACTTAATGTAAGAGGCCCATGCTTGACTAATTGACACTCACGATGTGCGATGTGTGATGTGTGATGTGTGATGTGTCCTTCTAAGACATATTTTTTATATTAAATAATATTTTTCTATTTTTTTTATAAAAAAAATTAGTAATACTACTTTATCAAAATTTGATACCCAAACGATATGACAACACTCTAGTCCATTCATTTAAATTATATTAGATTTTCGTGATTTAAATGAATGGACTAACATGTTGCCATATCATTTGGACACTAAATTTGAACACCAAATTTGGACAAAGTAACGTAACTTTTTTTTTCCTTACATATATAATTATTTTCACCAAATTAGGGCTTCATTGCCATCCATAGATCAAACACGATCTAAATAACTACCCAAATCAAAGGTCTACCCAGTTTGCAAATTTGTTTTTTACAAGTAAAATGAGATTCTAACCTAATCATCTATATAATAATAAATAGAGAAATGGAATTGATGTGTTTTAAAAAAAAATTAAATTAGATTAGATTCTACAAGCACGGCCCAGAATAGTACTCCGACTTTCCGGCAGAGGTTACATATGAACTACAACTCTCACAAATTTTGGTGCCCAAAATTTAATACCCAAATGATGTGACAACACTCTAGCCCATTCATTTAAATTATATTATATTTACGTGATTTAAATGAATGGATTAACGTGTTACCATATCATTTGGGCACCAAATTTGGATAAAGTAACGTTACTTTTTTTTTCTTATATATATAATTATTTTCACCAAATTAGGGCTTCATTGCCATCCACAGATCAAACGCGATCTAAATAACTACCCAAATCAAAGGTCTACCCAGTTTGCAAATTTGTTTTTTACAAGTAAAATGAGATTCTAACCTAATCATCAATATAATAATAAATAGAGAAATGGAATTGATGTGTTTTTTTTTTTTAAAAAAAAAAATTAAATTAGATTCTACAAGAATGGCCCAGAATACTACTCCAACTATCTGGTAGAGGTTACATATGAACTACAACTCTCACAATTGGAGAGAGAGGGCTACTCCCACCAATCGGGAGAAAGCTCCCCACACATGCTTGTAAAATGCATATGGTGGGACTCAAACCCCTAACCACTAAGTGTGGAAGGGAGATGCACAACCATTTCTACTAAGAGGTGATGTGCGAATGGAATTGATGTGCTAATTATTATTATTATCTGACACCGAACCGATCAAAAATCCATCGAAATTAAATATTATTTACACGGTCTGAATATCTACGCATAATGTCGGAGGGAGGTCTTTGGCCTTCTTCCCTTAATTTTTTTAAGAAGCTTGTTAAAATTTTATAAATTTATCACTAAATTTCATCGCTTTTTAACTTTCGCCCACCTTAAATCTTTTATTTTTGTATAATAACCCCTCTAAACAAAGATTTCTAGCTCCTAGCTCCGCCCCGTCTACAGAGAAAGCACTAGTATATGTTCATTAAAGATAATCCAATGCAATGCTAAAGTCTGATTACATTAACAACAAATTAAACAAAGTCTTGTCTATTCTAGGAAAGGCAAGCAGCATCAACATCTCCATAATGTCATTTGCATGGTTGGTTGGTTGGTATTGAACTTGAAGAGAACACTTGAGACTGTTTTTGCTTTTCACTTCTGTTTTTATGTGTGTCCTAAGAAACTTCAATTTTATTGACACAAAACACAGGCTATATAGAGCAACAAGAGGATAGGAACATCTAAACGTGCCCGCGTAAAGTTAGGATGGGAAGGCGAAGGTACCGTCACTACCGTGTAATCAACGTGAAGGTTGTTGTGGAGTCTGTCTTTTTTCGTGATAAGGGGCTTCCGAATCTGCTATCAGCTGTATCTATGTTCCGGTTTTGCAAGGCACTTGTTACCGGGATCTTTTGTTTCTGCAGATGCTGGAATATCAAAAGGAGGCGTATGAATAACTTTGTTAAACGTCAGTATTACAGACCAAAATCACAAGAAGGAAAAACTTTTATGGACGAAAAACAGTATTTAAGTTCTATCATCATGTGTGAGAATGATCTAGCATGCAATGCTCACCATTTGTTCTCTAGCTCGTCTTTTGTTTACTACATATTGAGGACACAGCTTCGTAACCACAAGACATATAAGTAATCCTGTAATTCATTCCAGAGTTCCATTTCGATTAGAATGTCGTACAAGTGTACATCGAATCAACTGTGTTAATTGAACAAGAACTGTACCTATAGATCGATTATAATTCCTTTACGGTGAAGATCAAATTGGAAGCAGTCATAGGACCCAGTTTATATTCTGTTTATCAACATATTACTAGTGGTTGGCATCCCTTTCACAGGCAATGTTATCGTTCGAGTCAGTTGAACTACCTGATGGAACCAACACAATCAACAATTCTTGGTTGAATACCTGAAGACCGGAAAAATATAATGACGGTGACTTAGCTATTTCAAACATATTAAATAACATCTTAATTCTACTGGTAATAATAAAGAAAACAAGAAATGAAATTGTTATATCAGTATAAGGTCAAATAACTTACTGATTTGAAGTATTCTAATTCTAGCCTTAGTTCCGTGCCAATGTCCTCTGCTGTGGGTTGAGGAGTACCGGGCAGAAAAGGTCGATCTTTCTCTTCCCCGATGACCTGTTCAAAAAGTTCTACAGATCAATGCAACAGGACCTAGAAGACTATAAAATTCAACCTGGCTAATTAGTCAAAGCAAAACTTCATCCTGGGTGCAATAACCAGTATAACTGATAGGCCGAAGCTTATGGTTCCTTACGAAAAAAGAAAGATAACATGACATTGGATAACAAAACATACCAGTTTGAAACCTTCGTTAGAATGCAAAAATTCAATTTCTTGTACGTTCAACCATTCATTCTGCTGTAGGTTAACGGATAAGCACATGATTGCACAAAGGATTCTGAATTTCTGCTTTGGAAGAAAACAGTATGGAAAGATCAGTAATTATATATTGAAATATAATGTATTCTCTTCACCACATAAATGGATGACTACATTTATACAAAATCTAAATAGGATACCTCTTCAGAGAAATCCTTCAAAGAAGCATGACCGAACTTGGGTAATTTCTTTCTGTGATATTTTGCAAGCATTGCTATTAACTACAAACACGCCACATACTAATCACTAATCAGCACGGAGAACACACAGTTATTATGCAAATTTAGAACAGGGCACAATCAAATGTCAGAAAACATACCTTGATTTCCTCAGCACTGTATCCATAAAGTTGATCGCCATTCTGTACAGAGAGAGTAGCTTCATTACAATATGAGTCAAGAACAATGAAACAAGTAATGTAATCTGTAGGCGTCTTACTATCATGGACGTTATAAATGTGTTCCATGAAGGACTGCATACCATGGAAAGAAAGAGTATGAATGATCACATACCATAATGATACGATAAGACTGCTTATGATAACCCTTTTTACTGATGAAGAGCCCAATGTTGTGAAGCAAACAAGCAGCTTCGAGATATTCAAGATCCTTTTCATCCAAGGAGGCAATAAGTTTAGCTTGATCACTGTCAAACCCATCACATTTTCTTAAACCTTCGAAAATATCCTGTAACAATCATTTGGACCAACTTATCAGACTGATCAAATAGACAACTCCTAGAACAAGTCCTTTTAATATAAATCACAGCTTCACTCGAGCAAATTTTGTTTCCATTCTGTCATGATATATAACTTAAACTACAGCAAACACATTACCGAAAAAGAGCTAAAATCGAAAATTTTACAAGTACCTTTGCAATGCTAGCACATTGTGCAGCTGATTTGATCCTCTTCTTGCCATTAAACCTCATTGCAAGCCGCACAACAGACCGCCACCTTGCATTTGCATTCAAATCATATCCATCAAAAACCTTTCCCAATCTCTCAGCAATAACACCCTCTCCCAATCCATACCCGGAAACCTCCATTTCTTCAATCCCAAGCAACCCAAAAATCTCCTCCAACAACACAGCACCAGCCACAATGAACTCTGATCTACTCTTGAAAAACCTATCTCTCCTAACACTCTCTCCCTCAGCTCCGCGACACAACAATCTCTCAACAACACCCTTCAAGTCCTCTCTACTCAACCTCCAATCCCTCTTGCAATCCCCCAAAACCCCAACATTGTCCCCAAAATACTGACAATAGCCCTTGAAAACCGCCTTTTCAATGGCTCTAATAGTCCCTGAAGAACCAACAGCAACCTCAAAACCACGCCTTTTCACTTTCTCAACCAACCCAGATTCTTCAACAACCATCCTAACACACTCTCTCATCTTCAAAATATCAAACTCACCACCAGAAGTCACAAACTTTTCACTCAAACTCACATGACCCAACTTCAAAGACTCACAGAATACAATTTTTCCTTCTTTTCCAATCACAAATTCAGTGGACCCACCTCCAATATCAACACAAAGAACCAATTTTTCAAAAACTGGTAAAAATTGAAGTACACCCAGATAAGCAAACCTGGCTTCATCTTCACCACTCAAAACATCGACTTCAAAACCTGCTTTTTCCTTCACACATTCAATAAACTCTCTTTGGTTCTCAGCTTCGCGCACCGCCTGGGTCGCGACTGCGCGGGTGTGGTCGCGATCTATGCGGTGTGAGTCGATGACGGTTTTGAAGTAAAGGAGGGAATCGAGAGAGCGAGACTGTGAGTGGGTGGAGATACGAGGAGGAGAGGCGGAGGAGGAAGAGGAGGAGAAGAAGTCGCGACCGAGGACGACGGGTTGTTTGAGACGGGTTATGGTGTGGAATTTTCCGGTCGGGTAGGCCCGGATGATTAGGAGCTTAAAGGAATTGGTGCCGATGTCGATGGAAGCGAAGAGAGTTTGTGGGGTTTGTGAGAGAGGGAGGTTGGTGGAGGAAGACATGATTTTTTATTTTTTATTTTTTTTTTAATTGGATTTTTGAGGTTTTGGCTATGGCGGATAATGGAGCTCGAAGAAAATGGACCCGGAACCGGATTGATTTTTTTTTAGGGGCAGAGATGGGTCGGGTTTTGAATAGCTAGTTCCACGATGCACACGTTACGTAATCTAGATATCTACTCCTACAACAAAGTAGATTTTGATGGGTACTGTCGAGATAAAATGTGGTGTTCGGAAATCTACTTTTATAAGATTGGGAGGGTCTCAACCATATGTAATTTAGATGACTGTTTCTGCGATACGGGAATAGAACTTAATTAGATCAAGTACTATATCAACGACATGTTCATTACATTTGTATTTTTACGTGTAAACAAAATAAAACATGAGAAAGTCACTTTACAAAGCTTTAATGAGAGTGTGAGACCCATTTATATCAATCGGTGTTTTTAATCTGAATAACTATTTTCACGATATGAAAGGGTTTTTTCACACGAACTTAACAAGATTTGACGGATCAAAATTTACTTACTATTCGAACAATTATTTTTAAGTTTGTATCTCCTCACACTTGAATTTTCACTAGTTATTGTAGGATTAGATAAAAAAAAATTAACTCTTAACATTAAACAAAATAATAATCAAAAGTAATAAAGTTTTTATTTTTATTTTTTGAAAAAGAATCAAAAGTAATAAAGTTGAGATGTTCAATGATAAACTTCTAATATTCAAGTCAATGAAACTATAAAATCTTTAAAATATATTTCATGACTCCATTCAATTCAAATTTTCAATCGTCCAAGTCATTCAAGTAACAACTAATCTTCCTAATTTTGTTAAATTATACATATTTGATCATTATCAAACCCCCCGCTTGTTTTCGCCACCACCAATCAACATGACACAACAACAGGTCACGGCGAGTCACACAATTGGAGGAGAACAGACGAATAGGTGTCTGAACAAAGTCCAGGATCCTCGATATTGGAAAAAAAAAAAAAAAAAAAGTGTAAGACATGTTTATATCAATCGGTGTCTCTTTTTCACCGAAATAGAAAATAGAGGGGTCTTTTCACATATACTTTTTTTTTTTTTTTACGGTATTTATCTATCCATATATTTTGAAGATTTTGTTATCAATAGAATTCAAACCGCTGACTTGAGAGTTATTAACCCAAACCTCATACTTGTTCATCTACCAGCTAAACTATACCCTAAGGGGCCACTTGAATTTTCATTAGTATGGTAATACTCATAAACTCCTATTACTTAAATAGAGGGAGATATGCAAAACTAACTCAACTAAAAAGTTAGGTAGGATTAGATAAAAAAAAAATTAAAATTAAAATTAACCCTTTAACATTAAACAAAATAATAATCAAAAGTAATTAAGTTTTTATTTTTATTTTTTTAAAAGAATCAAAAGTAATAAAGTTGAGATGTCCAATGATAAACTTCTAATATTCAAGTCAATGAAACTATAAAATCTTTAAAATATATTTCATGACTCCATTCAATTCATGTTTTCAATCGTCCAAGTCATTCAAGTAACAACTAATCTTCCTAATTTTGTTAAATTATACATATTTGATCATTATCAAACCCCCCACTTGTTTTCGCCACCACCAATCAACATGACACAACAACAGGTCACGGCGAGTCACACAGTTGGGGGAGAACAGGCGAATAGGTGTCTGGATAAAGTCCGGGATCCTTAATACCGAAGAAAAAAAAAAAAAAAAAAAAAAAAAAAAAGAAAAAGGTGTGAGACCTGTTTATATCAACCAGTGTCTCTTTTTCACCGAAATAGAAAATAGAGGGGTCTTTTCATATATACTTTTTTTTTTTCTTTTACGGTATCTATCTATCCATATATTTTGAAGATTTTGCTATCAATAGAATTCGAACCGCCGACTTGAGAGTTATAAACCCAAACCTCATACTCATTCATCTACCAACTCAGATATACCTTAAGGGGCTACTTGAATTTTCATAAATTCCTTTCACTTAAATAGAGGGAGATATGCAAAACTAACTCAACGAAAAGTTAAGGTAGGATTAGATAAAAAATAAATAAATAAATAAATAAATAAAAATAAAAACAAAATTAACCCTTTAACATTAAACAAAATAATAATCAAAAGTAATTAAGTTTTTATTTTTATTTTTTAAAAAAGAATCAAAAGTAATAAAGTTGAGATATCCAATGATAAACTTCTATTATTCAAGTCAATTAGACTATAAAATCTTTAAAATATATTTCATGACCTCATTCAATTCAAGTTTTCAATCATCCAAGTCATTCTAGTAACAACTAATCTTCCTAATTTCGTTAAATTATACATATTTGATCATTATCAAACCCTCCCACTTGTTTTCACCACCACCAATCAACATGAAACAACAAGATGTTCCAAGAATCTTCCTAGACATTGTGATTTTCCCGGAAATTCCTAGAAACATGGGGATTTTTCCCGGAAAATGTAATCATCCGCACATAGGAAAATAAGTAAAACCACCCAGTAAAATTAAAACGCCGGAAATTGTATAGAACTTCAAACCTGTCCCTGTCCCCGACCACTCACTACGACAAGGAAAGTGATAAGAAAAAATCTTACAGTGGACTGGAACTGCCACGTGGTGAGACCGTAAGACTGTCCAAAAGAAGATTTTCTCAAGTGACAAACACTATAGTGACTGGAATGGAATCTTAAACACATCAAAACTGTACTTTGCTTTTACAATTCCAAGTGTCGTCACTTCAACAACCTAACCGCGTTCGTGAAGAATTTTGTTTCGTTTTCAATATTATTATTGATGGTCTAGTCAGTCACGCGTCAAGTCTTTTTGTCTTTTTTTTTTTTTTTTTTTTTTTTTTTTTTTTGCCTTATATGTGAAAAACAACAAACACTTGGTATGCATTCACTGTTTTGCTAATTTTGATTCTTTTCAATCATTTACGCGGTTATTTCGTTATCATGAAATTCAACAAACGAGTGAGCATCTTTCAACGTACTTATCGAACATAAGAAGATCCTGTTTTATTAATTAATTTTTATAGTGATACTTACAAAGTTGTTGATACTTTGGAGTATCCAATTAGTCAACCACATTTCACGTTAAAAAAATAAATAAAATTCCATAGTTTCTATACATATATGCTTTATTGATGTTCCAATTTGTTTGCCTTTTTGTTACTTGACTTTTGGGATTATATGCGCGTTCCTGGGTATTATATTGAAGCTTCCATGTAGCTTCCCAGGTTTATGGGTCAATGTTATTGTGTATTTATACAAGTTGATTTGTGTGGTTGAGATTACTAGTGCACATTACATTTTGTTATTTGGAGTTCATTTTTTGAAGCAATAATGGTTTTCAAGAGGCCTTTTCACGAGGACGGTGATGGTGATGATGATGATGATGGTTTGGGATTTCTGGTTCAAGAGAAGAAACGGAAGCCTACCTCTAACAAGTAGGTTGCTTTTGTTATTAGTATGATGTTGAAAGTGTTTGTTCTTTTGGTTTTTTAGTTGTTTTCTGAAAGTGGGTTTGTGTTTTTTTGTTGTTGTTGTTGGTGGTGTTTTAGCTGTTTGCTGATGGTGGGTTTCTTGTTTTTTGTGCTTTTATAATTAGTATGAGTTGAAAGTGTTTGTTTTCTGTGTGTTTTAGCTGTTTTCAGAAGGCGGGTTTTGTGCTTTTATAACTAGTATGATGTTGAAAGTGTTTGTTTTTGTAGGCGTTTTAGATGTTTTCGGAAAGTGTTTATAAATAGTTTGATGTTGAAAGCGTTTGTTTTGTTGTGTTTTAGCTGTTTTCTGAAAGTTAGTTTTGTGTTTTTTGTTTGCAGTGTTGCTATGGATGTTATGAGGGGGATTTCCAATGATGAAATGGCATCCAGAATGGAACCAATGATTCGTAGAGCGGTAAGACGAGTCTTCTTCTTCTTCTTCTTGATACTTGTTAATATGGATTTGATCGTTGCTAATTTTTTAATAGAATTTCGCATTTCTTTCTAATTCGATTCTGCTTAGTTGAGGTCAAGGCATCCATCCATCGTTTAATCTGTGCAATTACCAGTCTGTTCTTAGCTAAACTTGAGTTTCAATTTTAGCTTTATCATGTCTACCAGGTCCTCAAAAGATATTCAAAATTTTAGCTTTCACATGGCCTTTCTCTTGACCTTTGCAACTTTTTGACTTGTGCTTTTCTCTGTTTGATTATCATAGACATAGTCTTTTTTTTTAATAAGATCATAGACATGGTCAATCAATTGGTAAAAAGACCTTTGCAAATTATGTAACTGTATATGTGGAGGAACTGAGAACTTTATATGAAGTTTTCTATTTTCAGTGAAGAATTTTTGTTGTTGTTTGAATTCTTAATCTTAATCCATTTTTAGATCTATGAGTTCATTTTTGCACATATCATTGTTTGTATAGGTACGAGAGGAGGTGGGACGTGCAATTCTAACCTTCTCCAAGGACCTCAACATGACTCCAAGGTAAGAGTTCTTATGTAACTGACATGTTGTCATCCGCACAAGACATGTTTCAAGGCTGAAATCGTGTTTGATGTAATTCTAACCTTCGAAGTCTGGTGCCTCTGTGCATCTTTATCTGTTACTTTTTAACATCTACATCTTTTCTATCCTTTGCAGTGATTCTTTCAGTAAAAAGAAGTATAATTTTGGTTTTTGTGTTCGTTGTTGCAGAACTTCACTTAATCAGGTTGAGACATCTGAAGGAAGAATCTTGCAGTTGCTGTTTGTTAATAAACTGCCCTCCACCATTTTTACGGGCTCCAGGATAGTAGCAGAGGACGGTGGACCAATCATAATCGAATTGATTGATCCTATCAGCAAGAGAAGAGTAACATCCGGCCCTTATTCTTCTATGAAGATCCAGATTCTTGTTGTTAACGGTGATTTTGGTTTTGATGACCAAGAAAACTGGACTGAACAGGAATTCGGTGCCAAAGTGGTTCGTGAAAGGGATGGAAAAAAGCCGTTGGTGACAGGGGAGCTGAACATTACGTTCAGAGATGGATTTGGTACTATCAGTGACATAATTTTCACTGATAATTCTAGCTGGATAAAATGTCGAAAATTCAGACTAGGAGCAAGAGTTTTGAAAAGCATAGGTGGTCAAGTGAGAGTCAAGGAAGCAAAAAGTGAAGCCTTCGTGGTGAAGGATCATCGTGGAGAATGTAAGTATAACGCTAAATTTTTGATCTATTTGTTTTTTATCAATTAAAGGGATAATAATTAGATATGTTCGTTTAATTGCTTTATAAATCTGCTTCTGTTATGTATCATAATATCGGCTTTTACATGTTCTTTTAGTGTACCAGAAACACTATCCTCCAATGTTGGAGGATGAAGTATGGCGCTTGGAGAAGATAGCCAAGGATGGCAAATACCACACAAGGTTGACTTCTAATAATATTCGTTCAGTTAAAGACTTCCTACGGTTGTATGTAAGCGATCCCAATTCACTAAAAAGGGTAAGAAAACGAATCCTTTTGTGTGACCACGATGACATTTATCTTGTTTGATGAATATTATGTTGATGAATCCATCTTATATTTTGGACTGCAGGTGCTTGATTGCTCAAACCGGGCATGGGACACAATAGTAGAACATGCTTCTACTTGTGCCTTAAACGATGAGATCTTTTATACTTACTCTGTTGAAGGGATTGGTCTTCTGTTCAATTCCGTTTACAAGCTTGTAGCAGCAACATTTGATGGACAGAATTACCAGTTTGTTGATGATCCAACCTTCACTCACAAGGTTTGTATTTCTTATCCTGGAACATCGTTATTCATTAATGATTGAACTCATCATTTTACTAGACTCCAGTATATCGGAAACTTGCCATCCAGATTTGGAAATTGACAAACTTCCCTCTTCAATTGGCAGCCTTTGGTTGAAACTATAAAGAAGCAGGCTTACAGAAATGTCAATAGCTTTGTCCCGGTTGATAGATATGCAATTTTTGGCCCATCAAATCCCTTAATAAGTCTACAAGCTGAACCATATAACAGTCCAGCTTCAGGCCTGCAGCATCCTGAGTTCCCAGTTGCCCACGCAGGTATGCAAGCTGTTGAATATATTATAGATTCTGCAAGGAAATTTCAGGATTATGTATCTCTTTTTTGGCTGAAACTGTTAATTCTTACAGGTTCTTCAGAAATTCAATCTGGTTTCGACCATGCATCTCCTTCAACATCTTACAACTATGGACCAGAAGATCACAGCCAGCAGTCACATTTTTCTGTAGCAGAAAACACTCAGCCTATACAAGCCTTTGACCCCATGTGTAGTAGAAACTACAGCTTCAAATGGACTGATCTTTTCCCACCCTGCATCGAAGAAATCATTCCGAATTTAGCTTCTGAAGTCATGTCTCAGGCCCCCATGTCAACCTGGTCTCCTGTGCACAGCAATGGTATTTTATACACTTCGACTGGTGGTGACTCAGAACTCGGTTTCCTTGCCCCCCTTCAAAGTTTCAGTGGACAGAATTCAAAAAACGGAAAGACCAAAGCAGCCTGGTGTAAGATTCGGGCTGTTCTCAAGTGGAAATCAGTCAAAAGAATGGCCGCCAAAAGAATGGCAAGGCCTTTCTATGTAAATAGCATTTAAGCATATGTTAGAACTTAGGAGGTAATCACCCCCCTGGTGGCAAATGACACTCATTTCGTCTGGCAATATCAGCGCTCAATCAGCCTGACAATGCCTCGCGTTCGAGTTATCACATCACAGGTGGTGTATAAAAAAAGGAGAGGTAAGTTTCTCCTAGATATGTAGCTACTTGAAACATGTAGCTAGTCTGTTTTTATTTTTATTTTTTTTGCAACTTGTTCCCCTTGTAGAAACTGCAACTAGGGTTACTTGCATTGTAAGATAAAAGGTTCTACAGGAAGTGTATGTTTATAGTTTTCCTGCAATCTTTCTTCATTTTCTAACTTTCCTGGAAAAACAAAACATAAAAGGAAAGTTTAGTTTGTACATATTTTCTGAATGATCAATGAATTTTTCAGTTTGAATTATATACTCCTGTTGTTTCTGCATAAAATGTCATCATGGAATGATCTTTTCAGGCTACCAGGTTATGACTTTACAATTAAGTTCTTGATTGAACGGAAAAGGATTCTCAGATTATACAAACCTTTACGATAATTAAAGATGCTAGAACGATATTTTAACTCGAACATCAAACGTCCCATCTATACCACTCTCACATTATTTCTATATAGGGTTAATTGCACTAACTTACCCTTAGTTTATTAAATCTAGTAAAAGATGTCATAAATTAATACAAGCATCACTTGCCATCGAGGAACAAGTCAATCTATTAACTTTAATTGTTGACTAACCTTTACACATAGAAAGCTAAATATAAATCTATCACATCATTCCAAATATAAAATATTTTTTAATTAAAAATTGAAAAATAAAATTAAAATAATAATAATAATCTACCGACAATGGATCTCTACCGTTGCCGTCGAAGGAAACAAGAGATCTTTGACGATCTCCTCCTGGCTCCTATTGAAAGAGACCATCGTCGATCTCCTCCAACTGAAGGAGATTGGCTTTCTGCAGTTAGTAGAGGAGATTCCTTCACGAACTAATGATGTTTCTGCCAACTAATTATTTTGTTTATTTATTTGATTTTTCACTTTTTAATTAAAAATATTTTATGTTTTGGAGAATGTGTAAGTGGTGTATTAGGTTTTCCACAGATCAAGGTTAATCAACCGTTAAAGTTAACTAATTGACTTTATGTCAATGGGTGTTTGTGTTAATTTAGAACATATTTTTAAAGAGTGCCGATATTGACACTCATAAATCTGATAAGCACACTCATATTTTAATAAAAAATTTAATTACAAAAATATCTTAATAGGAATTTACCAATAAGGACAATTTAGTTTAATTAAAAATAAACCAAATATTATGTACACTCATTAATTACACCCATATCTTCAACTATATCACTTTATTTAAAAAATAAAAATAAATAAAAATAAAAACCCTAATGACTCTCAAGTTTGGGGTGTAGCTTAGTTGGTAGATGGACGAGATTAAAGCTTGGGCAAATGACTCCCAAGTTAGTGGCTCAAATCCTACCAATAACAAAAGTTTTAAAAAATATACCTAGTCTAGATAGGTGGATAGATAGATACTGTTTAAAAAAAAAATAAAAATAAAAATAAAAAAAAAACTTAGAGAATTGCCAGATCATGCCTGTTTGGAGAGGAGAGATGATACATATTTTATTTCCCATAAAGTGCAGAAGCAATGGGAAACTATTGTAGTACAACTAAAAAGCTAACAACATAAAAAAAGATGCTACAATAATTACGTTCGATAAAAGGAAAGCAATATCAACGTTTTAGTTTGTTCCGAAGTCGGAATAAATTATGTTTTATATATGTTTTCTTAAAATAAAATAAAAATTTTGGATTTAATCAATGTTGCACGAATCAGAAACTTTAAGCATCGTTGTGCATCCAGGAGATCAACGGTAGTATGAGGATGTGAAATCTGTTGTAATAGATATCAGTAACTTGACAGAGTTGAGTTCACTCTGTTTTAATTTCCTTGAAGTGGAGCTTTTCAAAATTTAAGAATTTAAGAATTCTCCAAACTGTGTTTTCAAGTCTAAAGAACTTAAGAATCTATCATTTGTGAAATAGGGTGTGTAAGAGCATCTCCAATTGGCCGGAAAACACCATGTCTTTGACTATATTTAGGGAGGTTGGATCGAAATTTGCTCCAACAGCCTCCCTATCTCACTCTTTAAAAAATTTTCTGGCCAAAGCCTCCCTAAATGTAAGGAGAGAAGGCTTCCTCCCAATTTTTTTTTTTTTTTTTTTTTTTTTTTTTCACTCCTCAATTGAAATGAGTGGTCAAGATGAGTCCATATCCTTATATTCAAGGGTCCAAATTCAATGTAAGGAAAATATAAGAAGCCATTTTTTCACTCCAATCCATTTTTAGGGATGCTTGTTGGAGTATTAACTCCTTATATGACTTCTTATTTGTAAAGAGTACAACAGACTCCTTAAATATAAGGGAAATATAGGGAGCCTTATTGGAGATGCTCTTAATAACTTAAGAGAGTTTATAAATAAATTGTATTAAAATTAAAACATTCATTTAAATAAGGGTACTATTAGCATAAAAATGGGTATTTATAGTAATGTTTTAATTTTAAATTTTAAAAATAGCTGTGCTTATCATATTTATGGGTGTCAATATCCGCACATTAAAATCCTACTATATTCAATAAATAAAGATCTTATTGCTATAAATTTTTTATTTTAAAGTTGGAATTAGAATTATTATTTTTTAGAATTATTTTGCTAGAAAGATCTTATTATTTTTTATTTTTTATTTTAAAGTTGGAATTAGGATTATTCTAAAAGTGGTTTTTTTTTTTTTTCTTTTTTCAATGAGGTGTTTTCGTTAATAATTTAATTATATGGGGCTATTTTAGGAAATTCATGTTAACTTATTAAATATAATTTATTTAATATGTGAAAAATCAAAAAAATTAGATTTTTAATTTTAGATTTTTAAAACTTAATTTAATATATAAGTTGAAAAAAAAGGAAAAAACCCATTTAATTTAAGACTTAAGAGGTGAAAAACAAACAGCACCTTAGGGCGCATCCGGCATCGTTTTTGAGTACTGTTTTTTTTGGGTTAAAAAAACATTGAAAACGTGTTCGACACACATTTTGAAGAAAAACAAAAACAAAAAACAACGAAATCAGTTTTTTTAATTTAAAACACGTAAAGTAGTGAGGACAACTCAGAGTTGTTGTTTTTTTTTTACGTTTTATATGGGCCCATCAACTTTATTTATTATAAACAATATAAAATTAAGAATAAAATATTAAAAATGTCTATTCCTTCTATAGTTCTATCTCTCCCCTAGAGATACACATTTTTTCCCCGGGGCCCCAATTCTCTGCGTCCCCATCTCCATTTGAGGATTTTTTTTGGGGAAAAATGGGGAAATGGGGGGGAGGGGATGGGCATGGGGGGACCCCTCCCCATCCCCATTTCCTCATTTCCCCCACAATTATGTTAAAATGGGGATGGGGATGGGGATGGGGATGGGGGGGAGGTCCCCCATCCCCATTTCCCCATTTCCCCCAAACATATATAAATATAATTATAATATATATTTTTAATTTTTTTTGTTTATTCTTTGAAAACTCTAACTCCCTAATTATATATACACATTTTATATAAAATGCACTAATGAATTTTATTTTGTATTTGTAATGGAATGTTTATTTTTTTAGTTTAATTTGTAATTTTTAATCAAATTGGGGAACAGGGAAAACAAGGAAATGGGAAAAAACGGGGAAAAACGGAGAAATTAGGGAATTGGGGATGGGGATGGGGATGGGGATAGATATAGGTCCCCCCAAAATTCCCCATCCCCATTTTCCCAAAATGAGGAAATGGGGGGGGGGGGGGGGGGGGGGGGGGGGGGGGGGTGGGACTTGTATCCATCCCCATTCCCCATACGTGCATCTCTACTCTCCCCCCTCTCCCTCTCAGAGTCTCACCTCTCACGAGTAAATCTGGTTTCATCTTCTTTTTTTTTCTTTCTTCAAAACTCTAGTCTCATCTCAGCATCTCTTCATTCTCTATATCTTATATTTCCTTGTCGAGTGGATTTTAATTAGATTGAAGTTTTTTTCATAGGATTCACAATTGTATTAAGTGGATTGTAGTTGTGTTTAGTTGTTGAACTCAAAAAAGAAAAAAAAAAAAATTGGTGATGATGTGTGGTGAATTAAAACATGTTTTTCGTTTTTCAAATAAAAAAATCAAACAAAGACGCATTCGGTAATGTTTTGAGAATCAGAGTAGAGAAAACACGGAGAATGGTTTTTCACTTTTAATGAACAAAAATAAAAAACACAGAGAACACAAATTTGATGTTTTCATTATTTTTAACTCTTGATCTCAAATAAGTCTCCAACATAACCAAAAATCAATCTCTGCTTCAAATCTTCAATTGTCAGATCTCTACATCTTTATCAACAACAACCTTGTGGAAAACAAAATCCATCACCACCGAACTCTTCCCCATCTTTTTCCATTAAACTCATCGAAACCCAGCCAGTCACAGAACAAGGATCACAGATAAGTTTTGTTTATACAAGGATCCGTCACTTTTGGATTATTAGAGATGAGATATTACTTAAAGAGTATGGATAGGAACCTGGCCTATTGATTGTTTTGCCTCTGTAAATTTCTGTATATATATATATATATATATATATTTCCTATTATCAGTTCGTCTTCATATTTTTATTATCGGGATGAACTGACAATAAAGACTGTATATATATATTAGATTAATTCATTTGTTTAATAAATTTTGTATATATAAATTAGGTAAATTAAAGCATATATAAATTAGCCAATCAGGTGTTATAACAGCTATTTTCTTTGTCAAAATAATGATATTATATTTTATTATTATTATTGTAATATTTTTTTTATATTATTACTAATAAACTATATTTTGCTACAAGTATTTCTACTAATAAACTATATATTATTATTTATAACAGACGTGTTTTTATGTTTTCACTCTCCGAATATCATTCTAAACAATTTCTACTAGACGCGTTTTTGAATCTAAAAAATACAAAAATCAATTTTTCAAAAATAAATGAAAACAAAAAAAACAGAAATTGAAAAACGAAAACATTAGTGGGTGTTTGGATTTGTTTTTAAAAACAGTTTTTTATTTTTAAAAACAAAAAACAATTTTAGAGTGTTTGGATAAATGTTTTATAAAACTTGTTTTTAAAACCAAAAAACAAATTTTTAAAAGTTACAACTAAAAGTTAAAAACAATTTTTTATTGTTTTCTATTGTTTTCAAAACATGTTTTTAAAATAAACCACAATTTTTCCCTCCAAACAACTATTTCACTCATCCCCATTCCCCATTCGGGGGGGGGGGGGTGGGACTTGTATCCATCCCCATTCCCCAAACGTGCATCTCTACTCTCCCCCCTCTCCCTCTCAGAGTCTCACCTCTCACGAGTAAATCTGGTTTCATCTTCTTTTTTTTTCTTTCTTCAAAACTCTGGTCTCATCTCAGCATCTCTTCATTCTCTATATCTTATATTTCCTTGTCGAGTGGATTTTAATTAGATTGAAGTTTTTTTCATAGGATTCACAATTGTATTAAGTGGATTGTAGTTGTGTTTAGTTGTTGAACTCAAAAAAGAAAAAAAAAAAAATTGGTGATGATGTGTGGTGAATTAAAACATGTTTTTCGTTTTTCAAATAAAAAAATCAAACAAAGACGCATTCGGTAATGTTTTGAGAATCAGAGTAGAGAAAACACGGAGAATGGTTTTTCACTTTTAATGAACAAAAATAAAAAACACAGAGAACACAAATTTGATGTTTTCATTATTTTTAACTCTTGATCTCAAATAAGTCTCCAACATAACCAAAAATCAATCTCTGCTTCAAATCTTCAATTGTCAGATCTCTACATCTTTATCAACAACAACCTTGTGGAAAACAAAATCCATCACCACCGAACTCTTCCCCATCTTTTTCCATTAAACTCATCGAAACCCAGCCAGTCACAGAACAAGGATCACAGATAAGTTTTGTTTATACAAGGATCCGTCACTTTTGGATTATTAGAGATGAGATATTACTTAAAGAGTATGGATAGGAACCTGGCCTATTGATTGTTTTGCCTCTGTAAATTTCTGTATATATATATATATATATATATATTTCCTATTATCAGTTCGTCTTCATATTTTTATTATCGGGATGAACTGACAATAAAGACTGTATATATATATTAGATTAATTCATTTGTTTAATAAATTTTGTATATATAAATTAGGTAAATTAAAGCATATATAAATTAGCCAATCAGGTGTTATAACAGCTATTTTCTTTGTCAAAATAATGATATTATATTTTATTATTATTATTGTAATATTTTTTTTATATTATTACTAATAAACTATATTTTGCTACAAGTATTTCTACTAATAAACTATATATTATTATTTATAACAGACGTGTTTTTATGTTTTCACTCTCCGAATATCATTCTAAACAATTTCTACTAGACGCGTTTTTGAATCTAAAAAATACAAAAATCAATTTTTCAAAAATAAATGAAAACAAAAAAACAGAAATTGAAAAACGAAAACATTAGTGGGTGTTTGGATTTGTTTTTAAAAACAGTTTTTTATTTTTAAAAACAAAAAACAATTTTAGAGTGTTTGGATAAATGTTTTATAAAACTTGTTTTTAAAACCAAAAACAAATTTTTAAAAGTTACAACTAAAAAGTTAAAAACAATTTTTTATTGTTTTCTATTGTTTTCAAAACATGTTTTTAAAATAAACCACAATTTTTCCCTCCAAACAACTATTTCACTCATCCCCATTCCCCATTCGGGGGGGGGGGGGGGGGGGGGGGGGGGGGGGGGTGGGACTTGTATCCATCCCCATTCCCCAAACGTGCATCTCTACTCTCCCCCCTCTCCCTCTCAGAGTCTCACCTCTCACGAGTAAATCTGGTTTCATCTTCTTTTTTTTTCTTTCTTCAAAACTCTGGTCTCATCTCAGCATCTCTTCATTCTCTATATCTTATATTTCCTTGTCGAGTGGATTTTAATTAGATTGAAGTTTTTTTCATAGGATTCACAATTGTATTAAGTGGATTGTAGTTGTGTTTAGTTGTTGAACTCAAAAAAGAAAAAAAAAAAATTGGTGATGATGTGTGGTGAATTAAAACATGTTTTTCGTTTTTCAAATAAAAAAATCAAACAAAGACGCATTCGGTAATGTTTTGAGAATCAGAGTAGAGAAAACACGGAGAATGGTTTTTCACTTTTAATGAACAAAAATAAAAAACACAGAGAACACAAATTTGATGTTTTCATTATTTTTAACTCTTGATCTCAAATAAGTCTCCAACATAACCAAAAATCAATCTCTGCTTCAAATCTTCAATTGTCAGATCTCTACATCTTTATCAACAACAACCTTGTGGAAAACAAAATCCATCACCACCGAACTCTTCCCCATCTTTTTCCATTAAACTCATCGAAACCCAGCCAGTCACAGAACAAGGATCACAGATAAGTTTTGTTTATACAAGGATCCGTCACTTTTGGATTATTAGAGATGAGATATTACTTAAAGAGTATGGATAGGAACCTGGCCTATTGATTGTTTTGCCTCTGTAAATTTCTATATATATATATATATATATATATTTCCTATTATCAGTTCGTCTTCATATTTTTATTATCGGGATGAACTGACAATAAAGACTGTATATATATTAGATTAATTCATTTGTTTAATAAATTTTGTATATATAAATTAGGTAAATTAAAGCATATATAAATTAGCCAATCAGGTGTTATAACAGCTATTTTCTTTGTCAAAATAATGATATTATATTTTATTATTATTATTGTAATATTTTTTTTATATTATTACTAATAAACTATATTTTGCTACAAGTATTTCTACTAATAAACTATATATTATTATTTATAACAGACGTGTTTTTATGTTTTCACTCTCCGAATATCATTCTAAACAATTTCTACTAGACGCGTTTTTGAATCTAAAAAATACAAAAATCAATTTTTCAAAAATAAATGAAAACAAAAAAACAGAAATTGAAAAACGAAAACATTAGTGGGTGTTTGGATTTGTTTTTAAAAACAGTTTTTTATTTTTAAAAACAAAAAACAATTTTAGAGTGTTTGGATAAATGTTTTATAAAACTTGTTTTTAAAACCAAAAAACAAATTTTTAAAAGTTACAACTAAAAAGTTAAAAACAATTTTTTATTGTTTTCTATTGTTTTCAAAACATGTTTTTAAAATAAACCACAATTTTTCCCTCCAAACAACTATTTCACTCATTTTAAAAATAATACTAAACACATTTATATTGTTTTCCGTTTTTGAAAACTACTTTTAAAAAATACTACTAAACACATCATGTTTTTAAAAATATTTATTTTTAAAATATGATTTTTATTTTTAAAATAATTTTTAAAAACACAATTTTAAAAACGATACCAAACGCGCCCTTAACGAACGGCACTTTTATGATCAGAAATAAAACAAAACTGGGCCATGACGCTTACCCATGGTGGGGCCCTGCTCGTAAATCGTCATGGATGACCTTTTAGCTCTACTCTTTCTTACCAATTTCCACCTCAGCGGAATGTATCATTTAAGTACGGAAAGAGTTGGGAGTTTAATCAGTTTATTGGTAACGATGGACAAAGAAATGATTTTATAGATTATAATCTTGTTCTTCGATCAACTCATTCATCTGGATGGTAACTTTGTTAAATTAATTTATTAAATTGTTCATGATCGCCCCAATTTCATTTAATGGTGTTTTTTCTTTTTAAATTTCAGGCGTTTTGGTACAAGAAACTCAGACTTGCGGTTCTATTACTTTCATTGGAGATAATATCATTTGTGCTGGAACAAATTGGAGGAAGCAACAGGCTTTTCCTTATAGCTTTATTTCTCTTATCGGCAATCGGTTTCGTGACAACCATTTATACATCTTTTTTCAGTAGTATAGTCCCAGCAGTAACCAGATCGGAATCGGAAAGGCAACTTATTGCTGTGGATATTGTCTTCTCGTTTATCCAATTGGTTTTTACATACATTCAATTGATTAGGGTATTTTTGGGTGCTAAGAGCAACAACAACAACAACAACAACGAGTCCCTTCTTCCACTAGCCTTCGCTGTAATTTCTGTTGTGTTCATTTTTCGAAATAATGAAGAGGCTCGAGTTGTTTCAGATTCGGCATCAGTCAGCCAAATCATTTTACTAGAAACTCCAGCAGTTGATGATGAATCTGCGATTAATCGAGAATCAAGCACGTTGCGCCAACGCACAACATCCACACAATCTGAGGTATGTAGTTATTTTTTATTTCCTTCTTTTTTTTTCCTCAGTTTGATTATCAAAATCTGAATTTTTTTGTTGTTTGAATTCTTAATCTTAATCCATTTTTAGATCTATGAGTTCATTTTTGCACATATCATTGTTTGTTTAGGTACGAGAGACATCTGAAGGAAGAATCTTGCAGTTGCTGTTTGTTAATAAACTGCCCTCCACCATTTTTACGGGCTCCAGAATAGTAGCAGAGGACGGTGGACCAATCATAATCGAATTGATTGATCCTATCAGCAAGAGAAGAGTAACATCCGGCCCTTATTCTTCTATAAAGATCCAGATTCTTGTTCTTAACGGTGATTTTGGTTTTGAGGACCAAGGGAACTGGACTGAACGGGAATTCAGTGCCAAAGTGGTTCGTGAAAGGGTTGGAAGAAAGCCGTTGGTGACAGGGGAACTGAACATTACGTTCAAAGATGGAGTTGGTATTATCAGTGACATAAGTTTCACTGACAATTCTAGCTGGATAGAATGTCGAAAATTCAGACTAGGAGCAAGAGTTTTGAAAAGCATAGGTGGTCAAGTGAGAATCAAGGAAGCAAGAAGTGAAGCCTTCGTGGTGAAGGATCATCGTGGAGAATGTAAGTATAATGCTTAATTTTTGATCTATTCGTTTTTTTATCAATTAAAGGGATGATAATTAGATATGTTCGTTTAATTGCTTTATAAATATGCTTCTGCTATGTATCATAATATCGGCTTTGACATGTTCTTTTAGTGTACACGAAACACCATCCTCCATTGTTGGAGGATGAAGTATGGCGCTTGGAGAAGATAGCCAAGGATGGCAAATACCATACAAAGTTGACTTCTCATAATATTCGTTCAGTTAAGGACTTCCTCCGGTTGTATGTAATCGATCCCAATTCACTAAAAAGGGTAAGAAAACGAATCCTTTTGTGTGACCACAATGGCATTTATCTTGTTTGATGAATATTATGTTGATGAATCCATCTTATATTTTGGACTGCAGATGCTTGATTGCTCAAACCGGGTATGGGACATAATAGTAAAACATGCTTCTACTTGTGCTTTAAACGATGAGATCTTTTATACATACTCTGTTGAAGGGATTGGTCTTCTGCTCAATTCCGTCTACAAGCTTGTAGCAGCAACATTTGATGGACAGAATTACCAGTTTCTTGATGATCCAACCTTCACTCACAAGGTTTGTATTTCTTATCCTGAAACATCATTATTCATTAATGATTGAACTCATCGTTTTACTAGACGCCAGTATATCGGAAACTTGCCATCCAGATTTGGAAATTGACAAACTTCCCTCTTCAATTGGCAGCCTTTGGTTGAAACTATAAAGAAGCAGGCTTACAGAAATGTCAATAGCTTTGTCCAGGTCGATATACATGCCATTTTTGGCCCATCAAATCCCTAAGTCTACAAGCAGAACCATATAACAGTCCAACTTCAGGCCTGCAGCATCCTGAATTCCAAGTTGCCCACGCAGGTATGCAAGCTGTTGAATATATTATAGATTCTGCAAGGAAATTTCAGGATTCTGTATCTCTTTTTTGGCTGAAACCGTTAATTCTTACAGGTTCTTCAGAAATTCAATCTGGTTTCGACCATGCATCTCCTTCAACGACTTACAACTATGGACCAGAAGATCACAGCCAGCAGTCACATTTTTCTGTAGCAGAAAACACTCAACCTATATGAGCCTTTGACCCCATGTGTAGTAGAAACTACAGTTTCAAATGGACTGATCTTTTCCCACCCAAAACGGAAAGACCAAAGCAGCCTGGTGTAAGATTAGGGCTGTTCTCAAGTGGAGATCAGTCAAAAGAATGGCCGCCAAAAAAATGGCAAGGCCTTTCTATGTAAATAGCATTTAAGCATATGTTAGAACATAGGAGGTAATCACCCCCCTTGGTGGCAAATGACACTCATTTCGTCTGGCAATATCGGCGCTCAATCAGCCTAACAATGCCTCGCTTTCGATTTATCACATCACTGGTGGTGTATAAAAAAACGACTTAGGAGCTAAGTTTCTCCTAGATATGTAGCTACTTGAATCATGTAGCTAGTCTGTTTGTTTTATTTTATTTTTTCGCAACTTGTTCCCCTTGTAGAAACTGCAACTAGGGTTACTTGCATTGTAAGATAAAAGGTTCTGCAGGATGTGTATGTTTATAGTTTTCCTGCAATCTTTCTTCATTTTCTAACTTTCCTGGAAAAACAAAACATAAAAGGAAAGTTTAGTTTGTACATATTTTCTGAATGATCAATGAATTGTTCAGTTTGAATTATATATTCCTGTTGTTTCTGCATAAAATGTCATCATGGAATGATCTTTTCAGGCTACCAGGTTATGACTTTACAATTAAGTTCTTGATTGAACAGAAAAGGATTCTCAGATGATGCAAACTTATACGATAATTAAAGATGCTATAACGATATTTTAACATAGAACATCAAACATCCCATCTATACTACTCTCACATTATTTCTATATAGGGTTAATTGCACTAGCTTACCCTTAGTTTATTAAATCTAGCAAAAGATGACATAAATTACCAAAAGCATCACTTGCCATCAAGTGATCAAATCAAATCAATCTATTAACTCTAACCGTTGACTAACTAACCTTTACTCATAGAAAGCTAAATATACATCTATCACATCATTATAAATATAAAATATTTTTAATTAAAAATTAAAAAATAAAATAATAATAATAATAATAATAATAATAATCTACTGGCGATGGATCTCTACCGTCGAATGAAACAAGAGATCTTTGACAATCTCCTCCAACTGAAAGAGATCATAGCCGATCTCCTCCAACTGAAGGAGATCAGCTTTCTATGGTTAGTAGAGAAGATTCCTTTACGCACTAAGGATGTTTCTACCAACTAATTATTTTGTTTATTTATTTATTTATTTGATTTTTTACTTTTTAATTAAAAATATTTTATGTTTGGGATAATGTGTCAGTAGTATATTAGGTTTTCCACCGATTAAGGTTAATCAACCATTAAAGTTAATTAATTGACTTGATGTCAATGGGTGTTTGTGTTAATTTAGAACATCTTTTTAAATGGTGCGATATTGACACCCATAAATATGATAAACACACTTATATTTTAATAAAAAAATTAATTACAAAAATATCTTAATAGGAATTTACCAGTAAGAACAATTTAGTTTAATTAAAAATAAATAAAATATTATGTACACTCATTAATTACACACGTATCTTCAACTATATCACTTTATTAAATAAATAAATAAATAAATAAAAAACCTAATGACTCTCAAGTGAGACCGTGAGGGACGTAGCTCAGCGAATAGATGGACAAATTTGGAGCTTAGGCAAATGAATTTCAAGTCGGTGGCTCGAATCCTACCAATGACAAAAGTTTCAAAAAAATACATGGTCTAGATATTTGAATAGATAAATACTGTTAACAAAAAAAAAAAAAAAAACTTAGAGAATTGCTAGATCATGACTATTTGGAGAGGAGAGATGATACATATTTATTTCTCAGAGAGTGTAGAAGCAATGGGAAACTACTGTAGTACAACTAAAAAGCTAATAACATAAAAATGTGCTACAATAATTAAGTTCGATAAAAGAAAAGCAATATCAACATTTTAGTTTGTTCCAAAGTCAGAATAAATTATGTTTTATATATGTTTTCTTAAAATTAAAAATTAAAAAATTGGATTTAATCAATGTCGCACGCATTAGAAACTGTAAGTATCATTGTGCACTCAAGAGATCAATGGTAGTATAAGGATATGAAATATGTTGTAATAGATATCAACAACTTGATAGAGTTGAGTTCACTATGTTTTAATTTCCTTGAAGTAGAGCTTTTCGAAATTTAAAAATTTAAGAATTCTCCAGACTGTGTTTTTGAGTCTAAAAAAATTAAGAATTTATCATTTGTGAAATTAGATGTATTAATAAATAAATTGTATTAAAATTAAAACATTCATTTAAATAAAAGTACTATTGACATTAATATGAATATTTATAGTAATGTTTTAATTTTAAATTTTAAAAATAGGTGTGTTTATCATATTTATGAGTGTGAATATCCGCACATTAAAATCTTACTGGATTCAATAAATAAAGATCTTATTGCTATAAATTTTTTATTTTAAAGTTGGAATTAGAATTATTTTTATTAAATTATAATTTGGAAACTTTTTCATGAATTTGTTTTTTTTTTTTTTTTTAAAGTAAATAAATCCCTTAAAAATAAATAAATAAATCGCCGTCCAAATTGGACTTTTACCTTTATTTTTCCAACCACAGACACTTTGACACGCAACGCTAAACACAAAGTGACGTGTCGACCCAGATCCGGAATCCACTATCCCTCAACCGCTTACGTGTCAGAACAAAAACCAAACCCAGTACAATCCAATGGCAATCCACGTAATTTTATTCAACTCCAGTGTCATTTCCAAAATCCAGGAGAAAATATCTCACTCTCTATCACACACACACACAGAGAAATCTCTCGATTCTCGAACCTTCCGTCTTCAATATCATCTTTTCACAACATCCAGAATTCCAGATATTTTCTAACATACACAGTGATTTCTTTCTTCTAACTCCACAAATAAATAAAATAAAAATTTATATCTCTCGATATTCTCTCTTCTATTCATGATTTTTTTATAACATTTGCTTTCTCTGATTCTCTCTTCAACTTTTAGTATCCCTCTCTTGATGAAATTTTATAACTGAAACGTGTTTGTGTATTTGGTTCGTTGGTTCGTTCTTTCTCGGTTTGTTTTTGAGAAAACTTGTCGACTCAATGGATCGAGAAGGAGTTTCCAACGGCGGATCTCCGTCGTCGTCATACTACACCGTTCTCGGGATTCGCAAGGAAGCCTCCTTCTCCGACGTCCGCTCCGCCTATCGCAAGCTCGCCATGGTAAATAAAATATTTGAAACAAATCAAAAAATCAATTATCGTGCTCTCTCTGTTTTGGCTTCTGTGCTTTCGAATCTCGAATTTTGAATTTTGTTTGGATCTTGACTCTCTTTTTTTTATTGTTTTTGGATTTGGAAGAAATGGCATCCGGATAGGTTCGCGAACAATCCGGCGGTGGCCGGCGAAGCGAAACGGCAGTTCCAGCAGATTCAAGAAGCTTACTCCGGTGACAAAATTTTCCGTTAACAGTATCTCCTTCTTCTTCTTCTTAATACTATAACTAACTTAACGGCCGTTAATGTTTCCGTTTGTTTGTTTCAACAGTTCTCTCTGATGAGACCAAGAGGGCAATGTACGATGCCGGACTCTACGATCCTCTTGAGGAAGAAGACGAAGTGCGTTAAAAGCTTTCAAAAACGACGGGTCGTATGATTTTTTTTAATTAGAATTTTGAGTATTAATTTGCTGACTTGCCCTCGGATTTGTTGGATTTTGCAAAAAACAGGACTTCTACGGTTTCATGCAAGAGATGCTCTCGATGATGAACAACGTAAAAGACGAGGTGTGTCCTTGGATTTTTTTTTTATTTTCTTCACTTTTCGGTTCTTTCGTGAGGGCAATTCGGTCATTTTGAATATTATTTTTCAACGAAATTTTTCAGGGACAGGGAGAGAGTTTTGAGGATCTCCAGAGGATGTTTATGGACATGGTGGATGGAGGAGGAGACGTGATGGGATTCGACTTCGACTTCAACTTCAACGCCGATCAAACGGACAGCAAGAGGCCACGTGTCGGCGGATCAAATGGCAAGAGAAGCAGAACTAGGTGTTGACGCGTTGCACCGGATCAGATGTTATTGAAACTCTTTTGTTTAAACTCTTTGTTAATTTAATCAATCCCCTGCAATTTAGATTCTTTTATGATTATTATTAATTTGGGGGGTTTAGCGACTTGTCAAATCAATGCTTGTGACTTTTTTAATAATTAAAAATCTTTTTACGTTTCTTTGTTTCTATTTATTTGATTGTGTTGGTGTGTGATTTGACATCTTTTTAAGAGAATTATTGTTGTGATATTTTTACAGAATAGGGTTTGTTGCTTTATTGACATCTGGACACCATTTAAGTCATGTGAACTATTTAAGTTAATTAACGGTCTTTCAACTGCCATTTCGTCCTGATATATTCATTTCGTTATGATATAAAATATATCGAGATGAAGAATATGGATCATAGATTATAGAGAAGTTTTGATATATAATGGTCTATATTTTTTATTCTAGTATATTTTATATCAGGATCTAATAATAGAAAAATTAACTAATTTAATACATAGAAGTGGTTTGTGATGATATGAAGTTCCCCCAACATCGAAAATGGACACTAGTTTGTCGAAATCTATTAAAATCAAGTCTCATTAGTACGGTTTGGAATTCAAGTATTATTCATATGATTATGATAGTATGGTTTAGAAAGCAAGTCTCATTAGTACGGTTTGGAATTCAAGTATTATTAGTATTGTTAGGAAGAGTACGATAACTACGAAAATCAATAAGGATCGGTAGAGTTTGTTGAGATGTCTACTAAGATCAAACATTATTGGTACAGGTTAGAATAGTTTGGAATTTAAGTATTATAAGGACGGTTTGGAATATTCATATATGACAAAAGAAATCTCTACTAACATCTCTTTTGTACTATATAATGGACTTCATATAGTTTCTGATAGTTTTATGTTTTTAAAATACATTTTAGAAAATATTAAACAAAACTTCTAATGGTTTGGAAAATTATTTGGACCGATATGTAATTTTGGGATCATATTAACAAACAATTCCAATTATTAATTATTATTTTTATAATAATGACAATCATGTGGGTGATATGGGTGATTTAATACTCTCAAGTCTCAACATGCACCAGCATCTCTCCAATATTTTAATAAGTTCAATTTGTTTTGATATAACTATGTACATGTGTTGTGTTGTGTTGTGTGTCAAAAGATGCTTCTAGTTCTTCTTCCAACTTGTGAAGATATTTGTCTTTTCTTTTCTTCTTTATTTGATGTGATTGTGGATATTACTTTGGTATATAAAAGGTAGGTGAGTGGGGTGTGCTAAGTGATGCCATTTCTTCTTCTAAGGTTTTCCTTCTTTTTCTATATAATGCTTTTGCTAAATTTGACAAAGTTGCTTTCTTGGGTTTCTTTTAGGAGAAAAGTTTGGGCCAAATGGAGTGTGGCACTCATCACTACGGAGAAAAAAAAAAAAAAACTTGCGTGGGACGCTATTATCGATCATAATATCATAATATGTTGCCTATCGTCTTCAATCAATCTTATATTATTAGATGTTGCTTGTACTCTTTCGAGCAACGGTCACACTATGATACAGTTACATCTAAATTGTTTGTTAATTAACATGTAATAATCAAACAAAAAAGCTAAATATGATTATTTTTGTGCAATTGAAATGTGATTAATAGATTATAAAATTGTCATTTGATTAAGTTAACATCTTTTTTTTTTTTTTTTTTTGAAAAACAAAACACAAAAAAGAGCCATTAAGCTGAAGCTTCACCTTCACTTTGAATTATCCTCTCTCCACACAAATGGTAATCTTCAATCTAAAAACAGTTTTTCGAACTGGACTGAAACGCCTTCAATGCCTTCAAGCTTTGATAAAATTTCCCCAATAAATAATCAAAACGATATTAGCCGACGAAGAAGACCCAGTGTCAATCAGCTGTACCACAGTTAAGGCATCCATCTCAATTATTAGGGGTGGGTAAAAAACCAAAAAAAACCAAACCGAACCGGCGAACCAAACCAATCTAATTGGTTTTTTCCTGGTTTTCTTATGTTGGTAGATTCGGTTCGGTTCATTTTTTTCAAAACCAATTGAATCGGTTTTTTTTCCCGGTTCGCTATCCCAAATCGGAAAACCGAACCAAGATCCAACTTATATAAAAAAAAAAACCCTAGTTTAATGTTTAAAAGTCTATGAAGCTATAAAACTATGAAAGTGTGTCACATAATATATATATATATTTTTTCTTTGTTTCTTTTGCTAAATATTATTTTAAATTAGTATTTTCAATTTGTTCAAATCCATAATTTAATTTGGTCAAAAGCCCAAAAGGATTAAAATATGAAAATATGTGTACTAATTAAAACCCATGAATTTGGCCTAGCAGGACCAAAATTGAAAAAACCGAACCGAATCGGTCCAATTCGGTTGGTTTCTTATCGGCTGACATTTATAAATTTTATTAGATCGGTTCATATTTTTAAAAACCGAACTTTATCGGTTTTATTGAAAATGAATTGATCCATTAAACGTTCACCCATATCAATTACAAACACCTTAAGACCCAAATCAATGGCCAGATTCAAACCTCGTAAAACTGCCATTGCTTCTGCAGAACATCTTTACCTTTTCATTTAGAGTTGGAATAGGGTCTTGTCACATGTCCCCCACAGGCAGGGGTTTAGTGGGCTTGAGTTTGTTAAATTGGGTTTGTTTCTAAGAACATCAATGGAGGTCCTTCATGACCATTTTATTCCTCAATAATATTAGAGACATCCCAACTTGATATCGCATGCTATGAGAATATATTCAGGCGGCTCATATAATGCTTGATTTTGGCAGGAGCTTTCATTTGATTCCAGTGTTGTGGGAATATATATCTAGGGTGCACATGTAGTGCTTGATTTCGATCTCAGTAGGATTTGTTATTTTTTTCCAAGTATTGTGGAAGTAGATATCCATCGATTATTTGAGTAGATATCTCTCGATTGTAACATGTGAGAATAGATATCCAAACTATGTATATAATGCTTGATCTCGACGAGATCTACCATTTCGTCCCCATATTTTTGGAGTATAAATCGACTTAGGAAAATGTTTGGGTATTGACCAGTCAGTATCCAAGTATACTAACCACCCAATAGGGTGTTGCCACGTGGTCAAAACTCTTTCACTTTTTACATTTTTTTCTTTGTTTTGGGTTACGTGGCAGCCAACTATTGGGTTGGTCAATACTTTGGGTACTGACCGGTCAGCACCCAAGTGTTGGAGTCCATTTTTGCTCACCCCCCCTTCAAGAGGGGTAATCATTACACCCTTCCTCAACACATGACATGTGTCCAAAAAAAGGCTATTTTTGTTTAAATATATGACAGTTTTTGGACAAAAATACCCCTCCCTTGATATATGTCAAATGTTGGGGAGGGAGGTAATGCTCATCCCCCTTCAAGGGGAGTGAGCAAAAGTAATCTCCAAGTGTTGTCCATCGACTTAAACCCCCCACGACACGTTAGATGTCATACTTTAACAAATCATAATAAATAAATCTTTTATCTAACCAAAAGTCATAACAAAAGTCACTAACAGCCTTTTGCTGAAACGATGACGTTTTCACACAGTTTCAAAATTCAAACTCAATGGCACATATGGTAATAATCCGACGATCCATGTCTACTTTCCACCTGACCCAATTCTCTACGATCCTATATAAACTCTCGTTTTTTTTTTTCTTTCTAAAACCCCCAAATCACACTCTCTACGTTTTTGAATTTTAATTTGATTCAAACTAGGGTTTTAACGTTTCAAATTTCCAACTTCAAAGTAACCAAACCATGTCGCTGAGGCCGAGCGCGAGGACGGAAGTGCGTCGGAACCGCTACAAGGTGGCGGTGGACGCGGATGAGGGACGGCGGAGAAGAGAGGACAACATGGTGGAGATCCGGAAGAGCAAGAGAGAAGAGAGCTTACAGAAGAAGCGACGCGAAGGACTCCAACAACAACAGCAATTGCCTGCTTCTGCTCAGGTTTCTTCTCTCGAGAAGAAGGTCAGTTTCGTAAATATTAATTTTCATTAGGGTTTTTTTAATAATTTTTTTAATTGATTTTCATCGTTTATTTATGCTATGTTCATGAAAGTTTTGAGCTTTTAAACTTTTCGAGTTGGGGTTCTTTTTGATTCGTTAGGAATTGAGAGATCTTTTGATCATTTTAGTATGATGGGATATTGATAGTCTAGTTTGATCGTTATTGGTGTTGAACTGTGGGGGATTCTTGTTCGAATTTGGATTAGTTTCTATTTTCACATTTGGTGTATTGAATGTGCAACTTGCTGACTTCAATTTAATTTAGTTACAAACTGTTATGAGATTGTTGAGGTTGGACAAAATATTAAAATGTAGTGATGATTGTTTCTTATATATCTTATTTGAACGTTTGACTGCAGTTGGAACATCTTCCGTCTATGGTAGCTGGTATCTGGAGTGACGATGGTAATCTACAACTTGAGGCCACCACTCAGTTCCGGAAGTTGCTGTCAATTGGTGAGAAAATTGGTCCTTGTAAGTTGTAATGTACGATGTATGTGTGCATATTTTGTAAATATTTTTAACTGTATTTCACGTTTTCACCAGAGCGCAGCCCTCCAATTGAGGAAGTTATACAAGCTGGCGTTGTTCCTCGCTTCGTTGAGTTTCTTACAAGGGAGGACTTTCCGCAACTTCAGGTTTGCTAGACATCTCTTTGTTGTATTATTTTTGTTAGATGTAACCATGTATTTTAAGAATCTAGTTGACAAAGGCAATATATGTTACATTTAAAATTCTTATGAAGTTCTAATCGGGCTTAAATTCTTGTAGTTTGAAGCGGCTTGGGCTCTTACAAACATTGCATCCGGCACATCTGAGAACACTAAGGTTGTAATTGATCATGGGGCTGTTCCAATATTTGTGAAACTTCTTGGTTCCCCGAGTGATGATGTTCGTGAGCAGGTATTTACAAGGGATTGGTTTAATTAGGCTTTGCTAATTCAGTTTTTTATTTTATTTTCCATCTTTTTCCATTTTTGTCTCCACTCCCTTCTTGGTTTGGTATTTTATTGTCAGCTCTACATAAACTGAATTGTTAACTAAGGTCTTTTTATTTGTTATTTAAACAACTTTGCAGGCTGTGTGGGCATTGGGAAATGTTGCTGGTGACTCTCCCAGATGCCGTGATCTTGTTCTTGGCCATGGAGCTTTGCTTCCATTGTTGTCACAATTGAATGAGCATGCCAAGCTTTCTATGCTGAGAAATGCTACTTGGACACTTTCAAATTTTTGTCGGGGAAAGCCACAGCCACCTTTTGACCAGGTTTGCTTATTGGTTACATTAGACTTTAAAGTTGTTCACTTGTTCTTGTCCAAATTTACAACCTTTTTATTTGTTGATTGGTTGTGGTTGTAGTTTTTTGGATTCATTGGCTTTGTCTCTTTGAGCAGGTTAAGCCTGCACTTCCAGCCCTTGCACAACTTATCCATTCAAACGATGAAGAAGTATTGACAGATGCATGCTGGGCACTCTCGTATCTTTCAGATGGTACAAATGACAAAATTCAAGCTGTTATTGAAGCGGGTGTATGTCCTCGGCTAGTTGAGTTTTTAACGTGAGTGTTTGTCTAACAATACTGTACTGTACTTTTGGCTTATACATGTGCAGTTTTAGCGATGTTTGTTGCATGTAAGAGTTCTCAAACTGTTTTGTTATTTTTCAGGCATCCTTCTCCATCTGTACTCATTCCTGCTCTTCGTACGGTTGGAAATATAGTCACCGGAGATGATTTGCAGACTCAGGTAATAAATGCTTTTAGATGATACCTTCTATTATCTTTTCACTTGCTATTTTACATTTTTACCCAACTGATTATGTTGACTGCTTAATTGATAATTTATAATTTGTTATGTAAAAATTAATCTGTGCTCCCCCATTTATGAATAAGTATTTCTAATAGCTTTAGAATGTGGAAATCATTTGTTTATAACCCAAGCTTACCTAGTGCTGTAGTAGTGTAGTGCATCAAGTCGAAATTCTCTTGCCTCTCTATTGTAGCTGATATATGTTTTCTTATTGCCTCTCAGTGCATTATCAGCCATCAAGCATTGCCTTGTCTTTTGAATCTGTTGACCAATAATTATAAAAAGAGCATCAAGAAGGAAGCTTGTTGGACTATCTCTAATATCACTGCTGGCAACAAGGAGCAGATTCATGTAACCTACAAACTTTCATGTCTTAATGGATTTAATTCTTCTGGTTTCTTTCTACATCCAAATTACGTATATGATCATGCATATGTTTTAACAATGAAATTTTGTAGGCTGTGATTGAGGCTAATATAATTGGGCCTCTTATTCACCTACTTCAAAATGCTGAGTTTGATATTAAGAAAGAGGCTGCATGGGCAATCTCAAATGCTACATCTGGTGGTACTCACGAGCAAATAAAGTATGAAAATATCTTTTCTCTAGGCTGGTTTTGTTTTGGAAAATGTATTGTTCATATCTCATTCATCTCTTGTGGTGACAGGTACCTTGTAAATCAAGGGTGCATCAAGCCCTTGTGTGATCTTCTCATTTGTCCAGATCCAAGAATAGTTACAGTTTGTTTAGAAGGGCTTGAGAACATCTTGAAGGCAGGAGAAGCGGACAAGAATCTGGGAAACACTGGAGGTGTAAATGTCTATGCCCAGATGATTGATGATGCTGAGGGGTTAGAGAAAATCGAGAATTTACAGTCTCATGATAACACTGAGATATATGAGAAGGCTGTAAAGATTCTTGAGACTTATTGGTTGGATGAGGACGAGACAATGCCACCAGGCGATGCTTCTCAATCTGGTTTCCAATTTGGTGGCGGTGAGGTTCCTACTCTTCCATCTGGGGGATTCAATTTCAGCTAGAGGTATGTGTATTTGTCTTAAATACTTCTGTTTTGATGTTTGGGTCTATGTTATTACTTGATGTTAACTGTTTGGCTGCAAGTTTTTTCGTAGATTTGGGAACACCCAACTCTTCTTAGCAGCTAATTGCTATTTATTTACTGTCTTCGATGTTTAATTAAAATCTGTATTCTCTTCAATTGATTTCAGGAGTTTTAACTGGTCTATACGAAAGTTGTTGTGGAGTATGATGGGACAATAGTTGGGTTCAGGTCAGGCATGTCGTTATGTTTGGGTCGTCCTGTTTGGTCCAGTCTCAGGTGTGGTTTTTAGTCTTGGAGGATCAAGTCAACTGGCCCGGATTATGACTGCGGCCAGGTTAATAAGGCTGCAGAGAAAGAAATACACCGGATGTATGATGAAATTGGTGATAAGCTACAGCAATAAGTTGAGGAACCAGTGTATTTTCAGAAAGTGGTTATCGACATAAATTGTGCTTTCGTCATGAACAAAATATCGAGTCTATTTTAGTTTGTTCTAAGATTGTCATGGTTGTGGCTTCGTTGCAACGCCTTTTGCAACGAAGAACATTTTGTTATTCTTTCATCTACACAGCAAATGTCTGTCTTTGTTGTCTTATTTTGTCGAAACTGTGGTTTTAGTCTCTTAGTGTGAGTATACTCTGCCTAGTGTCATGTTTGAAAGCTGTTCAAAACTACTTATATTGAATGGAAAAATAGAGTTCACCTATTGATTGCATATTCTGTGCTGTGTGCTTTCTTGTATTTCATTCACGTCCTCTATTTTGATTTCTTTTATCTTAATATTTCCTCTTTTCTTTATGTATGTTTTTGGGTTGAATTCTTAACTGTTATGTGTAGGTGAAGTTAAGGGTTGGCAATTTAGGTTAAACTGGTTATTTGTTAACTTGCTTTGTAGTCGTATAGAGTTTTTAATCCATTAATTTGCATTTTCTGCTTTGTAATGGTATCGTGATGTTTTGTTGTGATTGAAATTGCAAATTGTCAGCCATTGATGAAGTAGTAGAACATATAAGCACACACCATGGAAACAGAAAGTGATTATTTTTGGGAAGAACTTTCTTCTTCTTCTTCTTCTTCTTAAAAAGAAAAAGAGAGAAATTCTAAACAATCCTCAAAAGTTACTTGATTGTGTAGATATGTGCAAGTGATTTTCAACTTTCAAGTTCCTCACTCTCTAGTAGTGTCTACTGTATAGTCTCTGTCTATATAGGTAACAGAGAAAGCCCCTAGGACTAGAAAAAAAAACAACAATTTTTGACATGAATTCATGTTACCAAGGAAAAACTATGGTTCAGCTTTTCATTGTCTCTCTGTCCAGAGAGAGATTTCAAAAGCTCTTCTTTTTATGGAAATCGCTTATTTTCCATATATAAATAATACAAGGAGGCAAGTATAGTGGAAACCAACCACAGTTCAAGAGCCAAACTCACCCATTTTTGTTTATTTATTATTATTGGATCATTGGAGGAAGTGCTTTTAACACCAGTGACCAGACCACAATCTGCTTTTCAGGCCCCCCCCCCCCCCCCCCCTTCTGTTTCTCATTCATGGTTTTTGCGGTTTCAACTTTCAACAAATAAATAATTTGTATACTTAATAATAATGGGGTGCAAAACGGCGTGGTTTTGGTGGATGGGTGTGACTTCTTTTTTTTTTGTCTGTTTAGCAAGACAAAAAGGGTTCGGTCTTTTTAGATAGATTTCGCTTTCATTTATTCTTTATCAGAAATTTAATAGTATGACCAAGAAATTAAAAATTAAAAATATTATAAGTTTTTTGATGAAATATGAAAATTTTATTTAGAAAAATTACTTTTTGATTTATTTTTTTTTTCCTTCTTCTTTTTGGGTCTTTTGATTGTTCAATTCCAAATTTCTTTTGGATTATAGTATGAGCGAGTTTTGATTATAATATTTATAGGTGTTCACACCCGTTTACTAATAATGATTGAAAATAAAAGAGAATCAAATTTTAGTTGAAAGGGGATATAAAAGAACTTGATTTTTCCCTTTTCCATTCGAAACTGGATTTAGGATTTATGTTTGATGTTTACGTAAAAAAAAAAAAAAAAAAAAACGCAGTGATACCAATCAAAAATCAGTAATTAAATTTTTTTCCATCGTTATAATTTTTTATTATTAAACGTGTTATAATTCTTATTTAGTAAAAAACATGTAGAAAGTACCGTTAACATAGTTAAAAATATATTGATTTTTTACAAATCGGATCTTTCATGACCACCATAATCATGACAAAAAAACGTTTTTTTTTTTACAGGTTAGCAAGCAAAAAGATGAGCGAGTAGGCTATTTTCTGATACTCCTCCGCGAGTAACAGATAAAAAATGTACCAACCCCTCGTGCATGTTGCCACGTGGATACAGCCCCCATCAAATATTTGGCGGGTGTTACCTGTCCTTGACATTTGACAATATTGATTTTTATAAGACCTGGTAAGGTCATTTTCGTCTTTTCATCTACACATTTTTATTAGGGTTTTCCTTTTATATTTATTTTGTGTGTCTTATCATTATATCACATATCAGCCTCTCTCTCTCTCTCTCTCTCTCTCTCTCTCTTGTGTTTTTTCTATTTTGCATGTCGGTTTTTCGGTTTCGGCTGGCAGCAGCAACAAGAAAACATGTCTTCTTCTTCTTCTTCTTCTCTGTTTTGGGTATCTGAAATGAAACGTTTTTATTGATTCCGGTTCGAGAAATCATGATTTGAGTGAGTGAGTGAAGCAGGCGAACAAGTGAGTCTCAGTCGATCAGCTTCTGTTTTATTTTTTGGGTTCTTTTTTCCATGTAAATCAGTACCCAGTTTTGATTTTTTGATTTTTTATTTGTTCGTTTGATGACGCAGGAAGAATCAAAATCATTTCTTTGAGCTTGATCAGATTGTGTGTAGAAAAATGATGGTTAAACAGACATGTACGGATTGCAAGACCACCAAGACACCTTTGTGGAGAGGTGGCCCAGCTGGACCCAAGGTGACCCCACCATCACTATACATTCTTGTTGATTTTTGTGATAATTTTACAGTCGCTGTTTGATTGTTTTACTTGTGATCTTTTTTGTGATTTAGATCTTTGGATTTCTAGTTATAAAGTTGAAAACTTTTTGATTTCTCTGATCTGGGGTTTTTGATGTTTTTGTTGATTAATAATCGGTGGTTGTTGGGTCTTTTTGTTTTTAACCTTTTTTTGGTGTTTTCGTGTGCAGTCATTGTGTAACGCATGTGGGATCAGACACAGGAAGAGAAAGAGAGCGATGGAAGGCATTAGCAGGAAGAGGAGAGCAGAGAAGAAAAAGGACAAAACAGCTAGCAGCAGTACTGCTGCTGCTGGTGATGGTACTACTTCAACAACAAATGCTGCTAAAAGTGCTCCTGGAAAAGTTGATAGTAGCAGCAGCAACAATCCTACTACTACTACTATTAATACTACCAAAAGTGCTTCTGTGAAGAAGAATAGTAATGGGTTTAGTGAGACTTTGAAGATAAGGCTAATGGCTCTGGGGAAAGAAGTGATTTTGCAAAGATCATCATCATCAACAGCAGCACCACCGCCGCCGCCGCCGCCGCCACCAGTGGTGGTGATGAAGAAGCAGAGATGCCAAAGGAGGAGGAGGAGGAAGTTTAAAGAAGAAGAACAAGCTGCTTTCTCTTTGATGGCGCTGTCTTGTGGTGGTGTTTTTGCTTAAAAAATATTAGTATAGATATAAAAAATCATAGCCTAGATAAGAAAATGAAAAAAACAATCAAAAGGGGGCAAAAATATTAGAAGAAGAACCCTAACCCTAACCCAGTAACCCTAACTCTCTTACCCAACCCACACAGCTTTTTTTTTTTTTTTTTTTCCATGTTTTTTTTTGGGGGGGGTTTTGAAGAGAAGATAGAGAGAGAAGAAAAGTGAAACAGAAGGTGAATTGAGAGTGATGTCTCAATCATTTGTAAATAGTAATTTTGAGAACTATGAAGAATATATAAAAATATATATATATAGATCTTTCTTTTATCATATTCATTTTGTTCTTGATTTGTTATAGTTGTTTGTAATGTGTATGTATGAAAAGTAAAACGGTTTGTTTGTTTTTATTATTATTTTTTCTTTGGAAAATGATACCACCATTGAATATTACTATTGAAAGAAAGGGATGTTTGTGTTTTGGTCAATGGAATTTTTGGTTTTTATGCCTCGTGTGGTCTTCAAATACATGAGCAAAAAAGAATAGTTACTACTTACTAGGATGATCAGCAGCTTACTTCATTCTGCAACTTAATGACATGGCTCTGTTATTATTAGGTACGATATTCCGATTCTGTAACATTACATATTTCGCTGTGTAACATTACATAGTCAGATTCGTTGGATCTTGTACAAGTAATGTTACAAAGTCAAACCCCATATGAGAAAACGTACATGATAAGTGACGTTATAGAGTCAAAATCAGAAAAGTAATGTTATAGAGTTAGAATTAGAACCATACATAAATGTACGTAATTAGGATCCTGTACAAGTAATGTTACAAAGTCATACCCCATACGAGAAAACGTGCGTACTGTATGAAAATTTACGATACAGAGTCGGACTCGTATGAAGAAAAAGCATGTGTCATCCTGAATCTGCAATCTTCACGGACCCTTTTGTGTAAATGGAGTGACATCTCTTTATTTAGGGTTGGGCCAAGCACAATGAATGCTTTTGGGCCTAGATTTCTTGGATCAATTAATAATGATGGGGCTTGTCTCTTTAGAAATCCAATCTTTCATGGGCTTAGCTTAGCCCAACATCAAAAAAAGAAAGAAAAGAGTGTTGTTATGGCATCTCTGCTATAAGCATAGCTTGTTGGTAGAGCAAAGAAAGGCATATTCTCACGTGATGCCTCCCCTTTGTTTGTTTGCCAAACTATCACGTGCTATACGCTTCGTTTCAAGTCATATCCAAGTTTCCACGAAAGAGTAACGTTACACGACGTGCAAAAATCAATTTAAAAATCAATCCAAATGATATATAAAAACACGTGAGTCCGAATTTAAATATAGTTAATCATTTGAATTTTGCTAATAGTTAGTTCCGTTACAAAATCTCTTTTATCTCTTATCATTAAGGTTAATAGTTCTTAAGCTCAACCATACTCGTATTAACATTTTTTTTTTTTTTTTTGGAATTATTACGAATATGATAATTGGGTAAGGAAATATGACTCGAACTTATAATCTTCCCTCTGTTCCAACGGTTTTGAGGATTTGGTTTATGGAAAAATAAAAATAAAAAATAACATAAGTTGGTGGTGGGCCCCAACGGCGAGAAAAATGGATCGGTCATATGGATCCGCAAGTTGTGGGTCGTCACAACCCACAACAACATAACTTACAATTCAACCCGATATTCCATGTGCTCGTGTTGTGTTTTGTTGTGTGCGGTTTTGTCTGATCATTTTTCAGATGTCATTCGACGACATCGTTTCTTGTTCCACATGATCATCTATCTCTCTATGGACACTCTCACTTTCTCCATTTTGTTAGTTTCCATTCAAATGCGCTTGTTTCTACGTTTCAAATAACTTCCAGGCATGTCTCTCTTTCTCTCTCTCTCTCTCTCTGTCACTAAATATCTGTTTCTTATGTGTTTGGTTGCCGAGAAAGTATGAGAACAATATTGTCTTTCTTTTGTTTATTATTATTTTCCATGCTTGAAGTTAATTAAGTAGTTGTTAACTTTGATTCAATCATTTTCCCAGAAACCAAATCGAAGAAGAAACACAGAGGGAAAGGTTAAAGTTTTAATTTTTATTTTTTGGTAAGTGGGGGGTTTGAAAATTTCACCTTGATGGGATTAATATGCAAACTTGAATGCTGATTCGATGATATTGTATCGTTTAATGAAGTGGGTTGTCTTTATTTTTGGATTTTTTTTTTTTACTTGGGAACTTAGATTGTGATATATGAGCTACAGAGTAGATTGTTATTGATTGTTGATGTTTTAAATCAGATTTTGTGATAAGAATTGGCTAAGATATGTTTTATATGAAGTTTTTTGCATTTGTTGTTTTGTGATTTTGTTATTGGAATTATAGATATCATCATGAAGTTAGTGTTTGTAAATCATAAAGTGTGCATCTTGCTCGCGGTGATTGTTAAACAAGAGATTAGAAAATTGAATCTAATGTTTTGTGTTGCATCTCAATTAGATTCACAAATGGGTGAAGCTTGTGCTCGGGTCCTGATTAATGAAGAGAAATTTATTTTATCTTCTGTGGGTCTAAGATATGAATAGCATGTTTCACAATTTCAATTGATATATAATAGGAAATCATGGTGTTTGGTGGTGGATTTGTTTTGATAATCTACTACAGGCTATATGATACAAAACTTGTCTTTCCGGTTTCACTAATTCTGTTGTGTTTCGATCTTCTTCAGGTCAAAGCCAATTGCTTAGGTGATGCTGAATAGTTCAGCTGTTGGGATCTTGCTTTCTTGTAGCTGTTGATTTTGAGATGAAGGCAGTTCCCATGTGTTCTTCAATATTGCAAATTCAAAGATACGGTATTCGTAGCCTAGCTAATTTTTATAATGAAAGTTTCCACAAATTAGGTGTAAGTTATGATAATAGGTCCAATAATAGGCTGCTTTGTTCGAAAACCAATGGGGTTGAAGGGGGATATAGTAAGAGGTGGACTAGGAGATCCATAAGTACAAACACAGGACAAAACAAGACCACACAAAGCAGTAAATCGATTCTAGTGGATTCTTTGTCTAATGAACAAGTAATTTTAAGAGAAAAAGTGATAAGTGAAGAACATCCAAGTGATCAATGCTGTGATATTCATGAATGGATTGCTCAGAACAAAGACTTGGCCGACCTTTTGACGGTTATTGTTTTCGATATTGAGACTACAGGCTTTGCCAGAAAGTTTGACAGAATCATCGAGATTGCACTTCAAGATCTCTCAGGGGGTGAAAACAGCACATTTAGTACGCTGGTGAACCCTGAACGTTTAGTTCCAAATACATTTATTCATGGCATTTCAACCAATATGGTCTGCAGACCCGGTGTTCCTAGGTAATTTTTCCTTACTTGTTCATTTAATCTGTTTTACGCTAAATGAGAATTTAACCCTTACAGTGAAACATTCCTTTTGATAGTGGCCTAGGGTTCTCATTGAAACTGTTTCTTACAGCCATTTCTTGAATCGTTATTGAGTTTCAATAGTAATGATGTATACATTTTTCTTAAACGTCTTTCAAGCTTTGACATTGAAATAGGTCTTGAATCAATCCTGAGGTAGTTTATACAAATCTGAAGATGTCATATGTCATATAACTTTTAAATTCAAACTTTAAAACAATGTTGTGTTCTGGAAAAAGTTGCATATGAAGATGAAGAGTATATATGCTATGGACAAAATTATGAGAAAGAGAAAAAAAGTTTTTTCTAAACCAATTCCCTTTGACATAGTTGCTTAAATTGAACATCTTATAAGCTATGGAGTATCTTCAATAATTAGCAATTAGTGGGGATAAAAAGAGTCTAATTAAATGTGTTAGTTGGAATCTTTGTGATCATGAGAGGAAGGTTGTCGGTACACAGTATGTTGAGTTGGTGAGAGAAGTTTTGTTTAATATCATTGCCCAATTCAAAATTTGCCTCTTGTTTTGGGTTAAAGCTGAAGGTGATTTTGGATTCTTCAGGAAGGCATATTTTTTATGCGATGAAAAATGATACAAACAATCTTTCCATTACCTATATCTTAGTTGTAAAGAATGTATATGCTAAATTGTACGGTTTGTGGGGAAACTTTATGAGTTCTTACGTTCTTTATTGTTGGATTCGACATTAAAAGATAAGGAAACAACCTATCTTGATACAAACCATCTTTCCATTACCTATATCTTAGTTGTAAAGGATGTATATGCTAAATTGTACAGTTTGTGGGGAAACTTTATGAGTTCTTACGGCCTTGAATGATTATGTGCTGCACCTAATTTTTAGTTGACCGTGTATGTTCCTTTATTCTAAATATATGAAGTGCAAGGTTGTCCTCAGTGAGATGGGGGCAAGGCCATTTTTGCTGTGATGAATGTGGTCTACAGCATTATATAGTTCCTCTAGGTTTGTCCGATATTCAATATATATGTTCTCTTTTCTCCATTGGAATTTGTTTATCAGTGGATTTCTCTAACTTTTTTATAGATAAAAATGGTCAATAACTGTTATTAATCTGTGAC